>LR990136.1:20000000-21313750 GCA_905147285.1 Hypena proboscidalis | reverse complement strand
TATTGTAACGTTTTTGATGACCTGTTTAGGGTTTTGATCAAGTTTGTTTGTGAAGAAGGGGATTGTTTGTGACATGCATGATATACATTAATGATTTGATGAGTAGTTATTTAGATTTTTGTAAGTTCGTTTTCACTACAGTGATTTAAATTAAATTAGGGGTTTTTTTTGCGGTCTAGTGAAATAGATTTATATTTTTTTTCTTTGTGCGTAAAAGGAGACCGATAAAAAGGAGCACACAGTAACTCAAGAGCATTTATTAAGCAAAATAATACCAATAAGCCAAAATATATTTGCTAGGCCTTTTAGTGCGTCCGTACACTAAAAGGAGCTTGGTTAGTCAAGTTGTTAGATAAAATTTAAGACTAATTTAGAACAGATCAGACATTACAGTAATAGTTTCTCAACAAATTCAACAGCCAATGTAAACACGATTCAAACATTACTTTCAGCCCTAGAAAGGTAAAAGCTGTAATTTATTGAGGAAATAATTGTATTAACCCTCCAATGTAGCTCTAAAACTCATCCATTACAAAAACATTAGTGTTAGAACATTAACAGTAAAATGCGAACGAAAATTCGTATCTAAACCCTGGAATGGCCCGAAACATCGTCCCTGGCGATAATAATACGTCAACGCCACTACGCTATCTAAACGACATTTGAAAAGCTTCCATCAATGAAACGCTGAGTGTATATCGGTGTATCACTCGCTATAGTGGGTATCAACCACTATTTATTTATTCGACCTGTCTTTTTTGTTTGTCGAGATCGATTTAACCGATTTAAAGGGATCAGGGACTCGATTCTTAATTTAAAGAGGTTGAATTCGTTAATTTTTAAATCTATCAACGGATTTCCGTTTGAAAATGGAATTGATTTTGTTTTCGTTTTGGACGTTTATGGTGATTTAAGAATATGGATTAAATAGTAGAAAACATTCAATAAATCAGGCAAACTTGACGTCGGCGTTGGAGTCCTTAATCACCTTAATGACTGTTAAATATGATGACATTTAGCGAAATGAAACTTTGACATAGCGACTACATGCTAACAAAAGAGTTTGTTTTGTAGGAATAATTCTTTATTTTGACTCTTATTTGTTTTCTTAGAATTATTACAAAAAAAACATTTATTTACAAATGCATACATGTTGAATATTTAATTAAACGAAATTAATTACTTATTCTTAACCTAATAAGCCACTGTCAGAAGGTCTCGAACTCAAAATACTGTTAGCGTTACTGCGTTGTATTGCGATACTAAGTCGCTGACCAAAATTTCTTAGTCAATTAAATAAGCAACTTTTTCTTTTTGACAAATCTCTGAAAACGGATAGATGAGGAAATATTTCACATGAATTTTTCATCATGCATTAACTATTCTATATTATTACTGACTATTGAATATTTCAAGTTTTTTTTGTCAAGTTTTCTTTCCCTGCCCGGAGTACCTCAGACTTTCGTGAGAGAGAGTCGTTACGTTGGCCCGGGAGGCGATGACAGGGTTAGTAGCCCTCGTCCGTCGTAGAGATTGTTAACTTATACTATACTAGGTAACGCCCGCGACACTGTTTGTGTTCTTAATCAATTAGTATCTACTTGACTTGTTACCTAAAAACTGTTGTTGTTGTGACTTTAAATAAGCTCAAAGTAACTATTGTCACTCATATTTTTTTTTAAACATGTTTTCAGATAATTATAGTTCCAATTCTACTAAGATAATGATGGAGGATCACATTTTTAATAGAAAAAGATGTTGATGAATTAACAACCATAGAAGTTTTTGCCCTGCATAGCTAACTCGTTGGCCCACTGTACATTAAATCAAGTAACAAAATACTCATCTAGCAGCTTTAAATGTTTAGAAATATAATCTTGTAATAAAAGAATCTGCATAAAATAGTCACCGTTATAATAAAAAAAAAAATAGTTTAAAAAAACTAAACAACACTTTTTAGTTAGAAGTACTTTAAAAGCGTGTTTTTTAGTTTTTTTTTAACTATTATTTATTTTCTACGTTTTAGCGTTTTTTTTTTTAAATTTGTTTTAATTATTTTTATTTTTTTTATCGAATTATTGCATTGTCATCGATCTTTGACAGGTGTGCAAAATTTAAATGAAATCTGTCCGTTTAAAGTGGGTCAAAATCGAGTCCAAAGGAGTCGGTTACATACATACATACAGGTGAAGCTAATATAAGCGTGTTAAAAACTCAACTACTTTTACAGAAGTCTTAAATCCTTAACTATCTTCAGTACTAACACCATCTCGTACACTATTTACAGGACAGGGTAACTCTCAGTTCAATAATTACAGCCCGGTATCGGTATCTTATGCGTGGGCTAGGGTGACAAAACGTTGCATGTCGCCGGACAATGTGCTCGGGACACGCGGACAGCGTGTTCACACGATCAGATTGTGCTGCTTTATGGCACCGAGCCGATGCCATTAGTACCGGCTGCTCGAATTACCTAATTAGAATTACAGCGAACAACCGGTTTTTAGATTTTGCTAGCGCTATCTAGATTGTGTAGGGTTTTTGGTCGGTTAATTTTATGAGCTTTTGTTTGCTGGGAAATTGGAAATTGAAACATTTTTACTATGTGTGAGTAAATTTTCATCGTAAATTATTAAATATACTAAATTAATCATACAATGTTTTACTATACACTCTGGTTATACATTTTATGATTAAAATAAAAAAATATGGTTTAATTTCATCATTCGAAATTAAGATTTGTAATACTATGTAGGTTTTTATCCATTTTTTATATTTTAATCGTAGTTAAACAAATCGTAAAAATGTGGACATTGTGGGAATTTAAAACCCAACCCACAGTCTTGAATAAGATTTGAGTGATAAGTACATCGACTTTGGCTCGTATGTACAGTAATGCTCCTCAACTGTTATTATTAGTCACAGCATGAGCTATAAACTTTATTATAATCGATTCGCTCTCTCATCCGATTCTCGGATCGTACGTATAAAAATCAAACGGACGCGAACATAAAAAGTATCTTTATCCGACACAACACAATAACGTTATCGTTGAAATATCGATACAATTTCCATGATCAGTAAAATAAAATCGGACTGCTTGACGTTTGTTCAAATTTATATGCGTGCACGTCCAGCGCAAGATTGTCGTAAAGTTGAAGATGTTATGTCCGTTGATAAGTGCGATGTCGGGTATCGGACTGTCCTACGTGACAGGTTTATTGTGGACACCCTACTAAATGGGTGATTCGTTTTGCAAAAAACCGTATATTTATGAGCATTATATTAAATTTTAAACGAGTTTTCGATTTGTTTATGATCGGTCTTTATCGATTGCTAATTTATTTTGCTGTGTCCATTTTAATTTGCTTAAAAGCGCAGTACAACGATGTCAAAATATGTCACGCGTGTGTGTAACGACCGGCAGCTTTATTGCTGTTAAGCTAATATAGACTTTATGGACCTCAGAAAGAATATTGTTTTTAAAAACGAAGACATGAATTTGTTATTCAGAAAGCTCAAATTTCTCTACAAAAGGTAAACATTGTTAAATCCGACTTGTCACTTTTTTATCAAACTTTTTTTACATTTTCTATTCCTCCAGGTATCACGGCACGTCCGGTATCCATTTATTTTTGTCTGACTGTTGACATTCGCCCGTTCGACCCCAAAATTATTGTCAAATCATCAATCACTACTCTGAACAGACAAATCCATCATTCGCTTAATTAATTTGTCAAACAAACTTTATTGAGAATTTCTCGCCTCTGAAAATCATTGAAAATTAAACCTTAACGCCTTTATTTTAAGTTTTACGCGATAGTTTAGGGATGGTAAAATATATGTTGGTATTTTTATGTCAAGCAAAGTGATAGTTTCATTTCATATATGGGGTGTTTACCTGGTGTTAAATGCGATCGATCACGGCATGCGCCGGCGCCGACAAGTCGCGGTAACTCGATAAATGTGATGGGAAATCGATAATTGTTTCCGAATTCGTCTCGATGAGTTTTTGTTGACGGTAAAGAGCGTGCCTAAAGATCATTGTGATGGTACGAAAACATCGCTGAGAAGAATTTTGCTACGAACTATTGTACTACCATGTGACTTGATAAGGCTGGTCCTTTCCAAGGTTATTTGAAGTCAAGTTAAGCTTGAATCAAACCGTGGATAATACTTATTCAGTACATAGTTTATTGAAGAAAAACGTTGAATGGATGCTGATGTAAAAAGAAAGCGCTATTTGTATATTTTCGTGGAAATAAGTTTGTCTTGAAACTTTTCTCGGTAGCAGCTTAAAAAAGACAGTTCACTTTGTAGACACTAAAAATCAGTGTTTTATTCCCGTCACTCTTAAATGTTCTAGGTATTGTTTCTGTTCTTGTCGACATCTGCTATTCGTGTAGAATAGTTATTATTTTGACTATGTAGTATAGTTTACCTCACTGCTATCCAGTAGATCGATGAATAGTGAAGAACTTTTATCTTCACCAATTCATACAAAACTACACTTTATCTTGCAAACGTCTAAACCCAAATAAAACAAAAACGCACTTTCTATAAAACAATAGCTCACTGTTCATAAGGCTCGGACCACACTGGCGACGTAGTGATTGATCGCACGATTGTCTCCCGCTCGTATCCATCATCAGTTGCAGACAGTCGCCAGTGTCGTCACGTGACGTCTTGATCAATCAAAACCCTTTTAACGGATGTATTAAAGTGCCATCTTGATTTTATGTGGCGATTTTGTCGACATTTTACGATAATTATGTCTCTGTCCTCAAAAAAATAAAGATTAATTTTACGGAAACAAAATATCCCTGTCTGCTTATATCAAATACAAATTTAATGATAAAATTCCCTTTTAAACTTAAGCAGTAAAAATAATATCCATATAAGGTATTCTAATGACATTGTTGATAGACCAGAAATTTATTTATGGTAAGAAGTGGGCGGGACAATATGATAATTTTGTTAGCTTCATACGTATTACTGTTAGTATATTTCATCGTAGAAACTGACGGTTACATTTATTCAATTTAGCACGTGCAGCCATTGTCCATTACTTTTAAATGGTTATACAAACTGCTTTCAATTTGTAACCATAACTTGAAGATATTATTTCTGATTAATAAAAGTTGTCAGACTGACTACAAATTGTAGTCAGTCTGTTTGAAGCCTATGATTATGTTCTTTGCATGTGAGAATAATGTCAGTTGTTTGTTAAAACAATTAATTACGACATGTTTGTTTGTATGTTAATTTGAATGGCTTCTGATTGCAATGTTGGATACATATTTTTAGGGTCCAGCGGTATTGTGATTTGAAGTATGAGTTGAATGAATTAATTAGGCAACATGAAGGTATTTTGAGTAAGGTATTAATATACGGGGTGTTTCCCGTAAGGCTTAGGTCATGTGATGTGCGGGTGATAAAAAGCACATGACATATTTCCATGACTGTCCTCAATGTGTAGAACTAAAATCTCGTAAAAAAGGTAAACTCGAAAGTAATGTACTTTAGAGTTTAGGATATTTTTTTAGATTTTGTTTTCTATAATTTTACAGTCAAGCCTCATATTAATTGCCTGCAGATTCAATTTAAACAAGACTTCTTTTATTTAAGTCGATAAAAAAGGTAAAAAAAGAGAAAATAAGTTGAGTCGATAAAAGAATCAAGTATTTTTAAAATCGTAAAGAAACTATCGCTAAAAAGGCGATACTTATGTTTCAAGTCACCTACCACGCAATTAGAATTATTGCAGTAATTATGAATACCTAATGATTTTTCTTGGTCAATTAAATGTTAAGTACGTATTACCAATACTTAAGCATTGACTCTGTGCTTAAGCTACGGATGAGGATAGCAAGTAAACTAACATTGAAGAACTTATCATTTTATTTCACTTCGTATATCAATACTGAATGACTTAAAATGCTAATATAACTCAGCATATTTTAATTTTCTTACTACTGGCAAAAGAAGCGATGATGAAAAGTGGTTACTCCCTTACAGGTTTGTCTGTGGACGGTAACAGCTTGAGGGTTGTCACTGTTTCCAAACAGTTTTGGAAATATTTATGTTAAGTACATTGAGGTTTCTATAAGTAACTATTAAAGAAAATTTTCTTTATACCAGTAAGATGGCTTATAAGGATAGTTAATAAATCTGGTTAGCCCATAGTCAGCAGGGTTACCACTGCCCAGTACCGACTCAATGATAAATTTGATACGTATTTTGAGGAGCATTATTATTGCTGTGATTTTGCCAAAATACATATTTTATATCACGGTGTCTTGAATACATGACAATCAGTAATACAAGTTGCTAATTATTGATAACACTGGAATTGATGCATCACAGTTGTGGACTTTGATTCAAAAGGTAATCCCAAAAACTGTATCGCCACCAATCTTGTGTCACGAATATAAGATAGTAAATAATTTCTTGTTTTGTGTATAAGGATTATATAGTAATAAACGACGTAACTTAAAAGGGATTTTAGTAAGCAAAATTATTTTTTTATTTAAGAATCAAATTGGAGGCTGAAGATTTTTTCATAGAAAAAAAAACATGTTGCCAATTTGTTAACTAACATTTTTCATGAAACCCGGCTTAATATTAAACTATATATTTAATTCTTCATCTAATACAGCAGTTCTTGTCATAGCCACAGAACAGATAGGACAGCAGCGATAAACAATCTCATAGTCAATTGGTCATACCCCTTTACATCGTTGGTGCGAGTGGCTCAGGTTACAGAATTTTATATGTTTAAATATGTTGAAAGTTATACTTTGCTTTAAAATATTCCTTGTTTTCACAGTCAGTCGGTACACAACAAATACCCGCAAATATTTCTAAACATTCTATTTCTACAACTCTTATCGAACGCAACCCCATCAATTTCCAAACCGACACCCACAAGCTTAACCTATCTCAGATCGCGTGTAAAGCAGCTCGTGCAAATCCCAATTTATTCTAAGACTTCAGACTATTTGTCAATTACACGTCCGCATATCCGATCAGCGGCCATCTTGCTTTCGTGTAGATGTCAAATGGCAGTCCACCAATTACAAGAGTGCGCAAGCGCACGCTGACGGCAACAACGCACCTCCGATACCATAAAGTTTCGAGCCATTTATAGTAAGTGAAATCTGCCGGGTTGAGATCGCCTGGTCCAATTAATGCAGACGCGCGATGCCTGATAGTGGAGGCTTTATTTGCAAGGCTTTATGGGTGAACTTTTAGTAATGATGGACTTGTACTTTCTGGTACATGTGTCACTTATTAAAGCAACGTTTCTTGGATCTTATTTCTTCTTAGGTAAATGAAAAATAAGAAGTGAACATATGGCAACTGATTTGTAGTGCAACGTGTAATCTAAAAGTCTAAAAGCGTTTTCCTTATACGGTAGGAATCTTTTTCAAGATTAGAGCTTAGGTTGTGAGCTTGTTGCGTTAATACATAGTACTAGTTGGTTACCTATTAGTCAGGCAAATGCATACATTCTCTTTAGTCTTGCATCCAGATACGTTGAAATGTTCACAATGTTTTCCTCAATTAAACACAAGCCAAGTCAAACATCAATAATTTTCTCTGTTTGTGCATAATGGCCTCGAAAATTATACCACGCTGCATCGGCCAAGTGAATTACTATCAAGCATTGCATTGTAGGAGGACATCAGGCGTCCGATAATTTAATAGCATCGCAGCCTCGCCACCCGCAATTTAATGTAACACCGTACGACCGGGGGGCATTAATAATTTTCTCGGAGTTCGCCATTGTACTCACTACCGGAGGGACACTCACGATCCTAGACATCATCGGTGCCTATCGTAATTCCGCCGCGTCCATGTACAGCGTTCTAACTTAATATGTGCATCACGACGAGCGCGTATATGGTGCGCACCGCCCAATGCACCAACCCCGCCGACCAATCCTATCGCGCATTTTAAATGCCGCAGCGCATTGTATGTATATCGCCGAGAATATATTGAGTGCTTGACGCGCGTCACCGCTCACCGCGCGACTCCGCGACTCCGCCGCGACGCGACGTCTCGCGATAATCCTTCGCGTTAAAAGTGCTTATCCCCACACTCTGCGCCGAGGAATCTCCCTCCTAAACCTACAAATCAATCGCACGCCCGCACTCCATAAATTAAGAGGCGAAACAATGACCCTAAATTATTGGGCCGTCTCCTTTATCGGGCGCCTCCGTATTGTTCCTTTTTTTAAACGACTCCTTACACAAATGAGACTCGGCTCGGACTTATTAGGTTTCGGTATTTCGCTCGCAGCAGATCGACAGCGCCGATAGCGTCTGTGGGAATGCACGCTGGACTGACGACGCAAGCCTTAATTATTCGACTTCCTCGTGCGTTTGAGACAAAGGCGGCGTTAGGTGGCAGGCTGACTGGCGATCAGCCGGACGCTAACGATCGCCGTCCGCGTATCTGGTATTCCATCACTTGGACGTTGGACGACGGCGCGTTATTTTTCCTGCAGCTAGCCGTTTATGCCTCACATTAACATAAAACAAGCGGGCATGCGGCGGGCTGCGCTGCGTCCATATTTCTGCTACCGTCGTGACGGCGGGGCTCGGTATTGTGCGCGCGATACAGATCTCAGAACGCATGCGCACGCTGCCACTGGATATTTAGAAGCTGTCCCTTAAATCCGCGGCGGTTAACGAGTGGGGCTCCGCGTCTGCGCGCGACATGCGATCGGCTATTGTATGTGGAGTAATCCGAGCAATGATAATTTGCGAGAGGTTAATGCGATCGGAGTTTTCTAACGGCGGGTTGACGCGTTCCATTAGGGCGGGGGATGGTTTCATAAATATTTTATTGGTGGTGAGAGGGCGGTCGGGCGCTCTCATTACGCGGCGCAGACGCCGGAGATCATTAGTCGGTGATAAAATGCGGTCGGAGGCGTCCTCTGGCGTAGTCGGTGCATTCTTAACAGGTTAGCCTCGTCCTCTCCGAGCTTTTGTTTTCGTGTCCGCCACCTTTATAATTACTGGCGTTTTAGGGTTAATGGACTGGTTAATGTCGGTTTTGTTCCTTTGCTTTGGTTTGCTTTAATTGATTGGGAATCGGCACTTGCGCTCTCCAATTCATCTCTAGCTGAGAATCTTTATTGCGTTCACACGCTCGTTCCTACGAGTGGTCGCTGTGAAGATCTAAGTAATGTTAATGCAAAAAGAAAGAATAATTAAGCATTGTGTATCGACAAAAAGTGCTATGCTACTCTGCTCGTCCTATGCACACTGTAGACATATTAACACCTAGGAGTAACAAACATTCCTGTTTTTGTCTTGAAATATAAAAAATATGTACCTATTGTTAGCAATGCGGAATTTAATACTTACTATCTTCCCTTCAGTAAAACACATAAGCTCTTTTCTAAACGCAAAACGATTAAGAAATCCACAAACTGATTGGGATTTTTTACGTTGAAAATACGCTATCTAGCTCTAAAGTTCATAGTTATCACTTTCAGAGCTTACTATCAACAAAAAATCTCAATCAGCCTTCAAGTTTCCTTTGAACTTCAAAAAGCTGCCTCAACACAAAGTAATGAGGTCCTATCTATTCCTTAGTAATCTAGGCTGCATATACCAGTCTAGTCAAGTAGTCAAGTGTTCCTACAAGTGGTATGGAAATGCGCCGATCGGAACATTCTCGGTTAAAGATGACTCTTAATGTGCATCTAAATACTATATAAAATAGTCTGCGTGTCTGTGCCGGGGCATACGGGCCGGTAGGACGGCGAACATGTTGCGGATTTTATTGGCAGTTCAGACATTGTTTTTTTGCGAGATATAAAGGATGTACAAATTAAAATAGTATTCAATGCCTGCTAAATAATATGCCAAAAGTATATGTATTATCAGATACTTTTTGTTGGTTTGAGCTACGGTGACGGGCGTAGCATTTCGTAGCACTTTCGTAGCCGTAGGCGAATTAAATTAGGTGACTGAGTTTTTGGTTACTATATTATTATATAGCTATTATTAATCACTATCATTGGCAATAACAATTTCATACACATATTGTTTTTACTAAATTTATTTGATGCGAACATTTTGGTAATGGGAACATTGGCGCTCGGCGCTAACAATTGACACGCGAAGTATGTACACTCGCCGTATCTATCTCTATGTACCTATATATAGGTTCATGGTAGATTAGTACCTCTGGTTTCTTATCATTTATCACATAAATGATTCATAAATAAAAATAAATAAAGCGCTTACCCTCAGGTAGTATCTTTATCTGTTTATCAAAACTAATCACTCGTGAGTTATTTCATGTTTGCAATCAGTCATTACCGATAGCGTAATGCTTGATGGATGGGCGTCGATGATGGGGCCAATATAGATAGTGTCAAATTAAATGGAATGCGTAATATTTTTTTAGGTTAGTTTAGCATGTATCTCTGTTGTTTTTTTGTGTTTATACCGTGGTTAAAAATCTTGATGTTTTTAACACCACCCATACTCCTTCGCTTCTAAAAATCGCATAAATCACTACAGTAAGTACTTATTACTATTTATAGCAATACTTAGGGCCAATTTCACCAAGTCTGGATAAGTCTAATTTGCTTAAAAGTTTATAGAATTAACCAGCACTTAACTATCCGAAACCTTATCAGGGACTAGTGAGATTGTTACAATATTAACAATGCTAATTCATGTTATAGCTGTCAAAAAAGGTTTATAGGTAGGTATAACTTGTAATTTTGCGTAATTTGATATGACTGATTGGTTAATTAATTACCAGATAGGCAATCTAAAGTCTAATTCGTACTTATTTCGAAAAAAAAAAACATGCGCACATGATAAATTTAGAGATCTTAAATGAAAAACCGCGTTATGACAAGAATAGAAGAAAATTAATGACAAATGCAACAAATAAAAATTTATCAGGTTGTCTTGCGGTATTTCTGAGGTACACATATATATATATTTTTTTAAACTTTCGCGAATTGAGAACTTTTTTCAAAAATCAGACATCGGGTCGACTTAGACCAATAATAAAACCAAACCACAATAATAACAATTGTATGTCGTTATTCTGAGACTTATATAGAAAGTACCATAGAGCGAATACAACTCTTGAATAGGACAACCTAGAGTGTTTTGACTCTAAAAAAGTAAAATTATAAACTAAAAAAGCCTGCTACTGCAATCCTGGTTGGTGCTTATCTTTTTTTTAAGTCGCACATAAAAGTGCGAAATAAAGTATGCCACCTTATTCAGCAGTGTGTCATGCATCGGGCAGTGCATCGCGCACTCCCGCACTCGCGTTATGCTAATGTGATCGAATCCGAAATTGGACGCCCTGACCGCCGACCGCCGAGCGCTCACCGCCGAAGGACCGCCGAAGGACTTCACACCGATTTATATAGAAAGCATATTTTAGCACCGCCTTACAATCCGTCCGGCTATTCTAATAGGACCCAGAGTGCTAAGTTTGTTTTAGTTATTTAAATCGTTTATTTATACGCCTTTTTAAGATTGTGCTTCTGTATACTGATTTTGTAGATATAATCTTAAGGTGAAGATAAAGTTAAAGGCTTTTACATAACGAGAAATCAAAGAAATAGTGATATTTAGTAGGAGAAGTATTAGTGGTAGAACTCTTGTGAACGAGCTCAACGGCGGCAACACCACTCACTCACCTTTAAAAAGTGACGATGGATATCGTATTTCCTGAAACTTCAGTACTTCTGTAATTAGGTCGCCACTGTGATACTATTAAGTCTTTATTAATTTTTTTAAGACATCTCAAATATTAATGAATGTTTCTTCAAAGCCATTTTGTTAAAATTGTTTTAATAAGTAATTATTATGTACAAACTAAAAAAATATAAAAAACAATACAAAATAGGCTCAAACAAACATGCATTTTAGCGCTTTAGATAATATGATATGTTTTTAAAAATGGATAAAAATAATAATATTGAACTGACAACTCTATTAGGCACGTATGGAAATCGGCGGTCAGGAGTACCTATACCCTCAACCTGTCGCCTAATTGTTAGTAGATGCACTGCTGCGTTCCGGTGGTGCTGAGATCAAGGCCTGATATTACTGGCACATGAGGCTCAACATCATAGTCCTCAGATAATGCGACGTATCTGCAGTCTACTACTTACTATATTAGCCCGAGATACGTCCGTGAAGTTTTGCAGGTATAAGATTTTTCGATAAAACAAATTTTAAATGAATTGTTAGAAAATATACAATGTATTAGTACCAAACTGCCCGAAAAACAAAATGGTGCGATACATGGTAACCTAGGTGGAACCATGGAACCATGGGTAAATTTCATATTTTTTTGCACATGACACGATATTAGTTTCTAAAAACTAATTATATGTTTGAAACCATTTGATGTCTACTACTAAATAAAATGTCAGATCTTAATTTCAAAGAAAATTATCTGTGATGTTTTTGATCATCAGATTGACTGCTATTTTGTATAAGGCGTTTTGCTACTTTTCCTGAAGTTTGAGGGATAAAATATAATATCCTAGAAAACTTCAATAAAAAAAATATTTATAACATAACACAACATTAAGCCTATATTACACAGAATGGCAGATATGTACAACACCCACATTTCATTTGTTATGTTTAGGGCTCATGGGATAGGGGGTGAGCCTATCGCCATCCACTGGGCACAATTCCAACTCCGTGCTGCTATTGAAAATTTTCTGACGATAAGTACATTCACAAATAACACTTTGCCCGACCCAGGAATCAAATCCGAGACCTTATATTTATGTTAGATATAAAGAAAAAAAGCTCTTTAAAAAAACAGTGACTGCGAGCGGGCAGCTCTTGTTAGTTGGATTGTTCTCATAATTTCCATTCAAATGAGTATCATTTATAAAAAAATATTTACAAAATTTTGCGGTGGCATTTTAGATTATATCAGCAGTGTAATCGCCTGATCGTTACATACGTCATATATTTTTTTATAAAAAAAATGTGCAGTCATTTCACGTCAATCAGTTGTTGATCGTCATAGAAAATCGTTAGCGATTGATCATCATAATCATATAATTAATTATAACACCTAAGTCCTGATCGGGGAGAGATAAAGCAAACTGATGAAAATTTCATCATAATAGTACCTATTTTTAGGTATTTACAATACTTATTACATACTTATTTATTAATCAATAAAGATAAGTGTTATACGTTCTTGCCAAATTTTTCATTTTCATTGAGATATTGATAAAATATTAAGATAAGTTTTATTCATGTCTATAAATAGTATTGTTTTTAATCCAAGTTTCTTGTTATTATGATAATGATATTTTTAATAATATTATCATTTTTTTTATTTGGTTTAAAAATAAATGAAACGTCAGCTGGTGGGACTGTAAAAGTTCAACCATGTATAACACAATCACATTAAATGCATATTTTTTATGAAATACTTAATAATTTACGTAAAAGTCAAACAATTCATATAATTTATTATTTTTCATACATATTATTATTATTAATTTTCTTAAACCATAAGAATTAATCAACCCTATTTCTTTTTTAAACCTTTAATGACGATCTAAAATAAAGGCCCATTTATACGATGCATATTTTGCAAGGCAATTTTTCATTCCAGGCATCTTCTTGTAAATGGGACTGAAACTAACTACAAACTAACTGAAACTAGTTGTTGAACTAAATAAATTTATTTTCAAATATATCATGCACCACTCTTTTTTTGGAATTGGTTAGTTGTATATAAATTCCATGGCCTTTTATCGGTAGTTTAATATCACTCCAATAGAGGGCACCACACAGCTTAGTGGACAATCCGGCATAAATTTACGGACAGGCGGTGCAAGTGATGAGTGACAGTATGAAAACAACCCAAACAAAAAATTTAGGACACGAACATATTTCAATTTACTCCTCTTTAAGAGTAAATTAAATAGGCTATAACGTGAAATAAAAGAGTTAATGTCTACCTGAAATTTAGATACATAGAGATCACAGGTGATATGAAAAAAAATATTACCTTTTTGTAGTGCCAAAAAGAACTATAAGAAAATAAATTTTAATAATGTTAAGTTAGTAGTGGTAGTAATTACAATTGCTATAATTATGTAAATTAAGACTCAACTACAGTAATCAAGCATTTAACAGAAGAAAAAGAAAATGTTTAAACATTTGTATTTAAAATAGCTAATATATTTACGTGTATATTATTATGGTTGGTTACCAAATTAAAAATAAAATTTTGCCCGAAAGCGCAATGCAGTCTTGGAAGCTAATCTGGCTCCGTCAGCTATTAATTATTTGAAGCCTCCTTCTATCTTTCTTCAAGGTAACAGACAGACAGTTATGTGACGTAAATTAAATGGAAAACCTTTTTTTTTTTTTCTTCCTCTTTAGTTATCAGCAATCAGTCGCAAGACTATAAGCTGGTTTGTTGCAAATCTTGGTAATTAAATTGGAGGGAGAGCGACCACTCTTCCCACTCAAAGGACATCTTTTCTCTTCAGTCTTTTCACAGTGCCAGAAGAGTCCAGTAGTTGAGTCGCTAACGGATTTGGTTGCAGTGATAGCCTGTCAGCATATTGCTTTTTGTACTTATCAATTTCAGCAGATATTGTTGGAACATTTAGGTGGCTGTGAATTTCATCAGTTTTTGAGAACCAAGGAGCATTCGCGATTGTTCTGAGGATATTATTTTGCATCCGTTGCAAACACATAATGTGTTTGCAACGGATGCAAAATAATAATAAGGATAATAAATATAAGGAAACTGACTTTATATTTGCAATAGATTTCAATAAGAAGAGAAATACGCATGCGGAAATAAATACATGTTAGACAAAGTTTCGTCTATTTAACATTAAATATAATTGTCAACACACTAAAAACAAAAAATATTACAGCCAGCTATTTCCCAAAGATTTTTTAATTCAAATATTTAGCTCCACAATTTCACATCGACACTCGTACAAGTTAAAACAATAGTCACAAAAAATCGTCACCCTGTCGCCCGCTGTCGCCGGTAACTTCGGCGCTATCACAAAATCATTTTTCATAATTGCGATCAGTCGATCAATCTTGCGTCGACGGAAGCCACTCGACCCAGCCCTGTTGGCCTGTTCGCCATACATTTCTGTGTATTATTGTTGTTTATTTTTGACTGATAGCCTTCCATGACCCACTTGGTTTATCGCACGCGATTAGACGGTTACGTTAAATAGTTAAACACACGATCGTTAATGAAAATGATGAATTCTTGTACAGTTAGATTTGTCGTGTGATTGTTTTTTTGGGTGTTTTTATTGTTTTGTTTGTAATCTTGGTAGTATTATTGCACATGAAACTATATAAACTTTAAGTATTGGACTCAATAAAATATAAAAATGCAAAATCAACGTCATCACTACGTTCATTAATCAACATTTTTTTTTAAGTTTTTGCTAAAAATCCATTACACAAAAACACATCGATTCTCATGAAAAATCCTTCCGTGCATGCAATTCTAAAAATAATCACCATAAAGAAGTCTATAGCCATATACAGGGTGGATGCGACATAGCGACATTTATTGAAACCACAGCTTCTATACATGGCCAGTATGCATTTCCACCGGATAAAAAAATCTCTGGCGAAAAAAAAAATCCATGTCTTCCGAACAAATTGCACGATCGCAATGTTCAAATTGTTCGGAGAACATGATTTTTTTTTTTTCGCCAGAGAATTTTTATCCGGTGGAAATTGATACTTACCATGTATAGAAGCTGTGGTTTCAATAAATGTCGCTATGTCGCATCCACCCCGTATAGTGACCCATCGTCTTTCGAAATTCCGTTGAATTCAAACGCATCACTGAACATACCTATTCCACTTGAATACCATTTGTAACAAAAAACGAAAAGAACTAACAGACGAAAAGGTCAATCGCTAAAAATCATAACTCTAAAAGTCTAAACCTTCGTTTCGTTACCTGAATTAAAACTCCAATAAATCGCATAAAAAGATCGGCGCTCATAAATCTAAAAGACAACGAACCAGAGGAATAAATATATCAAGTCCCGGTAAAGCCTTTGGATTCCAACCGAAGAAAATATCGCACCCGAATTCCGGTGGCGATTGACGGGGCAAATGGAAAAAAGCGCGAAAAGCTCGCATTCCTCTGGCCCCGCCCACGTGCGCGCGCGCCGCGACAGGTGAATGCGACGCGCCGCAGCTGCCGCGCCACGACACCATTCGCTGCTCCGCTCCTCCGAAGTCTGACTCCTACCTCCGAGTGAATCTGAATATGCTTAATAAAATATTGATATACAATGGGTGCTGACATCGCGCGCGATTTCTGTTACGTCTCCAGCCTCATTGTAACTGTTCGTCGGCCTGTCTCTTTTTATGTTCTCTTTTAACTATGTTGGAATTTTTGAAATGGTGCTTAAATAGCTATTGGATTTTTACGTCGAGCGAGTGAAAGGCGTCGGGATGGCGTCTTAATGTGTCGAGCTTTCGACTTTGCACAATACGTGAGGGCAGCGAGGTCGCGCAGTTATGATGACACGCTCGGTACTACACTTATCAGATTGTGTTCCGAACGGCTGCTATCTTTAGGGTAAACGTACCGATTATCATATCAAATAATGTACTACGCGAACATTCTATCTACTTCCACAAGCAATGATTCCCCGAGTGCCTTCCACAAATCTAGTGGCTTCTATCCAAGGCCTTCTCCATGAAAATAAACGGCTAATTACACCCGTAACTCACAAGCAGCGAGTCACGAAAACATAAAAAGGCAACAAAACGCGATATATCAAGTTACTCACTTATCTACATACGAATATGGGTTTGTAAGTGTACACTAAGAGAAAGACATAAAACAATGAACAATGGGAGCATAAATCAGTATAATTAGTTTTGCTTGAACGGAGCGAAATCATTGGTCAAAACGCATGGAGCCCCGCCCCGATGCAGCGTGCATCGCTGCGGCCGCGACGTTAGACCGTACGGACGAACGTACGCCGAACGCCGAGCGCTCACCGCTCACTGCTCACTGCTCAGCGCAGACGCTCAATTGGATCTAATGTAACGATAGCAATGAGAGTGCTGATAAACACTGAATCTATTGCTGAAACTGTTGATGAAGAGTTATGGATAAATTATTTTGTTGTTGATACTCGATGTTGCCTGAATGGCTAAGATGTCAAGAAGTCTTCAGCCAGAGATCACGTATCATTGAAGGCTCATTAGTAAAATTGCCTAATGAATGCCATAGAAACTGTAGTTTTTAAACAATATCTTATGGCGAGACGTTAGTTTGTATGTTTACAGTAAATTTTCCTGAAATAAATCATATCAAGCGGAGTTGTTACACTTATTCATAAACTCAGCTGATATTGCACTTATCATATTATTATGCATTTATTATTATCAGTAAATATTAAGTTATGTAATAAAGATTATAAGTCATTGACCAAAGTTCATTCAATGTCATCGTATTTTTTTTTGTCATCCATTGTTGCCATGTTGGCAACCAGTGTCTCAGTGTAGTGTTTGTCAGTTATCGAACTCCACCGAAACTGCTTGATCGATTTTACTGATTTGTTTGGTGTATATATTATATTTACATTTTATATTTGAATGGTCTAGTAATAGGTTTTAAGCATTAAGTTTTAGCCGCTAGTAATTATATAAGTTATTGAATAATATACAGTGATTTTAGAGAAAACAATTTCATAAACTTTTTGCTGCTATCCGTACTTACACCAGCTATCCTCCGCACTCACGACGTCCCACAGACACCGCATACAGCGTGTTTGCTACATTGTTACGAGTAGCTTCCTGTATACAACAATTATACACCGTGTTAAATGTATAATTGCTCTCCGTACTTGCACTAGCATAACACTCAACAGTCACACAAACATCCTATAAAGCTTGAGTCATAAGTATATTGTAATAGCTTTCTGTATACACCAACTATACATTGTATGGAACGTACCGTTGCTATCCGCACTTACACACATCCTGCGTACACCGCGTACAGCACGTAGTTAACATTGCAAGAAGAGGTTATCTGTTTGCGATCGATATATACTATATTGTATAAAATGTACCTTTGTCAACCGTACTTACGCTAGCTATTCTCTCCTTTCACTACATTATAACAAATAGCTTTCTGTAATCACTGATGATTGTAGAGTGTATCTACTATATTTGTGCTATCGGTACTTACATTAGCTAGCCTCTGCGCTCAGATCACGACACATCTCGCGTACACTGCGTACAGCATGTACCAAACATTGTAACAAGAAGCTTTCTGTATACATCGATTACATTACACTGTATGAAACGTATGTTGCTATCCGTACTTGCTGCAGCTTGCCGTTGCACTGCAGTACATCTCATGAGTCGCGCGAAGCTTGTATCGAACATTGTAGCAGGTACTTATTTGTATATTTCGATTGCACACTGTAAACCTACGTTGCTAATATTGAGCTTATTGCCATCAACCGGCCACGATACCTGCCAAGATACCTGATTCTGAGCTTCTATAACTGTTAATGAGAATTTCTAGACAAAATAAATCCCGAGTAAAACTTTTACTCTATTCCGACAACATGATGATCACATACACAACCGCTAGAATATCGAGGCAGTTTCAAGAACTAATATGACTATTACACCGAATCGAAATACTGCAGGCTAAATCATAGATATAGATATAGTCTTCTGTTAAATAAATAAATTCGATAGTTTTTTTTTTCGTCTTATGTCCGTGATATAGAAATAATAGTTACCTAATTGTATATTCAATTCGATATGTTACTCAACAAAACCTCTTCAAAAGATAAGACTTCGGATTAAGATGTTTTAAACCAGTGATACCTTTTGTTTTAAATGAAAGCCGATCTTTTAAATGTAAATTAGCCTTTTCCCTCGCATTTTCTGATTAAACCTCCAGTTAACCCTTCAAACCAATCGACACATTTTATACCTCAATAAAATACATAATTTATTGTACGATATAGAAGACTCTTCTCATTAAGAAATCTTTTGTTTCATTAAAGAATGTAAACACGAAATTCCATCGATTTTATTGAAATGTATACATATTATTATTTAAATGTATATTTACATAAGAATGCAGACTTTCTAATATATATTGTAATATATTTAATTATGATAATTATGACACGGAGGGCTTTTAATAGGAGTTAGAGGTTAGAAATAAAATCAGCGAGGGTAAGCAACTGAGGTCCGGTCTGTAATTGGATGCGAGGCGGCAGGTCAACCAATTATTAGCTTCTGAAGATCGTTATCACATTTTTATGTTTTTTGGTATAAGTTACAAGTAGCTAATAAGATATAAAATACCTACGCGTGCTATTGTGTTTTCTAAATACCTAACTAATTGCTTTGCATGCAAAAATTGATATCTTGTATTGAAATCTTCATGGTTTTGTTACCTATTAAAAGAAATGCTTTAAAATATGCAAATTGATTGGTGTATAATATAAGTTGCTATTGACTTTACACAACAATGAAGATGTCACAGTTTTTTTGACCTCGGTCAAGTAGAAAATCAACATAATATACAAATTTATGAAACGTGAAAGGGATCACAAAAGTATCACCATGCTGCCTTTGTTATATAATATTACGGAAACAATATTAAATTATCATTTTAATTATTAGAAACTGCCACCGCGTGTAATTAATTATTCAAATTTATAAGTTTTCGAGAAAGTTATATTTGTTATGCCACCGGAAAAGCTAATAATTTTCATTTAAGCCTGTGATATATCTAAATAAAAAGATTTTGATATTAATCCGAAAGTGTATACTTTTGAATAAATTTTGATATTTATCCGATTTTTTTTTTTTTTTTTTTTTTTGTTTTTTAATTTGTTAGTATTTATTTATTAAATAAGAAATAAATTAAATATATATTATTATATCTACTTTCAAATCACTATGAATATAAAACCATAATGTAGGTACATATAAAAAAAAGCTTTTATAAATTAGTTAAAAAATAATCTTCCAACTAAATAATTTATCTCCATCCCATTTTTACATCACTTTTCATATAAGTAAAGCCCTTAAATACTGGTCTCCGAAAATCTAAGCCGAGAAAAAACGGTTCGATGTTTCTCACCCCATCACACGAACATTGGAACAAATGTCCGAGCCTCTCCTGCTAATGAAAATGATGCTCGACCATCAGCGCGCTGACAAATACGGATCGCACGGCCCGAGCGCCCTCCGTCCGGGCGAGCCGGGTTCTGGGCATAATCCCACCGCGGATGTTAGGGCAAACCGATAGATATGTCCCGGCGTTGTTGCGAGAAAGAGTTTTCTGGTTGGATTAATCTTCATTCGGAGAGAATCATTTTTATGCCGATTGGGGCGAAAAATATTGCAGTGTAGTCTTTTTTGTTGTGGATTTATATTTTGAGGGTCAATCAACATTACTTACTCAGACTTACTCCTATTATACAGGATCTTATCCTGTGGGTGTTATTAATATAACTGCCATACCCTTAAGAGACCCAGAAGGGTCTCTATGAATTTCATTCATTTAACTTCTTATTCGGAGACAAAGTTATACATCTCCAGGAAAAATCTCTAGATTAATTACAATTTAAAATTCTTATAAATATTATTCGACTTCTCCACGTAATCAGAAAAAGTCTAGATTCTTTATATATTTTGACATAATTCCTTAAGAGATTTATTACTGATGATAGCCATTATATCAAAATCTTGATATTTAAATATTTAAAATTCACCTTGAAATTAAATGTCAATGGATTAATTGACAAAAACAGACAGACAAATAAATCTATGTTTATTTTTAACTGTTTAATTTGAATATTCTGTGGAGTGCAAATATTGATCTTTATTAGTGTCGTCGTCAATGAAAAAACAATACATTTTTACTGATATGGATCAGGAACATATTA
Source organism: Hypena proboscidalis (assembly GCA_905147285.1). NCBI lineage: Eukaryota > Metazoa > Arthropoda > Insecta > Lepidoptera > Erebidae > Hypena > Hypena proboscidalis. Next base: position 21,292,770 of record LR990136.1, on the reverse strand, counting down.
AGATTGCATCGCCAAAGCCTTTTTTAGGAGCTTACAGCATTTGCATATTTTTTTAAAGCTACGATATTAAATTTTGCTATCAAAATAATAAAATATATGAGACAAAATGAATTCAATACAATAATACTATATTGAAGAGATATTAACGTTTCTTGTAAGTTCCACATTTCCAACAACTTTCTCACTATCCTGTTTTTCAAATTAACCAAAAAGGCTTCATACATTAAGTAGAGATTGGCCGACTATGGGTTTGGGCTGACTATTCGGCTAACCGATTAGTCGGCACTCGAATAGCTGACTGTACGCCGGTGCCTACAAATGTGACTGACTAATCGGCACGTCTCTAGAAAATAGTTCTTACATTACGCAACTATACAATTTGTGGGTGGAAATAATACTCATTTGACTAATTTTTCGTAACTAGGAATAAAAGCTATCGTGGAATTAATTGTCACTACATAGCAATTAAAGCACTTATTCACACAAAACTGGTACACAAATTAACCATTAAAACTGATTTAAATCCCTAATCGTCACCCATCAGTGATTTATTCGCTAAATCTAAATACATATTACTTAGTAAAAAATAAATCACCAAATCTCAGATCTAGTTTCTTGGATGTTTTACGAATAAATATTTATGTAGAGAACATTGAATAATAAAACTAATGAGTCTCGTTTTTGAATAAACTTCCCGATTAAATCATCAAAACATTTCGGTCTGATTCGTCACAATTAAATATATGTTTTAGTTGTAGCTTCGAATTTTGTAATAAGGGAAATTCATTATAAAACAGTTTTAATTAAATCCATTTCGCAATGAAGGGTTATGTGTCGGATTTATGCTAGTATAATTTACATGGATGACAAAACCTCATGAATCTTTTTTTAACCCATATTGTCCTATTGTTGGTAGAAGGATATTCATTCCTTCCTATTTGTGAATTCATCTCTTTTTTCGACTTCATAAAGTTCACAACACAACTCTTGCAAAAAAAAACAATCTTGAAGTTGATTTTCATTCCTCAGCAAAAGTAAAAGCTAGTTAATCTCGCTAATTTATTACCGAATAACGTACACATCGATTCGCCGATACGATGATCGGTACCAAAATTTGTTTCTCGATGATAGAGCCATCAATCAACGCCACCTCTTGATTGATAAGCGGCGACATTCGATTCATGAGCGTATTCATTTAAGTTGCGACATTGATCGATATTTATGATATTAACGAGGTTTATAATTATCTGTTCGTGTTATAGGTAAAAGTTTTGTTGTAGACGTGTGGAGTACGTGATTGATATCGGGTTTGCTAATGAGTAATTTTATGCAAGCGTCTTGGGCAACTTTGTATTTAAAGCTATCTATTCTATATTATTTTGTAAGCTTGTTGATCTATTTGTAAATTAAACTGTAAGAAGACAGCCTCGGAAATCATTCCGATGCTGTCATCCATCCTAAAAAGTGGCGCACTTCATCCCGCTTAGCACGGTTTCTGCCACTCTTGACATTTAGATCTGATTATGACGTAGAAATCAACATAGAAACGTCAATCACTTTTGTCTTTTGACATTTCTACGTTGATAACTATGTCAAGAGTTGTAAGCCAAGCTAAGGGTGCGGAAAGAGCAAGTACTTAGGAGACGAAACCATCGACCAACTGTGACAAGATGTATAAATATTAAAGAAGCAAAAGAGACGTGTCCAAATAGCACATGGCGTTCGCAATCAATACTTTATACATCAGAACTCGTAATCCCCAAACACTCGCTCTACAATGAGTACGTAGTAACACAAATAAACCGATAATCGGCATCAAAAGTGTAAAGCAAACATGGAAGTTATTGCAAAACTGTTATCAAGCTTGTGGATTACTACCAGCTGCCCTTTGATTGATGGACTGATAACGGAGCGATAACTTATGGTTAAACTAACCGTTGGGTGTAAAATTACGCTGAAATTAGACTGTTACGTGTTTTCGGGAATAAGGTTAGTTTGATTTCGTTGATGCATCGAATAAGTGAATATTTTTTGTGCAATATATATTGAAGTTTGAAGGATATTTCTCACAATAATACTTTGAAAATAATGTAGTTGTTTTGCTACTTATAAATATGTGTCGCTGTGTTAATTAATTCAAGACCTCATTACAATTAAGAAAAACATACTTCTTGAAATCTGAGCAGTTCATTTAATTTCTTACAAAAAGTATATCTACCGAAGTTAAAATACTTAAATCCAAAAGCTGTTTTAAATAAAAATACATTTCAAGAAATGCCTTCGTTACCCACCAATCGTAACCCTGTAACTAATTACTGGCAATGTTCTAAAAAAGCACGAGAACATCACCGATCTGTCACCGTGCCGTGCGTGACGATAAATCGCACGCACGCACGCACAGACACCATAAATCCTGCTCACCGATAGGTGATCAGATGTATCGAATTTGTCCTTCGATTTTGTATTAAGTGATCCAATTATAATCGACCGGTTTCGATTGAAGGATTTTCGCATACCATATTTTTGAATTTGTATAATTTGCATGTTACGGCGTGCGATTTTAGGCTTATCGTGTTATTACGGTATGATATTTATTAGGATGATAACATGTTTTGTCTATTTCCACCGAGAATGGTCGAAAATGAGGGATTGATATTTCTGATATTTCACAAAGTTATTTCGCTTCGAAATACAAAAAACATTAGGATTCGCTGACGAAAACAATTAATTTTATTTTAAGCTTGATACAAAAAAAAGTTACAAACAGTTTTTGGAAAAAGATCTAGACTCTCGATATGAAAATCTGTAAATGTTTAATTATTATAGGACTGTAAATACTTAGTAGTAGCTAATTTATTTATTTAACTATTAAAGAAAGTAAATAATGTTTAGTAATAAATCTAAAATCGCAATGCATAAGAACATTTCTGGCATATCAGACACCACTCATATTTCTTAACTAACATCCTACGCCGGTTACATGACTGGACATATTTCGCACAAACGTTGAGGAAAACAGCCCCGACTTTAAGAGTAGAGTGACTGGCTAAGAACTCAAGTTAATACGAAAACTCCCAGGGCAGTTGACGTCCAAATCCCTTCCTCCTTTCATAACAGCGGTCACAGAGCACAGATGACAACGAATAAGTCCGACGTAAAGCTAGCTTGTTAAAACACGAAAATATTTACGCTTTACGCTGACAAAAAACTACAATATTGAATCCTGGCTGTCCGTACACAAAGCACGGTATCTGCGGTAATTGACCGGCGCGTCCCGGGTGTGCGCTCGTAAAATGCCAGATACCGCGTTGTGTTGTACGCGTATGTTCTCGATAGCGGCCACCGAGGTGAGCTGCTGATAGCGCGAATAATGGCGGTGATAGAAAAGTGATTAAAAGATCCGTGTTGCAGTATTGGAAAATTCATGTACATTTAAAAGGCTTACTGTGGATCCCGAGAATACAAAAGATGCTTCAGAAGAAATTATACTGTACTACAGTACTACAGTAACAGTGTTACTACAGTAACACACTTATAATATCATGTATTTACATTATATTATAAGTGTGTATGGTCTGTCCTGTTAACTGTTTCCAAAATTAATAATTCCAAGACACCATTTCTATAAACTTTAATTCATAGTTTTTTTTTGTAAAAAACTATCTTTATTTACTTTGATAGCCTATGATTTGATGCTTGATGAGTGACTGAGCATTGTGAATTGGAACCTTACAACTCACGATAGCCATACAAAATGCATGCAAAAAATCGAATTAGAAAGAATTTAAGAGCAAGGCAATTGACTTGTCAAATGCTCAATTAGGTGAGACCGGCTCACTCTTTTAAACATAACGCTTATTACCCTGAAGGGTATGGCAGAGGTGTATAACATCCTCACTTCTGAGCCTATCGCCATCCAACTCCGTGCTGCTGTTCAGATTTTCCTGAAGAAAAACTTCCAAATTAAACTTTTGGCCGACCCGGGCATCAACCCCGAGACCTTCCGAAGAGAGGCGCATACGCTAACCACAAGACCTACGAAGCAGTTTTTTTGGTCATTTTACTTCTTTAATTTTGTGTCAAAACCAGTCAATAGCAGTGAATGACAAGATCTACATTAACAAGAGCCGAAATAGTTGATACTCTAAGCCGAGTCACCCTCGCGAGGCGGAGTGACAGGGACAAATTGATACTTGTTGCTGCTGCGCGTACAGCGCGACTGTTTAGATACTCGCAGCGTACATGTTTATTAATGTACTGCCAAATATGGGAAAGGGTGGATTTTTGGCGTGGAAATGTATGTTTTTAAGAGGCTCCTAGACCGCGAGCGTTCTTTTGTTAGTGTTACAGATACATGACAGACAGAAGTGACAGGCGCACTGAGCATTACCGTGCGCAACCTGTTATTATGCAATTTCCAAATTTGAAATTTTATTCGTTGGAATGTTTCATTACAGGCATTAGCTTGTCGGTCTAGGGGGCAGTCAGTAAGAACTAATCTGCAGCTTAATATTAAGGCGATTGCTCGCCTGTCTGGGAGCACTTTTATGTTTGACATCATATTTAAAATATCTTTTTTTTTAATCACATGATGCGATCCTCAGATATATATACACACTAGCATAATACAGGCAAACGATTTAGATGTAAACTACATAAACCTAAATAAATATCCGCTTATCCAAATTAATTTGTAATAAATATATCAAGGATAAATAGTACTGAAAAGTTCTCTAAACTGTTCGTTACACAAAACAAAATTTTAATAATATTTTATTTTAGCATGCAACCACTAGAAACTGACCATTTCCTGAAAAAAAATTTGGTAATAGAGTAAAAGCCTGTCGGCGGCCTACTTAAGTCATGGTATAATAGTTAATTTTTAAAAATGTCGTTTGTGGTGAGTGGAAGAAATCATCCTCGACTATTGGCAGACACGCAAAATGGTTCCAAACCCAGACAGACACCCTTAAACTTTGAGAAATTATGAAACTAAGATTGTCTGTCTAGGTAGAACCATATTGAGTCCACCAATGGTAAGGGATGATTTTTACCATCAGCATCATAAACATCATATTAAAAATGTGTTACGTTTTATACTACGACGCTCCTTTTCAAAGTTTTATTAAACTTACTTTTTTATATATTTGGCGATCGCTATGTTAGAGACACACAATAAAATTTTCAGCTTTAAAAAAATTACGTTACTCGACAGCCCACAAGCTCCTAGTCTAACTAAACCATCCCGTCAGAAGCCTAGAACGTAAACGTTTGCAATTCCAACGAGCCTCTCCAGTTCCAAGCCACAAAGCGATAAACAACGCAAACGTGACAAGTTACACTTGAGCTCTGTTTGTTACTTGTTGCGTCGACGTCGACGTCACGTCACGACGGCGACGTCGCGTCATTGATGATGCAGTCATTGGACGTCTAGTGTTTGTTGAGTTGAGATCGTTTAGTTCCAATGATGAATTGAGCTTTGGATTGGGTTGAAATTCGGTTATTGATTTAAGGGTTCATTTGAACTCTTATGATAAATTTAGTCATAAAATTGAAAAGCTTGATATCATATTAAAGCGTAAGTAAGCTTATAGGAAATTGTGGCAATGAGTATATGTTTTTTGTGTTTTATATCTACTAACTGTTACCTAACTAAATAAAATTGAATAACGAAACATGCGCGAAAAACTACAATCATCTGTGTATTTTACATGCTTTTATATAATTCTTTGTATATACGAACACAACGCTTTGTATTAATTCCAATTAATAACAATGAAAATAACATAACATCACATCATGCCTATATTACCCAGAAGGGTACGGCAGAGGTGTAAAAATTGTCATTTCACCACCATCCACCATCAATATCCTGATGGAAAGTTCACAATTGACACTTTGCCCAACTCGCAGTAAGAGGCGCATATGCTAACCACTATGAAACTCTAAATTTTAAAAACTTAATACCGATTGCTTAAAAATATCAATACGTTGCAATTAAAACAAAAGAATAATTAGAAATCGAAAGATAAAAACAAAGCATTATATCTAGTAGTGATACATATACACTACTAATACAGAAAAGTTAACAACAATGTTCTTAATATCAACAACACAGCACAAAATCGATAACTAAATTACCGAGCTACTACAGAAACTGCATTAATAAGTCCGCATCGTCAAAGTAAAAGTTTCAAAGCATTCAATCAGTCGGTCCGGTGTCGTGGGTAATTTCCTAGCGTCGTGCCGCAACCGTGCCGTGCCGGAGCCGCGCCGGAGCCGTGCCGCTATCTGCGCCGGACACCACAAAGCCACTCTTTGTTGTCGCGAGCATTCAAATTGAACGGAACGATATTGATAGGTCAATTTTAATTTTTAATAAGTTATAGTTCGGTTTTGATGTAGTGTTTTGTTTGTTGAACAGAGTGAGTGTTTATTGAAAAATGTGTGAATGTGTTGCTCTTGATATGTTCATAAATAAAAAAAAAATGTGTTCATAGGGCACATTTTAATATCTATGCCATGAGGTAAAGTACTTTTTCAATTTTGGTTTGTCGTTATTAATTCTCATCATAATTGAAACATTAGTGTCTACAAGACTTTATGATTAAGAATTATCTTACGTTCTAGTCAGAAATGTATTTGTACAATATTTTTAGTATCTAGTCGTATTATTGACCTTTGACTCTAGATAATATTTCATTCCGAAAAACCTCTTTCAAGACTGTCAAAATAATGTAACTTATTGCTACAGATTTTTATGAATTTGTTCACCTGAGATAAAATAAAAAAAGCTAGCTAGATTCTCCTATAAGTATTCCAATCTAAAAATACATTTTTCACTCCAATTCGTCACAGCCAAAATCAACAAAGAACTTTAGAATTTAAACGAAACAATGGATCAATTTCACCAAAATCGCTATGAAATCGATATGACTGGCGATTGCCGATTATCGATTGTTAAGAGGACAAAGTCAACTAAACCGTTTCTTAATAAAACGTTATGAATCTTGATTTTATCGATTCTTTAAATAAATAGGTTGATTTAGCTTTAGATTTAATTCCAATGAGTTTCAATGCTGTTTCTTGACAGTAAAGTTTCATTTTGTTTAAATTGTTTCTAGTGCAATTTATACAGTTCACAGAAATTGTTTGAAAATCAACTTTCATAAATAGTGTTACGAATTATTACAATGGAAATCATTAAGCCCTTAGGCTGCTTAGCTGAAATCGTTCCTATGGTGTAGATAAAAATTCAATTTTTGATGATTTTAGAATGTACAAAAAAAAATTGTCGATGCTCCATAGACATAAAAAGTTGTAATGTGTTATGTTTTCTGTGACTGTTCCACTGGTACGATTAGGTTCAAAATAATAGGGGCTTATGCATCTAAAAACTGTAAACTTATTTTTTACAATATTCGCTCAAAGACTGCTTACACAAAGCATCCATTAAAACAGAACTATGATGGTCACCTGCAGTACAGCCAGCGGCCAGCGATCTGCTCCTTTGATCATTGGGCTGACTCTGGACGTACGGATTATAGTGATGGGATGCAAACAAATCAATCCCCATTATTATTGGGGTGCAACATTGGGTACAGGGTACAGTCATTTGTTTTTGGTCAATGACAGTTACTGCAACGATGGATTTGGTGAAAGATTTAGAGCATCCTGATGCAATTTATAAATATAAATAAAAATTTGGATCTATTATGCTAAGTACGAAAAGAAAATGGTCTTAAGTTATTATTTTCACACTTACGTTACGGTTCACAACGTATGTCTTGATCAAACCACTAGCCTAGTTATTTCTTAATCTATCTAGTAAATAAATATTGTAAGCTTATGTCAACAGTATTCCGTAAAACAGGTTTAAACATCCATTAAGATCACACACGCAACCCAAAACGTCCCATTCATAATAAACTAAACAATCCCGCAATAAACGTCGACGCAAACCGCGGGACAGGTCCCACCGTCCCACCACTAGCCGCATGCACACGCCGCGGGCGATTCGTCCTCAACCGCATCTTTGCCAGGGCCGGATTGACGCGTTGCGTTTTAATCAATTAACAGCCAGAAACGCGGTTCACGAACCATTGGACAGTGAAATAAGCCGGCCGGCCACCGCGGCGCCAATTCGGCTATCCGGTTTCAAATACGGTGCTTTTTTTCAATGCGTTTTTCGGACAGACGATAACTTCATAATCTGTCGGTTCTTTTTTAAGCTTCGTTACGGTCAAACGGACACTTTGTTTGAGATTAGGTTTTCGGCTTTCGGAGTTGCAGTTGTTTCTGTGTCATTGTCTTTTAGTGCAGTTTTGAGGATAGTTTCATTGATGAACAACAAATACTTTGTATCTTATTGATTTTGATACGCTCATCTATTGCCTATACGATTTAATGTCATGACGATGGTGGTGTTCAGTGACAAAGAATTAGTAGAATATTTTCAAGGGTCAGCTCTTAAGTAAAAAGTCGACAATACACACACATTGTGTTTAATGTAGGGTACCTATAGACACAATAGACCCTTATAAGATTAAACTATTATGTATAGTAAAGCAATAATGATTGAATAGCTTCCAGAACATTACTGTCACATTGTCCAAAGAAACTATTCCGACAAAGCCTCATCTGAGCAAAAATAAGTCAAGAACAAATAAAAGTAAAATGAAATGACCTTCCTTATTAGAAAAACTCATGACCAAATTAATGCGACCTCATAATCTTAATTATTATTGTCTACACAAGATCTGGGTAACAAAGGCACAAACACAGGGCGATATCGAAGTACTTGCTGCTGCCCGCGACTTTACTCGCATTATCCACCCTGCTCTGATCGCCCGGGTTCTATCATAATATGAAGCAGTAGCATAGCAAATTAACGCGTACAAACAACCAGCTTATTATGTTAGTAACACTTATCAGTGTTTTATTACGCTTTGCCAACTGAAGGAAAACTGCGAAGTTACCGACGTATAATTAGGTGACTGCATCGCTATCAGACATCGTACATCGATATCATTATCAGTCTAAATTATGTCAGAAGATAATTTCAATAATCGATAGCCATGACTAAGGGGACCAATCAATCATAACTCGATCACATGGTACGGTCTGTCCCCGATATCAATTATTGTATTTTTCCTTGTACTTATCATCGCTAATATCTACCGTATCACTTCATTATTACATTTAGATGATGAACGATCATAATAAAACGTTATTTTATCTGTTTTCTTTTAAATCAACCTAAATACGGTTTTAAAATGTCCTCTTTATCATGATTAATTTGTGATTATGAATTGCGTGTCACGTTGTTTGTATCAGAATTTTCCACCCAAATGTTATTTGATTGAAGAATGGTGTGTAATTGTTGATAAATATATTGATTTGACTTTTGGACTTAGTTTCAATTGAATTGGTTGAGGTTAAGGCATAGATTTCAGATATTGAGATATCGTGACATTTCAATGTCAAAACTAATAGTTTAAAAGAATCAGTTATGATTTTATTGCAGTCGTTTTTTAGAACATTGGCGATATTTTCAATAGATAAATCTTTTAATCTACTTACATATTTCTACCTTAAAATCTCATCATCCTTCGCGTAAAATTTCCGTGCTATTTTTAACCCATCTAGTACCGAAATAATTTTGATTTTAACTGCCCAACACTACTTGATTCTCGACTATCTAACTAACGATCTCTTTCTCCATTGCCCACAGAAGAAGACAACAGTGCAGAAAGCGGAGTGAAGGAACGAGGCGAGCGAGGGGAGAGGCAGGAGAGCGGAGAGGGCGAGGCTTCCCGCTCCGAGTCCCCCGCGTCCCGCACCTCCCCTGCACCTGATGAACGAGACGACATCGAACACAGTATACCAGCTACGCTGATACAAGACCCTAATGCCGAAAGGTTAGTTGAAGACAATATACATAACATAACATGAGCAAAAGGGTTTGGCATTTCACCTGGTTTGATTAGGCCCTATGTGATAAGGGGAGAAGCTTCTAAGAAATGCCTGAAGAAAAACTGTCAAATCAATTTCGAGACACGCAGACGAATATAAAATTTCCCAAATTGTGTCAATAATCTATGGTTTTACCCGTCCATTACCAAGAATATTGTGTCATTAATAAGATGCATCAGCTTCGTATCACGATTTGTGTCCAATGTCTTTGCCTAGAGTTTTCTGAGTAGACAGAGTTATTTAGGTTAAATCATTCTTGGAATCTAGGGAAAACTTGTCGTTGATTGGTCATTGTCATAGTCATTTTGTCTTTGTTTATTTTGACATCTATAAAATTGTACAGCGGACATCAATCTTCTATAACTCTTTTTGTATATTCTTTTATTTCGTCTGGTTCATTAATAACACTGTTTGGCTCTTCCAACTCTATGCTTGAGTTTTAAACCGAGTCTTTCTATGCAAATAATATTTTTTTTGTAATGATTGATCATATTTTTTATATTTCGTCATTACCCAAGCACCTAGGTAAGCTCTTCTATCTCCACACACATAATCTCAATCCGAACAGTAATTCATAACATAGGCATTGTCAACACGGAGGTCTGCGGATCACTCTCCGGTGTCCACTTTAATGATCCTATTGTTTCCTCTGATCAGTGGACAACCGTTGTCTACTGAAAGCACTACTTACACGACAAGTATAATTTAGCAGCTGATATAACTCTTATTACAAAAAAAATAGAGTTGTAAATCGAATGCTTGGAATGAAAATGAAAAATTGTAAAGATAGAAACGGGGACTTTGAAATGCGTTTATAATAAACCGTATTACCAGTGAATAAAGTGTACACAGATGAAGTTCAAGATAAAACAGAGTTGGTAAAAGATACAGAAATGAATGGACTCGTCAATGACAGTTATAGTGGGCAGCACAACTAAAAATGATTCGAAATTTTTGAAATGACGCTCCATCAATTATTCTTTTTGAGTGAATTTATTGATCTCAGATGTTGAATGATTGATGTGTTAGTCTTTTTGTTGTTTAATGTTGAAAGCATAAAGCTAAGTAGCTTTTAATTTTGGCTTTGACACACCATTGGGTTTTTGTTAAGTTAGTTGTGTAATTGAACTACACTTTGCCCAACCGTCTTTATTATTATTTTTGACATTCCACAGTTAGTGACGCTTTCACACTTTACCGATTCGAATTGAAATAATTTATTTGAACTTTATATCGATTAAAATGCACCGAGGTTTTTTTTAGTTTATAAGAATAGAATAATTATTCGTACAAAGGTTTTTTTTAAAGAAAACTAAAGAATCATTGTAATACATAATATATAATAATTATTTTATTTATTTCTTTTGAAAATCCAAACTTTCGATTTCATTTCTCGCAAATGATTAATTATAGAGCCACGATACTATTTTTATATTTTTTTTTATTAAATTTACAGACACCAATACATATGAAGTCAAATTATATTTATTTGCAAAATAAAATAATCGATTTATAATATTTCAAGTCCGGTGTTATAGTCTGTGGTTGTTTGTAATGACACAGGGTCTTCACTAAAAAGTGTTACCCGTCAATAAAGTACGACATTACTGTAGAATATTATTCCGATATAAAACCGGTAATTCATAGGCGAGAGCTATCAAAGGGAAATTAACGAATAGACAAGATATAGTTAACAAAAAATCATCGTATGTATTTATTTGTATGTATTTAAAATTGAAACAAGGCATCATGCATGACGTCTTTGACATCGAATGACATCTAGTTTTGACAGTTTTTTTCATACAATAGGTTTCAATTTTAAATCACGTTTGAATGACAGAAATGGTGACCAAAATTCCAAAACAAAATTTAATCTTTTTAGAATTGTTTTGACGTTCATGTACTCAACTGCAACATTTAATCTGTACATTTGTTATTGGATATTAAAATTTTTAACTACTTATCTTTTATATCACACACGGTCTAACTACTTTTATTCACCCCAAAATAAATATTAGGCTGGCTGGCTTCGCAACATTAGTGAGTGGACTGGCATCGCCAACGTAGAACACCTATTTCGCTTGGCAAAAGATTGGAAAAAATATGCAGAGCTGACGGCCAATCTCCAGTAGTGGAGAGGCACCGCAAGAAGAAGAAGAAAATAAATATTATATTTACATTATTAACTTAACTACAATTTAATCGTTAAAACTTATTAAGGAAATACTTAACTATATACATTAAATAAAAGAATAATATAAAAATATTAAATTATTATAGTTATCTGAAAAGGCAAAAAAAACCTTCTTTAGAATTTTCCTTTTACTTTCAACAACATATTATTATGTTATCGTCACGTTCTTATTGGTGATGATCATGACGAATATTAATGATTATGTACATTTATTAGAATAAACGATTGATGCTCAGATACTGGTTAATTAATCAAAGAGATATGAGTGATCAATAAAGATTGGTATCTGAGGCGGATGTATTATTGCTAGACGAGAATCCTTAGTGCAAAAGACTGATTGATTTAACTGATTACATTATTTCTTAAAGGTTCTGTTGTTTGTGAGGGAAAATAATAGATATTATACATTTATTTAACTCATCTAGATGTTGATAATTTAATCTGAGGGTAAAACCGTAACTGATACACCTGGCAAGGAAGTATAGAGGTGCGGCCTTATTAATTAAAAAACGAAATATGTTTTACCTTTCTTTTTATTTATTAAAAATTGGTTTTATGTTTACATGAATAAGGAGATCCATTAATATCTTAGGAATCCACGATGAAAACTATTGTATTTAATAAAATGAAACCTATCAGAATAAAATACGTCACATTATTCCACTAACAATGAGTACAATATCGATTATTTACTTATGTCTCGATATAATTATTGATTTATGTTAGCCGTTAATTAGATCAGACGCGAAACGAATCGTATGGATATATAGACAGGTGCAATCGATGAATTTAAATATTTAAATACATGTATTGACGTAATTATTGAAAATTTATAAAATTATACTTTCAAATTTGGTTAAGTTTGATCATCTGGCCTTATTTAATTTTGTAACACTTACAGAAATAAATATTGTGCTAGTAAAAACTTTATTGTGTGAATGGCACAGAAGTCGCAGTTTATCAATGAGTAGCTGTTACATTTCTGCTCCGAAACCGTTGGCAACAGCGTGATGCCGTAAGCTGTATACCACAAAAAACAACGGTTAATGCAAATAGAATCATCATAATCCGACCAGTAGTTCGAAAGATTATAGCGCGTTCAAACATACAACAAAATATTAGTACCTATAGATAAAGCTAATGCCATTGTGTTAACATCAAAATGAAGTTCCCTTATAAAATAAGTTATTTCCACGTGTAATTTAAAATCTAACTTGTCACAATTAACTTCAAAACCAGCACGAGAATGTCATTAACATGTTAATAGTATTAAAATCTTTTATTTCAAATCTTTATCTTTGGTCCGGCCAGGTACTCTACTCACATCAATTTCAGCCTGAAATGTATTGTCATTCAAATTTGAATCTTAATTTAATAATTATAGGGGTTTTGTAATACTGACGAATGGCAGTTGTAAGTTGGGTATGTTGGAAGGCTGTTCAATCAATGTCAATTAGGTGCACTGAGGTGGCGTGATCCATCATTTTGAGTTCTAGTGCCCCTTCAGGATCTATTGTTTAGATTTTAGATCAACTGATTGGGTTTCTGTGTGCTGGTTTTGCTAATGTTTACCAAGATATTTGAGGATCAGACTTGTGAATTACTAACTAAGTTTCGTATGTCAATCATTTAAACAAAATATATTATATCCTTTTTTAATTATTTTAGTCATCACGATCATGTTGCAGAATTTCATGCCTTGAAGGTTATGTCGATACCATTATGAAATTTTTGTGTGAATAATTAGAAGTAAATAGATTAAGTATGTTTTCGTTGTTTGCAAAATCTATAGGATCAAACCATCCTACTAAATGTAGATTATAATACCAAATGTAAGTAACTTTTGGATGCTGTTTGTAACTCAATCACTGAATTGATATATAACACACACAGAAATGATTAGAATATGTATTGGATTTATTTAACGTGCAACGAATTCTCCCACCTTGCAACTGTTACACAAATAATAGGCTCCGAATAAATATTAGGCTAAACAAATATAATGCTCAAGGGCGAATCGAATCTGCGACCCCGGTAGAAAAGGTGAGCGCTACGCATTTAAATCGTCAATAAGTGACTTAAGGCTCAAGGGTTTGGGTATCCCGGTATTTTCTTGTGAAACCTTAGAATTGGTACAGCTCTAATAATTTTCATTCTATTAAATTCATCCAAATAGGATAAATTTCAGCTTTAATAGGTCCTAAATATTTGATTAAAATGTTAATTTCAACGGTTTTATTAAAAAAAATATCTTTGAATTTGTTCCTATGGGATTTCAGAGTATTTTCTTCAACATTAAGATATCAATTAATTGCCGTTATATTTGCTTTTTGCTCGTTGGATACTTGTATGATAATTTGAAGAACAAACTTGTGATGAACTGAACCAATGATGATTATTTCTAAATCAAACCCATTAAGAAAGCAAAAGATCACAATAACTAATTTCGTTCTATTATAATTCTAAAAATCTGATTTAGTTTTATAAAAAGCTGTTTATGAAATAAATTTATTCAAATTCCATTACAAGTAAGCAATATAAGATTTGACAAAAAAAATAAAATACAATTTTAGACTTACTGCGAATTTACAATTGCCTTCTAACTTTACTTGTGATTGCATATTATCATATTGTATTATCATCTTCTTACTTAGATGTTTTCTTAAGCTGAACAAAATATAGCGCCTAATTATCTTTCTCTTGTCTAATTACCACATTGGCCTAATGAATAAGACTAATATTATCAAAGTCTGGCCCGTTGAAATGTACTTGAAATACTAATTATTACTAGAGTTTCACTAAATTTAAAATAATCAAGTCCCGTTATTATCTATATTTTTAATTCTAAGCAAATTAGAAGACAACTGGAATGTTTAACCTTTTGTTGAATGAGAAGATAAAATCATTAGTTTATTGCAATGACGTTGATGTAGGTCAAGGATCGCGGAACAATGATTAATAGTAGATACAAAAAAAATCTACAGCACAATATTGAATATTCCGACAAGAAAACAATAATGATCTTATTAGTTTATATTAGGATTGGAACCTATTGCATGACAAACTGCCAAAACTGCATGCCTGTTGAAAAGCCTGTTAGTTCTTTGTTCTTGTCATCATTTATTTCTATGTACTAAACAAAATATTTGTGCAATGACTCTAAAACCAAACATAGTGCAATTTTATTATACCGAAGACATCTGTGACAGTTATAAAATTTGCTTTGTTACTGCAAAATTATTCAAACGATGTCAGGTGTCCCCCATACATCGGCCCGCACTATGCAGACTTTGACGCATAAAACCACTCGTCCTAATTCCTACACATCAAACCAACCACAGTCTAAAATATACACCACTGACATTTTTGCCATCTGTCGCTACAAGTAAAAAAAATAGCCTAGAATTCTTTTGTTTATGTCGCAACCCACTCAGTTATTTTGGTTCGACGCTGGAAAGAGACGGCGATAGATGTCACATAAATACTTGTGATTGATTGACCCGCAGCCCACTAATGCTCATAGGAAGCAATAAACAGCTGTGCCGTTCTCCATATTAAAACTTTTAGAAGTTTGGAGCTTCCAACAGCTTTCTGTCAAATCACTGTAACAGTTGTTCCGATCAGAACCGTTGATAACATTTAGTTACAGATCGGTCGCTGATAATAAAAAAACAGTATTATGGATTGTAGAACTCATAGTACATTCGTTTCCGGGGACTAACGGAACAAAGTTTCTTTACTCTATCGTCTGTTACTTAATTTATTTATTTTGATGATTGTGTCGTGTCATTCCCGATTCCTCGTCTGACATTTATATTGTCGTTCGGAAGTGTCCTAACGTTTCCTTGCGTAAAAATAAAATAAACATGAGAAAATATTTTCCCTTTGTCAAAGCAGGAAATCTGTTGGTGATACGCGTAAATCCGTCCGCGTCCCCTGTCTGTCCGTGAGTCGTTAAAAGGACTCGTCTCGGCGTTTTGTTAACGCGCCATTTCCTTGTCAGCGCCGTCAACCCTGGTCGGGTAATCTTCTGTAAGCTCTGAGACTTCAATCTACCTCGTATAGAGCGTCTATGTTGCCTTCACTACCTACGTAGATGGAATTCCGTAAACAATCTCGTTAAAAAGTTATTGCGCCTATTGGCCATCAAGGATGCTCTGTACATTTTTCATTGGTGTTACGACTGTGACTCAGCTATGCGGAGTAGCTCCGCTGTGTCAGTCGGCTGTCATCGGAACGATCGCCCGTCACTGCACGTCCACCTCGCGCATCGCACGCACGCTTGCATTACGCAGCGCCACCCCCCGAAGCGGGATACCGATAGCCGTCTCTGTCTTTCGCGCTATTCGCTCTGTTGCGGCGGCACCTGTCCTGCTCTAGTGAGGGGCGTGCGGGGCGGGGGCGCTGCAGGCGGGTCGTAAATCACGCGGCGTCTCATTCCACGCGGGACCGCCGCCGCCGCCGCAGGCACCGCGCACTTCCCTCCCGACCGCCGGCATCGCGGCGCGTCTTTCGCGACGTGTTTACATTTTCAACTATTTTTGGGAAGTCTAAATTGTTGTATTATAACAAAGTGTTATCATCTATATCAGTGTTGAATTGATGGATCCAAGAGTTTTTCGACATTACCAGTTTGGAGTACTTTGAAAAGATTTCGTCTAAAATGATTGTCGAGCCCGACCACGTGAGGTATGTGTTTTATTTGTTCAAGTGTTTTATTGTTTTTGTGTAATTCATCACGCATCTTATTTTCTTTTGTTTCACGTTCAATTAATGAATTTTCTAGAAAAGGTAAATTTCAAAGCGTATCTTTAACTTAGAATATTGTCAGTAAATATGGTGTCCGACGAATTTGTTGGCAAATAATGATGAAAATTCATATCTTTAGCGTTAACTTGGTACTTTTCGTCCAGTTTTTGTCATTTTGTTGCATTCTGTCATATACCTACATACAAATCCTAAGAATACTTTTAACTTCTCCAAGATTATTATACGACTTCATAAATAGTATCGGCATAACTTTCATTGACATTATTTTTCAAAGCAAAATATATCTATATTATATTATATCTCTTGATTTATTATATTACCCAAAACCTCTCAATTTTGATCCTAATATGGCAAATAGATTTCTCCAGCTAGGTGTTGTGATCTGAATCATATTAAATTAAAAAAAACCTTTGAATATCATCGCTGTCTTTCACTTCTCTATTTCAAGGAACCTGTTTTTGCATGTTTTATTGACTCGTAAATAGTCGATAAGCAGTGTCATCAACTATTGTGTTTGCCATGTTTATCACATCCGATATCACCAAAATTCTTTGAATAATTGTTTTACAATCTTATTAATTTAATATTTTAATCAAGTCGATACGCTTTAAATGTTGATTGTTAAATTTTATAGCAGTCATTAATTAAGCGTCTTTGATGTCCAATTGATTATTCATGTCGCAAAGATTTGACCTATTTGTACCTAATTTACGTAAGATTTATATTAGTATCGTCTGTCATCCACACGTTTTTCCTTTTGTATCAAATACATAAAAACTAATGTCAACGTCAACCCAGATTATAGCAGCATTTGGTCCTTTGATGTACCTAATTATTTTCTTAACAAAAACAAAATCCCATCGCCACAAAGACATCTGAACCGCAAGTATTACGTTTTGGTTCGATGTTTAAGCGATATAAACCCATTAGTGTGTCTATTTACTATTCACGATCTAGCTATTAATTTATTAAAAATGGTCATAAAAAACTTGCATTCGTTTTGTTTACCGTCGATATTCAAATGTCGATAACCGGTTTAAGATAACGACTGGTTCGAGACAGAGGCGGCAATTTTTGCTAAGTGAATTATGTCGGTCGATCTAACATCATGTCACGATTTGTCCCCAGGGAGAGCCCGAGATGTCTGTCGCGGGAGTCGTCGGGCGCACCGCGCTGTCCCTCAAATGACTCGGTGTATTCGAGTCGTAGCGGGGCGGGTCTCCCCCTCCCCGCAGCGCTAACAGCCGCACTGCCAGCTGCACTGCTGCCTCCGCACTCAGCCGCTGTCGCCGCCTACCTTGGGGCCGCAGCCGCAGCCGCCCAGCAGCGACTTCTTATGTCCTGTCAGGAAGACATGATCGATTCTGAACGAGGTGACGCAGTGCTTGACTTCAGCACAAAGCGCAGTGACTCACCCCAAGATGATGACGAGCATGACGATGCCGTCAATCTCAGTAAGAATGAAAATTGTCCTCTTGACCTGTCAGTCGGAACTAGAAAACGTGGCCCAGAGGACTCGCCGTCACCTGTCCCGTCCAGGAAAAATTCAAGGACTGCCGATTTTAAGCCGAACCCGTCTCCATGGTCGACGCCCGTGGCGCCGCATCTCCCTTACTTTGCGGCTGCTGTCGCTGCTAGTCTGTCTCCTAAGGGGAGCATTCCAGCCGATTGGAACGGCAAATTAAAGCACGGCGCACCAACACCTAGTGACGCTACGAAGGCATTAGAGAAGATGAGTGAGCTGAGTCGATTAGGAGGCGAAGAGCTGTTCCGATCTGTACAGAGCGCTGCTCTTGGTGCCGGGCTTGCCCCAAACGCTGCCGCTCGCCATTCAGCTTGGCAATCACACTGGCTGAACAAGGGCGCTGATCAAACTAAAGACGTCCTCAAATGCGTTTGGTGCAAAAAGAGCTTTAACTCACTCGCAGATTTGACAGTACACATGAAAGAAGCTAAACACTGCGGTGTAAACGTACCTGTACCACCATCTACAGGTGGTCCACTTCCACCATCTCTACATCCACCATCTAGTTCACCATCTACTCCGTCACACAATTCGTCCTCTTCAAGCGGATCATCTAAGCCGAGTCAAAATGATTTAAATATGCTAATCAAAGAAAACATGCCAATTCCAAGAAAACTGGTCCGCGGACAAGATGTATGGCTAGGCAAAGGAGCTGAGCAAACCAGACAAATTTTAAAATGCATGTGGTGTGCCGAAAGTTTTCGGTCTCTCGCTGAAATGACTAGTCACATGCAACGTACTCAGCATTATACAAATATCATATCGCAGGAACAAATTATTTCCTGGAAATCGTCAGATGATGGTAGCAAGGGGTCCAACTCTAGCGCTCCGGGTAGTGCCAATAACGCGGCGCCACCTCCAACTGGCACAAGTAGTCATGTTAGCGCTGTTTTAACTTGTAAAGTTTGTGACCAAGCATTTAGTTCATTAAAAGAATTGAGTAATCATATGGTTAAAAATTCTCATTACAAGGAGCACATAATGCGTTCCATTACTGAAAGTGGCGGCAGAAGACGTCAAACGCGTGAGAAACGAAAGAAGTCTTTGCCAGTTAGAAAACTCCTTGAATTAGAGAGAGCACAGCATGAGTTCAAAAATGGAGAAGGTAACGGGGTACCGATGGGTAAACCGATTAGAGATTTCGGCGCTGGAAGCCGAATCACTTGCGAAAAATGTGGTGATAAAATTGAGACTGCCGTATTCGTCGAACACATACGACAATGCATCGGAGCACCAATGTCGAATAGCCAAAGGAACTTTTTGAAGAGCGCTCTATTATCCAACAACATCATCCCACCTGACGTCCCCGGTCACATCACTCCCACTGGCCGGGATGGTCGCAAAAGTATAAATGAGGAGCTGCCATCCCCTGGCTCTGCTCACCACCGCTCTCCTTC
This sequence comes from Hypena proboscidalis, assembly GCA_905147285.1. Lineage (NCBI taxonomy): Eukaryota > Metazoa > Arthropoda > Insecta > Lepidoptera > Erebidae > Hypena > Hypena proboscidalis. The sequence continues at coordinate 21,272,909 of LR990136.1, read as the reverse complement.
TTCCGTGAACGATTCCTCCCCGAGTTCCAAAGACCACAACGCAAGCAATGACAAAAGCTCGTCGCCTTCGGTTCTCAACGCCATAGAACAATTGATAGAGAAGAGTTTCGACACACGATCGCGACATACCGTGCCTGGCATGCCAGGCGGCACTTCACATGCGCCTATCGGTTCCAGCATCCTAAAAAGACTAGGTATAGATGAGAGCGTAGACTACACAAAACCGCTAGTAGATCCACAGACGATGAACATGTTAAGAAACTACCATCACCAACAAGGCTATGGGCGTCGAGAGCGCAGCGGAAGCGAGTCCAGCTCTATGTCCGAACGGGGAGGCAGCAGAGTAGAATCTTTGACTCCAGATAGGAAGCTAGATTCTTATCACATGACTCCTCGTACGACACCCGACACACGCGGGTCCCAGACTCCAGCCTCTGAAGACCGCCCTGCTGAAGTCCGGATAAAAAGAGAAGTCGAGGAAGAAGAACGTGAAAATGGGGTGGACCTAAGCAGTCAGCCCGTGCGGGTGAAGACTGAGGTGGATGAGGAGGAGGAGCCTCCACGGCCGAGCAGCACTGCTGAAGAAGATGTAAAGCCAGTAGTGGCTAAACGTGAGAGTGAAGGCCCCAGCCCCGCCGCCAGCCCACGCAGCCCGGCCAGTGACCGCTCGGGCAATACACCGGGTGCTGAAAGGAAGCCTGCCTCCAGTCTGGGCGCACTGTCTTCCATGTTCGATAACTTGGCTGGCGGTGGATCGTCCAACGAGCCTAGCTCCTCACGGCGCGGCGGCAGTCACCCTTTAGCCGCTCTGCAAAAACTTTGCGATAAGACAGAAAACAACCCTTCCCGTGCGCCGGCCCCCGCTCCGTCCCCGGCCGGTCCCCCGAGCATCCTCACATTCAGCTGGGCGTGCAACGACGCCGTCGTGACTGACTCCATAATGAAATGCGCTCTGTGCGATACGCCATTCATTTCGAAGGGGGCGTACCGGCATCACTTGTCGAAGATGCACTTCGTGAAGGACGGTGCTCTGCCGGAGCCGGTACCGCTAAAGGCTCCGGCCGGCGCGGCATCCCCGGGGGCTCACAAGAGCAGCTCCACGGCGGCGTCCCCGCAGGACCCGCGCTCGCCCTCGCAGTCGTTCGACGAGAGCCCGCACTCCAAGTTCCTGAAGTACACGGAACTGGCGAAGCAGCTCTCCAGTAAGTACGTCTAGGCTGGAAGCGGCCGGCAGTTGTGATGATACCATATCTTGCTACGTTAAACCTTGCTAGGGTTAGGTCGCAGCCGCGACGCTAAGTATTTCGAAACTCTTTGCCAATTTAATTATTTAGGTAATTATTGTTAGATTTCACCGCATAGATCGGTTAGTGTAATAAATTAATAGCGACTTAAGTATACGCCAAACGTCTTACGTTCGTTTTAGGTATAAGAGAATATTTTCAAAATATTGCCTTTAGGTGATCGGTTGCTGTAAGGGCGCCCGCGCCGCCCGTGGCTTATCTTCCACACTACGTTATAATTCCATTTCGATAAATGTAAATATAAGTCACATTAAGTCATAAAGTACGATTCGATCTCTTTTGTAAATGTATATTTTTTGCTAATTAATTCTTTGGGAAAAGATAAATCGTGGAATTTGATTTGATTGATTGCAGTTGCCTCTCGCATGTGATTTGATCGTCTGTCGCATTAGTCGCGTAGTGGGCGTCGACTTTCAGTATTTTATCAGAAATTTTGTTGCAATATCATTTTTGTTCGTGTTACTTAATTTTTATGTAAATCAGAGTTAGGGTTAACGTGGTTAGTTTATGTATATTTTGATGATTTTCTTGTTTTATTTTGGAATTAAGAGATCCGTCGATGCGTATAATCTCGGAGATCCAATCTCATTCGTTTCTGTTCGTCTTGTACATACAATTCGACATAGAATGCAATATAACAATCTCCTTAGTGTAAATTTCGCTATAGGTATGCTCTTAACGCGAGGATGCTATTTATTATTTAGTGTTAAGTACATAATATTAGGTAAACTACATCTGTGAACACTTGTATACCAATATACCAGCGCATTAATCGGTTGTACATTCAACCTATATTTAAAAAGTGATACATATACATTTTTTTTCGTTAAAAGGGATGATAACAATCGTATACGTTTAGAACATAAAGATATACCAGATATATCTTCCAATTTGTAACGACAGATATACGATCATGTATATACGGCACTCGAGAGTGATGAACCTCTTTTATATTTAATAAAAAATATTGTAAACTGTCTAATGTAAGTTTCTGACGATTGTCAATAAAGCATGTTAATTGTGAACTGGATATTCGTAACAAACTAAAATACGATTACTCTAACGTATACGACATTTCTGATGGAATACACTAGTAAGAAAAAAATATTTTCTATTTAATTTTTTGATGCTTTAATTTTATTTAGATTTTCTGCATAATAGTTACGAATATTCAGTGTAATGATTAAAATTATACGAAATTTTTCGAGATCGTAAGAAAACTATCATTTTAACGATAATAATGAAAACATACGACAAATATTATGTATACGCTAGCTCTGATGAGAGATTTTTGCTCATTCTTAAGGAAAAAAAGTAAAAAAATGGTGTTGAAATATTGATTTTACCAAATTTAATAATCTTATTTAATATTTTATGTTGTATTTCAAAATGCAATTAAAAGCTCAAAGAAATATATATGTTAAATACTTTAAATGTTTATTTTATTTAAAAATACCCTTTTACCTCTGATATTGTTTAAGTATGTACTTATCTGACATACGTAGTAACTGCAAATATAAAATACCTGCAACTTTTTCTTATTAAAAGACACCAACACAAACAGACCAACTGAAGAAACCTTGAACGTAACACTAAGCATTGAAAGGATTTAAAAACTTTGTCAGATGCACTATATGAATACACAACACTGTATGAAGTTTGTGAAAGACACATTTCACATTTAAAATACTGCCAAAGAGAATCTCACCTCAGGAATAAAATAATAAAAATACTTGTAGTGTATTTGGCCAATTCATTACAAGTATTTTTTTATCGATATGGTGTCCTAAAGGGCTAAGCATATGCGACCGAAATAGATTTGGTCGCATTTCAGACGTACTTTTGTACGAAGAAATATGTCAAAAAAACACGACAAAATCTATCTCGCGCTCGTTATGCTAGCTGGACTGACATACAATACTGATTTAATCAGAACTATAATTTTGTACCTGACCGCGCTGCGCCTGCTGCATTGGAGATAGCTGAGGACAACCAATCAAAACGTAAGTTTGGTCATGACAAATAATATGTTTGAGCATGAGAAAATTTGTAAGTATGAAAATATGATGATGATAAGCACCAGGGGGTGCAGGTTCGAATACTGCTGGCTTCCTAATTTTTCAGCTTTAATATTGAAATACAAAAGGGCATAGCAAAGCTATAATTTGCTTTAAAATATCACATGAAAACATGGCATGAAAATTGAACAATCTTTTAACAAAAGCAAAATGTATCAATACTGATGACATTTTAAACACTTTTTGATTGGTCATTATCAACCTAAAAAATAAAATTAATACAACCTTATTCTTACTCGGCCTAACCCTGTTATTAGTTTTTTCAGAATCGGCACTAGAATCCATTTACTATTGGTTTTAAGTAAATACATTTCAGGGTTCTGGTTCAGTTAAAATAAGGTTGTATAGTGTATACGAATTGAATACGGACTTGTATGTCATACGTTAACTATAGCTAACTCAAAAAGTGCCAAAAACATTGAAAATTAAAAAAAAAAACAAACCTTATTTAAAATACATTGTGTCTGTGCTACAAAATGTCTGTGCTGATCATTTTCTAACACTTGCTATTTATGAGCACTGACCGTGAGAACTATTTAACCGACTATTTTCGTTATTTAATGTTATTTTAATGCCAGTTTTATTGTATTTATCTCTTGTCACTGAAGTATTTTTACCATGGGTTATTGTCGTTAAAGACTGCTTGTGCAGTAGTGAGGACAAGTACAAAAAAACAGCTTATCCTACGTAGATTACTTAGTTACTCTTAACTTCTTAAAATAATTAACTTAAGTCATATTACTGACTGGTAGTAGCAAATTTCAAATAGCTTCATAAAATATACAAAAAACACAGTACCTAAGATTCTCTATAAAATTTGACGGTTGCCCTCGATTTTCTTTGGGATTCCATAATCCTAACTTGGTGACTATATGACTAAATTGGAAGTACCTACACTATCTCAAATAAATAAAGAGTTTTTAAAATCGATTCACAAATCGATACGCATCCATAAAAAAATATACGCGTCGAATATAACCTCTATTGAAGTCGGTATAAAAATTACTAGACGTCATATTAACTAACTATGCACCCGTGATTACAGAAAAACGGCTGTATCTTTTCTTATAAACACATGAATATTATAAAAAAATGTAAAATGCTCGGTCTAAACAATTTTGTCCTTATTAACCAAGGTTTAACATTAATATATTGCAAGATATAAAGCATACACGCAGAACTTTTTAGGTACACTCACTACTAATATTATTATTATTGACGATCGGATGGCGGAGTGGGTAGTGTACCTGCCTGCAACGCCGAGGTCGTGGGTTCGATTCCCACTTAAGACAAATCTTTGTGGGAACATGGGGGTTTGTCTTAGTCTGGGTGTTTCTATGTATAATAAGTATGTATTTACAAAAGAAAAGTATATATGTATTACTATCAGTTATTCTAGTACTCATAGTACAAGCTCTGCTTAGTTTGGGACTAGATTTCGTTGTGTGTAAGTTGTGAGATACATATATATATTATATATTTAAAGCTCTCTACTCTATCGCATTCAGCTGAATATCACGTGAAGCGACTCCCATCAGATCTCTACTACCCAGTAAATATTTATTTATTATATTTATTTATTTGGTTTAAAAAATGGATTTGGCTACAGTTACTAGTAACTAACAACTCTCCTTTAGCTGTTTAAGACAAAAAAGTTTAGACGGTTTTCATTTAATACTTTAATATTTTAATAATTGCTTTATATATCCGTATAACATTTGTCTTTACAATGTTGAAATGGCGACATCAGCTTAAACTCTCAAGTAACATAACATAGAATACCATCACGCTTATATTACCCAAAAGGGTTTTCCAGAGTTGTACAACACCCAATTCAACTGTTATGTTAAGGTCCCATGGGTGAGCCTATCGCCGTGCACCAGGCACAATTCAACTCCGTGCTGTTATTGAGACACAAATAGCACTTTGTCGGACCCGGGAATCGAGCCCGAGACCTCGCGGCGATAGGCGCATACACTAACCACTAGTCCAACGAGGCAGTAGTTTCTGATAAATAAGTAATACATGTGAAGTGACTGCAATACAGACTTTTACTGACACGAAGGAAATATTTTGCACAGTAGACTTGTGTAGCTATCTAATTGATTATTTTTATAGCATTTAGCTATGCTTAGCAAATTATATTAAGATATGGGACCGGCAGGATTTGAATCTGCGACCTTACTGCACACCGGGCAGCCACTTTAACCATCCAGCTACGGTCGCCTCTTACCAGAACCCTAAATTTCTCAACTATATGATACGTCATTTCGTGACGTTCGCCACGTTCATCCATTTTTTTTATCTGATCTGATTTGTTCAACTGTTTCTTAGTATAATTTGCTAAGCATAGCTAAATGCTATAAAAATAATCAATTAGAAGTTGAAATAACGTACGCGTTTATTCTTTACAACATTTGTGCTCAATGTAACTTCGCCATGTTGGTTTGTATCCTACTTAAGATCGTACCTACCTTACCTAAGTATCATACAGTTTGTGTAGCTATGTAAAGGCGATACATGCATTTACATTAGTTAAAGATTTAATTTTCACCATATAATAAATAAGAAAAATAAGTGAAGATTATAACTTGAGCAATTTACAATTTATCCATGGGTTAAGTTAAGTTAGGTGGCTGACTTAGTAATTTAAAAGGCAAAGTACATTTTTAGAGGTGTCTAAAGTTATTGAAAATTAGGCGGCTTAATAAACCAAAGAAAATATGGATAACTTATTGAAAATATATTTAGCTGGTCTCTCATTTACCAGAACCTGCACAAAAGTAAAGGGTATAAATTGTCCTGCTATCTTTGTCTCGGCATGCCGACATGACTTCGTCCAGAGGGAGTCCAATTAGTCATAATTTTGGACATTAATTGATGTGGCATGCGGCAAACAGCCGTCCGATCTTATTAACACACGTTTATAAGGGTGAGGAGAAAGCAAAGGTAAGCTATCGATTATATTCGAAACGGCGTCGGTTTATAGCTGGGACAGATAATTTTGCAACTCTGTAGGTATTAGGAATAAGTATAATTATAATACCTATATAATATGTACAATATAGCGAAGTTTTATGAAAAACACGGATAAGACCAATTTTACCGAGAGATTACAGAATTATAAGTATAATAGTATAAAAAAATATTTGTAGGGGTACGGTAAACTCTTTTGTAACGAATTTGGAAGAATATTAAAAAGATTTTGGTCTACACCAGAAGGTTTAGAATAATGGGTGCGAGATATATTTTGTCATACAAAATTATGACAAAACTGCGACAAAGTATATATCACGCTCGTTATGCTAGTACATCATTTAAATATAATGAGATAGAAGAATTTCAAGAAGAATGCAGTACGTTATGTGAAATCTTTTGTATGTTGTATGTTTTCTCTACAACAATCATTAAAACTTAGAATCTGCATTGTGACGTTGTGTAAAAATCTCTGAAGAACAAGGTGGAGGAGAAATGCATTTTATAAAATCAAACTTGATGCGTCTATTGCCATCTATCGATCAAAGTTTGAACTAATCTCCACTGTGAAAATATTTGCCAACTGAGAACTTACTAAGAACGTAAGTTTTTGATGTTTCCATATTTAAAGCAAAAAATCCCACTGAATTTTTATATCCAAATGTTAGTACTCAAGTATATCGCCAAAAAACCGAAACCGTCAATTAACCAGTCATAAAACACGTCCACCACCGGTACTAAATCTGTCGAGCCCCGAAATCACTCAACAAGACGTCTTAACTCTGCAAAACCTCATCTTTATCACGATAATGACGTCATTCATCGCCGTTTACGCACTTCCCGTACCACGTCGAATTTCCACTCTAGTAACCAATACATTGACAACTTAGTTCTCGGCAGATGTTTGCGTTGAGCAATGTAACGAGCAATGAATAGGTTGTTGGTCTGAGTGGTTGAGGTCGAATGGCGACAGACGGCCCGTCAGTCAAACCTTTGAAGGAGAGTATTCGTCGCTACAGGTAAAGGAAATATACGGGGTTATTTTGGGCGCGTTTTCCTGGCGGAAAATTAATTTATACTTGAGCTATTGAAATATTATTTTTAGTTATTATTTTACAGTATTTTACACATAATTATAAAAACAAATAATAAACAACTAAACATATAGAAGGAAACTAAGAATACTAGTCAACCTAGTCTAGTAGACCGCAGCCAGTGGGAAACGTTCCCGAAATGTTGGCAGCATTGCCATACTGGATGACAATATTGACAATGCTAATTCGTCGTTCGTCAAAGAGTCTTACTTTTATTAATTCATTATTTTTATCATTACACACATTTGGAATTTAGTTGAATACTTGAATTTTCTATGGGTTTGGTTTAAATCATGAAGAAAAGTTTTATGAAAAATATCAAGGTGTTTCTAGGTCTAAGCTTCATCGAGTCAGGTCAAGACCTGACCTGACTTTTTGTACTGATTTTCGTATAATGAAGATAGATAAAGATAGAGTAGTTTCGTAACATTATTTTCTTAGTCTAATAGAATAAGAAAAAGAGCTTTGTTTTTATTCAGACGTTGTACAACGTGAGCGACAAGTGCGACACGATGCGTTTGCATAGCAATTGTCACGTGCCATGCATCACGTTGGCCGCTGACGTAGGACAACGGGTCAGTGATTAAATAAAATCATGTATAATCTTAAAATAAGACCTTTTAGGTTAGGTGTAGGCAATGCCGCAGTACTATGGTTAATTTTTCAATTCTTTTTGTTTATTTTCAGGCTGTTTTTTTACGTATACCTGTCCGTGAGTATTCCCTAGCCTCGGCGACCCAACCCTAAACAAGACGGCACCCCGCACCCCTCCCCAGACCGCTGTCTGTCATTGTGCGTCTAATAATGGCGACTAATTAAAATGACATTTTGTTTTATATCATCAAATTAATGAATACAGCGGGAGGGGCGGGCAGAGCCCCCCGACCAGCCATCGGGGGCCCATTGCCCACAATTTATGGGGCTCCACAGTCGCGAGATGGATAGCATGATTTATGCGCTGTTTATCATCTTTTTATGGCAACGAATGAAATAATACCATGTTTATTTTTTCTCTGTTTTAATTATAGTTGTTTCTGGACTGTAAATTCGCTTATTTATGGTGGCAGAGAATGATAGTTGTCGAAGGGATATTAAATTATTTTTGTTGTTAATAACTCGCGGCTTTTCGGCTTTTGGAAAAAAGGGACAGTAATAAAACCGTTGTTTTTTTTAATCAATAGTGATTGAACATCTGGCTAGATGTATGGATATACAAATCATTTGTATAGTTGTAAAAAGTGTATTTGATGTTATCTATCTGTTTTTGTTTTGTAATTAGAAGCTTTGATTTATCGTTTATTCTTCGACGGTGGTATATAAATCAAGCAAAGTGTTGACTTCTACTTTTTTATTGACTTGAAATAACTGCAATAAGTGAGGTTTAATTACAACGTTTGTAGTAGCGATCAAGATACTTTTAAAAGTTTTTAAATATACTATCTGTGCCGCTTAGCAATTATTGTTAAGGTTTGTGTTTTACTTATATGATGTAACTAAATCCTCTCTCTAAAGACCTCTGTCAATAAATCATTAAGATTCGTCTTTGCCAAAATATGTGTATATTAATCAAAAATTAGCGCTCGCAAGGAAAACATCGTGAGGAAACTGCATGCCTGAGAATGCCTTAAAAGTACTCAAGGGTGTGTGAAGTCTACCAATTCGCAATTGGCCAGCGTTGTGGACTATAACCTAACCTTTCTTATCATGAGAAGAGGCCCGAGCCCAGCAGCGGGACATGTATTAGATGTAGGGCTCCTATAATTATTATTATTTTTTTTATACTACGCCCATAGCGAACGAACGTGTAGTCCACCTGATGGTAAATGGAGTACAGCCCATGGACATCAACAATCCACAAAAGCAGATTATAGATGCGTCGCTGCAGCCGAGGACTACGGTGTTAAGCCTCATGTGCCAGTAATTTCAGGGCCTGATCTCAACACCAAACCGGAACACAGTAATGGAAGCACTACTATTTGGCGGCAGGTTAAAGGTGAGACGGTGGTGCTGTCGCCCTCGAGCTCATTCACAAGAGCTCTACCACCAGTAAGTAAGTATTATTATTATAATGGACAGACGTGCACGTTCATCTTGTTAATGTCATAGGTTTAAATCCCTCACTCTAAAAAAATATTACAAAAATCAGGTAAATGCTATAACAAAGTGTTAAGCCACAAAACTGTCCAACTTGACTACCCAGCCATTTATCCCCAATAACTCAAACGCGGCCATTCCACTCCAATTACAGGCCAAAAACATTCCCTTGACTGATGGCCGTCACGATGAAGTAAATAGAGATTTAGATCGTACAATAAATGATTTAGTCCACCGTAATAAGTAGATGGATAGATTCGACCCCCGCACTATTTGTCAGACCTGTGGGGTTAAGTTCGGCGCAGAAACAGTTGTTTTTTTCTTTAGCGGAAGTTTTTAAGAGTGAAGTGTGTGATAATATGTAGTTGACTGGTAGACAATGCCTAAGGCATTAAGGTTTCCTATGTACCATTTTTGTGCATAAAGTTTTAAATAAATAACGATTTGGTATGATAGTGACAAGAGCACTTATCAATATGGAGAAGAAATAAAAGAAAATATCTATGCAAAAAAAATGCCAAAACTTGCGGGTGAGGGTTTTAAATAGTTTTGAGCATTTATGATTTGACAACTAGTTTTATATGACGTGCAAGAGCGGCGCTCTTCCACATTCAGCAGCAAAGGATACCTGACAATGACTATATAGTCATTTTGGTTTAATTGTCTAAGGATAGTGTTTATAATTACTTTATTTTATTATTAGGTGTAAGTCTGCTTTTTTGTTTTTTATTTTTTATATTTTTTCGTGGTTTAAACTTCGTTGGTAGTTTAACGAGTAGTTGCAAAAACATACTTTGATATTATGTAAAGTATCTAAACTGATCCAGTTGTACTTTAGTTACGTTAGCAATACCTTTTTTATTCATGTAGTCTGATACACATGGCTTATGAGTTAACCTGTTCATACAATAAATAAATTATTTACTTTCTCTTGTAATAAGTAGATGGATGGATTCGACCCCCACCCTATTTGTCTCGGGCTCTCGGCCTAGGGTTAAGAAGCGGCCGGAAACAGATGAGTTCACTTATAGTTTTTCAGGTTTTGAGGGAGGTTTTGTTAAATCTAGATTTTGTTTCAGACGAAATGATTAGACATGCCTTATTATTAATTAGTCTGATGATAGCATTTTATAACAAAAATGCATTTTTATAGCACATGAAAAAGCATACGAAAATCAAAATTACCAAACAAATTAAACATTAAACTTTTACAACAAAACAAAAACTTTAAACTTTTACCGCAACTTGTTAGGTATTAACTACAGTGTTATAATTCTGACAGAAACATGGTTGAATAGTGGCGTATATAACTCCGAGTTGTTTAGTGACAATTACATTGTGTACAGGCGTGATAGGGAAGACACTATCAATGATCAACGAAGAGATGGTGGTGGTGTATTGATTGCGGTGTCTAAAAACATACAATCCTATAGAATCAAGCAATTTGAGTGTGTACTAGAGGAATTATGGATATCTATCGAAGTAGGTACTACTAAACACAACAAAAAAACAATTTACATTAACGCTGTTTACCTGCCACCTCCCATAAAAAATGCGACTCTTGATTTGTACACAACTAACACTCAAAAAATAATTGATAGAGGTATTAGTACAATAATAGTCGGCGATTTTAACTTAAGTAGTATCACTTGGCGTCCAGAAATTGACAGCAAAAAAATGCAACCGGATAATAGTAGCACTGAAATTAATGCAAATTTCACAGAGTTTATAACCATAAATAACTTAGGACAATATAATAGCATAATTAACAACAAATCGAAAATTTTGGACCTAGTTCTTAGTAATATATGTGTTACTGATCTGGACCGTTGCGACACTGCATTGTCTTTGGAAGATCCTCTGCATCCCTCTCTTGTGTTTACCATACCAGCAACGATTGGTTCTTTCCTACGCCCAAATGCGACATTAAAGCCAAACTTCTTCAAAGCCGACTATGACAAAATAATAGAATCCTTAGAGCAACACGACTGGGCGGATATTTTTACCTACTGTACTGACGTTAACGACATGGTTGACTCATTCTACCAACTTCTTAGAGATATCATCACTCTTCACGTTCCATTCAAAAGATCCACTCACGCCAAATATCCAATTTGGTACTCGAAAGATCTGATTGGTGTCATAAAGGAAAAATTCAAATACCATACGAGAGTTAAGAAGTACAACAATCCAATTGACTATGAAATATATAGTCAACTCAGAAATAGATGTAGTGACCTAATATCTAGTTGTTACAGTAAATATATAGATCGCATGGAAGCAGCAGTTAAAGATAACCCAAAACTATTCTGGGCATTTATCAAAAATATAAAAAAAAATAACAGCAGCTCTTACCCATCCGAGATGAAATTAAATGACAAAGTTGCTTTCAAAGGTGATAAAATTTGTGACTTATTTGCTGAAAATTTCTCTAAGTCTTTTAACCCTCCGGTAAATCGCACTATAACTCGGACACATTTATTAGACACCGAAACCGAAATCACTTTAACATCGTCAGCCTTTTGCAACCTTTTATTAAGTGAGTGTGAAATAGCAAAAGTACTAAAAGGATTAGACGATTCGAAAGGGGCGGGGAGTGATGGAATTCCACCAATATTTATTAAAAGATGTGCCAAGGCCCTTGTATATCCCTTGAAACTAATTTTTAATAGGTCTCTGTCTGATGGCACGTTCCCAACTCAATGGAAAGAAGCCCTGATAGTTCCAATTTTCAAAGCAGGTGATAGAAATATAGTTAGTAATTACAGGCCTATTTCCATACTAGGGACATTTGGAAAGGTGTTTGAGAAATTAGTTACGAAACAATTGTCGTGGTTTGTTAAGCCGTTGCTCACAGAACATCAGCATGGGTTTGTTAAATCTCGATCTACCGCAACAAATCTTGTAAGCTTTACATCTCTTGTATCCCAACACGTCGACAGACGCATCCCGGTAGACACGGTTTATACAGATTTTAGTAAGGCATTTGATAGAGTGGATCATTGTATATTGTTACAAAACCTACTTAAAGTAGGCATAAGCGGATCTATGCTGGAATGGTTTGGATCGTATCTTGATGATAGAACGTATAAAGTAGTCATCAACGGACATTCCTCAAACACATATTTTGTAACATCTGGCGTGCCACAAGGTTCACATTTGGGTCCCATTCTTTTCAATATTTTTATCAACGATATCGCCCTATGCTTCAAATACTCCAAATTCTTTCTATATGCGGATGATCTTAAAATTGTGAAACCTATACACAATGACTTGGATGTGGAGAACTTCCAGCAAGACATAAGCGCTTTATCACAATGGTGTCAAGAAAATAGAATGACCTTGAATATAGAAAAATGCTATTACATACAGTTCACACGCAATAAAAACACAAAAGAAAATACATATAACATGGATGGAACTATTTTAAAGCGCTCATACGAAATTTGTGATTTAGGTATTCTGATGGACACACAATTGAAATTCGATTCTCATATCTTAAAAGTAGTCGCGAAAGGTTTTAGGATGCTTGGTTTTGTATTACGTAGTTGCAAAAGATTTAAAAACTCAAGCACCAAGATTAAATTATTTAATACACTAATCAGGCCAATACTCGAATATAACACGGTTGTGTGAAATCCACATTATGATGTATACAGCAAGCGCCTCGAAAGTGTTCAGAGACGTTTTCTCTACCATTTGTCTTATGGTGACCATATAGCAAGAGAATTGACCAGCTATACAGACAGACTAGCTCACTATCATATAGGTACACTTGACAGTCGCAGGAAGTTTCTGGATGCTATATTTCTCTACAAATTGCACAATAATATTATAGACTGTACACAATTGCTGAGTTGCATGTCTTTTACCATCCCATCACGTTTACCTAGAAAGAATGTCTTCAACCTATTTTCTTTACCAACGGCAAGTACCAATCTCGGTCATTACGCCACTGTACCTCGTCTTTGCCGACATTATAATCATATGTCAAAGTGTAACGATCTAGACCTTAGTACTCCTCCACTTGTTTTTAAACGTCTACTCAAATCTATCGTCTTCAATCAAATTAACCAGTAAAGTACATAATTATTTTAGTATCATAAATTGTATCTCATGATTCTGATATCATGTATTTTTAATGCTTATATTGTTTTGTTTTGTTTTGTTAATTTTAGTTTTTAATTTTATTTTATTTTAAAATGTAACTGTTAGTTTAGTATTTGTTTTGATTTGTAAATGCCTTAACCAAATTTTGCATGCTGTGGTCTCTTATAATTGAGAGTATACACAGAAATAATTCCATGTCATTGTATTGTGTGTATAGTGTGTATAACTCTTGTTAGAGATCCAAATTATAAATATATAAATAAATAAATAAATAAACATTAGAAGTAGCAAGCGTCGTTCAAAATTAAAAAAAAAATATTAAATATTCCTTTAATAAATTTTTTCAACCACTAACAATCTAAGACTGTAAAGTTAATTTAAGCCACAGACAATTTAAAACGTCTTAAGTCAAAATTAATTGCAATAGAAAGTAATCATTATTAAATTTCCATCAAATTGTATTTTCGTAAAACCTCGTTCGTTTTTTTTGTTTATGTATTGGATGCATGTCAGTGTATACATACACGCAAGCAGTGTATGCATACACTGATTTGCACTTTTGTATAATATTTATTTGTTGGTAAGTTAAGATTTATTTACTATCTTATTATCTCAACATAATCACTATATTTTTTCATAAGATGTTTTTGTGAATTTCCCGACGAAAAGTTCGCAAATAACACTTTGCCCGACCCGGGAATCGAACACGAGACCTCGTGGTAAGAGGCGCATACTTTAAATAACATATTTGGTAATTAAACAGGATGCAAATTTAATTGTATAAAAGCCGCTTACCAGTGATGGCATGATTCTGAGACCCTGGGTGCAAAATCGAAAAATCAGTCTTCATAAAAACGCATATTTTTGAGAATAAGCTTGCTTATTAATTTTTCAGTGATAAATTATATCATTTTGAAGGTTAAGGTGCAAAAAAAAACTATATATTGAAGAATAATTATTCTACTCTAAGAATAAGTATATTATGCAGTAAATACATCAAGAGTTTTGGAATATTAATTGTTAGCTACAAAATCTTTACCCCTCGAAAATTTTACAAAGCATTTTATTTTAATTTATTTCAATATCATTAAAGGACAACAAGACAGAGCTTCTAAAATATTATCGTTGACTGACGTTGATTGACAGTGACATGGTTTAAATATTAAATATCTTGAGGGTTTATGTTTTAATTACTTGAAATTTGTAGAGTATTTGTGAAAGAGCTTAATATGAGGTAGCTCAGCTCAGCTCAGGCGATATATTTATGTATTTGTTTGCACAGGCAGCAGGATAACCGCAACAGCCGAGTAGAAGACTGCGAAGATGAAGGTCTCGGGTTCGAACCCACACACCTCAACCGTTAAGATCATCATTTAGTTCGTGAAAATAAACATTGTGAGGAAACCTGAATACCTGAGAGTACTACTAATGTAACTAAGAAACAGTTGAAAAGATATGGGACCGGCAGGATTTCAGGTTACCGTAGCTGTATGGGTAAAGCGGCTGCCCAGTGTGCAGTAAGGTTGCAGGTTCAAATCCTGCCGGTCCCATATCTTTTCAACTATTTCTTGGTTTCATTTGCTAAGCATAGCTAAATGCTATAAAAATAATCAATTAGAAGCACTACTAATGTGATCGAGATGGTTGACTTTAGCCACCATGGTCTTGTAACAATTTACACAAAAACCATTGCAAGGTTTCTGCAATGAAATGCAAAAGATGATATTTTTTTTAGATTAATTAAAGGTTTTACGAATCATAATGGTAATTTATTGCACATTCAAAATAAAAGTATATATTATGTATAGTATCAGTTATTCTAGTACCCACAGTACAAGCTCTGCTTAGTGTGGGACTAGATGGCGTTGTGTGTAAGTGGTGAGATATATTTTTATATTTTTGGTTTATTCATAAAACACTTTTATGGCTAAACTACTTAACAGATCTTGATAAGAATTTTCTTGACGGCAAAATGGCATGCCCGGCCCTATAATCGAACCTGCGAATCTCATGATGGCAGGTTGCATAGTAAAAATTCTGACCACTACACCTACGAGGCAATAGTGAAATCATTCTTTATAATACAGTACCACATCATTCACTTTAAAAATTTACGAGAAATGAATATATCCGTCATTCATAGATGTTTGCTGGCGAGAGAAGATGATTCATAGCTGAGAGATGCTGGATGAGGTGAGAGACGCTACGATGGAGGAGATGAGGGACGAGATGGGATGGATGAATGATTTGTAGTGCCAGGAAATATTTCGGCTGGAATAGAAGTGATAAAAACTGTCTAAATAACTTAGATTTGATTACCTAAAAGACAGAATCAGTAGATAATCTTACAAATTTAACTTTATTAGAATACAGGCACTCGCAGCTAGTCACGTGATTGAAATTTCAGTTTTATATTTGATAAAATTATAGTAAAATTACGTGGACAATAACTCTTTACAATACTTTGACCTCATCATGAACACTATGGGTATATTACTCAAAAGGGTGTGGCAGAGTTGTAACACCCATACTTTATCTATTATGGTTAGGTCATATATAAACCGTGGATAGAAATAATTTATTAAGAATTACGTGCGGACAAAGTCACGCGGCTACAGCTAGTCAATCTTCCAAGCCTTTTTTTCGATTAAACTGTCGCAGCTTCTAGGCTCAGCTAGTATTAAAATAAATATTCCACAACTTAAACACAACGCCATCTAGTCCCAAACTAAGCAGAGCTTGTACTATGGGTACTAGAATAACTGATACTAATACATATATACTTTTCTTTTGTAAATACATACTTATCATACATAGAAACACCCAGACTAAGACAAACCCCCATGTTCATGCACACAAAGATTTGTATTAAGTGGGAATCGAACCCACGACCTCGGCGTCGCAGGCAGGTACACTACCCACTCCGCCATCCGGTCGTCCAAATTACTATTTAATAATTTATTAATAATTTGCTAGTATTACATATACATAGTATCTTTGGACTTTAATTTAAAGGTTAAATTTAAAACAACCTTTAAATTAAGTAGGTATAAAGCTTGTATATAACTATTGTTATAAACCCGAAGATTATAGGCAATTAGACGACACTAATATCTAATTGGAGTCTCTGCGATAGCCGAGTGGGAGACCGTAGGACTACCGGCGCACACCTCTGTCAATAAATCGTTACGATTCGTCTTTTCGAAGATAAGTGTGTATTTATCATATAAATTATAGCTCGTTTACTGTAAAGGAATACATCGTAAGGAAACCTGAGAGTGCCTTAAAAATATTCTAGGTCGTGTGAAGTCTACCAATTCGCATTTGGCCAGCATGGTGGGTGGACTATGGCCTTTCGTGAGAAGAGGCACGAGTCCAGGAGTTGGACATGTATTAGATACAGGGCTGCTATTATCAAAATATCGAATTGCACTAAACTGGAGATAAGCTAACACCAAAATCGATAGACGTATATTGATTGATGCATCGATTG
Organism: Hypena proboscidalis; assembly: GCA_905147285.1. NCBI lineage: Eukaryota > Metazoa > Arthropoda > Insecta > Lepidoptera > Erebidae > Hypena > Hypena proboscidalis. The sequence continues at coordinate 21,255,760 of LR990136.1, read as the reverse complement.
AGTGGTATAATAGACCAGTTGACAGTTTTCTTCAATAAAACAATATTTTTTTTTATACTATATAGTCCACCTGATGGTAAATGGAGTACAGCCCATGGACATCAACAATCCACAAAAGCAGATTTTAGATGCGTCGCTGTAGCTGAGGACTACGGTGTTATGCTTCATGTGCCAGTAATTTCAGGGCCTGATCTCACCACCAAACCGGAACACAGTAATGGAAGCACTACTATTTGGCGGCAGGTTAAAGGTGAGACAGTGGTGCTGCCGCCCTCGAGCTCATTCACAAGAGCTCTACTACCAGTAAAATTGCTTTGACTCTAATCTTACCTAACTAACCCATAGGTATTATTCTCACTTTGAATACATAATTGTGCTTAAAACAACATCACACCACAGACAGTAATAAAGAACACTCACATTCAATTGCTATATTTTGGTTTCATGTGCCTATTGCCATCTACCAGGCACAATATCACACTCTGCGGTCTACAACTGAGTATTTCCTGACGGAAAACCCCCAATTAAGACTTTTGTCTGACTCAGGGATCAAATTCGAAACCTTATAGTGAGGGGCCGTATGACACTACCGCAATGGTGACTACTTTTAAAAATAACATTGAATCTACTGCGTTTACTTTTAAATTGAGTTAGAATATCATAAATCATGAATCTATTTGTAGATAAAATATTTTGTTAATGAATAACGGCACAAATAATATGAATTATTTAGCTGCACTGTGAGCTAATGTTTGTTTGTTTTGGACAAAACTATAATCATTGTATTAATGTTTTAACATTTAATGGAGGCAAAACATTTTGGTTCATTTATCGTGACCTGTTATTTTTGACATGAAATAATTAGAACATTACATTATGACACGAAATAATTATGACATTTAAAATGTAGCTTGTTTTAGTTTGTTTGTTTTGGGTGATATATTTTAATTGACATAGTTTGCTGAATAAACTTTGTGTTTTAATTTTAATGATGATATACTTTTTGTACAACGTAACATAATATGTAGCTTATTGACATGTGATGGCATTTAGTTTTTACTGAATTGCTATTAAAATAGATATATTTATTATATCTACGATACGCCAGTAATTTCAGGATTTCATTTCATCGTCGAGCTGGTTCACACTATCTAGTGCAATAACAACATTTTGCGAGTCAGATTAAAGGTGAAAAAGTTGCTTCCGTTCGCAAACTTATTCACAATAGCTCTTCTATTGCTTAGCCATCACTAATAGTATTAAAGCTATCTATTCACTTACTATTTGTTTATCAACATGGTGTTGTAAATGTATAGCCACCCTCGGTTTACTCTCGACTAACAAAACACGGTGACGCATCCCCTTGCGACCTTGAGCTTTCAAAGCGACCGCCATGGAGTGAAAAAATGGTATGTGCAAGTTCTAATACTACTTCAATAGGATTATGTTTATGAAAGAAAAGTGTTTTAAGTTTATTTTAGGATGGGTAGAGCTTTTGAAAACAAGCTGGAGAAAATAGTAGCAATAATGCGAAAGAAGTATTGTTTTAGGTTCTCTGAATGGCGGTGGTATATTTTGACTAAGTACCTTTTTACTCTAACACTTATAAGGTACCGTATTTAGATGATTTTGCATTCTAAAACGAAGTAATAAATTCATCCGCCAACAGTCAACATTCAAGCAATAAATACATAAAGCATCCAATCATAAATCCTCAAATTTTATAACACGTTTCGACCTCCAAACTCGAAACGTGCACATCCAACGTATCGATTACTTCGGAAACTTCAGTTCCAGTATATTGAAATGGAGCGCACTCCACCTATAAGTCTTGTCGAAACAAATGCCGTCCACTCGGCGGCATCTGTCCGCGCTGATGGATGACGGGACATGTGTCCATTATCGCCTGCACATTGCTCCGACTGCACAAAAGACGGACAAAAAATAACGCGTGAAAATGACACGCTCGTTAATCAAATTATGCGACTTAGTGCCATAAATTTTGCTAGCATGAATAGAAAAGAAAACGAGGGGTACCCTTACATTAGTTTAGACTTTTTTCTAATAACAAATTGGTATATTTCATTCAATATTCCTCAGACGTTATAAATAAAGTGCCGTGATTGGCAGGATTTATGAGTGAAATAACGATGGCAGTTAAAAAAATAACGGTGATATAAATATCGGTTCACGTTCGCGAATGTACTTAAATAACAAACACAGACAAACTGTTGAAAAGCAAACGATCTCAAATAATGATAGAAAAATTATTCGTAGATACACATAAGTGTCTTCTCAACGATTACGAAGCAAAATTAAGATGACTCTAGTTAGTGTTGATCAAAGCATTTTTAAGAAAGCTTTTCTTGTGGATTTCATTTCTTAAATGATAAAATTTTCACTACGTCAATATTTTAGGTTGTTCATTGAGTTGATTTGTATTAAGCAAGTACAGTCAGCAACAGAAGTAGCTGCTTACAAACAAATGTTCAAAGCCACTTTATTCTGAAAATCGTAATCATTTCATGATTGGATGAGTAAACAAATATTTTGAATGGGCAATAATAATTAGTCAGTTGTATAGAAGTTTGAATATTTAAAAGTGTTCTGCAACTTTTGGTCCTGACTGTACCATTTTTGGTATTAGTTCCAGAGAAGGTGTGTCGACTAACTGAGGTACTAAGTTCAACATAAATGGCAAAATAATTTTATCAGATATTTGTTCTACCCACAAGACATTCACGCTAACCATAATATTGTTTAAATTTTGGAAATGGTACGTCTCTAAACAAACACCAAGACCAGTCTAGACCACATTGTAAAATGGATGGCTCACAATAACTCACTACGAAAATAAATTTTCCTTATAAATTTAAAAGCACAAGGTAAAGTAAAAGTCCTGCAACCCCTTTTTATCAAAGCCTAATCACACGCACTCAAACATCACTTCACCCTCGCAAAAAAAAACTTAAACCAAAAACCACCTGCGAGGGCCTTTGTCCAGACTGTGTTCGCCCGGCTCTCTGTGCACACATTTGACGATGACGGAAGACGGACGGACGCTTCCGCGAGGGTTGCGGGGGAGAGGGGTTTGCAAGACCCGCTCTAGATATATTCCCGTCTATCAATCCACGTTGACGTTGACGGGTTGCATGAAATGGCTGCTCGTACGGTTATTTCGACCTAGTGAAAGATGTTGTATTTTAGAACAAATTTTAAATTAGATTTGTGTTTCTTGAGCTGTATTTTGTTTGGATTTTTACTGTTGTGTTTTTTTTTCAATCCTTTTATATAAAAAAAAAACATAACAGTAAACCACTTTATGACATGAAATCTATAATATCAATATTGAATAATATTAATACGTGAACTGAGTTAGCATTTCCGCGACATATTTTAATAAATGTAATTGAATGGAAAAATAATCGATTACGACCCTGGGTATATCCTATCTGATCTGCTATGTCATTTTTTCTAAGAAAAACATGTATTAAAAAGGTGGAAAAGCTACTGTGAATAATTTAATAGCAGGATGCACCATTTACATTCTGAATTAACCTGCCAAGTTGATGCGCTTGCCAGTTCTCTAGTTTGATAGGGCCTAGATTACAGACACAGGAGACATAATATCTTATTCCTTCGATATAGAGACGTATCTTTAATCTTTTTTGCTCTTTACCATCAGATGAACAACAAACTCAATGTTACATGAATGATACAAAAATTTAGCTACCAGTAATTTGTTAACCAAGGGGCTCTGGGACACCCCATGGGAGGCTATTGTCCACCATGCTTCTGTGACAGGCTGTTAATGATAATGAATGAATACGTTCCGCCTTGTCAGTCTCTCAAAGGAACCGAAAGGGGTCAGCACACTTATAAGTACTTAAGTAGTAATTACTTTAGGATACTAATGGTATTCTGCCATTAGTAACGTGGTGATTCCAAGAATCGGTACCACCTATTCCACCTTCATGGAGTCATCCTTACACCACCATGGAGTGATGGGGTTAATTATTTTTCAAGAAAATTTGTAGTATTTTACAGTGCAACTTTATAAAAATGTATAACGTAACATGTTACATAAAGCAAAATATATATATTTTTTTGTATTCATAATTACAATTTTATAAGAATTACTGATGATTATAAAATCTCTTTCATCATCAAACCTGACTTATCCCAAACTCGACCCAAAAAAACCACAATAACACAAAATGAACACATCAACTTTTTATAGCGACATCAATGAGCATAATTGATAAAATCTTTTTGTCCGGCACGCGTCTCGCCGGCGCACTGTGCTGATTGACAGACGATCGACGGCTGACGTTATCTCGACATCATTCACTTTCGAGGTCTCTTCACAATATAACATTTTGTTCGGATTTTGATTTATTTTTAAATTTATATCGAAATTCCAAGGTCTTGTGTTTGAGGTTAATATTTTATTTCAATTAATTGCAATTACATTGTGAAGAATTTAATTAATAATTTTCTTTTTAAATTAATTAATTTTGCATTTTATAGCTGTTATTAACTTTAGCCTTAATATAAATGGCGCGATTTAATGCCTCCTTATATAGGAGCTTACACAATATAATATCTCTCTTCTTCAAGCTAAAGGCTCTTCAAGCTGAACAAAAACTTTTAACTGGCAACGTGGCAAACTTATTCATCATTCAAACACATCTTCTCTAAAATACAAGTTGAACTACAACTAGTAAATAAACGTACTAACACTTCACTTCACGACCTTAAGCTTTAGTAAATAAATATAAATCACTACAAATATTTTTGCTGGCATTCAACGCTGGTTGCGCACTGTGCAGATTGACAGACGATCGACGGGCGACGTTATCTTGACATCTTCTCACTTTTCAATTCTCGACAAACATATTTTATTTATTTCTTTACATTGGATTTTACTCGTTGCAATGGATTTAAAGACTCTAAAATGCATTCTTAAATGTTTTTTTACATAATGTTTGTACCGAATTGGCTTATCCACCATTGCTGGTGGCCAATACAGCTAATGAACTTCCACATAAAGCTCGTGGCTAAGTCGAAGCCGCGCGGAACAATCGATCTTGCAGGTTAAGCAATGCAAAGCGTGGTCGGCCGTCCATAGGTGACCAGATTAACACAGTGCTACGGAGACCACGTTAAGCTGTCGATCCCGGTTGCCATTTAAAGATCTATGGCAGTCGTTAAGGATAGTCAGAAGCTAGAAAATCTGACAACTAGTAACAAAGAGTATCGTATCATCTCGTTCTGGACAGAGAAGGTCTAATGGCAGTCCACGCTCCACGACAAAATACTGATACTGACTAGAAGCTGACCCCAATGTAATTGGAAATTAAAAAACTAAAAATTGATTTATATATATTTTTCACTTTTTAGTTAGAAGTACTTTAAGGGCTTGTTTTTAGTTTTTTTAAACTATTATTTATTTTCTACTTTTTAGTTTGGTTTATTTATAAGAGCCTTTTTTTTATTTTTTTTTTGTTTTTTTTATCGATTTGTTGCATTGTCATCGATCTTTGACAGGTGTGCAAAATATGAATGAAATCTGTCCTTTTAAAGTGGATCAAAATCGAGTCCAAAGGAGACGGTTACATACATACATACAGGTGAAGCTAGTAAAAGCGTGTTAAAAAGATTCGGAAGATTAATATTACCATCCATGAAACTGCATAATGTGATTGATCGGAGAATTTGTTGTCCATGTCTCCTACGTCAGTAATTTTGAGATCAAATCTCGAGTATTTTTTTCTATTTTAACACACGCTTGCTAAGCTGTTATATTAAGTAATTAATTATTACAACATGCGACAATAATTGATTGACTGATAATCACAAAATATTAAAAACAACACCTGATTGTAATTAAATTAATAACAAAACAATTAATATTCAAATCCATTAATATTAATTATCTAATATAATTAATCTGAAGAGCCTGTTTGGTTGAACGCATTAATCTGAAGAACTACTGGTTAAATTAAAAAATATATATTATATTTTATTTTTAATTATATTTATCGAGAAAGGTAATAGTCTATATAACACCGCGCTATAGTCCTTGGGAGCGAAGCAGTAACGTCAAACGTGGGTAAACCCGCAGGAAACAACGCTCAAATCATAATTCGTTTTATCACGCCAGATATCGTTATATTTAGAGCCCACTGAATCATTGCTCATACGATCACCACCTGACAAAATAAGATCGATCAAATAAAAAAAATACATGGACGTCGTATTTAATCAATGTGCGGTTTAAAATTAAAACTAAAAGAGTTTAGGTCAAACTATAATAGCCGTACTTATGTGTACTGAACAAACCCAGTAAATTTGGTAGAAGGTGTAAGCTTGAGCGATTTTTGTACAGGTATGAGTTTATTGTGTCTTATAGTGTTATGTCAGTGATCTAATTTGATGCTGTTATAGCTATCGCAATAGGAATATAAAGATTTTTAAAGCTATTGATTTGAGTTCTTGGATGTCTATTTGTGATAGCTTATAGCTACCTTGGTCAAAATAAATTGACAGTAAATCATTAAGCCAATAAAAGAAACAAGAAAATGAAAATGAAAATGAAAATGAAAAAATATCTTTATTCTTTAGACTTTAACAAGCACTTAGAATCGTCATACATTGTAACATATTAAATTCATAATTAAATAATGGTTAAAACAATAAATATTTTGTTTATAATTATTCTAGAACACAAACGAATTCCGAAAAATTATAAAGTTATTCACAATTCTTTACCAGCAAAATCCTAATCCTGTGTAGAGCTACTAACTTGCTTCCAAGTTCAGTAAGGTTCACATAAATCTCACAGTTTTTAATCCTCTGTAAGAACTAAATATATATGCGACATATATCAGTTCGGAATCTATAGGAAATGAAAGCTACAAACGAACAAATGATAGAAGAACAGTCGATTATTGATTAATGTTATTATTATTAAATGATGGATGAGATTGCAGAATACAAAATATACGACATCATTATTTTAGTAGTATAATGAAAACAAAGAAAGGCCGAACCCGCTACCTCTTCCACTTACACCACAGAGTCGCCACACCCCGCGCCGCGCACACGTCAGTCAGCACACATCAATCACGACCGCCGTGACGGCTCCACTCATATTTCAGAGGGGGGACCCTCACTCCAACACCCTTATTACAACGGCATAGAGTCCATTCTAATAAAGGTTAACCTTCCAATCGATTAAGTGCTCCGCTTAATGAGTTGGTCATAAGTTTGGACTATCCGATTTTTGGGTATTCAATTTTTGGATGTAATTGTGACGGGTGATGGATAGTAGCTCGTGCTTGCTGCCAGCTGCGTGGAATCAAACTTTGGAGCAATTTCTGTTGTAAAAGAACCAACAGGGCTATAAAATCAACGATTGGACTACTAATATTGTAAGGATGTGTGAGTAGTTGAGTCTGGATGATTGTAACACTTTCATGCAAAAACTGCTGCGTCGATTTTGATGATTTTTGTTACGTAGAAAGTAAGCGACTGTAATAAATAAATCAATAAACATCCAAGTGTCTCATAATTATTCTCCGAGCCTATTCAATTTAAAAGTCAGCTGACGATCGAATGGCGGAGTGGATAGTATACCTGCCTGCGACGCCTAGGTCTCGGGTTCGATTCCCGCTTAAAACAAATCTTTGTGTGCATGCACATGGGGGTTTGTTTTAGTTTGAGTGTTTCTATATATAATAAGTATGTATTTACAAAGAAAAGTTTAATATGTATTATAATCAGTTATTCTGGTACCCATAGTACAAGCTCTGCTTAGTTTGGGACTAGATTTCATTGTGTGTAAGTTGTATATATCACGTAAGCCGACTCCCATCAGATCTCTGAGGTACTACCCAGTATGAGATGCAACGCTACTCTACAAAAATCACACTCTAATACACTCTACAGAATAACATTGTTTTTTTTTTGCGATGACTAAGTACTGCGTCATTGCCCTCTCAGTTCTCACATGGCAGGTGCATAGCCTTAAACAAACGCATATGGTGCATGAAATGCGTCTGAATATGAACGTTCATGAGAGTTGACATAAATTCAAGATTCATTCAGATTTATATGCATCGTTGACGTTTGACTTTTGAAAGATATAGCATCATTGTATCAATATGGGAGGAGTGGACATTATGTAAGTACATAAAAATCCTAAATTCACTACAAATGAGGTATTGGTGAAGGAAAACTATGAAACACAACTATACCACCGTTTACCTGCCACCAAATAGAAGTTTCAACTACTGTGTTCCAGTTTGTTGATGAGATAAGAGTCTTAAATTACTGGTACATGAGGCATAACGTCGCGGTCGTAGTAACCTTCAGATGTAACGAGTGTAGCGACGCATCAGCAATCTTATGCAGATTGAGGACGTTCATGGAATGTACCACGCGTTCGCTTCTATTTGGCTATTTTTTTTCCATTTCGCTTTTCCATATTTCACTACACCTGACCGTGTCATTTTTCTACATATTAGGAGCCTTCAAGAGGTGGGCTATGGTAAACAAGGCGGGTAAAGTTAGCCATCTTCAAATAAACGGGTTGTCACTTAGCATCCGATGATCTACAAGCCCATTTTTCACATACATCATATTATTACGAACAAAAAAAAAACTGTTTATTACACAACTGCAAATTAAGCAAATCTCTCAACGTCATTAAACATGCAAATTGACGCAATAATCAATACTTATTGACAGGAATACGTCCAATAAACCATAATGACGAATAATTCATGGAATAAACACCACCCAACTCCCTCCGTTGGTTTTAACAAACGTCGGTAAATGACAGCTGTCGTTCAAAGTTGAATTTTTTATTGAGACGATGAGGTAACGGTGCGGACATTTTTTTAACAGTAGAGCTTTTTAAAATGTTTGTTGATTACTTTATTAGACTTAGCCCGAATATCACAGGTGTTAGATAGACCTTATTGGCAGTACAAGTATAATAATACTCATAATTAAAAGTGACAGCTGTGTTCATTTTCTACACGCTTTATTAGCTTCACTTGTATGTTTGTTTTGTTTGTATGTAACCGACTCCTTTGGACGCTTTTTTGACCCACTTTAAACGTTCAGATTTCATTCAAATTTAGCACACCTGTCAAAGACCGATGACAATGCATAATTCGATTAAAATTAAATTTTATTTCGCTCTTATAAATAAACCAAACTAAAAAGTAGAAAATAAATAATAGTTTAAAAAAACTAAAAAACACGCTTTATGTAGAAAACCAAACTAAAAAATAGAAAATAAATTTTAATAATTTTTGAATTAAGAATAGTGTAAGAAATTCTAATAAATATAAATGAATAATAGTGTAAATAGCCTCTACGTGTGCCCGTGAAGACCTAATACCAGCCACAAGCAAGGGAGTAGAAGTTGCTACCTACTCGGCAAAAACAATTTATGTAAGGGATGAGAGAGCCAAATGCCATTGACACGTAAGAAGAAGAAGAAGAAGTGTAAATAAGAAAAAAAAAATATTTAAAAAAAGCGTGAGTTTAGTATTTAGTATTTTTTTGTTGCTGAACATAATCATACCATACATCATATCATCAACAGCTCTCAATCCCTGGTCAAAGATCCAGATGCAGACCCAAGTTAAGATGGAGTAGGGGCGGTAGACCTAAAGGATCTACAGAAGTGCATGTTAACTGACGACTATGTAAACGATATAGCAAAGGCAAGGAGGCAGAAGACGAGGAAGTCTGATCTCACTACATGAAGTGAGAGAGAGAGAGGCACTACAGCTCATGAAAATCCGCAAAGGATTTCAAAGGCCTCGCTACATCTGGGAACTTCGATATTATCCTTCATGTACCAGTAATTTCAAGGCCTATACTCATCACCCAATCGGATCACAGTAGTGAACACTTTTATTCACTATATTCAAGTTCAAGGTGAAACGGTGGTGTTTCCACCCTCGAGCTGGTTTACGTTTTCAAAACTATAATTCAAACAAAGACGATTGCCATCCCAAGTTGTGAGTTGACCATCCAATCAAACACATGGCAGCACTTGAAGCAATCGATGCTCCCACGACTGCATGATACACGGGTTTGTTGTCGCCGACGCCATTTGGACTTATTAAGCTGTGCTGGATGCCCTTTGAGGGGGTAAGCACGTTGTGGATAAGACTACGATAGAAATATACATTGTTGACAGTTCACCATAGATATAAACACGTAATAAATGAGACGTGATAGTACGGCTTTCTTTAGTTAGGCCAACTCTCAATTAATTTATTTGTATCACATCATCTACGCTCTTGCCCAATTACAATGGATCGGCTTTTAGTCTTATAGATTTAGTTCCATATCAGTATTTTACGTAAAGCAACTTCCACCAAACCTCCACAAAACAGTACGAGGTGATACGATACTCTTTATTAGACTAGTTGTTAGATTTTCTGGCGTTTGACTATGTCTATTCGATACCTAGGTTAAAATAATTGCAAACATCAAAATTAGATGATGCGGTTCGTATTTATAAATAGCATGTTTTTAAAAACGGGTGTCAAATGCAGTGATAGGTTATCTTATCGAATAAATCAACAGAAATATCGATTCAATCCCGTCACGATAACTGATGACAATCACAGCTAAGTTTATTTGAAAATTGAGGATGTGATTTTTAATTTGAATCTGCTTTATTTTTACCTAAGACAGTTTTGCAACGATCCGCAATGACAATATCGTTTAGTACCATAATAATTCCAAAAAAGTAAATATAAGTAAGTTATATTGCATATCGATTCAAAGTGAAAAGGCACAATAAAATTGTATGTCTTTGCGTGTCTTGAGAAACTTCCCAAAACAAATATGACCTTGAGCCGCATATTTCTTAAAAATTACCCTTTTGTCAAATCGGTAAAAAGTCTGTATAATATTCTGAATTGTTTTGTTTAAAAATAATGTATAAGCAAATCGATGGACATATGACACAAAATTGCATAATATCAAAAGATTTAAATAGTTGACTTTTCAGCAGCAGTGATAATTTTCAACACTTTTCGTCTACCAAACATATTATTTATTAATCCTATATCATTTAGCAACCAAAATATAGAGCATAAAACTTCAAAACAAAATATAAAAATCTTTTCAAACACAAATGTCACATCCACACTAGTCTGTCGTCCATTACTCGAGATTACCGCTGATGCTTTGACAATTGATTTATGTCCGTCAAGGCTCGTCACTGCGGCGTCTGCGCGCGCGCATCTGTGTGCCCCCCCTCCTCCCACTGCGGGGTTATAGCTAACAAACATTGGACATAGAGTAGCTGTAATTCAGAAAGGTTTGCTGAAGAATTATCGTTGCAGGCGTTGCAGCTATGAGTGCTACGACTGGTCACGCTTCTTTTCAGAAATGTCCGATATATAGGTATACTAAACCTCGGTGGCCAGATAAAGCCCTCGGTCCTGGTCACTCAGTAGCCGAGATGAGGGCATTCATTGACCAACTAAGTCTGTGAAGACTAACGTATTATTTCGTACTTAGTTAAGGATTGTGGAGAACAGATGGTAGCCGGTATGCGAAAAGTACTGACGATCAGCTAATTAGCCGACCCAAAGGTATTTAACTAGAGTTCTAGAGATGATAATGAGGAACAATCGAAGAATAGCTGTCTCGCATCATGTTGATCAGAGATTACTAATAATCACAAGTTGAACTAGACTGCCAAAAATATAAAGTCACATCTCAAAAATCATTATGCTGAGTAAAGTGCAGTATCTACCTATCGCCGCATCTGTGTTCACAAACCAATCGCGGTAAAGGCGACAATTTATCATCAAATCTAAAATAGTGGTTTGCGGGAGTGAGCTGTGGCAAAAAAGAAATACGCTTTATTTTTAATAACCTGTGTCGCTTTCAGCTGCCGGTGATCGTGAAAATAAACAACTTTGTTGATTTTTATAGACTTCATTGTTGTGTTTTGTTTCGTGTTTGTGTAATGGTTGGTGATAGTTTAATTACAACGTTGTAAATGTTATGTAATGTAATTTTGAGCGTGTTTCTTGAGCTTGGAAACTGATTTAGAAAAATAGAATAAATTTATAACCAATTTAATTCTGTTGTTTTGTCTAATTCTAGGTTCAAAACATATTAATGAGACAGTTTCTAATTTTACGTTTACTAAGTACACATGTTGTTTTTGCGCTATTTGTGGAAGAAGAGTCTTCTGGCAATGATTGCCCAGTCCTAACATTAAAAACAAAATATTAATATAATACATCATACAAATTTAAACTTCAGCTTATTACTTCGCGACTACGCTGCATAACGACGTCATAGCGCAGTCAAATCTAAATGTCAAGAGTGGCAAGCCGTGCTAAGGGGGCAGCCAGAAGCTGGCTTTTCAGCCTATGGTAGCTTGAATAAAAAATATTTTTCAAAATGATTATTTATTTTATTGATTTATTAAGTTAACAAGGCACGTGATAAAAACTCGAGAATGTATGCAATGTTCTACAAAACAGCACATATATACACTTTGATTGTGGGATCAAATATGTTAACGTCTAAAATTAAGTTAAAAGTAAACGTAAATATTATTCTAAAAATATTATAACATGCATTACTCATTAATGTATTATACCTAAGTAATAAGTTCAACATCGACTAACTTCACCACTAAATTTAATTAAAGAATAGCTGAACTACTATTATATATTCAACCATTAAAAAAATAAAAGATTACGTAATTTCATTTGTAAATAGACAACTAAATGACGTTCTAAATAAAAATATTAAAAGCCAATCAATACATTAAATTCACAAAAACTCGCCAAAAACCAAACTCATTCGTAAAACAAATATCGTCCCAAAACTAAAATCCAACTAAAAACAGTAACATCAAGTTACTGTCTAATTAACCAACTGTCTGAACCGCTAGTGGCAGGTAAGTGACGTGTGACGTGCGTGACAGGTGACGTGACGTGACGCGACGCGACGTGATGTGACGCAGATCTCGGCGGTAATGAAATTGTGACGTTGATGGAGGGCGCAAGGGAGGAGCGGCGAGCGAGTGATTGCAGTAGCAAATTATTATATTATTTTTGCTAAGTTATTGTTTTTACAAATGTAAAAAGGTTCCCATCAAAAGCATAAATGTGAAATGAGAGCCAAATAAAATATTACGCCTACAAAACAATTGATATCTATTTGGATCTGTGTAAATAAATCCAAGCTGAACATTTGCCATGGCTAGTCTTGCATCGACTGCTTATTTTTTTAAACTTGGCTGCACACGCTTTGGCCTATCTAAATAAGTCAAATTGCAAGTAACTGAACCTCAATAATATTAAAAAAAAAGATGTAAGAATATAGCGCGCCTAGGACGCTGTTTGCACTTTACGTGACTAATGAACTACGACACATTTTATTTAAATTCTATTGCTATGTGGCAGTTGTAAAAATGAAATTTGTACTGAGCCCGATATACTCACGATAACATTGAAATACTTTTAGTGGAAATTAAGAAATATTCATAATAGTGACATTACTAACTTAGAAAGAAAAAGACTAACTTAGGAATAATTGAACAAGACAACAGCTTGTTGATAAATATGCCATTTAATAGAAATGTTTCACTTTTATCCACATTTTAAGTACCCAGTTTTAAATATAAATCTTGAATTAACTATCACAGTCGTGACACACAACAACACACTTTTAAACAATGTGCTATTTATCAGATAGGCTTTAACATTATTTGGAACTTATTTGAGGTAATCCGTGATTGTAAGTGCACGTCTTCTATAACTTGTACCACCTCGTTGCGGAGCAGAACAGTCGCTCTGTCTCAGAATCGATATTAATTATTTTCATAAGACGTTTGCTTCGGATTATGTTAACTTTCACGACGTTTTACTCAATTCACTATATTAGAGTCCAATGAGAAATGTAACGTAATAATAAATAAATAACTTAATATAAATAATAAATTAATAACTTAATATTTGTGAAAAAGTCACAAAATTCGTAAAAGCCGATACTCACCCTCATTTTAATAAAGAAAAACATAAAGTGGATATATACTGATTATTAAAAAAAAAAACATATTAGGACTTCAATTTCGTGCTTTTCTATGGTATTTTATGGAGTGGTTATCTTAATTCTTGAAAATATCCACTTGAAATACTTATGACTACGCAAATTTATCACAACCACAAACAACACAACATTAAGAGCAATCCTACATCTTCGGTTTTACTCTCTCTTCCATCATTCACAGTATATCAAAGTTAGAAACATTTCTAGAATACAATCAAATAAATCACTTGCCGAGTGAAAATTCACAAAAATCTAAAATATTTTTCTACAGTGTATTTTACGCCCACAATCGAAACGCACAACGGCGTAACTGCGAAATTCGCAATAAATCAATTTTATACAAAACTACTAAAAACACAATGGTGCGTCCGTGCTTCGCCCGCGTGGATTTGCATTAGTGTTTGCATTAATCATTTTATACAATTCGGGTAATAAAAGCCATAAAACTTTGTATGGGAAGCCATTAATTGTCATTGACAGTTGACAGGAGCGAGGGTTGATTGACAAATGTCAGGCTCGCGACTGACAAAAGAATTTTGTCAGCGGTTCGTTGTTTTTTTCTCCAAATGGTTCGGTAGTGACTTGCTATGTTTATTGATGAATTTTGTGAATTTGTTGAAGTTTCGGTGGAAGTTTGTTCTTTTACGCATACAAATGGTGGATTTTAATAACGTGTATTTTGCTTAATCATGATACATAATGATGGACTGTTTGGATTTTTCATGTAATTTTTCAGTCTTGTTAAATTAACTTTTAACTTTCGAAATATCTGTTTGAATGTACCGGTAAAAATATTTCATAATTATTACTAATATTATAGAAACTACCAGTGTGTCTTTTTAGTATAATAATTTTGGATTTTACCTTTTACCATCCAAAACCATCACCAGCCTAGAGACAGCATGCTTCATATTAGCCTAAATATACCTTAGTTGTACGTTGTTGTTTTTTAATCCTGTACTGTCTAATTTGTTGCCCTGTCCTTGTTATTTTTTTTTTTATACTACGCCCACAGCGAACGAACGTGTAGTCCACCTGATGGTAAGTTGAGTACAGCCCATGGATATCATCAATCCACAAAAGCAGATTATAGATGCGTCGCTGCAGCTGAGGACTACGGTGTTATGCCTCATGTGCCAGTAATTTCAGGGCCTGATCTCACCACCAAACCGGAACACAGTAATGGAAGCACTACTATTTGGCGGCAGGTTAAAGGTGAGACGGTGGTGCTGCCGCCCTCGAGCTCTTTCACAAGAGCTCTACCACCAGTATTGGAATAAGTGCTTTTTTTCTTTCTTTCAATGTATTGAATTATCCCCATACTAACAATAAAACAACTATACAAGCAAACATGTAAGCTAGACGTCTAAGAATATGTTGGAATCGTCTTGTATTGGCTTGTCCGTTTTGACACATAGTAATCCTAATCTACTACTAATTCCAAGTTGTCAACTGAATAAGTGATGCCTTGTGACGGTTGTATACCACAGAACCACAGAATAGAAATTGAAACAAACCAACTTCAAGGAATTTATCCTGTGTAAATAAAAACCCTAGAGCCAGGGAAGAGCTTTGTATCTTAACTTCACCGCACCAAAAAGTGGCAGAGCCAAAGATAATTAGTTCTCATAGTAATGCTTCCATAACTAGCTGTTTAATTCATTACCTAGTGGTAATGAATAATACAGCTAGTTCATTGCTATAGTTAACAATAACAATGGTTAGCATATAATAATCAAATCATTTACTATCCTTATTGGATCAATCACGTATTTAGATAGTTAACAGCACGGAGTGTTGGCATCGTGCCCCGGTGTTGGCGATAGGTTCACCCCCTGGCAATGGGCCAAAAGGGGCAAAAAGCATGGAATCTTAGCATAACAGGTGAAATGTGTGGTTGTACACCTCTGTCACACCGTTCTGGGTGTGCTGTACAAACTATATAGATCTAATTATGGAAAAGACTACGCAAAATAAATAACGAAATTTACCCTATTTTGATTTTTATTTCCAGACTATAAACACAAGAATACATCGATTGTATTTAAGCAAAACATCACTCATCGCCAAATATTGCCATAAACAAACAGCAATAACAACTTTTACAAAACATCCCTTGACACTGACAAGTCAACAAACCCTTTAAATTCAACAGCCGCCATTTCTCCATTTTAAAACAGAGCTCTCAACAAAAAGGACGTAAGTGCAAAATTGACATTTTATTCAATCGTCCGCGGCGTGAGTGACGGCCGTCAAAGATAGTGTCGCAGCTGACAATTGACGAAGGATCACTGATCGACAACAGGAGATATGTCAGGAGAAACGTAGAAAGAGATAGAAATACTTTTGTATTGGAGAGTGAAAGGGAGTTTCGATATTTTTGTTTTGTGTTAATAGAGTATGGCTTAATGGGAAGTAGAATTAATGGTTTCATTTTAAATGCTTTAAAGGGAAGAACGTTGCTATAGCTCCCTATCTAGTGTTTCGGCCTCTCACCGATGTCATAAGTATTCCTTTCTAATGGGACAAAACGTAACAGGAAAACTGTGGGTGTTCCTCACGGCGAGCGACCAACAAGGCAGTCTAGTCCTTGGGTTCAAAACGCTAATTAGCAGATTTTGTTTCGATGTTAGAGCGCTGATACCGATATTGTTACCGATTCTGACTTTAGCATTGCAGAGGTTCTACACAGAGGTTTTATAAACTAAAAGCCACTTACATGTTCCATGATTAAAAAAATAGCCCCATGTAAATTGCTAACCCATGACTAAGTACTTATTATTTTGAAAAGTGTACCCTGTTAACTCGGTGTTTATTTTTAACCATGGAACATGCAAGTGGCGAATCTTATACTTTTTAAGCCTTGGTCACACGCACCGAGCACTCGACTGAATACTGGTGATGCAACGCTAGAGTTTAATATGAGTGTGTGAGTAAAATATAAGCACCTCTACCTACATTCAACCCCCCTGCCAGCAAAAGTAAACAAAACATACTTCAGCCGTTCTTACGATGACCACCCTATTGGACTATTACTCCATTGATTTATAGCTTATGAATCAACCTACACCCCTAGCCATTATAGGGGGTGATGTATCGGGCTGATAATGAATCTAGTTGTATTTTTGCAGAACGTATGATGGAAATATGACGGAGGGAGGGAGGTGAGTTATGTGTCTGATGGGGTGGGTATTCACGGTATTCACCGATCGTTTTTGAGGATTAAATACGGACAATTATGGGTGAATGATCTAGTTTGTAGGTGTGGTAGGTAATTTTTTGGTAGCAGCGGTTAACAAAATTTAAAGATAAAGATAAATTTGGATTTTTTACATTAGCTAGAATGCCAGAAGCAATTATACTATCCAATGGTCCCAATAACAGAGCCAAATACACACAATCACTCACCCAAGCACACCCAGTCTCAGAACAAATCTTTCAAATCGAGCACACAACACTAGTGCAATGGAAAACGGTGAGGTGGCCGCGTAAACCACTACACCACACGTGCAGACAATAATAATAATAAGAACATTTAGAGGGCTTGCTTATATTGATACATAATAAATAGTTTGATAAATTTTGGCCTTTGAAACAAGTCCTTCAAACAGCATCAACTAAGACTGAGGTGAAGTAAGGTAAACTCACAAATGCAACTATTATCAATGTAGCAGTGTAAACCCAAATGCAGATGTTCATCAAGTTGTCTAGTTATGTATTTAAGCTGTCCTCTACTTATCATTAGGTGGATACAATTTAGCTACAAAGAGCTGGCTGGGCTTAAATTGTATAAGGATTTGGCTTTTAATTTTAATTTTATTAGTCATCATTAGAAATTAGATATTTGGGCGCCTATTTATTTAGACTAGAGAGTACAGGCAAAGATTTAATACCACTACCACCCTGATTAAATCAAACCCAGTGTTTAAATCTTACAACAATCCTATGCAGACGCAATTTTAAGGTCACCTCTGTATGCGCGATCCGCGGGTTTGTCAGCTAATTCAATGCACAAGATGTGTACAGATCTGATGTTCGTCTACCATAAAAATAAAACGGTGGTGGTGCACCTTCTTTGAATTAATTCACCTCACGATTTCACATAAACTTCGAATTGAATACTGAATTTCACAAAAATGCTCACCAAACCTCTATGCAATAAATTCAATAAGCTATCAAAAATCAGTCGCTGAATGATATTAATTTAGCAATAAAGGCGGCATTACACGGCCCATTTTTCACCCCCGTGGGGGCAGGCCGTCGGTGCACCGTCAACGTCGACATTTGTCACGTCAGCGATATGCAATTATGTTCCAAAAAAAGGTTTTTTTGGACATTTTCTTTCGTTAATGACGCTCATGGAGGACTATAAATTACGTCAGGGAGATCTATTGGCCTGCTATGAAAACTTGTGGGTAATCGAAATTTAACTACTATTCAGCAGAACCAATGGCTGAAAAGAAGGTAAATAATAAACAAATAAGGTTTAAAATACCACAGTACTCCGTTATGGTAAGTGAAGGCTATGGATCAACCCTTTTCATCACGTGAAGTTCGTGATGAAAAAGGACAAAGTGGGGTGTATCGTCCATATACAGGGTGGATGCGACATAGCGACATTTATTGAAACCACAGCTTCTATACATGGCCAGTATACATTTCCACCGGATAAAAAATTCTCTGGCGAAAAAAAAAATCCACGTCTTTCGAACAAATTGCACGATCGCAATGTTCAAATTGTTTGGAGAACGTGATTTTTTTTTTTCGCCAGAGAATTTTTATCCGGTGGAAATTGATACTTACCATGTATAGAAGCTGTGGTTTCAATAAATGTCGCTATGTCGCATCCACCCCGTATACAAATACATGTATACAACCGTGCAATTTTCATTTCAATATTATATTGTTTAGTTCACTTTTAAATTTATGTTAAATGGAAACTTCTATTCATGATTTATGGAGCATCATGATCAGAGCAATAAACTATATCACTAAAGTGTGGATACTAAGTTAAAGACAACTTATCATAGTTATTCTTTTACCTAATTAATACATAAATGAATTCCGTACAAACAACAACAAAGTGATTAAAAAAATCAGTCAACACCGCAACTCTTCCATTTCAGCATCGTTCAAACTGCAACCTAGACATTTAGCCGCACAAGCGCATGAAGTTATTAAAGTTATAAAAACAAGGGTTTATGCATGCATTCGTGTATTAAACAAAATACACCGTGACTGCCACCCGCGTAATAAAATGAAATGAAACAATCCTATGAGTTATTCATGGACCGTTTTATGCAATACGAGCTTTCTTTTTTTATGTTTTTTTTTATTTGAACGTTAATCTAATATTGATCACAAAACTCTTCATTTCATTGAGTAGAATACAAAAGGCGTTGATTTAGAAATCCATTTTTACGTATATCTACTTTTTAATTTATTAATCAAAATTTATTACTTTTTGGCTGTTCAGGGATACATTTATATCCGTTTATTATGAGTAGACGACTGGTATTTGAGGATTAGAACAGATTAACTACTTAAACACATTAAACAAGTAATAAAAAATGGGTACTTTATTTTGCTTATCAGCCTCTTGAGTTATTCAAGGCATTAGGTTGAGGAAAAAATGACTGAAAAGTCAGTCATAGAATATAATACTACAAAATATTATTGAATACCACTATTATTCCAAGTTTTTGGTGAGTACAAATGCCGCTATTTATACATAAGGAGTCGACACTATCTTGTAATTATCCAGTCAGGTCACATTTCATATAGCTTTTCAGAAAGTTTGAGCTAAGTGTGCGACTGGGTGCACTTACTACGAAACTGCGCTATGCTACGGGGCCAGTCGGACCGTTTGCTACAACCAAATCTGCGGGCACAAGATCAATGTAAGGCTGTAGTCTCTACGGCTGTAAGACTGTGAAGTGACTTCTCGTTCCAAATTATTTCCAATATAAATTAGTATCTGGATGTTATTCAAATCTAGTCAAGCATAATTTATCGACAGACTGGTGGATGGTCGTAAAAATTAGCAAAAGGTTAAAAAATTGCTGAAAATGTTTACTATAATATTGTAGATGAAAAAAATAAATATGCACATATTTTGTTCCTTTACAATCAATTAAATGATCATTTTAACTGTGATGTACCTCCTAAGAAGTTTAGTTTCTTTACATTAAATATTTTTAATCTTGGATTTCTAATTCTTATTCTTGCGCTATGACAATTTTATTGGCTCTTTAACATTTATCCCAACAACCAGACCAGCCCCACAAGCCGCCTCCATCCCGCTGGCCGGAAGCGGTGCACCTGGCGGCTCCACGGCCCGCGGAGTCGCTCTTTTGGCCTGATTCTAGATAGAGTTCTAACCTACCGAAACTGCTGCAACATCGTTTGGCGATTAACAAGCTGAACCTTGGGAGCTTACCCCGACGTACTGAGGACAACCACCAGCACTTTGTTTTTCTGCAGGGGAGTTTGCATGCCCAATGTGGCACTGAACGACACCTACAGAACAGTTTAAAACCCACGCCACTAAATATGGTATACCCACTGGCAGGGATTATGCCACCTTTTGCACGACGCAAAGCTTTGTGACACACCAAAAAGCAGAAATAAGAGAACGACAACCGATATCCTCATAAACACCAACCATCACTAGCCCGCTTAAAAACCGCAGGCGCTTCATGAGCTCTACAAAGATCCTCCTCCTCCTCATTTCGAATACTCTGTATGCTAACATAAAATTGAATTGTAGGTTTTTGATCATTTAGACTGCCTTTAAAGCTAAAATCTTTCTGATGCTGACTGAACCCATGAAGACCTTATGCAGGCCACTACTACAGGAGTGAAAGTTGCTAAACATAGTCAAAGCCGTAAACGTAAAAAGAAAAAGCTACGACAATATTACAGAAGGTGTGAAAAAACAAATATTAAAAACCTATTTAAGTAAATATGGTTTTTAAACTCACCCCAAAAACAATGTCACACACATTACTTCCCAAATCGGCTAACGAAAGCCATAAAAAAGTAAGATTGGTAGCCTCGCAAGTCGTAACATAATTATTTAAATGTTTCGCGTGGTTTATGGCAGCCCCCGAGGACCATAAACTGTTTAGTGGTCCATCTCATTAAAAAGGTTTAAAAGGTTGAATACTCTGTGATTCTTTTGGAGAAATGTAAAATGTTTGTAGTGTGAAGTAACAGTCGTAAAATTGAGACAAGATGCTGTACCGTACTTTTAAAGTTGTAGCGTTATAAAAAGACATAAGTACATGTACTGATTGAATTTTAAAAATCTCAGAATAAATGTCGTGTATTATACACGTAGCAGTAGTGACAAATTCTGGCTACACCAACCAACAGTTTGCACTATAATCTCATTTTAAATATTACGCTCTTTCGGAATTAAGGTACTAATATTGATATAAAAAAACCGTATTATAATTATTGACTGTATTATATTAAAATTAATTTAACAGTTTGCCTCAGTAATGAGTAATAACTATTTTGTTTTACTTTTGGCTACGTATCCATTCATTAAACCAATCAATTAGTTAAAAAAAAGCTTGCATCCATCTCGCATACGCCGTACCATCAATCGGCCGTGGAATTATTAATGTCGGCTAGACCGACACTTCGACAGCTCGTCTGATCTATGAGCTCTCGTGACACTTCACAGACTTTTATTTCGTACAATATAACGTTTATTTTTATGCAAAGGTCACTCAGTTGATGGGCCGGATGGAAAGACAAAATAAGCAAGATGTGGGTGACATAACATTGTCTTATATACTTAGTTCTATACAGTTTATCGTGTTAACGCTATCCAGTAGCTGGATCCAGGCTGACGAATATACAACTGTAATATAATAGACTTCGTTCTTATGTCCTAAATGTTGTTATAATGTTATAAGTGCCGATCCAGCGCTGGAAATAAATGGTACTTGATCCAGTTTACCGACATAATGTAAATCAGCCTTCAAGTAATTCATTCTTTTTCATCTTCTTGTTAAAGCTTCTCCTGAAGTATATTGAATCGAAAAGTTATATGTTTCTCTTCTGTCAGGTCGGAAGACCCAGGAAAGAGAAGGTGAGTAAGCTAATTTAGTACCATACCAAGCCTTTGGAATATCGAAATGATTAGATGACGAGTAAGTGGGTCAAGGACTGTTTCGACTTCATGGTTTACTACAGCAGACTAGTGTTAATAAACAAACAGGGGTGACATTGTAAAAAAATTCCATTCGCCATTTACCGCCTGAAGAATTTCCTTCCAATCCAGACTAAGACAATGCTAGTGCAGACTTTGATTCTACCCATTATCGACTATGGTGATGTGTGCTATCTCGACTTGAATGCAGATCTGCTCAATAAGCTCGACCGACTTCTCAACAATTGCATTCGATTCATTTTCAATCTCCGTAAGTATGATCATATCTCATCCTATCGTTCCCAGCTAAGATGGTTGGCTATCCGGCAGCGACGCAATTTGCGTACGCTGACCACCCTGTACTCCATTCTTAATTCTCCAAATGCTCCAACTTATTTAACACCCCATTTTCAATATCTTTGCTCTAGTCATGATAAAAATCTACGCTCTTCTAACAATCTTCTCCTCTTGTGTCCTTCTCATTCTTCAAGCTTAGTCCATTCTTCCTTCTTTATTCAGTCTATACTCCTGTGGAACGCACTCCCTCTCGAGATCAGGATGTCCACTACCCGGGATGCCTTCAAAGCCCGGGTTCGTCAACTCTTACTAACTGAATCTTCTGCAGAGTCATTAATATATATGTAAATATATAGGATATTTATTATTGTATGTATTGTATGGTTTTAGGATTAGTTTTCTCTTTAAATTGGAACATTTTAACTGCACCTACCTTTGTAATCTCTGCACCACCTTACGGTTGACTGGTAGAGAATGCCTATGGCATTAAGTCCGCCATTGTACACTTATTATGTGCAAGAAGTTTTAAATAAAAAAAAAAAAAAAAAAAAATTACTAGACTGGTGGCCTGCTTATTTTTTAAACGACTTCCAAAAAGAAGAAGGTTCTATGTTCGACGCGTATAACTTTTTTTATGTTTGTCCAGCGATTTCTGTGTCATTTGTGAACCGATTTCGATAATTCTTTTTTTATTTGAGAGAATGTACTTTCGAAATGGTCCCATATCTGCCAAGGCAGGCACTGATGATGAAAACCCAAAGAAATCAAGGACTCTCAAATTTTATAGGCTTTTACAAAGTAATTTGTACATTTCCTGAAGTTATTTCGTCAACATCTCATATTACTTAGGTGGAAATATCGTCAGCATCTCATATTACTGAGCTAATGCTGGAAAGTAAACTCTTCAACGGTAAGGAGTACGGGGATAATTCTTTCAATATAGGCGCCTTAACACCGTTTACTATTATGTATTATGACCGCATGCAACCCGCAAATGGTGACATAGATACCTCACGCTACACAAGCACCCCTAGCGGGGAAATCATACGCGATAGCACTCATTGGATTCGTAGTTCCTGAGATTACTACTGATTTTACCTTTTAAAGCATTAGTATAGAAGAAGACCGACCGAAACTCATCTTAATCAAAGCCTTTATCACACCACTATTCCAATGACCATCACAATAATGAATTCAATATCAATACCAATAGCCAGCTATTCAATAATGATTATTTTCGTTAAATACACCGTAGTAGTAGCTATAAATCATATCTGCGAAGGTAATTAATGAAATTTATGTTCAACATAAATTGTATGTTGCTCTACTATATTTTGCCTACACGTAAAGCGAATGAGGTCATTGTTTTTTAGGGTTCCGTGACAGCTTTTTAGAAAGCTTTCTTTTGTATTATTACGGTTGAGTTAGTTTGAAAGGTGAGGCAGAGTATGTTACTATAATTATTGTGAGTCGTTGTAAATATTTTAACAATGGATTTGGGTGTTAAGAGTTGTAGAAGTCTCATTCTCCCGCTGAATGAGACTTCTGGTGATAAGATCAAACCTGTATATACATACTAGGAAGTTTACTACGCTACACCACTGACCAAGTCTATTTACTTATTCCTGTCCATCCAAAGGTTGCCTGGAAGAGATCACTTTATTGTGATAAGGCGACCCATTGTGCATGTTTCAATTAGACTGTATCACAATTATGTCTTTGTGTACAACAAAGAATTCTCTATCTATCTATCTATCTATCTACTGTAGACTAACATAACATAACACAGATTTGGTTTTTAGTTTGTAGTTAGCTGTTGTTTTAAGTTGTACCTAATATAACATGTTATGATTATAGTGATATTTTCAACTAAAGTAGCCGCTGAATATTACTTGGCTTTATAAGTTTTAATGAAATCTATATATTTATATTGGTACGGAACCTCTTCAACTTAAACGGCTCAAAGTTTGACCGTTTTATAGTAATCTCACGCGACTAACGGCCGTATTTTCGTCAAAGCCAAATACTTTATGACTCAGATAATTCTCACGTCTTTATCGCCTTCATTGCGGCGTGTTTGTTTAACGTGGACAGCAGTGTTGGAGGTCTTTTTGATTTTAATATAGGTGTTAGTAGTTAGCTTATAGTATAATGCGTAGTAAAAAGATGGAAATATATAACACATTCACTTGACTGCACTGAAAATAATTTCACTTTCTAACAAAAATATATATTATAATGAATTGGTTGAAAGCATTTTATAAATAAATTCATTTTATACGATGTATGATGGATGACATCCTATTAGATCAGAAATAGTTTTGAAAATCACTGAATGGGTCACTAATATGGACCAAAGACAAGGTGGTCACCAATAAGGACTGATGATGCAGTCAAACTGCGGGTCACAAATAAAAATAATTAAATAAATATGTGAATAAAAAAAAGAGAAAAAAAAAATCGAACAGTTGAGCTTGAGGCTAAATGATTGATGGATGTGTGGAAACGGATATAACGGGGTGCATGAAAGGAGCCTCCCCGAGTGACGTACACAACGACTCCCTACGTCCGGCGCACCCTGGGCAATTCGCAAGTTCTCCAAAGCGAATTGGCGAATCCTTTCACCACGATGGCAAGTCTAAATAAAATTTGACTCAGCCATCGACACGACGAAGAAGAACGGATATAAATGCAAGGCAGTCTGCCAGATTATTTAACTTTAGTTGACGGGGATTTTGACAAAGTGCTTCTGCTTAATACGCATAAAAAAGTTATTAAAGTTATTTGCAATATTGGTTCAAATAAGTTCGGTGGCATAGTTCACTCCTCGAATATCATATATGCAATGTTGCACCATCAATATGTCTTCCCTCGTGAGCAATCTTTTAACATTTTCAATAGCGAAATTCAGCCCCATAATATCAGACACGGCCATCTAACTTAACACAACATAATATATTATATTGAAGTACAATGTCATAAAATTGTCGAAATTACGCGGCACCGATATCCAAAAACAATGTCCCGATCGACGATAAAAGACAACACATTTTGAACCTTAACACAAAATCATAGAGCACTTTTTATGAATTACAACAAACAAATGCAACTACGCGACTGAATAAGTTTTTTTCAATTATAAAAGACTTAATTTGTTTCATCCCACCCAAGCTATTTTCAACCTTTAATTTGAATCATAGAGCTGAGAATCGTGTGATGTTCGACATGATATATGACCTACCAAAATCAAAAAGGTTATCCACGAAAATGTTAATATAATAGTTGCTTCAGTACTACGGGTTTTGTTAGCGTGAAAGCATAAATCAATTTTATGGCCTCATCTAAATCAAACGCGTTTTAATGGGCGGCCCACGTCATATCATGGCGTAGTATGATAATTTACTGCTACTATGTGACGAATGTTAGAAATAAAGGCCCCTCGGACCCCCTCTCCGCCCCCCCACCCCACCCTTGGGCCCCACGTCGTAGGGATTAGTTTTATGCCCTAAACCATCCTCATAAACATGTCACTGTATCTTGGAGCGTGTGTCAGAAGGGAGATAATTTTTAAATTTACTTGTCGTAAGTTTTGGATTGAGTGAAGGTTTTATTTTGGATCGGTAAATATTGGTTTTATAAACCGTTTGGTATGGTGATAGTGGGAAAATGTAGCATGCTGTATACTGTATACTCGGTGAATTTTATCTGATGGTAGAATAAAACACTTTTGTTCTTCAAATGGGAATGTTTTATTTCTAATAAAGCTAATTAAACAGTTTCTTCACACAGCTCTTGCTCTTGTCAATTTTACGCATTTTTCAGTTTGATTTGCTACATTTTTAGATACATTTTTCACAGTGTTTATTATATTTAATTCAACAATCGTAGGATGTTGTTGTTGAATAGTAATTTATAAAAATTCCATCATTCCTATGTAACGATTGATTTGTGTCTGCCATATATTAGTTTTATATTCATATATTATGATTAGTTCTCAAAACTGTCGACTTAGTCGCCTAGAACCAGTTTAAAAGTTCTAATATTTCATTGTTGTCAAATACTTCTATGGAAGGATAATAAATTTATTATTTAACGACTTACCTTGATAACTTAAATTTGTTTACAGCCGGCTATGCGTGACGAATCGGCATGGTATGGTGTGCATGGTGTCTGTCACCCCTCGCTATGGTATGAGCGTGATGTTAATGTCTTTATGGGGTATACTCGGAATTAGCAATTATTTTATAGTTATCTATTATTATATTATTAATATTTGTATGTTTATGAAATTGAAGTTAAAACGCACATGAAGGGTTTCGTAGCATTATCTTGTATCTTTAAAAACAGCAAAAAAAATATGTCTGTTCGATGGGAGCCCTCTTAAATATATGTTTTATTTAATTTAATTATTTGTTTTTGAAGTGAGTTCACGTATACTTAAATATTCTGTAAATATTTCAAGCATCTACCTGTTGCCATTATCAATATTGAGCAAAAAATAGAAAAAATACATGTTTGTCGTATGTATGTATGTACCTACATGGAAATAACAGTTATACATAACTAGTGAACATTTTATCGATCTAACTATCACAGATCATGAGATCAAGCAAAAATGAGCACAAAAATCACGTTGGTTGTATAAAAGTCCCTCTTAATATTGATTTTATTGAGTTTTTAGTATTTGCTATTATAGCGGGAATAGTAACACATCATCAATAAAAATTTGAACTATATCGCTATCAATGTTCTCGAGATCCAGCAAAAACGAGCAAAAAAATTACGTTTGGTGTATGAAAGCCCCCCTTAAATATTTATTTTATTCGGTTTTTAGTGTTTTTTGTTATGGCAGCAACAGTTATTCATCATCTGTGAAAATTTGACTGTCTAGCTATCAAGGTTCATGAGATACAGCATGGTGACAGACGGACAGCATAGTCTTTATCATATTTTATTATTATATTTTAAAATTCATCATAGTTAAATAACAGACTTGGGAGTTTTCTTGAATGCCAAGTGTTACAAATTATTTGCAGGTAACTTAGTTGTAGTTGACTGTCTTTAAACGAGAGGGGTATTTTGTATTTGCTGCAAATACACTATACCCCCTTCTAGTTTAAAGTTCACAAATCTACTGGCTGTGGGTATGGTTACGATTTTTCTAGCCGCTTTTCATTGAGGTGAAATCGAATCATTGTGAATCAGAACATTCAATTTGTAGGCTTTGTCTGAATAATCTACACCTTAAAAATAATACATCTATACTACTAGGCTAACACGAACAGAAGGTCACCCGAATATCTTCGAACCAAATCACATAATTTGTACCAATTAAAACTAAAACATATATACGACATCGGCTCTTCAAAAGCTTTCAATATTCAATAGAGACATAACAACTATCTTATCCAACCAAATAAAAAAGTCCCAAATCGTTATTTATCTATTTTACGAGGCATGCCTCTTCGGATTGGTGACGTACACCTTATGGTTGTAGACCATAAAGCAGAATGGACACGATTGGTTGACCACCACTAAATCTACCATTTAATGTCGAAGAGTTTTATGGCTGAGTCATAAAACTTTAAGGTGTCAATTGATTTGAAGTAAAAATATACGATACCCAATTAAATAGCATTCTTGTATATGTATTTATGTAGATAAGGTTCTTGTTGGGCGAGTAGATAAGGATTCTAAATGCTGTTTGTGAATACCAAATTTTCTTTTCTTGGCCACTGCAGTGGTGTATCTCAATAACGACTATTCTTCTTCACCGACTTCACTTCACTTCTACCGATCACAGCTACCAGTGGCTGTTGCGTGCCACGTCCTTTGACGATTTCAAAGGACCTGGCACGCAACAGCCACTGGTGGAAAACGAAGGTAGTCGCTGACCGCTACTAAGGCGAGTGTATATAAATTGTATGAAGAATCTTGTGAACTGCTTTAACTGCTAGTTGCTACAATTGATGGCTTGTTTGTGCGGATCCTTATAGAAATAAAATTTATGTTAACTCTACCTCTCTGTATTCCCTTATTTTCATGTACGCAAGGCAGTCAAAAAGTTGTTGAAAAGTTGATGTGTGAATTAACAATGTACAGACGTAATACTAACAATTCTAAAAACACAAAACTTTGTAAATTCTTGCATGTAGCAGGGCGCAGGGCGAGTCGGTCTAAGCGCGAACTTGCCGGTCCCCTCGACTACATAAATCAATTTGTCAGTAACACAGTGACGTAAATGCACACACACATTCGCACACTCATACACACACCCAAGGACATGTTACAGTTTGTTTTTTTCTGGCGAGGACGCGTGCAATTAGTGCTTGATGGACATTTGTGCACTGCATTGGGCCTTAGTCTAAAAATATGTTGCAATTGCGTTATAAGTCTTGCACTGTCATTTACAGTTGATAAATGAACTTAATTCAAAAACTTTTTTCTCTTGGGATTCTTACAAAGTTGGAATTTGAAAATATCTCTTTATTAGACTGCCTTCAGTACTGCTTTGTTTGGTTTCTTCTTATTCACTTTAACTTCTTAATATAATTCAATCTCAATCAAATCTAATTTAATTAATTACAGAAATTGGATCTTGCACCCATAGGAGCGATACCACAAGGAACCCATATAGTTTCGCCATGTCCGTATGTCCGTCTGTCCGTCTGAAAACGTTAGAGCCAGAAAGTTGATAATATTTTTTTTTTGGTTATCTTCCCTACATGTAATCTAGGGATGACTTTTGTTTTCACATATAGCCCATAGTGTGGGGAATCGTTAGATAGGTCTTTAAAATGTTGGGGTTAAAAATATTTCGTACTAAATACAAAAACCTTTAAAAATATTGTCTTGAGTGAAGTTGTTAATGTTCAATATAGATATTAAACCTGTTTTGAGTCCATATAAAAAAATTGAAAACCAGAAGGTTTCCTAGCTAATCAGATTTCATTGCTCACATAAATTAAATAAATTCCGTTAATTCCATTATTTCCCGAAATGTACAATTTGTACTGTAAATGGACAGGTCACTGATCGTTTCCTTTGATTCGACCGCAGCAATGTCCTCTAACTGATTAACTGATTAATCTCAATACTAATGCCGCTTTGACTCATTAATTTTGCTATATAGTCACGACTACTTCGCGTGATTTTGGCCAGGTAAATATTTTACCAGACATCAATAGTGATAAATTATTTAGTGACATGTTTGTTAAATTATTAGTCAATAATAAATCAAAGTGATAGATTTCATTTTTGCTAATTCATAAAGGTATCTTGTCGCTTTACGTCACAATCCGTAATTTTATCACTTTTAAGACTGACAATATAAATCTTGTTTAAATTTCATTTAAGCCTAAGACTTTAGGTTCTATAGTTTGGCTAGTTTTTGCCCGTGACTTCGTCCGCGTAAAAATGAGATGTATTAACTAATAACTGCCTCTACCTGAAAGGTATATCGATGAAAAGTAGCTGACTACAAGGCGTGTCACATTACGCCTTGTAGTCAGTTACCTGCATCTATCGAAGATTAGCCGATACAAAGAGACAAACAGACAGCCAAAATTTAAAAACTGTATTTAAGCCATAGGTATCGTGCTATACGTATGTACTATACCAGCTTATTCATATCAATTATCACTCGCTAACGGTGAAGTTTACCAATCCGTACTTGGCCAGCATGGTGGATTATGGCCTAGCCCTTCTCATTATAAGAAGAGGCTCGAGCCCAGCAGTGGGACATGCATTAGATACGGGGCTGCTATTATTATACCAGCTTATTAAAACATAGTTATATTGACATTAAAACAGACACTTCAATTTTATTTTATTTGTTTTGATGATGACAGGTTAAACACAAGGTTATCCTTAAATCTCTCAGTATGTTTTACTTTCAAGTTTGTAATAATCTAATGTTATTTCTAATTATAAGCTACAGACAATTTTATATAATAAACATTTATTGTTAAACTCAATAATTATTTTTATTTAAGGGATTTTTTTATTGCCACGTTTTTGGAGCATCCAAATTAGTATTATATTAAAGATAGCTGCAAAAACTGAATTCAAACGAATTTGATACCAACCACTGCCTTTCCCACATAAGATCCTATATATCTAATTCAAATCCTATAACAAGCAATTGACACTTTTATATTAGAAAATACACGAAGCAATATTTCTTCGATACCCTTGCATCGTTCTAAATGAAACGATCGCGCGATTACGCTACGTGTTTACTCAATAATTCGATGCGACTGACTTGTGGCTGTAAGGGATAAGCGGACAGCGATTTTTGAAGCTTTTGGTACTATTTTGCGTAAAAAGTAAATTGAACAGGATATTTGTGGCCATTGCAAGTACGTTGTCACTAAATTACGAAATGAAATAACATGGTCAAAGAAATAAAATTTGTATGTGAGCGTGCGTGGTTTTCCTATCCATCAAAGTGGTCTTGTCGGTTTTAGATATTATGCCGCAAATACAAATTTTACTTTTGTTTGAAACGATAAATAATAAATTGAAACCCGCATTTTGTTTTTGTTCTTAAATTAATTAAAGTCTAGTGAATGCAGACTATTATATACATATAATCTAATTCAGAATATGCAATTAATTTCCATAGTTCTATTTACTTGTACCGCATACCAGTATCGCTTGCGATCCGGCCGCGACTCGTCATTTCTCGCATTGTCGTAATCCGCTGATTTACTAGCGACATTAATCAGGTTGACGGCCGATAGGGACTAAATCACAACCACGCTGTCTAATGCCATCACCGAGCACCCTACCCTCGTCAATATAAGATCTAAAATCCTTTGACACAAAGCTTTCTTACAGCAGCAAAATTAACACTACTGCATGTTATTGCTTGTAATTCTTTTTGCGAATTTTGTGCACATATATACATTTTTTGTTTCATACATGTTTTATTTGTCTAGCAGACGTGTTGCTGATTTATTGCCCGTTTCCTTTTATGCCTGTTTGAGAGGGTTTGACTGTAACGCGAGATTTTAAACCGTGTTGAGATTTTGAGTGATTTAGGTGATTATTTATTTTGTATTGTTGTTAGTTCCTGTGTGGTTGGAGAATAGGATTGATAGGCGTGGAAGCAAACACGCTTCCGTCATTGATATGGCCAGAATGGCAAAGGATTTATATTATTTAAACTTGAAAAATTTGCCATATCGCCAGCTGCCTTGGAAATACAATATTGCAGCTATCACGGAAGTAAACTCAGTAAAAATGAACTAACAGTCCACCCGAGTAGCAACTTTAATCAATCCATTCTTCAACCGTGGATACTAAAAAATATCAGCCATATAACAAGTCTATTATTTTCAATACACTAGGTACAGGACTTCCTTTTTGGAACCTAGTAACCTAGAGCTTTTTAAAGCACCTAATGCCATCGTTAATGTCATAAAGCTTTTGAATATGGTAATTAAGTTTCACTTCGTGATCTCTTAATGATATCAATGGTTCTTAACTACTTTGTTGTATTGAGATTCTTTAGCTAGGTTAAGTATAACTCATGTAAGGTGGCTACCACCTGTCGTTCGTAACACAGTAAGCAATATTATAATGGCTTCTTGGATAATATTTCTTTCTAAATTCACGAAAGCTTTGCTAAAAAATCTAAAAATGTACCATAAGTAATAAATATATTCTTGGACGAGAACTTACAATTTAACGTACTCTTGATATAGAGAAAATCTCGATATGTAATGTA
The DNA here is from genome assembly GCA_905147285.1 of Hypena proboscidalis. Lineage (NCBI taxonomy): Eukaryota > Metazoa > Arthropoda > Insecta > Lepidoptera > Erebidae > Hypena > Hypena proboscidalis. The sequence goes on along the minus strand of LR990136.1, from coordinate 21,223,448 downwards.
TTTTGTACCCATTTTTATCTGGTCTTTCCTTGCTTATTAACAGTAAAAATTGATTTTTGTATGGCATTTAGCCATGCTTAGCAACAAGAAGCATTAGAGGTAAATTTGGGTTATCGCAATTTTCCACCCAGGGTCTCAAACTGATATACTTCTTCTTTTCGTTTCAAAGGTCAAAGTTTTATATAACCCCCGCCCAGTACATAGCCACGGAAATAGCGTTCTCCTTGTTTAGATCATCCAACGAGCAGTTATCAGGACAATTTTAAAAGGGAAAAACTCATATACTGAATCACCGGTAATTTGCTTCGGCACTCACACCCTGTATGTCCGACAAAATATATAACTTTAAGCAATATAGTTTATTAAATACATTTAAGAGAAGTACCTGGGGAAGGTGATTTGCCTAACTAAGTTATTAAATAAACACCAGCGTTCCGTCAAAACCAAGTTTCCTTTCACAATTTACAACGTATTCTTAAATCTAGCGTACGAAGTTCTCTCTCCAATTCATCATTTGTTTCCTTCACCCTTTCCCCTTTAATCAGAGGTCGTAAATCGCGATCAATGTATTATATTTTTAATTCCGCACTCTAATACATCAGACAGATTTATGTCGCAACAAGTTATGGATTTATCGCACTGTGCATCGCATGTCGACGTCTTGTACGTTCTATCAAGTTGTTTGGGTAAGGTTTTTGAGGACAATATTTTATACATACACTTTTTAATATTTTTATTCTTGTAGTTCTATGAAGAGGTAAAATTTAAACTAGAGACTATCTGGGAACTTCAGATAACCATTGATCATAATTTAATTTTGTCCATATTATTATAAATCAAACTAAATAATACATGTAATACACACATTATCTTTAAACATAACACATAGATTTGTATCGCAAGCTATGGATTTATCGCACTGTGCATCGCATGTCGACGTCTTGCACGTTCTATCGCGTTCCGTGTTGTTTGGCTAAATTTTGAGGATAATTTACGGTATTTTATTTATTTTATTGATGACATTATTTGTTATCAGAAATGTTTAAATTAAGAATCAGGTTTCATTTAAAGTACATAAAGCTCGATATTTCTTTTAAATTATAGAAGATTTTTTCACTTGATCGCCATAGGTTATGGACTTATCGCAAACAGTGAAGTTTTCTTATTAAAATTTTTCTTTTTAAATAAAATTTGAATCAAAAGGGTGTTGTCAATCATCTCATCAAAATTCCACCAAAATGACAGTCAGCAATAAAAGTTTAAGACGTAGAAGGTAGGGCCGCGAAATAATTATTCATGGCGTTTTTAACAGCCGGGGCTGGCGAATTGTGGAGGCCACTAGAACGGCGGCGAGAGCCTCGCTAGTGTCGTAAAAATTTGTTTGAAGGAAACCGTGGAGACGGGTTGTGTTACTTAAGTTTATATTTTTTGGCTAATAAATGGACAGCTTTCACAAATGGTTTCGAAAATTGAAACTTTTAATAAATATAATAAAAAAGACTAGAGAGATTTTGCCCCATAAAAATCAGGCTTTTAATACCAAAAATATGTGAGCTATTTGCATAGCTTAAAAAATCAAAAAGTCACTGTAAAACAAAATAATATGCTAAAATTATTATTTTACAAATACAATAAATCCCCTTTTCGGTTTTTAATCATAATATTGAAAGCAAATATAAATTATTAAAAGATATTAGTTATGATTACATACATTACATTACATTACATTACATTAGTTATGAAAACAACTATTTATTACTACTTATTATACAATATTAAGGTTGAAAAATAAAAATCCAGCAGGATTCGAACCTGCAGACCTGAGTAAATTTAGCCATAGATTCCTATGCTGCTAAAACGTTTTATTTTTATTAAATATCCATGATCTTTGATACTTCGATGAAAAAACTTGGCCAAAACTAAAACTAACAATTCAAGATCATCTCCACACATTCCCTATTCCGTTGAAGCACAACCATCTCCTGACTTGTTAATGTGGCTGCCTACCATCTTAGCATATTGCAACTTCAAAATAAGCCCATTATTTCTAACACCCGCTAACACTCGAAGTATTCTCCAACACCAACACCCAGCAACACCGGGACGGACGTTATCACTAACAAAATATTTGATGGGCAAACCGTGTGCAAATTGAATTTATTATTCAGGTTCAATCAGAAGGGCGGGAACTACTGGGTTGCCAGCGTTTGAGGAAAAATTGATTATATTCTTCGGATATTGAGAAGGAGTTGGCTATCAAAACAAGTGGATATCGGTGGGTGTTTTGAATTTGGAAAGAAATTGATGCAATTTTGTTGCCTGCTTTAATCAAAATCTTCAAGGTTAGGTTATAAGGAATATTTTGCAATTATAGACGTAGGACATGCATATGTTATATTTTCGTGAAATGTTCGTGTGCATAAAAGTTTGTTGGAAGACTTCGAAGTTTATCGGTTGATGTTTCTGGTCAATAGCGTAGATTCAAGACACGTTTTTGGTCTATGAAAGTCGTCAGAATTTGAGAAATGAGAAGGTAAAAATAGAGGTTCAGGAGTTTAAACTGCCATAAGAATCTATCGAAGATGTGTCAATGATTCACTCCATATCACTGAATGTTCATTAATCTCCCAAAATATATCAAGATATGATGTGGCTCAATGCGACGGCGTCAAAAACTGAATTTCCTAGGAACAGTGGACTTATGTAGTAGACTTATTTCGACTTATGCTGCACAAAAAAAACTATTTAGGTCTAGCCTTACCGAAGAATTGTGTAGCATAGTTATGACATAGCATTGAAAATACAAAAGTGTGTCACATTATTTAGGACTAGCTACTTAAAATAGCTGTTTAAACTGTTAAAATTATATTTAAATCTTTATTTAAATTACATTTTTAGGCTTTGAAATACTAACTAAACTATTTAACACCGTGATCGTGAGGTAGATGGTGGTGGCTCTCTTGATCGTTTAAAATTGCCACCGTCATAATATTCAATGAACTTTGTTTTCCATCGTCAGTTTCCCCAAAATAGGTGATTTTACTCCCATTTCCCCGGAACAATAGACTTTTGAACACATTCTACCAAAAAAAAAAAACAATTTAGCGCTAGCAACACCGTAGTGATAGTGTTGCATATTTATGAAATAGCATTGACGAATATGAGAGTGGGTCACAACAGCAGTACGGGGACTCCTTACGCGGTTGGATTGATACAAGTAAAGGGGTGGTTAAACTTTGATGACAAGGTTACCATTTATTGTGATGTTGTGGTTAAGGGATCGCTTCTATTTGGAGCAGGTATTTGTTTTCCAAGAAAGCATAGTTGCAAATAACAGTAACATTATGGGAAAAAAAAAGTAAAGAATAATTTATTGTGGCATAAAAAAAACATTACAAAGCGTCTAAAACTACAGAACTTGAAAAAAATATTCATAATGTCAGAAATGGTATGCATCTCAGCACAATACTGCAGCGCTAAAAGCACCGCAGCGCTGATAATTAAACGTAACCGAGGTGTATAATATCACACATTTCAGATGTTTTGTTAAGATCCCATGTTTTTTAGAGTGAGCCATCCACCGAACACATTTTCAACTCCGTGCTGCCATTGAGTATTGACAAAAAATACCCAAACAACACATTTTCCTGACCCGAGAATTGAACCTGTCTCTAGACCAACGAAGCAATACTTATTACGCATTATTTCTACTACTGGCTACAATTCTTTCTAAGTGTAGTTTTACCATATTGACGCCAAACGGAGTCTAATTCTAAGTCAACAAAATCCAGTACAAAAGTTTCAAGAATTAAACTGTTCAAAGTTAGAGAATGCAGAGCCAAATAAATTCATTTTATTTTGTTTCTCTTCTAAAGTATTTCACTCAGTCCCTTCTATTAGAATGATCCTGTGTTTTAACATTGTTCAGTATTTTTTCCGAGTCGGTTAAGCATTACGCAATAAATTTAAGAAGTACTTTCTAGTAGGTATGCATGTACTGAGTTATTTACCGATCCTCTTTGGTCGCGTGTTGTTATTTTTGTTCAGCGGACACTGCCGATCGTCGTAATTTCATACGTTCGTAATCGGGTTGTAATTTTAATGATTTAATTATTAAGTCTTTATAATTTTTTATAGACTATCATATCTAAAACACCAAACTGCATGTTTGTTCGTGCCCACACAAAAATAGATAAAAATGATATGCAAGTTACACACGGATTACGAAAGTATGAAAATACAGCGGTTGGGAATGTCCCCTTAAGTAAATGAAGGCTTCAGTTGTTAGCTTGTTGATTTAATATAATGAAGTAAGTTTGTAACAATTTCAGAAAGAATTGGGGTGCTGATGGATACAAGTTATGGTTATTTTGATAAGTATTTGGATTGTTTTCGTCATTTCTTAGGTTAATAAGGCAGTGGGTTATAATTTAGCTACGTAATAGATCTGTGACTAAAACGGATCAGGTATTTTCGTCAAAAATTTCAAGAAATAAACTTTCTTGAAACGAATTTCATAAATAATAAAATTTTACTTTTTTACTGCCTCGGTGGGTGTCAGCGTATGCGCCTGTATCGTGTTTGATTCCCGGTCGGGAAAAGTATTATTTGTGAACTTTCCGTCAGAAAATTCTCAGTAGCAGCACGGAATTTGAATTGTGTCCGGTGTATGGCGATGAGCTCACCACCTATCTTATGGGAGCTAAACATACCAGATGAAATGTTTGTTTTGTACACCTCTGCCACACCCTCCTGGGTTTGGTATATAGGCGTGATGTTATGTTATGTAATGTTGTACTTTTATATTTTGTTCGTTATACCAATATTTTCGTAACAGGCTTTAGCTCCGCTTGCGTGAAACTTAGCCAATAATTTTAATATGCTAATTCTACATTTACAAAAATATAAACATAGCCGTAGATATCATTTTTGATCCAATTTTCACACAACAATTCAAATAATAGCAACAAGCAGGTATTTGTACTATCCGGCTAATCTCAAATAAGTATACTACCCACCTTTCTAGATCACAGTGCGCCTAACCTGCTAGCACTGGATACTAGTCTTGAAAATTCGATACAAAAATGTTGTAAGTAAAACAAAAGTATAAACAAAAATATTTTTTTTTATGATTTTAATTTCGTATCGAAATTTTAAGTTTGTGCTGTAGGATCATTTGTACCTATTTATACCTAAACACATAACAATAAAAATATGATATTTTAAACCAAACCATGAGCGAATTGATGCCATAATTATTTTACTTATATTTATTTAATAAGACTTAAAAAACAAACCAAAGACAATTTTCTTTTTTTACTAACAGTTAACTCAAGTTTATTGAACCAATAAAAAGATTGTTATATTTTTTTTAGATGTCACAACGTGTGATGAAAGCACAATATACGATAGGTATTGTACTTTCATCACACGTTGTGACAGAAAAAATTATGGCAGAAATCCATAGTAACTCAAAACAAACCGCAGTTATCAGTAGAACCACAAAACTAAATACAAAGACCAAATTGCTAAACAAATACTCTTCTGAGATGCGTGTGCCCAGCCGCCGTGTGTTGACACATGCGCTTACGGCGGCAATTTTGAAAAGAGAACAAGTGCCCGTTTGAAATGGCGGGAGATAAGAGGGCGGTTTTCTTTTTCTTTTTAATTTTTGTGTGCTTTGGTAATGAAATGTGTGTCAGCCAGGTTTATGTCAAGTTGATGACGTCATTAGAGAAAACAGGTTGCATTGTCGGCTTTTATGAACTTTTTTGTTACATATATAGAGATCGTGCCTGCGATATGAACACAAACAGTTTAGTAAAATATATTAAATTGCATTAGATATGAATGATAACAGTAAGATGTCTCGGGAGATTTCACAGTGCCTACCCGCACACACGCAATATTATTGGCAATACAACGCTTATTAGCTGGTTTTTAGTAGTCAAGGCTTATATATAGCTATATAATGTCAATATTATTGCCGGTGAGCCAATGGAAAGTGTAAATACATAATTATATATTACTCCAGTTCTTATTAAATATACCAATCTTTACTACAATCATTATCTTATTCTTTTCAAAATATTTTGATCTCACGTTATAATACTTATAATACATATTTTTGCACTTCATAAATATGTCCAAAACAACATGGTACTATTTTAAGCATGTGTGTCTTAAACTTTTTTATGAGGCCATTAAAAATAAGTATTTAGTATTTAATTTATTGGTAGGCCTACTAAAGTAACCTTAAAGCCTAATTCACACTATTTCAGGAATCATGGTACAATAAATTCGAATTTTCAACTCAGAGTTTTTCATCTTATGTATTTATATTTATTATTGTACGTTAAAAGATGGTTATTATTTTATTATATCTTTAAAACTAAATGGGTCTTTTTAAAACACCTGAAATATGTTTGATGTATTGAATGGATTCCATTGCATCGTTATTTATCATTGTGGAAAAAGAAAGGTTATCAGTATTTTATTAACGATTGCTGGTGAGAAAATTATGTGATTTAATTTGTAATAATAATATTAAAGTAATATTTTTTTTTATGAATTATGAGTTATATTACTTATATTTCGGCCAGCACTTAAGTTTAGATTAAGTGATTAGACTATTTTTAAAATCCAATATGTATATTTTTCTGTGAATAAAGATTGTTTGATTAGAGTTAATATGTATGTACTTGTCAAACCAAACGAAAAAACGAGACCCTGAGTATGAATAAACCTTTTCAATATAATGCCGTTACCACATGCAAATGATATGAGCGACACATCATTGTGACGTTGTCGCTCCAGCGCGACAAGTGTCGTGTGTATCCGTCATTATACTGATTTATGCGCTAAGAACATCTGCTCGCCATATTATATTGCACTATGCTATGTTTGCTTTGTAAATTAATTCTTTTAATTGTATTTTGTGTCGCAAGTGTTCTCATCTCTGTTTGTTATGAAATAATATTATGAGTTATAAAACTTTAGTAATTAATTAATAATATTAATAACAAAAAATACTAAATGCCCTGGTTAAGCGAATTTCAAAGGTTTCAAACAGACAGACGCCTGATTGATGTGACAGATGATATGTCAAATTTGTATAGAAAATTAAAAAATGAATCGGCATTTAATTATTTCCTTTTTAAAACATCCTGTAATAGATCCAAAACTGTATAAGTAGAACTAAATTATATGCCTACCGATAATATAATTAGGATTGTAAATTTATAGATTGTACTTCCTTTTTTTTTAAATTCTAAAGGCATCTAACATTATTGTCTCTGCACCTCCTCATGGTTGACTGGTAGAGAATGCCTTATAGGCATTAAGTCCGCCATTGTACTTTTGATGTGCATAAAGTTTAAAATAAATAAATAAATAAATAAATAATACGTTATAACTTTTAAAAATATCAACAGTATTTTAATTTCAAAGTCTAAAACTTGTATCAATGATAGAACAATAATAAAAAAAAATATGAGAGAACAATAACATTCCAAATCTAAAAATTTAAACGCGCCAATAACTCAAATTCTCTACAAAGAAAGTGTAGCACTTTCCAGGCACCCCATCCATCTGCGCTCGTCACAAATCACCAAGACGCATGTCTTCCGCCGGGGCTCGAACCCGGACTAATGGCGCCGCCCGATTTATTAACAACACTACATAAACACGCTAATTCGGTTAAAGAAGGGGAATAAAAGGTTTTCACAACTTATGGCCAACAATGTATTTTTGTTTTGTTTCGAAATATTGGAGGTTTGTTTTTCTAATGTGCGTATACTGCCATTTTTGATAGAATTCACACAATGTATTTGTAAGAATCGATTGATCTTCCAAGCCTTTCCCCAATTATATTGGGTTCGACTTTAGTCTAACGGATTTAGCTGGATATTTTACGTGGAGCGACTGCTATCATACTCCACAACCCAGTACGAGGTGATACGATACTAGTTGTTAGACTTTCTGGCCTCTGACTACACGTAACGAAAGCCATAGATGTTCAAATGGCAACCGGGACTGACGGTGTATTGTGCTCTCCGCAGCACGGAGGAAACCTCGTTATGTTAAAGATCCACGGCGAGATCGATCGGCGAGTCACCCATCCACGGCGAGATCGATCGATCCGCCGGCTTCGACTTAGCGACGAGATATTAAAAATGCTGTTGGGTGAATTGCACAAGCAAAAAAAATACATGGCAAACCTGAGAAAGGTAGTGCAATGTGCTGATTTTTTTTAATATATTTTCTCAAAAAAGTAAGTACTTCTCTACCATGGCAAAAAAAAACATTGATTTCTACCCTATAATATAACAAAAAAAAAGTGTCATTTTATCATCACGGTGGCCTGTCCCGAACCCAATTCCGCTCATAAAATACCTTTCCCTGCAAATATATTCATAATATGGATTGAAATCAGTTGATTTATCATTAAATTATAATAATATTTAATCGATCAAATAAAACCATTTTTGTTTGTTTATCTTCTTTCTCATGGATTTGACAGGCAGTCAACTTTTGTCTGGAAAATAGTTATCATGTCAGAGGACAGTAAGTTTTAGTAGAATAGCCACGTCAACATTGCGTTGTTATGCCCTTCTCACCTTTCCTCACTTCGGATTAGGCTGGCTCAAACTCTAGGCGCGAACGCACCAGTCCCAACGTCTTGCGGTATCCTGCCACAAAAGTAAGTTTATCATTTTAGTGACATGGGGACAAAAGTAGGATCATTTCGGTGGCTGTTATAACTCGAGTTAGATTCGTTTAATTGGTTTCAAAATTGTGTATTTAATTTCGCCGTAAGTACTGATTTGCTCGAGTAGTGTTAATATTGTTTTTAAAAATTTTATCACACAGTAAGAAACGGTGCACAGTTTATCATTTCAGTGGTAATTTTTTATCATTTCGGTAGACAATTTTCATTTCAGTGGACTCTAAAAAATTCATCCTTAAATATTTATGTAAGTTTTGATGATATTTGATGTCCACTCACACACAATGTTATAAAATAGGCTAAAGTTTCATTTATCACTTAAAATATATAGATAGCATTGAAATAAAAAAAATCCACCGAAATGACACAAAGACATCGCTTGTTGAAATTCACCCTGTTATATTAAAAAAAAATCCTAGTACTCTGTATTTTAACAGCACGATGTAAAATTTTAATTCTAAACTGCCGTATTAAATTTAAATAATAAATAAATTATGGTCATTTTTCATATTTTAGCAGTATAGGGTCAAAATCAAGAGCAATTGATTGTACTTTTAAGATTATAGTACCAATTTTAAGATGGACTGAATATCTAAAAATTCAAGTTCCTCGATGCAGCATAATATAAAAATACAAACTTTTAAAGAATCACAGTTCGGCCATCACCCAGCCAAACTCCTCTAATAATAACCGCCAATATTTCATCATAATCAAATAATTTATTCACTCTAAGCCGGGACACGCAAGTGACGTTTTTTCCGTGATCTATAGCTTCCTTTACGCGGATTAGTGGCACAACGGCACAATGTGGAACGCCAAATGAGCCAAATGTTTGCGATCGGTGAGCGCTCGGTCTTATAATTGCTGTGAGAAGAAACAAAAAATGCTGTTAATGTGACAGTTGGTAATTGGTTGGAACGGGTAGGGGTTAGTTGAAAAAATAAGTTGACACCTATTTTGTATTCATGAGTTTAGTTTAACAATAAATTCGTAGTGATGTTTTGGAAATAAAATTATAGAATGCGATTGAGGGGCGCCCTCTGACTGTTGCCTTTTAATTAAGGTAATTTTATTAAAATTGACCCTTTGGGCTAAGGTAAAGCCAAGATGCTTGTATAATCGTATGTTGCCTAATGGCTGCTTAGTATAACCGAAAAAAAACCTTTTTATAAGTTTCTTGGCCATTCATTTTTGAAGTTGTGAATGTTGTAATCTTTCCTCATAAACAGTGTCACTTTTCAAACTTTGGTTAAAAGAAAAGCAAAAGCCTTTTTTCGTAGAATTCATCTGCCTGGCTCATTTCCACACCAGCTTCTAACAGAAAAAAGGAAACTATCTTGCCCACTTGATTACCCAATAATCAATAGACAATACAGAAATATCGGAGTATCACAAATATGGCTGGCCTGTAAATAATGTAGTTATAAGAGTCCGTACGAACAGCGCCACCTATTGACTTAATCAAACAGCTAAATGTGCCGATCGGCGGACGTGAGAGGTGTTCTGTACACGCGTACTCGTGAGTACACAAGTGAATTGCAGATATCCTTACAAATACGTAACATACGGTTGAAAATTTTGGACCCTGCGAGGAGGCGATCGTAGCTTAGTGGTTAAAGCCTGCCGAGTATGCAGAGGAAATCCTGCTCCTTTCAACTGTTTCTTAGTATCCTTAAAAATCATTATTTTCAAATTCACATCTGAATATTAATTTCATAACAAACACGATGATTGCACCAGGGAAAAACATCCTTAATATCATTGTGAAAAATTATGGTAAAATGGAGTCAAAAAATAATCATTTTATAGATATGTACAAATTTGTGTAAATTAAGGCCGTAAAATGAACTTTAGATGTGAAAACTAATATTAAATTGATCAACAAGGCCACAATCACAAGTTAAACTAGTACCTAAACTGTGACATTTTTTTAAATTAATGGTCATTTTCTTAATTAATATTAGATATCACGGGATTTACCATGTATTTTGTTGTAGCTAGTTTTCAGTGTCCAGTTTTATCGGCTTGCATCAGCTGCAAAATATCGAAAAACTACTATCTACCACAAAGTACGTAAATATCCCGTAAGACCTATATTATTTTTATTTTCTAATTTCTCTAAACACTTTTCTACTCAGCAGTACGTCGGCGAGTTATCAAAAAGCTCTACTTATGCATAGTTTGTGTGCTAAGTGCTTACTTATCTGCGTCGGTGCAAAAGTGGGTACTGTGTTTATCTCTCTCAAATAATGGTGAAACAGAGGCTTGATACCGGCGGTCTGGCTTCAATCAAGATGGAAGAAAATTGACGCAATGTGGTAGGAAAATGGTGAATATTGTGATGGAATGTTATCGTTGTATTAGAGTAGTATGAGAGTCGTCAATCATGTTGTAGTTGGAATGTGTAGTTTGTATTGCATGTGATGGAATGTGTTAAGTGTTTGACGTATTGACCGTCTAATATGGGATAGCGAGGTTATATTAGTCTCTATGTTCCTAAAGTCTCAAGTAAACATTTTCAGAATATATAAATTATATAATAGCAGCGATAGCCGAGTGGGAGACCGTTGGACTGCGAAGTCAAAGGTCTCGGGTTCGAACCCACGGCACACACCTCTGTCAATAAATCGTTAAGATTCGTCTTTTCGAAGATATGTGTGTATTTATCATAATAAATTATCGCTCGCTAACGGTGAAGGAAAACATCGTGAGGAAATCTGCATGCCTGAGAGTGCCCAAAAAGTGCTCGAGGGTGTGTGAAGTCTACCAATCCGCACTTGGCCAGCGTGGTGGACTGTGACCTAACCCTTCTCATGATGAGAAGAAACCCGAGCCCAGAAGTAGGACATGTATTAGATACAGGGCTGCTATTATTTTATATTATATTATATATAAATTATTAAAAAAATGCGTCTCTTTGTGATATAGTGTAACTATACACTAATCATTTGACCTCAGCTATAGCTAGAAAGGGTTTTGGTGTCAAATATTTTGCTAAAACTATGCTCTTAGAAAGTCAATGGTGATTAATCAAAAATTAAACAATAAATCAGTACGCAAAGGCGTTCACAAACAATTAAATATTCCTTCAACTCACAAAAAACAATAAAGATAACCTTAAATTTGCTAAATCATTAATGTACTTTCATGTCACGCTGTGTATTCAAGTCACTAACTTGCATGCATAACACTTCCTTTCCACTTTCAGAATAAATAGTCCACTTTTACAAACTCTTATGTTTATCATCAATAAAGTAATTCACAAACACTACGCATACACTTCAAACTTGATTTCGTTAATAAAATGTCAACCTGCCGCACCTGCCGTCAATTTTTTTTTTAATGACAAACATAGTATTAAGGAACCGATAATGCCGCATTCTTAGATTATCATATAATAACGTAGCAATTTAGGTTAACATAAAATTACTTAATCTAGTCTTGATAGGCTAGATTTTAATGTAAATAAGATATCATAATTTTAATAATTGAAGTCTTAAAAAAAAAAGCATACCGGTAAGACTGCATGCCTAATATCTTCGCAAACGAACACTACTTTTAGATCAAACAACGACGAAAATGCGCCGATTCAATGTGTTTTTTCGAATTTCGAACGTAATTGCCGCGTTGTCACAAAGTAGTGCAAATATGGCAAGTTGGTCTTATAACATATATTTAATGCCTGGGAAAACGCGCAAGATGCAATTGGCGTTTTCTGTGACTTATCCAAAGCATTCGACTGCGTTGAACATCAAACGCTTTTGCGAAAACTCAGGCACTATGGAGTCAGGGATATTGCACTTGATCTGGTTGCCTCTTACCTTGGTGACAGAGTTCAACGAGTTGATATAAATGGAATTAGGTCCTCCGGATTACCTGTCTCAATGGGCGTGCCACAGGGCTCAATTCTCGGTCCGTTTCTCTTTTTAGTATACATTAACGATTTACCATTCTATGTGCAAAATTTTTGTGATATAGTACTTTTTGCAGATGATACTTCGCTTATTTTTAAAGTTAATCGTAATCAGGATAGTATTGATGATATTAACAGGTCACTTGCACTAGTCCAAGACTGGTTTACTAGCAACAATTTATTATTGAACTCGAATAAAACTAAATGTATAAAGTTCACTTTGCCTAATGTCAAGAAACAGAACATGAGTATAATACTAAATAACGAAATTATTAGTCTTGTAGAATCAACTATGTTTTTAGGAATAACCTTGGATCATAAGCTTCAGTGGGGCGCCCATATATCGTGTCTAGCAGGGAAACTCAGCTCCGCGGCATTCGCTGTTTGGAAAGTTCGTCAGTTAACTGATATTGAAACTGCGCGACTAGTTTATTTTAGTTATTTTCACAGTGTCATGTCCTACGGTATTCTGCTATGGGGCAAGGCAGCTGATATTCAAAACATTTTTGTAATTCAAAAACGGGCAATTCGTGCGATTTACAAACTCAAAGCTCGAGATTCTCTGAAAGAACGATTTAAGGAAATAGGTATTTTAACAGTAGCATCGCAATATATATTTACTAATATTATGTTTATACGAAAAAACATAGGAACATATACCAAGAAAAGCGATGTTCATTCATTGAACACGAGGAATAAGCATAAATTGGTAGGCCAATATTATCGCTTAAACAAAGTCCACAACTCATTTGAGGGACTTGGAGTGCGTTTTTATAACAAAATTCCTGTCGAAATCTTGAACTTGCCCCTACTAAAGTTTAAGAGTATCGTTAAGAATCGTCTCATGGAAAGGGGCTATTATAAAATAAACGATTTCTTAACCGACACTACGCCTTGGAAATAATATTTATTTATCTAATGTATTTATTACAGTAATGTATTTATTATTTACAATTATTATGGTTATTATATTTCAAATGAATTGCCAAGTTAGACACTGTTTTATCCTATTTATAATTATGATTGATTATGATTATTTTGACATATTATATTCTATATTGAGATTGACATAATTTATTTTTGACATCATATTATCATATTATTGACTTAAGTTTCAACTTTTGACATTATAATGAATATCAATTGATACATTATTTTTTATTATTTAATATGATTAATGAAAATTCACACTCACTAAATTTGATTTGTATAACCTCATTTCATGTTATTTCAAATATTGTTAAGTAAAGGCAATCTGTGTGTACATTTTTTAATTTTTATATTTTTGTAGTATAAATAGTTTTTGTTATTAGTATTATAAATATTTTTTTGTTTGTTCTGAAACCCTTATACAGTAGTATACACACATTGTTTTTACTCCTTTATTTTCTGCTTGAAGTGTAAGATATTGCAACCCTATATACTATGGATTTATTTATAATAATTTAATTGCATTTTCTCTTTATAACCATATTTAGCTATAATGTTGTTTTGGTTGCTATAACTTACACATAGAATTATTGTCAAAAAACAAACAAATATTGTATGAATTATTTGAAAAGATGGTGCACATGAGTTTCTCACCAGCTCTTCTCATGATGCAATACCCATCGGAGCTGGTACTTGGATTGATTTTAATTCAATTCTCTAAGTTGAATTAAAGTCAATCTAAGCTCCGGTGTCAAATCATTTTATTACAATAAGTATTATAATTTAGTTAGCTAAGTTTTATTTTAATTTTATATTTTTTGTGTTTTGATGTTTGTTTTGACGTGTTCAAGCGCCCCTTGGGGCCCATGGAAATAAATGATTTGATTTGATTTGATTTGATTTGATTTGATAAGATTAATATCTACATTCCTTAAAAAAAAACGACGATCAACAGCAACACCAGTTGTCATAAGCAAGAAAAAGTCTATTAACTTTTTAATTTGAACTGTGAACACCGGTCAGTGTAACCTTTTCTTTAAATTAAACCAAAATTTGCATCCAATATTACGCGGTCTGCTCATAAGTAATAATTATATTAGGTCCGTCCATACGATTTAACAAATATGTCCCAGTACGGTGATACCAATGGCGTCCCCCCTTAAACCCCCTTGTATTAATGCCCCTACAACTTTGGATATCGGTAACCTTAATAAATTTGACAGCGAAATTTAAAGGGTTGTGTATAATTATAGGTTTCGATAATTTAGAAATATGAGTTGGTTTAATGAGAGGTTTTCGGGTAGTATGGGGATGTTTTTTGTAATAAGCAAGAAGGTTTGTGAGATAAAAGTTAGCTAAAATGTATCATCCGTTTGGTGTCAATAAATGAATAAACGTTATTTAAAACACACGATATTTTAATAAAAACATTATCAAAGTAAAAACAATCTAAGAGGTAAATTAAACAGTCGCAAATTATCTTATAAAACAAGTTAAAAAAAAATTGTGTAAACATTTTGTTAAAAAAAAAGGATTTTATGTGAATAAGTAATTAATGATCTCTATAAGAAAAAATTATTATAAAAAAAAGAAATATCATCCCTACCATAAAACTGGTACAAACCAACCCGATTGATTTCCATTGTTTAAACAAATCAGAGACAAAGGGCGCGCTAATGCCATCCGATTTGATCATTCAATTAAACCTCAATGGAATAAAAGAGGTTTACAGTCAAAAATTCAAATAAATCACACTGGCTGATAATAATTGCTTCGATTATAAGCCGCCATTTTGATCGCTATCGGTTTTAGACGATTATTAATATTCTATTTTTGAAATTCGATTGTGTGAAAAATGCTTTTGAAAATCGAAGGGTTGGGATGATTTGTGAAGATATTAGGATGGAGTGATAATTATATTCATGCTGTATTATCGGTTTCTTGATCTTATTATTGTCAAATAAAAAAAAAGTGATTTATGACGGCAGGTTGACATTTTAGTAACGATATCGAGTTTGAAGTAGCAGTATACAGTAAAAATGTGTGTAGTTTTAAAAACAAAGCCCAAAAACGTTCCTTCAACACTACGACATCAACCCTGTAATGAATTAGGGGGCATTCTAGTTATCCCCCTGCCCCCCGCCCCCTCGCCGGCAATTTTATCGAGTTATAAATTTGAATTTGTATAATACTATGGCATTAACGTATGATTTATATTACTTGACTCCGGTAAGATTTCAAAGATGAAAAACAATAAATTATGTAACCGTAACTATTGCGTTTAATGGCGGCCGCCACGTTGGAATTGAGGGGATGGGACTGTTTTTGTTGGAAAAAGGGTGACGGAATGCTAGTGATTTGTTGATATAGATGTTTTGAAATTTGGATGTGCTCGTGGTGGAGTTATGGTCAGATTGCTTTTTAATGTGGTTCTTACTTAAATAGACTTTTATTTATTTGCCTCGTATTAACATTGTAAACTGTGGCAGTATAGGAAATCTAAACAGAAATATAAATTGTGTTTTGTTATTATTGACTGACTAAGCATTATGCCATGTTTTCAAAATGTTTTTTTCGTATTTAATTTTGTTCAGTATTGTTTTTCTTGCATAATATCCAACATATTTATGGTCATTGCTGTCATAAATTATACTATTTATATCTAGTTTTCTGAAAAACTATATTATAATATTAGATATTTAAAAATCGACTGCTTCGATGGTCTGCACCTCTCACCGTGAGGTCTCGGGTTTGAAGCCCGGGTCAGGCAGTGTTATTTGTGAACTTTCCGTCAGGAAATTTACAATAGCAGCAAGGAGTTAGAATTGTGCCCGGTGGATGGCGATAGGCTCAACCCCTATCCCATGGGACCTAAACATAACAGGTGCAATGTGGGTGTAGTACACCCCTGCCACACCCTTCTGGGTAGTCTAGGCGTGATGTTATCAAAACATCAAAGCTACTTAAATCTCGCGAGTCTTATCCCCCTAATCCCAACGTCCAAGAGTTGACGACTTTTTACTTGGCCGAATTTATGCGACACATTTAGGAGGCGCTGTCGTATACAAGTCAGTTAAATATTTAGCTTTCATCCAAATTTATACGGTTTATACTGAAAAGGCACGATTTAGTTCCGCGCCGTAAATACACATGATTGATAAGTCCTATTGTGAACTGAAAATGTTAGTTTCAAGGTAGTTTTAAATATTCTGACTTGTTTATTTGTGAAATGTGGGCATATTTATTTTAAATGTATTATTTTAAGTCAGAACAAAAAAGCTTTTAGGCCGATTGCACCAAATTTCTTAATCTATGGTTTTAATATACTCGTATTTGCATCCCTGATCTGAATCTGTAGCTAAGCGTTAAACTTTAGTTTAACATGTTTGTAAAATCGGCACTGTGTGTGATTTGATTTGATTTGATTTTGTTCTACTTACAAATAATATTTAAAAAAAATGTGGTTGACGTTTGATAATTATTTTCCAAATAATTTAAAAAAAAAACCACCTTCAATTACAAAAAAATGCACTAAAAAGTAAAAAATACATGAGTAATATCCAACGTCTCACCTCGTATGTGTATAACTTCAAAGAATATAGTAAACGACCTTAAGGTATTATTTAAATTATTATCCCCCTTCTCCTAAACGTTAAGGAGTTGTACCTGCCAGCATCAGCTCAGCAACATGAAATGCTGAGTGCTGGATGCAAATAGTGAGTAGCTTCAGGTAATATACAAAAACAATATATAGAAACCTTATAAATTTGAGGGTCGCCCTAGATTTCTCTAGGATCCCAGCATCACATCGTGACCTGATGAAAATGAGACCACATGGCAAGTTATACTATTTCAGTCGTCTTTGAGTAATCGGAGATGAAAACCTTCTCCTTTTTTGAGGTAGGTTATTAAATTACATTACATTTATTACATTGATTACATTTCAATATCAGCAAAATATATTTTTGTCAAAAAATCTTACTTATATAAATAATAGGTAGCTTAAAAATCCTATATCAATAACTCAAAATGCGGCAAACACCTGAACGAAATTTTGATGAACAAGTCTATTCGACAACATGATTTAGATCAATATCATCTCATTTCTACACAAAAAATAACAAAGAAATGCCGCTCGCCAATCCCAGACAAGATCTATTTAAAGGAGACAAGGTTCTATCTCCATACAACCTCAAACTACCCCATAAACATCACACTTTACGACATAAATATGTAAAATTGGGATGCACCCATACAAAATATTACTTAGTCGTAACTTTTAAATGGACCGACAAAGTTAACTTTGCGGGTAGGAAGAGCGGCACTAAAAATGTAGTTTATTATGCTTTTTGTACGTAGCGAATTCTAGTTACGTATAAACAAAAAACTGTGCTAACTATAACATAACATCACGCCTATATTACCCAGAAGGGTGTGGCAGAGGTTTACAACACCCACACTTCACCTGTTATGTTTTTTCCATGGGATAGGGGGTGAGCCTAACGCCATCAACCGAGCACAATTCCAAATCCTCGCTGTTGTTGTGAATTTCCTGACAGAAAGTTCAAAAATAACACGTATCCCGAATCGAACTCGAGACCCCGCAGTAAGAGGCGAATACGCTAACCATTAGCCAATCGAGGCAGTTACTTAAACTGTGCTATAAATAGTTCAAGCCGCTATTGGTCAAAATTAGTTAGAAATATACGATACGCCTGTTAAGAACTAAATTTCACACTTATGAAGAATGAAAAAAAAAAAAAAATGAAAAAATGTTTATTTCTCACCAATTTCACATCATCAGTAGTAGTATAATGTATAATACAAATAACTTACTAAAAGGTAAATTGTACAATATTATGTGTAGTACATAGTTAGATTGGTGGTAAAATTTTATCTGATAAATGGTGACTCTATCTTCTGAACTAGGTTGTAGCCTGTATTTCAGAAGATAGGTAGATAGATAGGACTTATTGTATTTATGCTCAATCTTCCCCATAAGAGAGCGTTTAGACGATGCTTAGTATAACGACAATAATGAATTTATTATGCCTTTTAATTACTAGGTATTGCAACGTTTCTATGTTAATAACTCTCAGCTCTTGCACCTACCACTTGTCGTCTCTGCATCACCTAAAGGTTGACTGGTAGATAATGCCTACAGCAATAAGTCCACCCATGTAACGTACCATTTTTATGCATACAGTTTTTAAATAAATAAATAAAATAAATAACTACGTCATAGTCGAGTCTAAATGTAAAGAGTGACAAGCCGTGCTAAGGAGGCAGATAAACCTTGAAAGAAAGAAAGAAAGAAAGAAAAATCATTTATTCTGGCATAAAAAAAAAATATATTATAACAAAATAAAAACATTATTTAATATGCCGGAAATGGTTAGCACAATACTGCAGCGCTAAAAGCACCGCAGCGCTGATAATTCTGATGCGCCCAGTGAGTAGGGATCAGTGTGACAACAGAAAATAATAATAATTACATATTATAATATTTTGTGTCACAAACAAAATATACCCTTAAACTACTAACTAAATCAAATTTCATAAATAATAAACAACTACACCTATATAATAATAAAGCATTACTTACATTTAGCATTAAATTAATAAATACATTATTTAAAATGAAAAACATGGAACGCACCCATACACTTGCGATATTAAGTCTATGTTAGGGTGTCTACAGTTTTCTAGTTGGCCATACGCATTCGTATCTTTGTCGACTTCTATAAGTAAAGTGATTGGAGCATTTGACGGGATCAATATACTACGAGTAAAGTTTTGATATATTTATTAGTATTTTTTCTTAAATTGACGACTTTTATTGACGCATAAAATTGAGTATTTAGTGGCGTTTATAAGGTTTTATGGCAGGCGAAGTAAGTATGGAAAGACACTATAGTTTCTTGGATCGAAGAGACATATTGTCTTCATAATTTATATTTTGATGACTTACTTTCATGTTTATTATCTTATAATAGAACTAAAAGTTTTGATCTCATCTCTTTACCTTTATATCTAAAGAAAATTACAGTAATAATATGTAAAAGTATCGTAAAAATACTACTATTTTGTATTTGCAAAGTACTACCAAGTTTTTTTTACAAAATGAAAAATTGCCAACATTTAGCTATGCTAATTTCAGCTTAATCAGATAACAATAAGAAGTGATATAAAAGTACATTACAGTATCTTTCATTAGTACACCTATGAAAATATTATCAATATAAATACAACCACATACAGCAAATACTTGGCACATCAACTCAATTAGATCTTGTTAATTAGTTCATAACTGAAATGACTTGTAGCGCCATCTATCGCATAGATCACGCATAATGTGATCATTAATGCGTTCTCGAGTTGTTTAATGCACCTGTGCCAAATATTTAGTGAGATGACGAATATTCATTTCAGTCGCTTTTAATTTTCATTGGTGATATTCGTAATAAATAATGCAGCAATGAGGTTTTAGCAAAACTTTCAAGTTATCACAGAGTTTTCATTAATGAGACTATGTGAGTAGACTTGTGTGGCGAGAAGTTTATACAAATTGGATTCTTATTGCAATCAGGCTATTGCTACTACGAAATTATTATTATTATTATATAAAATTATAAATTAATGCTACAGTCGATCGACAGACGAACGGCCAAAGAGTCTAAGTCAATCGATTGTTTCGACATTTGGCCATCGACCAACGAACAATCGATGAGTATAGTAATACCCTTATACCTCTATGCTATGCTCTGCTATGCTATTCTTATATACAAAGTAAAGTCCGACTCTACACTAACTCAGCAAAGTCTTTCTGCCTGCCCAGCTTACTGACACATATACAGTTGCAGCCTATCAAACATTAATCCTGCATTTTATTTACATGCAGTAAATGTAATACTATAAAACTTTTTATTTTGTTAAAAGAAGTTATTGCAAATGCGAAATTAAGTTATTCAAAATGAGTTTGGCATGTGATCGCCAAAAATTTAGTTGTACATTCTACAATTTTACATGTATCATTATAAACCTCCATCATAATGCTCCAAGCTGTAAGCTGTATTTTTTTGCTTTTATTTAAAAAGTTTACTAGTAATTAGCAAACACAAATTACTAGTATTCTTGTTAACCCACTCCAGCTAAACTTAATTCACTTGTGTTTTTTTTTTTTTTTTTTTTTTTATGGTTATATTTATATTTAGTCCACGTCCATGGTGTAAGGATTGATGTAGGAAAGATAAGGTGCAGGATAAAACCCAAGACCTCTCGATCGTAAGACCGATGCCTTAGCCATTGCACCACGGCCGCTTCAATTTATTCAATTTCATCAGCTTCTAATCTAACGAATTCAGTTAAATTAATAGTATTTTACATTGAGCGACTGCCTTGAGATGTCCACAAACCAGTACGGGATGATATCAAGTGTTGCTAGATCTAGCATTTAAAATTTCGTTTCATTTAAAAACATGATTTGAACTTACACCTTACCTTTATTAATATTATTTTTCTCTCGAAACCACCCAGTTTAAGATTTTAGATAAATCTTATTGTAACACACATAAACAAAAGTGACAGCTAGGTTCTTTTTTTAAGCAAAACTTGTGTCACTTTTATGTTCGGTCAGGTATATTTTATAGAGCACATGAGATCAATCCGTATCCTCTAAAACTGCACAACTAACTAAAATGCATATGATATTCAAGTTTTCTTCAAAATAACAGATTTAGTAGGACATAATCACGTCGTACAAGCTTTTACACGACGCTTATCCAACTAAATTTACCACAAATATAACGACGTCCATACGTCACCTGCGCAAGAGTCGCTCATCAATCTGTCGCGTGTGTTTGTCTTTGTACAAAGATCTATGGAACTAATTCAAATAAAGTGTTTGCTTCTAAAATTATAAGATGTATGGATATTACTTAAGATTATTCTTGTCTAGTGTTTGTAGTATTGAGAGTATCATTTTGAATACGCACCTTTATTCACTCGTGCGTGATATTATTGAACTTCACTGATTTGTGAAAACGAAATAAAGTTACAATTTTTTGTATGAAGTACCTAAGCAATTAGATACTTCATAAAGATTTTAATCTAGTCTATTCAGAGATTTATGAGTGATTTGAATTTGACTTAAGCTAAGTTACTACATTATAATGGTATGGTCATCATATCCAAAATTTATATCAAAACAGACTTTCTACTTCTCTCTTTTACTCTTCAGAATTAAAACATAAAATAAATAAGGGTTTTACTAATAATTATCACTATAAATACATCTATGTTCAAAACCTATGGTATATACCATTTTATGTAAATAATTACCTCTTAGATAAATAACTGAGTCAGAACGACAGAACTTCCACCCCCTAATTAGCCGGCAATTTTCCCTCTCCTCTCTTCAGCTACTCCTACCGGTACACAATACAGATAATTCATACAAGACTAATCAATTCCTAGGCTCATCCCAGGTAGGCTGAACCTAATCCAGTAAAACTCCATTAAATAACTCAGCCACGTAATGGAAATCGATCCCAATCACTGACTAGTAAATTGCTTCCCCGCTTTATAATATTATACAATTAACAATAAATAACAAAGTGTTATCTCATTAACCTGTACGTTATCGAAATTGAAATATTGAACGCCATTTTTGTTGTAATTTGATAGAAAAGTGAATGATTTGGGTGAATTAATATGCATATTAGTTACTGCAGTTGTGCAATCATGTCAATTTGAAAAGATTTCAAGCGATTATCGGATCGAAAATTATATACAACAAAGTTTTTGCCGCCATAATGTGTGTCAAGAGTCAAATGGTTGAAATTAATAATCAATTTGTTAATCCGCGGCTCGTCTTGTCAATTTTGAATTAATTGAAAACATTGAGAGTATGGGAACGTTTTTATTTGATTGAAGAATATTTGTGGCATTTCCGGCGAAAAACAAACAACTGAACGTGTAAAGAGTTACAATGGGAGAAAATTCGCACAATAGTTTTTGTATCTCGATGGAACTGCCAAAGAAATAAATTAAAGAAAATCGCCGAGGCTGCTGAAAAGTTTCTTAATGTTCTATCTCACTTGGGATTAACAGCCATCATTGTTATTTCTATAATCCTAAAGACGATCATCTGTATAAATATTTACTGACCAGAGACGGCTTACGGCTTTTACCAACATCCATGTGAATCTTTTTTAAGATCTGAAACCGCATCCCTTAATCTATTTTCCAGGCCAGTGGCAGAAAAAAATAAGCTTATTTTTTCATTTACACGAAAAATTCGTATTGTAATGTGTGAAAGTGTCATCATATTTCATTTTATGTCGGATCACTTAGCTTGGCACTGTTTCCATTGGCACCGCACGAGATTATTATGTGTTGTAATCACTGAGATATTGTGTAGGTATTTCGGGACATTTGATGTGTGTTTTTTGTTTTATAGTTGGCAATTTAAGATTTCCAGACCAGAAAAGAATTGGTGGTGGACAATAATAATTATGATGACGAGATACTTAGATGGCGCCTACCGTATGACTAATAACAATAAGGAAAAAGTTAACTTTTGCTATGCTATAACATACAAGATAGATGTATACTCAAGTAGCTACATAAACATGCATTAAGCTAAGCTAATAAGTTGGTAACGTCGGTATATTTAGATGGAAATCAGATCCATGATCTTACAAAGAGATTTGCAGTATTTTATATGTAGATGCTTATAAATTCAATTAACTCACGGGAAAACTATGAAAGTTGTTTGTGGAACTCTGTTTAAGATACATGAATACTGTTTTTGTCAATTATTATAAATAAATAAAAATATTTGAACTTATCATTTACTTTCATTATCTTTATTTAGTAAGGTAAGCTTTCTTTACATATTCAGAAAGATAAAATAATAACTTAAGTGATAACTTGGTACAACTTTACAGTAAATTAAGGTATACAAAAAAATTACTCAGTTGATACACACGTTATTTATGTAGAACACCACATTGAATGCGCAATAATATTGGCAATTTTTTTAGATTTTAGTAGTAAAAGCTTCACAAAAACCAGTCAATCCACGAAATTATTTTACAAATACAAATACTTTATTTGTCAAAATGTGGTTTTTTACAGGTGTTATGGTACAATAATTTAGTTCTACACATTTGCCATGTAATATTATGGCATACAAGCATAAACTTACAAACTAGAAATATTTACTATACAATATACTATATAATATACTATAAAATACATTACTTACATTCTAATTACATTTTATATTTTAAGAACTCATCCACAGAATCTTCTTCTTCTTCGTGTCAATGGCTGAGTCAAAATTTATTGGTCCAATAAGTGGCCAATGTTATGGCGCTCTCGTCAGCGTTCATGAGCGCCTCTCTTGTGCAGGTGGTAGGGCATTTTGGACAGTCAGTAAGGTGGTCAGGTTTTGACATGCCATCGTGGTGAAAGGATTAGCCAATTCGCTTTGGAGAACTCGCGAATTGCCCAGGGTGCGCCGGACGTAGGGAATTGTTGTGTACGTCACTCGGGGAGGCTCCTGTCATGCACCCACATCAACATCCACAGAATAGAAACATTTTTCACGTAGAAACCTAAATTTTAGATTTCGTATTTTAGTTTGGTAGCCGTAGGCCTAACCTCTCCTTCCCGTGCTACAGTGGACACAAGCCCAGCACTAGTGGCCACCGTCCAGCCTGCACTGTCCAGATAGTGGCCGATGATTTAACGCTCAACTTTTGACACAACTAAGCTTTTTGGACACGGCCTCGAGTAATAAATAACGTCTTACGTGAACTTGAGAATATGCCGTGAAGTACGAGTGGGCGGCGATTAGGGGAAAGGGATACATCGGCCCTTCGCCATAAAAAATAGATTAACAATAAGCTATAAATTAGATCTTCAGAGTAAAAATAAAGCAGAAAATCACGCCGATATAGCTGTCGTGGCGTTTCAGGAGAGGCTTGACAGCAGTTCTTGGATTTAATGTCTACGTGACATTAATATAACGATCGGATGGCAGAGTGGGTAGTGCACCTGCCTGCGACGCCGAGGTCACGCGTTCGATGCTCGCTCAAGACGAATTTTTGTGGGCATGAACATGGAGGTTTGTCTTGGTCTGGGTTTCTGTGTGTAATATTATGTATTTACTTACAAAAGAAAAGTATATACGTATTAATATCAGTTATTCTAGAACCCATAGTACAAGCTCTGCTTAGTTTGGGACTAGATGGAGATGTGTGTATGTAGTGTGATATTTTTTTATTTATTAAAAGAGCGTTATCATTCATAGTAAAATAGTAGGATCTTTGTACATTTGGCACATTGTCGATTTGAGAATTTGTTACGCTGAAACAAAAGCAAGATTTGAACTAACAGGATCTTATATTTTTGTAAAGAGCTACTGAACCCAAGTCTTACTCGTATACAACCATGACATAATACCACAGGCACCACAGCTATCAATTGGAATTAAAACAAGTTGAATTAAACACCGCATGAATTAGATTTCGGTCGTTACCAATATAATCCATGAATTAGATGACTACTTATATTAATTAATGACGTAAACCTGTTTTGTGATGAGTTGAATGCCTAGTCACTAATGAAAAAAATAAAATAAAGTAGGTATTCATACTTTATTTTGAATGAACCAGATATCATTCCGTAATTACGAGAAGGGTTTTTGGTACATCGTTATAAGGTATGAGGTTACGCTTCTTCAAGAATATCACTTGAATATTTCCCAGAAAGTTTCTTACATTGATTGACAAAATGATGGGTTCTACACTTTGACCCAAACATAATCATACCAAAAACACAGTACTCACAGAAATTTTACGATTTAGCATTAAATAAAAATGTCCACTTCCAATCAAAGACCGGACATTTAAGCAACATTGTAATTTAAAACATCTCGCCATTAAATAAAATCTCAAAATTTGATCAATACGCGAAACCGATCAAACCAAAACTAACTGTTCTCATCACACATAAACCAGATTCCACGAATCAAAAATCATTCGACATTTAACTTCCAGATTTCAAGGAATATTTAAATCGTTGCCAAAACCTTTGGAAAGAAAGGGCTCAATACCAAAATATCAACTTTTAGCCGTGTCTCCTGCGACATGTCGGAAAACACAATATTTAAACGCAAGACAAGTGGCCTTACTGAAAATCATAGTGCGTATTTATCTAGAAAATTATAGCTCGCTAACGGTGACGGAAAACATCGTGAGGAATCCATGAGGGCGCTTAAAAAAGACGTACAAAATTTATAGATTACGCAATAATTATTGGTGTGTTTAGTTTTAATTGAAAGTTATAAACGTGAGATCATAATCAAAACACAATCGTTTGTTATCATTGATAGAAGAATCTTACTATTGAATACAAAATTAAAACACCTTCTACAGTATATCTGCCGAGCCTTTTTGCAATTACATTGGGGTCGGCATCTAGTCTTACGGATTAAGCTGAGTGTAATTTTTACGTGGAGCAACTGCCAAAACGGTACGAGGTAATACTATACTCTTTGTTAGATAGTCAGGCTTTCTGGTCTCTGACTGCCCGTAACGAGTGCTATAACTATAGCTGTTAACTACCTCCCATGTTTGATATTGACCAATTGATCAATCTTCTTCTTCTTCGTCGTGTCGATGGCTGAGTCAAATTTTATGTGTCTAATAAGTGGTCACTGTTATGGCGCTCTCGTGTTCATGAGCGCCTCTCTTGTGCAGGTGTTAGGGCATTTTGGACAGTCAGTAAGGTGGTCAAGGTTTTGACTTGCCATCGTGGTGAAAGGATTAGCCAATTCGCTTTAGAACTCGCGAATTGCCAGGCCAGAATTGATCAATGAACATTGTGTACTATAGACCTGGCCTTTCCACCATTATTTTTACTTTACTAAAACGCTATATCTTAAATCCAACATAATTTGCCTTATGCACGTCTTCCTCGACGACACACAATATATTTTACAACACTTTCGTCGAGATGGACCCTTCAATGGAGGCGATCGTAAAGTTTTACTCATCTCCGAATCACTTGCAGTCGTCCAAGTTACTGTATGTGTAATACATTTTATTATAATAATATATACTTTTATTGTAATAATGTATGCTTTTATTGTGTCTGAAGTGGTCATCAGGGCGTGAAGGAGCCTGAAGAAAGTTAGATATGGCCAGAGACTGAAGTAGGTTTTGGATGTGGCATTTTTATATTTCCCTCAATATCTAAAAGAATTAAAATTAAATGAATGTTATAGACATATCCTCGACTTGCACGCTATGCATACATATCTGGGACTTCATCAGTTTTACTTTTGTTTTATATGTGTAATTAAATTACTATGAATAACTATTTATACAATATATCAAAACTTTTTTAATATTCGGGATCAACTTAATGCAAACAGCACTCAATCAATATGAAGAGAAATAAAAGCAAATATCTATGCAAATAAGTGAACTTGCGATGGAGCGGAAATTAGTTTTATCTGACGTGAAAGAGCGGCGCTCTTTTACATTTGGCAACGGGGGACACCTGACAATTACTCGTCCTTTTAGTTTACTTGTCTAGGACTTAATGAATATGTCATTTTTTTTTCTAAGAACTTACTCGTAAGGTCTGTTAAAATGTATCAAAATAGACTACTGGAATGTGTATTCTTGTATATTTACATTGAATCTGAATTTTCTTCTTTGCGATTCTTCATTCCATTATTCTATACTAAAATGAAACCTCATCCCCTTCCTCATACATCCACGTCCCAGCAATAAATGGAAAACAGTGTCCATCGCACATTTCAGCGATGCCTTTAACAAAATCTTACATTATTCAGAATCGCCTCACATCAAAGTGTTCGTTATATTTTTATGGTACAGTCAGCAAAAAGGCATTTGGATACGATATCTTTTGTCTTTCATATGAATAAATTGACTGTATTACGGACTATTTAAGTTTGTTGTTTTTGAACCGGAGGACAAATTGGATTGAGGAGATGTTTTTAGACGTTATTTTTTGACTGTGGAGAATTAAAAAAATAATTTATAAGTTAGAGCTATGTAGTTTATTCAAAGTCAGTAAGATAGTAAATAGTGAATATAATTATCTTTATCTGGTTAAAATTCAAAGAAATTGGTTATTAAGATATACTTATTAAATGATGAACTCAAAAAAGATATTTAATTTGTGTGTTCGCTCTTCTTAAAATCTAGTGATGTCTGTGGTTGCCAGTACTTTGGTTCTTTTGTGTCAGAAAAAGTTATGACATTGACCTTATATTTTAAAAGTTTAAAGGGAAAGTATTTCTTAAAAAAAAAACAAAAGTAGTCAATCGATTCACTCATAATGAAAAATATATAGTTACATCACGCACTATACTGAAAGTATATTTTATGTTTAACCTTGTAGAATAACCTCGAATAAAAATTAATCCTTCTGTAAAACCACAAGCAATAAAATCATATTATCGGTTACACAATCGTTTAAAAATGAACCTTTATAAGAGACAAACTAGATCCTTTTTGTGACTTTGCTTGCTGAGTAAAATTCTATATAAGTATACTTTAAATACACAAAAGTTAACTTAACATAACATCGTGCCTATATTATCCAGTAGGGTGTGGCACAGGTGTACAACACCCACACTTCACCTGTTATCTTTAGGTCCCATGGGATAGGAGGTGAACCTATCGCCATTCACTACTGTGAATTTCATCACAGAAAATTCACAAATAACACTTTGCCTGACTCGGGAATCGAACCCGAGATCTCTAGGTGAGAGGCGCATACGCTAACCACTAGACCATCGAGGCAGTCACAAAAGTTAATTTTGGGAAGCGATCTTTCAAAATTTTAAGTTACTTCACGCGCTTCATGCGACGCATCTTCAGTCAGCTTCTGTGGATTGTTGATGTTCATGGGCTGAAGTAACACTTAACATCAGGTGGACTCACGCACGTTTGCTACATACTACGTAACTGTATTTTCAGAGCAATTTAAAAAAATGTTTTAATTTATTACAACATTGTAAGAACGTTTTGTGTTTTAAAAATAATTTAAAAAAACAAAAATAAAAATTGATTTTCAATTAATATCTGAAAATACAAACAAACTCATTTTTGAATTGACAATACCTAAAAGTTTTTACTGCAATCAGTTTATTGTAAAATAATGATTGGCATTCAAATATTATGTGTAGATATAAAATGGATTTTCCAATTCAGATCCGTCTACAAGATCCTGGTGTTAATCCCCTCATATTGAATACATAAAACAAAAGCATTAAGTTAATATCACAAGTCAAATTCGCACTATTTGTTTTAAATATGAATTATAAAACAATTACTTGGCATTACAAACGGGAATTCCTTACGTATTTTATGACGATTATTATTTTGGTCTTTATTTTTTCTTAAGGTTACTTGCCTTCTAGGTATTAGCTCATCGATCTATTTAAATAAACACAGTTTTATCTGTAACACTCGATACTACATAGCGAATGTAACTGATAAAATGACTTAAGCCCAGTACTTATTAAATAAATCAGAGTGAAATATTTCGTTTATACGTTTTTAATAATGTACGAAACGTAAGAAAATGTTCCTGTGCCACCATAGCTGAACCAAATTTTCAAATTCAAATTCAAATGATTTTTTTTTCATAGGCTCCAGGAGGCGCTTGAATACGGCAAAATATTACAAACAAATGATATAAAATAAATTATAAATAAAACAAAATTATAAGTAAAACTAAATTATACTAATTACAATGATTTGAATAACCGGGGCTTAGATTAACCTTAGTCTTGATTTGATTTAATGAATTCTCATCGATGAGCTGCGATAAGAGGACTGTTACACTGCGAAGTCATATATCTCGGTTTCGAACTCGACTCGACACACACCTTCAATTAGACGTTAAATTTCGTCTTTCTGAAGATATGTGTTTATTTGACGACCGGATGGCGGAGTGGGTAGTGTACCTGCCTGCGACGCCGAGGTCGTGGGTTCGATTCCCACTTAAGACAAATCTTTGTGTGCATGAACATGGAGGTTTGTCTTAGCCTGGGTGTTTCTATGTATAATAAGTATGTATTTACAAAAGAAAAGTATTTATGTATTAGTATCAGTTATTCTAGTACCCATAGTATAAGCTCTGCTTAGTTTGGGACTAGATGGCGTTGTGTGTGAGTTGTGAAATATTTATTTATTATTATTATTTATTATTATTTAATGTTATAAATTATCGCTCGCTGACAGTAAAGAAAAACATCGTAAGTGCTCGAGGATGTGTAAATGTCTACCAATCCGCACTTGCCATCGAAGTGAACTAACCCTTCTCATCATGAGAAGAGGCCCGAGCCCAGCAGTAGGATATGTACCTATTAGATACAGGGCTGCTGATAATATAATACTGCTCGGATAATCGATTTTAGGTACAATACCTCTTATAAGTTTTTGCAAGTGTCTTTCTATGTATTTATGCATGTATTACATTACTATTTGCAACTGCCTGAGGTTCCAGGTTCGAGATACGGCCATTACCAACACTGTGTATGAACTTGGAGGTTCGACATGATAAACCTTTTTTTTCAGGTGCTCCCATTTGCTTGCAATCTAACATTTTTTAATACAATTTCGAAATGTATTTGTTAACTTTACATTACAGTCGGTCTGGGAGCACCTTTATGTATAAAAACCATGTATTTACAAATGAAAGACATACAATTATAAATTAGTTGTAGTTATTCTAGAACCAATAGTACAAGCTATGCTTAATTTGGGACTGAATAGCGTGGTGCAAAATATTGTGACTAATTATTATAAGTACATACACAGTGACTTAAGCACCTATGCGTTAAACCTATTAAAATTACGATCACCTATCTAATCAGCTTGCCTTACCTCACTAACCTCGTAAACTTCCAATGTATCCCATGTTTGCACCATAGCGTAACCATAAACCGTGATATATGATGATCCCGTTCAAACAAAGACCTGTCATCGTGTCTGTCAAATTTCTTATCTAGGTGCATTTATTAAGGATCATCCAAGTCAAGTCAATCCAAGTGTTTGTATGGGTGAATTATGGCAAAGAATTGTGTTGAGACATCAAGGGTGTTTTGTAACTTATTGTAGTAACAATCTTTTTTTATCAACTTTAATCGAGTTTTTCCTTCAGATTAATATTTTCATCGGGTCATACTATTTTCATGCAAGGTTTGTCACCTGAGTGTAGAAATCGGCAGTAATATTGGTTGTCAGATATATTATACTTCGTTCTAAGCTACCACCAGTTAAAAAAACAAAAGTAGAATTTACAGGTATTTTAATCAATGAAGCTTAAATAAATGAACTAAGCATTAAACTGTAAACAAGCGGCCACGCAATAGATAATACATCGATCTTACGATCGAGAAGTCGTGGGTTCTAATCCTGAGCATTACACCAAAGACGTGAACTTCCTTTTTATACATGCGAATTAAGCTTAGCTCGCAAGAGTTTAACAAGAATACTAGTAAATTGTATTAGCAAAATACTAGTAAGCTTTTAAAAAAAAACTTAACTTGATTATGGATTTTAATGGCCTGTAGATCTTTTTTACCATCAGGTAGACTACACACCCGTTTTCTACAGATGTGGCATCAAATGAAGTGCATTGAACTGAACATCCTGCCTCCAGATTTCATATTGATTAAACATTATTTGCATCTGCATCTGAGTATCGCACTAAAAATCACTTGGACGCTAAAAACTCGACGATATACAGATACTGATTATCATTTTATTAATCGTAAATTGTACAAGATATATTTGCGACCGGAGGGCATTACCTAAATTGCAATTTACGATGGAGCCGTTTACTGCACATCGGCGGGTCATAAAATGCTGTCACTTTTGGGAAAATAATCAAAATACGATAAAAGTAACTCGTGTGATGGAAACTGTTAATATCTGTTTGGTCTCATCATTAGCTTTATAAGGATTGATACCTGTTCTGCCAGTTTACAGTTATCTTCGGACATAGGTTCTTCCCTTTTGCTAGTGGGCTTATTTTCTTGTCTAATAAGTACGGCAACAGTACTCTACTATCTTCCACAAGCCAGTATAGAAAGGGAAGATGTTCATGTTTTAATCAAAGGTCTGACTCTCATATTTTAGTGACCATTTTGTTATCATTGCTTTAAATATCCGCATGATGACAGCCCAAAATATTTTGTTAAAAAAATAAATCATCATACATCTTGAAATATAAATATAAAAGGTTAGTAGATATTGTAAATATAATTAACGACAGAATAGATGTAGATCTAACTAATGGTAAAACAACACACTAATATGTATCTTACAAAATTAAGTCTAGCTAAGAAGCTAGTCTTGAGAAGTCTCACAACTGAATAATTCTTACACTTGAACCCCCTCCTAACACCTCACACTTAGCACAATCTCTTCAATACCAATCAGTTAATATAATTAAATAGATCGTTAGCCCTCACTTAGCGGGCGTCATTACAAAAACTGCATTCTCCTTTCACGCGCACCGACGATTATCGTAAACGAGACGTGTCGCAATCGCAACAATATTTGATGCGTGCGATTTTTAGTCGAGTGTGTGTAAGGCTCCATTATCTCGCCTTATCGAAAGCTCAGCGGCTAACTTTAACTTTAAGACGTAATATATGCAGGATCAGAGATAAACTAATTGTATTTACACGCGGATCACATTCAAATCAAGCTGCATTTCGCAAATGGATGCATAATTCGATTTACGCAATTTACATAAAAAGACTGACTCATTATGACTGTTACTCAGTCGTGGCGTGCGTAGTAGTAGCAATACTTATGAAACATTTATTATATAGAATACTTACAGAATCATTAACTTGATGATTGTGACACCAAGTCAAAATTCTATGTTGATCATGAAATACGTAAAGTCTTGATCGATGTACCTTGCTCATCAAGTAATGTGCGCAATTTTTTTGAGAAAACTTTTGGACCCAAATATCAAAATAATCAGATGGTTGATTTTAGTGGGCAGAGTTTGGATTGGCTTGTATTTTATCTATTAATAGTGATTTACTATGCTCTGCAATCAACATTATCCGATTTTTAAATTTGCATGTTTACAATATTTCAAAGGCTGTCAGATGATCGCCCTACTTGTAAAATATACTACTTCAAATAACTTTCGACTTTTGACAAAAAGTCGTCAGTAAATGGACACCAGCAACGATCACTTGCAGCCATCGTGTCAAAAGTCGAAAGGACCGAGTCACCTCTCACGTCAATTTAAAACTCGTAAACTTTTTATTGAGCAAACAACTAAGTACTGTAACATTATATTTTGTAAAACCGGCATTTAGTACCAAATCGTTGATTATATCGATGATATTATGTGGGTTACTTACCGCACTAATATTAAATTAAAATTAATAAGATACGGTATTTCAGCCGTAAAAATATTTGGTCAATGCATTCGGATGAATGTACGTTCAGACGACTACACATCAAGCTTTACTTATCCAGTATAAGAAGGTCTTACGTTGTATAGAATTGTTGTTTAATTGAAGACCAACTCATACTGGAAATGTAAAGGTTGATCGGTAGCCGTGTGTATGTATGAGAAGTGAATGGGAGGAAGCTGCTCTACATGTTTTATATTAACGCCATTTATGTGAGCTTCTTCGTATTAATTTAACAATCATGAATGCGCTTTCTTGCGGTAAATATCAAAATGTAAGCGGTAGGTACTGTTGTCATACGTAACATAATTTTGTATTTCAATTTTGGAGGGACAACGCACCCTCATTTATATTTAAATCTGTTGTCAAATAAGTAGTATGGAAGATTTTGACTCTGAAGTATGTCCATCTCCATCATCAAGTATGGACATCTAGCCTGGCATCATAATCATCATCATGTACCTATTAGTTTTGCTACAACGCTCGAAAGATATATTAGGTATGCAGGGCAAAAACTTCTACGAACACTTCTTCTAATAAAAACTTCTTCTAAAAATTGACTGCAATAGATATGCATGTGTGATTAACATATTTAAGAAGTATACCCACTATTCAGATATGTATCTCACTTATCGATAACTGGTGTAGTAAGTGTTTACTTTGACTTAAAAACTTCTGTTTCTGCCCTGCATACTTTACTCGTTGGCACATTGTACATGTACAGCAGTGGAAAACGTTTAACTTTCGGAAAGTTATAAATGTGACATAACACCAACTTATTATTTACTGTTGATAGCGATAAACTTACTAATTTTCACGTCATATCCAAGATTTATTTCGTTTTATTACATTAACAATAATTGCTAGATTGCTATTGCATAGCATTGTTGAAGAACTCATTGTTTTTAGAACAGTTTTGGTGATTTATTTTGATATTGTTTTGCATAAAATTACATAACGTCATTCTGGTTACATAATATCAAATTGAAAGTGTTTTTATCTGATGACAAGTGATAACGAATGCACAATTATATTTTTATATAGTATCTTGGTTTGCGTTAGACCATGACTTGACAGACCTGATGGTAAGTAATGCGGTCTACGGGACAGCTATGTACAAAAAATGAATTGAGCCTCTTATGGTAAATACACTTGTAGCGCTGGATATCATCCCTTTGACCGCGCGCTCGTTTACTGAAGCTATGCGACCTTAAAGCCCATGTTCCTAATAAGTCTTTTATTATCCTCCTGTTTGGCACATTTTTTAAAAGATCAAAATAGCAACCAAGGTAAGCGTTGGTTAACCCGACGAAAAAGTAGAATTCATTACGGTTTCTAGTAATTAGTAGGCCGTTTCTTCTTATTTTTCTCAATTGACTGCATCTATTAAGATTTTCACTAAAGTTATGTAAAAAAAAATAACGGCATATAGATATTTCATAATTATATTTTTCAGGAGCTCCTTATAACTAGGTCTTTTTCCAGTTTCCGGATAATCATTGAGGTTTGGGATACCCTGCATATATAACTCTATCTTACACTTTATCTAGAACTAATAATTGATACCTAAACCTAGTAATTTGCAACATCACGTAGCATCGTCTACTCCTGGTATAAAAACATCACCTAAATATCCCATTGCTGGTATATTTACGTGTTACGTGAGTGAAGTCGCGGGCGTGGTATAGTTACATAAGTAACAATCACGGTACTTTCCCCTATATTTCATGGGGGGGCGCTCATATTGCGTGTGCCTATTGTTTTTAGTACAGGTTATTACTATATCGGGATGGTGAGATAAAATTGTGAGATAACGTTTTCCATTCATAGTTTTTGGAGATTTTGTAACTTTATATTATAACTTTGTATCCTATCTAAGATCCATACATACAAATGGATGAACGTGATGTAGCGTAATCACGTAACAGGCAGTTGAGAAATTTAGGGTCCTGGCAAGAGGCGACAGTAGCTTAGTGGTTAAAGCAGCTGCCCGGTATGCAGAGGTCGCAGGTTTGGTCAACTGTTTCTTAGTATAATTTGCTAAGCAAAACTAAATGCTATAAAATTTATCAATAAAAAGTTTATGTGTAATTTGGCTTTAAAAACAGAATAAGTTTGCATTATGCTCTGTTGGTCTAGTTTAGTTTATTGGTTGGCGTATCCGCGAGGCTTTGGGTTCGATTGCCAGGCCATAAAGAAGTGGTTACTTGGGTTTTTATCTTCAGGAAATTCCCAATAGCAGCACGGAGTTGAATTAGTGCCAGGTGGATAGATATAGGCTCACCTCCTACACCAAGGGACCTAAGCACAACAGGTGAAATATTGTACCACACCCTTATAAATCATAAAGTCATAATATTATGTAATTAGTTTTAAAATAATTGTCCTCTTCAAACTGTTCTTAAACAAAAATACAATCCTGCTTTTCGAATTACATAAGGGGGGGTCTCTTTTTATGTAATTCGAAAAGCAGGATTGTATTTGAATAAAATCTATTACCTCAACGCTCAGTTTATTACACTTATTCTGATATAATTTTTAAGCTGAGTTTAAAGATATCCTTAATAAAAATAACTAGCTGGAAACAACCCATTAAATCAAAATTTTAAAATATATTGTGTCACAAAATCATAATACGTTCACGAGATTTAAATCTTGTTCCCTATCAATTACGAATATATTGACGTGATAAATACGGTCTCATTTCTCTAAAAGATCTGGTAATCGATAAACTATATCGATAATTGAGTCGATGATTTAAAACCAACTAAAATATACTGTACCTAAACTCATACATTAATATCACGCCTACAGAACCGTATATCTACCACTAATCACCTATATATCAAAACTTACAATTAATTAAAACAATAGTATACCAAAGAAATCAAAGTACTTTAATAAATCATAAGATATTCAGAAAAAAGCTTCGGGCTAAAGCGATTTATCCTTCTAAACTTTAAATTCAATCAAAAATCCATTCTATTTCTTACAAATTAAAACTCAAAATCATTTTCTTTAATAATACTTAGAGCCTAGTATACTCTGAACATTACAGACAGTGAAAATCAAATTCTAAAATCGAATCGAAACAACTGACAATCGCTTGTCCAACAAAGATTGGTCCCACTGCACTCTTTCGAAACCCAAAACGAACTCTCTTGTCTATTTATTAAGGTATATTTTTGAGTATTGGTAAATATCTATAGTTTTAGTACATAATATCAATCACAAATCAATAGTGACAAGGTTCTGCCCAGTCCGTATGGAGTTAATTGTTGCTTGCGCACATAATCATTAGTTGTGCATCGTGCGCGGTTTGATAATATCTCCCGATTATAAATTTAAGATGGTCAGTCTTATGATTGTGTATCACTCGATAGATATGGTAAATAAAATAGATACGTCTGTTGTGGGCTGGGAAGGCCTCTGAAGAGATATTAACTAAAGTCTGGGAATTGGTGGTGTTTAGGCGGTAAGTGTACGTTTATTAAGTAAAGGATTACAGTTTTTTTTCTAAAAATATCGGTAAATACTTCCTTATAAGTTTTTTTCGACAGTGAAGTTGCCCTAACCAGATTTTCACTTAGAGACGTATTACAAAAAAAATACAGTATGACAACCAAAATGTGCTGTGCACCACAACTAAATTTTTGCACCTTAACGTTTACAATGCCTAACTATTTAATATTAATTAAAGAAAGAATTATTAAGACACTTACGCACTGATGAAACTCCATCTATATACCATATATATATCTCCATCTACCGATAGATCTAGCCAGTACCTTCGAACCTTTACTTCGCGTCAGCTTGTTGTGACAGACACCGGACGGTCCCGCGCACATAGGCGTATCTGAATCCTGATGAAACACCTCCTTGCTTTGACGGCAGACATGATTTATTCTATCTTTATTCTAAGGACAGATTTATTACGTCAAGGGATGGTTCTGAGACTATAAAATAAGGGTTGTTTTAAGTGGTATGTACCGTATGTATCGTATTACCGATAGCAATAGCTGTAAGTAGGTAGTAGGTATTATTGTATTTATAAATAATTTTATTTTATTTGAATTGTCCTCTGTAATGAACGATTTTAGTTTAAACAAAGTTGACTATAACGTTAGTTTTTATTATATAGGAGGCTTTTCAAACGCCATTCTTTTTTCAAACTTATGTATTTTTATATTCACATTTTGTTATTAGACTGTAAGCCTTCATAAAAACAATTGAAAAAAATATACTGCCGCATAAATTATGCTTTTACACTTAAAATTGTGGAATTAAATGAATCTTAAATAATTAGCGTAATACTTAGTGACTAAAAAGTTTTACCTAAGTTACCCAATCTTATGTTTAAGCGGCATGTTTATCAAAGGCTTGAACATTGCCAAAATATCTAACAAAGACACCCAAACAACCTTGAAAACAGAAAAAAAGTAAATTAAAAGTAAAAACATCGCTATAAATATAAACACTTATCAGATTGGGCGGGTATAACGTTATAATAAATAACGAGCG
Organism: Hypena proboscidalis; assembly: GCA_905147285.1. NCBI lineage: Eukaryota > Metazoa > Arthropoda > Insecta > Lepidoptera > Erebidae > Hypena > Hypena proboscidalis. The sequence continues at coordinate 21,185,855 of LR990136.1, read as the reverse complement.
GCCGTATTGAGTTTTTATATTTATTTGTAAAATTAATAATAATGCTGAATAAATCAATAAAAGAATGGAAACATTTCAGGACGGTTCGCTTGAATGATTTGTAGTAATACGAGTGTAGTGTGCCGTCTGTGCTGCGTACTGCGACCAACGAGTTTTGATATTTGACGGCTTTTATTTTTAATCAGTTTCCACAATTAATCCTAGTTGCTGAGTATTCTTTGATGCTTTTAGAAGAATAATTCTACTAATTTCCAAAATTATAATATTTTTGTTCAGATTAATATAAGTTATAAAGCTGTACAATTGCCAAAGCAAATAATTATAATGATATTTGTTATGGCAAAGAAATAAAAGTTTTTACGAATGTTAGTGATTTCTTATTGTTACTGTAATTATCTTAACATGACCAACACAACGCATGTAAAACCGTAAAACATAGGCGTCATGACATAATGTTTAAAATTTGTTATATACGACAAGCTTCTGGGCGCGGCTTCGCCAGCGTGGTACGTTAATAAAAAGTAGCCTTTATTATTTTTGGGATCTGGAAGTATTTCCATACTAATTTTCATTGAGATCGGTCTAATAAATTCAAAAATTTTGGGTTACAAACAAACAAACAAAAAATATTTCCTCTTTATATATTGGTGTAGATGAAGCAGTATTTTAAGGAATGTATTTTGTGTTTAAGCATAAGTGCCGAGGAAGGACTGCTTTATACAGGTATGTGGTGGCAACATTGGTTTCCACAAACTCTCACCTCAAACCATCTCCCTCGCGGGTACAGATGCCTCAAACAATAGAATCAGGAGTACGATTTAAACGACCAAGTATCAAATCCCTTCGCTCCTCAAATATCAAAAGCTAGCCTTATATCAGTTGATATCGAGTCGAGTCGGTTGTACATCTCAGTCCCACCTCCAATAAAGTGCGCCCATCAATTCCAACTCGCAAAAAGGTTCTGTAACCCCCGGCGAGGTATGACGGATGGATGGGTGGCCGAGGCTCTGCTTAGTTGTAGGTAAGATTTGATTGCAGAGATCTTGATAGAGTCGTGACTCTATTTTAAACCTAGATATAATTATGAGTTTTGTGAGAAGATATTGTTTTATACTGTCCCAGGAATTTAAAGAATTTAAAGGCAAATAATTCTGTAACATTTTTGTACTAACTGCTCAGATCCAATTCCTGAACCATGTAACAAATTTATTTTGTTTCTGAATAGTTGCATTGCTAACACACTTCGCAGTATGGAACAGGGTCTTCCTAAGGTTACTCACTATTACATTAAGGGATTTAATTGAGACATGGAAAACAATGTTATATAATGTGGTTTAGTTCGCAAAGATCTTACACAGCGGCAGAATAAGCTTGTAATCATTTCAGCCATACTTACATGCCTAAGCTCGTGGAGCTTCTCTTTTCAAATAGGCGTTATGTCCATGTATGGTTATTCTTGTTAATTGGTTTGAACTGATTTATTCTTGTTACAGCGCCTTCAATTTATTTTCGATTAATTTTGTGAGACAACATTTTTAGTTTCTTTGCTTAATTTAAAAAATTTTAATAATAAAAATGCCAACTGTTCAAGAAACTGATATAGCAAACCTCTTTGCTCCCTAGACATCATTTCTTCAACGTATACGAGTATTTGGAATGTAAAACAACATCTCTCAAAGCCAATAGACAGCCGCCATTCAGGTGCCGTGAATAATGTACTGATATTGTTAAGACAATTTTCACAGAGCAGAGATCACACACAACCGAATAAAACACGTCTCGACAATATGTAGTTGTCACCGGTTGATAGGACCTGTCTTTCAAACTATCTACTGTAATCTACTCTGTGGAAACCATAACAATCTTTATTTACCACCAAAAATCAACTATTTTTTCAAAGCAATAAAGTTCAAATCAGCTTATTCTGAAAATTTGACTTATGTTACCGTGGCAACTTGTATCAATGTAAACAGATACCATGACTATTCGCGTTTGATACCGTCGCTTTATACACCATCCAATGCTCGCTCAGTACACGTACAGATATGACTTCCGCAAACAAAGTCGTCAATGTATATCAAATAGTTTGCGAATCAAGGTGTTGATGCAATACAGTTTCGTTTTGACATCCCCGGGGAGACGGAAGCTAGGTGTTGAGATGATCCTGGGCTGGAATAGATCAATGATATGTCAAAATCGTGTTATACTTGTGGGATTTATGCAGACTAGTTTCGGTAGCAATCAGGACAGTGATAGATTCGTACTGAGGTGTGGAAACGCTCGGCACATTTCCCGGGGGGCTGTTGCATTGGTTTCAGCCCTGTCATGCAGTTTGAAGGAGTGATTTCGGTTCGGATTTCGTATTTATTACGCTATTTTATAGTGTTTGTAAACATTAGGTTTTCATTTTATGTCATTCAAATTGTTATTGGAACTTTAAATCAACTTATTTTAAATCAGATTTTTATTCAGTAGCTGTTATTAGCGTAAGTAAGACAAAGATCTTATTGGACAAACTTTAATAAAACTTGGCTGTTTCTCGGTTTTTGGTCATGTCTATTTCATAAATAGATAGATAGAGTAATCTTTATTGTACAAATATTAACTAAGAAAATGTTGTAAGCAATTGCATTTCATTATGATGTTGCACAATGGGCGGCCTTATAGGTATAGCTATAAGCTATTTCTTACAGGAAACCTTAGGATGGACAAGTAAGTAAATGAGCAAAGTTACACAAGTTCATAATGTATTATATCTTTTTTTTATACATATATCTTTGGGTAACTAAAAATACAAGTAACAAATCATTGATTGATAATAATGAATAAATGATTTGTTATAAGATATTATATGTCATAAGAAAATTACAGAGAAGATAATAGAAATTCATTAAATTATGTAAATACAAGAAAAAGCCAAATAAGTAGAGTGTAGCTAAAAAAGAGGACTCGGTTATCGTTGTAGTGTGCATCAAGCCATGTCACAGCAGTATTTTCCTTTTTCTACTACCCATGAAGAACAAAGTTGCGGTAAAGTTTGTTAACCATTTTTGAAAACCCATGCTATCCTATGCTGGGCAGCTAAGTAAGAGATCTATCTACAATATTTCACACACTGACTAGTCGGCGCGGCGTCGTGGTCAAAGCGGTCGCCTCGCCGCTTTCAAGTGCGCTGGTGTTGAGGGTTCGATCCCCGATACCGACTAGTTGGCTGTTGCTGCTGACAATGGCTGTGACACTGTGTGTGCTCTGAACCACTCAGTGAACACCCCCGCGACACAAGAGTTATTCCTAGTGCGGGAGACGTAATAAATAAATAATATCTATTTTTTTATCTGTAAGCAATAAAATGATAATTGTGAAAGTAAAATAAAAAAATAAAAATAAAATATAAGAATATTTTGTGATTCACATAGAAGCTGTCTTATATGGAACTGTAAATTTTTCTATAGAAAATTTGACAGCGACACCGGGTCAATTAACCTGTGGTCTGGGTAGTGATTTGAAAATTGGACTGTAACTATATTCATAACCCTTGCAGGTATTATTTGGGAAGAACAATGGTATTAAATTGTACCTGTTTCTTACAGAACACAGCAACACGTCTGTATATTCAAACTGATGGCAATGCTTCGTTATTTTATTCAAAGACCTGTTCTTGCAACCTGTCACGTATGAACGACACGTCGCACGCGACATGTTACGACGTACTCTACAATACATTGTATATTTCTGAGTATATGTTACCTTGCAAATGTACTACTTTCAGTGTTCAATAATATTTTTGGCTGAATTATATAAGGTTCTAAAGAACACCAACTTAAAATATATGCCAACTAGGTTTTTAGGCAATGTGAAAAATATAGAAACTTATAAAGATAGGCCGTTTTCATCAGGCAATTGGGTATAACGTTATGTTAATTTTATTTCACATAGGTGAATATTGCTAATCATTGAACTTCGCGGCATCTGGGTCTCAGTTTTATTGGAGTTTTTTAATTCTTTCAAACTTTGAAGCAATTTTGAGAAAACTGTGTCGATGTTTTGTCAAACATTAGATTAATTTTATTTATTTTTCGGTGCTGACGTTTCGACAAAGGTTGCACTATGTCATGGTCGCAAGCAGACTGAATCTGCACCGACAGGTAAATAAAATTGATGGCGTTAATGTCCGTTTAAATCATATCAATAAATATGCAACGCAAAAGTTTAAAAGTTGTTATAGTATTACATTGTTTTTGCATCTCGCGAGATACTTCTTCACACTATAACCTCTGAGAAATTAGAACACCTATAGACAAAAGAAGGTAGAACTAATAAATCAAACAGTTTAATTAAAACAAAGCCCAAAAATCAAACAAAGCGTCATTAAAACTCCAATATTAGACAGCTTCTATATTTATAATCCACACACGGCGAAGTAAGTCAAAACAGCATTAAATTAAGTCTCATTGTCTCAAAGTTCTATCGGGATCGGATCCAAAACATCGTACCTGAATAACCCAATAATTGTGTACATAAATCATTCCAACGACTTCTGATAATTCGCCCTCCGAACCTATTGTGAGGTATAAGCGACGAGGGGTTAGCGGGGAGCGGGCTAAAGGACACCGCGGAAACCGGAAAATTTACTATATTCATATTTAAGATTTTAGTTATCGGGCTGTCTAAATAATTTAATAATAGTGTCCAGAAATATATACATTGATAGATATACATACATAGTGTAGTCCAGAAATACAAATTAATAAGAGTATGAAATGGAATGTATCCAATGGGTATTTTGAAAACCAGGTCTACTATAACTGAAACGTCATGAGATTCTCCAAGAATATTTGAGTTTTGCAGTTTTTTTACGATTTCAAAGTACATTTCAAAAATCTTTAAGCTTCAGAATTTTAGAACCACGTGAGTATAATACTATACACATTCATTTGACTCCAAGTACCCGTTTATTTGCATCTGCTGCTTTTAGCGTATATATGACCATCATTGCCAAAATTTTTGTGCATGACAACTGCATAAAATCGCTACCGCTTGCCACATACACTAGGGCATAATTCTCCCTCCACCGTAAGGGTTGGTACAGACCGACGATAAGAGCGATACGTGCGAAATGCGACTTTTCAACCTTTTGTGGCCCACTGTGCGATAATGTCTCTAATGTGTGCCCTATGTTGTGATATTTTTGAGTTGTCAGCCTTGTCTTATACCAGCATTGTGCGCACGGCCTTATCAAAGACTTTGAAGTATTTAGTGCAGATGAAATTCGTATGTGATGTGATGTAATGGGCTTGGACAGAAGAACGGATAATTATAATTAAAACGATGAAGGTACCGGCTACAGGCTACATCTTATTTGTACAAACCATTTGCACATACTGTTTTTGCAAGGACCGTAGCCGGTACCTTAAAGGACTAGAATGGTTGTTTCCAAAACATTTTTTGCATTATTATTGCATAATACTGCTAAATTTGGCTTTAATTTAAACTATTAATCATCAGTTCAACGTTCGGTCCTAAAGTTACTAAATTAGGACACCATATTCAAGAATATTTAGTATTTTAAGTTTAAAAGTAATTTTTATCAAATGGATATAACTTGACCAGGTCCTTCCTATCTTAAACATATTATTCAAAATAGATTTTTCATTCCAATACTAACCATAACTCGCATCACAAACACCAACTGAAACAAAGCACAGACAGACAATTAATTCTACAGATTACCTAGATCGGTCCACAGATAAACAATCACTAGTTTCAATAGTTGCCATTGTTTGCCAGAACACCTCAGTGTTGCCAACTAATAATTTGATGGCAATCGGCTCAGTCAATATCTGCTCTACCCAAATCTAAGTTTGGATGTAATGTGTGGAATTGGACGTATCCTCGGGTCCTGTTGGGTAGGCCGAGTGGAATTGGGAATGACGATGTTAAAAGAACGATTTCGATAAACTTTCATTTTGAATTTGAATTTGTGTACCCACCTTGTGCGCATTTTTATTTCAACTTAGCGCTAAAAGCCAACATATTTTTTGCTCTTTGTTCCATAAAAATATATCAGTCTGATATAATTAAGAATTCTCATAGTAAATCGCTAGCATTATCGGACTTATATTGTCATCAAACAGGACCTAGTGGATATGCATATTATGAATTGAATGCTGATAATTTTAATCTTGTGGTAAGATCATTCAGCAAAATTTTTGATAATTTGTACAAATTAAAACTTATGTCCAAACGAACATTTTTTTTCAATGTTTTCTTAGTTATGTAAATACAAATGTGTAAACTATTCTTTGATCCTGCATGATACTATTTTCTAGCAATATCTCCTTGTTACCCATCTATCAGCTAATTGCATCGATTACAGCAATTTAGTCTCAATCGATCTCAGGGCAGCCTGCGATCAGATTATCAGTTACAGCCTATGAGGTTATGATCAGCAGTTTTTGATTTATAATGTCTCTATTTTTAGTCTGTTCTCGGATTAAACTACAACGTGTTTGTTTCGAGTTGGCCAAATGTTCTTGTCTTTCTATTCATCACCCACCTCACCTTTTATCGGCTCTAATGTTACGTGAGTAACACCCGTATTTCATAATTTGAATAATGTTAAAAATGACGTCAGTTTCAAAAAAAATATATTAAATCCCTTCTCTTTTGACTGTTACGACAGTGTCATTTATGACAACCTAGGAACTTACATGAGGAGAAGCGGACGGAAAATCTTGGCCAATTTAAAGCAAACGGGTAGTAGTTTTGACTACTATGTTATGTATCTAGCTTATAGAAGAATCAATTGATTGGTCTAGTTAGGTGTTATCCAATAAGTTATTTTGAGGTAAGGTGTTTGGTCTTTGACAGCTATTTGGAGTAAATATACCTACCACGTACGTACGAAACAATATGGGTACCTCGACTTAACAATTTGATAAAATTAATTGAATTTACTAAGCATTAATTCAAACTGCACAACAATGCAAAACTTCCAGCTCCATAAAACTGTACAAAGCAGACACTAAAAATTAAAAACAAGCGTCGCTTCACACTTACTGTTGGGCATCTAATAGATTTCCCGCTAAGTGCTCGTGAACAATTTCATAAAGAAGAAAAAAACTTTTGGGCAAGAGTCCCGCCATTCATTAAGGCGTACGTACACGTTGTAGGGCGACGTCACGCGATGATTTAAGGGCCCGTGCGGTAATGGCGCGATAAATAACACGGTCACAACGTACCCGAACTTAAGTACGGGAGAGTGGCGCCACTTACGCGCACCGCCATCTAGTGGCAAATAAAAGTTGTAAATCAAAATGTTGCGCTTGATTAGTCTGCTTTGTTTTAGTTTAAAGTGTCGTTGTTATTAAAATACTGTCTTGAAAATGCGAGGATAGATTTTATTTTATAATCAATAATTAAACGTTGAGGGGCTTTCTTTGTGCGATAAACCCTTATTGTTTAATTATTTTATTGGGGCATTATCAGAACGTCTCAAATAAGTGGTATTAATGTAAGAATTTAATTTGTACGCATTCAGTACTTATAAAATGTTATCAAACTTTTTTATACTTAGCAACTGAACCTTTGTCAAAGTGTAATGAAGTTCGAGATAAAATTGCAAGATGGCTCTGTTAGCAAATGGTCATAGACCATAAATAATATTAATAAATTACAGTTTATTCACACACAAGTTGAATAATAATTTTAAAATGAGTGCTTACATTAATTAAATCAAACAATTGTCTGGGTTTCTCTAATTATATTGAGTGATTAATTTTTAATCAATCAATGGCATTCTGGTAGTTCTAAACTAAATATACAGATGGCGTTAATTAACAATATGGTCAAGGACCTTAGAATAGTGGGTTTGAATAAGTTGCACTGATTTTAGTGTAGATCGCGCTAGCAGTAACAAATTTCTTCATATTGATTGTTATTTATTTTTTCACGTTTATATCAAAAATAATGTTGTAGCTCGGGAATACATTTATTTACGGTAAAATTATGCACCTATAAAATAATAATGTAAACCATTTTTTCCCAAATTTTAGCCGTAAGAATCTCTGACAAATTCTAATAAAAAATATAAACATCACGTTTATAATCACCTCAGATTATAATATAACAAAACCGGCACGTTTCACCGCCGCACGGCGCTAGGATCGCAAATCGAATAAATTACAAAGATATATTATTATTAAAATTTGGCCGCCAACTTCGTCGCATTAACTTTGGCTGGTGTCAGGCAGGAGGCGCAGTGGGAGCAAGCAACGATAATTTAGGTTGCCAAGGGGTTTAAGTTAGTTTGCAACCGTAGTCGCAAGTCAAATGCAATGCAGATTTGACAGTTCCTATCAAAGACGTTTGAATCGCAAAGAAAGTGATACGGCTTTCAATGTGGCTCGGCTCGCCTTGAAACCTAGGAAGAGAAGGAGCTCGAATAAGGAATGTCCACCATATCCCCATTAACCTGCTGCAAAATAGCAGCGCTCCAGTTTTCCCATTTTGGTAAGATAAGACCGCAATTTCTGACACAATCAGTTGACATCTATCTATATAATATATTATATAAAGAAAAATGAATTTCTATTTCCCTAGGTCACGGCATCACGTATGAACGTCTGGACCAATTTCGCTATTTATTTTTTGTCGTGATTGTTATAGTCAGGAGATGACTCTTTATAAAAAACAAAATAAGAAATTCACGTTGAAAATTAAAATTTTTAAGAATACTTAACCACCTTATAAAATTTACTTAGCGTTTTTGATATAAACTTTTTTAATGTAACCTCATTAGATTGACATAGCATTGACTGAATGGGTGCTGGCAATATCATAAAATAGGATTTAATTTTCTATATATATTATCATAAAGCATTGGAATAATAAATATTAATATGAAATATTTCTTTTATTTATTATAGCAATTCGAATTCAATATTCAAGTTACGACACTTAACACAGTCCCGACAGACGTGGACAATGTCTGTCGGGTCAGCTTGTGGACTATAAAATCGTAGTTCTATGGTGTAGCAAGGTATCTGCAAACTTTTGCATTTTTTCGTCATGGATACTTCAGGACTGTATCTAATTTCCACTGAAAAATACCCTGCCTTTTTAACACGCTTATATTAGCTTCACCTGTATGTATGAATGTATGTATGTAAACGACTCCTTTGGACTCGATTTAGACCCACTTTAACGGACGGATTTCATTAAAATTTTGCACACCTGTCAAAAATCGATGACAATGCAATAATTCGATAAAAAAAATTAAATAAACCAAACTAAAAAGTAGAAAATAAATAATAGTTTAAAAAAAACTAAAAAACACGCTTTTAAAGTACTTCTAACTAAAAAGTGAAAAATAATTCCTAATATAAGCTGAAAAAAGCGTGGGGCGCTCTGTGCCATATTTTTCGTCTATCGAGCAAATCCAAATAAATAATAGTTTTTTTAAACTACTTATTATTTATTTGGACCAATTCATGTTTTGATTTTGCTCCCATTGTGTCCCACCCAATAGTCCTTGTTAGTGACATCCAGCAATGAACGAGTTGGTAGTCGAGCGATGTGATCCGATAGTCCCTTCACGGTTCCGGCACGGCACCGATACGGACGCGGCCGTCCGGTACCGCGCATAAATCATACCACGGATTCTTAAGCTGTGATCGCGGGGAAATTACCACCGTCAAGGTATGAAGGGGGGTAATGTTGTTGTAATCAATTATGATTGTCCTTATCATTACGATGGGATGGAGAGTACGTGGCTAAGATATCTATAGATTGATCTGTGGGGTAAGCAGTCGTGTAATTGATTACGACCTCATGTCGAATTTGCCGATATGCTTCGGTTACTACGTTAAGTCAAAGTAATTATCAAGTCAAAGTCAAAGTTGCTTTATTTGTTGAACATGGTAAAAAAAAAGATGTATAAATATGGAATAAGTACAGCATATTCTTCTCTTCTGACGAGCAAATTATGATTGTATATGTCTAGATTGGGTCCTGATAGAACTGTCTTAAGTGATATAGCTGTCATTTTCATTTATTTGTGTTATATGTGTTGTGGATTGAGTTACGGCAAAGAAACCAGGAATAAAGGAAATAAATTATATTAGGAAAATAGGAAAATAAACTAAAGAAAAAACACTGAACCTAGGAAGATAAAACCAAAAGACTGACAAGAAACTTAAATGTCAAAAACAAAAACAAATTCTTATTAAAAACTAAAAAATATAGAAAAAGGTCCGATTGGGCACAATATGCTTATCCGGCCTATAACGTTTACACCTATGAAATTGGGATTAAGATATTTTATTCATTCATCAGAATATGACAGCTACTTTAACAAAGGAAAAGTCGTTGCATTTACCTCATAAGTATCTAATCAGCAATGGTATACTTAAGTAGATCTACAAATTGCATCTTAACCTTCTTAACCTAACCAAAACAAAAAGTTGTGTAATGACAGCATTTTAACACGGAACATTACACACACCACCTAACCCAAACCCTGCCAGCGCTATGGGGAAAAAGCCCCGATCGGGCCGCGGGCGAGCTACCATAAATAATAAATACTAGCACGGTGCGTCTGTAGATAATGGTAATTTACGATTCGCTACCATTGACGTCAAATCTTTGGCAGCAGGACGGTTAGATCGACGCTCGGTGGCTTTCGGAAACGTTCGGCTGTTTTCGCTTGTTTTGAATTTGGTTTTTTGTTGATGGGGTGTTAAACTGTGAAATGTTGCGTATGTAGTAGGTGATTTATAAAAGAGTTGATTATACAAAAGGTAAGGACACCGTACCGTTTATTCAGATATAGTTCTAGAATAGTCTTATCGGTTTTAAATACTTGTACTTCTTATTCTTTATCTTGGCAATCGAAATCAGGTGGTAGTCAGTCAGGAGGTGACTTCATTACTTTAGTGTCAACGTTACTGTAGTCTGTCGAGAAAAAGGCACATGAAGTGAGGCCTTATATTACCTTTACACTTTTAGATATGTAATTTTATATACGTCATCTGTTTTGTCACTTCTTGAATGTCAACTATCTTCTCCTCTGCCCGTAAATCCAGATTTTTAGTAGGATATCGTATTCATTGAAAAAACCAATACCAACATTGATTTTACGCAGAAAGATTGGGAAGAGGTGTATTTCAGGGTGTCATTAGGTCCCATTTGACAGAGTGAGCCTAACGTCACAAGCTATGTAATAAGTAACTTTTGATAACCTAGGATCAAAATTATAATAATTACTCAAAGTCCGTACAATTCTTACTTAAAGCCGTGTGAAAATTTGCATTTAAAAGTTGCACAAACTGTTTGTGTAAATAAGATGCAGCATGTGACCGTGTAGCCGGTACTTAACATCAAAATTTATTCCCATAACTTGTCTTTAACCAAAAATCATAACCATAACTCTAAGTTCGCAAAAATTCAACATCTCACTCGTTGAAGCATGAAGCCTCAAATCAATACCTCGGCCATATTTCTTGAAAATGGCTAATTAATAAAACTTAAGCAATAAATACTTGTAGGTAGCTGTTAGCAAAAACTGTTAGGATCATAAACCTGTCTTGGATGAGCAACTGCCTTTGTTGGTGTACGTCGCGCGATAAATCTAATGCGAGAACAATTTGGTCGTTGGTCGCGAGACGGGTTGGTCGCTGGTCGTCGGCACTGGAAGGTTATTGGTTAAGTGTTATAATGGGGTGTGAAGGAGCTTTGTTTTAGCGGATTAAATAATTTTAAAGGGTTAAAAATTCCTACTTTAAGTTTGGCATGAGATAGGACGAACTCAGTACCTTCCTACTCACTTACGGTGTTATGTTATTTCATATCTTATGTTATAAATACTGTTAATTAATGTATTTCCACTTAGACTTAACGGCTTTAATGGCTGCGTCAAAAGGGAGCTTCGATGTAAAAGAAACATAATTTTACAGAAAAGTCTCACATGTATGATAAATATAATAATAATAATAAAACTCTTTACTGTACACCAAACACTAAACAATAGAAAATAATAACATGAGATATTTACACAAAATACAGTATGGTAATACAAGTGGCGGCCTTATCGCCTAGTGGCAATTTTTTCCAGGCAACCAGACAACCAGTTGCAACAGGCAACAAAACATAAAACAAAAAAATATACTCCCGTATTAAAAAAATACAACTAGGCGTTAAATTAATTTTCACTTGATTTATGTGTACCTATTTATTATTTGAAATTAATTGACTAATTCTAAATATTATAACAATAAATTTGCATATTTTACGAAACTAAGGCCATCTACTGGCTAAAGACGAAGCTACTTAGGTAGGTTCAATTGTAGGCTTCGAAATTTCATCGACTGTAGATTCTGTTCTGTACTACCTTCTTTGTGTAGGTATTAAAGATAAGCGTACTTGTCGATAGATCCAATACAAAAACCTAACCAAATAAAAAATTAAATTAGAGCGATAACATTAGATCTGTCAAAACAGTTGCGCGTGCGCAATAAATCCAACTCCAAATTTATACCCTAATCTTAAATTTAGAACATTCCAAAAATCCATCCGTTTCACCTGTACAAATACATCAATACATTATAAATTAAATAAAAAACCTATTCATGACTCACATTCACGTGGAAAAAAGCGTATAATGTTATTACAACGCATCAAACGGAGTATAAAATCGTCAACAGCTCGATAAATCTATCAACAAGTGCTGCCATCTATCACGGAGTGTGCGCAACGAGTAAACGTGTAATGTTCTTTAGTGATTGATAGATGGCGTGACTGTGTTTGCGCGCGCGCACCGTAAAAGTGGATCTGATTTGATTCAGATTGTTTATTATACCTGTGAGTTTTTAAAGAAAGGTCGTTCATTGAAGTTCTGGTAGTTTTCAGTATGTGAAGTATTTTGAAATTATTTTATTACTTCAGTCTGAAAATTATGTACTGTACTATCCAACTATTATGTAATGATTCAAAGGTAAACAAAGTTCACTAATTAAGTACCTACTAGATTTGATTGTGTTTTTGCTGGTCTACTGAAATAATGCGTTTTATCCTAGCGCAATTAAATTGTAGACGAATGCTTTGGATAATTTCAAATGGACCTAGAAAGCTAAGTTTTGGATATGTTATATAGGAAGCTTAAAAAAGTATGACCTAAAATTTTCGTTAAGTTTTTTAACAAAAAAGATAATAATATGTAGGTATATTATTATATATGTTTTATGATTTTTTTAGACTTATATAAATTAAATACCAAACATGTACCATCATTTGTGGCGGTGATATCAAAAAAAAGAAAAACAATTAAATCAGAATTTTACGAATAAATATTTGATATTCGAATAAGAGAAGAAGAATGCATTTGCATTCAATATAAATAGGACGTATTAAATGACTTATAAATCTCGTTAAACTTAAGTGATGTTAAAAAATTACAAGGATATTGTTGTATCGCTGCTCATTTTTTTTAAATTTTGAACCTAATTACATAAAAAAAACTATAATCTCTTATTTTTGGTCTTTTTTGTTTGTTATCTCCATAATGAATGATGGTAGGTGGACATTTTTGTAATTAAGTAAAGATTGCAAAGTAGGCTACATAATGTTCATACACATCTTTATTATAAAGATTAAGGGACTTGAGATAAATTAAAAAAAGAAAATATTAACCACTTTTTCAAAATGACTGTGGAAATTCAAACGAATTTGGAATGAAAAAAATTACCTAGAGTATGTTGTTTAAGCTATCTCTACAACATATAAAAAATCTGCTTATTAGGTTAATTAGCACTCATTTATTTATTTTATTTATTATTTGGCTCTTCAACAATGAGTACACTGTTACATTAATAAGGGTTAACATTGTAAACTTAATTCTAAGTGTCTCACTACTTATAGAGGAGCACAACATGCACTATAATAAAAGAAATAAGATAAAATTAGAAATTAGACAACACATTACGCTAATTTATAAAATTAATGCTTGTTAGACAAAAAAAAAATACAATTTCATTAAAAAAAAATGAAATTATATAAATAAATGTAAATTAAATTAAATTATCAAATAAATAAGATTAAAACTAAATTAAATTATTACATAAATTAGATCAAAACTAAATTTAATTAATTAGATTAAAACTAAATTACATGTCAATATAAACATTAAAACTAAATTTAATTAATCAGATTAAAACTAAATTACATAACAATTTATACAAGATTAAAATAATATTAAAATAATAATTTAAATTTGATTAATATTGAATTGGAGAATTACAGTAAATAATAACAATTAAGATTAAGATAAGGATGATTTAGATGAGTGGTGATCATGATCAGTCAACATTAACCTTTTTACAGTTGGCACAGTGTCATGGAATAAATCAATATCTATAACCAGTTCTTTGTAGATGTTATACATTCTAGATAGTGAGCAGTGTTGCCTTACATTTGTGTGACTAGATGGCTGACAAAAGAGCTTTTTATTCATGGTCCTTGGAGTGTTGCGTGGCACATTAAAAGAGACCCTGCTTAGTAGTAGCTGTGGACAGTCCAAGGAGCCAGTAACGAGCTTTTTGAGGAATGTTAGGTCCAACATGTCTCTGCGTTTCTCCAAGGAAACTATTTTGAAATATTGTAGCCTATCGTTGTACGATTTAAACTGTTTGCCTAAGGTGTGATTATATGTCAAATGCTATAAAAATCTTTTCTGAAGTCTTTCGATACGCTTGATGTGTACGTTATATCTTGGTGACCAAACTACGCTGCAATACTCGAGATGGCTCCTAACAAGAGAGTTATACATAATCTTTTTTGTGCTCGAGTGTTTAAAGTTTTTACACTTACGATTGCTATAAATGAGTGTACTATTAGCAAAGGAGTATTATTTGATTAAATATTTTGTTAAAACTTCTTTTATAAAATCGGCTTAGATCTTTTGATACAGTCCCTAAAAAGTTTTAATATAAACAACACATAAATAAATCTTTCACAAACAGATCAGAGTTAAAAGGTAATAAGGTGACGTGTTGCATCCCTAACTGACGAAAAGTCCCCGCGGGCCACCCCTAATCACTCACAGTTTGAGGTGAAGAGGTGATCGAATTCGACGCTCGGATAAAGAAATATAATAGAATTTTATTTACCCTAATTAAATTGTTATTTAAACTAATATAATAATAATGACCAAGAACTAGATGCAGAAGGCGGTCCTTTTGGACACGGCACGCATAGTGAGGAGGTTCCTCTCTCTGGAGCCCTAACCATCGGCAGCTTGGTCCCTGCACCTGATGTCGGTGGGACACTGTTTTTTATATTTTAAATGTTTTTTTTGTATTTTTTATAAATCATATTTAAAAATATATAAAATAAGTTAACAAATAAATAAAGAGAAATAATAATAATAATAAATCTTTATTGGTACAATTTGTGAAAAATCTAATATAACAATCAAATGTAAGCATCTTTTGTGTAAATAAAGAATTAGTATTTTATTTATTTATTATTTAATATGATATGATATGATGACTGATGATTTGACGACCGGATAGTGGAGTTGCGGGTTCGATTTCCGCTCAAAACAAATCAAATCTTAGTGTGCATGAACATGAAGGTTTGTTTTGGTCTAGGTGTTTTTATGTATAATAAGTAGATATGTATTTACAAAAGAGGAAGTATATATTTTATTAGAATAAGTTATTGCAGTACCCATAGTACAAGATCTGCTTTGTTTGGGGCTAGGTGACTTTGTGTGAAAGTTATGTTATGTATATAATTAGTTTATTATTATTTTATTCTACTTAAAAGATAAAGGAGGGTGTCTTAAGAACTTAAAATGTATCTTTTCATCGAGTTCAATTTGTCCTATTTTGCCGTGTTACTCTACATTGTTTTTAATATAGTTTCGTATATAAGAACATCAGAAAAACAAACAAGACCATGTTAATTGTAATTTCAGTATAATCATTTCATGGCACGTGTAAGTTATGAGCCCGTTCATAAAAGCTCTATAGCCTGTACATTTTTTAAATCTACTTGGAAAGTAACAGAAATATAATATTTCAATCGTATTTAATCAAATTGGTTTTTAAAAGGTGGCTAATAAAGTGACGTGTTGCATCCCTAACTGACGAGAAATCCCCGCGGGCACCCCTAATCACTCACAGTCTGAGGTGAAAAGGTGATCGAAACTTTATTTACGGAAATTTGGCACTTTATTTAACTTAATTAACTGTTTATTTAGATCGATTTGTTAATGAGAGGGTGTGTTTATAATACCACCTCATTTTATTTATCATCAATATTAATCATACAGTTCTATTATATTAGAACCATGCAATAACATAACACCATGCCTATATTATCAAGACAGACAGAGTTGTACAACACCCACACTTCACCTGTTATGTTTCGGTCCCTTAGAATAGGGGGTGTGCCTATCGCCAAGCACCGGGCACAATTCCAACTCCGTGCTACTATTGTAAATTTGACGAAAAGTTCACAAATAACACTGTCCTAGCCGGGAATCAAACCGGAGACCTTGCGGTGAGAGGCGCATACGCTAACCTCTAGTTTATTGAGGCAGTGTTTATAAACTATGCAATGTTTATTAAATTTATTTAATAACTTTCGATAAAAAGTAGCCTACATGTTAGGGCCTTATCATACTAGCGGATTGCGAGCGGATTCAAAGCGGAGCGGGCGCGCAACGGATTCATTGCGGGCGCGCAACGAATACGCCATTGTGGACGCCATTTTGTACTGTCTCGTACAAACGCCAGCCAACCAACTTAATACATTTTTTTTTTTCAAATGTTAAATTATTTTGCATCATAACGGATTCTTGCGGGATTTTATCTTGCTTAAATATTTTATGTTTGTTTTATGGTAGGTAGGAACGAAATTATTTAGGATTATTTTTTAATCGTTTGCAAAACAACACAAATTAGTCGCTCTCTTCCATTCGATTAATTGATAATGGAGCTTCCCAAATTCGTCGATGCTTTCGTTTTCGTCGCCGGCGTTTCCGAAGTAACAAAGCCAACAGCAGTGTTGCCTTGTCGGAATCAATTTTGTTACTGAGTGTATTGTACGTCGTAAGTTCGCTACAAACACGCGACGAAAACGTAGCGTATTCGCCACGCGTCCGCGACGTCTCCGCTGCGCAGCCGCTGCGTGTTCGCGACGCATTCGCTGCGCGCCCGCTCCGCTTTGAATCCGCTCGCAATCCGCTAGTATGATAAGGCACTTAATCTAGGCTATAAGCTACATGTGTGCAAAATTTTAAGTTCTTCAAGTTTTTGCGTAAAAGACTTCTTCGTCGTGTCGATGGCTGAGTCAAATTTTGTTAGCTCAATAAGTAGTCACTGTTATGGCGCTCTCATCGGCGTCCATGAGCGCCTCTCTTGTGCAGGTGGTAGGGCATTTTGGACAGTCAGTAAGGTGGTCAAGGTTTTGACTTGCCATCGTGGTGAAAGGATTAGCCAATTCGCTTTTAAGAACTCGCGAATTGCCCAGGGTGCGCCGGACGTAGGGAATCGTTGTGTACGTCACTCGGGGAGGCTCCTTTCATGCACCCCAAAAGACCACACATCCATACTCGAAAACTTTCGTATTTATAAAATAGGTAGGTAATCATATAAATAATTTTTACACAGGCGGACTTATTACCCAATGGCTTAGTAAGCTAGATTATTTTGTTTTGGTAGCAGAAAATATTTTTGAACAAAATTGTAGGCAAGTAGAGACGTTTAAACAATATTTTGTCTTGGAAGTTAAATCTGATACCTCAAAACCATTGATCTTAAGCTTAAACACCTAAGGCTGCCTTACTTACTCGCTCAACTGGCAAACTAAGCTAGCAACTTGTATTGTAAGAAAGCCTGTTTAGTCTACACCGCTCTCACTCAATTATCTCCATCTCAAACAACGTTGCCATTAATAACATACAAATATCGATCCCGTAGAAATATGAAGTGGTTTTAACCTATATAACGCCAAACCTCTCGTGATGCGAAGAAATAAATTATCTACCAACGAGATTGGCTACTTGCTCTGGAATGGACTGCAAAGTGCTCTATTTCAGTATTAGTAACATAATAAATCAAACTACAGGTATGGGTATTTTTGGGTCGATAAATCTTAATACTGTAATGGCTGGATAATTGATTTATAAGATAGCTTTAGTAATATTACTGGAAAAAGTAGTTCGTTTCGTAAAATAATATTTTCTATTACAGACTGGGATATTTACTTAATTTTATGTTGTAGATATTAAGAAACGAAATTTATACTTTATCCGTCAGCTTTGTTAAGATTTTTTTTATTTTTCTGGGATAAGTGTCAACGCCAAAATCTCCTAAAGTCAAGCGGAACACGACTCACTTGTAATGATTATATTACGACTGCTGTACTATATGACATAATGTATTATTATTATTTATTATATATAAATGCCTATAATTACTACTGCCTCAGTAATTCAAAATATATCGCTTTACTGACTTTTGTCTGCTACTTCATTCGCGTGGAGTTCGCGTTCGGATATTTTAATGCTATATATTGCCTACAAAATTGAGGAACTTCCCTCATTCCATTTTAACAAGAATTTACCCCGCTTAGAAAGAGTAATTGGCAAAAAAAACTATTTCATTGTAAATTTTGGTCGTATAATTTCAATATAAACTTACAACCCTTAATTCACCTCCTTAAACACAGCAAAAATATTACTTTAACTTAATGTCTTTTATATTATTTGTTGTGTTTGACCGTGATAAAGAAAAAGTAGAGCCTCTTACATACCATTGGGACTAAGAGTTAAGCTGCCGATAATTTGAGGGGGCAGCATCTTACAGCAGTCTGAAATATCGAGGCGATCACTACAAGAGCCAGATATTTATCACATCATGTATGATGCCCAGATTTATGGATAGTACTCTTTAGATTCCCCATAGCTGGGAGAAAGAGTATTCATGAGCTCACGAACGGATTTTTGTAAGAACTAGCCATGCTTGAAAATAAGTATATATTTTTTGGTACAAATATTTTTTGTAAACCTATACTGCTATACACACTGCAGAGCAAATGGACTGCCCCAAACTGTTCCAGTCCTTTGTACAAAGATATATTGCAACTGACTCAGGTGGATTAATAAGTTTATTCTATTATTAAAGCTTTTAATACTGACCAAACTATTTTGCAATACGATCTAGCGGATCTAGACAAAATACCTTCTGATTAATGATCACGCATAATAAGTAATATCCGTAATTAATAATGCATTGGATTTGAAATTGAAAGTTCATTAATATTATGTTACTAAGATTTAGTTCAGTATATATATTTATATACATTACTTTACGATTAGCCGCAGGAAAGCACTGTGTGATTATCTATACATACACACTATGAAATAAAGCAACACATTCATGTTTTCGTGGTGTTATAGCTCTTGTGAACGAGTTCGAGGGCGGCGGTACCACCGTCCAACCTGAAACACGCCGCCAAATAATAGTGCTTGAACTACCTGTGTGTCGGTTTGGTGGTGAGATAAGGCCCTGAAATTACTGCCACATGAGGTATAACACCGTAGTCCTCAGACGGAGCGACGCATCTGCAATCTGCTTTTGTGGATTGTTGATGTTCATAGGTTAGGTAACACTTACCATCAGATGGACTATATGTTCGTTTGCTACATTCGGCGAGGAAAAAAACTTTAAATTGTTCTATTGTATTTTAGTTATATTGTTTTTATTTACAATAATAAAATACATTACAATTTAAGTACTAAGTACAAAGGCGAGCTTGTACATATTGGCTTATCCACGGCCAAACCTTTGATTCGTAAAAAAGTAAGAATACCTACCCTAGTTAAGCCATGCTTATTCTCTAAACAAGCTATATATGTGTATATATATGTAAAGAAAACTCTTTTAGCTTTATTATGATACTCTATGATTTTCTTTAATATTTGTTTGTGGTGTTTTTTCTTTTATATGACATGTCTGTCTAGAAATTCATCTTGATTATTTATAAAATGTTTTCTAATAATAATTGGCATTAAATTTTGTTCCTGTTATTTATTTACAGGTAAGCGCTTTGGTTGAATTGATATGTAATTTTGATATATTAGATAACTTGTAAGATAGAACATAATTGTTAATAAATCTGTTATTTATTTACAGAAACACATAACTGCCTTTTATTTAAAAGAATATAAAGATAGATCATTATAGAACAACATTTACTTCGATTATTGAAAAGAACAAAAAAATATGGAGAAGTTAAGATTTGATTTTGAAGTAAAAGCAACTGCAGACGGAAAATCAAACGTAATTTGTATTTGTTCGATTGCTACGCCGAAAGGAGAGATTTATGAAGTACCAGCAGAGTTTCAACCTGCTATCATGCATCAAGAGATTGTTAATACACATAACTATGTGAAAATAAAAAAATCTCTAAATAAAAGACATCAAACCAGGAAAATATGGATAACTTTGACAGAAGATATGTCAAAAGTATATTTGGATAAAGAAGAAAATTTACAATTCAATGATTTTTACCTGGAAGAAATTTTGGAAAAAACGACTAATGACGAGTCACTTCCAAGCACCAGTGCAACCTTGGAAAAACTGTTAGAGAAGCTGCTTGATAAAAAAGAAATAAAATCCGAAATCCAAAATTTATCTAAAATTGCAAAAGATTTTGTGATAGAGAAGTTTTCTGGTAGAAATTCAAACGCTTATCAGTGGATACAAATTTTTAACAAAGAATGTGAACGTTTCGAAATTATTGAAGATAGACGAAAAATAGAAATTTTAAAGAATTTTCTGGAACACTCCAGTGTCGATTGGTATAGCTGTATGATAATAAAACTTACTGTTAAATCAGAATGGAACGAGTGGGAAAAAAAATTCTGCGAGACATTTGGGAACAAAGGATGGTCACCAATTAGGTACGCCATGGCTTTTAAATATCAAGCAGGTTCGTTAATTGAATATGCATTAAAAAAAGAAAAACTGTTACTGGAATTGAGAAAATCAATTGACACTGGGACACTTATAGACCTCATAGCATTTGGTTTACCCAGTTATGTGGCTGATATAATTGATAGAGAAAAGTTACAAGGAACAGAAGATCTCTACAATGAAATAGGCAAACTCGAATATCTTGTAGCAAAGAAAAAATATGATAAAAAAGTAATTATAAATTCTGTTACTAACCCGAAAAAATCTGAAGATAAGAAACCATGTCGAATTTGTGTCAGTGAAGGAAAAGGTCAACGATACCATCCGGAAGATAAATGCTGGTTCAAAGAAAAAAAGCAAATTGTTAAAACTGTTAATAATTCAGAATTAGAAATTGAATTGAATGAAGAGAATCCAAAAAACTAGAGGTGCCACCATTAATAGAAGTAGAGTTACTCTTAAATGATATTTTGAAGGTATCTGGCATTTATGATTCAGGTTCAAACGTGTCATTAATAAATGCAAGATTATTGAATATAAGGTCACAACAAAACAAAAATAATATAAGAAGAGTAAACTTGAAAACTATTAATGGTGTGAAAAAAACGAACGGTATGGTAACCCTATCAATAAAAATTTTTAATATTGAAAAAGAAATGAATGTTTTCATTATAGATAACGAGAATTTTAAATACGATTTTCTTATTGGTCTGGATTGCATAAAGAAATTTAAATTATTGCAAAATGAAGACTTAAAGATAATACAATGTAATAATATAAAAGAAAATGAATTGTCTTCTACTAATAGAGACAATAAAGGAGAAACATATGGAAATAACAAAACAAAAAATGACAAAATTCCTGATATACTAGGTGACAGAAAAGAAGAAAGTTTTGTTATAAACTCTGATGTATTAAAACATAAAAATGAACTTACAGACAAATGTGTGATTAATTTCAATGAAAATATTGATTTGGATGGATTCAAAATGTTAATTAACCATTTAGATACAAATCAACAATCAGAAATAAAAAACTTAATAGGAAAATACAAATCAGTTTTTGCTAAAGATAAATATGACATCGGCACTGTGCGAGAATATGAGGCTCACATTGACTTAATTGTAGACAAATATTGTTACAAACGGCCGTACAGATGCACGTTTGAAGATAGAAAAGAAATAGAAAATCAAATATCTAAACTATTAGAGAAAAATTTGATTGAAAATTCATATAGCCCATTTGCTGCTCCAGTTACATTGGCGTTCAAAAAAGAAGATGGAAGAAAAACAAGATTATGTATAGATTTTAGAGAACTAAACAAAATTGTTGTTCCTCAAGCACAGCCATTTCCGTTGATTGAAGATTTAATGATTAAAACTGTTAATTGCAAATATTTTTCTACTTTAGACATAAATTCAGCATTCTGGTCTATCCCATTAAAAATACAAGATCGATACAAAACTGCTTTTGTTACACAAGAAGGGCATTTTCAATGGAAATGTCTTCCATTTGGATTAAAGACTGCTCCAGCTATTTTTCAAAGAATATTGGGCAATATCATAAGAAAACACAAACTTTCGGATTTTGCAGTAAATTTCATAGATGATATATGTATATTCTCAAAGACTTTTGATGAGCATTTATTACATTTATCGAGACTTATGGAAGCAATACTAACAGAAGGCTTTAGACTAAAATTTTCAAAGTGTTTTTTTGCAAATAATAATGCAAAGTATCTGGGCCATATTATAGAAAACAATTCTATCAGACCATTGAAGGATTATTTGGCAGCTGTAAAAAACTTTCCCATTCCAAAAACTAGAAAAAATATACGACAATTTTTGGGTAAAGTAAATTTTCATCATAAATTTATTCCACATAGTGCAATTATCTTGAATCCATTGCACAATTTGTTACGGAAAGACGTAAAATTTATATGGTCCGAAGAATGTCAAGAATCATTTGATAAAATGAAGAAATTGCTATGCTCAGAACCAATTCTGAAAATTTTTGATCCTAAGTTGCCAATAAAGATATACACAGATGCTAGTATTGAAGGAGTAGGTGCGGTTTTAAAACAAGAAGATGAAAATGGGGACTGTAAACCAGTTGCTTATTTTTCTAAAAAGTTAACTGAAACTCAAAAGAAAAAGAAAGCTATTTATCTGGAATGTTTGGCAGTAAAAGAAGCTGTAAAATATTGGCAGCACTGGCTTATGGGCAAAGAATTTATAGTATACTCAGATCATAAACCATTAGAAAGTATGAACATCAGAGCTAGAACTGATGAAGAATTAGGGGATTTAATGTATTATTTATCGCAATATAATTTTACAATTAAATACAATCCAGGTAAATCAAACCAAGAAGCAGATTGTTTGAGTAGAAATCCAGTTCTAGAAGCTCATGATAACAATGAAGACGTTTTAAAAATAGTAAATTTAATAAATCTAGAAGACATAAAAAATGATCAAAACAATAATGTTGATCTGGAAAAACAAAAATTAATATTAGAAAATAAAATATACTACAAAAACTATAGAGGAAAGAAAAAGATCGTGCTATCAGAAGGATTCAGTAAGACACTGATAAGGAATATCCACAATGCTTACTGTCACCTCGGGAGAACTCAGATGATGAGTAAAATAACTCCATTCTACACATCAAAGAATATTATCGCAAATATCAAACAAATCTGCGATGAATGTGAAATTTGTATAAAGAATAAATCAAGAAAGAAACCAACATATGGATTATTATCACATTTAGGCCCTGCGACAAGGCCGTTTGAAATTGTATCTATTGATACCATTGGAGGATTCGGAGGATCGCGATCAACTAAGAAGTACTTACATCTTCTAGTTGATCATTTTACAAGATACGCTTATATAGTCACCTCAAGAAATCAAACCTCTAGTGATTTTATTAAACTAATAAGAAATGTGACAAAAAACTATTCTATTGATTTAGTGTTAACGGATCAATATCCTGGTATAAACTCTAAGGAATTTAAAGAATACCTAAGGAAGGAAAATATAAAGATAGTTTTCACTGCCGTAGATTCACCATTTTCAAATGGTCTCAATGAAAGATTAAATCAAACTATGGTCAATAAGATTAGGTGTAAAATAAATGAAAGAGAAACAAAAACAGCTTGGACTACTATTGCACAGAAATGTGTAGAAAAATATAATGAAACTGAGCACACAGTTACAAAATTTGCTCCCAAATACCTATTAGAAGGTGAGAATGTAAATATTCTACCATTTGAATTGAAGTCAGGATATACAGAAGAGGATCTGAAAAGAGATCGAATAATAGCCCTGGAGAATACAAAAAAATCTCACAACTATAATAAAAAACTATTTGATTTAAATAGAAAAGACTATAACTTAGAAGTGGGAGATAGAATATACGTAGAAAATGGAAATATACTTAATAGGAAGAAATTAGATGAGTTGAGGATTGGTCCATACAAGATTCTAAGAAAGATCTCCAACTCAATTTATGAGGTCGATACTGGATGTAAAAAAGCAGAATCAAATTACTATCATATAACTAAGCTAACTCCAGTGTTTGATAAGTGATGAGTTGAAATAACAATTTTTATTAAAATTGTTATTTTATTTAGGGGGGGAGATGTAAAGAAAACTCTTTTAGCTTTATTATGATACTCTATGATTTTCTTTAATATTTGTTTGTGGTGTTTTTTCTTTTATATGACATGTCTGTCTAGAAATTCATCTTGATTATTTATAAAATGTTTTCTAATAATAATTGGCATTAAATGTTGTTCCTGTTATTTATTTACAGGTAAGCGCTTTGGTTGAATTGATATGTAATTTTGATATATTAGATAACTTGTAAGATAGAACATAATTGTTAATAAATCTGTTATTTATTTACAGAAACACATAACTGCCTTTTATTTAAAAGAATATAAAGATAGATCATTATATATATATTATGTATATATCAAAAGCATTATCATTCTCTGTATCTTTGACATTAACACTATAAAGTCATACTCATTTTACCATTAAACATCTAATCTTACTTTAAAACAACCCAAGTCACCACTAAGTCTGCCTACCCCTCGTAATCCAGGTGCGATGCTGACGGCTTCATCAGCGCTCGCCGTGTTTTCATTAGTTGTGTAACGTATGACGCGGTGGGGGACTAAATCTTCATTTTTGACGTCCCATGGGTCAAAGCGAAGATGTCATTTGGGAAAATTTTACTGGAAGTGATATGGAGATGATAATGTAAATAAGATTAAGAGATACAACTGTTACTTAATAAAAAAAGGAATTAGTGAAGGAATACTGGTTTCTGTGAAAAAGCTCTTTTATCCTAATGCTAAATTGTAATCCTTCCACTACTGTCAACTCGGGTAGCTTTGAATTGCCTTGTCTAATTAATTCATAAAAAACATTTATTTTAGTTTAGTTTAGTTTAGTTTAGTTTAATACTTTATTGTACACACATAAATTACATTAAAAGAATTACAAAAAAGTGGTGATTACAAAAGGTGAACTTAACTCAAAAATGAGTTTTCTGCCAGCAAACCTTTGAGGGCCAGAGGAAAAAGAGACTTGTAAAACGTGAGAGTGAAGTGTACAAAAAAGAAAAAAGAGAGAGATGAAGAAATAAATAAGATACTTAAATAATTGAACTAGGCTATGTATATCTACATACTTACACATTCCTAATGATACATTTAAAGTTAAACGTTAAATGAAGTTGTATAATAAATGTTTTTTTTAATGAATTAGACAAAAACTTATCGATATATCTTTATAGTAACTGTGTTAAACGAATCGGTAATATGTGTGTCGCAATAATTTTGTAAATCACTGAATTTTCCTCGGTGATGTTGTTGGAAGTGATTTTTGCTGTGATTTAGAATCGTCATTTAAGGCTTGATGCAAAATCGTCGATTAATAGATAACTGTCAGATATAAATTGAAAGATTATAAAAGTGACACAATTAAAGTTGAAACAGAACACTTTTAGGTAACTTTAAAACATTCAATTATTCAATATTATTAATACAAAATAATAATATTCAAAGTTAACCAACTTTCATTATAATTTGAAACACGTGAGTTTGGTAAAATTTTGGGTAATTCAGTTTATTTTTTAAGTAAATTTATTGTGTTAAATAAATCAACCAATTCTAAAGAACACTATGTATGCAATAAAATAAAGGGGTAGTGATTAAAATAACATTGTCATTTAAAAAAAAACTTGACTATACTAGGTTACTATACAAGCTTGACTATACAAGCCTAAGCTTGTGGTGAGAAAAAAGCTTCTAATAACTGGCAGGTGAGACTATCCTAGTGCTCAAATAAACGTTACACAACTTTATTTGGCTATAATATTATAATCATTTATGTACCAGGTGGATTTTCAGTTCATTCAAATTATAATAATTATAAAAGATAATGTAGTCATAGGTATAAAACGTACACAAGTCAAAAATAATCGACTTGAAATTTGAAGGTAATGACTATTCCAATTGTCACAAACCTTGTTTCACATTTTGTATTGTATTTGAGTTGTCTATCCCAGGCCACTTCTTCTATTCGGCGATCTGTGTGAGTGTCTGGCACGGACGAGACGGGGGACATAGCTAATGTTGATATATCGGCCGCCGGTCGGACGGACAGACGCACACATCTTAAATAATAAGGACGCTACCTGTGTCATCCTTTATTTATGCCACTCCACTTTTTACGTGTTTTCTATTTGCTTATTTTTTAGCTTGAAAATTTTCGTGTTGAAGGTTTTTGAAGGCAATTTTTCGGACAAAACCTGAAAGTGTTCTAAATTCTCAAAGTAAATTATAATAATATAAAAATATCTAAATATATTTTTTCAGAATTATTTTTTACTAAAGCGAATTTTTGCAGGAACTCTCAAACTTTTTGTCATTGATCATTAATACCAGCCTAAGATACCTTCGATTAAAATATAAATTGGTTTAATAGATAACATGTTGTTTAAATCCGAGGTTATTTTACATTTCCTATTAATATCTTGTGCAATATCAAAATCGAATTAAAATTGAACTTATCTTGATTGTAACCTTTAGTTACTTATAAATTAAATCAATAAAATCATTTAATGCGTGGATAAGATACAAGTCTGTATGGCGGCCTCGATAAATAAAGAGCTTTTTTGAAACCCGCTTGTTTTGAAGCCGATGATTTTTGATCAGCAAAGGAATGGAGTTTATTAATGCATGCAATTTTTTATATTTTTATGGGATAGTTTACGTGAAATTATAATAGGAATATAATATTCTCGCCATTTAAAAACAAAAATTTTAAAATAAAATAATATTTTTAATTTCAATCTACCAAATGCAGTTTGAAACGACGTGTGACATCAAATAACGTAAGTCCACTCATTTTGACAAAACATTTTAACGTTTCGAAAACAAAATTACAAGTACAGACGGTCGTTATAACAATTACTGAGTTCTTCATTTAAATAAAATGGTTCTGTGTATTTTATACGCCACACGCGTTTCATCTGTTGTTGAATTTTCGGCCTATTTAATGTACTTTTTAACTATTGTTTTATAAATGAAAAGTACGTAACAATCTAAAACCAAATATTAAAATATCATTTTTAAGCATTCAAATCTCATGCTTAATCTCTTTTATCCCTGAAAAGCTTCCTTCTTAACTATTTTTTCATTCAACAATGATAAATAAATTTGGATTTCTTACATTAAAACGCCAGAATTACACAACCTAATGGTCCCAATAACTTGGCGAAATACACACTTTCACCCACACCAACACCCGATCATCAAACCAATTTACAACAAATACTCTTAAAAAAATAATTCAAAGTACTTCAGCGACTTATTTTATAACATAACATCTACCAGGCACAATTTTTACTGGTGGCAGAGCTCTTGTGAATGAGCTCGAGGGTGGCAGCATCACCGTCTCACCTTTAACCTGCGGTCAAATAGTAGTGCTTACATTACTGTGTTCCGGTTGGTGATGAGATCAGGCCCTGAAATTACTGGCACATAAGGCATAACACCGTAGTCCTCAGCTGCAGCGACGCATCTATAATCTGTTTTTGTGGATTGTTGATGTCCATGGGCTGTATTCCACTTACCGTGGACTACACGTTCGTTCGCTGTGGGCGTAGTATAAAAAAAAATCCATTCAATTCATGAATTGCCTGACGGAAAGTTCACAAATAACACTTTGCGCGACCCGGAAATCGAACCTACGACCTCGCGGTGAGAGGCGCATACGCTAGACGCTAACCATTAGACGATCGAGGCAGACTTATTTTATTTAAGCAAGATACACATCTCAAAAAGCCTTCACCCATCCAAGACCTCACCCAACCTAATCCCTTATCAATCCTTACTCCAAAACTCAAATCAAACCAACCAGACCGAAACTATCCACATTTTTGCTATCTTCCTTCATAAACTGGGATCATGAGCCTTACCCTTTCGCCATAAATCTGGTCCCCCCCCTCGGTTCCCCCCCGAGGTGGTTTTGAATGGAGATTGAGCCAATTAAAGTAATCGCCGTAACAGTCGACGCTGCCTTGGATTAGTTCTGTGGCGGATTGGGGAGTGGAGTCGCTGTTGGGATTATATTTTTTTGGATAAAGTTTTTATAGTTTCTCATAAACAGGGTCGTTTCATTCATAGTTATAAAAACTATGACTTGAATTTTGAATTTGCTCGGGTTTGTTTTAGTAGGACTCTAGACTGAAGTCTATACTAAATTGCAGGTTATTTTCTGAAAATTATAATATTAATTAGTTACAAAAAAATACACAACATATTACATTTAAAAAAACTGATAACCTAGTTAAGACTTCTGAATTATCGTTATTTATAATAATTACCCCATATTCTTACAAAAAAAGTGTATGCGTCAATAATCAAGGAAATGGTTTTAAGTGATAAATAATTAGGTATCCGTGACCTGGTGACCTATATTTTTTAACAAAAATCTTAATTAATGCATGAATTTGTGGATTTCTCCTTGTACTACGATATGAAATACTCAGTATTAAAATTAAAACTTCACTTAATTACTGATCCGCCCAAAATTTCATTTAATTAATTAAAACAAACCCAAAAAATATCAAATTCATTCGACTCCACAGTTCCCCGGCCCGCAGGATTAGTATCATACAATACAAGCAACAACTGAATCCTTTTATTTATTGCTATTTATTGTTATTGCATTCGCTCTGCTCATTTCTCTCATCTAATATTGTCTTGCCATAAATTCCGCTTAACGTTTCGCTTTAAATATAATTGCTAATTAGAGCCTTATTGCCCAGCTTTTAGCTGATGAGCTTTTTTTGGATGCAGCTTTAAAGTTGTTGCGACTTAAGTTTTTGGAAGATATGAAGCTTTTCTTAAAGCATGCTTTAGGGTGCGTCGTAGAAAAGTTTCTTTCTGGAATTTTAATAATAGTTTTCTCAGTTTATATGAGCATGTTTTATTACGACTGTAATATTGTCTTCCCTAAGTTACTTTTTTTATTGAAGATTGTTATGTTGCCAAAAATGTGGAATTGTTTGATTAATTGAAATTTATAAGAAGAATGTCTCAACGGTCTAGTGGTTAACGTATGCGCCTCTCACCGCAAGGTCTCGGGTTCAATGCCAGGGTAGTCTAAAGTGTTATTTGTGAACTTTTCTTTGGAAAATTTACAATAGCAGCACCGAGTTGGAATTGTGCCCAGTGGATGGCGATAGGCTCACCCCCTATCTCATAAGCCCGTAACATAACAGGTGAAATGTGGGTGTTGTACACCTCTGCCATAACCTTCTGGGTAATATAGGCGTGATGTTATATTATATGTTTTGGTTAACATTGTTATCCCTTGACTACTTACTATTTTAGAATTATTATGCTGCCAAAAAAGTGGAATTGTTTCATTAATTGAAATTATTTTGTACATACTATGATATCAAAATTGAGTATACACTATTGTCGTTAAAAACTGTAGGGTGTAAAAAACAAAGTCGTTTCATCCGAACGTATTATATATGACTGTTACCGCGTTTCTAGGATACTACTACTCGATTGATTGACAGTTATTTCAGAGGCATATAGTTGTTTTTCTCCGAAAATTTGGCACATTTTGTACATTAAATATTAAACACAATTCGTTACTTCTTTGCATTATATTGTCATAATAAATTAATCTTCCCAATTTCATCAGCACCGGCCCCAATAATAGTTATTAAAACAAAGAAACAATAGCTAATTTTGAATCCCATTCGTCTCTACGTAGAGTTACATCAGTGGCTCTTACGTAGAGATGGTGCGGGTTATTAAGTGATGTGGTGGTAGAGCATCGTACATGATTAGTATTACTTGGCTTTGATATTGATTTTATAGTATAAATATTTAATAACTTAGGAAGTTGTATACACTCGCGTACACCACGTACGTGAGTGTAGTAGTAGTAGCAGCTTACTAAGGACAAATTTCCGTGACCTATGTTGATAATACGTTTTATTATCTGATTAGATGTAGAGCTTTTAAATACGAGTTCAAAGACAGAGTAGTGCACGCAATATCGCGTTCCACGTGCATATTCCATAATCGTAACTAAACGTAATTCGTATTTCTGTCAATCAAATATCGACCGTATTCATATCAGGGTAGAGTTACCCTAAATTTTCAAAATTGAACCTTGTTGTTGTTTCCTTTACAGAAACTCATTACCAGTTAAGTGGCAATCTATAAATATAGTTATAAATATAATATAAATATAGTTGTCACATGGGTAATACTTTCGTAATCGTCAGAATAGTAATAAGCATCTAATTTGAAATTTCTGTAGAGGTCAAAGATTGTATTTACAACTTACTATCATTTTTTTTTTATTTTAACTTTTTGCACAAAAAGAAATAGTACAAAGGCGGACTTAATGCCTGAGGGCATTATCTTACAGTCAACCTAGGGTGGTGCAGAGATAAGCATAGGTAGGTGCACTTCAGTAAGACGAATAATGATAGATATGTAAATAGAAGAAGAACATATTATAAAAAATACGTAATAGAGACTATATCAAATAGACTACAGATTAAAGTCTAAGTTAAAGAAATGTTATAATAATTCTAGAATCCATCTGTCTTTCTATTCACATTACTAGACTCTACGTAGCGCCTCAAAATATTAGTAAGTGGCTCCAAAGGCTTTGGTGGTAGAGCATTCAAATGATTAGGCAGATTTATGTTGTGGAAGGCGGCTATCGGCACCGCTCTACCTAGAGAAGAACTATGAAGATTTGTAGAGGGTTTATTCAAATTTACAACTTGTTCGATAAAATAAAACTTATTTTAAATGTATTGTTTAATAGTTAAAATGTAAGTTTTATATACCTCAACCACACTTTTCTGGACAACATATCCTGAATGAAATATTTTAATCATCATACGGAGATGAAAAAAAAAAATCTATCGCTCACATTGTCATCACGCCTATTTATGGCGGTGGGTGGTATGGTGGGTATGGCAGAGTTGTACTAACATCCAGATTTCCCCTGTAATGTTTTCATCCCATGTGGGATGGTGATAGTGGGTGAGCTCATAACATTTCATAACATAACATGACGCCTATATTACTCCGTGTGATTTTCCTGACGGCAAGTTCATAAATAACATTTTGCCCGACCCGGGCATCGTACTCGAAACGACGTGGTGATAGGCGCATACGCTATCCACTAGACCATCGAAGCAGTTAGCTCATGCTGCAGCATTTTTTATATTTGCGCCATAAACGTCTCTACTTCTGATTTTACAATCGCCCCATTTCCCCTCAATCGTCCTCCGTAGCGGTATTTCAAATAGATTTATATGGTAGAGCGACGTTATCAACGCCCGTCTTCACCAAACAGTGTCTCCAGAATATTACACTGTTTTATTCGGTGATAATATGCAGTAGAGTCGGGTAGAGTTAGAAATAATAACCTATGACTTTGAATATATTTCTCTTTGATTTTTTGTTTATCGTGAATATCTTATACTTATAATTATAGCCTCTTGAAAATGCGTTTACTAGTTTTACGTTTTTTGTATCCAGTAAAAAATATTTCCTTCATTTTTATTCAAATGATTATGCTTCCTTACGAGTTCAGCAGTGCCATTATTTTATCTTCGAGGTTGCGGTTTAGTGTTAAAAGGTCAAATCGTTATAATGTATTTGCAAAAGTTTTTTCTTATTATATCTTTTCACTACAAAAAAAATTCAAATCTAGTAAGTTATTAGTTTTTTTTCGAATCTAAGATTTCCTGTTTTAATTTTTTCTGATTTTATTGCTACGAAGTTCCTAATGAAGTAATGATATAAATAATCACGTAATGTTCTTTTTATTTTGTAGTGGGATCATAAAACTGTGACTAAGACGTCATAATGTCAAACAATTCAATGTATATGCTGTAGTTTTAGTGAATTTCTTCTTTCTTTATTTATAATCTTTTGGAATTTTAAAGGTCCAAATTTGAAAGTTAGCTGGTCAAATAACACTTTCTTGATTCAAGCATCATAATTACGACACTGTATTACCGAAACTGTCTTACTTTTAAATTCACAGAATCTCTCACTTACACCATGCACAGATGGTCAGCCAGCCTGCAGCCTGCGGCTATCACGCACACCCGTCACCTATGCACACAAAATTATACTCATAAGGCAATTGTCTCATCACGCGAAGACAGCGATTGACACCCGCTGGAAAGTGATTAATCGTTTGGTGCTTTGTAAATCAAAAGTAGCAGGAAGATGGCACCCAGAAGACTATGATTTAATTTTCAACCCCGCTGCCACTTAGTGATGATCAATATGAGGATTATCAGGATGAGGAGCATCTATTCTATTTTTTTCTATTAGCCAACACTTAATTTAAATGACCAAGGCTGAAGCTTGGTCATATTAAATTTAGTGTTGGCTGGTGAGTGATGGAGCACTCTATACGTTTTAGTCAAGCTTAGAAGTTTTGTAAGACTTTGATGTGTCTTCAAAAGTTTTATCATTACGTAATTAAACAATTGAATGCCCCTATTGTTTTTAACTAGAACATTCTCAAATTTTAAGGAATCGTAATTTAGTAAAAGTAGGGTGTCTAATTCCACGGTATTGACAATAAAGGATTGAAAATAAAGTATTGAAAATAAAACCAAATTTAACTTATTTTGAAAACTCGCTAATCGTGGGTAATGCGACCAAAGCCTTCATTTTAATATTTCAATAATGTCATTCTACAATGCCACCATGTAGACACCTGTTTTGTTAAAATCAATGGTGATTGACCCATCATTAATCATCCATGGGCGGTGAGTGATGATTTGGGATTAGCATTTAATGTGGATATTAATCAAAACTTTTAACACGTGATCGATGTGTGGTCTATTTGAAGAGTTATTATTACAGGTGAATATAGGTACTTGTATTTTTTAATCATCATTCATTACATAATAGTCAGGTTTTGTCAGTCAGTCATTAGGTTTTGATGGCGGCAGTACAACTGTGTCATCTTTAACCTGCTGCCAAATAGTACTGCTGTGTTCTGATTTGGTGATGAGATCAGGGACAGAAATTACTGGCACATCCGACATATAACACCGTATTCCTTAGATAAAGCGATGCATATACAATCTACTTTTATGAATAATCGATTTCCATGGACTGAAGTCACTGCTCCCTATCATTAGGTGGACTACCGATACGTTCGCTACACACGTCGTATTAAGAAAAAAAAAAACACGATCTTCTAGTTGAAGGAAAAACTATATGATACTACAGGAAAATTGTTCATAAATAGTTATGATGGTGTAATTAATGACTGTATGAATGTGTCTTAAGCCCAATCTTATAACAGAATATTATGATCTGTGTGGGTTTTGTTAAACACTTATTAAGCTATACTCTGTACCAAAATCGGAGAGACAAAAATCGAGCTCCAAAATGTATAAATTTCAAAAATAATGATTTGTGGTATAGTAATGTTGATAAAGCGGTTGTCTGTTGTTTGCCCGAAGAATATATGCCATAATATTCATATGCCCGAATTTCATTTACCCGAATTTCATTTGCCCGAATGTTTTGTTTACCATAAAAGACATGTGACATACTGTTATTTGCCCGAACATTAGATTTCATAATGATTCGAATGCCATACGTATTGTTTTCCATACTTTCAATTGCAATAATATTATTTGCCCGAACATTTGATTACATAATGATTCGAATGCCATACGTATTATTGTTATCCATACTTTTAATTGCAATAATAGTATGCAACAGAATTTTCAAACGCCATACTAAATTAATTTCCAATCTATCTAAGGTATTTATTTGCTCATGAAATTTTAACAGGCGCTCTAAAATTATTTAAAAACTTAAGTAATTACAAATTAGTGGGTAGGAAAAATATTTGTAGGCGATATTTATTGACAAGAGTATAACTGGATATAAATAAAGTATGATTATAGTATTAAAATTGATTTATTTTTAATACCTACTTATCACTATAATCAGTCTAAGTCGCTTCCGTACAAATTTAACCTAACGCCTTTGTCCTAAAAAGCGATTGTCTTTCATGTTTCTAACTTAACCTACCTATTAATTTTAATAATTATTTTAAACTTTTTTACAAGCAATTTTGGTGGGAAATGATGTTATGGTATATGATAATTACGTCTTACAATGATTATACTGGCACTTCGCCGGCCGCTGCCGCGGCACGCTCGCTTCGCTCGCTCGGCTCGTGCGTTGTCTTTCATGTTTCTAACCTAACCTACCTATTATTTTTTATAATTATTTTAACCTATTTTACAAGCAATTTTGGTAGGAAATGATGTTATGGCATATGATAATTACGGCTTACAATGATTATAACAAATGATGTTATGGAAATTGATTTTATGGGAAACAATGATTATAACAAATGATGTTATGGCAATTAACTTTATGGGAAACAAAGTTTCTAGCACGTGACTAATATAGTAAACAATGAATATGACAAATAAAATTATGAGAAACAATAATATGTCAGGTGAGTATTATAGCAAATAAAATTCGGGCAAATGAAATTCTGGCAAACGGCGGTACACCTGATAAAGCTGTTGTCGATCCCCACACGGGACAAATCTTTGTATGATTCGCAAAGATTTGCTCTGACTCTGGGTGTGCTTTGTATGTTAAATGTATGTTTGTTATCATCCCTGCGACACAGGAGTTATTCTAAGTGAGGGCGTGGTATTCAATTAAATATGTTGTGTGTGAATGATACTATATTAGTAATAAAGAAAACAGCCGTGCTGACACAGACCTGTTACATTTCCTATATCCGTTTATATGTGATACTGTCTAATAAATAGCTGACGTGAAAGCTTAAAGTCTAAGTGCCGATTTCACCAACATATTAAACCGACGTTTTTTTCGGTTTCTCTGTCCCGTACAAACATTTAATGAGAGAGACAGATAGAAAGAGAAAGAGAGAGATGATATAACGGGTTATTTTAACCGCAAATAAAGCCCTTTGTCCTGATTTGTCAATATTTTTTTGTTTTATACGACATTTGTGGCGATCTTACTTAGCCTAATGGTAAGTGGTAACTATAGCCCATAGACATCGACCTTTCACAAAAGGTTAAAGGCGAGACGGCGGTGCTGCCGCCTTTGAGCTCTACCACCATCTTCTTTAACTGCAGCTTTCATAGCCGTATTCCGATCTCCCTCACTCATTCAATAACTTGTAGAAGACAAAAATTGGAAACTGTGATAATCTCGACTTTAACACATCGCTGGAATTGGCACAACGAGCTTACTAGCTTGCACTATGTAATATAATGTATATAATGTAGATGTAAATGTAAGATGGTATCGTTTGATTGATTGACTGAAAGGAGCGAGTTATTCACAACGGGTTATTGTGATCGATGCTTAGGTATCTACATAGTTTTAACTGTTGTCGTTACTCAATGGTTAAGTGCAGTTTATCCATTATTAAGTGTGTTTGGTACATTGTTTGCTAAATTAACTTAAGAGGTAGCTGGTATTGGTAAAGGTATAAAACATATCTGGTCATTTATCATTTAAACGATACGAAAATTGTTTTTTTGGACGTATAGTACACCTGTTCGTAATATTTACATACGTGCCCAAACAGGTATCACTGACGTGGGTATCAAGACTGCTAAGCTGAAGTGGGACTGGGCGGGACATGTGTCACGTATGCATCCGGAGAGGTGGGCATGGATTACCACACAATCGTTGCCCCAAGAAGGACACCGTCGTCGGGGTAGACCTAGAAGACGCTGGCGGGACGAACTAGATGCCTACAACAACAACTGGTGGGAAACTGCAGGAGATAGAGAGGAGTGGAAACGTTTGGGGGAGGCCTTTGCCCAGCAGTGGGACAGTACAGGCTAATAAAAAACACACTGTACACCTGATGGTAAGTGGTTACTAAAGCCCATGAACATCAACAATCCACAAAAGCAGATTGTAGATACGTCGCTCCATCTGAGAACTATGGTGTTATGCCTCATGTGCCAGTAATTTCAGGGCTTGATCTCACCACCAAACCGGCAAACAGTACTACTATTGGCCAGCAGGTTAAAGCTGAGACGGTGGCGCTGTCACCCTCGAGCTCGTTCACAAGAGCTCTACCACTGTCAAAAAAACAAATAAGTACATAACTAATACACTTAAATTTGTGTAACATGTATGTACACAAGATGTTTACAAATATTGGTACCTATTTTCGTATAATATATGTACAAGATGTTTACAAATGTTGGTACCTAAATGTACCCAAGATGGTGTTTTTAAAGCTTAAATAAAACCGAGAACAAAGGTCTGTCTTTTGGTGTCAAAATAAAAATGCTCAAAAGGTTAAGTTCTTACAGATTTTCATTTATTTTTGTTTGACTTTCACTTTCGAATTTAGACCAAAATGGGTGATGTATCTCTAGTATGCCCAGTATCACATTTATTTTGTGCATCACACATAAACTACGGTGATTTAGTTAAGTAATTCATTCCTTTTTAAGGCATGTTGAATACCGTTAGAAAGCTAGAAGACTAGATATTTTAAACACAAAATAGAAGATCACGATCCTTCTTACTTTTTTTAAATCGTGATATGAACTTGACCCTTACCACCAGTACTTACCACTGTTTGATGTAGATATTGATTGTAGACTGAATACGAATTAACATACTCATTGAAAATATTGTATGTAGCGAAATAAATTCTATCGTTATCGTTCCCATACTAATTTGACTTTCTTCAAACACCATTTGATTGTCTCGTGAGACGCAAACACACATCATTTAGGCAGTTAAACAAGAAACACCTTTTTAACAAATTCAGTTAATTTCACAACCTCTAACTTAACGAATGTTGTCGGAACAAGTCACAATGCGCGGATGCAATGGGTAGTTATGTAAGAGAGAATGGGTAATACCCATCGGTCACTTAATGGTAACACCAGCGAATGTATGGGGTTATTTGCAACATCAACATATTGACTATCTTATTTTTAACCTGCCACTGAATAGAAGTACTCAGAGCCTGTTCTGCAAACTCCAAATAACGTTACTCGTAAAATAAAGCTATAACACACACAAATTGGAGTGACAGGTCGATTTGGTCATATTATAATTTGTCCGATTAAACAGGCTTATACACTACTGTTTGTCGTTTTTTGGTGGTAAGATTAAGGCTATAATTGAAATTATTGTCATAATATATGTATCGTAGTATTCAGATGCAGCGTCACATTTTTTTTTATACAAGGAAATGTCTAACGCGTAACACCGATCCGGGAAGAGTATAAAAATAAAGAAATAATCCAACCGGAGGTGTCATTGGCAACTTCTCCCGCTGCTAAATATGAATGACCGCCGATCATACACTTCAGTAGTTGTCAAATTTTGTTATTTGACACTAGCGCGGTACAATTTCCTGCGCCGGCTTCCCCCTTAAAAACCAGTGGCTATCCACACACCTACAATAATTATTGTCAATATTCCGCACTTCGATTAGTTTTTGTAGTGCTTTTTCTAGTCAAAGCAAGCAAGTTTGTGTGCTCCATTGTGTCCCGTCGACGTGATTTATCCAGAGTGCCAGGTATCGCTTGCGCATGGACGCTATCACGCCACCTTGCAAACTGGCGAATGTACCGATATATTTGCAAGCATTTAAATGTTCAACATAAGTATAGCCATTTATCATCAGGTGGACTACACGCATATACGTAACAATAGAGAAATCTTACACCTATGGTGTTTCAATTAGTGTACTTACCATACAACAAACAACAATTGCTGTTATGTATGTTTTGTTTCACACAATTTATTTGAACAACGTAACGACTTTTGTAATTATATAAAGTGTTTGTTTGCATTGTTCTTGATTAATTTGACCGCTCCATTTTTTCTTCGTGTACATGTTTGGCTAAGAACTCACGATCTACGAGTATGTGCCTGCAGTAGATGCGGGCGCTGGAGAAAACCCCGTGAGTTCTTAGCCTAAGTCATTTGTGTGGTCTTCATTTTGCTTTGAGTCAAACGATGAAGTGCAAAAGCAGAATAAACGTAATATAACATTGCGTCTTATTTCCCAGAAGAATTTGAAAGAGATATATATCACCCTCATTTCACCAGTTATATTTAGGTGCCATGTAATAGGGGGTGACCCTATTGCCATTCACCGAGCGCAATTCCAACTCTTTGCTACTATTGAGAATTTCCAGTCGGACAAATTAAAAATAACACTTTGGCCCGACCCGGGCATCAAACCCGAGACCTTGCGGTGAGAAGCTGCTTATACTAACAACGAGACCAACGAGGCAGATAATATTTTAAGTATAGTTTTAATCATTGTTAATTCTTTCATGATTATTAAAGCCTAATCGTAGGCAAATCGAAACAATCGAAAGAATTGGGCTGGCAATTGGGCTTATTCAATTTAATCTTAGAAAGAGACATGAGCTACCTTTTATCGATAGGTATACCACAGGTACAAAAGCCGCGAGCAAGATGCCCCACAGCCCAAATACAATAAAGAAAGATTAACGGCCAATAAAAAATCAATTTAAACTGATCTTTCTGGTCCTGTCCATCTACAGATGTAATCTCATCCGCTCTTGGAAGCATTGCATAACAATTGACCTGCACCTTCGTCCAAAGAATCCAGTTTAAGTGTAGTGACGCAAGTAGGCTAAGTAACACACGTCGTAAAAATGCCTACATTTGCGATT
The DNA here is from genome assembly GCA_905147285.1 of Hypena proboscidalis. Classification (NCBI taxonomy): domain Eukaryota; kingdom Metazoa; phylum Arthropoda; class Insecta; order Lepidoptera; family Erebidae; genus Hypena; species Hypena proboscidalis. The sequence continues at coordinate 21,146,583 of LR990136.1, read as the reverse complement.
GGTAGCCGTTTTTATGTGTTTACTTGGGAGTATTTAATCTTAATTTACATTTCGAAACTAGTTTTACAATAATGCATAAATTCCATGCAACTAGTTTTTTAATAAAAATTAGGCTTTATGTCTGTGTTTGTTGGTTGTGTACTATTTAAATACGAATGATAGCCAGATATGATGTCCGTTAACGGTAGACTCTCGAGCGCCGTGTTTTCATAGTAACGTAATATGGGTTTTGACTTTTATATTATTAAGTTTTTATCTATTTTTATTGACACATTAGTACCTATATCTAAAACGCTAGAATACATGTTTCTTCGTGGTTATTAGGTCAAAATTGTTTTAATCAAATTAATTAAGTTACATACATATCAATCAATGTTGAAAAATGAGCGCCACTAAACATGCATTTTAGTGTTTCAGATATGATTTGCCTATAAAAATATTTAAAAACTCAATAATATTATGAGTTAAGCCCATATTAACTTAGTATGAAAACCAGCCAACCAATTGTTTCCTCTTAAATAAGAAGATAATTACGGAGACGATGATATGGAAGAACATAAAAAAAATTACAACATTTTCTCATCATTCATCTCTTACATTGTTTAAGTAGTTGGCTAAAGTTATTTCATTATTAAAATTCTTAACAAATCAACACTTCTTCAATCTGTCAACAAAAGAAGATTACAAAGCACCATCGTAACATCAAGCCTATATCACCCAAAAGGATGTGACAGAGGTGTCTAACATACACACTTCACCTGTTATGCGTAGGTTCCATGTGATAGGGAAGGAGCTTATCGCCATCCACCTAGCACAATTCCATCGCCATGCGTGTGAGAATTTTCTTACAAAAATATCCCTAATAACTTTTTGCCTGATCCGAGAATAGAAACCGAATCTTTAGGTAAGCGGCCGCATACGGTTGCCTAACCTACCTAAGTAGAGCTGGTCCTAAAATACAACATACTTACTTTAATTCGTATGCAAAGTATCACACCCTGTATATTTACGATGGCAGTACTCTATATGACGACATTCTGCAATACTTGTGGGTGGCCTGCGATACATTAGGATATTATAGCCAATTGTATTGACATTTTAAACGATCAATAATATTGCGTAAGTTTTAATATACTGACCTGTGTGCTACTTGATGTACATTAGGCTATATAAAGAACATTGCACATTTTGACCCGAATATACATAAAAAGGTATGATATTACTTTTTGTTTTTATTTGAAGTCAACAAATACAATTTACTTGTGAAAACTAAAGAAATACCTAACTATATATACAAATCCATTTTATAAAAAAAAATCTGATTCGTCCGCATTGAATTGCCCGGTGAATCATGGGTTTTACTTCTACAACTACAACTACAACCTCTATCTAAGTATCTAGAACATACTCCTTTCTATACTATGGTATATTCAGTCATCGATTGCTATTACTATCAGCTGTATTTGTTTTAGAATACCGGCCTATATTTTTGTCGTACATTATCATAGTAAGGTTACTACAATATTAATGCCATTAAAAACAGTTAAAATACCGAGATTTTCCACTCAATAATTAATAGAAACCACATAAAAAAACTCACCGGCAAAGGCCAGTAGCCAGCAGATCTCTGTTAATATGGTTATTAATTATTAACAGTCATTAATTACCATATTTACAGAGACATCAGACACACATACACACGAAATACTTTAACAAATATTTTAAGTGATTTTATGGTTCTAATGTGTACCGAATGCGTTGAACTCTTTTGTATGGCGCTAAGTTTATGGGAGGTGCGATGGTGAGTATGAACATAGGAATATACGGAGTTGTACTTAGTTTGATAGAAATTAATATAACTAAAGTTAGTTTAGTAGATAATAGAAATTTAAGTTTTAGGGGCAATTTCACCAGCTCCAGATAAGTCCTGGATTCGACACTTTTTTGACAGATAAAAAGTCAAATTAGTATAGAAAATTATAGAATTAACAAGAACTTAATTATCCGAAACCTTGTCTGGAACAGGTGAAATTGGGTCTTTGGGTGTGTGGAACTGAAACATAACAGGTCAAAATGAAAATTTTATACACATCTGCCTTCTGTTATGTTATAATTGTTAGCCCCAATTTCACAAATTAACCTTATTGGTAGGATAAGCATATAACACACATAAATGAAATTGACAGCTGTGTTCTTTTTTGAAGTGTTACTTGTGTCACTTTTAAATTCCGTCAGGTTATATTTCATGGATCAGTTAAGAACTATTCGGAACCTGAACTAAAACACACAAGTGCGCACACTACTGGTTTCACTTTGAGTCGTAACACTAATCCTAGCTGACCTGTTAAGTAAGTAAGTGTAAGTTGAATGAAAAAGCCTCTCAAGTAGTAAGTGACGTGTCGTAAGCAGCCTTAAGTAGAAAATAACACATAATTGCATAGATCGCTCTTTGATTGTCTCGCTTGATACCGTGGTAATTGCATTTCCTACTGTTTTGTTTTACTGTAACTGCCTCGTTTGTCTAGTGGTAAGCGTATGCAGCCTCTCACCGCGTGGACTTGGGTCCGAGTCCCGGGTCAGTAAATGTGTTTTTTGGTACTTTACGTCATTAGATTCTCAATGGTGACCCTATCGCCATCACACATGGGACCTAAATATAACAGGTGAAGTGTAGGTTATATATAGGTACACCACTACCACACTATGCTATGGTGGATAACTGTAGTTTTACAATAACACTATATTCTTACCATGTGAAATAATAAAGTATTCGTGTTGGCACATTTTCACCCCTCTCTTTTTAACTTTTCAATTTTACATTGTGTTACAAATTCTTCTTGCAATAAGGCGCAAAAATAAAAGTACGAAATTATGAACACTAATTATCATGCAATACACGCAACCATCATTAAAAAGTATAATACAAATATATAAACACTGTTCCTCTCTCGTTGGTCAACGTCGGTAGAAAAAGTTACTTGGTTTTATCTCTAATTAAAAAAAACGAAGCTCTAAAATTCAAATTAAACGATGTGATACTGTTCAAGCTATAACAAATACATGCATAACTATTAAGGTCTCTAGTCTGAACTAAAGGATATAGCCTGTTAAAGTAATATTTTTGTTGGCTGTATCTACCTTAATTTGTAACACACAGAAATGTTCAATATTATTGTAAAAAGTAGAACGTGGTAAATACCGCGTAACATGCAGGTGTGAAAAGCCTACAAAGATATGTGAGTCATACGCGTAATTCGCGAAGTGCCGACAAACGTACACACGGCCCCAGATCAACCTATACATTTCCAGTATAAAATGATCTCCAGTTGAATATACTTACCGTGCACTGCGAGACCAGCTTATAATGGAAATGTATAGCTTGATGTATTTTATGTACAAAACGTGCAAATAAGTGTAAGTGAGATTGCGTGCACGCAATACGATGCCTACTAATTGCTCTTTTGACTCTGACATAATGCACTTATCTGACTTTGTAACAACTTATCAAAATTTTTCACTCAAATAATATGATAGGGCTCCTGAATTACGGGCACTTGAGCCTTAATATCTGAGTTTTCGGATTTAACGTAGCAACTTGTGTACTTAGTGGTCTAAACGAGTCTGTATGCTTAAATCGACTATGTGTATGTATCGGATGTCGCGGACTGGGAACACCTCAAGGTACACCTTGAGGTTTTCAGACTGCGAGCTTTCCCTTGTAGAGATTCGTTGACTGAGACGTTACAGATTCAAACATTACATCACACAAGAGATGATTTTTTTTAACTATAGTGAAAACTCGTGGTCCAGGAGGACCTTTACATTTTCAAATTTAGTGTTGGTTTTAATTAGTAGTTTTCTTCTATTCTGTTACTTAAATTAATAATGGTAACAGTTTGGCCTCAATAATATTTTGAGTACTTTTTCAACCTTCCAAATATTTTTGTACCAATTTAACATGAATGTGTAAGTATGTGTATGACATCCTGCCGCTTCAATAAACTGGCCTTGCAGTAGATTGCTTGACCCACTGTTCAAAAGTGACTCAACAGAATCACATGTTATTATGTAAATAGAGGTCACATAACATTACTGACCGCAGACTTCGTTGCTTCACCACTTAGATCTATTAATTTAGACTTGTTTTTCATTCCCATTGGATTTGCGTAATACTTGGAACATTATTGCAAAAACTAGTCATTTTACATCCTGGACGAGTGTGGTTTGAGGCAGATGTGAATTAGACGCCAAGATTGGTGTTCTACGCAACAGTTAATTATTTTGTGGAAGTTCATGTCTAGTTGGTAGAATTGTCCAAGAGGGAGAAGGAAGGGAGGAATTAACATGAAAATCTTAAATAATATATATGATACATTCACAAAATCACATTTTATCCCATGGAAGTAGGTGAGACGACGGATGACAAAATGTATTTTTGAAATACATTTTTTAGTGGACGTAGTGTGTGAAATGCATGTTTGTGAACACCCCTGCGACACAGGAGTTATTCCTAGTGCAGGTGTTATTTTTTTGAAACAAAAAAAAAACTTAATACAAAAACCAAATACGTATTTGTGTTTTTACTACAAGTAATACAAATAATTTATTGTATTAATCGGCCAGTTTTTAAATTCAGTTGCCGTTTACTTAAGGTGTTAAACAAACTGTATAAATACAGTTACCTTGATGAACATTAACATTGTAATGTTTACGTTAACTTTCTTTTATTATTTTGTATGTTCCAAACGTGCATTTTGCATCATCGAAGCACTGTAAAGCAGTGATGCATTTGCTGTTTATGTTGGAATTTATATATACTGTATTGTCTGACTTCAGAAACATAAGATTTATCATCAGCTTAACCCAAAACCCGGTAACCAAAATTGTATTATAATAATATATGTATTTCTAGGTATCCAAATAACATAACTTAACATAACATAACATCACGCCTATATTACCTAAAAGTGTGTGGCAGAGGTGTACAACACCCACATTTCACCTGCTATGTTTAGGTCCCATGGGATAGGGGGTGAGCCTAGCGTCTGCTATACTTCATGCTGCTATTGTTAGTTTCCTAATGGAAAGTTCTCAAATAACACTTTGCTCGAACCGGGAATCGAACTCGACACCTCGCGCTGAGAGGCGCTAACGCTTACCACAAGACCATTGTCCGGACTGATGACCGGATGGCGGAGTAGGTAGTGTATCTGCCTGCGACGCCGAGGTCGTGGGTTCGATTCCCACTTAAGACGAATCTTTGTGTGCATGAACATGGGGGTTTGTCTTAGTTTGGGTGTTTCTATGTATAATAAGTATATATTTACAAAAGAATAGTATATATGTAATAGTATCAGTTATTCTAGTACCTTAAGTACAAGCTCTGCTTAGTTTGGGACTAGATGACGTTGTGTGTGAGTTGTGAAATATTGTGGCAGTAGGTATCCAAATAGTAAATACAATTTGCATGTTAGTGTCCACAGTATTACTCAACACACATAAGGAAGCACGTTACCGCGTGATGTATCCTTTTTGTGTGTGATGTAAGTGTGTGTGACCAGTAATGTTTGTGATGGATGGTCAATGTCGAAAGGTGATGTGAATCTATGAGCGAAATGCGGAAAGAAAACAGGTAGTTCTTGTTCAACAAGCTTGCAAAAAGTATTAGTTTCTGTTATGGTTATGATGTTGCAAGAATTCATTTTATATAACATACTTTTGGCTATGGGTCAGTTTAACACGTTGGTGATATGAGGGCTACGTCGAAGCCACGTGGACTGATCGATCGCTAAGCACTGCTGAACGTAGCCGGCCGTTGGATGGATAGCAATCCTAAAACCTCGAGTTTCTGCCGTGCTTTGGAGAGCATGTTAAGCCATGGCATCAGCCCGGATCACCACGATGTCTGACAAATAGCCTAAGAAAGAGTATTGTATCGCTTCATACTTGGTTATGGAGATCTGATGGCGGTCACTTATAAAATACTGATATTAGAATAGTAGTAGTAGTGATTCCGCTGAATCCGTTGGATTAAAAGGTGATAATAAAAGTAAAATTTTGGAAAGGCAATTATTTTGCTATAAATGGTTTGACTGTTCTTTGTACAAATAAGTGAAATCGGTCTAACTTACACAACATCCCATATTTGCTATGAACGATTAAACACAATTTAGTAATCTCTATAAGGACTTCCTCACACGACATATGAATAACGCATTATGGAGTGTAGTTCTCTGAGTCACTGTACCATTCTCATCTCAATTACTTTGTGTTAAGATCGATTTGTACGCAGATCGTGCTTGACCTGATTGTCTCAAAGTATTTTCTCTTAACTTCTCATCATTAAGCAGTACGAAAGCCCTAGATAAGTTAAAAAAAAAGTATATATACATATATTAACTTTCATAATATTGTATTTCATAATGTAAAAGATAAGTGAATGAAATTAATGAGAAAACAATTATTTTTTTAAATTATTATTACATTTGATGTGAATCCAACAAAGTTTCTCTCACAACTTATTTCACTTTTCATTGTCGATGCTAGACATAGATAATAGATAAACTAAATGATAGAGTCAACGTCAAGTTAAAAAAAAAAACGTTCAGCAGGTCAGATAATATTAACTTAAATATAAGTTTTTTAATAGACTGTGAAAACTATCCAAACAGCCTTTTGTGACATGCGTCCTTGAGGTGGTCAATGTATTGTCCCGAATTTTGAATTTCGAATAGTGGAATAGAGATGTGGCCTGGGCGCAAATTTTGGGACGCTCCCAAAGTTGGTGATTATTGTGCTTTTACGCAAATGAATTATCAAAAACTTTAATCTGTTTCCTAATATAAAAAGGTGTAATTATAGTGAGTAGTGTGTTTGTTAGAATGTTAAATCTTTTCTCCTTAAACTCACTCAATTCAATTTCAATTCAAAATCATTTATTTTCTCTTCACAAATTGCTCTTAGTGTCTAATTATATCTAATACAATTTGAGATGGTCAACTTGCGAGAGACTGGTGCCCGAAATAGGTATTAGAAAATACCTGTGTTACAGGTCGCCAGGCCCCTTTCGAAATAATGAGTAGATATTATTGTTGCTATCTAGAAGAGATATAAACGGCAGTGCTTCAAAATAAAATTAGAAAATAATAACAAAAATACATACTTTTTGCGGATACGTGTGTGAGTGTGTGTGTGGGAGTGAGTGTGTGTGAGTGTGAGTGTGTGTGTGTGTGTGTGTGTGTGTGTGTGTGTGAGTGTGTGTGTGTGAGTGTGTGTGTGTGTTTGTGTTGTGTGTTAGTGTGGGCATATTGACTTGGGTATGTGTCGGCTTATTATGTTTTATGTGACTATTGTTATGAGACTTTCAGTCTGCTGGTAGTCAAGTGATTTAAGCCAGGTAGTAGTTAATATTTTACATTTATGTTTAGGTAGTGGATATATGGATAGTATTGTATTGGCTTTATTGTAAAGGTGGCTACCCAAGAAACAGTAAAACCTCTGGGAGAGGCTAGTGCGAAAAGAGTCACTCGAACAGACAATGCCTTTCCTCCGTTTATTAGTTGTTAAGGTAGTATCGTATATCATTTCAGAATGTTTTCTTACAATGATGGAGAGAATGAAATTTTGCCTTACTGTGAGAACATCCCACATACTGTATAAGGCAGTAGTAGGATAGCGAAAATCTAATAGGTGTCCCTTGCTGGTTCCACCCCAAGATGAAATACAATAATTAATAACAGATTGGCAGAGTGCATAATATACTTTTTTTATTGTATCACGGCCAGCTGCATGTCTTAAAATCTTAATTATGTAAATAATTTTACGAAGTCACTAAATGATAATTGAGTGACTAGTTCATTTTAATTAAGTTTTCGTGCATCTTACCATCCTATCTACAAGTGTTACTGTGGAACTATAGGTACGTATCAACCTATTACCGTCTATCTGTAAACCATTTAACAAGCAAACTACCATAATATTGGAGCAAGACGTAATAACTTAATCATACTAGTGTTGTTACTTTAAGACTTCTTCCAACAACCAACCGATCAACGCTTAGAGATCATGATAAGTGATAACATTCACTGTTAAGTTATTCAAATGTGAAGTGGTTTAGTTAATAAGCCCCTGTATTGTAAACACAGCCTTAAGCTTTCAGCCCTATATTTATTAATCGTAACAGTTACCATTTATCAAGAGATCAATGAAGGTCACCGTCAAATAACCCATTACCGAAATTATTTATTAGTGTTACATAACTGAAGATTTCGCGATACTGAAGCAATTAAGAAAAGAGGCCGGGCGATAAAAATATTTTATGCACCGCTACCAAAATGGTGGAATTCCGAAATCATCGCGAATCGAATCTAGAATACGATAAGATGGTATCGAGTGTTGTAAAATATAATGATTGCTGATGTGATAATTGGGAAAAGATTTGCATACTTTCAACGGTAAAGTTCGGTGGGCTTCTTGCACCAGTCGAAATGAAAGTTTTTCGTTGCTCATTGGTAATATTTTATTATATGAGCAGCAAAGAGCATACAATGAGCAGCAAAAAACTATAGAGTGCACGGACAACGTTGACTTAAAAACCGACATAGTGGTCAAAACGCTACAGAACGTGTCTCGATCGTTTTATTCTGGGAATCCAATTTCTCACCCAAGACTTTCGAACTAATGACGGAAAGACGAGAAACGCCAGCCGCTCAGATGAAACCCACCCCACCTGGCGAAACTAAGGATCGGGAATGGCAAGACTGTCACCTCTAAGTTCAAGATTCTCAAGGAAATCGAGAGCTTTTCTAGACACCTTTATATATTTATTTATTTATTTAACGTTAGCACAACAAAAGACGGACTTAATACCAAAGGCATTGTCTAACAGTCAACCTAAGGTGATGCAGGGTTAAAAAGTGGTAGGTGCATATTTGGTTTCAATAATTTGATTGGGACTTTTTCTTTATAAGAGACTATGGCAAGATTTATAATGAATGAATTTATATAGAACATTATTATATACATCCTTTACGCATCATGGATGACTTAACAATCAAGGCCTAGCAGCGATGAGAGAGAGTCCCTCTCGCCCCACTTACGCGCCACTACTACGAACACATCCCGGATGCCGTCTCGGGCAAGGTTCTAGCTGCTTTCAGACAACTTAAGAACAACACAGCGCCAGGTGGTGACGGAATGCTTTCTCAGTTTTGTTTTTAAAAAAGCTTGTATAACGATCAATAACCTTATTTTCTACTAGATTACTGGGCCAGTAATCTTACTTAATTGAACAATAAATAATAAACCAAGCAATGGAATGGCAAATATTCTTTAATGACGTGTGGCCAATCGGATGTTGTGGTTTGTTCGGAGTGGAGATTTGTGGTTTATGCAATGCTTGGGAATGGAAAGATTGAGCGCTCCTGGATTTAGGTTTGGTGCTCGGTGATTAAGCTTTTCTTGTTAGATTTAATAAAAATACGTACTTTCACCTTGATGTCTCGGGTACGATTCCCGGGTCAGGAAAAGGTGTTGTTTAGGATTCAACTTATCTCAATAGCAGCACAGAATTGGACTTGTGCCCAGTGGATGACTATAAGCTCACCCTCTACAAGTTGGGACTTAAACATAAGACCTGAAATATAAGTGCCATATACCGCTGTCGTACCCTCTGGGCTATATAGGCGTGAAATTATGTTATAACATAACATTGAATCACGCCTTTGATACCCAAAAGGGTGTGGCAGAGGTGTACAACTCTCACATTTCACCTTCGTATTATGTTAAATAACGTTATTTCTTACTAAGCTGCTAACCGTCTATTTAGCAATCTTGTCAATCATACTCTCTTTAGCACAAACTTTTAAACTTAGTCTGAACACTCAGGTCACACCTTTGATCCTACAATCAATCAATCATTATTAACAAACATGATTTAAAACACATCTCAAGATTATAACTATAAAGCTTAGCGGTTTAAGGAATCCTTACATTTAATAAAATAACCTTGAGTACATGAATTACATTTGTGAAAAGACTCGACTATTTCGAATGGATGACCACCATAGATACAACCTTGAGGTTATTTTTTCAAAAGATAAAGATAAATAAAAAGATAAATTTGGATTTTTTACATTAGATAGAACGCCAGAAGCAATTACACTATCCAATGGTCCCAATGACAAGGCCAAATACACACATTCACACACTCAAGCACACCCAGTCTCAGAATAAATATTTGCGAATCACACAAAGATTTGTCACATGTGGGGATCGAACCCACAACACCAGTGCAGTGGAAAGCGGCGAGGCGACCGCTTAAACCACTACACCACACGTGCAGACAAAAAGGAGCTTTTACAGGCCCTTTGCCAATCTGTGCCAGCCCACGGTTTCACCAGCTCTGCTCTTAGTTCTTCATTGTATGTTCTGATGACCCAAAAGTATAAGAAAAAGTTGTTAACAACACGTAATACTATGAAAAAAAAGGGAAAATAAGGAAAATAAAATGTCGAGTCCAAAAACGAGCAAATAATTTTCCTTGGTATATTTAACTGATAACATTAACATGGACTATATTCTGCTTCGTTCTTCTTTTTTGATAGATACATTAATGTTTCTAATTTATTTATAAATAGTATTTAGCCATGCTTAGCAATCTAAAACTAAGAACAAACGAAAAAAAATTGGACTTGAAGCGGGCTTTAGTCGCGTGTTCACATCCCGCTTTGAGTCCAAAAATGTTTCGACTGTTCTTAGTATTACATTAAAGTTGTAAGTAATTTTGGAGTTTCTGTCTATCACCTTCATATCTAGCGATTATTATTTATACTCACTGAACAACTTACAGTGAAAGTTCTGTTGTCTGCTCTTAGTATGGATTTAAAAACGGGTTTCGTTAATCACTTAGATTCTGCACAAAGACAATTAGGATTAATTAAAAATTTGCTTTTTAATTACCCATAAGAACTAAATAGGAAAAGTTGCAAAAATTAATTCACTTCCCTTTATAGTAAACCTCTTCCATATACTCCAGCGGAGGTGACAAGAACAACCATAAGGCTACTATAATTCCTTTTAGATTTTAACGTATAAATAATATAATTATGGTATTCAAGGCCTGTCTAGTATCCGGCAGATTGACCAACCAGATATTCACTCTAAGTGAAGAGAGTGTTGCCAATACCTAGTTTTTATGCGAGTCTATCCCCACTTAATAGATGAGATTGATTAGCAACGAGAATTAAGAAATACTTCAACCACTCATCAATTTAAATAATTCACTATTACACAATATACATTAATTTGTTGAAAGAGCTTCTGTAGATATGTATATTAAATTTGAGTAATTGTGGTTAGGCATTACTTAAAGAGATAGTATGAAGGTCGGCCTTCGTAGCCTAAAATCCTTATTTAGTAATTGCATAGAAGGTGTCCTTACCTTCTAAGCAATTACTAAACTAAATAAGCATTTAAGGATGGACTAGCGATCACCTATGTTTGGTATTTGAGCCAAAGGAATAATAATATACTTCTTCCCAAAACTATCCCTTAAGATTACCTTGAATTCAAACTGTCAGAATGATCTTTCTAGATTAGCTTAGGCAGTATTTTTTTTAAGCGATAACGATATCTGCGCTACCTATAACTCCTGTTCACTGACATACATTTCACACACAAAGCACACCCACACCATGGGGTGCTCTTCAAGCTGGTATGGGACATCGCCTATTTTGCTGCTTCTAATTTTATATTTCAGAAACTTAGACAAAGTTGCTTAGGCTCTACTAGACTTATAATCACCATAATCTCTCAAAGAGATTAAAGCAAATTTTTTAACACTATTCTATAAATAGTCGTAACTAGATAACAATTAACACTTTTATCAACAAGCCACGCAACTAAACTAACGACTGGAAAGCAACTATCACATAAATTGCTTTCTTTAACACTAATTGTTATCAGAAGAAGATCTCTATAGATCACCTTTAAGTGTTTCTAAAAATATTCAAAATAAAAAACGAAAGTAAGTGTTACGTACTACGATCAAGAATATTCCCACCAATAAAGTGTGAGAGCAGTAAATAGATCGCTATCAAATCGCCAGTCACTTGCGTACCGGACATCATACTGCGCCCGCGCAAGATTGATCGTTCAACATGATACAGATCTAGGAACATACAGACAAGTACATACAGATTTTTTAAATGTAGTTTTGTGTCTAAGTTGCAATTTATGAATTTTGTGTTAAATAAACTCACAAGTAATTTTACGTGGATATTGGCTCCCTAAAAGTATTTTCTAGATAATATTTTGGCAACAAGAGTCGTTCGAAAGTCTAGCAAAGAATAATATTATCATACCGCACCCGTCAACACTTGCCTTGAATTAGCCAACGTGAAGACAGACAATTTAAATTGATTAATGTCATAATACCGATTAAGTTTACTTTTAGTTCTTTAATCAATAATAATCATATAAATAGGTGTGGTTTAACAATTCGAGGTTGCGAAAAACTGCAATTCAAAGTAGATATTTTTGATAAACTATGTTGAAATAGAATTTTAATTTATACCTGATGATTGAAACTAAAACCATATTAATTTAAAAATATTATAAAATATAACAATGACATAAATATTCTCATATTGATTAATCGTTTTGAATTCAAGTTATTTAATTAAAAAAATAAAGATCTGTCAAATAAAACATAAATTGGATGAATATGAAAGGATTACACAATTTTAAGTCATACAACTGTCATTTTTAATTAGCAATTTATCTTTTTACTTTCATTCAATTTTGATTGAAGCATAAATACTGAGACTGTTCTTTGTGTTAAAGTTTCGTATCTCCTCGTCTTAAATTATTAGTATCCAATCAAACAGTTATAGGTCATTTTTACTGATTGACAAGTGCTTTGTTCACTAATTGGCGCCATCTTTAGAATAGGAATAATTGTCATTCATTTAAAAGCGTTTATTCCTTTTCAAAATGTAACTGTCAATTTTTGTAGTGTTTTGGGAATATTTCGTAAAAACTGAATGAAAGTATGATTTTATTCAACTAACTTTTTAGAATGCAAGTTTTGAAAGGATATAACAATTTCATTCGTAAATACAGCATAATTTTGTAATTTATCAACTTAACAGTTAATACTCTTTTAACTGATAAAATATAAAGGTATGCTTTTGTTATTAAATGTAATTGTCATATTTACCTTTTAAAGCCCACATTCTAAAAAGTTAGTTGAATAAAATCATACTTTCATTCAGTTTTTACGAAATATTCCCAAAACACTACATAAATTGACAGTTACATTTTGAAAAGGAATACACGCTCTTAACATTATTCAATCTTACAATGGTGACTCGGTTAAACAGTGTTTTGACTTTTATGATAGACATATATTTAGACATAATTCATCTGAACTCCTTTTCAAAAAAATTATAATTGGACTTTTGCTCTGATATTATTCATTTTTCAATTCAAAAAGGTGGCACAGTTATTATAAACCATTCAGAGGTCTGAGGTTAGACAACTGGTCACCTTTCACTATTCTTCTTCTTCGTATCGATGGCTGAGTCAAATTTTATTTTGACTTGCCATCGTGGTGAAAGGATTAGCCAATTCGCTTTGGAGGTTTCGCGAATTGCCGAGGGTGCGCCAGACGTAGGTATTCGTTGTGTACGTCACTCGGGGAGGCTCCTTTCATGCACCCCAACCTTTCACTATTATAAAACAAAGATGAATGTGATCTGAGTGATATGCATGCGGTTTTTGGCATCATGAACCACTTACTATTAAAAAAAAACGTTGCAATGATCGTACAGAATGGTAACATATTTATTATGGTTCATTATATTGAGAGAGGAGGAAACATTTCAAATAATTATCTTCTTTCTTTTTTTATCTCTGGTTTCTAAAGTTATCTTTATCTACTTAAACATATCAATGTGTAAAATGATAATATTGGTTTCTGTTATATAATTATGTTTTTATCAATAATGCAACTAAGTTTTTATTGACATTACTATAGAATTGTTACATTGCAACTCAAAACATTAGTTTGTATTTTCATTATTCAGAGGTACCTACTCTGTAAATAGATTTGCTTAGTGTGGAATCAAGTTTGGGATTGTTAGGACTACCGTCTCACAATTTTAACCTGCCCTGCCGTCAAATTAGTAAATTGCACTACGAAAATGATAACACCTTTTTATTTTCCTAAGTAAGCTATTAAAGCAACAGTAACTATATCTAATGGTTATTGAGTTGAAAAGGTTTTATCTGTTGGCTGTCCCTCTACGTAAAATTCAGATTATCAGTCAAATCTGACTAAAAGCCATATGACGATTGGGAAATGGCTTAGCGAATGATGACCATATCTAAAAGACTCTTAACTCTCTCAGGAAACTGGTTGGTCATAACATAGAATTCTCCGCTTTACGCCGCATGTACGATTATGTGTGTGCACTATAAGATTAGCAATTCTACGCCGCCGTTCGTGATGAAAATTTACAATAACATGTTACTGTACTAAAGTAGTTACGTCATTTATTATCTTAAGATCGGCTTTCTCTAGGTCCTGAACTGGGTCAAGCTACGTTTTGTTTTGAAGCATTATTGTTATGTGACATCCTTTGGAAAGGTTTGATTTTTTTACCCAAATCTCTATGGCTCAGGAGCCCGTGGGCTTAGACAATTAAACCAAAAATACTAGTTATTGTCAGGCGTCCCCCACTGCCAATTGTGGAAGAGCGCCGCTCTTGTGAAATCATAGATGCGCGGAACAATTACTTATTTTCAATAGAGTCAATAGACTTATTTGCATATCTTATATCTTGCCAATAAGCTTTATCTAACACCTGTTAAATTGGGACTAAACCTGACTATTACTTATGCAAAAATATCCGACTTAATACAGCTTAGTTTACAACCAGAAGCGTCAAAATTACTAAACAAGCGGTAAAGCCTATATTCTAAGCAATAACAGTTTTCTACATGATGCCTTAAGTGATTGCTCTTACAAGAGAACGTCTGAATCTCTATGCAAATTAACTGCAGGCTACAAATTATACAATGCCAGTATAAGTTGGTCTTCATTGCTATGGAAGCCGATACGATATGAGATCATCTTACTGGTATTGGTTAGCTTGATATGTAGTCGTGTGTACGATTTAATAAACTTTTACTCGTTAATGGTAATAGTGTGTTTATGTGTTAAGGTTTAAAATAAATAAATTTATACTTCTTCAAGCCTTGTTCTGGTTCCAGAACATTGCCCTGAGGGATCCCACAGAACGTGGGAGTGGTGTGGCTAAGGTATATAACACTCAAATTCCATCTGTTATGTTTAGGTCTTATGTGATAGATCGTGAGCCTATCGCTATCTACTGGTCATAATTCTAGACTCCATGCTGCTATTGGGCATTTTGTGATAGATAGATAGATAGAAAATACTTTATTTGTACATTATTTCACATGAAAAACATAAGAGGAAACAAAAAGGAAAGTAACAGAAAAAAATGTACAAAGGCCGCCTTATCGCTTAAAGCGATGTCTTCCATGCAACCTTAGGATGGACATTTCGAAAAGAGAAAATAAAGCGATAGTTTTTGCTTAGATAATAAGAAATGATAAGCATTGTTATATAATATATTATATCAATAAATTACATATTATATAATATATATAAAATATATAAAAATGTCTTAATATCTATATTATTATACCTACTTACAAATATACAATACATAATACTATAAGGAAAGATAGTGAAGTGATGTTAAAGTCTCACTTGCTTGATCCAGGAGTTGAACCTAAGACCTTGCGGTATGCGGCGCATATGCTAACGACAAGACCAATGAAGCAGTAATATGCTAATTAATGCACAGACATCTTATATGCAATAGTCGCGATGGAAGTCAGACAAATGAGATGATTAATCCACTTAGGCGCCGATGTCAAATTAATTCGATTTCTGGCAAATGAGGCATCATATCGTAACACTAGGATGTTGCTTTATGACAGCAATGTCTTACGGATTAAGGTTGTTCACTGGTTGTCCACTAACTATCAGGTGGACAACACGCTCGTTCGCTACATACGTTGTAACAGCATGACGTCAGAATATAGGGCAAAATTATTCCTAATCTCAATTTAAATCTTATAGTAAACTATTTATTATCACAATCAGATAAAAAAAGTTTAAAATTTAACCACCCGGGTCAGAATAAAAAACTGAATTAACACCTTTTTTTCAAAATACAAACATACATTGATAAAATCTGTGCCTTCTCTCTTCAAGCTTCGCCTTAGCCAAGAAAAATAAGAAAAAGTGAAAATAATTAAGTTATCTCACAGAACGGTATTGAACTTTAAATTGCATAGATTTGATAAAAATAATTAATTTGTAAATGGAATGATGACTGTATCTAATCTTATAAATCATTGCGACCGAATTCTAATGGGGTACAGCTATGCGTAGACGCCGGATTTGCACATAAAATTTGCATAAATAAAGGAGTTTAGTATTCATTTACACAATAACGTGTATATCATTACGTGTATATTTTATTATAACTAATCATATTATTGACTATTTCTAGAAGAAACACTTCTCTTATCATTATAATGTTAGCTACAAAGTTTAATTTGCAGCAGCAACGTTTATAAGAAATTGTCTAGTCCAAGTTATGCCTAAGCTACGAGTACATGTGTGCCACACTTAACCAAAATCTCTTAAGTAGTTTATGTGACGTGAAAAAAACATACACTTATGTCAAAATTTCGTTCGTAATATTATCAGGAAGCCGGATTCGTGTCAAAATTCAGACACAAACCAAGATGATTTTGTCCTTAATTTTTGATCACACAGAATAAATATAATACAATACGGGCCATCTGAAATTTTATATCCGTCTTTGAGTCAGCAGATCTCAGATCTAGAAATTCAGACCAGGCGGTAGCTAAAACAATAGATGATGGTAATCTTAAAAAAAAATACACGGAAATGGCGACACTCACTTTTAACCTAACAATGCATGAATAATTAAGTATTATAATTCATCGCCAGAATTCTAATAAAATGTACGTAACAATTATGCAATCGTCTTGCAGTTTTAATTTACATATTTATTTGGAAGATCGAGTATACGTGTAATTTGCGACATTGGCTTAGTGTGCGGTCTTAAATTCGATGCCCGGACCGGAGGTGATCTTTTACATTTTTCCGTTGGAATATTCTCAAAGTAGCACGAAGACTAGATTTGTGACCAGTAGACGGCAATAAACTTACCTACTTCTATATGGGATCTAAACATATCAGGTGAAGTGTGGGTGTTATTCACCAGTGCCAGTTTATTGGAGTAACACAATTAATTTTTTTATTAAATTTTAATAACGCCAAAAGTTCTTTAATTTTTTTTCAGGTCGTGTTTTGAACATTTTTCTAATTTATCAAATCTTGTAAATGCTTCTGTCGCCTTTTTGTCAACTATTTTTGTGAAAATCTAGTTTAAGTTTTACTGTAGGTTTTTATACCGTTGCATTTTTTTCAGATAATTAATTTCGACTGCAGCAGTTAGGAACCACATAAGACTAATTCAAATTCAAATTCAAATTCAAATCATTTATTTTCATAGGCCCCAGGCTGGAGCACATCAAAATATTACAAACAAATGATATAAAAATAAATTATACTAATTGCAATGATTAGAATAACCGGGGCTTAGATTAATTTTAATCCAACTGTTTAGAATCAGATTAAAATCAAACTAAGTACCAGCTCCGATGGGTATTGCATTATGAGAAGAGCTGGTGAGAAACTATTATACGTAAGGCGACAATTGGCTCACCTCTTTTCTCATTGGACCTAAACATATCAGGTGAAATGTGGGTGTTAGAAACCTGGTTCAATTCATTCGGGTAACTTGTATGTGATGCTACGACCGAGTGATCAGGGCCTAATCTCTTATCTCCAATCTCCTACCTAACCTAGGCTCTAAAATCTCTAACTTATCCAAACTGGTATACAGTTTTTGACAGTAGGTTAAAGGTGACACGGCGATATTGCCGCCTTGGAGCTCATTCACAAGACCTCTACGACCATCAAACTGACTTACTTTGACTTCTTATAGGAGTTGTGAAAACGAGAATGCAGTAACTGGTTTTCGAGCGTTATCATCAAGTAGTGTAATAAGACAATGGCTCGCTTGTCCAAAATCGACTTTCTCTAACCTTCTTTGCAGTGATTCAATGCAAATTTTTTACTGTTTGTCTGAACCTACACATCTACGTAATATGGTAATGAACTTTGCTCGCTACTTAATGATCTTTTTGTGCAAAATTTTTATTTTAAGTAGTTAGAGCACTCGTACACTACACTACCAAAAGTTGCGGCTAAAGGAGCCCACGAGTTGTGGAAGATATTTTTCATACAGTTGACCTTTAAAGGGACTGCTTCCGAATCTCAAGTTGATAGTAGTAGCACCATCGTTCCAGCTTCCTGCAATCAAATAATACTGCTGGTACCAGTATTTCGGTTTGGTGGTTACATGGGTGGTAATGACTAATTACCATCGAGTGGACTAAATGCATCTTTGCTACATTGCATAAACTAACGTCTTCTAACCACTAGCGGATTAGTTAAGGCATCAGCCTCCTTTGTACGGCTTGCCACTTGACGTTTCAATTCGATTATGCTGTAATGATCAACACAGAAACGTCAATTTCTATGTTCATTGTGTCAAAACACTAGGGTGTCCTCTAGCGCTGAAGTCACTGTATGGTTCTAAAAATGTCTTATAATAACGACATAGAATTTTGTTATTCGTGAGATAGATATTTTAGTACCTCGGCAATGCCGCGATACTATTTCAACTACGACATGGTCGAATTGAAACGTCAAGAGTGTGGGCTCCCGTAGAGTGACAATCCGTGCTAAGGGGGGCAGGTGTGCAGGCGCTCTTACTTGTCCAATTTCGCGTAAGATCGTTAACATTTACAGTTAAGTGATGTACGGGTGGTAAGTTACGCCTTCAGTTTGTACAATTGCGTGTGTGATTTCACCTGTTTTTTGTCACTTGCACTTTTGATGACCTTTTTACTGTTGCTCTAAATTACTGTGCAAATAAAAGGTTTAAGATAAGATTTGCAATTTATCTCTTTTTATATTTATTGGAAGTTTTACTTGACTTTATAATACAGTTTGTTTTAGTCGATTTTATGAATGTTAGTCAAAGAGCACTTAATCAAAATGGAGAAGAAATGTACGCAAATATCGATGCCAATAAGTCTCCCAAAACTCGCGGTGAAGCTGGACGGTGATTTGTTTCGCACATCTATAATTGGACTACTAGTTTTATATCACGAGCAAGATCGACGTTCTTTCACATTCGGCAGCAGGGGACGCCTGACGATGATAAGTATTTTTGGTTGAACTGTCTAAGATGTTAGTACCTACATATAACCGGAAAATATTTAGCTTTAAGTTTCAAACAAATATTCACGTAATAGCTTTAACAGTTTCTGATAACTTCACGATAATTCAACCGGCGACATTGTTAAATAAATGTCAAATTTGTATTGTGTTACCAATTTAAAACTTTATAAGGCAATAGTGAATCTAGCCTTAATGATGAATTATGAAATTGCCTTAAATGTGATCTTATGTGGTGGTCAGCGTATGCGCCTCTCACTGCGAGGTCTCGGGTTTGATTTCTGGGTCCGTTAGGAAATTTACGGAGCTTAATTTGTGCCTGGATAGCGATAGGCTCATCCTCAATCACATGAGACCTAAACATAACCGGTGAAATGTGGGTGTTGTACACCTCTGCCACATCCTTCTCGGTAATAAAGGCGTGAGGTTATGTTATACACTTTCAATACTCCAGTAAACGCTTTGCATTACAGGTTATAGGTCAATTATGACCATAACACGAGTGTCGTAAGACTTCGCTTGGTACCGAGGCATGGCAATCGATCAATCTGCCACCTGTTATGAGATGATTGTCTGTTTTGGTGTAACTGCGCATTTAAATTACCTGTCTGAAATATGTAAATATGCAAAATTACTTATTGGTTATTAAGTATTTTTTCTGCTTATTCGTGTCTTATTATTTATTTTAACGGTTGTTCTTTGTAGATTCAGCTCTATACATTTTATAAAATACTGATATTCACCTGAATTTGTTTAACTAGAATCCAACATCAATGTTAGTGCAAAGGTGTTCGGCGAGATGACATTTTTGATAAAAAAATTTGGTAGAGCTTATGTGAACAGCGTGGGCAGAAGTACCACCATTTCACCTTTAACCTGCAAAATAGTAGAGCTTGCAATACTGTGTTCCGGTTTGCTGGTGTGATATCACCGTAGTCCCCAGATGAAGCGATTTACTTTTGTGGGTTGTTGATGTTCATGGGCTATAGTTGCCATTTGCTATCAGATAAACTACATAAACTACACTAAGAAACTGTTGAAAAAAATACAGGACGGGTAGGATTTGAACCTACAAAGCTACGGTTGCCTCTTGCCATGAAGGACCCTTAATTTCTCAACTGTATGTTTCGTCATTACGTGACGTCCCATAATTTAATCAACTGTTTTTAGTATAAATTTCTAAGCATAGCTAAATGCTATAAAAAATACAATAGGAAGTTGTACATAAACTACGTCGTATAAACATACTTAAATAACATCTGTCATCGATTAGCTCAATCATTAATCGATTATATCAACAAAACCTCGGCTAAAAAAAAGCGATTGCCATTACTTCATTGATTCGACACAGCAGTTTAAGTTACAATGAACTCGAGTACATAATATTGTATTGTTTATTTTCAACAAGATTGTGATCGCAAATAATTTTATGTTGAGAAACGTCAGTTTTTCGCGTTTTGGAGTGAAATGATCTTAACGGTAGACGCCTAAACGCCGTGTTTCCATACTATCGTAATATGTGTTTAACTTATATATTATTAAGTTTTTACCTATTTTTATAGACAAATCATATCTAAATCACTAAAATGCATGTTTTTTCGTGGCCATTTTGCTAAAATTGAAACTATATAAACTGAAATTGTAATTTTAAAGAATAGAGTACCAACAAACATGCATTTTAGTTTTTTGATGATATTAGATAAATACTTAATTATTAAAGTTTAAGCCATATTATTTTTGTATGGAAAACAAATAATCAATTATTCTCCCTTTCGCAGATAGATAGACGGCCGGACAACTGAGGGATCCTATAAGTTTTTTTGTATTTCCCTCTTTAGATACGGAACCCTACAAACACGCCAACTTTTAAATTCTGTCCTCCTTAAAATTTACTAATGGATATCACAACAGCAGTTTTGCTTGACTCGGACACCGAATCCAATCTCTCGACTTGATCAACTAGGCAATAGGACAAAAATATTAGCAAACAAACGCAATGCTCTGATAGCCATATTCACCGGTCACACAATAAAATAACATAAGCTAACATCACGATAAGACGAATAATAAAGTTGTTTAGATGCACAGGCGCACCGCAACCTACCACATTGACAAATGGTACGTGTGTATCATGTCATATATCTATGTAGTCACTCGTATTTTTTATTAATATATAAAAAAAAACTTGTGTCATTGTTTGTTTGAGTATTGTATCACTTCATACTAGTTGTAAAGGTTTGATGGCTGTCGTTCCACGAAATACTAAATAAATAAATAACTATCATATTTTTTTTTCTTCCAATGCAATTAGGAAAAGAAAGAATTAGGAACATTGATTGTTTTATACTGTTTAGTATCTAATTCCTAAGAAACTGATTACTAGGTCACTATGATAGACATATTTTCGAAGAAAAAAGCTACCTATTTAATAAGAAGAGCGGAGCAGTACCATAAAACGCAGACGAAATCGCGTGAAACAACTAGTCATGTCATATGTATATTATACAATAGTTTATTAAAACCAGTGTTACTACTATCTAATATTGACCAAACAGTGCTAGGTTGCAAGTATCTGTTACAGAGGATAGAATTTATATTTGATTAGCTTTCCCGTGGTAATAGCTAACATAACATAACATCACGCCTATAATATAATTACCCAGAAGGGTGTGGCAAAGGTATACAACACCTACATTTCACCTGTTACGTTTAAGTCACATGGGATAGGGGGTGAGCCTATCGCCATCCATCGGGCACAATTCCAACTCGGTGCTACTACTAAGAATTTCCTGATGGAATGTTCACAAATAACACTTTGCCCGACCCGGGTTCGAACCCGAGGCCTCGTGGTGTGAGGCGCATACACTAACAACTAGACCATCGAGGTTAGTGGTAATAAATAAAATCAAAAAACTCTCTTTATAAAGTCAAAGTCGAAGTTAAATCATTTATTTTCATAAACCCCGAGGGGCGCTTGAACACGTCAACAGACATTATAATTATAAAGCAAATCAAAATTATCTAAAGAATAAAATAAATAAAAAATTTTGTAATCAAAATAATATAATTTGAATAAGCGAAGCTTAGATAAATTTTAAACAAACTGCTTAGCTGTTTAGAGCTTTTGTGAACGAGCTTGAGAGCAGAAGCACCACCACACCGTTTCATTAATATGCTGCCGTCTAAAAGAAGTATGTGTTCAAGTTTGGAGGTGATATCCTGCTCTGAATATATAGGCAGGACAGGCATAACAACTTACGTAGTCCTCCGAGGAAGCGACGCATCTACAATCAGTTTTTTTTTAATTGTTGATTCATTGGCTGTAGTTACCACTTTCCATCAGGCGGACTACACGTCCGTTCACTACATAAATATTTTTTTTTACTTGGGTACTCTTTATCCTTCACGGGGTGCACAGTTTGCGGACCTATGTCTTGAAACATCATCACCGGATCTTTCAAATCGAGGCCACGTTCCGGTCTGGTAATATGTTACAATAAGATTATGTACTAATGTTATAAAATGTTATACATGTAAGATGTCATGTATATAATTATGTTAATAAAAGAGATATTGTCATTATTCTCCAAGCCTTTTGTTATTTGATACTTTTTTTTTTTTTTTAAATCATTTATTTTTCATTTTTACAATGTAAGTTTGTTAACTCATGATAAACTCGCCAAACTGTTACGTTTGATGACTCTTTGAAACACTGCCAAAGATCTTTAATTAAATTAAATGTTTATTTCAAATTAGTTGCATATAAAATTAAATTTACATACATGCCAAACAATGACTTAATATCTAAGATAGTATACACATTACAATTTTATGTTGTCTAGTGGATGCCTACATTTTTTCCCCCATTTTTTATTCTTGAAATTAGAACTGGGACCGAGCCGGCTTAGTGAGCTCTCCAAGGTTCGGCTTCGAATAATAACTGATTATATTAAGATGCAGTCACCCATCCAACGACCGACCGCGGTAAACTGCTATTGCCCCAATGCCCATATTCCGTCACATTTTGAAAAGAAGAACCCACACCAAGATGTCACAGTAAACGAATACACTTGTGTCAGCCACTGCGCTTGCGCACGTAACCGACAGAAAAAAATGTAATTTTTGCTGAGCCTGGCAGGCAGATTAATGTTATGCCATTTACAAGTTAATTCATTAAGATACTAGTGTAATCGATACACTCTTATTTTGTATTTATTTTTCAAGACAGATGAAAATAATGTATGGCGTGTTGTTCATTTGAGTGGTAGCTACATCCCATGAACATCCATAATTTACAAAAGATTGCCGACCCGTTGTTAGGTACGTCTGAGGACTGCACTATTATGCATCAAGTGACAGTAATTTTAGAGTGTAATCTTACCACAAAACCAGTCGAACAAGCACTTCTGTTTAGCCGTATGTTTTACCGTAAAATGTATTATGTATATTTTTAGTAGCAAAGAAATTAAGTATCTTCTGTATATATTCACATGATAATATTTGCATATGGATGAGGTGAGTGCAGCAATGATATAATAATATTAATAGCGTCTGAGGTTAATTTAATGTTAGAGATCACACTTTATTAATGTGAATGATCTAATCGTTTTATGTATAATATTAATCAGATTTCTTGAATATTAAACATTGTTTTTTAGCACCAATATAAAAATGATTGTGTATTAATTTTTTATTTAGTTTTCAGTATATATATTATTATTTAATATTAAGTATGATTTTTTTTGTTATTATACTTGAACTGATTATTTTAGTACCAAATAAAAGGACTTATTAAGTGGTTGATAAAAATTTTAAATTAATGTATCATATAAATTTTATTTACGTTCGATTGTGTAGTAACACAATATTACTCCACAAATATTTATTGGTGAATATCAAATGACTTTTTGCAATCATACTTCCATTTTTAATCCGCGAAAAATTTCACAATACTGACATTAGCAAGAGTGAAGTAACGGTTTGTGATGATGTACCTAAACATGGGTCTACGAATGGACCAGCCCAGATCGCAAGCCGGCCTTCTTACGTATTGCGTAATAACGGCCGCTCTCAGATTTGGAACAAGCGAACTTGCAGAGAAAGTGCAAGCTGCAGATTGCAGTCCGATTAACAACCCGAGCGAAAATATTCGCTAATTCCAAGAAAATGGACGCTTGCGCAAACAATTTCGACACGTTGTCTAATTCGCCAAAGCAATCTAATATTTCGATCTCCAACTCTTCATTATCTTATTTATCTTAAGGCTGAGTTACATTAGACGGTATCGCGGTCACCGGGTTTTGAAACAACACATGAATCATTTCGCGTAACCAGTAAAAGTAACGCATAAACTTAGTTTACTTTATGATTAAATTGCTCGTCAATTACGTCACGCCCATCATAAACTCGTGCGGTGACATCAGTACTTTCAATTTTATTGAGAACTACTTTCGATAGGGAGCTATTACTGCCTCTTCGGGGCGTCGAAACATGTTTTTGTTTCGAGTTTATATACTTTTTGTTTAAACAGATAAGGCTTTACGATTGCACTGAGATGTACCAGTTGCATTACTTTTGGGTGTGAAAGCGATGCTTTAATCAATGAGACCTTTTACAAAAAAGATTTTTTTTTATTTACAGAAACTTATAACAACAAATATAATACATAATACATCTAAGATGCGATCACATGATTTACATTATAATGAGATGAAATGACTAACATTTGGCCGTTTAGTGGGGGACACCGTATGAGGATGAGACAGAGGGGATTCCGTAGGATCCAGAGGGAACACCGATGGTGCTGAAGTCGTGTCCACCGCTGGAGTATCCGTGTCCGCCGCTGGAGTATCCTTGTCCACCGCTGGAGTATCCGTGTCCACCGCTGGAGTAACCGTGTCCGCCGCTAGAGTAGCCGGAGTATCCGCCAGCGTAGCCGGTGGCGTAACCTTCCTCAGCCTGGTGGTATTGAGCGACCTGGATGGCCTGTTGGACGTGGTCGAGTTCGATGCCGACGATTCTGGCATGAGGCACACCGTAGACGGGGGCGGGAGGTCCGTAGTGAGAGGAGACGCCGTGGTAGCCGTGGGAGCTGCCTCCTGAGTAGGCTTGGTTCTGGATCTCGTCCTTCAAGATAATGTGCTTGATTTGGGAGAGGAGATGGGGGTCGACGTGGTAGCCCTCGGAGGTTTGGTGGCCGACGGGCACAGAGTGGTAGTGGCCGGAGCCGCCGCTGATACCACTACCTCCGATGGAGATGATGGATGAGGGGGCGCTGTAGCTGTAGCCACCGTGCACTGGGGGCTCAGCGGCGGCGCAACCCAGGAGGGCGAGAGCGACCTGTTGGCAAATTGATGATTTGAGATACAGAACTAAGGACCTAGCAAGTATTGAAGAATAATATTTTTAAAGAAAAAGAAAAATATTTAATTCAGTCCAGTAAAAATGAAATTTATAACAATGAAAGTCTTATAAGTCAAGCCTGAATCTGCAATGTTGTTTATTTTTTTTATATTTATTTAGTGCTGTGAAATGCAAGACTTTTTTTTCGACATTATGCGATGTTAATTTTTTGATGACTCAATGTTCAAATGACTAATTTACAAGTGTAATTTGAACATGGATGTAGATTTAATTTGCTTAGTTGTAATCTTGTTCATCTCATGCACCAAAATAAAGAAAATGATAAAAAAATCTTCACAAATTTTTTGACTTAATTTTTTCACAGTATACAATAATCCCAAGAGTGCATCTCAGGTTTGTTCCATTGTATAGCAAAAATATATTTTTTCAATCCAGGTTTTTGAGTAACTATATCACTATACACTATCACGTATCACTGTTCACTGCACTCCGACTTACTAGGTATTTGGCCATGTTGTTTCTTGTAAGGTCTGTAGATGTGTGATGACCGTATGTCGAGCGGCAGGCTTTTATACGGGGGAATCGAGCCTTCTACTTTTACTTTACTAGCAGAGGCAACGAGGACGAATTCGGGTTACAAATGAACTATTTTTTTTCGGATTATGGGTAAAAGGTTAACACTTCAACGGCTATATGCAAAGATTAATTGAATAAGATCGAAACGCTTTACGAACGTTAACTTTTTAAATTATTGTTTATTGTCGCGGCTTTTGTTTTTTAAAAGTTGGTATGCAGATCTTTTTAGAGAGGACTTTTTATGTAATAGTTCTTATTTTGATGGAATTCATGTCATTGATATTCAAGTTTGGAATGCATTTGCAATGGACGGTTTCATTTTTGGCGGTTAACTAATTGATTGTTTGTTGCGCCGGATTCGATTTAATTAGTTGAATATGTATATTTATTATTCGCAAATAGTATAGGTGAAAAATAATATGGTGCTAATTTATAATTTATGGAACTAAATCGGAGCAACATGTTTATAAATGAGGTTGTACTTAATGTAATTTTCTTAAAATAGTATAACTTATTATACTGTTATTTTATTTTAACAAAGCGTTCATATACGTTTCACAAAAATGTCTTATTATTGCCACGATCAAGTTAGTTCGGGGTATCTTAAGAGTGGATTTAAAAAAGTTAAATATGCCCGTGACTACATCTGAGCTGGAAACAACCTTGTAAATAATTGTTATATTTTCGTTTTTCATTCGTTCTCTCTTGTTTTTTAACCGACTTCAACAAAAAGGAGGAAGTTCTCAATTTAATTGTATTTCTTTCAGTTTTTTTTATATTTGCTCGCCAATTACTCGAAGATGCCTGAATCTATTTGAAAATTATTTTTTTATCTAAAATATATATTTGTCATGTGGTCTCATTTTATTCAGGTCTCGATCTGAAGGTAGGATCCTAGAGATACCGAGTTTTTTTTTTTTTTAATATAAGAAATCAATTATTAAAATTATGATATCTTATTTTCATTACAATCTAGCCTATTAAGACTAATAAGTAATATTATGTTAACCTAAATTGCTACGTAATAACCCTCAAATTTAAAGGGTTTCTATATTACTTTTTTGTATATTACCTGAAGCTACTCGGATATTTGCATGATCCATGTTCCATGCTAATGCTGGAAGGTACAACTCCTTAACGGTTAGAAGTATGGGGATAATTCGTTTAAAATAGGCACTTTAAGGCTGTTTACTGTTTTATTTTAAGTTTTACACAGATCAGGCAAAACGTTGAATACAACTAATGTATGTTCTAACTTTATAGTGCATTTTTTTGTAATTGAAGTCGGTTTATTTTTTTGTAAAATTATTTCTATCCTTTGTTTGTTTTGCTGTCCTATCTAATGGCATAATGATAGGTTACTTTTACTTACAATCAATAAAGTATATAAAAAAACAGTGATACCATTATTTTAAGAATAATTTTAGCGTATAGTTTAAAGCCGATCCTTAAAATAATATTGGTCTTGAGGTTAGGATGTAACAGCAACAGATACTAATAAATTAAGGAAAAGTATAACTTTGATATCATCGTTGGCGTTTATATCTTTCGTCAGTTAATTTGAGAAGGCCCTGAAATTACTGGCACATGAAGCATAACACCGTAGTCCTCAGCTGCAGCGACGCATCTATAATCTGCTTTTGTGGATTGTTGATGTCCATGGGCTGTACTCCACTTACCACCAGGTGGACTACATGTCAGTTCGCTGTGGGCGAAGTATAAAAAAAGGTGTTTTTGCGTGTGATAAGTTAACAGAATAATGATTTTGGTGATGCGTTTGCAATTAAATTTAAGTCGATTACAAAAAACTATAGCAGGATACAAACTTTTAAATATGATGTTTTCATAACTATGTAATTAACAAATATCTAATTACAGATGTAGTTAATTCCTTGACACAGATCTTTACTATGAAAAAATCGTTCATAAGTTTGTTAGTGTGTAATTATCTCCGGAATCACATACTATTATG
This sequence comes from Hypena proboscidalis, assembly GCA_905147285.1. Lineage (NCBI taxonomy): Eukaryota > Metazoa > Arthropoda > Insecta > Lepidoptera > Erebidae > Hypena > Hypena proboscidalis. The sequence goes on along the minus strand of LR990136.1, from coordinate 21,118,231 downwards.
CAAATAACTCATGTGTTTGGAGATTTGAGCGTTTGGCGTTATTTATGACAGCTAATAACGTGGCTGGTTGTTTAATGGTTAACTGGTTTTGGTGCGTAAATAAAAAGTACCTTTAGTCCTTTCTGGGATCATGAACTATTTCGATGCCAATTTTTATCAAGCGTTTAGCTGTGAAGAGAAGGATTGATAGACAGACAAAGTTACGCTTGAATTTATAATATTAATAAGTATATAAATTACAAAAATGATAATTATTATGAATTATACAGGAAATTGTTGCTGTTTTTTTTTATTTTTGCCTCTATTTATTTGTTTGGCGCCTAATTCGTGATGTTTTTTGTCAAACACCTTATTAATTTATAAAATATTATTGTTAGTTTTTCTCGTCAACTTTTTTCAATATGTTTAATGTTTAAATCGAAGTATTTTCAATATAATTTTAGCATGATTTATAAAATATATCTGCACATACTTAAATTCTGTACATTCCATCAAATGCAACATATTTTGCTTCATCAACCCCATATTACATCCAATATTGGCCTCACTATGCCAATGTTAGATTAAATTCAAACTAAATAAATTCAATATCGTGCTAAGTGTCAATCACTTGCAAATCAAATTGATGGAATTCTTGATTCGATCATGATTGGATGGGTGGAATAGCACCCTAAGGCACATAACATATTGGTGATTGAAACGATTGATGTGCAATAAGCAATAATGTGCTATGCGTCGGTATTTAGGGGAGGATAAGTGTCAATGAAATATATTTTTTTTTGTAAAAATAAAATTTTGTTTGCAATTTTTTTTGCTTAAGGATTGTATTTGTACCTGGTTTTCAAGATGCAAATTGCATACCAGTAATGATATTTTATTTCTTAGTCTTTTTTACAAAAAAATTGAAGGGAAGATATTGTACTCTTATTCTGTTTTATAGTTTTACTGTAAACTGTAATTTACACGGTACTTGAAAAAAAGAGAAACAAATATTTGCATAAAGTACAACAGGATAAAGTGGTGCACTTCAGAAAAGGCCTATATCCAGAATTGGACTTTAACGGTCCAATAAAGATTATGTAATAAAAGTTAAAAACTAGATCACCAATTTGTTTAAAATCGTGTATCATCATTTAAGCCAATCATTTTCCTAGAAAGTCATACCGTAAGACATTAAACTTACGGAAATAAAAGCTCATACAAAATAACGGTAACTTCTTCTCTTATCTTTAGTTTAACGCTTAAACTACAGCTCACGATTTCTCTGGCCCGTACAAACATTGAGTGAGAGTGCAAAAACGGGTTTAATGAAACCGTAGATTAAGAAGCATGGTGAAATCGGCCTTTACTGGTCGGCTTAACCATGAACCCCGCGTAATTATCGATCATTATTAGTAATTTAATCTCGATTCTAAGAGCTCTGCCACTTCCCTTTGATGGCGTAATTGGATCGTCTGTGATGACGATTTGATAGAATGATGCAATTATTGAGTGCACATTGGTTTTAATCTATCCTTGAGTCATCCTAAGTTACATATAGGAATGAAATATAAAAATACTATTTGCACCCCGCGGTTTCACCGCAGACAAAAGTTACCCAAGTCCTGCACGATGCAAGTATTGCATGGCAATTCTAATTCTTGCTTTATTTATTGCAATTAAAAAGACAGAGATAGCAAGATAATTGCCTCGAAAAATTGCATCGTTTAAATAGATCGCAAGGTTTCTTTCACCTACATATCAAATATCATTAATATCGGTTCAGCCGTGTAGGTATGAAAGCGTAACGGACAGACAGACAGGCATTTACATTCAGATTTACAATATTAGTTCGGATTACTTACAAGATTAGGCCCTAGTTTCACAGATGTTAGATTAACCTTACTGGCAAGACAAGTGTTACTTTTATGTCACTTTTAAATTCGGATCAGTCAGGTTATATTTCGGTCAGTTTATATTTTATGTGACGGATAAGAACTGTCCGGGACCTCAACAACTGGCACTAGGATTTTTTTTTTAGTAATAGATAGTTAGGACTATGTTTAATTATTTCTCGCTATAATCCATGTATATAAAATGTTTTGATTAACGCTCGTCAATTCCGGGTGGGTGATCTGTCAAAACCCTCCAGTCCAGTCTCTCATAAAGGAACATAACATTAATGTCACTAGCGTTTTGTCACATTATATCTTAAGTTAATGACTTGTTTGTGAACCTTTCTGATGAGAGAAATCAAATTGATTATTATTTATTATTATCATTATTATTTGCTATGTTTTTTTCTTGAGCTACTACATCTACCATCATAAAAGTTGGTGTGGAGATTTTAAATATTGTTTTGCACAATGCGCGAAATCATTGCAAATGTCGCCGGATGTACATTTTGTAATCCTTACAATTTGTTTTACATTCAAGTGTATAAGGACCGGTCATCCATTGCGATATTTTATCGGAAATCAGACTTTTATAATCTCAAAATATCATTATGTTGCAGCATTTGGTTGTATGAAGTAACACAAATTGGACAGCATGTGAAATTTGAAGTTGCACAATGGTCTGGATTATTAAGTCGCAATAAGCAACAACTTTTTTTTAGAATTTTTGTGCAAATATTACATCCAAATTTTCCGTGCGGCACTTATACTAGACTATATCGTTCACGCATCATAGAGACTCATGAGGTTCACGCCTATACCTATAACCCAAAAGGATATGGCTGAGGTACATAACACCCACATTTCATCTGTTATATGTTGAAGAATTGTTAAAAAAAAAATACAAACCACACTTTTGTTCGATAAGTCACAAAACTCACCATAAACTTACAAACTTTTACTTTTTTTGTATTCTAGGATGATATTATATTTAGTTTATTTACCGTTATAATATAATCGCTTTACTTCATCTTGTAATTACATTGCTACACTAAAGGATTACGGTATTATGCCCCCTGTGTCAGAAATTGCAGGGTTTTATCTTACAAACCGGCCGGAACACATAAATAATTACACCACTATTACGCTTTGCGCTATTACTTAATATTACTTAAAATATTGTGTTTATGTTTTTAAATGTTTTACACCCGTACACGGCTAACAATCAACATATTCATTTCCAGTATAAACTGGTCTCGTATTGCACAAGAAGCCTGTACAACACGAGATCATCTTATAATGGAAATGTATATGTTGATGTGGAGATGTCTGTACAAGTTTAACTTGCATTGAAAAGTCCAAAATAAGTAAGTGAAGGTCATTTCTTGGTAAAAATAAAAATATGCAAAATGCAGGTTTCTTTTTAAAACAAACCGAGTGCTTAGAGTGATGAATTATAATTTGTTCACATTTAAATACCAGTCCTTATAAGTAAAATGTCATTGCCAGTCTATTGGTGCTTTATGGTCTTCAAATGCAGCATCTAGTTTGGTTCCTGGGTAAATCAGACAATGAGTTTCTTTGAAAGATAAATATCATTATGAAGTCATCCGGCAACGAACCAAAGTGATCGACATAGTTTGCAAAATAAGCAGGCTGCAGAAGCAATGAGCCACGTCTGCCGAAGGACCGACAGCTTTTGGAGCAAACGAGTCTTGGAATGGAGACATCGACTCGCTAACCGTAAGGCAGGTCGCCTCCCACCAGGTGGACTGATGACCTTCTTCATAGAGAACATACACCTATATTTTGTATTGCAGTTGCCACATACCATCAACCTGCAAATCATCTTTGAGCTACATAAAAATAGTATAACCATCCTCCTTCAAAAAAGACAATGATGTATGTTACATGAATGTATGATGAGAAAGCAAAAGAGGTGTGTAAGGAGCGCGTAGCACATGGTATTACATTATCTCTGCATACCCCCATAGAATAAAGGCGTGATTTGAGCTATGTACCCATTTTGTATTTGCTGAAACGCGAAGAAAAATAATTCATATTTAATTACTTGAGATGTTGTAACGATGTTATTATCAAATGAATTATACTTTTAAATTAAATAATTGCGTCGTAATTGTGCATTAAGAGTTGTTTAACTTTTATGAGTCTGTGAACCAATTCAGACCACAGACGGTGGTATTTACTTAATGTTGCATTACTTTTGGATTTAGGCTTCCTTGAGTCATTTTCTCAGAATACAAAATTGTACACATACAAACAGACATTACACGCATACATACATTTGCATAATATTATACAAATTACTAATTCATTATTTATTTTTAGTTAGATAATTTTCTGTAAATTACTGGTATTATTGTTAAGCTGCACAAGCTTAATTCGTTTTTGTTAAGAGAAAGATCCCGTCCGTGGTGTAATGGCCAGGATTCGAACCCACGAACTCGTGATCGTAAGACCTAAAAGCTCTAAAAAAAAACATTTATCGGGCACAATTGCCGACTCCGTGCTGCTTTGAGATTTACGTGATTTAAAAATCTTAATTATTTATTAAGTCTATTAAGTCCACTTGGGTAACAACCACACTAAACACCACAGCAGTCGCTCTCTAATTACTAGACCATACGAACCAAGTAAATTGTTTTTATACCACAAAAAGTTAAATACATCCTTGAACTTTGCACATAACGACGATCATCTTATAACGACCCCAGTGAGTTAGTACACTTGTCACAATCACCGATGAATCCTTCTTAATGTCAAGCGCAATGTCCCCAAGTCCGTGGCAATGACCTTTTGACAGGTGACAGATGTTTGATGCATGCGAGTGCGCATGTCATCGCGTTATGGAGGATAGGATATAGATAGGCTTGACATTCATTGAATCTAGACTTTCTAAATATAACTTATAGTAACATATATATATAGCATAACCATTTCTAATTGTATTTACTAATACATGCGATTTATACAATTTTCACGGCTAATAAACTGACGAGTGAGTGAAATCTAACGGACACATTTTGCAGACAATTTTATAATTCGAATTCATGTACTTCCATTGCTGGTACAAGTATATTACCTATATTTGTGCAACTGGATATCTTAATCATTCTAGTATATTACTATTTATATAAACCCGGAGTTCGGTCTTTATCTCTCATTAAATGTTCGAACGGGACAGAGAAATCGAAAATCGTAGCTCAACTGTTAATTCGACCGATAAAATTGTCCCTTAGTTTTGCGACATTACTGCAATCTCACACAAAATATCCGACTTCGCTTTCTCACAACCCAATACCTAAGTAAATTTCACTATTTATAGTAAATTATAATATACATAACAATAAATACTGTCATTATTTTTCACCGCCAAAAAGCTAAACTATAATTTAAGCTATCTATAAATTATCTTCTATTACTTTAACCATTATACAAAGCAAGTTTTTTAAAAAGCGAAAGGGTGAGTAGTGATCGCCATAAATCCTCTAAAGTGAGAGTGAGAGAGAGTATGTGTGATGGCATTGCTAACTTTGTACTTAATATTATTAGCACGTGACGTCTGGGGTTAGGCTCCTCATGTCGGTACAATTATTGCTATTTTCCCATCAGAAAGTTTTCAGTTTAAGCACGGTGGCTGGTTTTGTACCCTGTAGATGGCGAAAGGCTCCAATGAGACCTAAACATTGAATGGTGAAATGAACTTGGACAAGTAGTAACCACGTTACCATGGACGTAACATTTTCACAGAAGATTGTCGATGCGTCGCTTCATCTGAGGACTACTACTGTTATGCCTTGGTTGATGTTGTCTGCACGTGTGGTGTAGTGGTTTAAGCGGTCGCCTCGCCGCTCTCTACTGCACTGGTGTTGTGGGTTCGATCCCTACATAAGATAACTCTTTGTGTGATTTGCAAAGATTTGTTCTTAGACTGGATGTGCTTGTGTGAGTGAATGTGTGTATTTGGCCTTGTCATTGGGACCATTGGATAGTGTAATTGCTTATGGCGTTCTATCTAATGTAAAAAATCCTAATCTATTTATTATTAATTATGTTCAAAGAGCGAAAGGATGTACACCATAAATCTGACAAGGTGAGAGTGTATGTGATTGCCGGTATAGCTATGTAATAATTAGCACCACACCCAGCTCGTTCGCGGCTTGCAGCGGATGCTGCGGTCATCTCGGAGAAAGGAATCGAGGTGAAAGATGTGGGTGTGCATTGTCGTACGAGAAATACGAAGAATGACGGATGATGACGTGGTGAATTAAAATGTATACTGTAATGAAACAAGTATTTAAAAACCACTTTAACAAAAACACAATCAATGCTTTTAATTTTCACTTTTAGAATCGGTCAAATTGTAGGTTTAAGTACTCGATGAGTAGCTTTTTTAGAACATGATGAAAAGTAAAAACAGTGACATAGTAAAAAATAATTTATATTTAAAATTCTCATTGCTAATCTTTCATTAATTTATTAGCAAATATATTAACAATCGGGGAATCTTTTGCAGGATAGGCAAAAATTAATTAAATTATAGGAATTATTTTGATAGAATTAATTGTTAGTAGTCTGATCGTAATATACCTAAAACAAATAAAAAAAAGCTATTTCTTGAGTTGGTTTTCGTATCGTATGTAACAACGTAACTACCAAATCTAACTAGCTTGCATCTTATCCGCGCTGACCTGCCAAAGTGATCCGCTCACCATTACGTAATCAGTATTACACATACGAGTATGTTGTCCATCTCACACGTACATACATACACACATACGTACACACGGCTACCGATCAACCTATACATAATGTGTATCCAGTATAAACTGGTATCGCTTAGCACGGGAAACCTATACATTGCAAGACAGTCTTAAATTGAAAATGTATAGATTGATGTGTACGAACCTTAATATACTTACATACATTCTTTACCGACACATAATATTACTGATACATAATACAGATTTTGTACGAATTTTATGGATGATTTTTTATGGTATCGATATTTCATATTGTTATGTAAAATGTTGGTATTTTTGTTATGCAAAATGTTAGCTTGGATTCTTTATAATATGAATAGTAGCATAGTATCTACTTCTTAAGTAAGTGGATGGCGTGTCAATTACGTAAATTGATTATTATAAATTTAGTTTTTAGTACAGTTGTAACCGATACATGTTATTTAAAAAAAACATTGTTCATAGTTTTTCACTTTCTTGAAAAGTAACGGTTTTTGACTTACGCACTGTTAGAACTTTACCGACGTTACTTGATGAAGATGTAGCTTTCTAATATTAGCATATTTTTGATGAAACCATTGTTTTTTTAGTAGAATCGCAACAACACAAAAATTAAACCTTTTCATTTTAAAACCTTTTGATTATTATACATTGTAAGCTTGTCTTGTAGTAGTATAAAACATTTTCATCATGCAGGCTTACCCATCCGTAATTTTTGACCCATGTTAACATGGACCCCAAAAATCCATAATTGGTAGAAATCCCACTTTCCAAAGTTCCATGCATGTAATACAATCTGATTGACAGCGTTTATCATTACAATGTTGCAGTCAAGTAATGTTATTATCATAATTACTTTGTTTTATACCCCATGTCGATCACTGAGAAATAATTATTAAATTTTGTACGGGGTGAAGTCGAAAACCAATTTAAAAAACATAACTTTATGTATGCAAATTAAGCAAGGAATAACCATGATAGTAGCTATCTTTTTATTCGGGCGAGTTAATTAAGGCTCCAATTGAACATTTTTAGGAAAGCTGAGTTCATCAAACGATGTTTGTATTGGGTTGAGTTGACATTTTTTATCGAACCGTCCATTCAGTTTAAGAAAAATATAATTTAGTGACTCGAAGCAGTGTACTCCGGGACTGTATTAAATAAACTAAGTTTTAATTGATAGTGTGTATAAGTGGAGTGAAGTAGTGCAATTAGAAAGACGTCAATAAAAAGTAAAAAAAAAAACAAACCAGAGATCTTAGAACTCATGAGAATTCGACTGACCTATCAAAGTTTGTTACTAAAACCAAAATCTGTACTTCAGAAATTAACGTCTTATAAAACAAATATTGGTTCATTGAGAGTGGGTGCAGGTATGTCTAAGTTTTTTTAGTGTGTAGGTATGTGTTAATGCCTGTTTTCAGGGTCCATCTTAATAAAAACAGACAAGAATCACACATCGTTATGACCTCCAAAAATCAAGAGAAACTATTTATTAGTTACACAACTAAATGATCTATACCATCGGAAGCCAGAAAAATTACTGTAATTAACTTTAAGTTATCGATTACGCAAATATAGCTGGGGCGCGACTTCGTCGTCGTTCTTCAGTACAATATTAAATAGTTTCAAACATCTTTAAGAAATAAGACTATCAAGCTCAGTAAAAATTATCCAAATCTGACCAGTAGTGCTTAGTATTAACGTGATTAAACAAGCAAACTATATCCCGCGGTTTCACCCGCCTGATAGGAACACCGATAAAACAGTCAAAAATATAGTCAGCTACCGCCTCTAAAATTAAGCATTTACAAACAGATATATAGAAAAATAAATGCAAATGCAAAAAATATTTTTATGATACATCCTGGATTTTTTTTAATATAAATATAATATAAATTATAAACTGGTATCACTGGTAATATTTACACGATATCAATGTATCGTGTAAATATTACCAGTGATACCAGCTTATAATTTATCTATAGCTATACAAAACCTAGTTATTATGACATAACAAACATACAGACAAAGACACTTCATTTTTAGGGTTCCGTACCTCAAAAGGTAAAAACGGAACCCTTATAGGATCACTTTGTTGTCCGTCTGTCTGTCTGTCTGTCAAGACCTTTTTTCTCAGGAACGCGTGGAGGTATCAAGCTGAAATTCATATCAAATACTCAAGTCTATGGTCTCTTGGAGCTGTGAAAAAATCAAACTTCTAAGTCAACGCGATCAAAAGATACTCCCGTTTATGCCGCAAATTTTCGACACTCGCAAGGGAATCAAAACCTACAGGGTACTTCCCGTGAACTCAGAATCTTGAAATTTGGTACGAAGCAACGTCTTATAACACAGATAAAGGAAAAATTGCGAAAAGCATAAATTTTTAGTTACATCATATAATAAAAATATTTTTAATAATTTTAAACTTATTACCCCTTTACTCATGAACGCGTAGTGGTATTATATTGAAATTCTTAACAAATACTCAAGTCTATAATATCTTTAAGCTGTAACAAAATCAAACTTCTACGTCAACGCAATCAAAAGATACAGCAATTAAAGCCGCATTTTTGAAACTCGCAACTACTCGCAAGGGAATCAAAACCTAAAGGATACTTCCAGACGACCTGGAATCTTGAAATTTGGCATGAAGCAACGTTATAAAGTACACATATAGGAAAAATTCCGAAAATCTTAAATTTTTAGTTACATCACATAGTATATTTTTTTTAATAATTATAAACTTACTAGCTGACCCAGCAAACGTTAAAATACCATAACTTTTACTTATATACCTACAGGTTTGTACGGAACCCTCGGTGCGCGAGTCTGACTCGCACTTGGCCGGTTTTTTTATTTATTTGTATGGATGGGTTAAGATGCAATAAAATTTATACCGACTTCAAAAACGCATTGGGTTAACCCATGTCAAGTCAATTCTCACTTTCAAACTGGTGCAATAAAAATACAGGATGTATCATAAAAATATTGCAATATCGACATTTTGGAGCACAATATGTTGGTACAAACAGGAAAGTTTTTCAATTGATATCTTACCACCAAAATACTGTTATTGTTTGTAATAATCAAAGAGGTTGTAAATAAGAAGCATTCCACATTCGGCACCAAATTTTTCGGCACCTGTGGCTTTGGCACCTTTACTATTCCTGTTTCGGCACCTATATACGGGGTGGATGCGACATAGCGACATTTATTGAAACCACAGCTTCTATACATGGTAAGTATCAATTTCCACCGGATAAAAATTCTCTGACGAAAAAAAAAAAATCACGTTCTCCAAACAATTTGAACATTGCGATCGTGCAATTTGTTCGGAAGACGTGGAATTTTTTTTTCGCCAGAGAATTTTTTATCCGGTGGAAATGCATACTGGCCATGTATAGAAGCTGTGGTTTCAATAAATGTCGCTATGTCGCATCCACCCTGTATAAATTTGGTGCCGAATGTGGAATGCTTCGTAAATAACTCTAATTTTACTTTTCTCTGGTAATAATACTGCCATCCTTTAATTATCGGATGTTAACCATCAAACTATCTTTCTCGTCTGGATTACCACCTATGTCATCTTGAATTAAGAAAATATGCCAAACATTTTTTTTTTTATATTATGTTGAAAAATCTCCATTTCTTTTTATCATAGTAACAAAATTGTATCTTTCAATCTATGCGGTTTTGGTATTAACATGCTGAGCAAGTACTTAGTTGTTCTCGTTTTTAGATCTCATCCTATCCTTTATCAGATCACGAAAATGATGTCACCACTAACAAGAAGAACCTTCAACCAAAAATAGTTATAAAAAAACCTTGAGTTGGCACTGAATTTACCAAAAACGTGTGTAATCTTGAGACAGATACATTTTATTTTGGAGGTAAGGCCTAGATTATTTTGACCCAGATTTTTATCGAAATCACTTTTAAATATTCTACAGTTTAGTTACACCTACGAACGTATTTTCTTACTGCGTAGGGTTAATATGGCCTTCTATTACGATAACTGCCTCGATGGTCTACTGGTTAGCGTACACGCCTCTCACCGTGAGGTCTCGGGTTCGATTCCCGGGTCGGGCAAAAGTGTTTTATGTGAACTTTCCGTCAGGAATAGTAGCCCGGAGTTCGAATTGTGCCCGGTGGGTGGCGATAGGTTAACCCCTATTCCATGGAACCTAAACATAACAGGTATAGTGTGGGTGTTGTACACCTCTGCCACACCCTTCTGGGTAATATAAGCGTGATGTTATGTTTATGTAATTGCTAAAGCTTTTTAGGGTCGATCGATATTAACCCGCTGCTGTAACAAACAGCCATAAACGGATCAAAATATCCTAAATCATGTTTAATTAAATTTAGAAAAATAAATACAAATAATCAAACCCATATTATTATGCTAATTAATACTTTTGCTTGTACTGGTATGTTACTGTTTTCTAGTTGGCTAGATCCAAGAATGCTTATTCCTGTAGTTTTAATGAAAAAAATAACTTAATCATTCGGTATCATCTTTAGAAAAGTACATGCATTAAAATAGATAGTTGAGACATTTGTAACTAACATGATTGTATAAATAATTAACAAAAAGATGAAATGAAGATTTGAAAGTATATCAAGTTTGTAAATCATTATTGCAAATCATACTTTAATCAGAATTGCCAAATTAACATACACATTCGATTTAAAATTCTAGTTTCTAAAAGGAAGTAGATTTGAATGCAACGAGCTGCAAAGATAAGTGAAAGAATCCTAGGACCGGTATGATTAATCCCAGAGAAAAGTAGAAGTAGATAGATCGCCTTAGTTGTCTATTATATATGAAACGTCAGCGTGACTACGACCACACATATAAATACAGAAATGATTTTTTAAAAAAGTTTTATATACAAGCTCTTTGATTTATTCTATACGATCCAGACAATCAGACAGGTGTTACAGAGTTGTATTACACCCATACTTCACCTTTTATATATGTTTTTAAACTTTTGCGATTTGAGAACATTTTTAAAAAATAAGACAACGGGTCTAAATCGGGTAATTATTAAGGGTAAGGGCCAAGTGACGGTAGTGGACAATATCCGCGCTTCACGGAGACGACGCTGAGCTTCACCAGTCGGCTCGTGACCAAGAATGATGCAAGTCATTTCGAAACGTCGAGCATAGGTATTTATTCACCTTTTATGTTTAAGTCCCATGTGATAGGGAGTGAATCTATTGCCATCTATCAGACACAATTTCAAATCCGAAAATGTGTCCGAAATAACCGTTTTGCCCGACCCAGAAATCGAAACCGAGACCCAACGGTGACCGGCCGCTAATTATACCACTAGACCACAAAGCAGTCTGTAATGCAATAGTGCACCAACTAGAATTGGTCAATAACATTTCATATTAACTGATGGAACTAAGAACTTGTTAAGTGTTGCAATCGTATTTAGAAAGATTATATCGATGTGAATGGTCATATATATTAAAATGTAGTGTAGGAAGAGGTGCAGTCACTAACAGTACCTACATGTTGTTGCTGTGCCAGTCACTATAATACATTACTGAGGTGTTCTCATACTGCGAGCATTCGTTTGTCATGTAACGTTTAGCAACTTAAAAGCTGGGTATTAACCGGCGAGTTGTAACCAAAACAGCATAAAAAATACACCGTTTGTACGTGTTTCGCGAGCGGCTCTGCATGTACATACTGTATTATTTTTTGGTTACTGGAGATGCAACGGTTACGGCTACAGTGAGTACCCGGTTTAAGACACAATAAAAAAATACTTGCGGGTCCTTACCTTTAAATTAAATTACTGCATTGGCGAGAAATGCTTCAGAAGTAATTTAGCAGATAGTATACCGTTTTGTTGACAGTAGTTTACTGCCTCGATGGTCTAGTGGTTAGCGTATGCGCGTCTCCCCGCGAGGTCTTAGGTTCGATTCCCGGGTCGGACAAAGGGTTATTTGTGAACTTTTCGTCACGAAATTCACAATAGCAGCACGGAGTTGGAGTTGTGGCCGGTGGATGGCGATAGGCTCACCCTCTATCCCATGGGACCTAAACATGTGGAATGTGAGTGTTGTACACCTCTGCCACACTTCTGGGTAATATACGCGTGAATGTTATGTATGTTATGTTGAGTTTGGTAGAAATAAATATCCAAAATCTTTATCTCTAATCAGGAGATTATAAACCCTTGTAGTCAATTCATTTTCATGTTAAGTGATGCTGTTAACAAAATTTGAATTATCTTTTATGATGATTAAGAGCCTAAGGTCTTATAGGGTCTGTAAATAAATAAATTATATCACTATCAATAGTAAAAAAATATGAATGAAATGCCGACTATGAATGCAGAATGCCATTTTAAACAAATTTTAATTTATCCTCAGTCTGGGTTCAAGATGAAAGATTCTCTATGATATATCATAATGCAATAAAATACTTATAAATACTAAACAATAATCATAAAATTGAGAAAACAGTACACAACAAAATGAATCTTACTGCTTAAAAATTAAGGTTTTTAATTCCAAATAGTCTTACAAGGTAAGTAATAATTTAGAAAGGTATTATTCGGCTGTAGATCAGTGATGGTATCTGCTTTTGATTTAATGTCAATTCGTTATTTATTGGCCGTTATTTATTGTACTTGTTTAATGTTTGGTGAATATTACGTAACTGTTCTATTGTGCTGTTTGTTTCAATAGAAGAATTTGTTTGGATATTAATTTATGTATAATGTTGTGTTATGGGAACGTCTTTTCTTATGAACGTGAATATCACATTTATGAATACTTATCATGTCTGCATACATCCGTCATGAAATGTCCTATGTAGGGATCGAACCAGCAACACCAGTGTAGTGAAGAGCGGCGTGTTCACAAATACAAATCAAAGACAAATCTTTGCGTGATTAGCAATGAGCTGTTCTGAGATTGGGTGTGCATGTGTCAGTGAATGTGTGTATTTGGCCTTGTCTTTGGGACCATTGGATAGTGTAATTGCTTCTGGCATTCTATATAAAGTAAAAAATCCAAATTTGATTTAATTTAAATTTCAAATTTATTTAATTCATGATTACAGATTTTTTGCATAACACAAAAAAAATAGTTTTATATAGCTTTAAAGGATTCTTTTTAACCGATTGAAGCAGGAGGAGGTTTAAATTCATCAAAGTTATTTTTGTTACATAATTTTACGATCACATTCTTAGATAAAAATAAAAAAATAAAATAAAAATGATTTATTACCAAAAAGCATAAACATTTACAAATATCCATTGGTCCCACACTAGGCAAGCCTGTCCTGTGGGTACCATAATAACGATTGCCAGTTGTATTACATAATGCACTCAGTCGAGATCGTTGATGACAATATTAAATTCTATAAAAGTTTAAATAATAATATTATTACATGCAATAAAATGATATAAATAGAAAAAATAAAAAATAAAAATAAAAAATAAATATAAATAAAAAATAATCTAATAATTGCAGGGTAAGTTCTTATTAAATTACTTATTAGCCCCTCAGGCTATTTTTTATTATTAGCACCTATATGTCGGGTATATCAAACAATAAAAAAATAAAAAATATTAGCTCACACTGTCATTGATTCCCCCTTTACCCGGCTTTCTGATTAAAGTTTTCAATCATAAAAACATTGTCATAAAGAATAATTATTACAAAATTGGGAATAATGACTATAACAGACTTATTGTGCAATATAATTAACCTAGCCTAACTAGTCTAAGGTTTTAAACAAACTCAAATAGAAACAATAGTTATAAAAGCAGGTCATCTTGCTCTACAACCTGGTCAGCTATTAAGCTAGTAAGCTTTCACAAACCTATATGCACCTACATAACATTTTATGGTCTATTTCATGAAGATTTATACTCCAGTGTGGGTCGAGCGGTCAGTTGTGGACCATTCTTACTTCTTACGTCATTTTAGTTCCTACTAGTGAGGGAACATGGGTAATCGATTACGGGTGCAATTGAATCGATTTATTTACGAACGACTTTATGTATTACGATTAAATTCAGCCTGCGACTAAGTTGCATTTAGAAATCATTTCATTGTCTACAATATTACCTTTTACAGGACAGTGCTTGATTAAAATATTTTACTGAACCATTTTTGCAGTAGTTATATTAACAACAAAATGTCACAGAATATCGTTAAAAAAATTGATCATAATTTAAAACATTGCATAGCGTTTTCTATAACTAGTTGAATTAGCATAAATGCAATCAAAATGCAGTCCAAAATACTTACGTCATTTAGAAGGATGGGTCGTCACAACATTGCCAATAATAAGTTATTGCATAAAGAGATTAACATATATATAATACGAGCCAAACTAAGCACCTAATAGTCTATGATGGTAACCAATGATCTGTACTTCTAGGAACTTTATCGATACTCGTAATAGTTAATTTATGTTAAATGAAATTACGTGAGCCATAAAGTTTAACTGGATGTATCAATAATAGTTATTAGCACCGCATAAGCAAAGAGTAAAGGGTACAATATTTGATGTCATAACATTGCCCTACAAATGATCTATCACAATGCGGTTGTTGAACCAAATTGGTGATGGTAGCCCTAATAACTGTTTGCGTTTTCTGACCGAGGCATGGAGTATACTGACAATGAGTCACGTCACAGATGCGTCTGTAGTGTATCGTTCACCACGAGGTCGCGGCTACGTTTTCTTCCGTCAGGAAATTGACAAACGCAGGATGGAGTTGGAATTGTGCCCGGTAAAAAGCGATAAACAGATATCTTATGACACATAAAACATAACAGGTCACCTCTGCCTCACCCTTTTGGGTAACATGGGCGTGATGTCAGTAATCAAAGATTGATATAAGATTTTAGGAATTTTTTGTATGTTAATTAATATTGTTTATATTCGATTGATCTTCAGAGTCGGCATCTTGTAAGTAATAAATATTATCTTGAAACAAACACAGGTATTTTGATCGAAGACCCTTATTTAAAGCTATACAGTTTTTTGTTGTAGCCCTTCCTAATTATTTTCTACGAGTAAATAAAAATTCAGTACATAATCATTCTGCCAGTTTATCGATATCGACTAATATTATTTTTTAATGAGTAACATCACTATCAATGTGTTATTGTCTAAACGATTTTATAACCGTAATGGTAAGAATCAATTAAATGATGTTTTGGTTCAAGCTTATGTAACTTTGTTTTACATTGTATTTGTAATGTTACCATTTAAAGGCTCTATGGTCATTTATAGTATTTTTTACGGTTAATACACCAAACTAGGCCACGAATATACTTAGACAATGTAATTGTACTTTGAATTTGTGTACCTAGTGTTTTTTTTTTATGGTGGATAGGCTCGCGTTTGACCGCGATCTCACCTGATGGTAAGTGATGATGCGGTCTGCGGTGGAGCACGCTTACCTATGAGTTACCTATTGACTCTTGATTTGAAGAGGTCCAAGTTGAACTCATGCGGAAACACAGGCGTTCCACTCTTTGGCAGTACGCATAAGAAATGTAGAAGCAAAACGCTTAGTGCGTAATGGTGGAATATATAACCGTGAAGCGATGCCTGAGTGCCGTTTGTCTGGTAGTCCGATGGTGAAACGGGGACGGAGGGATAAGGTTGTGTAGTTCCTCAGCACACTCTCCGAAATGTATCCTATAAAAGACCGATAGGCTGGCAACCTTGCGACGGTGCTACAGACTTTGTAGTCGAGCGTGTATTTTAATTCTAAAATTCACTCTAAAGATGTATATTAGCTTTAGTCAACCTGATGATTGATATTTAACCTTTGGGTGCGTGGAAGTGCAAATTATTGGGCTATTTTACACACTGTGCTTTCTTAGCTTTAGTGATATTAATTATGTGTTATAGATATTTCTCTCTCATCTCACTATTTTTGCATGCCTCATACGGTAAAAGACACCAATTTTGTAACTGTGTTTACATGCGAAATGAAATTTATTGATTAATAAATAAGACATTTTTTACTCAATTTCAATCAATTGAGTAAAAAAAGTCATAATTATTCCCCGAGCTAGTTAAGCAAGTACACATTGAAGTAAATATAAAAAAAATAGTCAACTGTTATAAGATCTCCACAATCCAGTGGTAGAAGATAAATATTATGGACCTATTAGTTTCTTGATTATACTTTTTACGAGCCATAATATAATTTATATAGTTGTAGTAGTAGTCTAAGTTAACAATTTCGATAGTTTCCTGCATTCACTTTCAATGAAAGAGCAATAAAATGATGCATAATCCGTCGATCGCTTCCATATTTAATTCAGAACATCCTAACACTGGTTTCAATTGCCAAAAATGTATGTAATAATAACTAACTTTCTAATTAATTCACAGAAAGTGTTTTACAATCCCAATCAGTGCATTGACCAATAAGAGTGATGCAAATATTTCGTATATAATTCGCAAATCTCGATTGTACGATGATTTCATTTTGTAATCTTCCAATTTACTTTCAAAATATTTTTGATCGATGTGCTCCGCTGCCAAATGGCAAGTGAAGTGTGGATGTGGGATGATTTCGAAAACTAGATTCATCAGTCTTTATGTAGATGCACATTCACACGAAGTCAAAACATTAGAGCTTTTGAGACAACAGTGGCTCTAACTAGCGCCTTATTGACAGTGCTTGCAAAACAATAAAGTTTATGCATGCATTATTTTATATTTTAATCGGATTGTTTACTTCGATTTATAAAAACCTAAAATTGTAGAATATTATAATATAGAAATTATCAAACTATTAAGTAGAGTTTACAACGGTGTGTAACTTTAAATTTTATTTCTAAGAACAAACTTATCTGTGCCGGTATATTTATAGATTTTGTCATACTAAAATGTTGACGCTTCAAAAACAAAATTATAAATGCAGGTGGTCGTATCTGAGTACCATATTAAAAAAAAATGTTTTTTGTATTTTAAACGTCACACGCGTTACAATTGTGTTTAATCTTCGGCTCATTTTACGAACTTTTTGATTATAGTTTTTTGAATAAAAGTAAGTAACAATGTAAAAAAGAATAAACAGACACCAAAACCAAAAGCATTAAAGTTTTTAAAAAATACCTTGCCAATAATATTTAAATCTCATGCATATTCTCCATTGGTTTCTATTTTGGTGTTAAGTTAGGTCTGAAAATAACTGACACAGAAAGTCATAAAATTCCACATAGCGACGCTTTTAAAAACCTGCTTCAGGAACCATAGTTACCACTAAAGTTAGGTAAAAGTTGTATAATCAGATATTTCCTATATCTACCTATAATATATCAAATAGTGTTTCTTACAATTTAGTTATGCCCGTTTAATTTTACATACTTCTTTTCAGTAGCAGTAAGGCTTCTCGTAAACTACCGAATAAATTAATGATGTTTATAATTTATGTGAATAACTATAATAACAGATGGTTCCCCATAGCGTTTAACACATAGCCCTGTAATGTACTTGTGTAATGCGTACCGTCTGTGAACTCAACTAGATCAGGTTATGTAATAGAGAGATTATACATACCTACTATGTTGGACTTTGAGTAGTCTAAGATGAAGGAGGTTGGCTCTATGAGCTATACCTAGCGTTGAAATTGTTATTTTACAAATAAAATAGTTGTCGTGTCGGCCCAATGAATATATCTAGATAAAAATATAATATCACTATAAAAAACAGAATTTATAAGCGTTTCGTTTAATTTACCATATTAGTTAGAGGTATTTGATTCTTATTATTGGATGCTTTTTATTTGTTTGCTAACCAGCAAACAAATAAAAAACATTCTGAACAACTCCTGGTTCAGAAAAAAAATTTGAATACCATTTACATTGTATTAATTTTGAAATAAATAAAAAGCTATACTGGTGGTAGAGCTCTTGTGAATGAGCTCGAAGGCGGCAGCACCACCGTCTCACCTTTAATCTGCCGCCAAATAGTAGTGCTGTTTTCCGGTTTGGTGGTGAGATCAGGCCCTGAAATTATTGGCACATGAGGCATTACACCGTAGACCTCAGCTGCAGCGACGTATCTATAATCTGCTTTTGTGGATTGTTGATGTCCATGGGCTGTGTTTCACTTACCATCAGGTGGACTACACGTTCGTTCGCTGTTGGCGTAGTATATAAAAAAAATGCTATATTTCTACTAACCTAAAACGAAATGACTTAAAATCTAAAGTAAATATCTAAGTACAAACCTAATTTAAAAGACCACTGCCAGTGGACAACGTTCCCAAAATGCTGGCAACATTGCCACATAGTGGAATATTAATATTATTATTATTTTTAGTATCCCTGAAATCAAAATAAAGTTTTTTTTAAATAGAATCTTCTATCTATATTACTTAAGATATTTTTCTTAACTATAGCATCACCGGAAAACACTATGTATGTTAAAAATCGCCACCGCTTATGACTTCTTTGTCCAATTTCTCCGTACTTTTTGTACGTGCCGCGTCAGTTTGTGCCATTGACCCACATACAATGTGCGATGACTTTACTTGTGTCAGAATTCTAATGTTGTTTTTATGGTAATTACTATGGTAGTGTAACACCTGATATAAAACATGTCTACCAACTTGTATGGTGTCAACATTACTACGAAAAACATATAAATGTAAAGTATAGTAGAAACAAGACAACAAGAGTCAAAATTAGTAGATCTCATGTAGATCCTACCTTTTCCTATATAATACAAACCCTTACTTTCAAATTTTATGTTTACAAAACTTTAACCTTAGTTGAAATATGAATTTTGATTTTTTGCTTTTTGATACGATAAAAACTATTGTATAAGAGAAAAGTGAATATTTTTTTGTGACGGACGGTTTTTTCATACGTCAATAAACTTTAAAGTATAATAACTATGTAATCGCTTGACAATTAAAATATTTTATAAGGCATAATAGTTCTGAGAGTTTAAAGTGCTGAAATTATCGACGATTCATTTCAAGTAAAGTTAGTAGCGCTCTTGTGTTCCGCTTGACTTGTCTTGGTGGGGCCACTATCATGCCCGCAGATTGTAAAACGTTATTTTAATCTTTTCATTAAATTATACTCTAATTATTTTTAAATTAAAACAAATTAATCAACCGAATCTTGAAACTTTGGTGTCAGTTAAAGATATGTTATGACTTATGATTCAGTCAGACAATCTACAGATTAAAAATTAATAATAAAAGAAATGATCTGTTTGGAATAAAGCTGTATTTCTACCAAATATGCATTTAATAAAACTAACAGAATCGCTTCGTTTTGCGTTGCGTTGAGCTAAATAGAGATTCTGTTTATTTTTGATAAAAACTATAAAAAGCTTAAGCTGAAGCTACACCGCATATTTCTAATGGTTGCGTAGCCTTAAACTAATACCTGTTATTTGCACAAATCAAATTGATAGTCATCACATATCTGAAACCTAGCTTTATTGCATTTTCAAACCACTTGCAAAGACAAAAATATTATATCGTCGCCCCCACCGAATACTATGGCAAAGTCACTTTACTGTAAAAAAATGTTATTGCATATTTGAATACTACAGACTTAGTTACATCTGATAGATTTTTTTCATAATTTTTACGTTGTTTATAGCAAAGTTATTAAGAAAATATGTTTTGTTCGGCGGAAGGCACACACAATTTATGTACACGAATAAACATATTATACCTCATTACCAATTACCGACTACCTCTAGTATCCGGTAATATGCGATAACAATAATATTCTAGTAAATATACTACGTAATGAATTCGGCAACAGCTTTTTACCATTTTATTCGTGGGTAATTTTAATTTGATATATTTTGTAAAACGGCACACAATATTTAAATTTTAGTTTTTAGTATCGTAAGCGTTCTGTAGAAGAAAGTTATCAGAAATATATACATTATAAGGAAAGGGTACGTGAAATAAAAAATAAAAAATAATAAAATTTCGATATTAGTAAGTCTACTGTTGCTATATTTGTAATTTTTTTTATGGTGAATAGGCACTTGTATGACCACGATCTCACCTGATGGTAAGTGATGATGAGGAGCACGCTAACCTATGAGATACCTATTAACTCTTTCTTTAAAGAGATCCAAGTTGTCAGTCATCCACAAACTCGGGCAAGGCATTCCATTCTTTGGCAGTTCGCATAAGAAATGTAAAGGCGAAAGACTTTGTGCGTATTAGTGGAATATCCACCGTGGAGCGATGCTTGAGTGCCGTTTAATTTGTAGTCCGATGGTGAAACGGGGATGGAGGGATAAGGTTGTGTAGTTTCTCGGCACACTCTCCGAAATGTATCCTATAAAAAACCGATAGGCTGGCAACCTAACGACGCGACGTTGCCAAAGACTTTGTAGTCGAGTATCCGTCAGATCGATATCGCAAATGATTCTCTTGATCCTCTTGACTGACTCGAGCGCCTCAAGCTGGTATTTGGCTAAACCGTCTCAGAGATGAGAACTGTACTCCACACACGACCGGACCTACGCTTGATAGAGGTCACTTTCTAAAGGATGCCCAGCTTTTTGGCGGCTAGTCGAGCTTTCAACTCAATGTGGGAGCTGAAATTAAGTTTCAAAGTTAGCGAGATACCAAGGAGCTCAAGACGATTGGTTATTGGAAGGGATACATTTCAGAAAGTAGTAGTCAGGATGAATGGAACGCCTGAGTCTTACTAGCATTGAACGGTACTAAGTTGGCTTTACCCCAATTAAAGACTCCCTTAGAGACACGTTCATACGTTCGACCATTGCCTCTCTTAGCGACTGTATTTGTACACCACTAGCTCGTGAGTTGGGTATATAGCTTTCAACAACCGTTGTGTCAAACGTAAGCAGGACAAGCGTTGCTGAGAGCACGGACCCCTGAGGGACTCCGGCATTGATTGCCATTTGATCGGACGAGCTGCTATTAACGACAACCCGAATCGTTCAGTCCCTCAAGAAGTCTGATACCCAATCACAGAGACTAGTGGGTAGACCGAAGGACAGTAGCTTGCTCAGAAGGGCTTGTTTAACGTATGCGTATGTCCGACATAGAAGTCACGCAAACTAATGGACGAGCCAGTAATATCTAGCCGTTAAGATTCTGCGAATATAGAAGCGAATAAGTTCGCTTTCTCCTCAGCAGTGTGGGCAAGTGACCCATCAAGATTCAGCAGTGGAGGTAGTGAGGTGCGGCAGAAGTTCCATTCGACTGATTTTGCTAGGGACCAAAACGATTTACTCCCTGTTGGGTGTGTAGCGAGTTTGTATCCAATGCGGCGAATATGGTCAAATCGAGCCTTTCGTAGAGCGTTTTTGCTGGATTTGGTTGTATGTCGCTAGCTTTACGGTCTCGAGCATTAGGAAAGCCTCGTGTTTTCGTGCTTCAGCACATCTACGCTCAGCTCCAAACCAAGGCTGTGCTTTGCTATATGTGCTTGCATCGGAAAAAAGACTAAAATATTCCATACCTTGGCGCAGCACATCTGTTATAGCGTCCGCGCATGCTAAAGGACACCCGAACAAAAGCAAATGGGCAACCACGAATAGGATGCAAAGAATGAGCGCATCCTATCCCAGTCTGCTGACTTATATCGCCATAACCGCCTAGTGCTTTTCGGGCTAAGGTTGGGTGAAGAATATACCGCCACAGACTTCACTAGACAGTTGTCAGAGCTGCTTAAAGGTGCCAACACTGACACTGCATAGTGATCCGGGTCGGTAGTCAACAGAAGGTCCAGACAATTGGCTATTTGGCCGTCAACATCTGGAACCCTTAGACCAGCTGAGTGAGATTTAAAGCCAAAGCGAGTTTGCGCATCTCTCTCCCAGCATGGTTAGTGTACTGGTACGGGAACAGTTACTCCTGGTGGTGGGCATTAAAGTTCCCCAGTAACACTAGTTGACGACTAAAATGTGTTTTTATTGTATAAAATTATTTTATTATATAATATAATATTATCTTATTATATATTATAAATATTATAATATACTTATTATAAATAAAACTCTACCTCTCCGTACATTAAACGTTAATTATAGTTACTTCTAATCATCTTATAATTTGTATCAATATATTTACGTTCATACGATAGCATTTTAATGTAACAATTTATGTTTCTTACTTTCTTAAATGTGAATAATATCATTAAGAGATTATACATTCGATATGTGACATTAAAATATGTGAAAGGTTACACGAACAAAATGGTATCATGATGGTGCGATTACTATCCGTTAGTAAAATATCAACGAATATTAGTGTATACTTCTATTGCAATATCATAAATAAGAAAAATAATCACACGAATAAAATGGTAAAAGCGTTTTATGGTAAACTGCACGCAGGGACACTATCGGCAATGTACATTTTTGTAAATAACTCTTTAAAGTTTAATATATTTAAACGTATACATAACTGGCTAGAGAATATAAAAATATACCTTTCATTTGATATATAACACAATACCATAGCTTTTTTAATACGCGCAGTATTGAGAAAATAACGTTTTTTATTTTTCCTGTAAAGTTAGCGATTTTCGGTTACCATTTTATTCGGTGGGGGCGTCGTTATTATGTTGTACTAGTACTGCCATTGCATGTGCCTCTTTGAAACTAGCTTTAGATACTAGAAAGTACTCGTCTCGCAAGTAGTCTCGTATGTAGTTATGAACACATACGTAATTTGCTTAAGCAAACCATCATATTTTATTAAATGAACATCATGAAACAAAAAAAAGGAACTTCGATTAAAAAAAGATGGACATAGACGTGAGCTCTTGTGTTACCTAACAACTCGTTCAATTATAACCGAGTAGTCTTGATCTAATAACTAACATAGTATTAAGTGCTGACTTCACCACCCGAGTTCAACGCTGAACCCGGCTGTCTATCTCCCTCTTTCAGAGAGGACAAAAACGTTAGTACAGCGTCAATCAGCTTAGCAAGCGCTGGTGCAATTGGGCTAAGTCATTGTGTAATAACGCACTCATATTGTTGCGATTCAGATGATAACCGGTTGCAATCAGTGATCGGTAGCACTATTGAGTAATCAGGCTGCTTTCTGACAATTGTAAATGTGACTGCCATTGGTTAGGTCGTAGTTTTGATTTCTAAGCCAGATAATATACAGTAGTGGAATAGTACCTTGAAAAACGATTATGGATAATGTTGGTACAGTTTTTGTGAACATGCTAAATGGAGGTAGCAGTAAGGCGGTGGGTCTTACCTTATATCTGCCGAAAATCCAAACTTGCAAATAAACGACTTCTAGAGACAGATAATTATTTATTGTAAACAAAGAAGAAGTACATAATTGTGATACACAGTCTAATTGAAACATGCACAATGGGCGGCCCCATCACTTTAAAGTGATCTCTTCCAGGCATCCTTTCTAACGAAAAAAAAATAACTTTATTTAATTAGACAATAGACAAAATATAAAATACAAAGTCATTGCTAAGATATAGACTACAAGTTATATAGATACACCATTATAGTATTTTTCTTTATTGTGGGAGACTGGTGCCCAAATTAGGCCGATTGAAACATTAATTCATAAGATATACACATTATATAAATTATTACACTAACTTAGATACTAAAAGAACAACAGTTATCTCTGGTCTCCACACTAGGGTTCCCTGTGTCGTGGGGCACTAGGATATCCTGCACTACTGTGATTCGATTGACCAGTGCTCGATCAAAAAAATTAGAGGATATAATCGCCGCAAATTGTTATTAGGATGGAGACTGATCATAATTGATGATGACATAACAATCTGTAGTCATAACAATTAAAATCCAAAAAAGTTGGATTATATTGATTCATAGTTTTAGTAGGTAATCATAAGTCATATTGTAATAGTTTTGTTATGATTCTAGATAGCGTCAATTTTATCTGTTAATCGAATTGTGTGTACAGTAATGATGAAACATTTGAGATAATAAAGTAATGAAAGCAAGGCCGGTTTTTGATGCTGACCATCAAAAACCGGCCAATATAAATCATTTCATCAAAAATATTGAGGCGTACAGACGCTTAGGCCGTGAGGAACAGGGGCCTTCTCTCTGAAGTGAGAAGATAAGTATGGAAATGTTGCCAGCATTTTGGAAACGTTGTCCACTGGCTGCGGTCTTTTAAAGTAGGGTTTTGTTCTAAGTTTGTTTTTTTTAGTTAGGTTAAGACTATTAAATTGTAATTGTATTAGCGTATCAATATTAAGTTACAAAATAAAATTCAAAAAGAATGCAAATAGGTTTTTAAAAGTTCGGCATGTGCGAAAGATGCCCGTAGTGTTGCAAAACTTCAAAGGCTATGGTAACTGTTGACCATCAGGTGGTCTGTATGCTTGTTTGTGATCGTTGTCATAAAAAATCAAGCCCTTAAAAACTAAACGTATTTTTATTCATTTTAATCTTCTAAGACACAAAAAAATGCTTGCTTTTCTGAAGCGGTACAGTGAAAGTAAAAGTGGTTTACATGTACCGTTTATAATGTTAACCTTTATGTCATTCATATTAACCTTATCATGTCAGAAACACATCACCCGCCTAACATTTACTGACCGGTTTCTTTTCAACTTAGCTCTGGGCATACTATCTTAGTACCTGTTTCCCCGAACTTCTTAATCTACGGTTTTTTCTATGGTTGACATCCTCGATGCTCCTGTGGTTAGCGTATGCGCCTCTCTCTCTCTTCCCGGGTTGGCCAAAGTGTTGTTTATGAACTTTCCGTCAGAAGTCAATAGCAGCACAGAGTTGGAGTTGTGCCCGGTGGATGTCGATAGGCTCACCCTCTATCCTATGGGACTTACACTTCTGCCACAGCCTTCTGGGTAATATAGGCGTGATGTTATGTTATGTCTATGGTTGTAGGGACGGAGAAATTAATAGTTGTAGTTTAGCGTTTAACTTGAGTTTAACACGTTGGTGAAATCGACACTAGCGAAAAAAATTAAAAATAGACATGCCAAAGATGTAGTAGCTGGATTTTTATGATCATAAGCAAACACATACTTTTCAATTACCTTAGACCCTGGTGATGTGACAAAAAGACAAAGCAGTCTTTTGATTTAAAGTTAAAGTCTGAACAAAGTAACTTAGTTAAGAACCACCCGATTTTCTAGACCCGTCTGAACTTCTGCCACCTGGAAACGAATTGCAGTGGCCGATCTGTAAGTCTCTAAACCGTCTTTGGACCCAAGTTGGTCGCTGCAAAGACAACCTGGCCAGGTAGAGATTCACAAACACATCCAGCACTTGTTGCGAATGTGGATCGCCCACCCAAAATATGGTCCATTTGTTGTACTGCCCATGACTTACTTTCCATCCTTTTTACCATAAAAGACCTTATGCAGGCTAACCAACATGCACACGCAGACATAAACACGCAATAATATTATCTTTGACTAGTAAAAGCATAACGAGAAACAGTAAATCCTCGAAATATTGTCAACAATATGGCGTACCTACGATTCATGAATTCTATACGTACGCTTCCATGCTGAACAACTCCATGATGAACAGATACGAGCATATACTCTTCACTGTCTATTTAACAAACTTCAGGACCTTAAACTACAAGAAGTGAATCTCAACCCAAAACTTGCGCGACATAAACAATTCCTGTAACTTTTCCGAGCATGATCATACCATTAAATCAAATCCCCTCAGGCCCGGCTAGATTCCGACAAAGATATGACACAGTAAACATACACGGGGTGTGTACGTACCTACCTGATCCCAAAATTCACATACAAAGTTATGGAATTACTCATAAAATGGATTCGTGACTCAAATATCTAACCTATGCAATGTGTGCGAGATTGTACTTTGGTATCTTCACTTTCACACCACACAAATTTAAACTTTGTAGTCCTCAAGTTAAAGTTCTAATTTCTTTGAATTTTTTTGACAGATAGGTCGTTTTATGTAATGGGACAATAAACGATGCCAGTTGACATTCGATAGAGGGCGTCGTGTGACGTCATTAAATCAGTACGGCAACAAAATTTAGGACTTAAAGGGGCTTACGATAGGGAGTAGGTGCGTTTGCCATCACCGTTTGACTGCTGGGTTCAAGTCAAATTGCCAATAGGGTTGTATGTACTTACAGATATATGAAATATATGTATATTTACCTAGGAGAGGCAAAATATTGCTTGCTTAGATATGATTTTCTTCTTGTTTGTATGTGTCAGAAACTTTTCATGCTCTTGGAAAACTATATGTACTTACTATAAGTATAAGTAAATAATTTTAGAGTACTTACAAAGGGTTTTTGATGCGTTATGTTGCGAAAAAAGAGCATTGTCACAGTTATATCTATTTTCCAACATTAATTACTTAAAACTATGATACAAAAAAAAAACTATAAGTCTTACTTCGTCTTAGTACATCGAGCATAATTATGTATGTATTTACGTTTATAGTAATTACGCGATTTAGACCCGTTGCCTATTTTTTTTTGATGTTCTTAAATCGCAAAAGTTTAAAAACATATACAAACAATAATTGTAAATTAATTATTAACTTATCTTGAATTATAAACGTCAGAACCTGAAAAAACCTACATCAAAAAATTACAACATATTTTCACAAAAAATAGTATTATATTAAAAAATAAAATCATAAACTTTAAAGGTGTCAGTAGCAAATAATGTTTTTTTTTACTGATAGACACATATTTCTTTGAAAAAGGGAAGCATTGCTAATTTGATTACCGGTTCAAACGGCCGTCACGCGCAACGCTCTCCTTTGATCGGCAAAAATACAGATATGTGGTGTGCTCTGCCTTATATCGTGGTACCGGGGAAAGGTGACAACGATTTAATAAAAGCGATTTTTAGTTTTAGTAATAAATATTAGAGTTTTTCTCCTTTGAAGGACAAGAAAATTTTGTTGTGTAGTATTGGGTAGGTTGATCGGCAATCACTTTGATGCCGTTGCTATTCCCCATACGACACTATCCCGCTATCGCTTATGTCTTGAAGTACCAACGGATAGTGCCCGAGGCGTATCGTTCCCCGCTTTAGCTAATGAGATGTCAGTACAATCATTTGTGCTTTAACCTTACGCCGATGAGGTTTTTGGCCTTTCATTTTGCCCGCCTTTAATTCAGCATTAATTAATTTAAGACGCACAGTGTGTCGAATACATGCATGTGTAGCAAAATAGGCCAAGGTATGCTCGTTATTGTTTGAGTAATTATGAAATCATGTTGTTTATTTTTCCATTGTCAACTTGTTTTAAGTCAATTATAAAGTGGCAGGAAGCTATAGCTCCAAATTAAGACATACAATTATGTATTTGGTTTTATTTTTGTCTCACTTTTGACACGATTTAATTTTAAAACAATACTTCACTACCGAAAAAGGTTGAATCGATTACCAAAAATTGTTTTATATCTCATTGTTATTAATACATGGCGAAATAATACACTGATCAAAAAAATACTACTAGACTAGACTTTGATAAAACTGGTTTTTTATTTTAAAGAAGAATTATTTATTTTTTGTTTTGGAGAGTTTAAAGATACAAACTTTATTGAAAAGCTAATTTGATATTTATTTTACATTTAAATCCCCTAAATTTTGTTTGACACCGAAAAAATACGTTTTCTTAAAGTGGTGCCAATCTTTTGATCAGTGTATCAGTGAATTTATTTTGTCATAATGGTTTACGGATTTTAATACCTGACATTAATTTAGAAAGAATAAATCAAAAAGAAGTTTTAAAAATTTGCAACTTAAAATATTATTTTATGATCTGAAACTTTAGACCAATGCAGTGGGCAGAGTGAATGACTATCCTTAAAAAAATTGTATGCAATCTATCACCTTGTATTATATCATAATATAAAAAAATAATCTCTTCACCACAAGACGCAAAAAAACACTTGTTTTTTTTTAGAGAATGGAATAAGATCGCATGGTAGCAAGGTAAGCCAGATTCAGCGAGCAGTATAAAAGTGAAAATAGTTGACTGTTTACATTTCTGGTCTTAAAACCCAGGTCAAGATACAAGGTTAATTAACCAAATTTTATCAAGTTTTTTCTGGGACGAGGACTGGTTTGAGCACTGTGCAGTCGTAAATAAACATACACGGCGCTAAAGGAAATAGTGTGTTCTCGTGCATTGACAGATAATAATGAGTAAGCGGTGTATATTGAATAATTAGTCATATTGATTGCTTTTAGTTAGAATTTTGATAACAATATCAAAAACAAAAGAATGAGAATGAAGAATATTTATAAAAAATTGCAATTATGTGTTTCGGGAATTCACTGTAGTTAGATGGTTCTTAAAATAGACAGCACAGAGAATAAGAAATAATGTCCAATGAAAATAGCTAGAAGTCAAACATCTATACTATATTTATCTTCATATCGATCACATAACATAACATAACATCACGCCTATATTACCCAAAAAGCTGGGGCAGAGGTGTACAATACCCAGATTTCACCTGTTGTGTTTAGGTACCATTGGATATAGGGTAAACCCTTAGCTATCCACCGAGCACAATTCTAACTCCGAGTAGCAGCTCTGTTCTATTTGTGAATTGCCTGAAGGAAAGTTCCGCTACTAATAAATACTAGTTAAAATGTATACGATTGAGACATCATCAAGATGCATACAACTTCCAGTATACGCAAAATAAACAAGATAAGTCTACTTGTTAATACAGACAAAAGTCTTTGATCAAAACTGACTCACATCCTTTTCAGCGAGAACCTCACA
Organism: Hypena proboscidalis; assembly: GCA_905147285.1. Lineage (NCBI taxonomy): Eukaryota > Metazoa > Arthropoda > Insecta > Lepidoptera > Erebidae > Hypena > Hypena proboscidalis. Next base: position 21,088,832 of record LR990136.1, on the reverse strand, counting down.
AAGAAACTCCCACAGAGCGTAGAAAATACAAAACAAAAGCTCAATTAATAAAAAGAAACTATACCAAAAGCCCAGTGCGCCGAAACACTCGCACACAAGACAAAATCAGCAAAAGCAAAATTCCAATTACGCACAAGCTTTAACTTTTCAAAGCGGCTGTCCGTATCACTGCAAAGACCTAGCTAGACGATCCCATTCTGTTCGCATTATGTGACTAATTGAATAAAAAAGTAAATCTTTTATAACAAAAGGTTATACGGATGCTGAGTTTATCTCCCCGTAGCCTCAGGTGGTACGGGTAATTATTATTTTACTTTGTACTTGTATGTTTTATTTCGTTTCTCTGTGTTCTTTTGTCCGCCATTACGGGTATTGTCTTTAACATAAATTCTAATCGTCATTTGTTAGATCTGAGGTGGGTCTTTCCTTTATACATTTAGTTTTTTATTTACTTTTTAATGTGTCAGTGTGGTTTTAATTTCAAGCTTCTGAATATATATTTGTGTTGTATGTTTCATATAATAATTAAATTATAATAAAACGTAGTACTTATATTTTATTAAATGAAAGTTTGTAAGTTTTATTATTTTCATTTCTCAAGCAGTAAAACCTATAAACGAGTTTATCATCAAAACAAAATATATGTATACCGAATGGATACGATGTCTATCTGGTAATTGGTTAATATGGATAGTCAAAATGGTGCACATTTTTATGCAAATATTTATCAAATTCTGTAAAAAGAAAAAAACAAGATTTAAATCCTATTTAATTACTAATTTTGATGTCAAAAATAATGATGTGGTAACATAGTTGACGTATGTACCTCCCCGGCTTAGTCCCGATATTGCATAGTTCCATAGTGCTCCGAAGCGGTATGTCCCGGGGCGATAGGCGAATACCCCACTGTGCGGGTGACGTGTCACGCTTATTAAAGCTTATTAATTTGTGTAGTTTGGTTTGTCAATGGATTATTTTTTGAGATCAAAGGGCACCTGACAAGCGCATAAGTGGGGGCAAATGATATCGGGGAAATAATTCAATTGTTTTGTTAGTGAATGATGAGGTTGGTTAGGTATATCAATAGGGAACGTTTTTTTTTTATTATGATGAATCATTTATTTTTTATTATGAGTACTAATTTACTTTTGAATAAATCAAATACAGAAGAATACTATAAGTCTTAGCAGCTACCACGTGGTTTCTGCAACTAGCTTATTCTACCATTTTTTCTAATTAAAAAAAAAATAAATCTTATACACAGAGAAGTCCCAGCGTTAGAACAAATCTTTGCGGAATAACAAGAAGTAAGTATTTGTGCCGCGCGGGAACGAACGCACATCCCCAGCGTAGTGAGGCTGAACAGCGTGGCGACAAAACCATAAAATAAAAAAATAACGTAACATCATTCCTATAATACCCAGAAGGGTGAGGCAGAGGTCTATCTATGATTCCCACACTTTACCCGCTATTTTTTAATCCTATGTGATAGAGGGTGAGCCTATCGTCATCCACAGGGCACAAAAGCTCAGCTTTACAATTGATAATTTCCTGACGGATAATCTCAAATTACACTATTGCCCAACGGGCAATAGAATCCTCGCGGCAAAATGCTCCATACGCCAACTAGACCGATATAAATAAATTCAAAAATACTTAGAGTAACATGAATATACATGACGACCGGGTGGTGGAGTGGGTGGTGTACTTGCCTGCGATGCCGAGGTCGCGGGTTCGATTTCCGCTTAAGACAAATCTTTGTGTGCGTGACAAAGGGATTTGTCTTAGCCTAGGTGTTTCTATTTAAAATAAGTATGAATTTACAAAAGAATATATATATAAATAACTGATACTAATACAGTATCAGTTATTTTAGTACCCAAAGTACAAGCTCTGCTTAGTTTGGGACTAGATGGCGTTGTGTAACTTACACTGTGTGTGAGATATTTATTTTTAATTATTTAATATATCGAAACTTAAATATGGGCTCGTTTGCTATCAAACTTACCTTCACAGAAGATGGCCGTATTCTTCACATTGCCACACAAAGACGTTTAGCACCTGGTAGCAATTTCTTTGTTCCGTAGAACAAACACGGACCAGACGTGAGAAATAACTCACAAAGGGACCTAGTATATACCTGCTTACATTGAACTTGATACACGTTTAACTGAACTGAAACTGTTTAGATGGAGACGGTCACTGGTAAATACTGAAAATAATATCAAAATATATGATACATCTTATTTCTTAGCATAACATCACGTCTATATTACTCAGAAGGGTGTGTCAGAGGTGTACAGCACCCACACTTCACCTATTATGTTTAGGTCCCATGGGAAAGAGTGTGAGCCTATCGCCATCCACCTGACACTCCGCGGATTGCCTGACGGAAAGTTAACAAATAACAGCCTGACCCGGTTAATCGAACCACTACACCATAAGGCAGTATCTTATTTAATATATTTTTTTTTATTTTTATTGTAATGATTTTATATTTATCAAATCCAAATAATTTATTTTCATAGGCCCCAGGACGCTCTTGAACACGTCAAAATATTACAAACAAATGATATAAAAATAAATTATAATAAAACTAAATTAAACTAATTATAATGATTTGAATAACCGAGGCTTAGATTAATTTTAATCCAACTGTTTAGAGTTAGATTAAAATCAAACTAAGTACCAGCTCCGATGGGTATTGCATTATGAGAAGAGCTGGTGAGAAACTCATGTGCAACATCTTTTCAATTGAAATGAATAAAATATAACAATTATCATACATATTGAAAGTCACATAAAAAGAGCAGTTCATTTTATTATTATATTATTATTATCTTAGTGTCATATTTAATTTGTTCTATTAACTTATTAAAATCTGTATTAATTTTTAATTTAAGTGTTTTATTTAATTTAATTTATATTGCGTATATTTAAATCATGCATGCCGTGTTATTCTGTTAGTAGTTGTTACACTTATGTATGTAATAAGAGCATTTTAATCTATATTTCATACTGTAAACAACACTGTAGAAATATCTAATACGCTTATCAAGGACTTATCAGGACCCTGTGAAACTAGCCTTTAAATTACTTACCATCCAATACTTCAGTTCACTTATTTTTTTTCATTTTCCTCCAATCTTACAGCATTTCACATATTAAAGCATCAGAATTCCGAGGAAGTGGCAATTAATTGAATAAGTAGCAGACTGCCATCTGCGCTCTGAGATCATTCGTCTCACGTTTCCGAGGGCCTAGGTTCGATGCCAACTCGTTAACATATTTATGTGGTTATTGCGATTTTTGGAAATATTGTAGTTGTTTTCAATTAGTAGTTAGTAGGTACCAATGGTAGTAGTGGAAGATACATAAATGAAGGTGATTTTGCGGGGTAAGAGGTGGGGGAGCTGAGCAGTCAAGATGAAATGAACGGGGTAGATATAATTGTCCTGACTAAACGCCATAAGAAAAGCTCTATTTTTTTTCGGTATTAATTTAATATACTCACGTTCAGAGACAACGCGTTACAATAGGTATGATGACTAATATTTTTTTTATGTAATTGAAACACCTCAAAAGGTATATATATATAATAATATATATATATATATATATATATATATATATTTAAATTAAAAAACATCATTAAATAAAATAAATCAATAAAATTTGATCTTATAAGCTTCCTGAGATAATATTTTTTTCGATTCACATTAATAATAGACAGTAATAGCACTATTTTCATGAACGCAGTATTTCGTATAGCTATCAAACCAAATTTATAACTTCACATACAAAATACTTAAGCGTGTCGTCATGCCATTGTAGCCGTTTGTAAGAAGCGATTGGTCGTCGTATAAATTTTGTTTGATAGCTATTACAAAAGTTGCTATAAATTGTGTGAGTAATTTTACGATTAAATTATTTTTTAACAATGTCGTTCTTTAAAAATTATAAAATTAATTTTAATAATTTCGTACTTTAAAAATGGACTCGCCCATGAAACTCTGCATGATCATAAAATGAGTTTTTGATCATTCAAAGTTGAATTAAAATTATAAATTTTTGCATTTGGTTTATGTCTACCTATATTTTGAAAAGATATCCTATATTTTACTATCTATGGATCACAAGTCAAAACAAACAATATATTTTCGCCAACCTATTTCTATTCCCTCAAACCCCAGACTACGATTTGCATATTCAAATATGAGCCACAATTATACATAAATACTATCCACAACTTTTAGTCCGCCATATTTAAATATTACCGAATCTGTATTAGCTAAAACTAGGAAACGTTTTTAACGAAACATGCGCCTGTCAATAAAAAAATACACCCGTCAAACGAATGCTTTTATTTATTTACAAAAAATGCACAAAAATATCAATAAAGCAATTCCCAAAACGAAAAGTCGGTTTTTCTGTGACTTCCGTTCGGAAAATCGAGCGAAAAATGTTTATATCGGAAAGTGGACGATTCATGTCTGCTGTTCCGAAATAAAATTGTGAGAGTCGATTGACTGACGACCAATGGATAGCGTTTGTGTGTAAAATGTAAATAAGTCAACGTCTTTTTTTTGGTTTGCGAACACGACTGGGGTTTACACCGGTGCGTAATTGTGAATGCAGTGGAAAATGTGATATTTTGAGTATATTCGTAATTTATTTGGTGAGCATAGTATTCCTTTCTATGCAACCGTTGTTTCAAAAGGAGACAAGAAGTTTGGAGGTTTGATGAATCGCGTGGTACTTTTCCAAATCCTAATAAAAGAAAAACTAAAAAGAAAGCTAAGTCCAGCTAGAGAATTTAATGACCCAGTTCGGTTAGTTTTTTCTAACAAACATTATACTTAGAATTAGTTCTATTCGTCACATAATTATTCATAAAAATTAATGAATTCACTCTATAAAACATGTATTGCGCGTGTGAAATGAATAGTTTGCTGTACTTTTAAATAATTAAAAAATTGTAATTATGGTTGTTTCCGTTTTTTACTATTGCTTATTTCTCGCAGAATATTACGTACTCAGACAGGAAAAGACTGTCAAAAGACCTAAAAGTCTCCATATTAGTGTCTATTACTCCAATTACGTCACAAAGCTCTTACGAAACAAAGGCTTGCTTTGATGTTCGAAACGGAATGTAAATTAATTCTGATTGCAGCTTTATGCAATTTTGTTTCTAAAGGTCCGGTCACACGCTCTATCTTATTTGCGCAAACATTTGTGCAAATAGTATGTGCAAATTGCAAACTGCGCAAGTAAGATTGAGAAATATAGTGTAAGGAATATTATACACAAATACAACAAAACAACATAACATAACAGCACGCTTATAATACCCAGAAGGGTGTGGCAAAGGTGTACAACACCCACACTTCACCTGTTATGTTTAGGTCCCATAAGATAAGAGGTGAGCTTATTGCCATCCACCGACAACAATTCCAACTCCGTGCTGCTATTGTGAATTTCCTGACGGCAAGTTCACAAATAACACTTTGCCCAACCCGGGTATCGAACCCTAGACCTAGCGGTGAGAGGCGTTTACGCTAACCACTAGACCATCGAGGCAGTCAAACAAACAAAAGTCAAATAAGCAATAATTTTATAAAATCCTATAGTTCAATATATCGATTAAAAAGTTACCAAAAGCTCTTTAAATAGCGATTGAGATTAGGAGAAAGTTCCAAAACTTCATAATATTGCAAAATGTATCCTCCTACGTTTAGATTACCTGTCCAGATAGCCTGATGTTACTACCTACGCTAATCTTCACAATATCTAGATAAATCCATTTGTTTAAAACTAGCTTACATTAGCAGTTCTTCTCATAAAATAAAGACTATAAGCGCCTTTATCACAGGTTCCTGATAGATCCTTGATAAACCTATATAATACATTGTTGAGGGTTTATATGTCCAAATAGTATAGAGTTAGTTATCAGGTGTATAAGTATTTAAAACTTTGTCAGTATCTCGTTAAATCAGGCCTAAATATAATAATCCATGCTATAGCTACATTTGTGCTTAATTTCATAAAAATCGATCGAGTTGTTTTGCATGCAAGAGTAACAATCGGCCAGACAAACTTTCGCATAATTATATAAATATTAGTAATAGTATGAGTAAGATATTATAATGGCTATTTATATAGACTTGGTAAACCCGTTGAACATCCGCATTTAAATTAATTACTATTTTACTTTCTCATTCCGTGTAAGGTGGTCTGCTTGATCAAAAACTATTTGTCCAAAAAAGAAAGAATCTTAATTTGGACAATAATGTTTGTATGCGTTCCACTGCAGTCAAACCCTATCCGGGTTTGACTGCAGTGGAACGGAGCGAAGATATATATATATATATATTACATTTATATTTATATTACACTTTAAATTTATTAAGTACATGTGATTGTTTTTTTCTCATTGAGTAAAATAGTGGCAACAGGGAACATTTTTTTAAATGGCAGTATATTAACAACTCAAAAAGAATTAACTGTATGAATAAGCTCGTTCACAAGAGCTGTACTCTACAATAGCTATAACAAAACATTTGACCGAAGTAAAAGACACTAATATAAATTATTTTTAATCATGAATTTAACAACATAACATCATGCCTTTTTTACCCAGAACGGTGTGAAAGAAGTGAACAACACCCACATTTCACCTGTTATGTTAAAGTTCCCATGGGATAGGGGGTAAGCCTATCGCCACCCAATTCCAACTCCGTGCTGCTATTGTGGATTTCCTCACAGAAGGTTCACAAATAACACTTTGCCCAACCCAAAAATCGCACCTCGCAGTGAGCAGCGCATACGCTAACCACTAGGCCATCGTGGCAGGATAAGGAATATTGTGATAAAAAAAAATGGAAAATATAAGATCTCGCGTCTTGTATTACAGCACAGAGATGGACTCAATGTCAAAGACATTCTTTACTAGTCTACCTTTTGTTTTGTTTACTGAATCCGTATCAACAGTTTTAGTAAAGTTACTATTAAAAGCATTTTTGATTTAGACATTCATTGTGTTCTAATACATAACACAGCTTCTTTCATCTTCACTTTAATAAAACCTCACCTTTAACAGCATTTAACGTATTACTAAAGAATTCGGCCATCCGTCCAGCAAATTGAGAATGCTACAAATTATAGTTGTAAACTTTAATGCCTTACTTATTTAGACTTCAGACATTTAACTGGTTTCATCAAATTATGTGTTGCAAAATGACCTGACATCTTACCTAACTCTGGAACCCTATGGTTCGTTGTGTAATTCCATTGTATTTTATTGAAAGTTTTGTTACAAGAATGGTAAAAGAAGCGTTTTGACCTTATGCGTCTGCGTTTAGAATATTGTGTTCTAGTTATTTTGGTATTATGTGAGTGGTATTATGCAGTTTGCCATTTTTTGATTATTCTAAGCATAATACTTAATATTTTAATAATTATTGTGTGATGACTTAGAGATAAATGCATTTTATGATATATTTTGGTTTTATAAAAAATCTGCACCTCATTTTTAGCAGCATATAAAACACTGCTTTCTATCCCTAAGAAATGTATAAATAGATGAAATATAATAAAGAGAAGGATTTCATTGATGAAAATAGTGTGATGCCCGCTGCACACGTAACGATTTCATTGTAGCGATTAATCTTATCGATATAAACGTTCTTATAGTTTATTATTTTTGTATGGATTATTTATAATTATTATTTATATACATTTTATAACACCTATAAAAAAATAATTAAAACGATATTAACAAAACTTTATACAGCATCAAAAATCTCCTCCGCATCGATGTCAAAGGGTTAAATCGTGCCCAGAAGGCTTGCAGCATTGCCACGTTGTATGGCAATGCTTATTTTTTGAGCCAAATAGAAACCAGCTTTCTGGTTTAACTCCCTTCTTCTTCTTATTGATATTGTTTTTGACAAATTTTACTGAAACAAGTATTACACACGATCAATAAATTAAAAATTGGTTTGCACACGTGAACATCTGCGGTGGGCAACGCAAAAAACAAGATGACGTATACAATTTTTTTCTTTTAATTTGATTTGCGTTTTGATACAAACTACAGCTACAGTTCGGTGTAACAGATGTCCACTGCAAACGAATTGGCGTGAATTGTCCCTTGTATCTGAACCGCTAGCCGGCCGGGGTTTTAGAGGAAAATAAATAAAACCAACAACCCGTCAGTTATATTTTAACATGACAACTGTGTTTGTAAATGAAGTTTCTAAAAAATCACGCTAACCTATGTATTTTTATTCTAAAAGTTGTCTCTATTTTATTTTATACTCCATGAAATAAGTCGGAGCCGGTGCAGTTTCAATTAGGGTGTCATTACACCTATCGGTTGAAGTCGTCCCGAGTACTTAAATCAATAATGCCTCGAAAAGTTTTCTGGTAAAAGAAATTGACAACTAAGTTTATCAAAAAAAATCAACACCTTATTTTGAGTGTACTTTAAAATTTTCTACATATATGTTGTAGTACAGTGCGTGAAGTTGGAATAGGACTCATAATTGTTATAAGCGATATTATATTACTTGATCGCACCATGTAGTACCATCTTATTCGCCATAAAGATCCTTATTTATACACTTTAATAATATAATAATTAGCAGTAACCAACCACCAAAACTTTAAAACTCTATCCACTAAATCTAATCGTAACTAGTGGACCTAATCGACCTCCTCAACTCCAAACATTCTTATACCCATATATTGCAACGGTAGCTTCCTCACAAAACACGTCTCCGAAATGCAAGGCAGCAAAACGGGGCTCCAACTTAATTTAGTGACCGATAATTAAACCCTCCCGGGCCCCGACGCCCACCCTGCCGGACCAAACATGCTGAGATGTGTATTTTTGTCTAATAAGAGCGGGGTGGGCGATTGAGGGCCCCAGATTCTCGGATTCATCAAAGGTTTTACGGATTTTTTAATGTTGGATGGTTTAATTTGAAACTGTTGATAATTTTTATTAGTATTTGTTTTTTTTTTGTGCTTTTGGATTTATCATCGCTGGGTCTTATTTATAGTAACAATTAGCTTTTTCCAGCGACTTTGTTTTCGTAGAAAAAAACATTATTATTTTGTCATTAAAAACCGACACTTAAATTTTATTTATTTGTATTGATATTCGTAAAGTTTATGATGTGAAGTGGCAACAACAGCCGATTCATGAACATCACAAACCAAAAAAACCTATCTGAAGACTGTGATACTATGCCTAACAAGCCCATAAATTCAGGGCCTGGTCTCACCTTTTAACTGAAATACAAAGCATTACAAGACATACACTTAAATCCTATCAAAAATATATTTTTGCGCAATGATCGCCATATAATCTAGTTCTAGACCGACAAATTAATTAGAGAATTTGAATTTTACAACATTACATAAAATCACGCCTGTATTACCCAGATGTGACAAAGCTGTACAACACCCACACTTCACCAGTTATGTTTAGGTCCCATGGGATAGGGGGTGAGCTTTCACCGAGCACATTTCCAACTCCGTGCTGCTATTGTGAATTTCCTGACGGAAATTTCACAAATAACACTTTACCCGACCAAGGAATCGAACCCGAAACATCGCGGTGCATACGCTAACCACTAGACCATCGAGGCAGTATCCACCAATTTGATAAATCATTACTATTACTAATATTATAAAGAGTAAAGATTTATGTCATTGTTTTTGTTTGTACCAAATAACCTTTTAATGTTCTTGACCGATCTAAATTAAAACTGACGTGTTAAGTTAGATAAGTTTAAGATCCCAATAATATAGACAACTGTTTATTAACGTACCACACGGGCGATGCCGCAAACGGAAGCTAGTGAATTATAAACAATGAATTGAGTAGATGCATCTGATTTGAAGTAATGATTTGATGGTCGAGAATACCCTATTTGGAGGTGAAATGAAATGAATGAAATAAGTTTATTTGTCCGAACATGGGTATACAAAGATGATGTTTACATTATGGGTGCGAGCCATATTCTACCATTATTTGGCGTACAAATTTTTAATTTATAATTTAACGGATATGTACATGCTGTCATCATCTAAAAAATCCTTAACGCTATAGTAACATTTATCTAATAACAAACTAAATAACTTTTGCTTAAAAATATAGATACTTTCCATTTCCTTAAAAATATTAGGTAACTAATATAAATATGTATCGCCATGCAGTATACATTTTTACTGAAAACCTTAACGCTCTGTTTAGGTATTAACAGTTTGTGAGTGTGTCTACCTGACCTGCTCACAGCATCATTGTGTTTACAGAAAATATGTAGATTCTTACAAACAAAAATGCAAATTTCATAAATGTATAGGTGGGTATCTTAAGGTGGGTTATAGGTAAAACGGTGATGCTATACAAACCACGGGAAGAACTACAAAACACTACAATACTGGGAATTTGATTGCAAATCCTTTCCATCAAACAATAGACAGGTATTTCGACATGTAACGTTATTTTAATATCGCATTGTTTCAAAAACTTGATCTACGTGATTGATAGCTGTTGTATCTGTCTGTCCATCTCAGTAATGACGGGTTCGAATCAATTTGGTGTAAGTTTTTGGGTGGGTGTGAATCTATTGCATTCACTTAAGAAAGCTATTGAGATTACTGGCATTGAGTTTTGAAGATATTATGTAAAGTGGATGGTCGTTCTCCTATGTTGTATTAGAAAGAGAGTAGTTTTAGGAAAAATCGTCGCCCGCGCTAGGAATAACGCCTGTGTCACGAGGGTGTTCACAAACAAACCCACACAAGATTTCACCACTCAGATTTGTTCTGAGGGGGTGTGCAACCCACTCAGAACAAATCTTTGCGAATCACATCAAGAGTTGTCCTATGTGGGCATCAAACCCACAACGCACCAGCGCAGTTGAAAGCGGCGAGGCGACCGCTTTAACCACTACGTCAACCGTGCACTCAAATATGTTTTCTGTTTAATCGTTTCTACCAAAACGACTGGACTGATCTCGATGAAAATTGGTCCGGCGATAGTTAAGAACCCCAGAAATAACATAGGTTACTTTTAAGCGATTTATCATCCGGGCAGAGCTGCGGTCGGTTACACATCATACTCTTAATAGGAAATATTTTTGTATGTTTGTATGTACCCTATAATCATCGAATCTACCGGAGCGATATCAATGATAAAGTTTAAGGCCCCAGAAATAACATAGGCAACTTTTATTGACATTACATCCGGATTTTATGTATACTACGTCTACAGCGAACGAACGTGTAGTCCACCTGATGGTAAGTGGAGTACAGCCCATGGACATCAACAATATCCTGATGATATTTGATTTACTTTCCTACAAACAAAGCTACATAATAAACAAAGTTGATATAAAAATCATATTTCAAACAACCAATATGTATAAATAAATAACAAATCTAAATATAATAAACCTCTTTATTCCTATTTCCATCTCATAATGTTTGGCCCAGTTCTTGAGCCTCAACAGTCGGAAATACGTAAAATCAATTGAAGTTCACTCACGCTGAGTATTCGGAAAACAGCTCTGCCTTTTATAACCACAACTTTATGATGACACCACCGTAAACTGCGCCCGCGCACGCATTGGACGTAAATGTGCACGCTTTGGATTTTTTTTTCTTAATTTTTGTATATTTGTGTGAAGTCTAAAACAAAATTTAAACAAAAGGATTTTTTAGATCTATCATCTTCTGATAATATTAACATTGCAATAGAAGGCAAAAATACATTAAATAAAAAAATATATTAAAAACTGTGAATTCAAATTCGTTCTATCAAATATGTGTTTTTGTAATGTTATATATATGTGTTAATTTATTTGGTTGTACAATAAAGAATATTCTATCCATCTATCTATGTTTGCAAAGATTAGAGAAGAATAACATAAACAGTTACGTTCTATAGCGCTACTCACGTATGTTTTGACACACGCAGGATATAATATGGGTGTAAGTAGTAACGTATTTGATGAAAAGCAATGATATTCATTAGAGGTGATGCTGTATTAAATGTAATAAAGTGGTAACTGAAGTGCAATATATTCAATATATTTAATACTTTAGTAGTAAGAGAGTACGCCCACTTATACATTATAAAAAGTTATTAGAAACTAGCCTAGTGGGAATCTATCGGATAATGTTACTACTAACTAAATTTGATTCTTTAACTCGCCAATCTGAATACCCTTTGTAAATGGGTTCACTTCGTTTATATCCTAGAAACCGTGGCCGCCAGATTTATGTCCGTTAAAAAAAGTTTAAGGTTTGAATATCCAGTAATTACGCTTTATACTATAATGAGATAACTTCTTTTTTTAAACAGTTTTTTTTATTTAAACTGCTTCGATGGTCTTGTGGTTAGCGTATGCGCGGTGAGATCTCGGGTTCGATTCCCGGGTCGGTCAAAATGTTTTTGTGATATATCAGGATATCCACATAGCAGCACGGAGTTGGATTTGTGCCTGGTGGATGGCGATGGGGTGACCCCCTATCACATGGGACCTAAAACATAACAGGTGAAGTGTGGGTGTTATTCACATCTTCCACACCCTTCTGGGTAATATGAGCGTGATTTTATGTTATGATAAATATAAAAAAATGTAAAGAATAAAATTTATTTAGTTATAAAGATACGCTGAAAATCTCGATACCCAAACGGTTACATTCTCAAGCCAATACTCACGTATGTTTTGACATGTTTAGGATATATCGTTGTTTGCAGTAAACATGTCTGTTAACTGATGTACAGCGATGATGGTGATTGATTCAGGTGGTGCAGAATAACCCATCAGTACTGGGCCCTGTTACATAAAAAATATTGCTTGATTCATATTTTATTTTATTTATTATGAGAATGTCTAATAATATTAAAACTAAAATTGTTGTATGAATCATCATAACATAGAAACAAGATATTATGTTATCAATAAAAAATATTAATATTATATATATTTTTTACATTTTAATTTATTTATGCACCTACCTTTGTTCTCTCTGCTTCACCTTAAGGTTGACTGCTAGAAAATGCCTAAGTACGTCGTTGTTCTATATTTTAAGTGCAAAAAGTTGTAAAATAAAATAAATAATATCTATGACGACCAACTTAAGTGGCGCAGGCTGCTAAACGCGGTCGGCCGTCGATAGGTGACCATCATTAACATAACGAGTTTTACTCCGTGCCTCGTAAAGCACGTTAACCTGTCAGTCCCGGTTGCCATTTGAACATCTATGGCAGTCGTTACGGGTGGTCAGAGGCTAGAAAGTCTGACATCTAGTCTAACAAAGAGTATCGTATTACTTCGTACTGGGTTTAAGAGTTCTGATGGCAGTCGCTCCACGTAAAATACTAATATTCAGCGAAATCCGTTAAACTTCAAGCCAACCCCAATGTAAGAAGCGGCTTAAGTGGCTCATACCTAGTTTCCATCAAAGCAGAGTCGAGATGAGATGGGTTTGAATAATAAGTTAATAACCAATCAGGTATGTTACCGAAGCTAAACAGAAATAACGTGGTACCGTGGAAATAGCAAAACCTGATTGGTTACATCCAAACTCATCTCCTCTTGTCTCCGCTTTGGTAGTAACCGAGCCTCCTGTCTCCTATATAAGTATGTATATCATGATCTTTATGAGCAAAATCCCCCCTACCGTATCTTTAACAAAATACCATTATAATATAAACCATCGAAATTCTATCTCAGCAACACTTTTCTTAAGTACAATCAAGAACAAAAGCATCAATAACAGGTACAGTCACCGACATAACCTCAGAAGCAACAAATAACTCTCGCTGAGATTTGTTGTCGCAATCCATTGTCGCGGCGACACGCCAGTAATGAAAGCCGCTTATCTGCGCGACTGTACCTCAGTGCTGTCGCCTATCTACGTCACTGTACCCTCAAGGAGGCTAATCGGCCGTAGAATTAAACAAGCTATTTGCATTTTTATAATATAGTTGGTTTTGTTTAGTTTGAGATGACAGGGATTTCTTCGGTATTTTTGCTTCAGCAGTTAACAAATTTAGAGCTACATTAAGTTGCTTAAGTTCAAGTTTTGACTTTAAGTTCTATTCAAAATTTGTATGAACTTCTGATCATTAACGAAGATATCACGCAAGTGGTGGAACTCGGGTGTTGTTTAGTGCTGGAAGTTGACTGACTGGTGGTAGAGCTCTTGTGAATGAGCTCGAGGGCAGCAGCACCACCGTCTTACCTTTAAATAGTAGTGCTTCCATTACTGTGTTCCGGTTTGGTGGTGAGATCAGGCCCTGAAATTACTGGAACATGAGGTATAACACCGTAGTCCTCAGCTGCAGCGACGTATCTATAATCTGCCTTTGTGGATTGTTGATGTCCATGGGCTGTACTCCACTTACCATCAGGTGGACTACACGATCGTTCGCTGTGGGCGTAGTATAAAAAAAAAGTTGTAGATACCAAGATTTTATTCCGTAGTAATGATAACTTTTTCACTTTTTTATGACGTACAAATTTACACTATTAAAAAAAATGATTTTTTTCAAATAATTCATCTCAAATTCAAAAGTTTATCTAAATATTAATAATTAAATGATTGCATGTTATATAGTATTTTTGTATGTAAATAATTTTCTTTTTTCAATATGTAAAGTTATAAACTTTAAAAATAAATAAATCTATTTTCTATCCTGTCACTCTAAGTGTTCAAGAAAGAGGTAGTAGTAGCAATTTTGATCACAATTAACGAATTCAACGCGTAGTACCTAACACACACTCACTACCACACAACACACTCACACAATCAACGCGAGCTCGTAAATACAGCGCAGGTGTAAGTTGTAGCGTGTTTACGCAATCGTATCGTTACCGTACACATGTCGTCGTATATCTGCTGAACAACTTATGTGACTGTAAACAATTGGGGGGGTAGTTGCAATTTTGTTTTTTTAAACTAACGGTCTTTTGGAGATTTGATACTTCTGGACAATCTTATACGTCTTATCACTACTTAACTGCTTTTCGGCTAAGACAATCGCCATTAAAAAACGTTCTGAGTTGAAATCGTGTTAGAGACGCAGAATAGGTGAAAAGTACGGGTCAATTTTATTCTTCTGACTTACGGCGCTGAAAACAGCAACACAAAATTGGTACAAACTAACGTAAATATCTAGATTTAGGATTTGAAAAAAAAGCAGACAGCAATGAATAAAACTAATTTACTGCAAAAAAGACATCAGAAAATAATACCACATGCCAACCAACATCCAAAAAATACTAATTACAGCCAAAATTAATTGATAATTAATTACCTAAAAAACGAAACATCAAAGCCTGAAATGGCTGAAAGCGATGTCGGGTTGAGTGACGTCACACCGACAGTGAAACCTGAAAAGGAAATTAGCCTCAGTGTGGCGGGTATTTTTCCATTTATGTCAACATGACAACTGCACAGTGGTGTGCTCGTACAAAGGATGGGACAACCATCAATGCTCATGGCGACGCCGCAATGGGAAACGTTAATTTTATACAGCCATTTTTATTATATTGGTGGTTCGTTGTTTTTTTTTTTGTTGTCTCGGTTTTGTTGGAAGTGATGAATGGGCTGGGATTTTAATTTAATTATAAGTATTTTTTTTTGTACTTTACTTTTGCTGAAACGATATTGGGTAAAAAGCGTGATTTTATGCATGTATTGTGGTTGAAATGTGTTATTTTGTTGAAAAATTAAAATATACATGAACTTAAAACCATAAAATTCGTGATCAAACTCTTAAACAGAAATATATCAACTTTTTTGGATGGCAACAATTTTTTTTTCTACGTATAATATTATGCACTATAAAAATAAATAGTGTGTTATTTTAAATTTGCGATGATCCTTGATAAGTCACCCTCAAATATTATAGATTAGAGGCCAAAAGTTACGCAAAATGTAATTAAAATTGTCCATATTTGGGGCGTGACCTTATCGTAATTTAATTATTTCAAAGTATATTTCCCTAGTAATATTATAAATGCAAAAGATTGTGAGTATGGGTGTCTGGATGTTTGTTACTCTTTTACGCAAAAACTACTGGGTCGATGGTAATGAAATTTTGCTCACATGTTGCTTATAACCTAAAATAACATATAAGCTACTTTTTACTGACAAACAACCTGGGCAGAGCTGCGAGCTAGTTTATACATATTTAGGATGTAAAATTTATTTTTGGAAGTAGTGTTCACTATTTTACACACGCCAAAAAAAGTGTTAAATTTTTTGCACGATTCACAACTCTATTCTGGTTTGAATTATAAAATAATATATTTAAATCACGTCTAAAAGAATGACAAGATAAATTTACCTAAAATACATTGATATTATTTTGGTAATTAGTAAAAGTTGAGCGTCCTTTGGGTATTTTAGGCAACTTTTCCCCAAAATTAACAGCAAGCAATACAAAAAAATCTAGATAAACGAACCAAAATAACAAAATAAAAAAGAAAAGTCGGAAGACACAGGATAACAGTAACACATTTTCGTCGCGGAGGCTAACGATTCCGAAGTGAACTGTCCCATAAATCTACGGCAGGCTGATTGATACATGGCGGTGGGTTGACGCCCATCGAGTAATTTAGTGCCGACTCCCCGCCCACCACCAGATAGCGAGACTTTTGTTTTGCATTAATTCTCTTTCCTTCCATCGATGCTAAAGAAAAGAATTTACTTTTAAAGAATAAAGAATTCGCGCTGGTGATAAATGTTCAGATAACTTTTTTGGTATTTTTTGTCTAGAATTTGTAGCGTTTTGCACAGTGTGCTTGGGAATTTTAGCTGATTGGGATCTTAGATTGAAGATCGTTAGCTCTTTGGTGCCTATGACTTTTTTTTAGATACAAACAATCATTAACTATTAAAGCCGTAAGAAAAGTTAAGAAACAACTGCGCTGTAGCATTCTAATGACATAACTCAATATTTGTTGCCGCGGTACTAACCGAAAAACATGCAGTTGTAGGTTATCATCAAACTAGAACTCATTCTTAATAGAAATGCAAGAAATGCTCGTCTTGAAAATTTTATCCCGTACCAAACGTGGTTATTGTGCCTAAACTTCGCACCCACTGAGTTACAATAAATAAAATACTGCTTTCTATAACAAATCACTGCTGAAATGTCTTTCTAATTCCTTCTCACATTCTGGAAAACATCCCTTTTCATGACAAGTACAGTCAAGAACAAATTACAAAAAGCACACACTCACACAGTGCGCATATCCAAACCCGGACAAAACAAAAAGCAAGCATCAAGTCAGCACACTACTTCATTCCTCATAGTTTTTACAAAGCAACAAAAAAGCGACTAATTCCGAAGCTGAGGTTCAGACGACACAGGCTGTAATCCAGGCCTTTCTTAACAGCTAATCTTAGGACAAAAGCTTTAATACGACCGGCCCCGGGGTGTAGGACGAGTGTTGCTATTGTTTATTTTAATTTTTACGCCTGCTCGGCCCACAGTGTCTGCGCCACGCCAAGGAAAATTATACAGAGTGTGGACATTTTTAATTTTTGGAATAGTTTGTATTATTAACCGTTTTTTTATTATTTATATATTATTATATCTTTGGTGGTCCAAGGATAGAATTTAGAATCACTCAGGTCTTGGAGTTGATCCCTGGGTTCAGGAAATACGTTTTATCATTTTTCTGACAGGAAATTTTTAAAATCAGCATTTTTAATAGCACACGATATTGGGCCCATAAAGATGACGAAATGCCCACCTCCCATTAAATGAGACCTTAACATATCATAATTAAGGAAGAAGAGTCGGTTTTATACATTTAATTCCTCCTCTTTTTGTAGCTACACCATGATTCAGAATATTTTGTTTTATTGTCTTATCTTTTTTACTGTAATAATATATTGCGAATTAGTTGTTGAATTCGGGCAAGAATAAATTGTCTAAATATAGTTTGAATAAGATGCCTTGATATATGAATGAAACAGTTTTAATTATTCAACATTTATTATTTCTATTTTTTACTATAATTTCAGAAGCATCCTGTATTCGGCTGGCAGGATAGCTAACAAGTGATATGCAGCTCATTTTCAGCTGCGGCGCGAATTATCAGCGACGCGTGACGACGCTGTAATACAACGCCAGTACAACAATTATGAGTGCCGACTGTGTATGGTGAGTAGCCTTTTATTATAAGTTTTTTTTGGTGGTGGTAAGATTTATTATGAGGCTGTTCAAAAGATGGTGAGGCCTGGTTTCCACCAAAGTGGAGGGGAGTTGTGTTTGAATAACCAATAAGGTTACGTTATTGCCGTACCTCCTCTCTACTTTAAACACAGCTCCTTTTCTTAGGCAGTGTAAAATTGACCCTTGGCAGTAAGGTATGAAATCATTTAGAACGGATTCAAATGAAACTCAGCATGGGTGTAGTCCTTACTATGTTTTAACATCATGGCAAACTTTTATTCCGAAATTAAAATGTACTTTAGGACTTGATACCTTGGTCGCACATATTAAGTATTCGGTGCGTATTATCAAGGTATTATATTTATAACCGCAGAGTTATAAGGCCACAGCAAGTGACACGTCATTATAAGTGGTAGTCAGAATAACCGGCGACGCGTAACGAACTCGCTGTATTTTCTGCTACATCCTCATTATTTCTTGACGGCGCTTATCTGTTGCAGTTTTGTCATATTATTACCGCTTTGTAACTTTGAATTAAGACTTTAATTTAGTTACTCTGTTTGTTTTGTATTATTTTGCTAATTTCTTTCGTGATGATAAGGGAAAATTTTGTCAGGAATATCATATTTGTAATCTAATAACTTGCTGTTAATAAGCATTGCGATAAAAGAATTGAAAGCCTTGTTTGAGAAGAAAAGGAAGGGCTCTCAGAAGGTATGTCAATCATATATCTAAACAGGCAATGGATAGAACCTCAAAGACAGCTTGATCGCCCTAAACAAACCTGGCGAGGCACTATACTGCTGCTGCACGAAGCAATGAAAAAACAAGACTAGGAGTAAAATCAAATGCAACGCTCCAGATGGAGAGCCACTGTAGTCGCCCTATGCCACACTGGGGTCATTGGATCTTAAGTCAAGTAAGTCATGATAAGAAACGCGTTCGTATATAATTAGTTGTGGACGTCGAATTTATAAAACCAAAATATTTTATTATTGAATCACTTTTTCATGTATCTTCTTATAAATATATCAATATTTTATATTATTTGCAATAAAGCCTATTAAGTTAGGTGAATTTTTCAGCGATGCATTTGTTCTCGTGTGCATCAACACATGCATTAAGTGCGCCTGACAAAAATGCAGTGACAAGTGACAGTTGTCAGCTTGTCTTCGTAGAACAATAGTTGATTTCGCACTCTCGCGGGTAGCTCGCATTCACTTCACGGGTGATGTCGTAAAAACATGTCCTACTGTGAAATGAGAAATAGGTATTTTGGTAATTTTATTCTTGAATTTTGTGTTGTTAATCACATTGGCTGGGGTAAATTATTTTTATATAACCATAAGATAAACAAATCTAGAGTATACCGACGACTTACATTGAATCAAAAAGAAAGTATTGAACAGGCTTAAAGAGAACTGCTTAATATTATTAAAAATGAAATTAAGTCATAAACTTAGTGTTGTTTAAAATAAATTTAAATTGCCTAAAAGCATCTTAACTTAATAAAAGAGTTTTCAACACACGAAGTCTCATATGAGTTACCACAGTTCTCTAAAAAGAAGAAAACATTTGAGTTTTCTAATCAAACGAAATAAACACGACACCTGCTACCAAAAAAACTTAGAATTCCAATTTTTATTCACACTAGCTAGGACACCTAAATCAAAACGTGGCTTGAGCCAAACTCATTCAGAATTCACGTGCTACGCTCAAAGGCTATCAAATCGGAAATATCTCCACGTAAATGCACCCATCTGGACGACTAAGGCTGCTAATATCTCAGGCGCGACCAATGACTTGCTTTTACTTAAGAACCAACTTAAAATTGCTGTTGGCTAAACCGTTACTAGAATTACCGCCTTATGATACAAAGTGAAGTCGGATGAATCATGATTTTCTGGCGGCAAATGTATGTTTGTGAAGTGGAAAGCAGATAGCGTTTACGAAGCGGGCTGTGGTCGAGGTAGGTTAAAATATGCAGCGCTTGTATTGAGGGGACCTGCATAAAGGGGCAAGACAGTCCGTGTGGCCGCGACGCATGTGCATGCACTTTCTGCAAACGTTTCCAAGAGATTATACGATACGAGGACTTTGGACGGCGGATACTCCTTCCGAGGAAAGGTTCTAATAAATAGAGCTTTCTGTTTAGAATATTAGTACTGTTTAGTGTTAAATCTTTTAATTGAATCATATTGGTTAAAATATTTTTGCAAATAGCTTGCTTGTATTGGTAACCCCTAACGTAAAATACTTATTTTAGAGGCAAGGTAAAAGACATGAATTGCATAAAGTTATAACATATGCTTAACATATGCTCAATATTACCCAGAAGAGTGTGGCATAAATGAATATACTATCAACACTCCCATCTTATGTTAAGGTTTCATGTGAGGAATGTGAAACTATCGACATCTACCGGGCAAGATTCCATACACCATGCCTCCACACTTTACTGAGATTTTCCTCAAGGATAAATCTTAAATATCACTTTAGTCCGACTGGGGATCGAACTTAAGACCTCACTGTGTCCAGCCCATACAACATTTCAAGAGTTCATATTCTTGTGACATTGAAAACAGTCACCCAAGTCAGTTTTCAAAAACCCGAGGGAGTTCACAAAGTGACCGCTATTAAACATTCAATGCTGCAGGTGTTAAGCTGTCTCCGGTTGCTTTGTGCCATACTTGTGTGCTTATCCTCTGTGGAATGCTGCCGTGAGGATATAAGCCACTTCATTATTTGGAGAGTAATCAGCAAGGATTTGGAAGCACCTTGTATTTCCAAAATGGCTGCTTTGATATAGAATTAATAGGTATGACACACAACTTACCATCATACCTATATTACATACATTATTATTATATTTACTATTTATATAAAAGTTATACATCACCCACACTTCACCGATTACATTTAGGTTCCATGTCATAAAGGACGAGTCCTTCGCCATCGAACGGCATTCATCTTTCATTATTAGGTCCCACATGGATATAATTATAATGTTGTCCTATTCCTAAAGTTAACTTAAATAGAGTAATAAACACTAATAATACAACAACCAAGTCTGGTTTTAATCAAAATGTTTTATACACAATTTTATTATTGCAAAAAGCATGAAAGCCGTTTGTACAAAATCAGTAACCAAATCCATTCCTCAAAAAGTTTTAACGCGAAAATATGAAAAATAAAATTCTAGTTTGCCATATTATTAAAGGTAAGTACACAAGAAGTAGTTTTTCTTTTGTAGAACATGTACCATACAATAATTGCTAAAAATATGTTATTTATTTTTAAGTTTTAATAAATTATTGTTTTGATTAAAAAAAATACCTTAGTTTTCATTTGTCACCTTTAGAAAACCTGCTTAAAAAAATACTTTACTGATTTTGATGACCTTCGATCTTATTTTCTTGCGGCCCTTGACTTAATGTTATAAGTTTTGCAGAGGGCTACTGTTGCCTTATAATAAGAGTAATATATAACAATAATTCTTAATAAGTTTTTTAATTCGCCCAGGTGAATAAAATCGACTTATTTCGTATACTTAATTCACCCAGTGAATAAAGTAAACAAATAGTATTGTTAAAGCACCCAGGTAAATGACCCACGTGTTTTCAGTCTACTGCGAAGTTTTCTTAATGCACCCAGGTGTATAAAGTTGACTTATTTCGTATAGTTAATTCACCTGGTAACTTAAGAAAACAATTAGTTTTGTTAAAGCACCCAGGTGATTTAACGCAGGTGAATTAACTATACTACACCTACATTTCACTATATATTTGAAACGTGTTTTTTTTTCGTATTTTCTCGTTATATCTAGTGGAATGGATTTTGTTACTGATACAGAAAAAAATACTTTCTCAGTGTTGTTAAAGAGAAAATAACCTTATATACGACAATATCTTCTAATAAATATAAAGTGTCACACACACTTGTATAAAAGATCGTTGAGTGAAGAGATCCGGTGACATGATACGGACAAAAGGCAGCAGATTGCACCTACCTCCCCGGTTTAAGGCGAAGATATCATTGCCTTAGGAAAATTAAGGAATATAGGTTCTGCCTTAAAAAAATTCGATCTTTGCCAGTACTAACTTACATAGTTATATAATGTTCAAGATTTGAATGTTCACAATGATTGAAGATATGTGGATATTTGTTCTTCTTTCAAACAAAAACTACGCTTTGGATTTTGATTAAATTTTGCACACATGTAGGTATTAGCTTAGATTAAAAAACGACACACGCAAGCAGATTATCATATTTAAATAAATACTAATCTTTGGTAGATAGATATACTATTTGAAGCAGCTTAAGAGCGGCAACACCACCATATCACCTTTAACATCCCAAATGTCTAACCATACATTGAAGATGGCGATCGCTGTCTCTATGCCTAGCTTGCGGGATTTGCTAGTGAAAAGTAAAACCCTCCTCCCGTCGACACTGGGTACTGTTTAATTGATTGTTGATATCGTCATATAAAAAAAAACCTTATTCCATTCTTCATCCCCAAGTAACTTCTCCTTAACACAGCTGCATCGCATCGTAAGACGGACGGACGGACAGTGGGGGCAGGTAAAGGGGTCAAACGCCATCGATCGGCGCCCCCTAATCATAGCGCTTGTTTATTTTATATCGGACGTCAGCAGTCGTATGTGATGCCAGGTCTCTTTGCTATTTCCTTGGCTATTTCAACTGAAGAATGTTGGTGGAAATTTGTTTTGTAGGTTTGGTGTTTCGTTAAAGTAAACGTACTTTGTGGTTTCTTTTGTAGTTTCTCAGTATAGTCAGTCAAAAATATGAATAAAATGAAAATTGAGAATTAAAATAACGAATTCTAAACTAAAAGATTATTGATATAATGAGATGGTTACAAAATGTTACGATAAACATTTGGACAGATTTTTATTTGGTCATGAAATCTTAAGCAGTAAAATATGTATAATGATTTTAGGCATAATGCTCCTTGGCATAATTATCTTTTGGCATAATTGTCTTTTGGCATACTATTTGAATTATATTCTAATTGAACTGAACTTTTCGTATGTAAAATATACAAGTGGAGGCTTAGCCCACCGCACCCTAACCTATTTTTACATTATTATACCCATTTTAAATATATTTTGCCTAATAAGTATTATGCAAAAAAAACACCATGGCAAAATCTATTATGCGTAATGATAGATGATGCCAAGTGAAGTAGTATGCCAAAAGACAAATATTTTAAACTAAATTATGCGAAAAAAGGGATCCCCGTAATACGTAACTAATAATAATATACATACCGTTCTGTAAACGGTTCTATGTACCAATATCAGAACAATTTTATAATCCAGACAGAACAACAAAATTTTCAACTTTATTTATAAACCAGAACTTCCAGATTAATACAAAAGTTGTTTTGTACATAAAATTTGATGTCGCCTCACATCTTAGAACTTGAAACTCATTTTCATATTTCCAACTATCTGACCGGCAAAACAAATCCACAACTCACAGAGTAATAGTTACGTACAGTCGTACTGCATTAATGTGCTCCAACGAAGATGGGATGTGCGCTGGATGGGGCCGGAGCGTAGATTTTTTTATTTATATCTCTGATAAATACCGTTTTTACTTAGATAAGGCAAAAGGTTCCACTTGTGTCGTCGTTTGGCAGTTTCGGGTATTACTGATCTCCAATTTGACCCAAGGTTTATTCATAGACTTTTGAAAACCGTGGTGCTTTTATCTTGTTGGTGGTACAGTGGGCCAAGCAATTAGGTATGCATGTGTGAATTACTTATTTAATAAGTGTACCCACTATTTAGATATATAAGTCACTTATCCATAACTAGTGTAGCAAGTATTTACGATGACTTTGAAGTTTTTGCCCTGTATACCTAACTCGTTGGCCCACTGTACATACAGGGTAAAAATGACATCGTAGCGAAGTGATTCAGTTTATGATTCTGAGGACCCGGGTCGTTTTTCGCGATTTTGGCGACTGACTATGAAAGACTAACATTACCTTTTTCTATCCCAATACATTTGCAATTTCCCGGTCGACTTGGAATTTTCCGATGACAAATTTTACCATTTGCAGATTTATCCGATTAAAAGTTTTCACAATTAGAGCTTCAAAATTATGTTTCAAATCAATGAAAAGTGTTTTCGAAAGCCTATTCTCATACATTAGTAATTATTTAATGACGTTTTAAATGTTTTTAAGACCGATTTTCGATGTGTGAAATATTTTTGGACCGTGGTCTCAGAATATGTTCTGAATCACTGGTAAGCGGCTCTGTCACGATGTTAAATACACCCTGTATATTATTAATTTCATAAAAACTCTTTTGTCTAACTCCAGTAAAAAAAACTTAACTGGACTGTAATGCCCACAATTTCTCGACGAATTAACATCAATACACAATTCAACAAAGGTTTATAGTGAAAAATTAAAATAATAAAACCACCACACCACTTCCAGTACATAATAGCACCCGCAACTATTTATGACTACTGCTTACCACGCTGCATCCGGGGTCTCATAAAATTCTATCGCCGGGATTGTGCCGCGTTGATCCGTCTGCATCGGGGGGTCGTACGTTACGAAATCACCCCCTAGCCACCCTGACCCCCACTTTGAAGCAATTATTCGCGAAATTAAGGGGTTTTAATGCTTGTTGCTAGTTTGAATGGTGCATTTTGTGATGGATGGCTATTTGGGGTAGGATGACAATATTGGTGGACTAATTACTTGAGCTCATACTTAGTTCTGGGCAGTGTTTGGACTCATTTTCTTTGACTAATAATAATAATTACTTAATTAATTAATATCATCAACGCCATCTAGTCCCAAACTAAACGGAGCTTGTACTATGGGTACTAATACATATAAATTATACTATAAACTGATACTAATACATATAATTATACTTTTCTTTTGTAAATACATACTTATTATACGCAGAAACACCCAGACCAACACAAACCTCCATGTTCATGCACACAAAGATTTGTCTTGAGCGGGAATCGAACCCACAACCTCAGCGTCGCAGGAAGGTAAACTACCCACTCCACCATCCGGTAGTCTTGAATTACTAATTCAAGTAGCGTACAATTTAAATTCAAAACCTCAATCACTAAAAATCACTAAAAATAGGCCTTATTTATTTTATTTTAATTTATTTATTTGATTAAAACGGTTACAGGAACCAATTATATTAATCACAATTTATAGGAAAATATAACTGACATTCACAAATTTTGTTAATTTGAAAATATATCAATTTCTGGATTGTAGTCAATGAGATTGTTGAGAGTGTTAAGTGGCCTATCAAGAAGGTCTAAAATTGGCCCTTATTTTTTTTAATTTTTATAATCAATAGGACTTTTTCCAATACCTAGGTACTAATCTTTTGTACAAATACTGCCTTCCTGGAATTTTAAAAATACACATAATTTTGTACTTTATTCAGATAGAAGATACAAAATCATTAACATTAAGCTTCTGTATTTAATTTGTATCCACAGTAAGGCAATAAAATCTACGCTCAAACAGAAATTCATCCTCACCGATCCAAAACTTAACTACCCAATAACTCGCAAAACGCATTTAAACCCTAATACAAAGTATATAAGTAATAAAAACGCGTATATACCAGGAATGGTCCTGAACCGAACAATATCGCAGCGATGCGATGCTTGCCAAATCGAAAACTAAGCTAGGTCGTCCTCGTAAGTTCAGAGTATCTGTATTGCACAACTTTACAGCGCTCATTTGCAAACGTAATATAAGATGGAGTTCGTGAAACGATTTTCTGCATTTTTTTCTAGTTATAGCTGGGTATAAGCTAAGTGGATAGATCGAAATCAAACAATTTTTTTTTTTGAAGTTATGTCCGTTCGAAATTTGTTGGAATGGTTGTTGGCCTTCTGACAGTGACTTATTAAGTTTAGATTAATTTATTTTTTATTTTTACCTATGTATATATTTTCAATTTATTTAATGTAACTTTATATTTCTTTAGTTTTTTTTAAATAATAAAAAATAATTTATTAGACTAGTATCACTTAAGATCAAATATATATATTTTTTTTGTAAAAGAAGTCTATCCAATTATTGTTGGAAAAAGATGTGAAAATCGTACAAATGGGTGATTCTTTTTTTTAACAACAACCTACACTTGATCGCGTGATGATTCTATCCCATTTACTTCGGCGAAATAAGGCTTAGTTTCACCAGTTCTTGATAAGGTTTCGAATATTTATGCGCAGGTAAATTATGTATTTTTTTTTACCAAATGGACATGTCATCTGTCAAAAACAGTTTCAATTATATTTATTAAAAACGTCTAAAACTGGTCCTTAAGTCTTGCTAATTCTTATCCTACTTCCTTACATTTATGTATTCTTTATTTATAAAAAAGATTATTGTACATAAAATGACGTAGACAATCTTATCGTACCTTCTTCATTATCCATGGCAGTTGTTTTAAATCTACGAACATAAAATATGACATAATACTGAGATAATAATTACGTTATTTAATGCTTATAAAAGTAACAGGTAAATGGTTTATGTGCACAAGGTCCATGGTTTTGCAATAACAATGTCAAACTTTCACAATACTCATTAAGACTTCACACATTTGTCTTGTTAATATGAAAAATCATTGAGTTTGATTGTTTGATAAAATTAAACTTTTGTTTTAAAAATTCTAAATGTTACTGCAAAAGTAAGATAAACTTATTTACTCAAAATAAATGCTATAAAAATCTAGCTTTTAATCTATTCTATGTTTTAGAATAAATTTTACGTAATAAATGAGCTATTTAATTCATTATTATCAGCATAATAACTGTATAAAAACAAATAACTTAATGTCGCTATGTCATTCAACTATATTTTAATAAAATGTTTTATACCTTCGTTTATAATTTTTAAATTATATATATTTTTATAAATTGATAAAATAATGTCTTCTTTTGGTAAATTTTTTGACGTTTTTGCTTATATCAAAAGTAAACATTTTTTGCAAAATCTATATCAAAAGCAAAATAAATAAACCCTATCATAATAATATTACGAGACAATGGACCATTACTATAAACCAATACATAGAATCTGCTATCGTTACTTAACCTAACTTGACTAAGAAAAACAGCTCTGAAAACTACACCTGACACACAACACAGCATTAAAAATCCTTGGTAATTCGGGCACCGTAATTATTTAATAAAGCACCACTAAGGACAAGCACGTACGGTCAGCAGGTAAACAAAGCGACGCATTAGGCGGGTAGATTAACAAAAAAGGCGGAGAGGGGGGGGTGAAATACGACGGTGCCTGTAAATTTTCTTACGGCACCCCCTCTGACGGCTGGGAACATCGACACTGCGCTGACATGAGTATGGTCGGCAAAAACGATGCTAATTTTATTTTGTATCTTTTTTAATTTTCCTGATTTTTGATACTGTTTCCAAAAATATCAAAATTATTGTATTGTAATTAAATGTATATTCCATCGCTTGTAAAAGAAAACATTGTAATTGTACATTAATCTTTGTTTGGTTTTCAAATAACCAATATTTTTTTCACTACTATATAGCCAATTAAGCCACCCAATTATATTATTTTCTTCATATTGATTCATAACCTCTCAGCGGGGTGGGTGTTGGAGCGAGTCTGCAAGACGAGAGTTTCATTAAAATTATATTCACATGGTTCAGAGCTTTGTTATCGTTAAGTGGCGGTATGTATTTAGAATGTTATTTTATTTTTTTTATTTATTTACCACAGCTTAACCTATCTTAACAGGAACTTAAACCTTATGCGATAGATAAGAATATATAAATGAATATCATAAATTTGAATAATTGATGTAATGTGTGTGCTGTTATTTATATAAATAATTCAAATCTCAAATTATATTAATTGCTAAAAGAATCTAAGCAATGACAAAGAAGTCTAGAAATAATCTTAACGGCAAAAGAATTAATACAGGTTAAGGGTG
This sequence comes from Hypena proboscidalis, assembly GCA_905147285.1. Lineage (NCBI taxonomy): Eukaryota > Metazoa > Arthropoda > Insecta > Lepidoptera > Erebidae > Hypena > Hypena proboscidalis. Next base: position 21,060,608 of record LR990136.1, on the reverse strand, counting down.
CGCTTTTTGTTCTATCGGTACACTCGTCTCCCGATTCGTCCCACCGAAAATTTTCGTTCGAGCCGTTTCTAAAGCGCCTTTTTTAATCTCTATAAATCAAATTTATGACTTGTGTAAGCTTTCTGTTTTATTTACCCTTTTATAATTTTGTTGTCTGTACATACAGGGATGGAGGGCAGTGAGCTGTGAGACACACACACACATACACACAAGAATTTATTTGTGACGTTTATGTCAGAATTTGTGAAGTGATGTATTCGGGGTCTTTGTGAATTGTATTCAGAAGTGTTTATGTTTTATGTAGATAATGGCTTTGTTGAATACATTAGCTTGGATTTGAATAAGATTCATCTAGGTTCATACTTTTTAAGTTACTTTCTTTGTAGTTCAATGAAAGCTCATTGACTGTATAGTTAATAAATCTATAAAGCGTATTATGCGCTATGGTGGCACATACAAAGAAACATACATACATAGACTAAAGCGGCCGTGGCGCAATGGATAAGGCATTAGACTAACGATCGAGAGGTCGTAGGTTCGAATCCTGGCCATTGCACCAAAGACCTGAACTTTCTCCTAACACAAGCGAATAAAGCTTAACAAGAATTTGCGAACAAAAATTATTGGTAAGCTATAAAAATAAATTGAATGCTTTAATCATTACCCTTCCTTTTGGTTTCGCTGTAGTCGGGTAAAAAGACAAAAGCAGGGGTTTGTCTAAGCTAAGAATAAATATGCTCTATAGACTTCAGCCTTAGTGGTTTATTTTACAGAAAAAATCTATTGCATGCAATCCTATTTATATGGAATAACAATATCAGGATATTAAGTAGAGGGGAGCTTAATTAAACTAATTTGAGCGGAGAAGCGCTTCTACCTTGAAATTACTGTCACAGACGGCATTAGCCAAAGTAGCTTAGTTATAGCGACATCTGCATTTTTGTAGATTATTATACACTGAAGTTGCCATCCACTATTAGATGGCTTACGGGCTTGTTCGCTGCATAATAGACTAAGCTGTTACTCTTGCAACTATAGCCGGAAATAGTATGTAACATAATATCACGCCTATATTACTCAGAAGGGTGTGGAAGAGGTACCCACATTTCACCTAGAATGTTTAGGACCTATGTGATGGGGTGAGCTCTATCACCATCCACCGGGCACAATTCCAAAGCGCTGCTATTGAAATTTTCTGTGAAGGGAAAACCCCAAATGCCTTTTTGCCCGATCCGGGCATTCAAACCGAGAGTTCACGGTGAAAGGGCGCGTTTACTAACTTCTAAACCAACAAGACTGTCTTAGCAGTTACTTTTGCGACTTATATCTGATATGGAATGTAAATTTAAATAATATTATTTATGCAAATTTTACGTAATTTTAAGCAGTTCGGTATTAGTTGTATAATATTTGATATTCAAGACTGGAATGCGGTCATCACATCATTATAATAAATAATAATGATTAATTAATTAAAAGTTATGGACAGTCTGTTATTATCAAATTACCGTTTGCAGAGATGAACTAACTGTTGTATAAAGAGGAATGAGGCTAAGATGTGTAGAAATAACATATTCACCACACCAGCTCGAAAAAGATCGTTTGCTTGCTAGAATTCGGTGAGTAAAAAGCGTTTATACTCACTAGTGAGGCAAAGTGATTCAAATTTCGAAACACAAAATCCTTCCAATGAATAGACGCTGAAACAAAATCAAAGCAGCCACCATGTAGGTTAGTAATAAACATTGACATCAATTTTATTCAAAAACTACAAACGATAATTATGTTTAAATTATTTTAAATTATATAAATACACGCTTATTTAGTATTTTAATGTTTTTATATGCCTGATTAATAATTAAAGTTAATAAAAAATAGGTACTTAATATTATACTTTATACATAAATGTTAAAGAACGAACTTCCGAACGCATAAAAAATAAAAAAGTGTGTCTGTGTCTGTGCCATTCATCGCGGTAAGCTATACATTCTTTTCAGTTTATGTTTAATTGTTGACTGGAACTTTAAAAAAAAATGAGTAGATACAGTGATTAAGAACTTCGTGGAACTCCAGAAGAGTTGAGACAACTTGCTTCTGACACAGAAGTTAGCTTTTTACCAGATAAATCACGTGAGAAGTATTTGAAAGCGTACGACATATATATTTAATAAGCGGCGACTTACAAAAGGCGCTTAAACACATTCTGAATCGGTATTACTGTCATATTTCATGGAATTATCCAAAGTTAAACAATTTAGTACGAGTTTATTTGAATCTTAATATTTTCTCACTGCAAGAGGTAAAAAATAGTGCATGCTACGAGTGAGAAAAAAAATATTGATATATGACCTCTGAAACCTTTCGCTTGCGAAGTAGTCTTTATTAGAATCACTTGCTACGCTCGCGATTCAATTCAAGACTAATTCACAAGCCCAAGATTTAAAATTGACACTCACAACAGAAATATAAACTTTTTCTCACTTGTACCATAAATAACTATTGTTGCTAGGTCTGCGAGATTCAATTTGTAATGGACAGTAAGCATTTTTATATAATATATAATTTATTTATTTAATTCTTTAGATTATTTTTATTTTCTCTGTAATTAAAATGTTTGTTAACGTGTTTAAAAGCTCCTTTGGGGTTATAAAAAAAAAATATTTGACTTTGACTTCAACAAATTTTGTTTACCCTTCTGACAAATTGTTCATTTTAGAGGCACCATAAACGCAAAATATTTTACAGCCAAGGTTTTCATACACCTGCAGTAACGTAACAGGCCTCCTCCATAGTCATTCCTATTCATCAAACGTCTTTATCATAACACTTCAAATAGTCCAATAAACAATCGGAAAACATGCCAGAAATCTCACCGCTTGGTCTCAGTTTCGATTGCCAGGTCGGGCGAATACTACTATTTGGCATTTTTACGTCAGGAAATTCTTCATAGTTACACGGCGTTGGTATTATGCCAGGTGGATGGCGATAGGCTCACCCCTATCACACGGGACCTAATCATAACGGGTGAGGTGTCGGTTATACCCTTCCTGGCACGGAACTGGCACTGAGATTCACTTTTATTAATTGGTTCCTTTGTATGTGACTCTTAACTTGGTGATTTAAGTTTTACTTCAATTCAGATATATTATAATTTTGCATGACGATTTTAAGTCCTTTGAATGTCCAAGCAATAACGAAATAATCATTTCATATAGACGTGGTATTACGTTAATGTTCTGCGTTATCTACATGCTCATTTTACACATTGCAAAATACAAAACACTTCACAAACGATTTATTGTTTTTGAATACCCACCTGCAGTTAACTTTACTCCCGCCTCCACAACCCACTGAGTCCTATTCATCAGGAATCTATATCATAACGCTTCAAACGCAGTCCAATAAACAATCGGAAAACATCTGGGGCTGGGCGTATTATGTAATTAATTCTAGTATTGTTTGTCGTGGAGGAATTATAGCATATCTTTGTGTGGTGAGACAGGCTTACGCCCAGCCGTAAAAAATGTGAAACCGATTGAACAGATTGTTTTCGGTCGATGGGAATTTCAGTTTTGATAGATGGTTGAGGTGTTTTATCAATATTGTTTATTAATTGTTTTGTTTGATTTTATTAGAAAATATTTTAAAGTTAAAATAACTGTTTATACAGATACATATTTAAGAGACCAGAGACCTTGGTGTTATTTTTTTTTCTGAGCGTGATGTGTATTACTTATGTGTTGTTTTGTAAAGTCACACACACACACAAATCTCGTGAACAATGAAAATAAGTAATCTGCAACATAAAATATATAAACCTTTGATTTGAAAATAATATTATTTTCAGAAATGTGTGAACCTTAGATTTAAGATATCATTATCGGATGTAGCTAAATAAAAGCATAACCACACAACAACACTTAATGGTAAGAAAATCGAACCAGAATGCGGTAGATAAAAAATACGACCCATACAGATTAACCTCCCCATAACTAAATCACTGACCGCAATAACCTAACCAATATAGCCCAAAAATATAAAACATGAAGCATCAACATTGAAATAATAAATCTCTGCCCCCTCCCCCCTCCTCTTGAGCTCAAGGAGGCATCCATGAACGCTGTCAGGCTATGATGGACGGCGGGCTATAAACCTGACGAGACGACTACCCACGCTACCAAATGGCTCTATGGAGCCCAGTATATCACTTTTATTACATGCCATCTTCATTTTCATATTTCATATTTGCATTTCTGTAGCCTCCCAACCCCCCTTTTTAAGCGTTTCGCACGTTTTTCTATGTAATCGCCCGCTTTGTGTGTGCGACGTGGTCGGTTCCGTCAAAAGAAACTTTTTTGTTACGTGGACGCGCGCACCGGTTTTCAAAGGTTCTGTAGATGTTTTTAATTTGTTTTTATCTTGGAGTTTGCTGTATACCTCTTTAACATGTCAAGTACATGGCTATGCATGTAGGAATAGGTATGCTACTTTATTAACATTATTAAGTATTATCTACACATGAGTTAGGTCAACTAGGAATTTAGTCAACTGCAGAGGAAACTCACCCCTTTGAAGTGCAAAAAAGTACTTGAGGGGGGTGAGATTTCTTTGCAGCTGTCTGTACATACTTGGAATATTACAAAGTTTGCTTCCTTTTTCTAGGGACGTAATACCTACTTATATAAATTGATTATTGATGTTTACTACTTATTTTGTGTTTGTGAGTTAAAGTCACTAATTATAAAGAAACGTGCCTTTTTATATTTTCCAGAGACGCGATTTTTTAGGAGAAAATATAATTAAAAATATGAGACCTTTTTTGTTTATGTTTCGCGGAACCCTATAAAGTTAAGTCAAGGAAATGCACAACAAAGTTCAGGGCTGCTCTGACGTGTACTGACCAGCCCTGAGCACCCTGGCTAGGACATGTGCTGGGAGGCTATTTAATTTGTATAGTGAAGCAACACACGAGCTACGTCGGTGCGGGTAGGTGTTTGTTGTAATTTTTTGTACATAATCAAACTTGATATTTGTTATTTTAATGGTTTTATGTCAAAAACTAGTTGCGTTATTAAGAAATTAGTTTTTTTAGGCTTTAGCAATATGATATTTTAGATATTTTCTTTTTAGACTAAGGCTGAGAACTCACTGCGGCTGTGGGCTGATGTAAATGAAAACCGTGCAGGCGCAAACCGTATCGTGAGTTTAGACCTGTTTTCATCAACGTGCTACGTGTTAAACTGATGGTTAACTCTAATAGCTTTTGATCACTCTGTCCCGTTGGTACAAACATTTAATTATAGAAAGAGATACTAAATCAGGAGTAAGTATCAGCACAGCAAAAACATCATACACATAACATAACGCTTACTATTACCCATAAGGGTTTAGCAGAGTTGTACAACACTCACACTTCACCTGTTATGTTTAGGTCCCATGGGATAGGGACCCTATCGCCATCCAGCGGGCACAATTCCAACTCCATGCTGCTATTGTGAATTGCCTGACAGACAGTTCACAAACAACACTTTGCCCGACACGGTAATCGAATCCTAGACCTCGCGGTGAGAGAGAATTTATTTATTTATTCTTAAGATCATACAACCCTTTTGTGGATATTTAATTATCTACTGTATATATATACTGACTGAGTGTGCTTTTTCTTATCTTTAGATAAAGGTTGAACAATGATATATCATGTATTTATATTAAGGTCTCTTACCCCGTATGTACAAAGAGCAAACCAACCACTTGCTAAAAGTACAGTAAGCAAAACAATAAGGAGCGTTAACAAAAATTTTAATTACCCTAAAGCAGCTCAAGTCGAGGTAGGGTCAGCACATTCGCGGCGCAAACAAGGCGGCCTTAATCGAGTGGCTCGGCGTAAGCTTTTTGATATCTCCGATACTGTGGTGCACATCCAAGGTAGCGTTTGCAAAAAAATATATTTTGGTGTTGAAGTGTAAAAATGTAGATGTTAGTTTATGAGTTGTGCTTTTTAAAACTCAGCTTCTCAGAAAAGTATGATCTACTTAGAAAAATTTTTGGAATTCTTACCATACATTTTAGTGCCAGTCATTTTATTTACAACCAACGTTTACCCGCAATTTCTTCCGCGTGGAATTCGTTGTATTAAAAAATATTTATATGAAACACCTTTTTTAGGTTGTGACTGGTGTACAGCACCCACATTTCATCTGATATGCTTAGGTTCCATGGGATAGGGAGTGAGCCTATAGTCATCCGGGCACGATTCCAACTCCATGCAATAGAAAATTCATAAATAACCCCTTTTGCACGACCCGGAAATCAAACCAGTGACCTCGCGGTGTGTGACACAGACGCTAACTAGACCACCGAGGCAGTTTTTTTCTGTATTAATTATAATTATGGTATAGCAACTACATTTACGTTAATTTAAATAATTAATTTAAAGTTAATTTAATTAATTAATTTAAAGTTAATTTAATTAAATAATTTAAAGTTAATTTAATTAATTAATTTAAAGTTAATTTAAAGTTAATTAATTTAAAGTTAATTTAATTAATTTATTTAAAGTTAATTTAATTAATTTATTTAAAGTTAATTTAAGACACCCGGATGGCGGAGTGGGTAGTGTCTGCGACCTGCCTGCGACGCCGAGGTCGTGGGTTCGATACCCACTTAAGACAAATCTTTGTGTTCATGAACATGGGGGTTTGTCTTAGTCTGGGTGTTTCTATGTATAATAAGTATGTATTTACAAAAAAAAAAGTATATATGTATGTATTACTATCAGTTATTCTAGTACCCATAGTACAAGCTCTGCTTAGTTTGGGACTAGATGGCGTTGTGTGTGAGTTGTGCAATATTTTAGAATAATTATCTAAATACGAAATAATGTTTAATCAGTATACCTCATAGAAATCTGTCCTGCATACTTTTACTTACTGAACCAAAAATTGAGCCACATCCGTAGTAAAGTTGACTACTGCTAACGCTACCCAGGTACGGTTAGCAAAGCCAGGTGGAGATGTTTACGAGCGCTCGGTCGCGTAGATCAGCGACAATGCCAGTGTGCGCGCGCCCTAACGCTTCTAATGCCATTTGCTACCGTTTGTGAAGCTTTTTGTATTAATTCATAACTGTTATTGTTAACTATAGTCATGTGAGTGGTAGAACTGTCATGGAGGTTTGGGGTATCAGTATCATTGATGCACAAATAATATTAATATAAGGATCACTTGTGGGGGTGCATGAAAGGAGCCTCCCCGAGTGACGTACACAACGATTTCCTACGTCCGGCACACCCTGGGCAATTTGCGAGTTCTCCAAAGCGAAATGGCTAATCCTTTCACCACGATGGCAAGTCTAAATAAAATATGACTTAGCCATCGACACGACGAAGAAGGATCACTACAACCGAACAGATAAGCTCTCCCTCTATCAAATGTGAAATGCGGTTGTTATAACCTCTGCTAGACCTTCTGAATAATACAGCCGTGATGTTATGTTACCACAACAGTACCAGAGCCTCTTTTGAGCATATTTAGAAAAAGCTACCATCGATGTGGTAGTTCGATAATTAAAAGAGAATTAATGCTGAAATTATTTACACTGAAATTACGATAATATACCTGAAGTAGTGTTTATATTTACAACTTTTATTAATAAAAATGACTAATAAGAGGCAAATTCACCAGTTCCGAATAGGTCCTGGAAAGTCTATACGGAACTTTCGAAAGATGAAATGTCAAGTTGAGGAACTTTCCATATTAACTTACATCTCCTTATTCCCTTTAGAAGTTAAATACAAAAATTGAACAAATACTTTACTAAAAGTAGTTAATAGGTTAATAGTTTTAAAGTTAGACCTTCAGCTACACAACTGTGATAACAACATCTGATTTCATGTATTGGTTTTCGAGTAATAGCCCAGTGCCGTTAATTTTTAAGACCAAAAAAATTAATAGTAGGATGAAACCCATTAGAAAAGGAGGAGAATATTATAAAAATTAAAGGAAAAATAATTTACGGGCGATCTGAGGTCGGGAAGAGCGGGAGGGGGGGGGGGGGTTTAAGGGTAAAAAACGGATTTTCTCGATTTCCGGCAAAACTAAAAGTCCTATGGAAAAAAGTCGAATGGCAAAGTTGTTGGTAATAAAAAGATCTAAAACTTTTGTATTTACACTTTTTTCATATAACCTCAAAATTGATGTGAAAAATTCAAAAAACCAAGTTTTTGGTTTTTTATTTTTATCTTTTACAAACAATAATTTTTTTTCACGAAATTTGGTGAAAACTTACCTTTTCATGTCCCAAATACGCTGTAATTTATTTAATTAGAAATATTTATTTTTTCACCTTATTTTGAATTAATATCAATTTTTCACCCTTATTTTCGATCGAAAATTCACCCGTCAAAATATCAGATTTTTTCAAAAAATTGGTATGTTTTCTCTTTGTTAAAATCTCTTCTTTCCGATGGTGAAAAAATATATATATGTTACTAAAGTAAATCTTCATAGAAAATGCAAAACAAAGATCGTAAAAAACTATTAATATATACACTATATACAATTTTGAGCTATTTACAAACAAATAAGTTAATAAAATTAATATTTTATCAATGTAACATGTAATCTTACGTTTTTCGAGTAATTAAAGTGTAAATTTTAATAAATAATTTAAAATTGTATATATGCATTATATATTAATAGTTTTTTACGATCTTTGTTTTGCATTTTCTATGAAGATTTACTATAGTAATATATATATTATATATATTTTTTCATTATCGGAAAGAAAAGATTTTGATATTTTGACGGGTGAATTTTCGATCGAAAATAAGGGTAAAAAATCGATATTAATTAAAAAAAACCGGCCAAGTGCGAGTCAGACTCGCGCACCGAGGGTTCCGTACAAACCTGTAGGTATATAAGTAAAAGTTATGGTATTTTTATTGCTAACTAAAAATTTAAGATTTTCGGAATTTTTCCTATATGTGTACTTTATAACGTTGCTTCATGCCAAATTTCAAGATTCCAGGTCGTCTGGAAGTATCCTTTAGGTTTTGATTCCCTTGCGAGTAGTTGCGAGTTTCAAAATATGCGGCTTTAATTGCTGTATCTTTTGATTGCGTTGACGTAGAAGTTTGATTTTGTTACAGCTTAAAGATATTATAGACTTGAGTATTTGTTAAAAATTTCAATATAATACCACTACGCGTTCATGAGTAAAGGGGTAATAAGTTTAAAATTATTAAAAATATTTTTATTATATGATGTAACTAAAAATTTATGCTTTTCGCAATTTTACCTTTATCTGTGTTATAAGACGTTGCTTCGTACCAAATTTCAAGATTCTGAGTTCACGGGAAGTACCCTGTAGGTTTTGATTCCCTTGCGAGTGTCGAAAATTTGCGGCATAAACGGGAGTATCTTTTGATCGCGTTGACTTAGAAGTTTGATTTTTTCACAGCTCCAAGAGACCATAGACTTGAGTATTTGATATGAATTTCAGCTTGATACCTCCACGCGTTCCTGAGAAAAAAGGTCTTGACAGACAGACAGACAGACGGACAACAAAGTGATCCTATAAGGGTTCCGTTTTTACCTTTTGAGGTACGGAACCCTAAAAAAGGTGAAGAAATAAATATATCTAATCAAATAAATTACAGCGAATTTGGGACATAAAAAGGTAAGTTTTCACCAAATTTCGTGAAAAAAAATTATTGTTTGTAAAAGATAAAAATAAAAAACCATAACTTGGTTTTTTGAATTTTTCACATAAATTTTGAGGTTATATGAAAAAAGTGTAAATACAAAAGTTTTAGATCTTTTTATTACCAACAACTTTGCCATTCTACTTTTTTTCATAGGACTTTTAGTTTTGCCGGAAATCGAGAAAATCCGTTTTTTACCCTTAAAACCCCCCCTACCCCTCTTCCCGGCCTCAGATCGCCCGTAAATTATTTTTCCTTTAATTTTTATAATATTCTCCTTCTTTTGTAATGGGTTTCATCCTACTATTATTTTTTTGACTTTTTATCATTTTTTAAGGGATCTACCCTGGGCTATAACGAACGCAGAAATATACAGATAGACAGTCAAAATTTATAAAAAAATATTTTTTGGCTTCTACTGCCTTCTACTGCTATTTTATAGACCTCTCGAATTTATTTTTCTAAATATCTTTAATGAAAGGACATGGCTAAGTAACAATGTGTATAGATTATTCGTGTAAACTCCTATCTAAATTGAAATGTAACAAATCAACAATACACCTAAATGCAGTGCTTAGAGATAGCAGCCGTCGCTAGCTTTGGGAGATTAACCTTAGATCCTAGCCTACTGTTTAGTATAAGCGCTAGTTTATACCAACAGTACTCAGAATCTGAGCAGTCATTATCTTTAATCAAATAAGCTATTTAAATTTTACTTTTCCGCGCGACATCTCAATAATATAAACCTTATGTAACACGGTGAAATGTAGCTTTGTAATGGTAAAATAATTGATGGCACGATTTTGACGTAAAAGAAACTGATGTTGCTGTTCCATTCGTGTAATAACCATGCATGGTTCATGGTTGAATGGTTTAGTGATAAATTGTTAAAAACTACCAAAAAAATTCATATTTTCTTTTTATGATATTAGCTTAAATAAGCTTAAAAATATCGATGTTTAAATTATTCAAGCATGAGTCACAAAAACAAAACATTTTTCAATCTGGCACCTTTTTCAAAAATTAATATTTAAGTTTATTGGAATTTACACCTTTTATTTAAGTACACACGGCAACCGATCAACCTTTACATTTCCAGTATAAGCTGGTCTCGCATTGCACGGGAAGCCTATACAACGAGAGACCATCTTATGCTGGAAATGTATAGGTTGATGCTTGTCTTTACATAGGAATCGGCATTAAAATTTCTGTTTTTGATACAGAGCAACTCAATGTGATCTACATTATAATCGGATCATCACACAAATGCCAAACTACCCGCAATGACAGTCTTTAATTAAAATAGATACAAGTAAAGTAAATACACAAAAGTAAAAATAACCACTTTCCAACTCCAACTATACACTTCTGATTAAATTCGTTGCGGGTTCCAAGACAATTTTAACTCTCCCTGGGATTGCCCGTGTGTCATGCACGGTGCCTTTCAGTTGGTTACCGCTGTAGATCCTGGCGTCACAGGAGTCACAGTGGTGGGCGTGTGGGTGGGATTATATCCCGTAAAAAAAAGTCTATAATTAAAAACTGACAGCTATAGAAAAATTGATCCATAAATGACTCGTCCGACCAAACATAACTTAACATGACGATATAGTAATCCGTGCGGCTATAACTTAGCTAAAACCAACAACTGAAAACAAATACCACCAAACTAAAAGACTTCCACCAGACTACATCAGTATTTCTAGTCTAGTATTTAGACATCCTAAACAAGTTAAAGCACATTTCCTTCGCATAATCAGCAGCGCATGCTTAAGCTTGACCACAGAATAGCACGTCGTATAAGTAAAGCCTACAACAAAGCAAAAGAGCATCGCATAATATCAGCGGGGATCGCTAACTCAGTCTTACACGCTGCACTATAAATACTGCACTAAATACCTGCCCACTGCTTAAGGCGAAGAATTGGGCTGCTTTTGTAATTGCAGAAAATAATAGAATGATTCCGCACGTCGATTAAATGTTTTTTTTAATCATATAGAGTAAAAAGGATTATTGACTTGGATGATGACTTTAGTCTTATAAGCTATGATTGTGTTTTAAACAAAATTTACTAGAGAATGGTAAGGTCTCATTCTGTACTTAAGTCTTTTTTTATTGAAATAATTCAACGTCACATTGAAAAATCATAAATGAGCCGACGTAATCAGTGATTATGTACAATTTTTTGACCACCATAAAACTTGACTATTGGAGTGGCTACACTCTTAGTTTTAACTAGGAATTAGACAAGCTAAAACATTACTAAAATTGTAATCGTTTTGGCGCATCATCTGCCCTTGCGCTGCAGATAAAAGAAATCCATTGTAACTACCAACTACCAGTGTAAAAGAAGGTTGAAAATAGCACAAGAACTAATTAAAGCAAGCTCCGCCTTAACTATGCGGTGAGCTGGAGTTGAGCACAAAAACTGCAAGTGTGCGTCGCTCTTTACGAGAGTCCCGGTTGGCGCTGTGGTGGCCGGCAGAATTATAAGAGGTTTAGACCACAACTAAACAGATATTAAATTTCCCACCTTTATACTGGAGATTTTGCTTTTAACACCGAATTTCCCGTTAGAATTGTTTTGTTTGTTAGATGAATGCGTTAGAGTACACCTTTTTAGCTTAGCAATGTTGTAACGGCCACGAGGCAGAAGAATTATTCGAGAAAATTATCGGACTGAAATACAGTGAACTTTCTTTATTAGTAGACTTCCGAGCGCCGTGTTTGTATACTTACGTAATATGGGTTTAGATTATTAGTTTAGTTTTTAGTTGAAAAAATGGGTGCCAAAAACATGCATTTTAGTGTTTTCAGTATGATTTGTCTATAAAAAACGATAAAAACTTAATAATATTAAAGTTAAACCCATATTACGTTAGTATAGTAAACAGCCAACCAAGTGTCCCTTCAGTTTATTGTGTCTTTCGTTAGGATTGCAAAGCTGTGAAAACAAAAAAGTAACTTTTAATAAGAATGATTGCACTTTAAAAGTAAAACATAAAAATTCAAATTAATTTTTAAATGTTTTCTTTTCGGAACGAGTTCTTGGAAGATTAAGTAAGAAGTAATAATACCATCACCTAAAACAACACTAAAACACTACTACTACTGGTTTCTGATTCGTTTACTTTGGGTATTCAACGTTAATAGAATTATTTTTTCAATACCTGTGTACCCAAATCTATAATCAATCAAATCCAAAAATTATTTCAAATCAATCGTAGGCAAATAAAACAGTTAAAACAAAGAGAAAACAAAATGTTAGTCATTTATTTTTAGGTTAATAGGAATTTTGTTTTCTTTTTTTTTCTTTTTTAATTATTAATTGAATAATGTATAATGTTATAATATTATAGAATATGGTATATTTACACGATACAATACAAAGAGAAAAGTAATTCCCTATCCGCTCTAAAGAATTTTCCCACCAAAAAATAAAACTCATATACCCATCACCAAGACCTTCATAATTCATATAATTTCAACACTGCCATACCATAACTAATTTTCGTAGTATAATAATAGTAAACCGATATACCTAGACGTGCCGGTAACGCGCTGTAACGTAAATATTTGTGTTTGAGCGGTACAATAGCCGAGAATCAGGCAGTTTGGACAATAAATCCGTCGGTTGTAAAACGTAAAACAGTACATATTTTGTTGTACGATTTAAATCAAGGTACTTGCGCCCGCGCATTTGGTGGCCATGAATTTGGAAGATAATCGACGGGACGAGGAATATTATCTAAATTTTTCTTGTGTTTTATTAAGCTATATTTAAAAATGTGTTCTAAAGTATCAAATTTTACAGGCTATTTTTTTCTTTTAAGTGTATTAATAAATTTATCGAGGGTATCGTGCCAAGCCACAAAAAGTGTGGTATTTTTAATTTAATGATATCAATGTTAAGGCAGTTGAGGACTGAAAACTGAATTTATCTACTTATCTATCAATAATAAAATTGAAAATATGTCATGTCTATACATTAAAGATAAAAAATAATAATACGAGGGGTCTTTATAACAATAGTAGAGGCAAAAACATATTTTAATAACATTTTTTCTTTCTGCTCGTAGGCGAAAAAAAAATAACTGCATGAAATTGAATGCGGTTTTCAGTTAGTATCTGCAGGTAGCTGGAGGTCTAACTCAAAAACTGTTTTTTTATCTAAATGTTATCTTACGACTTACACACCACGCCATCTAGTCCCAAACTAAGCAGAGCTTGTACTATGGGTACTAAAATAACTGACACTAATATACGTCATCATTAATAATAACAACCTATTGGTAATTCCACTCCCGAGAGTAAATCTGGGTTTGTAAGTTGTATAATATGAAGTTAGTCAATTTTGAAAGAATTTCACGAAATTCTGCACCAAGGTTTCTTAAACGACAGAAATTAAGAATAAGATTTTTTTATCGGTAATTTCTCCCAAAGAGAAATTTTGTAGGAAATATCGAAATTTCACGCCGACAAAGTAGTCGAGCAAAAGAGTAATTTGGGCCTTTCCGTCAGGTAATTCTCAATAGCAGTATGGAGTTGGAATTGTGCCCGATGGATGACGATAGGCCCATCCTCTACCCTCTTATTGGGCTTTTAGCACTATTTCATATATATATCAGTAAAAAACAGCCACATCACGTTAAGTGTCGATCAGACGTTTGAAATCGAGATAAAAAATAATAAAACAAAATTGCTAAAATTTTTACAAAATGTAACATGTGGTCACCCTACACCGTAGCGATGGTGTTTAGACATCTCCTCCAATTCGTCATCGGCTGAATGAATCGTTCGTCACGTCGCTTACTGCATTGACTGGGATGCAAATGGAAGGTGAGAACAGGGAAATGGTTAGAAGGGCTTAGGTGGGCAGTTAATATAGGTAAAGTCGATATAGATAAATATTTAGTTAGAAGTTGGAGCAATTTTGTAAATGAGGTTACATAATTCGAACTTACTGTGATCACTTTAGTAGGAAAATCTGAAAAATGTACAAATATGAAGGATGCCATTTCAGTGACATGTGACATGATTTTTTTTCAAGACAACTTACACGTTGCTTTTACTCACGTGACATTATTTTACTAGAGCATGGACTTAAATAGTGGGTTCATCGTAATATACGTTATTACATATCTATACATTTTTAACTCCATAATTCATAAAAATAAAGATCCAATAACTCCTCAATCTTGCTGAATCTCGTCAATCTTCACCTCACTCACACAGCAATAATTACATGCACACACATAGACACATTCTTGACAGACAGTACGACGTGACAGCTGTGCGAGATGGACGAACATAAACAAACTTATGCATGAGGAATGTATTGTAATTATAAATAAAGATTCGAGAATATTTTCGTACGTTTTGTTTGCATTCTGAGGATTTATTTATGGATAGGTACATGAACGGTTATATAGGAGTGCACGGTTGGCGTGGTGGTTAAAGCGGTCGCCTCGCGGCTTTCAACTGCGCTGGTGTTGTGGGTTCGATCCCCACATGGGACAAATCTTTGTGTGATTCGCAAAGATTTGTTCTGACTCTGGGTGTGCTCTGTGTACGTGAAATGTATGTTTGTGAACACCCCCGCGACACAGGAGTTATTCCTAGTGCGGGCGTCGTTTTTAAAAAAATTAAATAAATAAAATAATAGATGTGACATAACATAACATAACATCGTGCCTATATTACCCAGGAGGGTGTGGCAGAGGTTTACAATAATGGTGGCACAATGGTGAGTCTATCGCCATCCACCAGGAACAATTTCAACTCCGTGCTGCTATTGAGAATGTCCAGACGGAAAGTTCACATATAACACTTCGCTAGACCCGGGCATCGAACCCGAGAACTCGCAGTGAGAGGCGCATACGCTAACCACTAGGCCATCGAGGCAGTTAAATTAAATATGGATGTTATAACAATTATTTCATTTGACATACATGACTTCTAATAAAATAACAAATATGGAAAGTTTGATGTGCAGACATGCGGGTGTTTGTAAATCTTACACGTATTATAATTAATATACTCGGTACTCAATGGATTTAGATGAAATTTGTCATACTAAGAAACAGTTGAAAAAGATATAGGACCGGCAGGATTTGAATCTGCGTCCTTACTGCACACCGGGCAGCCGCTTTTTAGCCATCCAGCTACGATCGCCTCTTACCAGAACCCTAAATTTCTCAACTGTATGATACGTCATTTTGTGACGTCACGTTCATCCATTTGTTCCTATCTTAAGTAGGATACAAACCAACATGGCGAAGTTACATTCAGCACAAATGTGTGCAGTAAGGCCGCAGGTTCAAATCCTGCCGGTCCCATATCTTTTTCAACTGTTTCTTAGTATAATTTGCTATCAAATAATCAATTAGAAGTTGAAATTTGTCATATTGTGAATTGTGTGGGTTAATCATGATTGGGACTAAGAGTTTGTCTCATAAAACAGTTGAACATTAAAATAAGATCTAATCGCAACGATGATATAGATTTTTATGGTGATAGTGAGTCTATCACCATACAAATCATATTGAAAAATAAACATATTAATTTGATATTTATAAAATTAACGTCAATAACAGATATAATTTCCAATTTCGAATCAACCACATAATCAGCAAACAAAACAATAATAATTTAATTATGACACATAATTATAATAAATGTCTACTATATCTATTAAAGTGCGGAAAACTGTGTTTTACACATTATATAACAATTACGGTCAATTAAATATAAAATACAGTTAAAATTTAACTATAATTAAATTAAGGAGAATGATAAATTTAAACAAATTGTGCTGGTATGGTGTAATTAAAAATCATAATTACTATTGGTGCGTCGACACACGCTTACGACCGCAATCAAACACAGTTGCACATTAAATAGGGTGGGTGCACCAATTATCGGTTGTCTTGTGAATATTTTTGCTGAATTATGCAGAATTGTGTTAAAAATGTGGTCAATATTGTTACTGTGGATCTTATAGCCTAACGGTTATTAAGGACCATAGGTTAGGGTGCATGGTTATTTTATAATATATAATAAAAAGTATTTTGTTAAATGTTACCACAAACATTAAAAAAAATACTTTCTCCTAAGAATATTATGCCAAAAGGCAATTATGCTAAAAGACAATTTTGCCAAAAAAATGTATGCTTAATAATGAATATGCGTAAAGTAATTATGCTAAATGATATTAGTCCAAATTAATATAATACGTAACTATAATTATGCCAGATGAAGGTATCATCAATCATCATCATCAATTAGCCTCTCGCAGTCCACTGCTGGACATAGGCCTCTCTTAATGTGCGCCACAACACCCGGTCCTGTGCCTTCCGCATCCAGTCCCCTCCAGCGACCTTCTTCAGGTCGTCAGTCCACCTGGCAGGGGGGCGTCCCACCTTACGGTTGCCGAGTCGCGGTCTCCATTCCAGGACTCGTTTGCTCCAACGGCTGTCGGTCCGTCGGCAAACGTGACCAGCCCACTGCCACTTCAGCGAGCTTATTTTGATGAAGATAGATGAAGGTATGCCAAATTAAAATGTGCCAAAAAATATCGAAACAGAGAACCAAACAAGGCTCATACACACATGTACTCATACGACGTCAATAGGTATACATGTCCCACTGCTGGTAACAGGCCCCTTGTCAAGAAGAGACGGGTTAAGCCTAAGTCTAGCACGCTGGCCAAGTGCGGATTGGTAGACTTCAGACAACCTCGAGTACAGAGCTAATACACTTAAGACACTCTCAGGTATACAGATCTTCTTAAGATGTTTTTCTGTACTGTTAGCGAGCGATATTAATCATTATAAACACATATATCATTCAAAAAATGTTTTTTTATTGATTGAGGAAACGTGGGTTCGAACCCTTAACCTTTGACTTTGCAGTCCTACGGTCTTCAGCAAGCTATCGTTAAATGGTATTTAATCGCTGTTAAATAATAATAATAATAAATCATTGATTTCAGGCTGCATAGGCCCATAGATATATATACCTTAACCTTAAAATACATAATTATAAATTCACTTCCTTTGCACTAAGTCTTTGTGCGTTCCTGGGGTATAGTTCCGCGGAAGCGACGGAAAACAACACCCTGCGGCCAAAAACTTAGTATCCAACATATAAAAGCTCGATTTCAATCTTGAAGACAATAAAATCTTAAAGAATACCTTTCTGGGGACTAAGATCCCAACATTTAACAGTCTTCATTCTTTTCAATTCACATATTGTTTCGTCAGACAAAATCAAAACATCGATAGTGATAAACCGTTAACCAACAATTTTAAATGAACACTAATTTATCAGTCTGATTGACACCAACACGAATGCAAATGGCAGATTAGTGATTGAAAACGTCCTCATTAAAAATGTTTAATTAATTGAACCGCCATCGACTGGTGCGTTTACCCCACAATTCATTATCAACAAAAATGAGTATATATTTATTTGCGCAGGCCGCAGCCGTCAAAACAATGCGATGCTCTCCTCTACCCGCACCCGCCCCTTGTGGGACATGCTGCCCTGTCATTTACCACAAAAACTAGATGATACCGATTAAAACCGCCCGAAACCGGTTATAGTGGCCGAATTATGAGCATGAAATTAATTATTTTATTGTAATTTTCTAACGTACAATTTTGGTAGAGCATATTGGTTGATTTGCCATAACATGCAGTTTCTATAATATGATCGCACTGCAGATTAGTTGATTGCATATTACAGTTTTTTTTCTTAATACAAAGTATGTAGCAAACGGTAATTTAGTACAGACATCAACAATCCAGAAAAGGAGATTGTAGGAGGAGGTAGAAGAACTACGCGGTTATGTCTCATTTGCCAGTTATTTTAGTACCTGGCCTCAACACCACATCGTCACACAGGTAGTGCTGAAACTACGTTTCAATTTGGTGGCAGGCAAAAGGTGAGATGGTGCTGCTGCTGCCCTCGAGCTCGTTCATACGATCTCAACCATCATTTAAAGATTAACAAAGATACGTCATGGATAGGACATCTTTATTTATGTAACCGTTTGGATAATAATTTTAGATTTTTGTTATCAATAGATTAAGATTGCATGCGGATCGCTTCGCATGCAGTTGAAACTACTTACACAAAATCGGAATACCTACTGAAAAAACAAACATTATTGTAATATATTTCAATAATTTTCATTTTAATTACTTGAGTTTATCATCACCTCCTCTCATGATGCGATATCCACCGCAGCTGGTACTTTGATTGATTTTGATTTCAACTTTAATAATGGGATTTAAATAAAATCCTGTAATATTAATTTAATTAGTAAACTTAATTTAATATAATGTATTTTTACTTCTTTGTCATGTTTGTTTGATGTCTTCAAGCGCCCCCGAACAAAGATTTACTTCCTAAATGAGGAATATTTAGGAACCACATTGTATTGGATTTGAGTAGCATATCGGCGGCTCTAACGTAGACTAGTGCAAGTGTTGAAGTATATTGCTTTAAAGCGATATTTACTAGTTTTATACAAAACTTGTTTTTTTGATCTCTATCTCTCATTTAATGTTTGAACGAGACAGAATTCTTCTGGTCAAAGCTGAACTCGGTTTCTCTTTGTCGGAAAAAATTGCCTGAAAGTGGTATACCTCAAAATTGTATGTCTACATTTGCACTTGTCTACGTACGGGACGGGTCTCGTCGAATTTGCATTGACAGTGGAGTTCTTTTTAATAAAAATGGTTAATGGATGTTTAGTAAAAGTGGTCATTACCGACGTGCCTTATCTCTTACTAGTCCAGATCTCTGTGTAATATATAATTAACTTCAAAACACACGTGCATTAATTTTTCAACACAATTAGCCTAATTGAACATTCATTTTCGCCCATAAATGCTTAGAAACAATCATGCCAATGCCGTTGCTAAAAACACGCAAATAATGCCATAATTTTCCTAATTTGAATGAACAATCAGCTCGCACGGACAACGGTGCAGACAGGCCCTCATTGCGAACAATAGTGGTTCTAAATATCCGATATATTTATTTATTTACGGCATTTATAATACGGAGTATATATCACCGACCTGTCATACCGGCCGCGATAATGCAAAATTTGCGGCTACGGAAAACTATGGAGATGGTAAATAGCCATTTTTTTTAAATTGAGCCTAATTTAAAAAAGAACTGAACTGATGACTGATGATAAATAACAGATAAAATCTTTTCACCACTTTATAAAATATTGATATTATAATTAATATCTCTTGTATACTATTTTTTTTTAAATTATAACTTGAAAAGCGTGGTAAGCTCCAATAAATAATGAAACACAAATAGAAATTCTGCTTAGTTTAGACCTCAACTGAAGTTACAGATACAGTAGGTATCCATTTTATTGTAGTTATTCACAATAGCGATGTTATTGTAATCTTCTTTGTCAATTAGCTTAAGGCAGTACTCTCATTTAAAATATACTAAATTATTCCTGAACAACATGGATTATTATATTTTGTCTAGGTACCAAGCGGGCAAAGCTACTCGCGGCTACTAGTCCATTGTGATTCGATTTTTAGAATCTTTTTTTTAAATTCTGTCTACGATGTTATACCGTACAGAAATACAATTAGCAGACCATAGCTTATTTTATATTATAAAAATATTATTACTATTATAAAAACCTGAGATTTGAACAACATCAATCATCCAATCCAAAAAATCATAATGAATAGCGTCTCCACTTACCCCTGTGCGGGTACCGCCAGCAGCATCGAAGTGCACCAGTAACGAGAGCGCCGTCACAATAACTCTCCGGCACGACAATGCTTTAATGCGTTTGATTCATTCGTTACCAAATGAGGTTATCATTGCCAGTTACGCATTGTTGTAATGAATTTTGCTATTGTCGGAAAGCTTAACGCCTGAAAATGGTTGAAAATTGTGTTTTATCGCTGTTATGAGTTAGGGGCACGAGCTATGCAATGGGAATTGCATTTTGGTTAGACTTGAATCAGGTTAAAAATTATTTGTGGATGCTGTTTGCTTTTTTAGAAACATGGCAAGTCGTAATCGTTTCTTAAAGATTAATAACAAAAAAACAAGAGTCTGCAAAATTAACACGAGTAATGAGAGAATTAATTCTTTTTCATATACCAAAGTCCTAATAACTATACTTTGTCCACTCCTTTATTTTCTTTTTGACAGATCACGTCTATGAATTACCGTTTCTTTTTGTCAGATTAATGTACTACAATAATAATGTACTTTATTGACAAGCGGCACTTTTTAGGGAAGTTCACTGTTTGTAACAAACAACCACAGACTATAAATCAAATCGTGAAATGAAATAAATCGATCATTATGAAAAATAATAATTTGGCTTTTTTTTGTGTATTGTCTGTATTTATATAAAAAAAAGAATATAATAATAGTATCATGATTCCATGAATCATTATTTGCAAGAAATCAAGTCGAAATCTTGGAATTAAAAATGAAAATGTAAACAAAGGTAACTAGGAAGTCGTCATAGACTAAGTATGTGACATTATTAGTATATTATTATTTTGTATATTTATTTCATCTAATAAAAACTACAAATAAACGAATAATTAATAATGAACTAAAACCATTTCGATGTAATTAATCGATTGAAAGTTCTTCTTAGACAACATCGATTATTATTTCAAATCGAATCAGTAACGTGTGAAGGCATCCCTAAATGTAATCTGTCAAAAAGAAAATAAAGAAATGGACAGAGTATAACCAAATCTTGTTTATAGCAAGAAGGAAGTTCTTTTCTTGTTTTCTGTTTCTCTTTTTCTTTCTTCTCATCATGATGTCTATAAATATTACTATTAACAACATAACTATAGACGCTATTAAGTAAGCTGATTTAAAATTAATATTACATAACACATTAAATCACTCCTATATTACCAGAAGCGTGTGGCACAAGTGTATAACATCCACACCTTCACCTGTAATGTTTAGGTCCAATCGCCATCCACCAGGAACAATTCCAACTCCGTGCTGCTATTGTGAATGAAATCCTGTCTGAAAGTTCACAAATAACACTCTGTCCAACCCGAGAATCGAACCCGAGGCCTCGCGGTGAGAGGCGCATACGCTAACCACTGGACCATTATTCAAACTTGGTTATTTGAAATTTTGGGTCGTTCAGCTAAAGTAGCAAAAGGAAGCTTAAACACCAAGGCAGTTACTATGTAAATCACAACGAAACCGTACCTGATCTTCAACTAGCGTAAAATCTGCAAAATCAAAACCCTCACGTGATCCCCTATAAACCTACCCTCGTCCCATAAAAATAAAGCAAGTCCCACATTATCATTAAAATGCAAGACAAAAACCGTAGATCATGCGATGGAACGCTGACACTACCGAAACTTATCCACCCGGGTACTTTTCACCCGGACACCTTGAGGCCATTAAGGCACTAATGACTCCCTGTAAATTGGCCATAATTCAGCCCTGGCCGTAAATAACTGCTCGCTCCGTGATAAGGGCTGCGCTGACTTGTCGCGGACGTCCAACCATGTCTATCTTAGTTTAACATGTGCGATTTATCGCTAGGACAAGTTTGTCGTACTTTATGTACACATATTAAGTAGTTTCGGGTCTGTTAATGTTCGGCTATATTGATGGCAGCGCCATCTGTTCGCTTGAGACGTAATTAAGACGAGTTTCGGGCGGGAGACGATAGATGGCCTTAATTTATTGATATTGATGATTTTCTCGGCGCTAACTGGTCATGAGTACTAACTGCTTTGTAGTTTGTACTATCTAGATTCTAGCCTATCGTTTCAGAAGTTGGGCAAGTTAGTCAGTTTTATCTTCACATTGTAAGAAATATTTTTAGCCTCTTAGTTTTAAAAATAAAATTGACCTGAATATTTTTACTTTTAAATAAACCTATTCTTAATTACGCATATTTTCGTACAATTTTGTGGTTGATTGTTGTGGTAAATATATATTGTTACTTTGTAGTTGTAAATTCAACTTTACTCTTGCCTAGTCTTCTTTTTCTTTATTTCCTCTACGGCTCAAAGGTTTGCTGGTAGAAAATTCTATTCGTTAAGCTTGCCTATGTTATTTTAAATTCTGTATGTATATTATGTATAATAAAGAATTTGAATTTGAGTGTAAGTGATATTCATGCGTAAGGTCACAAGAAAATGAGTAAACAAAAATAATTTAACATTCATAGTTCTATGCTCTTATCGCAATACTACAAGCTTATCTTTAAAGTATACAATGTATTTCATTTTTAATTTATTTTAAAATAGAATAAAATAAAACCAACAAAATGAAACATGTTTTATCTAAACACAAAACCGCAATGATAAACAGCGCAGCGGATTAAACAAAGAAACAAACAATTATCAGAGCGCGCGCGCCGAAAATTAGCAATTACTTTGAGGGAATCTCCGGGCCTGCCATTATCTCTGGCAACGTAACTCGCTGCTAACTGTTATTGCCATCATTCCCTGCTTGATTTAAACAAGACGTTGCTCCACGTCCCTCGTCAAACAACGATTCGTAATGTCGTAGAGGAGGTATGGTTAAATTGATTCTTCTATTTTTGATATTTTTCACTTGGCAACCTAAACAGTGATATTTTGGTGTCTGTGTATCTTTTTACGTATCGTGTTTTAAATTAGCATTTACTACTGGTAAATTTGCGGGCCTGCCAATATCTCTGACAGCGTAACTCATTGCGAACAGTTATTGTCATCATTCCCAGCTTGATTTGAAAAGATGTTCACCACGCACCACGTTCCTTGTCAAACAACGATTCATAATGTCAAAGAGATGGATTTGTAGTGAAACGATTTCTGGAATGACAACTTGTAAGGTAGAACTACCGCCCCCTAGCAAGTAAAAGATCACTAAAAAACGTTGCTGTCGGGGACTGGATGCGAAAGATGGAGAACCAAGTGTTGTTTCAAAAATTAGGAATCTGATAAGGACTATTCGATTGATAATTGACTGATTGGTTTTTGTATAACGCAACTTTTAAGGTATAGAGAGAGTTGAATCCTTATAGTCGTAGAAAATTTTATATTACTTTTCTGGTCTGAAATTTCATGCAGTATCTTCCAAAGCCATCAAGTTGTTTCGTAACTCCTTGTTAGAAGCTGAGCGACACGGTGATATAGTGAGACAAAGAAGTCCATTCACGGCAATGACCGTCACACCTTCACGTTACTGTTTACTGTTACTGTAATACAAGGTTAGTGTGCCTCTTACTGCGACAATAAGACAACTGCATAATAAATTTCATGCATTGTAACTAGACATTAAGTGTTGAACATTATAAAATAATATCAAAAAGATCGTTGTTAAATGAAATTCTAACGTCTTATTTTTATTATAGGTAATAATATCTTAATAAGTCTTGTGCGCTTGCAACATACTTATAATTATGTTGTTAATATTTTGTAACCTCCGCCATATAAAAAGAGACGTGTTATATATTTGACCACTAAAATGTCTGTCTGTTTGTGGCACCACTTAGTTTAGGCCAAATAAAATGAGGATCACAATACATAAGTTTGATGGCAATGCTAGTAACTTAATTGACAGTCATAGAAAGATCTAACTTATATAAACGGTAACCCACCATTTTAACGAGGAAACTTAATAGTAGCTTAAGAGCCACCAGCTAGCTTGATTTCTACCATCACCAAGGTCCAAAAATGACGCTAAACTATGACGTATCCTTTTTTCCTTCTACCTTTGTTTAGTGCTATGCATCGGGAAATTTATAAAAATTAACACAAATTAAAAGCGTAATGATTAATAAAATTATGTTCTGCTTTTATAATGTTCACTTTTATTATTGCGTATTTATACATTTTGATATTTGGTGATGCTTAGTAGGTACGGTAACATTTATATTATTATTATAGGAAAACATATCGGCTGTGATTTTTATTTTTTACAAAAAACTTACTAATAATTTGCTTGAACTAATTACTAGTATTCTTGTTAACCCCCTTCAGCTTAGTTTAATTCGCTTGTGTTAGGAGGAAGTTCACGTCCGTGGTGTAATGGCCAGGATTCAAAGCCACGACCTCTCAATCGTAAGATTATTCCCTTATCTATTCCGCGACGGCTGCTTATACTTAAAGACTTGGACTTAGAGTATTTAAAATTTCAAAAACATTTAAAACCAATTATTCAAAATCATAACCGAAAATGAGTGAAACAGTATCATGGCGGAATCAAGGTGGCAACGGCAAGAAATTGTCTCCACTTTAAAACTATTACCGGGACATTTCGGCAGATCGAACGGCATTTGTCTCGGGGACCGTCCGCGAGGTGACAACACATGCGGGTATTTAATGGGACAGTCCGGTCTATGCGTTTTTTATTGCGTGAAGTAACTAAACTTGTACACCGCAGCATGTGGTAGGACATAGCGTACTATATAACATTAAATTTAAGAACTGTAATACTAACCTATGATCCACAAAGGAATAAATGAATAAATAAATGAATAAATAAATGAAGTTTAAGCATTTAAAAGTTTTAATGATTTTTGCATATATATTGTGTTAAGAGCAAAAAATATTTTTACCGGACAATAGGATAGCATAACTAAACAATTTTTCTTACAATTTTCTGCCTTGTTGGTCTAGTGGTTGGCGTATGCTCTAACCACGAAGGCTCAGGTTCAATTCCCGGATCGGGCAAAGGTGTTATTTGGGATATATCCGAAAGAAAATTCTGAATAGCAGCACGGAGTTGGATTTGTGCTCGGTGGATGGTGATAGACTTACCCATTAGCACATGGGACCTTAAGGTAACAGGTAAAGTGTGGGTGTATACACCTCTGCCATACCCTTCTGGCCCAATATAGGCGTGATGTTATGTTAAATTATGTTACTCACTAGTTAAAATACCCTACTACCCACTAGGTATCAGTTTTAAATATTATGGATATCTCTCATCATTACGGAAAAATCACTGGAACAAACTTAACGACTAAAATTAAATCTAAGGGAGTTTGAATTAAAACTTTGTAAAAGTTATTAATGCAGTTTTATTCATTAGGAAACATACTTTTATATCAGTTTTTTTTATTTATTAACAGTTACGAAATGATCGCCTGTACGCAGTTAACGATTACACCCTGTATTGACGTATTGCCATAAGCTAAGAGAATTTTACGAAATATATCAAAATAGTGGCCCTGGAGTTAAATTATTGATTAAAATTTTAAGTAATCATAACAAATTGCTTGACTTTCAATTACTCTTCTTCCGAGAATTAAATAGCTCTCAAATTTTTATTTTATCATATTTATCTTTAAATAAATATAATACAGCACCGATTAGCCCCGTAAGATCTTGTCCTGGACTTTACGTCAGCCTGGCGACACCACCTCCCAGCGCCCTTCGGATTACACGGGCAGAGGGGAGACATTTAGTAGTGACATTTGGAGTATTTATTCGCATAATAATAATTCCTCAACGCGACGACGGGGGCGCCTCCGCTACTAAGAGTTATGGCGGGGGAGACACCTTCAAGGTGATGCCGAAAGACTTCCATGGATATGGTTTTAAAGAGATATCAGTAGTTGACCTTGCTGTTCTAGACTACCAAATATTGATAAACATTGTTTGGGCAAAATAAAAAACTGATAAAACCATTATTCAATCCAATTTCATATATACAGAATGATTATTTTCTTCCAAAAAATATAGAATGAACCAAACTCAACGCAAATTCAAATTTCTTACAAATGGTAAGAGTGCATCTTATCGCTTTTTTGAGAATTACGACGCCACTTTAATTATAACAAATCCAATTGCTTAAAATTCATGTTAATTTTAAAATATTACCTTGAAATAAATTACAAAATAGGTTTTATTCTACTATAAAAATACGCTGTGATTTATAATTAAGTCAAGCTAGTTTCAACATAAATCTAATTAATCTTAGTTCAGGCATCAAGGCCCATCGTAAACGTCATCAAAAATCATTTTACCAATCAAATATAGCAGAAACATTTCAAGCCTCCATAAAACAGTTTTTAGTGAGGACAGTTTGTCAAACCGTCAATTAAAAGTATTGCTACAAAAATAACACTTTCGATCAGTCGATGGTTTTTATTTAACGAATGCAGGACGAAGTGGCGCAGTTGCCAACTTCAGATAAAGCTTTTTAATCGATAGAATGCACTATTCATCTAGAATATGAATCATGACAAGTAACAGATACAAGTAGATGCAGAGTATTTTATCTTTACAAGGAGACTAGATAGATAGATAGAGTTATAGAATCCTTTATTGTACACAAAGAAAAGTACATAATTGTGATACACAGTCTAATTGAAACATTACTTTTTAATCAACTTGAATAAAAGAAGAGGTTCACAATTCAATTGTATTTTTTTTTATGTCTGTTTGCCGATTACTCGAAGTTGTCTAGACCGATTTTTAGATATTCTTTTTTGTCTGAAAGAGCATACATGTCATGTGGTCTTATGCTCATCAGGTCACGATCTGAAGATGGGAACCTTGGGAAATCGAGGGAACCGAAATTTTGAAGGATTCTTTATTGTTTTTCGTATTTTACCTGAAGCTACTCGGATATTTGCATCTAACTGTAAGCATTTCATGTCATTTTGCTAAACTGATGCTGGAAGGTTAAAAGGTACAACTCCTCAACGGTTAGGAGTACAGGGATATTTATTTTTAATATAGGCACCTTAAGGCCATTTACTGTATGTTTTCAAGTTATACACAAAATTAATCGCGTCATGCGTTGAATTTTGAAATTTGTAATAGAAATCGAATTTTGGTATTTTTTTAGACTAGAGACGTTTACATGTGATAATTTATCAGACCAGAACTGTATTGCTAATGAAAGTTAAAATAAAATTCCGTAGTTTCACTACGAATGTAGCAAAACAATCTTTGGTTTCGGTAAACATGCAAATCTTTTTGAATTAGGACTATTTATTTACTGTTTAATTATAAAATAGGTATTAATTAATAAAATAAATGGCCTCCATTTGAGATAAAAAGCACTTGTCAATAAGTACGTACGACATTACGCGTTTATTTTCACTTAATACACGTAAGAAATATTTTTTCCTGCTTTTGTACAGTCAGCAACAAAATTTGTTGAATACATTGATTTTTAAACTTCCTGCAACTACAAAATAATCACGATTTAAAAATAAGAGACTTAAAAAATTGCTACTTATGTAGCTACGTCTGTTGCTCACAGTACCTTTAATTACGTCCTGTATATTCCTTGCAAACCAAACAATGTCCTATCCACATTATTCTCTCAATCGGCGTCCAGGGCCTCAAGATTAAGGCATTAACCGTTACACGCCGCGTTGTCGGCTGTGACCGACCGATCTTATACATAATGCTCTTACCATGACTACAACTAGCTGGAACTGTTACGTCATTATTCTGGAATCAAAATCCTGAAAATATAAAGAAGGATCATGCTTCAAGTTAAGTTCATAAAACGACTACGTTATATCCTGTTATAGTCCCTGCAATTCATGAAGGCACTTGGGCTTTACTTGTGTTTGAGTTGAATTTGGACACGTGTGTCATATTGTGTGTGAGACCAAATGACATAAAAGACCGACGTCGTCACCACAGACAGAGTGTCATCCGTTCAACTACAAGTAAAGCCAACTTTCAGCCAAGTCTTCGTGAAATGCAACAACTATAAATATAAGTTCTTCAACTCAAATATCCTATACATAATTATATGTCATACATATTGGGACATAGCCATAATTTAATAAAAAAAGAGCAGGAAACCACAAAATTAGAACGGGAATGAGCCAAAATGGCATTTTCTTTATATCTTTTACACTTAACAGTTAAGTAAAACCGTCCGTATAAATAGTTTGCCACATCCAGCAACATCTTAACTCTATTTCAGCTTGCGGTGTCCTAGAATTAGAGCAATACCCATGATTACCTCATCAGACAAATATCTTAGATTAATCTGAAGAATTAACTCGTTACCGTCATCTTGTAACCTTCCGCCGCGAGGGTTACTTATGTACGAACTAAGAGACGTTTGTTTATTTGATTTTAGTCACGAGGTACTGAGGGGTGGGAAAACAGCTGGAAATAGTTAATGTTATTTTAATTTTGGTCTATAAAAATGCATACACGAGATAATGGCAGTTCTAGATAAAGTGTATGTATAATTAGATACCATAAAATAGGTGCTGCCTCGTTGGTTTTGTGGTTAGCGTATGCACCTCTCAACACAAGGTCTCAGGTTTATTTCCCGGGTCGGGAAAAGTGTTATCTGTGAACTTTTCATCAGGAAATTCTAAATTTCAAAATGGAGTTGGTATTGTGCCAGGTGGATGGTGATAGGCACGGCTACTATCCCATGGGACCTAAACATAACAGGTAAAATGTGGGTATTATACACCTCTGCTACACCTTTCTGGATAATACAGGCATGATTTTATGTTATGTTATTTTAAATAGTTATAGTATTTCTCAAGTTATTTGAAAGAAGAAAAAAGAAAGAAAGAAAAATCATTTATTATGGCATACTAA
This sequence comes from Hypena proboscidalis, assembly GCA_905147285.1. Lineage (NCBI taxonomy): Eukaryota > Metazoa > Arthropoda > Insecta > Lepidoptera > Erebidae > Hypena > Hypena proboscidalis. The sequence continues at coordinate 21,031,322 of LR990136.1, read as the reverse complement.
AAATAGAATACAATAATACATCTAAAACTAAATTATTTAAAATACTATATAACTAAATAATACTATTAATAATGCCAGAAATGGTACGCATCTCAGCACAATACCACCAATAATGGATCAAAAAATGCCAGATTACATTTTTAAAACTAAAACTTAACTTTAAAAAATTAAATTGCAAAAAACAATCTGGTTTTCTATTAAGTGCAAATATTTTTTTTAATATACTTTACATTAAAATTAACTAAATCATCTCTTAAAATGCAATGCAATAACAATACTAGATATTTAAAGAATAATTTTTCTACACAACAATCCTTTCAAAAAATCCATTGTAACGCACTTAAACATTAGCCTCCACTCATAAATTAAGCACTTACAGCACCCACATAAGATCTGATCCTGACGCACTGCAACTTCGCACAAAAAAGATCTTTCAACATATACATCTTTAGATATTGGCGCTTGTTGACATATTTACGAGCTCTTGGACTATTAAGTGGTGATTTAGTGTCGGCATATCGGGATGGATACGTTTTTATCGCACCAATATATCCAAACGCGCTGAGCTCTATTATGTGAGCCATTGTGAGGCGTTTTGAAGATTTCCACGCGACGGTTTTCCCTGTACGGGTTTTATAGTTTTTGGGGTATTGATGTCCGCTTTTTACAGATCAGAGACAGTCCGATATATTTAAAGTTTTCTAGATTTTGTCCCTTAGATACTAAGTTATATAAATACATAAAATCTAATTTCTCGCAATATAACTAAGAATGTGATACTTTAGGTTATATTTAGATATTAGATATAACCGAATATTTACCATGTATTTTGTTTTAATATCCCGTGGTATTTTATAGCATACATTTCGGATAGTTGCCGAGGAATTACACAACCTTGTTCTTCCGGCCCCCATTTCACTTCCAGAATACCAGACAGGCACTCCGGCATCGCTTCATGGTAGATGTTCCTCAAATACGCACCGCGACGATTTTCCTTGTACGAATTCCATAGTTTTGGGGTATCAGTGTGTGCGTAAACTTTAAATGTTCGAGTTTTTTTTTCGATTATGCTTCAATTAGATAGTGGTTCAGTTAAGTCAAATATAAGTAACACATATTGCTTTAAGCAAATTTAATAGTACATTTACAGTACTATACAATACAGTATCTGAAAAAAACTCCTGGTTACTTTTTTTGGATGCCATTACTGAATCTAGACTCGAATTCAGTTTTGCTGTGTCTCTTTTCTGGAGAACAGAGCTCAAACTATAAACTGATAAGAGTTGTTTATTTTTAACACGCTTATATTAGCTTCACCTGTATGTTTGTTTGTTTGTTTGTATGTAACCGACTCCTTTGGACTCGATTTTGACCCACTTTAAACGGACAGATTTCATTCAAATTTTGCACACCTGTCAAAGATCGATGACAATGCAATAATTCGATAAAAAAAATTAAAAATAAATAAAAAAAAAAAAAAAAAAAAAGCTCTTATAAATAAACCAAACTAAAAAGTAGAAAATAAATAATAGTTTAAAAAAACTAAAAAACACGCTTTTAAAGTACTTCTAACTAAAAAGTGAAAAATAATTCCTAATATAAGCTGAAAAAAGCGTGGGGCGCTCTGTGCCATATTTTTCGTCTATCGAGCAACCCACGCTTTTTTCAGCTTATATTAGGAATTATTTTTCACTTTTTAGTTAGAAGTACTTTAAAAGCGTGTTTTTTAGTTTTTTTAAACTATTATTTTAATTCAAGAAATCAATTTTTTTTCCTCCATTTAGATCATTTTATTATAGCACTTTATTTTATACCATCAATAAACACCGCTTACTGAACAGTGCTCAAAACTAATTAAATTCAAATTAATCGTAAAAAAAAGGAATCACGTCAAATTGACCGTAAAATTTGAAGAAAGAAAAACAATGGGGTTCCGACGATAACGGCGCTGGACTTAAATTAAATCGGAGTCGTTTCGACGAACCCTTCACTTTCAGAAACATACAGATTCTTTTCCGAGAAAACCAGGTGCGTTTAAAAAAATTATGATTACCTTATTCCTTGTCTGGAACTAAGTAATGTGACAAAGTTACTAGGACAGTTTATTTTGAAGGCTTTTTTCACCCATACAAAACATGTCCATAAAAACTGTCTCAAGATCCTCGTTAAATAATTTCGAATGATATTTGCTTGGACTTTGTTACCATCGTTCTCTTTGCCGTATTTAAAAACATAGACAAAACTACTGACAGCAGTTGCAGTGGTTTATGGCCATATGAAAATTAAATCTCTTGTCACTTTAAATGCCAAAGAGGGCCAGTTTGCAGCTAACTTGCCCCCTGAGAGCTTATAACATTATTACAACTCCTCATCTTTTCTATGTATTAGATTGTAAGTAATAAGAAGGCATTTGCTTTAACGGGTACGTCTAAAATATGCGACAGTACATTTCGAGGCTGGCGGGTTAACTCTAAACTCCAGTCCAAGGTATGAATATTTACGAAAGCATTAATTATTTTTTAACTTTCTTCCTGTTTTAAGAGGCTTTTCTTAGCGTAAGGGTGGGAAATACTGAATGAGTGTTGTTTTAGTTTAGTTAAGTATACTCTAGAACCCCCCGATGCGAGTCCTTGCTTATTAAACCGGAAAATATAGGAAATGTTTTGTGGAGGATTTTTAGTTGGTTTGGGATAGAAAAATTGTGTATTACGAAGGTAGTTTAGAATTTTCAGATGAGATTATATGACAATGAAGATTAAAAACTGGCTGGTGGAAATATTTGATGATTTAATTGTTAATATTTTTCTAAAATAGTTGTGGTTTCTTGTGACTGATGGACTGTCAGAGAAGGGCTACACTGTGTTTATATTACGTAATAAAATTAGTAGGTGAAAATTAAATATGAATAAACTTTAGAGCATTCAATACTCCAAATAGCACAACAATTCAAAAAATTTGGCTATTACAGTATCTAATGTCTCAGTAAATTCAGAATTAATTTATCTTAATATAATATAGGATTCTAGTCTTAATACAATCATTTTCTTTAATTTTCATTTTTCATTTTACATTCCATTTTATTACGAAATAGCGTGAAATAAAATTTTATATTAGTATCTACAAAATCGAATCAATACTCCAAAAACTATAAAACCCGTACAGGGAAAACCGTCGCGTGGAAATCTTCAAAACGCCTCACAATGGCTCACATAATAGAGCTCAGTGCGTTTGGATATATTGGTGCGATAAAAACGTATCCATCCCGATATGCCGACACTAAATCACCACTTAATAGTCCAAGAGCTCGTAAATATGTCAACAAGCGCCAATATCTAAAGATGTATATGTTGAAAGATCTTTTTTGTGCGAAGTTGCAGTGCGTCAGGATCAGATCTTATGTGGGTGCTGTAAATGCTTAATTTATGAGTGGAGGCTAATGTTTAAGTGCTTTTTAGATAGATTTGTTGTGAAGAAAATCTGTATTTTAGATGCCATTGAATTTTTGAAAATTGTATCTGTTTCTGATTGATAAGCGATTATTTTTACAAAATACCGCCCATGCTATGTAGTAACATACATTAATTTCTAATATTTGTAAATACCAGATAGATAAATTATAGGTTAAGAAGTTCAACTTAAAACGTACACTACATTCGGTGTGGGAATTATTTAATTATACTAGTACATAATATGATGAGAAGGCATTAAGCGTATTAAGACATTTTGAATGTATTTAAATCTATTTTTTATAATCAATTTATCACTCTTTCAACACAGGTATACCAGAAAATTTATATTACAAATTATTATGATTAAAGCCTTAATATAATGAGTAATAAGTATCGACGCCATCGACCGTCGATCAGCGTTATGAGGCAGTATTAACGATGGCTAATTAAAGTGATAAATTGAGGTGTGATGAGTTTTCATTGCGTTTCAACACTCAACCATCAATTTCACTTTATTATTACTACTTTTGGGATATTGAATTTTCCCTCAAACCCAGTTTTATTATAGAAAGCATTTTTATTACAAATAGTATTTAAGTAAACAGATATTATATTATTACATAACATCACGGCTATAGCACACGGTGTGGTGGTTACGTTCTATGTTAAAGTCTATCGCCATTTAGCGGGCTCAATTCTAACTCGTAACTAACGTGCTGTTATTGAGAATTTCTGACAGAAAAATCCTGAAAAAAAAAAAAAAAATTTGCACTACCCGAAAATTGAACTTGACACCACTTGGTAAGAAGTCACATACGCCAACCACTAGTTTATTATCTACTTGAAGATAAAATTCATAAATTTGCGGCTTTACCGAAATCCTTTTGTGTCATATTTGTATTGTCTACTAAATATACTATAAACAAAATAAATAAATACAATACAAAGTTTCGTATAATACGCTACTACTATATACGCTTCAAAAGTGAACCTAAATAAAAACCTCTTCCTTCCAAACCCATCACGAACAAAGTCAATCCGTAGCCCCACCGTAGCCATTCGTAGCAATCCGTAGGCCTCGCAGCGCCGTAGCATCATTACATAAGTATGCAACATCGTAAAGTTTAATTTGCTCACTTGATAATAAGAAGAAAACACGACAAATTAACATTACTAAGAGACAAAGAATGCCTGGAGTTTGATACTATGTTCAAATCAAGCAAGCATACACATTAAATATAATAGCTTAGGTCTGCGCCTTCAGATGACGACGAAAGTTTAGGGTGGATGTAGCCAATTTAAATATTTTTCATTCGTTTAATCCATGGCTAAACAGGTATTTTATTTTTATTTATTTTGATTATTTCTTGTGGCCTAGACATGAGTATCGTAAATTTTGACATTAAAAATGTTCAATAATTATAGTACTACAAATAAATAGTATATCAACAAATATTTAACATATAAAAAAACAGTGGCATAATAATATTGACCGTGAAATTTGAACATATATAAGTCAAAAAGCCCTTTTTCAAGGAAGTGGAAAATCTGTGTGAAATGAGGGATCTGAATAAGACTCTCGGTGATTATTTTTCTTATCCTTTTCCTTCTAATAATCTTATCCTTGCTTGGCGTCATTTTATACAAGTTTTTCACTCTATTCAAATGTAAGTATTTTTGACTTACGCATTGTTAGAACCACCGAGAATATTGTGAATAAATTTTCGAGTATTTAATTTCTGATATCTATTTATGAGTAGCACACGCTTGAATTAAACATACATTTTTCATTAACCAGAAATGTATCAACATAAATCGTTTAGAGCTCCACCGAAAAATATTGTTAGTAAGATTTCGACTTTACGCGTATTTAATTTCTGATATATTTATATGAGTAGCACGCGTATGAATTAAACATGAAATAAAATCGAAAACTAAAGGCGTGTCCACACAAATCGTTCCAGATTCGCAGCGGCGCAGCGTACCAACAAATTCTTGGCTCATTTGTTTTTTATTCATCCACAGCCCAGTGTAATCGAAAGTATAAATTCGCTTTAACTGCAGAAGCAGGCCTCGGAGCCTCGGACCGATAACACACCCTTGTTAACTGCGTAATAAGAAAAATAAACTTGTATTTACGAAGCTTATGAATATCAAACTTTAAAGTGAGATAGTGGGGATTCTGTGCTGTTGTTCTCTCTTTCTGTTTATTAGAAACGTGGTTTTGGTTACTATAGGTATATGTTGGCTTATGTGTATTATTTGTATGTATTGAACCGTTTGTGAGCTCAAACCATGATAATTATAAGCGTGTTTATGTTGTATGACAGCTTCTTAATTGATTTTTAGGGTTCCATAGTACCTACAAGGAACCCTTATAGTTTCGCCATGTCCGTCTGTCTGTCCATCTGTCTGTCTATCGGTCTGCCTGTCTGTCTGTCTGTCCGAGGCAAAGCGTTGAAACCGTTAATGCTAGAAAGCTGAAATTTTGCATGGATAACTATTTTAACTATGTCAAAAAGTGGTAGAATAAAGATCATGAAAATTTTTCTTTCTTGGGTACCTCCCCTACATTTAATGTTTTTTTTCTGTCCCATAGCCAAGTAGCCCGTAGTGTAGGGTATCGTCAGATAGTATTTTAAAACACTTAGAGGTTGCAAAGACGTTTTTAGACCCGTTGGCGAGAAATTTAACTTTGAAAACCTTATTTTTTCTCAAGTAGGGCGTCCCCCCCTCCTCTCTAAAAGCTAAACCGTTGGTGTAAAAATTTCTAAATAAAATCACGGTGGAAGTATTTGTAATGAACTTTCAAGGAAAAGTTTTAGTGGCTACGTCAACTATATTAGTTCAAGAGTTATTATAAAATGCAGTTACTTGGAATACTTCGTTATGTACGAACTATTACAAGTAACAAAAGTATATAAAAACCTTTGCAAAAAATTCCTTGTATGTAGTTGTTTCTTAATTAATACAGATAAAAAACCCATTTTAAGTCTAAATATATTGGCACGACTACCTACGAAACCCTATTGCATGTGACCCGACACGCACTTGGCCGGTTTTTCTTCTTTACTATTAAATAGCCTTTTTCCTTACGCTTTCAAAATACTTCAATTGTTTTGATGGAAACAATGGTCAAATTTACGTCGCCGCTCGCCGATGCTCAAAATAGCGTGTGTGCTATGGTCTTTATACAATATAAGAAAAAAGGAACTACGTAGATACTATTTTCTGCTGCAATTTATGTCCTTGTAACTTATCTTTATGTCATAGTACCAAGTCTAGCAAGTAAACAACACAAATTCATACGCATTGGTGAGTATAAATCCTAATCCAATATGATGCGATATCAATATACAAATATATGGGGTGATGGACAAATCCGAGCGTTAACCCTAGTTTACGGCAGCCTCTGATGGACATGTCGGATTGACCGGTATCGGGCCGGCACAGCCTGGGATGGTGTTGCCAGGCTTAGATGATTTTGGGCAAGGTTCTTATTGTTGCATGAAATCTGCTCCGCAATGTCTTTTGCATTTTAAATATTTGTTATTCCATCTTTTATTTACATTTTCCTAATATTTAATATGCTTTTGAACTTAAACCCTCTCATTGTTTTGATTAAAACAGAAAAATACTGTTCTAAAAATGTGATTCTGCGATTTATGTCATACGTTTAAGTTGTATATTTACGATTAAAATGTTATCTATATCTTTATGATCACAATATAAAGACTACCTTGGCGCTCTGGTTCAGCAAAAATGTTTTAAAAATCCTCTGGGTAATTCACAGCCAGAGAACCGTGGTGTCAAGAACTATGCTCAATAACTCAAACATTTAATTTATTATTCCACATCAATTGAAATGTTATTCAAGAATTGTTTGAATCGCAAGCAGCCCAGTCTGAATAGGTATAATAATGCTAACCTATGAAGGAGCGCAACTTTACAACAAACTACCCACGAACATTAAAAGTATAAGTTTGTCAAATATATTTAAAAAACAACTTGCCCAATATTTATTAGACATAATATAAACTTCTTCTTCTTCGTCGTGTCAATGGCAGAGTCTAATTTTATTTTGACTTGCCATTGTGGTGAAAGGATTAGCCAATTTGCTTTGGAGAACTCGTGAATTGCCCAGGGTGCACCGGACGTAGGGAATCGTTGTGTACGTCACTCGGGGAGGCTCCTGTCATGCAACCCAATATAAATATAAACTAGCATCTAGTAAGTACCTAATTACCACGGCGAATACGTTTTTGACGAATTTATGCTTAGTTTGTGGAATCATTGGTAAATTTTAATCTGATTTAGTTGTAATGCACTACCTACTTACTTTTAATATTTTACTTTTGTTTAATGACGACGAAAGTAAAAATTATGTTATGTAATTCAACAATGTTCTCATGTAAATGATGTTATTCGTATTATGAGAATAAAGTATATTTAAACCTATATCCTTTTACTTTCTACCGAATAAAACTACAGGTCTGGCAACCCTAGCCCCCGTTTGAATTACTATAGTTATTTCTTGTTTATTGTACTAGTATTGGACGGCCGTAGGGTTGGTCACTTTATTGTCACGACGTCATTCGAGGGCTCGCATCGGGGTTTAGTACGCGTACCGAACGACTTGTTTTGCATTCGGTCTATATGTTTGTATGGATTTGTATGACTTTGATTAATGCTAGATACGTTATAGTACCAGGAAGTTGTGTGAAGCAAAAATTTATTAGCTGATAATCTATTTTTTATATTGTATCGATGAAATGATAGTCCCAGAAATAATGTCCCACTTGTGTGGATCAGCAAACGCAAAATATTTGAACACTGGAATCATGTATACAAAATGTTAATAATATCGTGTTCCTATTTCGATTTTGGAAGGTTACTTTTTTTTTGTATAAATCACGAAAGCTGTAAGCTCAGAAATGAATGATGAATGAATGCTGTTTTCATTGTTTAATGTTCATTTATGTTTTTTAATGAGACATAACAAAATTATGCTGCGGTAATGTTTCGTAGGTATAATATATATTCAGGTAATGTTAAGTAAAAACTACTACTGATTTAAATTAAGAATATTTTGTAACATCGACACGTTATCCTAATCCAGTGTTTCAAATATCACACAACTATTCATCCTAAAGGCCACATTTTATTAACTTCCAAATCACTTCATTAATTAGACAACGGGTCTAAATCGCGTAATTATTATAAAGGTAAATAAATACCTATGCTCGACGTTTCGAATGACTTGCATTCGTTAACCCCAATTACATAACATAACATCTTGCTTATATTACAGCAGAGGTGTACAATATCCAAATTTCGCCTGTTTTGATTACGTCCCATGAGACAGGGGTTGAGCCTTTCGCCATCCACCGGGCAAATTCCAACACCGCGCTGCTATTGTGAATTTGCTGACGGAAAGTTCACATACAACACTTTACCCGACCCGGCAAACAAACCCGAGACCTCGTGGTGAGAGGCGCATACGCTAACCACTAGACCATCGAGGCACTTAACCCCAATCACTTATCATAAAAAGCTTAAAAATATCAATCCCTTATATTTAAATATCAACAAACTTAATGCAACGAAATGGCAATCGTTCACTGAATCCGCGCTATTAAAACAATTGTACGTATTTATTTCAACCATTATAACCCTACCAATGCATAGTGTACCGTAATTATCGTAAAATTGGAACATGTTTATGTATTTTTAATTCCATCGTATATCGTGTATGGTTGCAATGTAAAATGGGTGGGCTCGGCGTACGGAAATCACTACTATAAAGTTCTGTTAATGTTTGAATTGTTATGTATCACTATTGTGTTATAATGGCGTCATGACGCTGTCCTGCCCATATTTTAAACTGAGCTTATTCGGTTTATTTAAATTCAGGAAAGGTTACGGCAACTGCATGTGGAATTACACGGGTATTAAATTGAGTTTGAGGATTAAGACTTGTTTTACAGAAAACTGAGAAAAAACAAATTTCTTGGACGGAGACTGAAACAGAACTTAGAGTGGGCCATCTGAGTCGATTTATCGTGAGTCAATGACTAGTTGATGTTTTGTCAGCAGTTATCCATTGATCAATGAAAGATCAATAGATGGTATTGCCATTGGTAACAATGCTGCAATGGTGAGGATATTAGGGTGATTCCATCATCATTATTATCATCATCATTCGTAATCTCTCCTTAATTACATTAGGGTCGTCTTCTAATCTAATGAATTAGACTGAATATTATGTCAGTATTTTACATAGAGAGTGCCATCAGACCTGCTGTCCGGCCCCGAACGTCCGGTACGGAGCGTAACAATAAACTTAAACTAGTTGTCAAACTGTTTGTCTTCTGACGACAGCTAAATATTTTCAAAAAACAATCAGTTCCGACGGTTTGTAGAAAATACACCAAAAAATGCAACTGCCTGCAAGCTTGGCCTGCATTCAATCAGCAGCTAACAACGTCATTCCGCTCATCACGAGGCGATACCAAAGAGCCAGTAATGAGCTTAATTAGTATAATTGTTATATACGTCACTAATTAAAGCCGGTAAATCTCAGTGAATCCCAAGCCATATCAATAACATTATCAAAAAGCGATCAGTTATACTCATTAGTCGGCGAGGACGGAACAAAATGGCCGAATTAAAACTGCATCCGGTACAAACGGCACGAAACGATAATTATTGGTAATTAGACCCCGCGTGGTTAGTGGCGGCTATTCGTTTATATTTAGTGTTATTTTCAACGCGATATACGTATACAGGGGGCGCCAAATGATCGGCTAAACGCCTAAACGATCGCAGGCGAGGGATTACTTCGAAAAACCGAGTTGTATGATACGGTTGCTGATGCTGGGCTGCATGAATGACTCCGCAGAGTACAGACTTAATATTCACCAATGCTTAGTCGAGCTCAAAGTCAGAATGAAGATAGGAAAGTGCAGACTTTACACCGATGTGATATCAGTAAATTTTCCTTGCATTTTACATATATATAGCATAAAGCTCTCAGAATATTTGTTTTGGTTTTACTTTATATAAAACAACAGAAACAATTATTCGTCACCAGCAGAGTAAGACCTATCGGGGATTATTTCCGTGATTTTTATTTTTGAACTCACATTATAATTCAAATTTAGATTGTTTGTAAACAATATTTTCCATTTTTTTATAGTATAGGACAAAATCTTGTTAAGAATATTGTATAAAAGCGCCCGGTAAGAGATTGCCATTACCTTTATTTAAAATATCCCTGTATATTGATATAAAATCTGTCAAAAAATACACTGCAACGACTGCCATAGATCATCGAATGGCTACCGGGATCGGCTTTACGTGCTCTCCGAGGAACGGCGGAAAGCTCTTCATTTTGAGATCACTCGTCCGCGGAGACCGCGGTTAACATTGCTTAACCTGCAAGATTGACTGGTACGCTCTGCCTCAGGGATGAGCCTCTGCGCCATCTATCGGACACAATGCCAGACTTTTTGCTGCAATCAAATACATACTGAATGGGTATTGCCTGTCAGAATAGTCCCAAGTAAGTTATTCTGTTGACGAATTCTTAAAAATTAAACAATTCTAATTTAGATTTTTTGTTATAAGTTGTTGTAATTTTGAAAATTTATAACTAATGATTTATTACTAATTGCTGTATAGAATTTGAATTATATTTTTTTTTATTCTTTAATTTACAAGCTGACATTTTATTATTTTTGGACTTTTATTTGCAATTTTTATTATTTATTATTTATGATTATTTTGGGCATTTTCATTATATTTTTTATCGATTTGGAACTAAGATCTGTAATTTAATGTTGAATTGGAATTTTGTGATAATATTATTAATTAATATTATATTACCTACTCACATAAATACCTATATATCTGTAATGACGTGTAAACCAATTACCAATAAATGAGTTGTATGAGTTTTTTATTACACTTTGTCTCAACCCGGCGTTCAAAACCGAGACCTTCACAGTAAGCAATTCACTACGCTAACTTGAAGGCCAAGGAGATATACATTATATCTGTATAATGAATGATACATACGAGTATGATGTACAAGTAAATTACTCCATCTAAACCATTAATTGGACAGCCACAAAGCGTCAAACCCTATCGATTTACCTTTCAATAGCTGTCATTATACCATTACTCATCAAATCATGGCATTTAATTACACTAGTACACATGAACTTGCTATTACCAGTTCCAATCAGTACCAATCAGACAAATCTTTGTGTGCATGAACATGGAGGTTTGTCTTTGTCTGGGTGTTTCTATGTATAATAAGTATGTATTTACAAAAGAAAAGTATAAATATATTAGTATCAGTTATTTTAGTACCCATAGTACAAGCTCTGCTTAGTTTGGGACTAGACGACGTCGTGTGTATGTTGTGTGATATTTATTTATTATTATTATTTCATCGCTTGGTTTTGGATATAATTTGTTCAAGTAACAGTTAATCAGTTCATTAAATTCATTCACAAAATATAAAATCAAAATCACTGATCTGTATAACTCAAAAGGCTTGAAACACCCACATTTCACCTTGTATGTATTTATTTTATTTATTTTATTTTATTTTATTGGAAGACCAACAGCAGGTTATAACATTTTATGATACTTAATAATATGTAACATATAGCTAATTATAGGTCTTCGCTGATAAACAATTGAATACAATAATTAATATGTGTGGCTATAAACTTATACATGAATAAAATTACATTCTTTAATGTTTTAAAATTGACACAACATTAGAAAATTTTGAGAAAAATCCAGACTGAGCACCCGTCTCACTGATTCAACTTTAGACACAAATATATCAAAATCTAACTTTTTAGCCTGTGTGTTTAAACAGCTACTCGCTCTCCACAGAAACGCATTCTGGCGATAGTTTGTAGATGCCAATGGTAGATGGATTGGAGTATAATGCCTCGCTGATTTGGTTGGCACATTAAATGCTATTTTAGAAAGAAGGTCAGGACTGTCTATCTTACCAGTTAATACATTCAGGAAATAAGTAATGTCCGCTATTTCACGGCGCACGTAAAGTGGAAGTATATGAAACTGTGCGCATATCTTCAAGTAATCCTCTGATTTATATTTGAACTTAACCCTATAACATAAGTATTTAATAAATTTTCGCTGTATATTCTCTATTCTAGAAATGTATGTATCGTAACATGGATTCCAAACTTGACTACTATACTCAAGTATACTACGCACAAATGTACAAAATAATATCTTCATTGTTTTAGCCTCTTTAAAACTAGCAGATGTTCTCATGACGAATCCTAGTACCTGCGACGCTTTGGTTATGATACTGTTGATATGATCTTGAAACAGAAGTTTCGAGTCATGTATCACGCCAAGATCTCTGACATTCAATAATCTTTGCAATTGGTGACCTTTGAGGTGATAGTCAGCAACAATGTTAGTCGTTTTCCTACTATAAGTGATTATGGAGCATTTAGTGGGATTGAGGTCTAGCTTATTTAAGATACAATAATCACTAAGGCGATTCAGGTCTTCCTGGAGTGCGACTACATCTGAGGGCGACGACACAGCCGTACAAATTTTCATGTCGTCTGCAAAACAAAGGAGTGTAGAATATTGGAAGCACTTGTCTATGCCGTTTACAAAGATTAGAAACAAAATAGGACCAAGCAGAGAACCTTGAGGTACTCCACTGGGATGTATTTGGGATTATGTGATAAGGGGTGTGTATCGTCATATACCAGACACAGTTCAAAACTCCTTGCTGCTAGTGAGGATTTTCTCGCTATATATATATACTTTTTCTTAATTCAAGAATCGAACCCGAGACCTTGCAGTAAGATGCGCTAAGTTAGGTATGGCTGACAACCCCACCAACGGGTGTCCCGCGTTGTCGTCGCGGTGGGGCTCAGTAACCGTGGCGCCCCCGAGCCACGGTGAAGCCAAGTGGACCCCAGGAGGGGGCTGCTCTTCGGGCTTTTGGCGTGAAGCCCATGTGGGAGCAGCCCATGTTGCAGGGCCTTTATGGGGAGGCTCTGCAACAGGAGGGCCTGCGGTGCTGGCGTGAGGAAGTCGGCACTGCGGTCGAGGAGTTGCGGGGCCGCGGCGGGAGAGGACTGTTGGTGTTTCGTTGCCACTTTCCCTGCCTTCCGCGGCCCCGGCGGGGCCGCAGCCGTTAGTACTGCGGCGTGGTGGGCGGTGGGACGAACATCTGTCTCACCGCGGAGGGCCAGGCCGTCAGATACGAAAGTGTCTGACGGCTTTGCACGCGGTCCTCGGTGCCGGTCCCCCCACATTTTGGGGGCCATGAGGGGCCTGCCTAGGCGGGCGAGAGCCGGGCTGCGGTGTTGGCGCAAGCTGACACCGTGGCCGGGTGGTTTACGGGGCCGCGGCGGGAGAGGACTGTTGGTGTTTCGTTGCCACTTTCCCTACCTTCCACGGTCCCGGCGGGGCCGCAGCCGTTGAACTGCGGCGTGGTGGGCGGCGGGACCGACCACCTGTCTCGCCGCGAGAGGACCAGGCCGTCAGACATGGGGAATGTCCGATGGCTTTGCACGCGGTCCTCGGCGCCGGTCCCCCCACATTTTGGGGGCCATGAGGGGCCTGCTTCGGCGGGCATCGCCGGGGGGGGTTGTGGACGTGAAGGCTGTGCCAGATTCCCATGACCCCCCCATCAAGGCGAGTGCGGGAGCACCGTGGGGTTTTAGTGGGTATTCCCGTGCCGTTTACCATCTTTAGGCACGGGCGAGTCCCACATAACCACTCTGCCCTTCCCCGGGGTGGGGTGGTATGCGTAAATGCATTTCCCCACGTATAAAAAAAAAAAAAGGTATGGCTGACAATCTTCTTCTTCTTCTTCTTCGTCGTGTCGATGGCTGAGTCAAATTTTATTGGTCCAATAAGTGGCCACTGTTATGGCGCTCTCGTCGGCGTTCATAAGCGCCTCTCTTGTGCAGGGCATTTTAGACAGTCAGTAAGGTGGTTAAGGTTTTGGCTTGCCATCGTGGTGAAAGGATTAGCCAATTCGCTTTTAAGGACTCGCGAATTGCCCAGGGTGCGCCGGACGTAGGAAATTGTTGTGTACATCACTCGGGGAGGCTCCTTTCATGCACCCCAATATGGCTGTCAATAATATAAACAACACAAAATTCTAAATGCTTGCCACAATGCTTCAATCCCTATCGATTTACCTCCACAAGCTGTCATTAAACCATTCAGCCCGTCATTACGACCACATTATTCAACTCATCAAATCGTTGAATTCATATACATCACTGCACATAAACTAGCTATTACCCGCTATTTCATCACTCGGTTTTGGGATTAATTTGTTTTAGTAGGTAACACTTACCTAAAATCAGATCAATAACTTTTAAAATTTCGCGTTGCATATTTATTGATATGATTTGAACAGCGAAGTGCAACCTTGTCGAAACTTCAAGTAGGTGCTTGGTAAAAATTAATCGCGTTAATACCCGTTCAAATCATATCAGTAAAACTAGTTCATCAAGTTCATTGTTTTTATTGCCTTTTAGAATGTTTGATCTTAACGTGTTCCCAGACTGCTAGCAATACCCAAACACGGGTGTTATATTTATATTTGTGACGTTACATCAATGGTCAAGTGGTTAGCGGATGTGCCTCTCACCGCATGGTCTCGGGATTGATTCCCGGGTCGAGCAAAGTTATATTTGTGAACTGTGAATGACCCTATCCTATGGGGTCTAAACATAACAAGTGAAATGCGGGTTTTTTACACCTCTGCCACACCCTTCTGGGTAATATAGGCGTGATGTTATTATCCTCGTCAAAATCTATTTACCTTAATGTTAAGCATGCTGAAAATCATAATGTATGCTGACACAATCACACCAATTTCCAGTCAAAGAAGCTCCAATAAATAGTAAAATGCATCGGGTGGTGCATCGGTGGGTATTGGGTATAACAGTAAATCGCTTCAGGGTGTTGTCGTGTATCGCACGCAGCCGGCGCCGGAGTAATAGGTGCAGCTCAGATATTGCCCAATGCACGGCCGCGCAGATTTAAGATGGCCGACCTACACTTGCCTTGTTTTAATTGGTCAGTTTGTGCAGGATTGTGTGGAGTTGTTGATACCGTTTCAAGTTTAAATTTACTTTTTTTGTTTGATTAGGTTCTTTATTTAGATTAGCCATAAATATTATTAGAATTCAAATGTTATGTTTAGTAGAATAATACCTATGCTGAATTACTTGGACTTTTGAGAGACAAATACGACGTTTAAAACATTTTTAACAATTACCTACAGGAATATTTTAAACGTGTTTGTTACTTTCATAACTTTTAAACTTAGCTTAGGCATACAATAATGACCATTGAAATATTACATATCTATAATCGTGTACACAAGTAGGTAGACACCTCTTTAAAAAATCATTAATGTAATGTAAAGAACCTAAGAGCAAAAGTTCATGCATTTTCTTCAAAATGTATGGACCCCATATAAATTTACACTTCCTAATTTACCAGTTTTTAAGTGAGACCTTCAGCTACCAAACTATGAAAACCGTATCCAATTCTACAAACAGACGGACAAAATTAAAAAAAAAAATGTTTTGGCTAATGCTACTTTTACAAAGACGCATCGTTTTATCTTTTCTTAAATATCTTCAATGTACAGACATAGTAAACTTACAATTTTATAATATGTACAGAAAACTTCACAAGCGATCTTGGTTAACAATTAAATTAACTAAAAAGTTGGACTCGTTAATCTACTACAGACTTATTAGTTAATTTGACTACTAATTGAATAGACAACAGTTTGATTTGATTAGTAAATCTATTTTTATCTAAAACAATAGGCTCATACTAAAAATTGTCACGAAGGTATTTTTATCTCTGTAGATATCCAGTAGGTCCGGCAGCAAACCGCACTTGGCGGAGTTACGGCGCGCGGCGGCGTGCGGACATGCGGCGGTTCGTATTGCGACGCACTTTATTGCGCGACGATACATTTTGACAACCGTGTAGACAACCTAGCTGTGAGATACAATTCCGAGCTGTTTTTGGAACAACCTGTATGTAAACTGAGCATAAAGTGGACTCGGACTTGGACGTGCAGTGTTACCAGGACTTGTGTAATGAAATGAAGGAATATTAAACATTTTTGTTCAAAATATCTGCTGTATGGTACTTTTAAAAATGATTTTATATACAAAATTGATTTATGGGATATTATAATATATATGCAACTATTTTCCTGCTTGCTTTTACAGTATTGATGATCAAAAATACTAAATATCCTTTCTTGAAACGACTTTTTTTTATAAATTTTTATTATTAAAAAAAAGTAAGCAAATATAAATATATATAAATAAACATGGCGGTAATTTACACCGACCCATAGATGGCCATAATTAGGTTTAAAACAATCAATCTTCTAATTGCGCCTGAAATAGATAATCGTTACGGCGATAGGCTCACCCCCTATCACATGGGACCTAAACATAACAGGTGAAGTGTGGGTGTTATACACCTCTGCCACACCCTTCTGGGTAATATAGTCGTGATTTCATGTTATGTTATTAAGGTATTCAAATGTATTGGTTACGATTCAGATCCATTTTGGTTTAGAGACACCTCTTTTGTTCCTTCAACATTATACATCTTTTTATACATACATATTAGTTTGTTATAGGAAGTATATGTGCCCTATGCAAAATAATATCACTTATTAGTTCCGTGTATGATTTTTGAAGACTGCCGCTTTCAGTAAGAATAAATACTGTAAAATAAATAACGAGTATTTCTAATAGCGTTGTTATGAGATCTTTGCTAATAACAACATACTAATTACCAAAAATATTTATTATTATGCCAAAAAATACGGCTAATTCCCCGAAAATGAGTGTACACAACACGACTAATTAGAGTGCGCGTATTAATCACCGCTTTATTCGCACGCGAGCGCATCCTTCCAATGATTATTATCACTAAATCATATTTAGTGCAGTCATTATCGCCTCTGCGCACGATATTATTGAGTGCGTTCATAATAAATAACAGCCATTCGGTGAGATTCTAATTTTGCCTCGTATTTTACAGCGGTAACGCTGTGGGTTCCCGATTAGCTGGACTACAGATTAGATGATAAATTGCCGTAAACAATGGTGGGAATAATTCGGTAATTACATAAAAATATTACTCTAAATAATTTATTTTTGAAAGTTAATAATTTTATATCGGCAATTTTATAGATGCAGAAATTTATTCCCTGAGCCACTGATAAGATTCGTCGATTAATTGCCAATACCTCTTATATCATTGAACTTTCACCCCTGCAGTTCGCAAAATAAGGTCGAAAATTGAATAGAGTCAAAACAGTGTTCCTCCACACACTGTAGTCATTCTTGTAGTCGTTCTATGGTTTTATATGTCTTAAAAAAACGACATAAAATTTCGTCATTTTTGTGAGACAGTTATATTAGTACCTCAAAAATGCGGCGAGACAACCTGGACTATTTGGTCTCTATAATAAAAATTACAGGTAGGAGCTACTTAATCGACAACGCATTTTACTAAAATACTATAATTTTATGTTTGGAAAATGGGTTTGAAAGGTGTTTGGTATTGCCAAATTCCTTGCATTTAACATTGCATTTTATAATCAAACTATTCAAATGCTCACTTAACAGGGAATTTTATACTGCAGTGTGTTTAGCAACGATTGCATAAAACTTGTTTATCAGGGATTAGTATGAATGTTATCTGATTGAAATGCAATTTTATTGCTAGTGTTATCGTTTTATTTTATAAATTAGGTTTTAATCGGTGAAAATACTATAGAGCAATTAGGACACACAAATAAGGGGTGAAGTCATTGTATGTCAATTAAAGTGGTTGGCAATGAGTTATTTTCTTAAGATTTTAACTTAACAAAGACCCGCTCGATGTAGATAGTTATACACTGACAAATTATTATGTTGTCCACCAAATTCAGTCAGAGATGTATTTAAAAATAAATTTCAAACTATTGTTTGAAAAAAAAGGACAATAATAAAACCAAATAAGTTGTGCTTGTTCTCACGAAATTCGTAAATGATATTAATTGAATGTTGCTACTTCAAACTAAGTATACCCATTATTACTATAAAGCTACCGAATGACAATTACTACAGTAGTTCAACGTCATTACACCATAAAACAGTACCATACAAATTGTTCTAAACCAACCCGAATCACGCGCTCAATCGCTACGATGACGGTTTTACGATCGCATTAATGCTAATTTCGGGGACGATCGGGTACACTCGGGTGTTTTCGGCAACGTTCGGCTGATGACGTTATGTCATTTTAATGTGAGCACCTTGTTTCGCCGATTGGGTTGTAATGACATTATTTAGATATATGGGATGAATCGTGCGCATTGTGTGGATGCGTGTTATCATTATGTGTTGCGCAAAGTTGAATGATGCTGTTACCTAAAAACCAATAAAAATATTAAGAAGTAATAAAATATAATCTGCTTCATGGTCTGGCGGCTTAACATGAAGGTATCAGTTTCGATCCCTCAGTCACGAAAAAGTGTGATTTGGGATTTTTTCGTTAGAATTTTTTCAGTAGCAGCATGAAATCTAAAATTGTGGCCGGAATATGGCGACAAGAGATCACCCCGTATCACATATGGGACAATAACATAAGAGGTAAAATTAGGGTGCTGCACGCCTCTGCTCTAATACTCTTTTGGGTAAATAAGCGTGATGTTATGTTAATTATATTTAGGATATCGGTTTCACCTACACCGAAAACAAATCTTGTTGTATTATTTTATTCACGGACTCGCTGACACGTCAGACGTTGTCTTGTCTTAACTATGAATACATTCTTTTTCACGATATTTGAAGCAAGTTTTTTGTCAATGTTATGTCAAACCACAAAAAGTTACATTTGGCAAGTTTATATTCTTTTTAAAATCGCTAAGGTAACATAAGTTGTAACTAATAATAACTTGACATATGAATATAATTATTTTATTTGGCTGTTTTTAGTTGTTGAATTGGATATTATCTGTTTCTATAAAATTTTTCCTTTTTTATTTTCACATATGACATAATATAATGTTATAATTTTATTATTGTAATTGAATTGAATTTATTTATATCATAATATGGTAGATTATATTGATTGTTTTTAATTAAGTTGCATGATATTATATTCTCAAATGTTTTAAATATTCCACACAATGTAAAAATTGTTATGAATAAATAAATAATAATAATAAGAAAACTTTATGTAGTGGTTAAGTATTCTTAAATTATTTTTTATCGTGTAGATTAAGAAACACTAACTGCGCTAAATCTATAACATTACAAGTTTTCCTCCATGCCTCGGAGAGAACGTTAAGCCGTCAGTCCCGTTTGCCATTTGAACATCTATGGCAGTCGGTACAGGTTGTCAGAGGCCTGAAAGTCTATCAACTAGTCTAACAAAGAGTATCGTATCACCTCGTCCAGGGTTGTGGACGTCTAATGGCAGTTGCTTCACGTAAAATACTGATATTGAGCTAAATCTGTTAGACTAGAAGCCAACCCCCAAGTAATTGGGAAAAGGCTCGAAATATAAAGATGATGATGAAGTATTAAAAAAAATATATTTTTTTTACAACTTTTGTCTTTTTCTTTCATAAGAATCTTATCATCATACTCAATAAAAAAGAATTAGCGAAATCGATCGAGTCCTTCACGCGTGATGCCGTGACCAAGGGAAATAGGGATTAATTTTTATTTATATATATTTACCAAAAGCAATGAATCGGTACATACATCCTACAATAAATAGCAATGATAGTTAAAGCACTCGCAGTTCGCGGTTACGCGTTCAATTTCATAATACATTCAAAATAAAACCAATTGCTAACCAACAATTCAACCGCGGACCATATTTCCCGGAAAATGACATCCAAATATAACTAAAATAATTATTGGAACAAATTACTAGTAAAATGGCGTACTAACCCATAAAACTAAACGCAATCAGTTCAAAAAGTACCGCAGAGAGTGGCATAAATCAAAATTTAACAACGGGTAGTCGGGCCGGATGATTAAATTCATAGTTAACTGTAGCGCTATCACGTAATTTGCAATCGGTTGCTTAGATTGTAAAATTTTAAAGCATCATAAATAAAGTAAGACTAAGGCAAATTCTAAAGGGAAATAATGACAGTATTTCTGGCTGTATCTGATAGCGCGTATGATTTCAATCTCTGCGGTCAAAAAAACGCCTAATAATAACTAACATAACAGTTAATCAATATTTAAAGATACTTAAGTATACAATTGCGCCTGCAACTATTACTAGGGCAATTCAACAATGTATCTTTGAACCCAAATATGTGTAAACTAACAATAAAATAAGGGAAAAAAAAAACCAAACTATTATTTAGGCCTGCATTATAGGCACATAATTATAAAAATAGCAAAAAGATTGAAACTACAACCGGTCGCGAGTTACATAATAATGTCCCGCCCGCGGTAATATCGATGAAGGCACGCGATTGTCGTTGCTTTGGTTTGAAGTAAAATACAACGGCTAGAAACACAACTGGTTGCAAGTTACACAATAATGTCCTGTGGTACTTGCTAGTAAATTAGATGTTCGAAATTAAGAATCAGCGGTAGGATAGCACCTGTAATGCAACCGGTTGCAATTACAGAGTAACCTCCGGCGGTAGTTTTGTTGGTAAAATGGCTTAGCCGCCACAATGAATGTGTGATTGGTGTTGCTTTGATTTATATTAAATAAAATACAGTAGCAAGATAGTAACTGCAACTAGTCGCAATACAGGTGCTGTACAAAAAAATTACAATGTTCCGATGTGCTTTTGGTAGTAAAATGAGTAGCAATATAGCAACTACATGCCACCGCAACTGCAACCGGTTGCAATTACAGAATAACCTCCCGCGGTAGTATTCGCTGTAAAATGGCTCGGCGGCCATAATGAGTGCGCGATTGTCGTTGCTTTGATTTAATGACTCGAAATAATAGCAATCAATGCGATCACGGATCCGCGCCGATATTTTCGCAGACACAGGGTGAAGCTATTATGGTAATAAGTGACGGTGGTGTGTATAGAATTCGTCTACTTTATAATTTACTGTAAACCAACTGGATTTACTATAAAATTAAATTGAAAAGGATCTATTACGATTAGCTAGGTAGTCATATTGTGAAAAAAAAGTTTGTTTGTTTGTACTCAAAAGGCTCTGTAACTACTTTACCAAAAAAATTAAGAAAATATAACACGCCTATATTACCAAGAAAGGTATGGCAGAGCTATATAACACCCGCATTTAACCTGTTACCACCTATCTCATGAGATAGTGGTAAGCCATCCACTGCGCACAATTGCAACTCCGTGCTGCTATTGTGAATTTCCTAAGGGAAAGCTCACAAATTCATACTGCCCGGCCCGGGAATCGAACCCATCGATAATTAAAGCAGTAAGCAAGGTAAAATTAATTCAGGAGCGATGCCATTTTAAGTTATATTGATTCACAATACAATAGGTACCATTCATGCCATACGTAGGAGGAACATTAGACATAATTTTGATGTGTAATAATAAGTATGACAACATAAAATAAAATAACCGTGCATTTCGAAGACGATCGAACAACTAAAAAAGCTATAGATGCCAGAACTATTGATAGCTACATTTAAGCTTAGCCCGTGCTAAAACATATTTTATTATCACGTTAAGCTCGTAATTTAGCTAATGGCTATTCTAGTAACAAATAAAATTATTCTCTTAATTAAAGTTCTAGATTAACAAACAGTTTTTCAAATTTATTTTCGGCTTCTAACAGATGAAGTTAATGTAAAATTTATTGTTTGATACATTTGTAAGAAGGGTTTTACGAAAGAAAAGATAACATTTTTAGAATTACTTAGTATAATTATTTTTGAGAGTAACGGTATGTATAAAGTTTTAAATGTATCAGTATGTATATCTTTAGGTTTTTGTCGGATGCAATTCTGTTAATTTAATAAAATAAACACAACTTACTCAAAACTTTGCTTTAATAATTAATTAGTTAAGAGGCCTATTTTTGAGAAATAGACATCGCCTGTATAATAATAATTTTACTTGCATAAAAGTTGCCATAAAATTTATTTTTTTATATCACATACCTAACCACCAAGATTACAATTTTGGAAGAAAATAACTATTTAAAGTGAACAACAGGCTGTATATGAGGCCCGTTGACATCGCGCTGTGTAATGGACGCGCATTATTTTGTGTCTAATTAATTTACGATTATGTCCGATAACGGATTTCAAATATGCCCTGAATTGTAATTTCATTACCAGGAATTATGATGTATATATACGTGGCTCGTTGTGAAGTAAATAGACATTATTAGTGTATTTATTATTACAATTGCAGTACTGTATACTTAGACTTGTCCCACAGCTGGGCACGAGCCTCTTGTCATGAGGAGAATGGTTAGTCCCTAGTCTACCACGCTGGCCAAGTGCGGATTGGTCGACTTGACGCACCGTCAAGTACTGTTAGGCACTCTCAGGCATGCAGGTTTCCTCACGATGTTTTCCTAGACCGTTAGCGAGCGATAATTTATATGATAAATACTCACATATCTTCGAAAAGACGAATTTTGACGATTTATTGATGTGTGTGCCATGGTTTTTAAACTTTTTTGTCTTGGTTCCATTGATTTTTTTTTTGTGAAATTTATTTATAAATAGATTTAGGAAACTTTCATGTTATAAGTAATCTTACATGAATTTTATGTAATGTGTGTATTAGGTTATTTAAAAGCTAGGTAAATATTGTATTATGTATTAAATTAGTATGACTTTTTAACAATTTAATTATTACATATTCAAGTATTTCCGTGAATTGTTAAAATATGATTTTCTAGCAGCAAAACCAGTAGGAAAAAGTAACTAAAATTTAAATATGTTAATCCATTTCACTAGAAAACAGTAATCCATAACGTGTATACTGTCCAAATTTTAAGCCATGATTTATTTTGCCGTCTTAAAGATATACTTGAAATACAAAACTTTCATTATTATAAATGGCGCACTAAAACAGAGCTCATAAATATACCATCGCCTCTCACAACCCAATATACGACTAGTTTCCTTCCCAAAAATCATGATCGTTTTTATTAACAACCTACAAATTACAGACAAAGTCCAATTGGCAAGCAAACTGTAATAAGCATAGGATATATCCACTTAACTATCGAAGAAACCAACAAACCGTGAAGGCATAAACCAATAAAATAAGAATATAAATAAAAATAACTGCTGGGGTATAAATTATGTGCGTACTTGTGTAGGAGTGTATTTTAGACGGCTCAGGGCGGCGTGTCACAGAGCTTGAGTTATAGCGTCACAGAACATAAAATATACAACAAAAACTGTTGTTCTTCCAACAGTTTTGCCCCATATTAAGAATGAGCACAAACAGAATGTGGATTTGGAACAGGGGCTCGCGGTTTCGCGGAGACGGTGTTCGTTAATATTTTTTGAAGAAGTAATATGCTTACTTGCCTATTTAAACTTATTTACGTATTAGTTGCAATATTTACTTGTTATTTCATAATACATGTTACGCTTTTAGACAACATAAAGTTATTAATATTACATCAGGCGCTTACATGGCTCATTCCAAACCATCCGAACATGTGTAAAAATAATTAACTTGTCACCACTGATGTTAATAAAGGATCATAAATATGGAAAAATAAATTATTATTAAAACTTAAAAAAAGAGCTTCATTTACAAAGGTTTCGTAATTTAAATTTAGGCAAAAGGCACACTTAATTTATTTTCCACTATTTCTTGACATTATTAAAGAACTGACACAGCCATAGTAAAAGTAAACTACCATTATGTACCTACTTACTTTTAGGTTAGACGAGCTGTCTCAACTACCCCAAAAGTTGTCACCAAACAGCGTCTCCACTGCTTCCCCTACCCTTATCCTCGGGGCCGATTCGAGCCCAGTTCACGGGGTAATTCGTTATTTTTATTGTTTTTTGTTATTATGATTCTGTCCCCCGGATTACTGTCCGTGATACATGGCCAGCGCTGGATGCGTTTAATTGCCCCCAACGCTTTCCAGGGTTGTGATAAATAATAAGATTAAGGTGGAAATAGTGGATTTGGATGTTTATAATATAAGCGTAAGTTATGGGCGAAATGGCTGTTGGGGATTTTTACGTCATGCTATTGTTTTTTAAGGAACTTAAGTGCTCCTTTGTGTTATATTTTATGCTGAAGTGTTTATTAAGTCTAGTATACTGATGTGATTTAATTCCTATGCATTATATCTAGGCAATGCTTAAACTTTGAAACTCTTAAAACATTGTACTCGATCAATATGTACCTATTGCACTAGCACTTAAAAAAACTAGAGGTCATAAGATAGCATACTATGAATATCAAGCTGTTAAACTAATACAATGGCAAACCAGCTTACCAGAAGTTTTAAGCTAGGAAGGTTTAATTCCAAGACTTTTGACTTATATTGCTTGAGTCAATCAATTTGAACGAATTTTAATTATGCAACCACCCCTCAGTTTTCTGCCTTCAAACATGTTTATTAGCCTATACAAAAATATATTTTTTCATAAATAGCATTATGTGCCAAAGAGGTTACCAGAGAAAATCAAATGTTGCTGGAAAGAGTTAAAAATAATAACTCGGGTCGTTTGAACAAAACAACTTTACGACGTAGGTAATACCAGCCTTCTCATTAGGGTAGGATGCGAGTATTTGTATGGGAACTTATGCTCAAAAGTGTTATAAAAAATTACAATTTTAATAATTTTTTATTTCGACGAAATTAAAAGTTTAACGTCGCAAACATAATAATATATTATGTTGCGAAAAATATAGGCATGAATTATTATTACTAATTGATATTTATTAATTGATTGATTTACTAATTGATTTATATTTACTAATTGATTTATATATAGCATTTTTAGCCATGCTTAGCTTAGATTCGTGGAATTGTAGTAAGGAGTGGTAAATTGATAGGCTGGAATCCTCTAGCCGCGGATTCAAATCCTGTTTCAAGTCCTACATTTTTTTTTACTGTAAGTAGTATATGAACCATTACCGTTAAAATTCACCTTAAATAGTAATATATAGTTACAATATTATTATGCTTAGGTACATTATATTAAACAAATTATAGATATACAGTACGTTTTCAATTTAAATTAAGCTGCATATTTGGTTTTAAGAATGAATTTTAATTATTTTAGGTATTTTGTTTTATAGTAATATTAACTGAAAGAAGAAATCTAAATTATTTTATTTTATTTTTAAATTTGAATGGATCCGATTTTCGAGCTGAGAAAATGAAGTGTTTTCCTTAAGTTTTAGTTTTTACTATAATCGATGTCTTGGTTCCATAGAACACATTTTTTTGTCTCATAATTAAAGACTTCCTAATACCTCTGACTGATCTAAACGGGCTAACTTGTATTAGACGTAAAACTAGCATTAGTAAGGCGGACGAATTAAGACTGAGTAATGATATAGTCAAACCTTCAGGTAATCAAACATTTAGGTCATCACCATTAATTGAATTACTTTTTATTAAATATATCGTTATTTTAATTAAACATTCACTTTATCAAATAATTTTGATATCCCTTTACCACGCAACTGTACCCAGTATTATAAATCCGGTATAACGCTCATTTCAAAACGATAATTAAGCGACAGCGCTCGTTGGTAACAAAAGGTGCCTTGTTTATAGCACACGTATGCCGCGGCTGCGTCCGTTTTTGCATAGAATGTGTGTATTACCTTATAGACAAACAATATGTAGTAAATCGTACATAGTATAACGAGCTAAAAAAAAAGCTGTTTACTCTTCATTTTTACAGCCACCAAAAAATACATTTACCCCATCACATATCAAAATATTCTTGAATAATTACTTACAATCGTTACTAAGTATGAATATTTATTTCAATAACGCTTAATTTCCAGAACTTTCTAACAATAAACGCTGTCAACAATAACACTCAAAACAAATCAACACTTTTTACTAAATCACTAATTACTGCTATCAAAACAACTTGGTCTCCGTAACAAATAAGCTCATCAACGAACAAACTACACACAAAACATGCGCACGCACATATTAACCACTGCAGACGCGTCTCCACTTCAGTTGACACAAATCATCTGCGACGAGAACACGTAGCAAAAATGTGCACAAACTTTATCGATCCCGAAGCTATCCTCTCCGGAAACGAAGAATGGACACAACTAGAAGAAAAATGGGGAGAGCCCGTGGACCTTGAAACTGATGAAGAACCTCTGCCGAGACTTCAACCAGTCTTCAGCACATTGGACTTAATGAAAACGACATTCGACTCATCGTTTCTGTTGAAAAAGGTTAGAAGGAAAGTTGGAAGACGGCTGTCGAAATGTGGCGTGTTGGACTACAAGGAGTTTCTTCAAGATCTTCAAGCGTCCAGTCCACCAAAGCAGTTTTACTTCGTAAACGGACAAGTCATATCAGCTGTCTCCGTAGAAGCTATTTGTGACAAAATCGACGACATATTCAAATCAGTTGAGAAGCTTTGTTCCGCGACAAGTACCGTTCGCAAGAAGATACCTGATGTCGTGAGCTGTTCCATATCTGCTGACGGTCTTTCTTTTGACGATACTCCATCAGTAAAACAGAAGACTGTTGAAAGTGTTGGGAAATATATCGACGAGGCTTTTGAACAGTTTGGACAGTTGACAAATATACCTATTGATAATGAAGTAACGAAGGAATCAGTGACTACTTTGGTGAGGAAGTTCAGCTCAATCCTGTCGAGTCCGGCGGTGAACTGCAGTCCCCGAAGGCAAAGACAGTGCTGCAATAAGTTTAAGGAGTTAGCAGAATTTTGGCAACATCAAGCTTTTAATGAAGGTGCTAGTCAATAACAAGTTTTAATTAAAGTCTAGTGTAGATGAGTGCAATCTTTGAGTATTAATCAGTAAAATGTAAGTACTCTTTGTATTTGAATATTGTAGATTAAGTGTTTGTGTTAAGTGTTGTTTTTCACAAAATAGCTATTATGTTATTGATAGAACTATATTGAAAATTTAGTACAAAAGGTATGAATAATTATTTTATTTTGACTTGTAGGTAGGTACTTTGATTAATTAATTTTTTGTATGAAGGTATTGATTTGATAATTTTATTTAATGATTTAGTGAAAAAGGTATGTATCTTTATTTAATTGTAATTTATTGTAGGTACTCTGAGAATTATTTAATACTTAAGTATATATCTTTATATAGATTTTATTATATTATTTTAGTTTTGATGATGTGATTCAATAATAAAATTATGTAATTTATGCATAGAGAAGCCGTTATAATTATAATTAAAAAGAATTGAATTCATTGAATAGTCTTTGTTTTATTTAATTTACCCACAATATAAAAATTGGACCGCTTACACGTAGATTTATCAATAATAGGGTCTGTTTAAATTTTGTTAAATAAAAGTTATTCACCTAGAAAATAGAGCCTCCCCGAGTGACGTACACAACGATTCCCTACGTCCGGCGCACCCTTGGCAATTCGCTAGTTCTGCAAAGCGAATTGGCTAATCCTTTCACCACGAGGGCAAGTCAAAATATTTTTTGTCTCAGCCATCGACACGACGAAGAAGACCTAGAAAATAGCACAGAATAAAAATAAATAAAAGTGACAAATTTTAAACACTGTTGTTCGATTTTCAAACATGCCTGTCACTTTAATTTGTTTGTGTTACATGTTGTCCTTTGAGTAAAGTTTACTTAAAGATAATTGCATCTGCACTTAAACTTCAACTCACAGGTAACAAGTGATAACAAAAACTTCAATCTTTCCCCTTTTCTAAACCTGTAATTTTAAATAAGATACATTTTACATCTCTGTGATTAACACTTTCTCTTTCTACCTCGCTGTTCGTCATTCTGTCACGTCTTTGTTATGTATGTTCCCTGAGATAAACAGCTAATCACACTTACTCAATTAACAGCATCTGCCTTTATTCAATCTGCTGCACTTGCGTTACTGTGCAACCTTTTATTACTTTCATGTTGAAGGGTTATTGATAACCTTGAATTTAACGTATAGATTTTGGTAAGTTAAAGTAAAATCCGTCCAATCACAAAAGTGCTTCCACCTCTTTGTCACGTCACAATCTTATATTAACAACAACCCAACTGTTTCTTCGTTTTTTTATACATTTTAAAAACACTCTAATCAACTCTTTTCTTAACTAGCTCATTGTTTGTCGCGCTATGACATCTCAGAATCAGACATCTCTAGGGACAAACAGATAGCTAATCACGCTAACTCAATTAACAGCATCTGCCTTCAGTCCGATCCGCTGCGCTCGCGTTATTGTGCTGGCTCTCATAAATTGACAAAGTGTCCAACTCTCATGAACAAGCCGGAATAAGTTTCTGCTTCCGGTCAGTGCGCGAAACATTGATGGTATAGGTACGGGGAGATATTTTAGACCGGACAGTTGGCAAATGTTGGTCAAGAAACAGTTATAGATATTTGACTATATTTTAACTACTTATTACAGTGTACTGTAAACAAAGAAAGGATCCACAACAAGGGAAGTTAACGGGAGCGGAAAAGTAAGGTAGGTCAATAATTTATATACTTATACCACGTAAAGCGGCTTATTGATTGCTTTAGAATTTCAGATTATAAATGACTTAAAAAATATGAATACACTTATGACTGCAAAATTTTTATTTTGACGAGATGTGGCTAATATAGTACCTTCTAGTAAAATTTTTGACTATTCCTATATTAATCCGGAAAACAAAGACATACAGAAAATTATTACGAATTTTCGGAACACCATCATATTATGAGAAAAACAACCGTAAACAATAACACTGGTTGAATATATCTATATCAGCATTTGTTATAAAAGATTAATAATATTATGTTACTTTATCCAAAAAATGTTAATAATTAAAATAATAAACCTAATAGGATGAAAAGTGAAGTTAAGGATGCTAACTAAGGATACCCTTTATCCAATTCGGAAAATGATGTACCAAACACCCTGTATATAGTCGGTCACCTATGGAGAACTGTCGTGTCCGCTCAGAACCCTTCCCCCGTATATCTCGCCCTGGGTCCACAGGCCCCGGTCGTGATTTAGCGTCTAACTTGGCCCGTGTCCTGCGAGGACCTACGGCACCAAGCCACGTTGTTAGGTAATGAACCATGAATTTCTATTTGTTGTCCTGCTCAGGTAATTAAGTAATAGCGCTAACGACTTTGTTTGCGTGAATACGGCTATGGAAACGACCAGCACAGTAACAGGTTTGGGATTTATGGAAATCAATTTTATAATCGCTTTATTTCAAGCCAATTAGGCTGAAAAATCAAGATTAAACTAGCGAATATGACAAAAGTGCGATATGGTTTTCTAACCAACTTCTTGTTAATACATGAAACGTCAATCAATACATTTTAAGTTCACATCTCTGTTCAGATGTTGTGTTTTAAAATGAAGTATATTTTTACTGCCATTAAATTATACTAAAACAAGATAATTCCATTTTTAAATTCAAATTGAAATTCAAATCGTTTATTTTCATAGGCCCCAGGGGGCGTTTGAAAACGTCAAAACATTACAAACAATAATATAAAAATAAATTATAGGTAAAACTAAATTAGATTAATTACAATGATTTGAATAACCGTGGCTTAGATTAATTTAATCCAACTGTATAGAATCAGATTAGTTTTTAATCAAGGACAGAGCAGGTATATGAATAAATATTGGTACCCTAAGTAATATTTAAGTGTGTCAATTTAAGGAAATATAAAAATCTAATTTCAGGGCAGGCTTCACAGGTTCCGGACAAAATTTGTTTTATTCGGATAAAACAAATTTTGATTATAATAATAATAAAAAAAAACGTCAGAAATCCGATCAATTTAACATTATTAATCGGTTAAAACCCATAACATACTTTAGTCTTAGCTAAATAAATAAGATTATGCAAACTTTTACAATTTCTATAAGACCAAATTTCAGAAGGTCCATCGTGCCAAAACTTGCCGTCATATAAATTCTCACTTATTAATTAAGACTGCAACTTGATTCACCAAAATGGCGGCAAGTTGCGCTTGTTAGGTGTAACACTGGTACAGTATGTTGTGGTGTGCTGGCCGGCACTAAACTTGGGGTATTAGTGTATGGTTAGACTAGACTGGAGGGGCCAAAATATGGAGTTGAGGATGGTGAAAATGGTGAGATTGAAGTTGAAATTGCAACTAGCTATACTGTAAACTTCGTTATTCAACCTCTTATTAAATAGCATTTTACTATCCTTAGCAAATTATACAAAAAACTGTTGAAAACATTATGGGACCGGCAGGATTTGAACCTCTCACCTCTGCATACCGGGCAGCCGCATTAAACACTCAGCTACGATCACCTCTTGCCACGACCTTAAATTATCTACTATATGTTCCGTTTACTTCTTAATTTTACTTAAGGTTACTGTAGCAGATACCTACAAATAAAATAAATCTTCTAACTTTAAGCCTGTTTTACAATCACCAAGTAATGTAACCCGTAGGATAAACCTACAACACAAACGAATTCTCCTACAACCTCGTCTCACAATGTTAAGTATCGAACTTCTTCGAAACAGCTTCACCGATTTTGATGTTTTTAGGGTTCCGTAGTACCTACAAGTAACCCTTATAGTTTCGCCATGTCCGTCTGTCTGTCCACGGCATAGCGACGAAACCGTTGGTGCTAGAAAACTGAAATTTTGCATGAACATGTATGTTAACTAAACAAAGAAAGTCGTAGAATAAAATTTGGAAAAATATTTTTTTTTCAGGTAGCTCCCAAATGTAAAGTAGGGATGTTTTTTTTTGTCGCCTACCCCATAGTGTGGGGTATTGTTAGATAGGCCTTTTAAAAACGTTTAGGGGTTGCTAAGACAGTTTTTTGATTTAGAGATTTGTTTGCGAGATAATTAACTTTAAAGAGCAAATTTTTGTTCGAGTAGGGCGTCCCCCCCCCCGTCTAAAAGCTAAACTACTGGATCCCAAAATCTGAAAAAAATTGTGTCGGTAGTACATGTAATGAACTTTAAAGGAAAACTATAGCGGATAAGTTCACTTCATTAGTTCAAGAGGAATAGGGGTCCGAAATGTCAGATATTCAGAATATTTCGTTCAAAATTCTTGAAACATAAATAAACATACATAATACATATATAAAATCACGTCTTTATCCCACGGGGGTAGGCAGAGACGATGGAACGCCATGTGCTTCGCTCCTTACATACTTCTTTCGCTTCCTCAACATTCATACATCTCGTCATACGTGCTAGCTGGTTTCGTGTACTACAAACATTTCCTTTCTGAAGGACGCCATTTAGTTAAAAAGTAAAATTAAAAATATTTTTCTACGGAACCCTACTGCGCGTGGCCCGACACGCACTTGGCCGGTTTTTTTTTTGTGTGTATTGGCAGGTTTTATCTTGTTGTATGTTTATCCATATTTGGTAAATCTAAGAACAGGTTGTAGGCATTTTTATACCTCTATTATACCTAAGCAGCTGCAGTTTTGTTTCATTTTTATTTATTCGGCAAACAAAATCAATACCCAATGTCCTTATTAATGTTGTTTACAGTTAATTATATTATCATGACATGTCAATTAATGTTGCTCACCCCAAAATGACATCTTAAAACGCCGTCATCTGCCCGCATCACCTGACTACCCTAAGATGTAAAGCATAATGTCTTTGATTACATAAGGACCGGTGTCCACTAACGTGGTTATCGTAAAAACGGCAGTGCTCCATTAGTGACGTCACGCGGCCCGCTCTCGATCAATTTGTGCGAAATCGCCGGCGCGAAGTGTTTTTTAATTAATTTTATGAGTGAATTTCGTGCGGGACAGGGCACGTGGAGTCGGTTATGGTAGCATTCTTTTGCTATGTTGCAGTTTTCTAACAACGGCAGTTGATATAATTAGTAATTAACAGATTCTAGACGTTGCCATAATACCCCAGTTTTAAAAAAACTAATATTCTAATACTTATTCTATGAAAAATACCTTTGAGTTTTTGAAATTATAATAAAATAGAAGCAAACTATTCTTAAATGCAAACTGTTAGCCAGATTTTCAATATTTTTTCTACACTTCCTTCGAAGTAAATTTCAAATTGTTACTAACATTACGCCGCTCACAAAAACATTTCTTTTAAGCAAGGCATTGCGAAAAAGCTTTATGCATAAACAACTACTGAAAAGTATTTTTCTGACATTCATATTTTATTTATTTCTAAAAATAATTTTATAATTTTTAAAGATTTATTCTTTATTATTATTACTTATCTATTGGTTCCTATGTCTGATTAATACATAAAATATTATAAGCAACTTCAGAATTAGTTATCAAATTTAACTTCTTTCATCAGTTATTCTTTAAAAGCTAGAAAACATGATACACACCGACTCCACTCCACCGCTGTCCGCGCGACATTGTCGTAGTCGACGCACTAATTCAATACGGCCGACGTAAGCCATTTGCGTTCGCGCTTGACGCATCGCCCGTGAAAAAATCAATTACGATTTTTTGATAGCCACGCTGACCGGCGGTCTAGTGTGGAGGTGGCTTTATTATTGCTTATAGTGAAGTTGATTTAAGATTTTTTGAAAAGTTAGCAAGTCTTTTGGTGACTTTCTTCATGATATTGAAACAAATTAAAAATGTTCGCCATAGAAATTGTGACACTAATTTACTAATTTAATAGCGACTTTGATGTTCAGTACAGCTACATTTTTTTAACAAACACGAGAAAGGAGTTTTCTTCTGACCTGAGTCACCAAATAGTAGTGTTTACCGACGAGAATATAACTACTGGTACAGAAGGCACAGTGATATAAGCAGTGATACATAATAAATTGATTTTTTGTGAATACTTATCACAACTAAGGCAATTAGTCTAGTGGTTAGCGTATGCGCCTCTCGCCGCAAGGTCTCGAGTTCGATTCCCGATTCATGTGAAGTGTAAGTTGTAAACTTTACGTCAGGAAGAAGTCACAATTGGTGATAGGCTCAACCACTATGACATGGGACTTAAGCAAAACAGATGAAATGTGGGTACTGTACACCTCTGCCACACCCTTTTGAGTAATATAGGCGTGATGTTATCACATTTTTACTAGCCTTTAGGTGGACTACTCATCCTTATGTAAATTAATTATTTTTTTCAGTCTCCTCGAAATATTATTTATTTATTTACAATTAATTGAACATTTGAAGGTCGTGGTGCTTAATATTTTAGCTAGACAACTCTCAATTCTACAGATTACGGATCTTATCATTTATTTTTTTTTTAAATTTCCCCTTGAACCCTTTCCGTACCATCGTACCCTTTGACTGGCCAGTGTATATTTTCAATAACACTACTCCATCAGTGGGACAGTTGACACCTCAATCTAAAAAGGTACCATCGGCCGCCACGGTGAGCTGACGACTATTGTACAGTATTGTACAGCGTTGTACAGTGTGTACGCTTTTTTGGACAACTTAATGGGATGAATATATTGCGTGTTAATATTTTAGTAATTTGCTGCAGTATATAAAGTTACAACAGTAAAAATGAATTGTTTCGTCGTGTTTAAATTATAGGCTACAGGTATTGTATAGCACTTGAAACAGACCTAAATAATATTTGCTTAAAGAATAACGTATTTAACACGGACAAATTGAAGTGACAAATTCAAATTATGTTTGAAAGTGTTACACCTTTATATTCCTTTAAGTTGTAATTTATTTGTTGAACAGCTACTTGACGATTGTAAAACGGGGCCCTATAGTTCTTTTGTTATTTTATTTAAGTATTTTTGGCGTCTCAATAAGCACATTTTTTTTATAAATACATTCCATAATTAGAATAATGTTACAAACTCACGTCAGTTTTAATAAAATCATAAATATTATGTTAATATTTTTGTTCATGTGCATTAAATGACTTTGAAGTTCATAAAAAAAGGACAGAGTAAATCATGACCTCAATTGCATCTATTTGTTTTATATTAATCAGTACTACAAATGTCATTAAAACTATTTAATTATCCCGTGAAATAGATATATATACCTATTCGGTCAGTAAAATCATCATTACTGTAAAATTTATCCCATCACATCACATTCAACCATCATACATCGTACATATTCCAAATCAACCCAGAACCAAGACTATTCGAACACAATCACCGAATCCAAGTGGCCTATTCTCATAATCTTTGCTGAGCCCGCTCGACTTATTAGCCTAGCGCACATAAATCAGCCGGCTTGGAACAACGCAGGTGCGCCTAATGCGCGGGCGCACGATATATTGCGATCGCTCGCTTGCCTATTAATTGACGATGGTATTGCTCGCTTTGATTTATACGGTATTGTTTTTATTTCGAGTGATGATGATGTTGAAAATTGCATACGTAACGTAATTGTATGCGACACAGAAGGGTGTGGCAGAGGTGTCTAACACCCACACTTCACCTGTTATGTTTAGAGTCCCATGAGCTAGAAGGTGAGTTTATCGCCATCTACCGGGCACCAACTTTTGCCAGACCCAGGAATCGAACCCGAGACCTCGCAGTGATAGGCGCATACGCTAACCACTAGACCAACGAGACAGTCATTATTACATTATTATTTTATATCCATACTATTTTTAAAGATAGGCACAGGAAAATCTTTCTTAAATGAATTGTGTGTCTACCGAAATTTTTCGCTGTAATGGAGATAGCCCAATGACATATTTATAATATGTCATTGGGATGAAATGGACGGCTCTGATGCGTCGGCAACGCAACCCTATACTTGCATGCAATAAATATAACAATTTTGCATACGAATCTTCAAAATGTTGACAATCAAATGATATTTTTTTCATGACAAGTTTAACGTGGTTTCTAGGCTATTTGTCAAATTTCTTTAGAAAGATTATTAAATCCAATATCAAACTAAAATCTTTATTATGGGTCTAAGTGTATGGGAATGCTTGTCAATAGAACACAGTAATCCACCCGATTATTTTTTTTTATATTATCATAATATGTCTTATAGTCATTATTAAATCTTAATCAACAGACGATTCTTAAAAGTATTTCCCATAGTCTTTTCTTAACTCACTGTGAGCTTCACAAGATAGATAGCAATTCCAGTGACTCCTGTACTAATAACGTCCTTTGCCTTATTATCTCGCAATGTCGGCACTCGATCAGCTGCGTCGGCGCGCCCACAGATTAATTCTGTTACACTTGGGCTCGGCCGCATCACCTGGAGCTATACGCCCAATAGACATTTCTCAACTTAGAGAATTAGGACCTCTAGATGTGCTAAGAATGAAGAGAATATTAAGTCGAATATTCTGTCAATGTCGATGTAGACTGCCTCGTCGGTTTAGTGATCTTGTGGTTAGCGTGTGCGAACTCTCATCGCCAAGTCTGGCGTTTGATTCCCGGGTCGAGCTGAAGTGTTATTTGAGATTTTTCGTCAAGAACTTTCTAATAGCAGCACGAAATTGGTATTGTGTGCGGTGGATGGCTATAGGCTCACCCCCCATTCACATAGAACCTAAGCATTACAGGTGAAAAACAGAACAGGTGTTTTACACCTCTGCTTGATTATGATGTTGATGATAATGAACTATTATAGTAGGCTGTTAAAGCAGCAGACAGTGTTAAAAAATATCTTTAAAAAAAAACACGCTCGCACAAGGAATAACTCCTGTATCGCCACATACACAGCACACCCAGAGTCAGGACAAATCTTTGCGAATCGCACAATAATTTATTATGTTTGGGGATCGAACTCACAACACCAGCGCAGTTGAATGCAGCGAGGCGACCGCTTTAACCACTACGCTAACCTTCCACTTATTACCTGCCACTGAACTACAGCACAATTATCCATGTTATATCACTTCCAGTGTAGTGCTATGGAGTTTATCTCATCAATACATAGTGACAGTGGTAGTATGTGAACACAGCCACATATAAGACAGAGCTGAACATTACTTATTCGGACTGAATGTTTGTTTGTTTGTTATTTTTCAAAGGGCATGGTCAAAGTCCAAAACCTTTAACAAGGTTTTGAGATTTATGATAAAATACCAGCTGAATATAAAGATAAGATAAAGATCATTTTATTCACACAAAGTAGAATTGCAATGGTTCTTAAAATGCGAACATTTAAACTTGCATAATAAGTTAAGTAAATTACAATTATAAGAATTATTTTAATTTTTCTCTAGACACTTTTAAGTTAACCATAAATTATGATGTTATTATATTCAATTTTAAATAACAATATTAATGGCATTACGAAATTATACTAAAATAAAAAAAAATAAAAAATGTTAAATTATATTTGTAAAATTGTGAAATTATGTAGGTCGACTATGAAAACTGTAGATAAATTCAAATATCTTGGCCATTGACTCACCTGTAATTCAGATGATGATATTGACCAGGAGCGGCAGAGGAGATCCCTAGTTATGAAGGGTAACATGTTGCGAGGCGCTTTGCCCATAGTTCTAGCTGGCTAGTGTGATAATAAAAGTTACCTATGTTAATCTAGGCCATAAACTATCTGTATACTGAAATCAAAATCGGTTCCTCTTTTCGAGTGTGAAGAAGTATCATAAACTTTCATAAGATTATGAATGACTTTCGTTAGCTCACCGATCTGTTAGACTTCCAATCGTAGATCTGGGTAAAATAAATTTTATTTGATGTTATAATTAAAAAATGAGAATTTTAAAGTTAGATATTTTATTACAACAAAAATATTATGTACATTTAAATATTCTAATAACTTAATAAAAAAAAAAAACAAAATTGAATACTTAACTATGTACAGCTGTAAGAAAAATAGAACTAAAAATTTTTAAAAGTTATGCGTCAAAAAATACTTTCGCATCAATGTCAAATGCGGGTGACGTGCCCAGAAGGCTGGCGGCATTGCCGCGTTGAATTGCTATGCTCAACCTTTGAGCAAAGTAAAAACCAGCCTTCTGATCACGTGAAGTGTCGATCAGTCGTTTTGATATCTCTTTAAAAAGAGAATGGGCACTCGGGCCCCATGACCCCAGCGTCTCAACCCCAAACGGCTCAAATATGTAATCTCCAACAAGATTACTATACTTGCGCCGCTTGAGGGTTTCTGCAGTGGCAGCAGCAGTGCCGGCGCAGGCCGCTGTATTTGGAAGATGTGATGGCGCGAGGGTGTCGACGCAGGTTGCGTCCCACACCAAGGGCCTACCCATCTTCCAAGGCAGTAACGACATACCATCCGGTCTCTTCCCATCGTCCCGTGACAAGCCGTTTGGTTCGAGCACGGCAGGCACGCCGGCGGTAGACAAAGCACGACGGATAATGTCGTTAAGATAAGAGTGCCGCGGCATGCGGCCAGCACTCCTGCTGCACGAAAGGCCATGGTGCCCGAGGCGATCGACAGCTTCACCACACCGACATTGATGCGGAGAAACGCATGGAACACCCAAGCGAAGGCAGGTGGCGATGCGGAAGGTACGGTCATCCAACATGGTACCTATGTTAGGTGATGGAAGTGCATGAAGCCACGCTCCTGACTCCCATTCACCCACAGCCAGCAAACGAGCACGCTCAGCCTCATTGGTAGTAGTATCAATGAGATACTTTCTAACGTTACAGCAGAGCGGCCCATCCCACTGCCTCTGGGAGAACGGGTTGGTCGGCAAGTCAGTGCTCGGACAGGTAAAAATGAGACATATACACATAATATCGATCAAATAAGCTTCTCATAATATTACAAATTACATTATAAAGTCAATAATAGGTACTAAAATTACCACTCCAAAATTACCTACAAACGCGAAGGAGAAGCTATTAGATCAAGTTATAATGAATAAATGATGCGATATTGTCGAACGCTACGATCCATTTACATACTCACCGAATCTAGCGCCGAATAGTGAGGTGAAACATTCTGGCTAGGGATATATATTATATAATACATATCAATACATAAATAAATATCACACAATTTTCACACAACGTCATCTAGTCCTAAACTTAGCAAAGCCTGTACTATGGGTACTAGAATAACTATAATACGATATAAGTATATAAACCTGTGTAAAAGATTCGCAAAAGGTGGATCCGAAAGATACTCACCCTCGCCTCACCTCCACTGCCTCGCGCTCGGCGTCTCGTAGAAGGCCGTGTACCCTAAATGAAGACTGTTTCGGATTCTTTGCCCACGATGTTTAATCTTCTTTTGACTGTGAACTAGCTAAGTCGAAGTCTGAATCATTATCTTGGATTACGTTAATACTACACTGAAGAAATTATTTACTGTTTGGTTGGCTATAAATTTATGTTAACATGGTGTTAGATTAGAGAGGTGAGATGCAGTAGTGATAGCAGTTAAGTTAAAATGATCATCATATCGTGTTTAGTTTTGGTTGCATCAATTATTTCATGAAAATACATTCATCTGGCATGTCCCCATCCCTAGCGCTCCAGAGCGTAACACTAAATATCTAGCGGTTTTAATTTATTATCTAACTTGAGCAGTTTGTCGCTGCACATGCAAGGGGCCAACTTCCGATACACTGGGACTATAAATTGATAAGATTGTGTGCATTCGGACTTTGATTTACGTGCAGTCGCTACGGTAATTGGGACACATTTTGAAACTGCATTATGGGTAATACTCTAGGGTTTGGATGGATTATTATGAATGATGGTTTGGTAATTATATTCAGTTTGGTAATAGTAGCGAGTATTATATATAATTACTGGTTGTTGCCCACGGCTCCACCCATGGTATGTCGATCGTTACTTAGGTCATAGCGGTATTAAGGATAGATTACAAGCCATTATCAGACGTACCGAATTAGCACATACAATTTTATAAGAATCGGTCAAACTGTTTTAGAGGTGTTTGATAACTAACACTGTGACACGAGAATTTAATAAATAAGATGAACTAGATTCCGATCATGACTCCACCAGTGATAATACTTCGACAAAAAATTGCCTATTGTCGTCCTGAAATAGTTCTCCACACCATTTTTATTCAGATCGGTACAGTAGTTTAATTTTTTTTCATTCGTTACCAAACATGTCATGATTATCTCAATTATTTTTTTACAAGGTTGGGCTTTAACATTTTAATTTTGTCATTTAAAATCAAGTCATTAACATTTTGATAACCTTTATACCTATATCACCCGGGTCATTCTTAGGAATATATTGACACGTCATTTATTAAAATCCCTTCAGTAGTTAAGACGCTATGGTGGAGCAAAGAAACATACATACATGGACTGCAATAATCTTTACCCTTTTGGTTTCGCCAAACTTGGGTAAAAAGACGAACCTTTATGCTTTTTGACCGAGGTATGAGCCGTGGCCGCGTGGGTGCGAACCCGAAACTTTCAACATAGCAGTCCTACTATTTCCCACTCAGTTATCGCTATTGTTAGCCGCATATTTATTTTAGCTTATATATGAACTTAATAGGAACCACATAATCAAAGACCATAAACAAATCAAATTAAAGCAAATTTTCAGTGGTGTTGAAGCATAATTATGGCTGGCGGCCACCATAAACATGTCGCGCTAACACCGTGCGTCCCAGGTGTGTTGTATGTGATACTGCTTAGATAACAAGCTAATATGCACTGTTATTCACTATTTTATCTATAACTTTAACTTTAGATAAGACTATTTGCAAATAGCTAAATATGGAATTAGGTGTATAAGAACTGAATAGCAGTCAGTGTATCTGTTTAGGAGATGAGAACCTATGGATAACATGTGAAAACATTGCGATTAATGTTGAGTTATTATTATATAATAGCTGATCACACAAAGATTTGTCCCGTGTGGGGATCAAACCCACAAAACCAGTGCAGTTGAAAGCGGCGACCGCTTTTACCATTACGCCAATCGTGCAATACGCGGCATTCCAACACTTGAAACATTTGTAAAAAAATAATAATAATAATACATACATTTATAAAATTTACAAACTATTTTTTATCAAGATCCATTCAGTAGTTTAGTCGTGAACGCGTTACAGACAGACAGAGTTACTTTTCGCATATTAGTAAGATTTATTACACTATTTTATGTCAGAAGAACGTAGTCTATGCCGACCCAGCGCTAACATTTCGAGATACTACAGTTATTTTTTGCCTTAAGCCTGTTTTTAAACTTATCTGTATCAAAGAAGATTATTGTCTTTGTCTGTATACACCATTTTATCAAATCAGTAATAAATCAGCGTGTACCTGTAACAAACATTGAATTGGTAGGATCGCCAAGCCTACTCCGTAAATGTTACCGAATGAAATACATTTTGATTGACTTTTGATTGATTTATTTAAATGGAAGGGTAGGAATGTACAAACATTTTGAAATTAACCGTTTTATTCACATAATCTCAAATGGGCTACTGCATCACTGTTTAAAATAATAAACGTTAAAGCAAAACATTTTTTTATTAATTTTCCTGTTTAAATTCGTGGTGAATGTTGCAGCTGGTACAATTTTATACACCTAAGTATTTCATTGGTCAGTGAGTGATAGCTGCTTTACTATTAATGTGGTCGTAATTACAATGTCGTGGGTCACTCTTCCACAACTCTGCCACCATTAGTCAAGGTGGCGGCCACCGACAATCTGTCAGAGCTAATGTTTTTGTGACTTTATCTACAGTGTGTCAGAGGC
Source organism: Hypena proboscidalis (assembly GCA_905147285.1). NCBI lineage: Eukaryota > Metazoa > Arthropoda > Insecta > Lepidoptera > Erebidae > Hypena > Hypena proboscidalis. The sequence continues at coordinate 20,990,012 of LR990136.1, read as the reverse complement.
TTTTTATTTCATTTGTCAACGCTGAATTGTTTGTCTGTCTGTATTAATGTAAGTGTTTGAACGACGAACCTATGTGAGGTTTTCAAACAAGTTCTAGTTAGTAACACTGCCATCTTACCTTTAACTGCCGACCTCTTATTAGAGATTGCTTCCAACATGTTAGAAACTGTGTTATGGTTAGGTGTGTGTGAAGCGCTAAAATAATTTACATTTAAATGTAGCTAGCTGTAGTGACAAGTCTATCTTTTAACGGCAGGTTAAACGTAAGATGGTAATTGTTATTAATGATTTTAAACTATCACGATTTGTACACATAATTATATATTATAGACACGGGTCTTAATCGCGTAAATATTTTTAAGGTATAAATACCTCCTTGCTCGACTGTTTCGATCGAGTCACACCGATCGTGGTCACGAGCTAACTGGTGAAGGCTCAGCGTCGTCTCCGTGAAGCGAGGGTTTTGTTCACTACCCTCACTTGGTCGTCACAATTTTTATTTTTGTCCACATTGTCGGTATTTCTGCACACAACACTGACGACGTCTTTAGACTGATGCGTATCATTACGGCAACGATTGCATTTGACGATGACAGGGTTCCAGGCTGTGGAGAGTCGGTATCCATCTTCGCGGTTGAAATTTTTGTATTTTTTGATTTCAACCGCTTCACGTACTATTCTGGAGTAATAGTGACGCTCAGTAGATAGAACCTGTGGTTTATGTAGTTCGATCCAGTGGTTGGTCCCTGACTCCAACAAATGTTCCGCAATAGCCGACTTGTGGATCTGACGGTTTTTAACAGCCGTGATATGCTCCTTGACTTGATCCGTTCTGCGATTGTTCTTTTGGTCTGTCCGATATAGGAGCTACCACAACTGCAATGATCGGTGTGACTTGATCGAAACAGTCGAGCAAGGAGGTATTTATACCTTAAAATATTTACGCGATTAAGACCCGTGTCTATAATAGGTAATTGTTATATCGTGATTCTTGAGATGCAATTATTGAATACACACATTTTGAAAAGTTTAGAATAGTTTTGTCCTCTAACTTAATATTACTTACAACAGTAATTCTTCTCCTCCTCCTCGAGCTCAATCACAAGAGCTTTACCATCATTTGAAGCTCTCAACAAAACCGAACAGATTGTCTACACCAATATTCATCTACCCACCAAAACATAACAAAATAAAACACACCTACATACAATATACAGCACGCTTTTAGTGAGCGATAAGGGTGTCCATGCAAGCTGTCAGTGGCGGACAGAGGCGAGCCGCGGCATCACGACTAATCCTGACGCGACTTTTGACGTCGCAAAACGTCCTGTCGCTGATATGTCGCGTTGGATAAGTCTGTCCGAAAAGAAAATGTTTTCGCGTTTGAAATGTGGGTTGGATTTAAAATTGGGCTTGTTTTGCTTTTGAGGTGAAGGAGTGAAGTCTGTTTGTCATTTTCAAGTCATTACTTGCACTAAACAAATTGTATTGAATCAAAATTACAAAATTAGTTTAGTCATTATTCGTTGCTGAAAACAACTTGATACTAAATGCTTTGAAAAATACTCAAACGATTGTAGCCATCACTATTCAACCTAACAAAAAATCTAATGTAAAACGTAAATGTGCATAAAGATGGCAGAGAGACTTTTGAAAATAGAAGTAGATATACTAGACATCTTCTGAATAAAGTGAAAATAAGTAGCCTAGTGCTACTTATTTTCACTTTATTGAGAAGGTAATAAAAAATAAAATTGTTTATTTATATCAACACAATATAAAAATCGCACATGAAAAAAACATACATAGGGACACTTATCACATTACAATATAATAATTATATTGTGTGAGACTGGTGCCTTAACTAGACTAACGTCTGACCTACTACACCTAACATAACTCCTAAGTCTACGCTAAAACCTGCTGTAAAAAAGAACATCTATGTAGCCGATACTACATTTTTTATTGAACTGACAAGAGACTGCAGGATTTTTGATACACTCATATAAATACAATAAAAAAATAAGTAAATTAAGTAAAAAAAAAAACAATACGCCTTGTACCTATCACCTTCGTAAAACACCTCGATCCAAAGCAATTAATAACTGGCCTTAATTTTTGCTACATCCAGTGATCAGCGATATTAATCTAACCTAACACTAACACGACACGGGTAGGGTGACCATTCTTCATTAGCACAAAGGAGCCGGCCTTTTGTCTCCGCTCCATTCATTTGCGATTGTTCACTACACTGAGTGAAAACCCTACGGACGTATTCTGAGAGGGATGGAATATACAATGTGTAAATTAATCAATTGTTTTCATTTATTTCTAATACTTACACAAAAAAACGTGGTCATGCTGCTTTTTTGATTATTTATTTCCTTTGAAGCGATACTTTGCGGAATGATTAAGGGACTCATAATTAATTAGAGTGAAAGTCAGCAGCGGAACCACAAACAAAATAATATTTTTTTTCAAGGTAATGGGTTAGCTGCAAGTTCTAGTCAGAAGGAAATGTCAGAATTTGTGTACCGGTTTGGGCCCCTTTAGCTGTTCAATCCACCAATGGAACCGCAGTTGTCCTTCACTAAAATTTAAAATGGAATTCCCTTTATCGTTCAGCAATACTTATTAGTTCTTCTGGTACATCAGTAAATTAAAAAGTCACCATGTAACTAATATTATTTATTAATATTTACAGTAAATCAATTTTCATACTATAAAATCGTGTTTTAATAAACTTATTTTGTTTTGTTACTACATAATACACCAAGCTAAAACACACATCTGTACATTCCCAGACTTTCTTTACTACCCAACCCATTTCAATTGTAAGTCGGACCAGAATAGGCCCGCTGTCGTCCACTCGTGATCCCTGTCACCAAATCCACAATACAGCTGACTCGGTGTCACTAAATCCACAATACAGGGTGACTCGTTGTCACCCCAGTTCAACAATGCCGTGATTAATGACGTCTTCTTGTACTTCACTATTGAACCTTCGATTGTGGCCTCAACTCCTCACAAGTGGATTTTTGAGAAATGATTCAAAGGATGGCTTGGCTATTTGATATTATAGTTTTATGCGGAGAAAATGAAACGATATTTCTTTATTTTTCAGGTGGAAGTATGTAGTATTTATTCTCATTATAATCGAACATCTTTGTTTATATTATAAATGCGAAAGATTGCGTGAGTATGGATGTATGGATATTTGTTCTGACTCTTCCACACAAAAACTACCGAATTGATTCTGATGAAATTTAGCACATACCTATGTTGCTTAAATACTGGATTAACATACAGGTTTTTTTTAATGACAAACCACGCAGACGAGTTCACGGGCGGAAGCTAGTAGGATACAAAAAAGAGATATTTAAAAATGTTAGGTATCTTTCTCACTTCCCACAAAATGTCCTTAGACACATATATATATTATTAATACGTAATTGTGTTCTTGTGATTCCTTTGAACTCTAAACTAAATATTCTCATCTGTAAGCCAACGCAACTAAATCAAAGATATCCGCTAAACCTCAAGCTAAACCTAACTTTGTTTAAATCGAGCCTAACCAGTTTGAACCGGATTGAAGCAACGTAAACCAGTTTAAGGCGGTGGGAGCTCATGCCAGAAGTTTGTTTTGTCATTTGGCGGTTAATTGCAAGTTTGGCTTACCTTACTACGGCTCTAATTGAATTGGCTGTCTGTACTTGATTTAGAATACCTATTTGTTGTGCGTTTAAGAAATTGATTGTTTAATGATCCTCCAATGTTTTCCTTTACCGTTAGCAAGCGATAATTTACGAAAAGACGTATCTTAACGATTAATTGATAAGGTAAGGTGCTGATAAGTGACTGCAAAGGTGTCTGCGGTGGGTGGGTTTCAACCCAAGATCTTTGACGTGGCAGTCCTATGGTCTACCAGTCGGTGATCATTGCTCAGTTTTACCCAATTTTACCCAGAGGGTATGGCAGAGACGTATGAACCCACGTCTCACCATATTTAGGTCCCATGACAAAAAAGTGAGCCTATCTGAATCTATCGGTCTCAATTGTAGTCTAAATAATGATAATTGCCAGCAAAAGTCGGTATAATAGAAGAAAACTCATTTCATTAATATTCCTTCCTTAAATTTTGGTAGTAAAAAAGGCAGAGGCGTATTACAGTTCACCTCTTATTTTCAGGTCTGCCTGTCGCCATCACCGGTCACAATTCTAGATTGCATGCTTAAAGCCGTCTGACCTGGAAATGGAACATGAGAACTCATTTCATTCATTTTCCTTTCCTAAAGTTTGGCAGAAACAAAGATATCAGCGATGCAATGGGCCGCAACCAGCACGGTGCATTAACCCGCGGTGACCATCTTTACGGGACATTCGAGGACATTCCGTTTGCTGGCATTTAGCTAAAAGGGTGTAGTGATTGGTGATCTTTATTTGATAGCTGTGGGTTTATTGTTACTGCAGGTACTGAAAAAGGCATTTCCTTGATGTTTTGTTTTTTCTTTTATTTTATTTTTAAGGTTTTTTTTATTTCAACGGCTTTTCTGAATAGTACTTGGCACGAGATTGTTATTTGTATTAGTATATTTTTCATAATAATATTTGATGTTCTAAGATATCCTCTTTTATTTTAAACATGTCGTAAAAGATAATTCAGAAAAAATACTCACAACATTGTCTTTAATCTATTTTATAAAAAAAAAAATATTGTCTTACCTTCATATACTAAATTATGCAAAAATTTAAATTACTTGGGATCATTTCTGCCAATTTAGAAAGTAATATTTTATATATTATGTTAAGTAATTCGTTAATCACAAATTAGAAACATTTTCCTACTCTATTACCCCCAAAAAGTGATCGGCTCATCCAATTATCCGCAAAGCGCAACACAATATCCAAAATCCATTAACAAATCGTTTACAGAGAACACGACAAGTGGCATAACGCGTGCACCACAAAGCAAGCACGACAGAACAAAGTTTGCGAACCGGATTGCGTCGGTTCCGGCCGGATAAAACAGGTTCGTGCCGCGCGCCACCGGTTAGAAGCGGTTAAAGGTGGTTAGCGGCAGTTAGTCAGGTGAATCTCCCGCGGTGCGGGGCTTACTATCGAATTATGTCTTTGTGCAACTACGCGTTTTGTATGCCAAAGGATTTTGTTTTTAGGATAAGTTAAGGCTCGAGTGTCTGTAGTTGTTTCTTTGGCGTTTTAGGACTTGCTTTGCTTTTGTTTGGGAGCTTTTCGAATAGTTTCAATGGAATGTTGCTCTTGATACAACTTGTTTACGTTACAGTTACTGGTTTGCTAACAAATAATGCAAAAACTATCATCTACGTTTATTATTTTGTATATAAATATTTTGCTGTTTTGATTAGGCTGTAGTTGTAAATATCTAAAATAACTTGATGTGTGTAAAATAATAAGTGGATTACGTTTCTGGGGTTTAGGTTAGTCCTGTACCTAATATACATTACTTAGTTTATGTAAAAAAATTGAACATTTCAATTTGCTAGAATTACTTATTGTGTTTCAATTTGAAAATCTTTATTTCTTGCCGTAGTTTGGTTGATGGCAATGTCATGCAATTTATGTCATCAGATTTTTTTAATGGTATTTTCTTTTTTTTTATAATACTATATTATAAATAGTTTTATATTCTTATATGAAGACGCAACATCATCCTTTTGTGCTACTTGATTGAATGCCACCAGCTTTTTCGTAATGAACACAATTGATTACTAGTAATAACCCTACCAAAGACAAGGTACTACAAATTGGCAAACCATAATTCAAGGTGACGAAGATCATTGACTACCGCTTAGAACACCAAATGGCTTTCCGTCACCTGACTTTTCCAACAGTATAATTGCTTCCCTTTAATCAAGGCTAGACACAAAGATACTTAATTGGAACAAACACCATCTCTTTTTCCTAATGAACACCAATTGACTGTCGTTAATAACGAACAGTCCTACAAGTCACTACAAATTGTCTCGCCATATCTCAGGGCGACAACGGCCTATCAATAAGGCAGTAGCCTGGTAGCGCCGAGCCTCCATCTTGCAATACAGCGCTGGTAAATTGAGACTCTCGATTTACGGCCGGCTGTACCGACAAAGACGGATTCATTTACTGTCATTTGATGTGTGCGTTCCTTCTAGCTAGTCTATTGATGAAGATCAAGCTAGGAAGTTACCTTTACCTAGCAGTGTTTCGTATAAAATTACATTTCCAACAGCACCTGCTGCATATTTTACTGATCACAATATTTTATTCGGCATTGATCGTTTGACCCCACGGCCAATTGGCTAGGCCAAGAAAACTATTGGCGATGAGATGTGTATGTTTCATTGAGCTTTGAGAATTGAAGCCAGAACTGTCATAAATCTAAATTAATCATTATGCGTAGCCACCTGCATAATTAACCAATCTTCAGCGCAAAGTCCATAATCCAAAACAAACCAATCATGCAATAACATCGTCAAATCCACCGCTGGACAGAGCGGATTATTCCGTATTTACTGCAAATTAACTCAACAATTGATGGCCAATTGATCGTCTAATGTTCCCACATAGCCATTATATTAAATCAAATGCTCTCGAGCCTCCAAAGTACCTGGACAAAGACCCGTTGATTTAAGAGGCCGTGTTGCGCCTGTTTACATAGATTGATGAGAGTACGTACGTCTTGAAACTGCTTCAGGTGAGGGAGGCATAGGCAGTTATGGATGTGAAGTTCCGAGGCTCTCTGTTTAGAATTGGATTTACGTATCTGTAAAACTATCAAATACCTAAGCTGGGAAAGACAAAGTAACTGAGGAACAGTAGAGCAAGAAAGAAAAAGGTAGCCAAGAAGTTAGTGTCGAGGAAAGATAAGTAACCAGAAAAACAGAAAGATTTCTCACGACTCCAACATTAGAAAAATAACAACCAGTACCTTAGACTATTGATGTTAGCGTACGTTATAGTTCGAACTACATTTGGTGACATTCATACCTAGGAAAGCGTTATGTCAATGCTATTAATGTCATTAACAGATTCAGGGCTATATATAGCCTGACGTCTTATTGTTGATCACTTGTGCCAGATAACCTGAAGTTGGCGGCTTAAAAGAACCAGGCACATTTTTGGCACGTTTATATCCTCAGGAAAGCATCCATTAATGTTCTAATTGGCAATTTTTTTATTCGTTATGATTGATTTATTCGTTCTACATTTCAGCTAGAAAGTTTCAAATGCATCTTAGGCAATATCCAGGAGGGGTGCATGAAAGGAGCCTCCCCGAGTGACGTAGACAATGATCCCCTACGTCCGGCGCACCCTGGGCAATTCATGAGTTCTCTAAAGCGAATTGGCTAATCCTTTCACCACGATGGCAAGTCAAAATAAAATTTGACTTAGCCATCGACACGAAGAAGAAGAAGAATATCCAGGTAAATTACAAGTTCCTCAGAGCATGCTAACTGAGTTGTAAGAAAGAAAATGTTTACTTGGGCTGTATAACTAATTCTTAATTTGTCGAAATTTTGTCAAGATATTTATATCAAACGAAATCAAAATCAAATCATTTTTTTATTGCAGGCATCAAAGGCCCCATATACATAGTATACATATACACCTAGACTAACATACATAATTAATAATGATTGGTTTTGATAGTACGAATTAATACTTAATATTCTTAAGTTTTTTATTGATTTGATATTTTAGGTGTGGAAGAAAAAGGTGATGCCTCTGAAATGTGGAAACATCATCATTGAATTGAAGCTACTGGCTATACATAGACTGATGTCAGTACTGTCAGTATGTTTGTGTGAGATTGCTTGCAGCTGCTGACATCAAAGGTAACTGCTGCAGGCAGTTATTAGATTACCTTCTACATCTCTATGTGTTTGATTGTATTTGAAGTTTAGTTGAACTGTGTATAATTGTGTCTCAAATTGCCCACAATTTTTATGTGATATTTCGCCCAAAACAATCATGATTGTATTATGCCAAGAAAGTCTTTATGTATAAAAAAATATATATTTATTTTTATATCTGACGATTACTAATTACTAAGAAATCAAATGTAGAATACAATCGTCTTTTTTTAAGTTTACAAATAAAAAAAAAACTATGTATTAATAAATGACATCGTTACGAAGCCGCTTACCTGTGATTTCATAATTATACAATTCTAACACCCTGGGTGAAAAAAAAACCTCGGAATTTATTACATATCGAAAGATCTATCTTGAATTTTTTTTAAGTCTTAAGAAAATTGCCAATGTATGGGAATAAACTTGCTATAACACTTTACAATGATGTCGAACATTATATTGTTATGGATATAGTTTAGGTCCTTAGGGATAACAAAGGCTTTTAAATAACGATTAATCTAAGTTTTGTAAAAAAAACAAAAACTTTAAAATTCTTTTTCAAATTTCTAAAGAACAATTTATCTCTTTACCCCTTTTTTCAAAACATTTCATAGCTAAATATTTCATATAACTATAGTATTAATTTCCATACGTACACACATATATCTGCTATACCCAAGCGGCCATATTGGCGGCCCGACCGGACATACTCGTATTTAAGCTATTTTATTTATTTTGAGATACAAAAGGCCTTATCGGCGGATATATAGCCTAACTGCATGTTCGTATTCAGCTACCTTATTATACAAAAATTATGATTAACATTTTGGTTGCGGCGAAATAATGTTTGAAATTCTTTCGAACATTATTTATTTTAGATCGATAGTCTTTACACAAGGGCTGCCTCTAAAGTCAAGACAAACAACAGATTGATGTGTGCGTGCGTTTGTCCAACACAAACAGAAATCTGGTGTGTAGGTACGTACGAGTGCCTTCAACCTTTTAAGAGTATCTAAGTCTAACAAAAGTTGAATTATGACACCTAGATACCGAGTACACGCATGAAAAGTGAAGCTACTTTTATTGCTCTGTACCGTGTTTTATTGTGTGCGTGCTCAATATGACTTTAAAGTTTTGTTTTTGTGCGCATCGGCATAGCTGCGCGGCGTAATTTTCACGCACACATCAATCTGTTTTGTCTTCCTTTTTAACGAACCGTTTGTATCAAGACCATCGATCGAGTTAAATCAGCATTTTGCCACTTTGCTATAGAAAAAGTTTTTTTCTCATTTGACCTCGAATGTTTTATATGAATCCTCCACATTACCCAAGTACCCTACTCTGAACCAGCACGTCGGAGTGACGTCCTCTCAATAAACAAGCCTTCTCATAGTGGCCGGTGTTATCTGACTTTGATGGGCCTCCCCGCGCCGAGGGTAGTTTTAAAACGTGCCGTCGGTAGTTGTAAATAATTACGGCTTTTGTAGTTTTTGCCCGGCGATTATGCGTAATGACCGACCCGTAGTTGTAGTTACACGTGTACCCGGGTAATGTAATCGGTTTCATATCGTTTGTTTTGTTCATTAATGTTTTTGGGTACACTTGTTTTTGTTTTTGGTTGTTTTGGGATAGTGGCAGGTACACCTGGCTTACTTCGCGGTTATGTATGTGAAAATGTTTAAATAATAATTATACATTAAATAAAAAAAACGCTATAATACCAACATTACAATAGAATAGGTATATAGTGGCTCTTTGGGTCATATTATATTCAGCTATAGATGAAGCCTTCTTCCCTATTTCACGATATTTATGAATGATCCGCTCGCCAAACTTCCTGCCATAATTTTTTTTTGTGTTACGCGTTTGAATATAAAAATAAGTCTCTATTGCATCTGTACATTTAGTTTTTAATCTAATGAATTAAGCAAAGTACGTTTTATCAAAATGTTTTGTACTTTATTAGTTTATTGTTATGAAAGCTAAGAACGCCGGTTTAGATTTTTAGGAAACCAACAAACATTTATATATTATTAATAGATACCGTTAATATAAATTAATTATTTTATTTATAATATAACCAATTATATTTTAACATGCGATGATTGCAGCAATAAATTATTTTAGTTCCTTTTCTTGGCTAAATAAAGCCTACAATATTTCCGATCACAAAGCTAACTCATAAACTTGCCAGGTAGAACAAACTTATCCACTTAATCTGATTTACCTCGCATACTTACAGACATATCAAACAATATCAAGATACCATAAAAAGGCAGATTCATCCCAAAAACTCCATCTTTTGTATCAGTGCAGTCCCTAAGGACAGGTTCATGTTCCCGATACAGACTATAACATAAACATGGGCCACACTATTAAAACTTGGACTCGTTTTGTAAGCCGAAATATTATACGGACTACCTTCCTTCTATCTCGATGGCTAGTAGGGTTGCCAACAATTTACATTTTATTCGGATAGAAATACTTTGTTTAAATTTTATCTGGAAGTAGCTTTTCGACAGTTTATTGCGTTCCGTGATAGGTGAGGGCTTGAATTGGCTGGGTTTTTAAATGAAACGTCGGATTTTAGTGCAGTTGAAAGGATATTTCAGGTCATATCTTTTCTTCTTTTGGATCTTTAACTTAAGAACTATTTTATTTACTTTTTGTTTCAATTTATTTTTGTCGATTATAAAGTAATTTTTCCTTATACGTCTTTTTTTTACGATCAGTTGGTTAAACTTGTGTAGGTATTTTGGCACAAATTAGGACTAAATAGGTTTTATTATTATTTTTTATATAAAATCTTGTTTGTTATTAGTTTAGTTTATTTGTTCTTTTTATTCTTTAGTTCAAAAACTGACATTATAATGTCTCTTGACATTTGGTGCTTTGTAAGTACGGTTCGTTTTTATGTTTATTCTTGTATTTATTTAATTGTAAATATAATAATACTATACAAAACTACCATTGCTTAATTTAATAATTCGCCCGTAATACAGTCCACCCGCTCGCTATCATTTTTTGTACACACAATGATTTTTTCAGCCATCATGCAGAATCTAAGCATTTATGTTCAGATTCATTCGTTATCTGAGTCCGTCTTTTTCACTGCAAACATACATAGGCGAACCCGAGTCCAAAAACCGATAGGCCTACCAGTTATTCAGTGATTTGGCAGCCCTGGCGGCTAGTTCGTTGTCCGGCGAGTCGAGCCCTGTCTCATAAACATGCCCCAGTATCAGCGCGTAATCTTCCGGATTTGTCGATCAGCCCAGCTATCCACTGGCCAGATTTGTACGGGGCTTTGCCGTCGATATGGCACATACGTTTTGTTTCTTCCACGGTTTATGTACAGGTGGGCTTTGGCGCATATTGTGGATGGGCCTTTATTTGCTTTTGTTTTTGATGAGATTGAGATGATTTTGGGTTCTCTCTTTTGGTTTTTGGTACGACATATCATCACGCCTATAACACCCAGGAGAGTATAAGCACCTACATTTCTGCTGTTACGTTTAGGTGCCATGTGTTAAGGCGTGAGCCTATCGTCACCCACAAGACACAATTCAAACTCCATGCTGTTGCATACTTGCAAAATGTAATGTAACCGTTTTGCAAATAACTTAGTACCTAGCGCAAAATACCAGGTATTAAGTAGTTTTAATGCTAATCACGAAAATAGGTACACGTCGAATACAATTTGAAACATTATCACAACTGTTTGATAGGAAAGAAATTGGTAAGATTTTTCTTTTTTTTTACATTTTATATACTGAATAGTTTAAAAACATACAAATATACATACATTGACTGCCCAAATCATTACCTTTCCTTTCGGCTTTGCTGCATTCGGGTAAAAACAGGAGTGTGAAGCTGGGTATTAACACCTACATTTCTGTTGTTATATTTAGATGTCATGTGTTAAGGCGTGAGCCTATCGTCACCCACAAGACACAATTCTAACTCCATGCTGTTATTGAGAATTTCGTGACGGAAAAGCCCAAATAACAATATTTCCCAACCTTGAAATTAAACCCGAGAATCAGCGTTGAGAGGCTGCATACGCTAACCACTAGTCCAACGAGGCATTTTTTTTGGAACTGTATCATAAAATTTTATCGTCCATAGTCTAGTTGAGGTAGATTACAGCCAGCGCTCATACGAAAAACTATTTTTTTAACCGACTTCAAAAAAAGGTTCTCAATTCGGTTGTATGTTTTTTTTATGTTTGTTCGCCGATTACTCGAAGAATTATGAAGTCGATGCCAAGTAAACAATAACGCTGTATAGATAATATCAATCTTTCTAACAACTATTTTCTGACTGAATATTAGTTCTTAATTATCCGATTTACTTGGCACCGACTTCAGAATTATAAAATAATTATTTAATAATTTCTATTTAACTAAATGAAAAAACGTATTATTTTGTGCGAAGTAAATTTATTTTTTGCTTTTTATTTTACCTACTTTTTGAAGTTGGTTTTTTTTTTTTTTGTTAATGATGTTTTCATTTTTTATCAATGCATAATCATGATTTTTTTCCGTATTGTTATGTAAAACCTTAGTAATATCACTGAATTTAACCAGGCCTGGCATAACTGGCCTTTAACCTGGCATAACTATAGGTATTTTCTCTTCCTGAACAATGTAATATGAATATTTAAGCACCCATATTGTGATATTATAATTTAGTAAATAGTGCCAAACCCAAACCACTATTTGAAACCTGGCTTGGCAGAATATTGTCGGTTAAAGATGACACAGTTGCGTTATACTGCACTACATTTGGCCCTTTACACAAATTCATTATTTTTATTCGACTCCGCCAGATGGAGGGTTATGTTTTTAGTTTCATGAATTAATAAAATTGCACTTGTACACTGTTGTGTCCGGGAAGTACGGGGAGCGAAGTGAAACCACTGTTTGCCGTAAGGAATTTATTCTAGACTGCCTTAACCTACCATTACATTTCCTTATATATAGATGTGCTTAACTTAACTTAGAACTACCCTCCACCGACCGTATATTTACATTGTGCGTATCTTTAAAGTATTGTAGGAGTACAAACATACATTACGATTTCGATTAGTCTTTTAAAAAAAATGTTTTTACTTTTTTTTATAACATTATATCACGCTTATTTTATCCAGAAGGTTGTGGCAGAGGTGTACAACATCCACACTTCACCTGTTATGTTTAGGTCCCATGGGATAGTAGGTGAGCCTATCGTCATCCACCAGTTATTAAGAATTTCCTGACGCAAGACGAATACTGCCGGACCCGGGCATCAAACCCGAGACCTCGCGGTGAGCGATACACAAATTATGCCGCTAGACAAACGATGCAGATACCTACAAAAACAAATTGAGACAAAATTATCAAATTGTCTACCCAACAATCACCGAAACCTCCAGCTGCTCAAACTTCTAACCAATACCAATGAAAGCTGAACAAAGGCGATAAAAATAAAAAACTTTAATAAACACGAAACACGAGGCGATCCCACAAAAACAGCGGCGTATTACTGCCCCTTAACTCGGCATAATTACGGTCATTTGGTGTCATCTTCCCCTTAACGAGATCATCAACACGGCAGCGACGCAGAGCTGGGAAGATGGGTGTGCACAGTAGTTCTGATCTGATGCTATAGGATATTTGGGATTATAGATTGGATTTTATTCTGATTAACATTAACCAACTTCAAAAAATCTTGCAAAAGCATTTAATGACGCAAAAAGTCACCTAATATATATTATATAATACTATTTATCCGCCAAGCCAAGCGTCACGTGAACGCAACGCGCGCGCCGCGCCTTGCTGCACACACGCCGCACGCCAGCAAAACACGTTCACATGCTCAAAGAACGCGCACTCCTAATGTGGGGTAAGCATTGTGTGTAATTGATATGTCATATTGAAAATAACGTTTTTTACAATTTGAGTGAAGTTACCATAAAATATACTAATAAGCAGCGATAGCCCGGTGGGAGACCGTAGGACTGTGAAGTCAAAGGTCACGGGTTCGAACCCACGGCACACACCTCTGTCAATAAATCGTTAAGATTCGTCTTTTCGAAGATATGTGTGTATTTATCATATAAATTATCGTTCGCTAACGGTGAAGAAAAACATCGTGAGGAAACTTGCATGCCTGAGAATGCCTGAAAAAGTACATGAGGTCGTGTGAAGTCTACCAATCCGCACTTGGCCAGCGTGGTAGACTATAGCCTAACCCTTCTCATCATGAGAAGAGGCCCGAGCCCAACAGTGGGACATGTATTAAATACAGGGCTGTTATAATAAAACCGTAATTAGCAACCTAACCTTATCTCCACAGCCAATGTTTTTACACTTGAGCTTAGAATATCAAATCTAAAATACACACTTATACCTTTTATCAAGCGTCAAATAGTGAATCAATGTGACGTAATTATTCAGGTTAGTTTAGATTATCATCCAGAAATTGCTTGTGGTAAAACAATTATTTATTATACTGTTACGCTTCTGATAGTAATGCATTAATAATATCAAGGTATTGAATGTTTAAAAAAAACACAAAGTTTGTTTTTTGTCACCTCCATTTTTTGTAATCTCTCGTAGAATAAAGCTTCAAACTATAAATAATATTTTAAATTAATGCTAATGCCGCTGGTTCGCCTAAATGTTGGGTAGACGTTATAACTCAAGGGAAGTGACGCGAACTGGTTAATGTACGAATTTGCCGCTATTTTCTGTTATTTATTATGATTACCCGGCCAAGGTGTGATCGATAAGTAAAGGTGGTTATATCTGTTAGCCTGTGGGTGGAGGTTAAATATGGAAGTACTGCTGAAATGTAATTATTTACACTTCAGGCCTACGCCTTCTGAGGTCAGTCGGTGCAATAAGTTTGAACCATAATTACTTATATTGAAACTGAAACTTGCAAAATGTAATGTAACCGTTTTACAAATGATTTGGTTCGTACTAAGAAACATGCGTCAAACGCCAGATATCGTAGCTTTTAAGAGCGTGTATTCCTTTTCAAAAGTTTGAAAGGTAAATATAACAATTTCATTCGTAAATACAGCATAATTTTGTAATTTATCAACTTAACAGTTAATACTCTTTCAATTGATAAAATAGAAAAGTATGCTTTAGTTATTGAATGTAATTGTCATATTTACCTTTTAAAGCCCACATTCTAAAAAGTTAGTTGAATAAAATCATACTTTCATTCAGTTTTTACGAAATATTCCCAAAACACTACAAAAATTGACTGTTACATTTTGAAAAGGAATACACGCTCTTAAAATAATCACGAAAATAAGTACACGTCGAATACAATTTGAAACTGTATCACAACTGTTTGATAGGAAAGATGTCGATAGGCAAATTTTTTGGGACCTCTTTCTTACAGACATAGTTATTTACTTGTTAGAACCAAACTAATTACTTACATCTTTACTTAATAGTTTGAAAACAGCATCTTGTGGATGATTTATAATATTATAAATAATTCATAGTTTCTTTTTTAACTTTTAAATATTTCAGATTTACCATATCTTACAACAAGTTAATTTAATTTCTTGAGATCGTTTGGTGGATTTACTAATTTACTTTTGTCAGATACTCAGATACATCCAAAATAATATCCACCATCTTAAATATCCGCGATGAATATCACAAATAAAGCATAGTAACAATAAAAATAACAAATGTGCGCAGATGAGATTAATAACAGCGGAATGTATGTGGAAGTAAATTTATATGTACGGCCAAGTGGCTATACTTTATGTTGTGACAATGCTATGGGTTATAGTCTATTGCAAAATTGTTTGTTTGTGTATATAAGTATATAGTGCCACAGGAAGCTAAGAGTGTTAGCCGACATAATACGATATTCTTTATTCGACTAGATGCCTGAATTACTGGCCTCTGACTTTCCTAAATCTTTAGTGTACACAAGCGAGCTTAATTTAAATTTAATTTTCTCCCAGCAAACCTTTGAAGCAGACAAAGAATATCCTTAACGAGTTAGATAAAGTGTACAAACACAGAAAGTGACATGAAGTTTTATATCATTTTTTGAAATGTTTTGACGTGTTCAAGCGCCTCCTGGGGCCTATGAAAATAAATGATTTGAATTTAAATTTGAATTTGAAAAAGTAATAACTGATTATACCTAAATCTAATTAATTCAATTCAAGTCATTTATTTCGTAAAACATAGGTTACAAGGATGTTACAGTGTTACAAAAAGTTCTTCTATGATTCGCCGAATGACACGAAAATTTAAACAATAATGTTAATTCGACAGGCATTCAAATCAATTTAAGATTACAAAGATTTTTCTACTGATAGATTTGGATGTCACAACAATGTTAATTACCAATGACGTCTACAAAATCATTCATAGAGTAATATGCCTTATCCGCCAAAAAAAATTAAAATTTGTGTTTGTATTCACTAGTATTTTTACACTTCCTAATTTCGTTAGGTAACTTATTATAAACTTTGCCTTTGGAGCCATTGCATATATTATGCTTTTATGTAGAAACGTTGTGTTCTATTTTAACAAGTGAAGTGTATTAGAGCGACGCTGACTTTCCTCTTTTTCAAATAGGTGCATATTCGAATTTACGAACATGCTTACTTCAAAGATATATAAACATGGTAAAGTTAGTATTCTTAACTTGTTAAAGTGGGGTTTGCATGTATCCGTACGTTGTAATTTACAAATGATCTAAATACTAATACTTTAAATAATGCTGTTTGAATACAGTCATCATACTAAATAAATACTTTATTAACAAAAACAAAACTAACTTATAATTAAACTAAATATAATATACTTTGACATAAATATTATAAATATATACCTAAATAAACCTTCCGAATAGACACTTTTAATAGGTCTTCAATAGCAACTGGAACTGACGACTAAACGTGCTCTCCGAGGTACGAAGGAAATCTCATTATCTTAGTATGCTCACCCATCCACGGCCGACCGCGGTTACCTGTAAGATTGCTTACCTGAAAGATCGATCGGTCTTCGTAGCTTTGTATTAGCCACAAGCTTCTCCTACGAAATGCATTTCTGCCTCATCTGTTATGAAACACTCATAATCTGACACAAATACCTCTTTCTCTTGTGTTCTCTTACACAGTGGCTCGGTCGCTCCGCAAACAATGCAAGTTAGCTCTAAGTCACAAGTACCGTGAGTTATAGTACAACTTGTAGTGTTCATATTGTTTACCTTGTCGCGTGAACCAATACCAATGCTAAGTGATTAAGAATACTCGGTGAGGACAGGGAATGGGTGGAATAGCTTAATGATGAAATTATATTGTATTTTAATCGCGTATTGGCAAGTTTTGGCTACATCAAAGCTTCAGGCTATGCAATTTTTACCACTATTAAGCGTGAGATGAGTGACGATCATATATTACAAGATTTCCGCCGTGACTCGGATAGGATAGTAATTTTTGTAAGAACTATGACTATAGTTACGAGTAGTTAAATGCCAGTAAATCTGACAGTTAATCTAACAAAAGCTATCGTATCTCCCTATTATAGGTGGAGTACGTCTACGTAAAGCATCCATATATGCAGCTGCATCTGTATGACTAGAACCAAACCCAACATAATTAAAAAGTCTAGTAAGATAAAAAATACAATGTTTATATGTATAATATGTATATTTTGAACAAAATGCCTATAAAATTAAGTCAACTTTAAAAAGAACAAGTCGACTCCTTCCCACTCGAATCCAACTCTCGCCGAAACTACACAAGATACAGTTCTCTACTCAAATTCCAAGTGTTCTCTAAGTTAAACTGAAATAACTTATGAGAATCGGCCGATCGCCTTTGTAAGCTAGAAGGCAATTATCATTAATTATTATTAAATGTGACAGTTGGGTGATAAACGGTGGGCCGATAACTTGAGCAAATAATTCAACTTAGGGACGGGCCCAAAGTACGATGTTCACTGTTTGATTTGCTATTAGAACTGAGCTTTGTTAGTTTCATTTTAGGGGGTTGGTGTTTTAGGTGTGTGTGTGTGTTAGTATGTTATATAACTGTATGTAGGGTTAAGAAAGCATTGCACACTTTCAGTGAAGGTATGATGATGATAGACAAATGTAATTAGATTGAGGGGTTTGACCATAATCATTGTTACGAAATTATTTGCTGAATATAATTTTCTCGATTCTCATTTCTAAATAGACGTCATCATGTCCTTATCGGGATGATTCAAAAATGTTAGTCGAGATAAAGATGCTAGATTGGCACTGACAAACGAAGTAATTATTTATGAAGTTTTCATAGTAAAATTTAAAAGTAGCTGCAAAGGGGCAATATGTTTATTTAGTTCAAGAAAAATATGCGTGAATTTCCTGGTATAAGTGCAAATTAACCTAGAAGTTGATTTTTGGATATCGTGTAGATGAAGCTTAAAAAAAAATATCCTGATATTTAAAATC
The DNA here is from genome assembly GCA_905147285.1 of Hypena proboscidalis. Taxonomy (NCBI): domain Eukaryota; kingdom Metazoa; phylum Arthropoda; class Insecta; order Lepidoptera; family Erebidae; genus Hypena; species Hypena proboscidalis. The sequence goes on along the minus strand of LR990136.1, from coordinate 20,971,671 downwards.
AATAAGTAGTTACAATTATGTTTTTTTCGATTTATCTCGGCTTTCCGTCATTCGGCTTCAAATCAGTTTTAGGTTAATTTTACAAAAAAAGATTCGTATAGACGCTTTATAACATTTTAAGCGTTCTAAATTTAAATCCTAAAAAATATCAATACCGTCAGTCAAGGTGGCGAAATCAAAAGAATAAAGGAAAAAAAACAAATTGTTATGTTATTATTTCGTTCTTCTTTTTACTAGTAAATTGTATCAACACATTATATGTTAAAAATCTCGCACTAACATACGAGCTAATTATTTACAACGTTCTCATACTAAAATTTCGTAAGCTTATTACGGAAGTATCTGCAAAGAGACAATATGTCTACTAGTAACATCGCCTTTCCTTTGCATACCAAAGCACTTGTATTTCGTAAACAAAACAAAAATGAACCATAGCAGTAAAAGGGTTAATCGATCGATAAACCCTTCGATTTTATCAAGGTTTTGTCTCCGTTAGTTTGTTTGGATGGAATTTGTTCTGAACTCAGTTAATGATGCCACGATAACAATCGCCGATTGACAGAGGTATTGTTGTTAAGGATTGGTTTATTATGCTGGATAATTGACTGGGGGTATGCCAGAGGCGAAAGATACTTCTGATTATTTATTTTTGAATACTGTTACTAGAAAAAAAACATTAAAATCAAAGGCAGCAGAGACATAATTTTTGGTGAACTAAAATAAACTAATAAATAACATCACTAATAATAATGATATTTTTTTTGTTTGTTATTGAAACACCTTTTGATATAAACATCATTAAACGAATTACTTTGATAACTCATGAACTTTTTAAGATAATACAATTTTAAATGCACATTTACTTCTCGCTCAAACGCTCCAAACAAACGGCAACATAGACGTGACGTCATCGTTTGGTAGCTTGTATGGGACGTTATGATTTTTTTTTGTTATAGCTTACATTGCGTTTATATAATGTTTTATCATAAAAGTTGATATACATTGTGTGGGTAATTTGATGATAAAATTATTTTTAAATAATTTTATACTCATATATCAATGATCATAAAATGAATTAAATGTATAGTTCGTCTCTAAAAATCCTTGCATTTGGTTTATGTTACCTATATTTTGATAAGGTATTCTATATTTTACTATCCATGTATCAGTCATTATGCCGATTCTTGTAAATGGTACTTAAAGTACTTTTGTCGGGGTTTTTTTAAGGAACATAATATCCCAATTTTATTATTTTAGAAAACCAGACGGAGGTTTCCAACATACTATTAGATAAAACGAAAATAATTAAGTGTTTAAACAAAAGAGAAAAAATACCACAGAGAAGAAAGTGATAGAAAATAAATAAGAGCGTTGTCTAGTAAAGGGAAATCGTAAAATAGAAAAGCTTTCAGACGACTGGCATGGTGCTGAATTCGTCTGTGAATTAATCGTCAACAATCAAGACCAAAGACAACGATATTTATGCCTTTATTTAAACAAAACAAAACCACTTGTCTATGTGAAATGTAAGTTTATGAACACCCCCGTGGCACATGAGTTATTCATGTAGGTACATTCGACTTGCACGTAGTTATCGAAACACCATTTTATTTTGACTTTTGACGTTACTATGTTTAAAACTTGAGTTTGTCAAAAATGAGTGGAAATTAATGAAACCGCCATTGTGCTCTTTGTACGGCAATTCATTTCATTTCATTTCAAAGTCCTTTATTTAATAAATTTACAGGAAACATAAAATACGGCAATTAATGGCAACTCAATTACAATTAAACCAATCACCACAACCCATTTTTAAATGGCGTGCAATTATCAACCAATCATAAACTATGCATTTTGACAAGTGTTAGCGACACGGGCCTCCTTTTGATAGGTTTTTAGTTTTTTATTATTTTTGATAGTTTTTTTATGTCACTTATGTCACTTTGTCTTTTGTTCTGAGTCCAAATTTTGATGTGTCAATTGTAATTTTCTTAAAAAATATTAAATAATTAAAATTACACAAGATTTTGCCTTTTCGAACCCTCGCTCACCAATAACAACAACGTTGCCTGTATGTTGTTGAAGTTTCCGTTTCAAGACTATTATGACAAGCTGTACGTCCAATCATAGTTAAATCATATAATCAAAGGTTAAATCTAAAAGTCAAAAGTAGCAAAGTAAGGAGAGGCTGAAGAACATAATGCTACGAGCTGCTTTTCGTAGCACGAGGGCTACGCGTTCTACGGTCTACGCGTCATTCGCCAAGTGTATCAGTGATCTCTTTGTTAGGCTCTCAAATTCGCGCCGGATTAACAGGGACAATTCGATACCTGATAAAATAAGGATATTTCAAGATTGAAACCACTGGAAGAGTCTCAAAAATCTGTTTCATTTAGTTAATATCAATATAAATTTTATGCTTCACATTTTAATTAATGATTATTTTTAGTCCGTTATTTGTAACAAAATATGGTAAACGTAATTATTTTGTGTAATACAATTAGCAGACTAAGACCCAATTTCAGTATTCTACGAGGAGCGACTGTCATCAGACCACAACCCAGTAAGAGGTAATATGATAGTCATTGTTAGACTAGTTTTCTGACTTCCTAGCCTCTGACTACCAGTAGCAACTGCCATAGATCTTGAAATGGTAACCGATACCGACAATTTAACGTGCTTTCCCAGACAGGGCGTAAAAAACTTATTATGTTGAGATTGTCCCACCCATCCACGGCCGACCACGGTTAGCAATGCTGAACCTGTGAGATCGATCGGTTTGCACTACGAGCTCCTTGCATAATAAAAACAATGTGACTTAATTCTAACGTGTTGAAATCCGTCATTACAGAGACCAAAACATCGCGATATTCTTTTGCTACCTGAAAAAGTATTTCTCAATCGTGAATTCTTGCCATTTCCATTGGTCCAACATCTTATACCAATCGGCTCAGGCCTTTTAATATGAGTTCAATGTTATTTAGATATTATCAGATCACGTTGTATTGAGGTGTATAAATGAGTTCTGTTATAAACTTGTGTAAGGCTTTGTTCAAATTTGTTTAGATTCGGTGATGATGACTTTGGGGAGCTTCGTTTGATTAAGTTAAGCTATTGGAATAGAGATAAGGATCGTAACACCTTTACAGAAGGGGGGGATTTAAGTAAAAGTAGGTACGTAGGACATAATTATGTCTTCACGGGTCTCACAGGTGACTTTAAAGAAATTGAATCATTTTGACAACTGTTTTATCTTAATTTAACAATGTCAAATCTTTTTTTATTGATCTTCCTTTTTTAGTACATATTTTTCTATAGAAGCCGTAAAAGAAAGTAAGATAACGTACAAGGAAATTGATTAACATTCACAAGATAAGTATAGGTTTAAAAAATATTGAACAAAAAAATATATTTAAAAGGACCGAGCTATTTGCTTCGTTGTTTTCGTTTTTCTTTGAATATTGCACACAATACTGCGTCAGTTTACTTTTAGTTATTTTTTTTTGATATAACACCATGTGGCATTGGGATTGAAGTAAATATAGAATATAATAATAATTATGTCTCTCTCTATCTAGACTTACTTTAAGGGCATTAATTGATTCTGAAACCTGTTTAATGTCACGTTAACCATATTACAAACCTATTTAATAAAATATTTATTGGAAAAATATTGTTTTTAATAAGGTATTTTATTTATTATTTACCTTTTGGTAGAATGTTTGTTTGCCACATCAATGTTTTTAAAAAAATACAATTTGTGCGACGCCGGAATTGAAAACAATGGTTTTTAAAATGCTGGTCTTTATTTTGGTTAGAAAATAAGCGTCCAGCGTTGCAATGGTGCCAGCATTTAACATAACAAAACTTAAGTGTTTATTATTTTCTATTTTAAGTTAAGTTCGATGAGATTTAACAATAACCAACAAGTAACTTCGACCAAAAAAAATACTGTGCCATTATTTCTTTCATATATTTTCTTTTAAAGTAATTTATAGATCTTAAATCCTTGAACTTTAATTATTTCTAAACAAGAGTCTTTGCCAATCAATTGTTTTGTCTGAAGCTAAAGGCGTTACTTTCGGGAATACAAACGAGTCGAACTCGTCTTTTAATTAAACACTAATTAGTTAACGATTAACAAGAGTTCTTCCATCAAATGATACGCTGGGTTGCTAGAATTGGGAAGTTTACCTCTGTTTTAGGATAAAAAAATAACTTATTACTCTCTTTTACATCCTTACTAATAGTATAAATGCGAAAGTTTGTGAGTATGGATGTATAGATGTTTGTTGCTCTTTTAAGTAAAAACTATCGAGTCTATTCTGAAGAAATACAAGTAGTTTATAACGTGCATTAACATACAGGCTATTTTTTATCGATACTACACGCGGGCGGAATCTAGCTATATATCATTTGATATGGATATTTAAAAAAATAAGGTCTGGTGTCTGAATTAGGATTGACATTTAAAAAAAAATGGCGAGTATAAATGACTAGTAAATGGCCTCCCACCACGGGCTGTATCGCTGAAATCAATAGAGCGTTCTTAGACTTAGCTCAGATTAACCTAGAATAAAACATTGCTTTTGTCTTGTTAAAGCTAAGCTAAATTTAAGTACACTTTATAGATCTTAGTCCCAAAAGTGAATAGAATCTCGAGTGTATTGGCTTAATATTTCCTGTAAAAACGACTTGTATTAACGACTCAAAAAACTAAATAACTATTACCTACCCAGCTTGTAACCTAATTAACCAATATAATCGCTAAACAAAATACACCAAAAATAACACCCAAACTTTTCTCAATCTAGTAAATAAATAGGAAAATTTGTCGAATATTGGGGACATGATAATCTGGCTCTGGGATCCCAGCTACTTGTTTTGCGTTTCTCGACAAATGAGGTGATCGCGCCCTCTTACAAATTGGCCGCATTAATATAGACAGGGGTGATGGTTGTACGCGGAAAGAGAGGGCAAGCTTATGGGAAATAAGACTTTAACTAAAATTTTATTTTGTTTTATTTTTAATATAAGTGCCTCGATAGTCTACTGGTTAGAGTATGCGCCTCTCACCGCGAGCTTTGGGGTTCCATTCCCGGGTCGGGCAAAGTGTTATATGTGAACATTCCGTTAGAAAATTCCCAATTCAATTTACAATTCAAATTCAACTCACAAATAAAGCAGCACGGAGTTGGAATTGTGCCCGGCTGTTGGCGATAGGCTGATCCTCTATCCCATGGGACCTAAACATAGCAGGTGAAGTGTGGGTGTTGTACACTTTGTCTGGGTAATATAGGCGTGATGTTATGTTATGTTATGTTTTTAATATATGTATCTTAGTGACATTATTACAGCATGATATAGTTGTATTATTTTTTCCCATGAGTTCACATGTTATGTACGTCGATAAACTAAAAATCAATGTCGTTTATCAGGCAACCTATCTAATATGTAAAGTCGGGCTAGTAGTTAAGCCGCAAAAGCGTAACAAACAGATTAAATTACTTGGTTTGGGCCTGTTTTTTATCTAACTTAATAATGTTAACCAACGTGGCATTATAATATAGTAAATATAAATACAAATACATTCACGTAAATGACTAAATATGGTCTAAAATGACAACCAAAAATGATTCAAACGATCCTGATCTCAATCAAGATTGTCTTGTTTTTTTAATGAGACGAATTTTAATGGTATTTTTTAAGCTTTCATAAGTGTGCATTGATACTATAAACTAGCAGTGTAAAAATATCCTAATTCTATCGTTTACTGATCCATTTTTTTTATATAAAATAGTTGCCCATGAACGATTAGAACAGTGTGTAATGTGTAAGATGCCTGTGTCGATCCAGTAACGGAGCTGTCGAACGCTCGTCTCGTGAGCGTGCTCTGCCTTAGCTTGAGGTGTAGTTTTGGAGTTGTTAACCTGTATTTTTTTTACATTATTTTATGGCCTCGATGGTTTAGTGGTTAGCGTATGCGCCTCTCACTGCGAAGGTCTCTCGGGTTCGATGCTTAGGTCGGGCAAAGTGTTATTTGTGAACTTTTTGTCAGGAAAATTCTCAATAGCAGCATGGAGTTGGAATTGTGCCCGGTGGATGACAATAGACAATAGATCCCATGAGACTTAAGAAAACAGGTGAAGTGTGGGTGTTGTACATCTATGCCACGTACTTCTGGGTAATATAGGCGTGATGTTATGTTATGTTTTGTTATAGTCTAAAAAAAAAGGTGAAAAATAAAAAATGATTTGAGACGGCTGACACTAAATTACCAATACAACTATCTCATAATATTGCAGTAGGTAGAGTTCCCAAATATTACGAATCCTTTCGCTATTACAATAAAAATATATCTAATTTAGCCCTCTCTACTCCACTGTGAGCCCCCGTCAATAAGTGCCGAAGTGATATCGGTTTAATTCTCGTCTCGGGCAGGTGAGCCGGAATGTTAATTAAACAGACAGACAGACAGATCGCTCTGTACTATAGATAAAAGTCAAGACGTGTCTACTTGATCGATGAAACTGATCCTTTTTACCGACTTCAAAAAAAAGGAGGAGGTTCTCGATTGTTTTTTTTTTATGTTTTTCCGCCGATTACTCGAATACGCCTGGACTGGACCGGTTTGAGACATTATTATTTGTCTAAAATTGTATACTTGTCATGTGGTCCCATTTTCATCAGGTTACGGTCTGATGATGGAATCCTAGAGAAATCGAGGGCAACACTAAATTTGAAAGGCTTTTATATTGTTTTTTGTACATTACCTAAAGCTACTTGAATATTTGCATCTAGCAGTCAGCATTTTATGTTGCTGAGCCGATACTAGACGGTACAACTCGTTAATGGTTAGGAGTACGAGGATAATTCTTAAAATATAGGCACCTTGAGCCCGTTTACTGTATTATTTCAAGTTATACATAGATGAGGCGAGAAGTTGAATATTACTTATGTGATTCCTACTTTTTAGTACATATTTTGTAATTGAAATCGATTTTTGTGTAATATTATGTTTTGATAAGAACTTTTATTGCATTGTCGGACAGAACATGCTACGGCGTAGCACGTAGTGTTACAAAAAACCTACAGCGTAGCGATGTAAGTTTACTAGCAACCTTAGCACGGCTTGACACTCAATTCCATTCGACTATGACGTACATAGAAATGTCAAAAGAAAATTATCGTATCGAATCAAAGTTTGTAGTCCAATCAAATAAATATCAAGAGTGCAAGCTTGCTAAAGAGGCAAACATTTTGAAAGCTAGTTTTGTGCCATATATTTTCCTTATTTTTTATTTCTGTATAATAAAAAATAAACAACAAAGCCACCAACCAGTGATACAGCAGGCGATTCTGGAATTTTGTGTTTAAATTGATTTTACTATCACTTTAAAATATAAAAAATCGTCAAAACACATGTGCTCCTGAAAACGAATATGTAAGCAAACAAACTCAAAAGTGAAGTCAATTACACTCAGTCCCAATTACGTACAGCAATACGAAAAGGAACCAAGCAATAGCAATAGCGATACACAACAGTTTCTATCGTGGACGAGACAATGCAAAAAGGCGCTAATTCCCCGAAACGAAAAAGTGGTAACGATTATGCGTTGTGGAGCCAGCGCGTTTGTCTCGCGATAACGCGCGCTTACAATTAGCTTGGATGGCGTTATGCTACAGTGAGCTTTTGGGTTTTAGAAATAGTGATTATGTTCTAGTTCTAAACTTGGCAATTGAATGTATTTGAAGCTAGTAAATTCAATTCAATTCAATTCATTTATTTTCTGCAAATACAGGTACAAAAGGTGACAAATTTAGTAAATGATCTTAGACCGTATTTCGCCGGCAAGCATGCAAATTATAGTAGGTATACATGAAAAATTGATACAAATACAATAAATTAAGAATTACATAATTAATATTTAAAATAATAAAATTCAAATACATTAAGACTATAAACTAAAGAAACACAGTAACAAACATATTTTTTACACTTTTATTTATTTGGTTTCAGAGATGAAAAACAAAACGGACCTAGGAAGTATCACATAAAATCATTACAATGTTTTTATCCGTAAGATAGTCGTCTATCGAGTAGTATGCTTTACTGGTCAATATAGCCATAAGATTTTTTTTAAAAATGTGTATATTTGCCATTTTTATAAGCGCTTTGGGTAATTTATTATAAATCTTAGGAGCCATGCCTAAGAGATTTTTATTATAGATGGCCTTATTATGTTCCCTGGAGCGTATTTTACCGGCATGTCTGCGACTATTTAGTGTTTCGAATAGGTGAAAGTTAAGTCTGACAAACATAATGACTTCAAATATATAAAGACTAGGTAGTGTTAGTATATGTAGGCTCACAAATAAAGTCTTACAACTATCGGTACTCTGTATACCGCTGATAGCACGGATGCATCTTTTTTGAGCTTTAAACACGATTTCCTTATTTGTCGAGTTACCCCAGTAAATAACACCGTATCGTAAAGTAGAGGTTACGTATGCATGGTAGGCAGTAAGCAGAGTTGGATGACTAACTTTTTTCGACAAGTTGTAAAGAGCATATGAGTGCTGGCTCAGGCGTTTAGTAATAGCTTCGGTATGTGTCTTCCAAGACATATCTTTATCAATATCCACACCCAGGAATCTAGTAGATTCTGTCTCTGTAATTGTCACTCCATCATATTCTATCTGAGGCTTAGTAAAATTTGTTCTTTGTTCAAATGACATTATTTTAGTTTTATTTAAGTTAATTATTAGGTTATTAGCTTTTAGCCAGTCTACCACAGTGCTAAGACATCTATTTATTTCATGTTCCAGTGATTGTATATGCTTGTCACAGAATACCACAGTGCTATCATCAGCGAATAATACCATAGGATGTTTTGTAATGTTGGGCATATCGTTGATGTATATTAAGAACAATAAAGGTCCCAAAATACTGCCTTGCGGCACCCCATAGCTGCTAAATCTTTCATTGGCACTATAAATAATTTCTGTTTTTGAGATGGTACATACTTTGCTAATTTGTGTTACTGTTTTTCTATTTCCCAGATAAGATTTGAGAAGCTCAAACGCGTTGCCTCTTACACCGTACTTTTCGAGCTTTTGCATCAGTATTTTGCGATCTACATAATCAAATGCTCTACTCATGTCCATGAATAAGGCTGCTACAGGACGTCTTTCATCAATATTTGTGATGATTTTTTCAAATAGTTGATATATTGCCATGTTAATATTTCTATTTTTTCTAAAACCGTATTGTTCTTGTGCTAAAATATTTTTGCTTTCAAGAAAGGAGTATAGGGCATTGTATATAACTTTTTCAACAATTTTTGAAAATATTAAATATTATATATATATATATAATAATAAATATTATATTAAGAAACGCTATTCTAATAAATAGTATACAAAATTAGATTTCCAAAAAAAATAATTACATAACAATGAAAGGTTCAAAGCACAAACACATAATTAGCATTCTATTATGAATATCTTTCATTTAATTGCAATTGCTGAAGTTTAGAATACCACTCCTCTTCTAATAATCTTAAGTATTATTTATGTCCTGTATGATAATTCTACCATGACTGGGGTTAGTTAGATTTACCCAAGTTTGCTTTTTTTTATGCTCAAGAAAATTCTTAAAAACACGCACACAGCAGTAGTTGCAAAAAAACACTAACGCTTAGTCTCACATAAAACCATCCAGTTCGCAATTAGACGTGACTTGGCGACTATAATCGTTAATGTTTAGCACCGGTCACATATTTCTGTACCTTTGTGCAAATGCACCCTCCGTCTAGCTGGCCGACCAATCAGAGCGCACCTTTATTGCCGACCGTTAAACTTGATAGAGCGTTCCTTTTTAAGATTTTGAATTTGAAACTGGAATTCTCGAACTCGTTTTGTTTTAAAGTTTTGATTGGCAGATAGAGAAGAACTGGCCAGTTTCATTGATTTGATTCAAATATTAATTTGAAGTTTCATTTTTATAGATGCTTTGATGATTTTAACAGCGCTTAAGGGATGACCAAGTCTCGACCAACGCCGCTTTAAATGTAGGGCAATCAAAAAGTTAATGGAAAGGCGCATAAAACATAAAAATATATTAAGTATTCTTAAGTGTAACTTTGTGTTTAATCAATACTCTTAAATTTAATTTTTTCTCAGTTTTGTAATTTACTTTCCAGTAATTATTTCATTGACTTAATTAATAACCTACAAAAATTTATAATAAAATTGTAATTTTCAGTATGTTACATACATACTGAAAATTACAATTTTATTTTAATTTTTGTATTTTATTTAAATTAGGGGTTAGTTAAATTTAGTTAGTATGGCAACTTAGTCAACTTTGAAGGAAATTGCACGAAATACACGATTAAAAATGACAATAATTTAGATATTTTTGAAATTCCACTTTTCAAGCGAGTAAATGGTGGGTTAAAAGTCTAAAAGAGAAATGCTTCAGTTTAAATAATAAATTATAGACGTCAGAGTATTCCTAGTATTTCTAATGTAGAAAATAGGTCACAAAGCTGTCTGGCTCTTAACATATCTCTCGGTCTTTTTATATCTTTCGGAGTTTCTTATATTTGTTTCTTAAATCAATACAGCTTACCAAGACGTCTTGTCTTTTTGGTAAAATATTTAATTATTCTGCGCATAGCAATATTTACGTAGGCAAGTGGCGTAATTAACAGAGCACATACGGACGCACTGATTTCTCTGGGGCGCCCCTGCCCGCTGATGGAGGCCCGCGCAAGCCCTTTTATTTGTGCAGCTAAGAAATAAGCGGAAAATTCCATAAGCAGTGTCTTGGCCAACCAATATTAGGGATATAAGACCTCTTTGGTAAGCGATTTATATATTCGTGCTTCTATTCTCCTAAAAAAATGTATTATGGTGAAGAACAATCATCGGAATAATTTTAAATCAAATAAATATTGCCCTTTACCTCAAAAATACTAAAAAATACAAAATTTTACGCATAATTTTGAAAAAGCGCTATTTTTTAGAACTTCCAAAAGATCTTACAGCATCTAGCAACAAAAACGTGTTCACTTCCGTTTATTAAGAAATTCTTTAGTGATATTTTGGGTAAGTCTATTATGTATTTCGTGGCCCTGTGTCTATTTGAGCAAACTTCTAAAACATTCAAAATACAGTATTTTGTACAGCAAACATAATATTCTACTAATATTCCTACTACCTTAAGCCTAGGTCATCGTCACTATGTACCAAAACATTTTTATAATAAGTTTTATTTCCATACGACAAAAAAAACGCAGTTGCATATTGCAGATATGTAGATAGGGAAGGATAACCATCAAAGACGCTAGTCAATGACACACTGCTTTATTGCACATAAACAGGTTATTGCACCGGGTCACAGCCACGGTATGCGTACTTAACTATAGTTACATACATAACACATAAAATGCTTAAAAGCTAAATTAATAATAAATTTACTGTCCACAAATACAACAATGCAAAAATAAGTATTAAATGCTAGTTATAAAGATGTTATATATGTTGCTGGATCTGTATATACATTCATAATAGTGTCCCTGCCTCTTAAACTAGGTAGCCTTGTATTTTAAAAGACAGTGATCAGCCTATATATTAAACTAATTACAATAATTACATGATGAACCGGTGCGTCAGTTCATCGTTTCTGTATTATGGAAATAAAATAATAAAATGGTGTTTTATATAAAATGTTAAATAAGGGTTAGTGTGTGTGGTGTGATGGTAATTGAAATATTTATTGAATAAAACAACTTTTAGCAGTTTTATTTAAACAATTAAAACCTATAAACTCAAACCCTTTCCAATCCCACCTCACATCAAGCCTGCAATTTAAAATTTCATCTTGATCCAATTAATGTTCGCTGAAGATATGTTCAATTAGATGTTCGTGTAGTCTGTGATTTCTCCGAGGGGCCACAGACGCCCACCAATGAACGTACCTAGTACCTACACGTATGTTTGCGTGGGTATGTGTGTATGGGAAAAATAACGTGCATGGATGCTGGTTTGTTCTTGATAAAGGAAAATATTTTAAGACTGTATTACGACGTGGAAAAGTTATTCGATCTCGAGTTTTATATCGATGTCATGTTCTAATTTTAGAATTGTAATTGGATTTCTTGTCATTAGATTGAATGCCAAGTAAATATAGGTAGTATCCATAGATACAGCCGAATTTACAGTGTGAATGTAGGCAAATGTGAGCACTTACACCCGCGCCCACCACCATGCTTTTTTTTACTCCTTTACTACTTTAACTAATTTAAAAAAGATAAATATATTTTAGATGTATTGAAAAAGCCCTAGTAGAGTATCCAACAATAAACAATTCTTCATTTAAAGAAGAATCCTCAGAGAGAGAAACAAAGATTGTTTCTTTTGATTCAGCACCATTAGTCCCTTGAAAAATAAAACAAACAAAATACAAACATAATCTTTCGGCATTAACCTAAAGAATAATAAGGGAGTCCCACGGTGGGCGCCAAAAAGTGACGCCCCTTAATATTCATACTCGATGAAAAGTTACGAAAACATCCGCGGAACCTCATCAAATTATAACTTGTGCAAGTCATAAGCTTGGGGGAAAGAGATAGCGATAAGAGGGATAAGATAAGAGTTATGGACAATAGCCACCGGTGAGTTCGGAGTTGGTATTATCAATAAAATATTTAAATTTAAAGTAAATTTACAAAGCTGTTATTCAACCTTTGGGCTGAATTTGTTTTATTGCACCATGCTTGTGTGTGTTTATGAGAAATGAAGTGTTTATGAAAATCTGTGAAGCAAGTTGAAAAATCCCTGACAAATTATGAACTAAGTTAAATAACAGCAACGCAAATCTATGTATGCAAGTTTATTGATCAAGTTTCTTTTGTGCATTTGGCAGTCAAATATGTCTAACAAAAAGTGACACTATCTTTCTGCATGTGGTTTAATATATGTATTGTGATTTGCCTGCAAATCTACACTATAGAAGAAACGGTGTTCTATACTTTGAGATATTTTTAATGTTACCTACAACATATTTATAAATACATTTAGTAGTGTATATCCATATTCATCTAGATAGCCTGACATTCTAGTAATCAAACTATTGGCAAGCGACCGGCGCCGTCGACTGCTCGAGGCCAACTGACAAACTTTTAATTTCTTCAGAGCAGACATTGACGTTCGATTGCGATTGGCGGGAAAGTTACATTGCACAGATAACACCAACTTTTGAATATAGAACGTTATAGATGCGTTCGTATTGAAGTTTTGAAGTGTATTAAACAAAATGGTTTTTACAAGCGGTAAGATAAAACTCTTTGATAGCTTTGTTGGAATAAGAATTGTTATCTTTGCATTTTGATGAAGAATGTGTTAGTGCTGATGATACGAGTAGTTACCAATATTTAATTTAGCCTGATAAACGTTTAACGTCACTTAAATGAATAGCTAGCCGACCAAGCAGAGCCCAGAAATTAGCTTGATATCAAATAAGAATTTCTTGATTTTGAAGGCGAATTTTGTTTACTTTTCTTATAAAGATTATATTTACCCACCTTATTAGCCTTCCTTAGTAACCTAGTCCAAATACTCCCAGAGTACCGACAAAAACTTGCGAAATACGTGTTATTTACCGAAAAAATGAACAAAAACATCAGAACAGAACAATAATAAAGGGTCAGTCAGTTATTAGCCTGGTCAGCATCGCCGTAATGACGCATGTCGGATTGCTAAACAATGTTTTAATGTGAAACACCCTTACGCAGATGGCACGGCCTATTTGCTTAGGACAACCAAACTGCCGACCGTTTAGCGGCCGACCCGTCAACGGGGAGTGGTGTAAATTGTGAGATGTCGCGAGTAATACTTGTATGACCATAGGCCGTACAACGACATCTTATTGCTATTCAATTGCTTTTCAAAATAAGCATTTTGTTTCACATTTGACGTTACAATACGAACAAATACGTAACAATCCAGTTTTAACCCTCGATAAATTAAAAGGTTAAGATTTAATAGAATAGGTATGGCAATAGCATTAGTGTACCCGTGCGTAACATACCGTACATATTTTGGTTATCTTCTAACAGAACATAAATATAATAATATAACATCTTACATCTAACCCAGAGGGGTGAGTCAGAGGTGTTGGTTAGCCATCCACACCCCAAATGACACATTTTCTTAACCGGGAATCGAACCCGAGAATTCGCGGTGAGAGGCGCATTAGCTAATCACAAGCAAGACCAACGAGGCAGCAAATTATCTAACTACTATATCCACAATAGCAATATTAGTCATGTCATGTCAGATCTTTATAAAGACGGTGGTTTTCACACTGTGGTGGCAATCACCTGAAACAAGTCTCGTATGTATGAAACTAATCTTTCATGTAATGTGTACCTATAGCATGCATTCAAACCGCTTATCACTACAAACTTGCGCCAAAAGTATACAGGCTGATACAGGTGCGAGATTAAATGGCCGCCGTGTATACAGGGTGTTCATTACGATATTGCTGTGACTACAACGAATATTGCGAGCGGTTTTTATTAGGAATGTCATAACGTTTTACTTTTTTTGATGAGAATTGAAAACGTGTTTGATCTGCGGGGGAAGTGACGTCATTGTTTATATGGGCCGGTCGCTGAGCGGGCGATGCGTTGATTTCAAACCATTAATGGTTTTTTTTTTGAGGTGATAAACGAGGTTAATTGGGATTGTGAGAGAAGTGTGATTGTGTGGTTTTATTGACTTGTTCGTTAGATTTGGTGAAATGGATATTATAACAGCCTCTTTGGTGTGGTGATTAGCGTCTACTGCCTCATACTGCGAAATCTTGGGTTCGATGCCCAGGTCGGACAAACGTGTTATTTGGGATTGGGATTAATTCTCAATAGCAGCACGGAGTTGGGATTTTGCCAGGTAGATGGCGACAGGCTTATCACATGGCACCTAAACATTATAGGTAAAATGCGGTTGTGATATACCTTTGCCATACTCTTATGGGTAATATAGACGTTAAGTTGAAATGAAATAATAATATAGCAATGTGTGTTTTGTAGTGTTGTACAATAATAGCCGAAGAATAAGTTACTGTGTACTATTTATCAAGGATCTTATTATTCCGTTTTCATTTCAAATAACAAAACGATATCATTTTTATAATTTTTTGTCAAACGTACCAGCCAGTATTAGTTCTTAGTTGCTTACATTATAACCCATTAGAATATCAGTGCTGCAGTGCTTAAAAGCACTATAGCAAATATCTGAGATCGAGTCCATTTCGGGTAAAATATATTTAATTTTTATGTTTTTTTTGCTATTGTCATGTATTTAGTAAGTTTTTTACTTTCTTTTCTATAACAAAATAAGCAAATACGGCCTTAATACCAAAACCACGCACAATAATATTACTCCTAAAACTAACATCATCAGCTACTGATAGTCAAACAGTAGAAAATCCCTACCCTCTAAAAACGCAATGTCTGTACTTCCGGTTTGTTTCCGGCTGTCCTACAGGAAGTCACTCCCACGGCTGATATTGCCACTAACCTAGTTTCTAAATTAATATTAAACAGACTATTTGTTTGTTATATTATTTTAGCTAGTTTTTTAGAGATTATAGGGTTCCTTATTGACGTAGTAACTTGAAATGTATATACAGTTAAAACAATCCTGAACATGATCTGATTGCGAAATATTTATTCAAATTTCGAATATCCGTAATAAGATAAATATTATAAGGATTATTGCATCATCGTCGGATCATAAGCGGCGATTGCGGACGCAACTTTTTTGTATAAAAAAATGTTACTGTTGCCGCTAACGCAACCCACGACAAACTAACGAACTGGCACCTAAACGCACGAGCAACGCAGCTTACTTAAACAAGATTTGAAATAATAATGTTGTTTCAGTCGTCAGGCCCACCGAATGGCAGGTTATCTAACGACCTAAGGCTTCCCTTAAAATTTGACAAGTGGCTCATGCCGGGTTGTAAATCCGACACCACTTGTCGCGCGCGTCTGCTCACGCGCTTCTCCAAACCAAACGTACCGGACTACCTAATAAAAGGTAGTCTTTCCTATTTGACTTGGAGATAGGAGGTCAATACCGGGATGTGCAAATAAAAGACTTAAATCTGTTATAGAAACAATACGAGTGCTTGCCAAGTAAGATTTCCGGGTTCCACCGCGCACGGTCCTCAATCACCGATCAATTCTTCTCACTGGAGTCCTAACCTAACTTCCCCTGAAGACTGATATTGCCACAAACTGAGTGACAGACTTTCCCTAAACAATTTCCTATGCACTTTGATGGAGACTTTGCGGTGAGTAGAGAGATGTTCCCGGCGCGACGACTTGAAGAGACTGGTAATGAGCGCTATCATGCGGGTCCCTTTTGTAATCTTTTCTCAAAAGTAGGCGGGGCCCGCCAACTGCGCTCCCGCTTGCAACTATCTGCTCACCGCATGTCAATTCTGTTTCGCAGACGTGTTATTTTTCACTATGGAAAACACTCGTATTTGGCTTTAATTCTTAATTCGTAAATATTAGGTACAAGTATTATACATCGTTATAAAGGTCTTACAATTATCTATCCATTGATATATATTTCTTTAACATAGAAGTTACACTTTCGTCATAATCAATCAATATGTCTGTATATTTTACAATTTCTCAAAATTTATATAACGTTTTCATCAATATCTCAGAACTTATAAATGCTACATTAAAACTATTTATGTTCCCTGATGGGGTTTGTTACAAGCTATCTTGTGATATAATTCAAATTATTGTCTAACAGTTAATTGCAAAGTTATTTACAGAAATAAACTAAACCCATAAAACAAAAGTACAAAAATGTCAATATTTCCTATGTTTCGCTATATTATCATGTCCTATATTGTTATAACGATCCATTTAGACAAAATACAATCTATTCATATGTTTTTATCATGATCTAATACACATTATTAGCAAAAACAGCAAAATTATTCTTAGATGGTTCACAAAATATTCAAATATAACAATAATTTTACAAAACTTTATATTTTCCAACAAAAGTAACTCTTATCTACAAGGTAAATATCAAACTCTTGACAAAATATTTAAAATAGGTCACAAAATAATCAAAAAACCTAACTTGGTTTACTAAAAATAAATACAAAATCGTCAAAAGGACCCGTCACGGTAAAGTTTGAGTTTACCTTATGACTACGCTTCTTCGTGGGTGGTCTAAATCGAGGGCGTGTCCAAGGCTCAGTAGCGACATCTACAACTATTTTACATGTTTTAGGTATCATGCACACAAGACACTGTTACGATTCAGTACAAATTGTTCCTAGCAATATACAAACAATGCAAATATCAACAAAATAACAATTATAAACATAATTTCTATACTTTCTATGTTTAATCTGTCCAATTTAATACAAATGCTTAGTATTCTACAAGTTTAATCGACATCTATATTCAAATTAGCTTAATCTATCTAGTAGAGTTATCAAACGCCCACACAAATAATCATCGCAACACACGTATTGACAATTTTCGACTTTTCAGACTAATTTAAATATAGGAAATACAAACTATTGTCTATTAAATTGTCTTTTCAATAATAATTCGAGTCACTCACACTAATGTTCGATTTGCATCGCCAATATTCTCCCCCTCGTGCGTAGCACCAACTCCGTGAACTGGCGATGCTTCTCGTGGTCAGGTGCAGCGAGGCAGGTTGTTGTCAACGCTGCGGATGATGTCACCTTGGCTCGAGTTCCTGGTGTGGCTCGTTCTGTCGACCCGTCGTCGTTGTGGCAGCAGCGCGGGCAGGTACTCACGCACCCGGCTCCGCCAGAAGTAGTCGTCCATCTGTTGTCTCGATAACAATGTGTCGCTACCAATAAGTGTATGGTCAGCGAACACGTCGAACTGTTCGATGTCGTTGGACCGTCCAATAAGAATCTTATTGGAGGTCATCTTCTTGTCTTCATTCTGTTCGATGTCGGTTAGAGGTTTGTAGAGGACCTCTTTCCGTGATGTCTTCGTAGAGCGGACCATCCGCTTATAGGCTCGTCTCATGGCAGGTGTGTTGTAAGCGATGAGTTTCCAGCGCACGCTCTTCCGGCGCACACCTGGCTCAAACACGCCCGGCCGCTCCGCTGCCGTCGCGATGTTTTCTTTCTTCGGTGGACGCGGGCACAGCGCGCCTCGGCATTCGTGGTTGGCACCCACAAAGTTTGCGTCGATCATCGGTGTACCCCGGCGTGCGGCCAGACGCCACAGGGCCAGGGCAGTGCTGTCAGTCGCACGTGGTATTTTCCACGCAGCGATAAACCTCCCCCTCGTGCGGAAAAGGTCACCTTCTAACATTTTAATTTTCAAAAAGTTAATTAAAGTGTTAATTTTATATAATTTCCAAGTTTTCATTGTACATAATAATTTAAAATTTTTCAAAGTTTCAGTTTTCATTTGATGACGGTTACGATCACGCCTCCGTCCTTTAGTTATGTTCATATGTGATTCATTCGCTTTATAATTTTTTCGTTCGGTATCGTTAGGTTGTCTACACAGCTGCGCACCCAGTGCTCTAGTAGTGCTATGTTTCAAGTTTTGATCGTGCATCTCCTTGTCAATTACTCTAGCATGTAAACATCTATTTACATAATGACACTGTACCTCATTTTTGAAGCTAGAGTCCAGGCCGTGCAGTACCCATCCTAGCGCTGTGAGTGACGCTACAGGTTGACCTAATTTACCTTTTCTTGTATACCTAGATACTATTAGGTTCCAATTATCTTGTCCAATTAATAACTTCGGTTTTACAGGTTCATAATATAGGACATCTGCCTTTAAATGCGAACATTCAGTTATGCGTTGTTTATTTAGTAGCTGTGGCGAGAGATTCAAATTATCAAAAGTGCGTACGTGTAATCTTTCTGATATACATTTTTCATCGTGGACACCTTTGATGCCTAAGTCTAGCATCAAAGAGCCCTTTTTTCTTAGCACCTTACCTCCCACAGTTTCGAGTTCCAATTCCTCCTCACTGCCAGTAGCGCCAATCTCCTGCGCTACTTTTTCATCCAAAAGTGACACTGTTGACCCTTCGTCAAGCAGTGCCATCACCGTGGTAGAGCTTTTTGCACCGCGTAGCTCAACCGGTATCATTTTCAGGTAGGCTCGAGCTGCCTTCACAGCTGTCACCTTTTCAACGACATTCGAAGTCATTTCTGGTGGTTTCTCACGCTTATTCTCATTACTGCTCACCTTGTTATCAATTTCCGCTGTAGCGACCGGTCCGTCTGCATCTCGGGGCTTTCTATCAGTATGCAACATTTCATGGTGCGGCCCGCGGCATTTCCTGCACGGCGGTCGCCGACAGGTATCTTTACGGTGACTATCGGATAAACAATTGAAACATAACCTTTCATGCACAGCAGTCGTCCAGCGCTCCTTAACCTCCATCTTTTTCAGGCGCTGAAACAGATCTGACTGGTCAAACGACGTGATATCGTCGCCGACCTCTAATGATCCGTACGCCGCTTGTCGCTGGAACGGTCGCTTATTTAGTGGTGCTTTCTCACAGTTATGTTTATGTGTAGCATATGCGCCACACTTATCGGCTTCAATATTCAAAAATTGAGAAATAAGAGTTATATCTGAGAACTCACCGTCGTCCTTTGTAGCAGTGAAATCGTACCATCGGAATTTCAATATAGAGGGCAGCTTGTCTAATAAATTTCGCATTAATTCAGGTGAGTGCAAGTATTGTGGCTTATTCAGGCCTTTTATGGCCGCGACGCTGTTATTTACTTGGCTGGCAAACATGCAGATATCACTCGGGCTTTCAGTAATTTTATTCAAAGACTTTACCTTCTCTATCTCCGCCATGACAAGAGCGTCGGGACGCCCATAGCGCCGCTTCAGCGCTTGTAGCACCTCACTAGGCGTCGCTTCGGAATACAATAGGCTTTTGAACGTCTCCCTTGCAGCTCCTTTGACCGCCTTACGTAGGCGTGCCATGTTTTGCGCATCGCTAAACATTGGCGATGTATCGTCATAAACAGTTTTAAAAGCTTGCCACTCACCACTTTCTCCGTCAAACACTGGAAGTTCGTGTATATATTTTGGTTGACTCTCACCTCTATGTTGAAATGCAACTTTCAGTGCCTCAGCCAGGACAGCTACACTTATACTAGAATTCTCTATCGGTTCAAGTTCAGTTTTAATACCACGTGGGAGATCTATCTGCGCTCGTCTGTGTCGCTTATCAAAATCTAAATCATGGTCCTCTGGCGCTCGTCGGTGTCGCTCTAGTTGGACCGATGATTCTACCCACTCACGTACCTGTGTAGTCCTGTTGTAAGCAACGTCGTCTACAGAGTCCTCTTCCTCAGTATCCTGTAGCCTCTCTAAGTGGATGCGAGCTAGCCGCTCCGCAGCCTCTGCTTGCGCTCGCTCTAATTGTAGTCTAATCAGCTCCTCCTTAGCCTCAAGCTGTCTCGTCCTCCGGAGGGAACTATTTGTCTGACGGCTTCGTAAAGATTTAATACTCACGGCCGGCGGCCCGACAGTTACCGAAGTCCGCACGGAGGCAGGTTCCTCACGTGCCGTTGAGCTCGTCCGTCGGGGCGCGGCACTCGTGGCCTTCGAGGTATCGGTAGCCTCGGTTGCGGCCGTCGTCGTAGTAGCACTTGCGATCGCGGCGTTGTCTTCCGTACGCACCACATTCGAACGCGTTCTAGACGTGGCGCGAGAACGCGTGACCGGCATTGTCACTCACTACGATCTTCTAAACGCACGCTAACTAATTGTCCCGTTATCACAAACGCGCGTTCACAATTGACACAGCCCTATTCCCACGTACCCCTCTTAGCCCGCCCCGTCCAGGAGAAGACGACTGGAGTTGACGTGGGAACCCCTCTTAAACTTGGCAGCACTCTAAGTAATTTACACACCCAATAAGACCTCCAAGATCTCGCAGACTTATCCGGCTCGAAGGACCAATTGTTTCAGTCGTCAGGCCCACCGAATGGCAGGTTATCTAACGACCTAAGGCTTCCCTTAAAATTTGACAAGTGGCTCATGCCGGGTTGTAAATCCGACACCACTTGTCGCGCGCGTCTGCTCACGCGCTTCTCCAAACCAAACGTACCGGACTACCTAATAAAAGGTAGTCTTTCCTATTTGACTTGGAGATAGGAGGTCAATACCGGGATGTGCAAATAAAAGACTTAAATCTGTTATAGAAACAATACGAGTGCTTGCCAAGTAAGATTTCCGGGTTCCACCGCGCACGGTCCTCAATCACCGATCAATTCTTCTCACTGGAGTCCTAACCTAACTTCCCCTGAAGACTGATATTGCCACAAACTGAGTGACAGACTTTCCCTAAACAATTTCCTATGCACTTTGATGGAGACTTTGCGGTGAGTAGAGAGATGTTCCCGGCGCGACGACTTGAAGAGACTGGTAATGAGCGCTATCATGCGGGTCCCTTTTGTAATCTTTTCTCAAAAGTAGGCGGGGCCCGCCAACTGCGCTCCCGCTTGCAACTATCTGCTCACCGCATGTCAATTCTGTTTCGCAGACGTGTTATTTTTCACTATGGAAAACACTCGTATTTGGCTTTAATTCTTAATTCGTAAATATTAGGTACAAGTATTATACATCGTTATAAAGGTCTTACAATTATCTATCCATTGATATATATTTCTTTAACATAGAAGTTACACTTTCGTCATAATCAATCAATATGTCTGTATATTTTACAATTTCTCAAAATTTATATAACGTTTTCATCAATATCTCAGAACTTATAAATGCTACATTAAAACTATTTATGTTCCCTGATGGGGTTTGTTACAAGCTATCTTGTGATATAATTCAAATTATTGTCTAACAGTTAATTGCAAAGTTATTTACAGAAATAAACTAAACCCATAAAACAAAAGTACAAAAATGTCAATATTTCCTATGTTTCGCTATATTATCATGTCCTATATTGTTATAACGATCCATTTAGACAAAATACAATCTATTCATATGTTTTTATCATGATCTAATACACATTATTAGCAAAAACAGCAAAATTATTCTTAGATGGTTCACAAAATATTCAAATATAACAATAATTTTACAAAACTTTATATTTTCCAACAAAAGTAACTCTTATCTACAAGGTAAATATCAAACTCTTGACAAAATATTTAAAATAGGTCACAAAATAATCAAAAAACCTAACTTGGTTTACTAAAAATAAATACAAAATCGTCAAAAGGACCCGTCACGGTAAAGTTTGAGTTTACCTTATGACTACGCTTCTTCGTGGGTGGTCTAAATCGAGGGCGTGTCCAAGGCTCAGTAGCGACATCTACAACTATTTTACATGTTTTAGGTATCATGCACACAAGACACTGTTACGATTCAGTACAAATTGTTCCTAGCAATATACAAACAATGCAAATATCAACAAAATAACAATTATAAACATAATTTCTATACTTTCTATGTTTAATCTGTCCAATTTAATACAAATGCTTAGTATTCTACAAGTTTAATCGACATCTATATTCAAATTAGCTTAATCTATCTAGTAGAGTTATCAAACGCCCACACAAATAATCATCGCAACACACGTATTGACAATTTTCGACTTTTCAGACTAATTTAAATATAGGAAATACAAACTATTGTCTATTAAATTGTCTTTTCAATAATAATTCGAGTCACTCACACTAATGTTCGATTTGCATCGCCAATAAATGTTGTTTGTAGTTTCAGTTTATATTTATTTATTATTTTAATAAAAAAAATATTAAAACCATTTTGACAAAATGGGTAAGTTTGGCAATTAACTCTGTGACATATATATCCTTATTTTTTAAATGTGTTGTATAGAACCCATAGATTTGTGATATCATGCAGCAGGCATGATGACTGATCCATAGATAATAAAATATAGGATACTTTATCAATATATAGGTAAACAATAACCAAATAAATGCAAGAATGTTTAGTTACATACTATAAATCTAACTCAATGTACATATTATCTATTTATATTATTTAAAGTAAATAATTTTATAATTAAATTACCCGCACAATTTAAAGCAACTTTTGTAACAAATTAAATAAACTAATAGAGTAAATGCATTCACCTAGCTCTTGTAACTTAAATATTTAAAAAATATAATACCTAAGAGGATAATATAATGTTTTTTACTTTAATGTAATAAGCTCTGAACCATACTTATCTACCTGTACATATTATAATAATTTGTTAGTAGCGTTTGCGACTGCTGTACTAGATTGCAGATAAAATTGCGCTGTAGGCTAAACTCTGTGGTTTTTAACAACGCATTATGATGATATTTTTTTTAGATTTTGTAAATAAATAAAATAAAAATATATAAAACTATTTTCATAAACGCGATATTTCTTACAGCTATCAAACAAAATTCATAACTTCAAATGAAAAGTACCAAAGCGTGACGTCAAGATTATGTAGGCGTTTGTTTCGAGCGTTTGGCTGAGACTAGTATTAAATTAATGTGAATTTAAAATTGTATTATCTCGGGCAGTTTACGTGTTAACAAAGTAATTATTTTAATCATGTTTTTAATATCGAGGGGTATTTCAATAACACAAAGAAATAAAACATATTTATCATGCTTTTATGCATAGATATAATAATATAATATGGGTTAAAACCGAGTCCAAAGTTACCATTTCATGTTGTAGTCGGTTGATGGGCGTCGCTGCACATCTATTAACGTAACAGGTGGAGGGAACTGCGCCGATGAGTTACTGTTATATTTATGTCCGTGTGTTCGTTTTGGGAGTATAGTTGCTATTTATTGGCAATACGTGGCATATTGAGAGAGAAGACGGCTTAAATTAACTTCAGGAAATTTGGAATTTTAAGTTTAAAATACCTTTGTTGTGTCTGTAAAGTAAGGTGGGATGGTGGCAAATAAGTGGGCATATAAGGTTATTTTAAGGGTTTGATGCCCGATTAAGACAAATAGTTACTGTGTATGCATAAACAAGATGGTTGTCTTGGTCTCGATGTTATCTATGAAGAAGTATGTTTTTACAAAAAAAAGTGTAATATGTTTTAATTAGTAACAGTTATTCTAGCACCCATAGTATAAGTTCTGCTTAGTTTACGACTATATGGCAGAGTGTGGATGTTGTGTGATATTTTTTTTTATATTCAAAATGAAGATTCAAGTCTCATTACTAATTCAAATATAACATACAATTCAATAATGCCAAATGTACAAAATATGTCCATAATATTTTTATATCACACCAGTAAAGTTACCTTTCGAACACCCTTACAAACATTCGAATAAAACCACAATCGATTCTAATCTTAACAAACATAATCCAAACACCTTAAAATAACCATAAACACCAACAAACGTCATTAAAAGCCATAGACAGCACAATGATCAATAAAAACAACCTACGAAGGAGGTTCCACTAAAATTTTAATTAAATATATCGAAATAAAATCATAAATACGGTGCGACGTAAATTCGTACCTTTATTAAAGCCATTAGGACGGAAGCTCTTATATCTCGATATTAGTGATGCAAAGAATACCAATTCTACAAATACGAGTATAAATAGTGACTTTAGTATTTTGCGTATACAAATATCTATCTATACGAATATTATAAATTACAAATATTTTCTTAAGAATAAAATTGCAAATAACATAACATCAGATTTTTATCATATTATTTAATAAAACACACTTGACCAGTTATATTTAGGTCCCATGAGATAGGTGAGACACAGGCCCAATCCTAAACTTTGTACTGCTATTGAGAATTTCCTTACAGAAAAGAACAAAATAACAATCACGATTCACAGTACTAGTCTATCAGTGAAATCACATTAAGTTATATGCATTTAGGTACATTATTTTACATAATATTTAGCCCTCTAACCAACAATTTTAAAATTATTAATTCATTTATGATTTGCTGTGTAACGAATACAAAATATTCATATTCATATTCCTCACATCACTACTCGATATTATTATTGTATTTCCTCACACGATTTTCGAAGTACCCTCCGTCCTCAGTAATTCGTAGGGGACGTTTGGTCAATACAATTACGCCAGGGCAAGATTTCACACGTACAATTTGAATTTTAAACAATAGTTTGTCATATAAATTTAATTTTATGCCCTCATGTTTATGGATACAGGGTGATGGTTATGAATGAAATGATTTATACGGGTTTTCGAAATATTGAAGGGTTTTGAAAAGGTCTACTGTAGTGCTGTCTCCACAAAACTTAGCAGATTTGTGTCAAGCTGTTTTTATTAATATTTAAAGTATCTAAGAGTTAGTAATTATTTAATTATTGATTTAAATTGTAAGAACCTTAAGGCTGTACGATGTTTTCCTCTTTTTTTAATGGGACATCCGAATTAGGACCGTGTAGGAAGAGAGGAGTGGTGCGGAGTAAAGAGTCGAAGCTGTCAGGTAATATTTATCGAAGCAGAGCGAAGCGCTAAAGAAAGTAGCGAAGTAGAGAGGAGATGAGGAAATAACGAAATCTGATTGGTTATTCAAGACACAGCTCCACTCCGCTTTGGTGGCAACTGAGCCTTCCTGTATCACGGGGGATTTTGACAAATACACATTTCACAAACGCATAGCACACCCATGATTTTTTATTATCTTTCTTTCATCTAACTGTCTTTATTTGTCATCTCCTAAATCATGCTGTTTAAATATTTATTTCGGTATTTATTTAGCTCCAAGTAATCAATCAGTATTAAAATTCATCAAAATATTTAATAAACAAACACCGTAATTACTTTCACGAGTCAAATAAATTGAAATTCATCAACATTTTCGCGTCCCACATTCACAGCGAAAAATGCCAGCGGAATTGGATGACAGCAATATTTTTAATATACCATCATATCAGGACATCCTGTAGAGTAGTGTAGTGGACTATAACCAAAATAAATTGTCGTTTTAAACAAGGGATGGACGAGGGTTTACGCAATTAACTCGCGTCGTCGTTAAGAATAAAACATTTGGATTCGGTGGGACACCGTCAGCCTTGCTTTCAAACTATGGACGTAACTTTCAACTGTTTAGGTGTAAGAGGAGGTTATACCACGCTCTTTTAACGACCGGTTTTAAAGTACCTACTTTCTTTGATTAAAAAGGTTTTAAGTGCCGCTAGTTTCAAATAAGAGATATGATCCAGAAGCAGGTAAGGGCATATAATAAAATTAGGCATTGTATTCAGTTTTCAATCTCTGGGTTTTCTGTAAGATTGAAGACTAAATGCTTGTTCTTTCAGGTTTAGGTTTCAAGTTCACTAAAGCATTGATATCTTATTAAAGTATTATTATTGATGAATCTACGTACTAGATTCAAAACTAGTCGGCATATCCCGGCTAAAATAACGTGAGTAACCCGTATTCTCAATATAATGTCTTCACTTCACGTTGGTTTTAATAATGTTACTTATTAAAATATTTTGAAATAAAATATTTTTTAATGCCAGCATCAAATAAAGATTTCGTGATTAAAATACTACACCACGAACTAGTTCACATAAGCTCCATAGCTGATTCTAGAGAGATACTCTCAACAACCATTTTTGTATAGGGAATGCAATACAGCCATCACTTACCAACCAATCAGCTCAACCCCTCGTTTTACATGCGGCTCTCAGTACCCCAACTTTTAGTCCTTCATAATATTTTAACCAAAAGTTAGCGCGGTGTAATCCGCTTTGAAACGATTGTGCCTCCAGTTAACGGCTTTTATTGCTTGTACAAAACGAGTGGAACCACAAAATACTAATTTCCCTTTCTGAAAACGTATCAAACTTTTCTAATTACTGTAAATGCGATGTCCTACGCGTTTTTGCTTGCAATCTTGTTAGGTTAGGTTACCAGCCGCAAAGATGGCACTCTCACTCGTTTATATTGCTTTTTTTTTTTTTTTTTATATATATAAGAAATCAATTATTAAAATTATGATATCTTATTTACATTACAATCTAGCCTATCAAGACTAATAAGTAATATTATGTTAACCTAAATTGCTACGTTTATATTGCTGTTGTCAATGTCTTCGTCTCAGTTTAACTGAAGTAAATATTTTAAATTGTATCTTCATTTGACCAGTTTCTCTTATACGGAGAGAAAAAAATTAGCCAGGTGCGCGTCGGGATACGCGCAATCGGGCTCCGAAGTTAGTCGTTACAACATATTTTTGTCTTAAAAGGGGTTTTCTGTATTAAACAAGTAACAAAAACATACACGTCATTATTTTCAAAGCTTTTTGTATAATGTACGGACTATTATTCCAAGTAACAGCATTTTTCAATTTGGGTTCATATTACTCTTGAAATAATAAAATTAACCAGCAAATAGTACCACCATTATTTTAGCAGATTTTCTGCTTTAAAAGGGAGGAGGGACGCCCTTTTTTTCAGGGAAGGACGTCCTTTTTGAGCAAAAATTTGCTTACAACTCCGCAATGTTTCGTAGAGACCTATCTAACAACACCCCTTACTATGGGGTAGACGACAGAAAAAAAAACATCCCTGCTTTAAATAACCGAAAAAAAACAAGATTTAATTCTACCACTTTCTTGATAGTGAACGTAAACGTACGTCTTTTTTACGGGATATAATCCAACCCACACGCCCACCACTGTGACTCCTGTGACACCAGGATCTACAGCGGTAACCAACTGTAAGGCACCGTGCATGACACACGGGCAATCCCAGGGAGAGTTAAAATTGTCTTGGAACCCGCAACGAATTTAATCAGAAGTATATAGTTGAAGTTGGAAAGTATGTGTCTTTACTTACACGTCTACACAACACGTTTTACGTAAACTTACGTCTA
This sequence comes from Hypena proboscidalis, assembly GCA_905147285.1. Taxonomy (NCBI): domain Eukaryota; kingdom Metazoa; phylum Arthropoda; class Insecta; order Lepidoptera; family Erebidae; genus Hypena; species Hypena proboscidalis. The sequence continues at coordinate 20,943,723 of LR990136.1, read as the reverse complement.
CGTAAAACGTGTTGTGTAATACATATTTATGCAAATATTCTTTCTAGTACTAACGGCTTTAATGCTATGCTTCGAACAGACGGAGAAGGTGAAACTATAAAGGTTTCTTGAAGGTACTACGGCACCTTTAAAAATGTTTAAACTACCTCTATATGTGATTCGACACAGACTCTCTGTGTACTAAAATAAAATTACATGATATTGCACCTGTATTTCCATGATATTTAAGAAGGGCATGGCATTGTATACAGTACACTAACACCCACACTTTATCAGTGGAATCTACAAGCTACTCCCTACTTTCAATTGAAAGAAAATAAAGATTTAACGCTCATTACGAAAATAATCTAACTCCTCCCCCACATTGTGTGATATCTGTCTAAAAACCAATCTAACCAGTTAAAGTCTTAACCTATTCCCGTCAAATCACTCTAATAAGTGACGAAAGAGAAGTGAAAGGAAGAGTAATGAAAAATAATTCATTCAAATCAACCCAACTCAATAAATATATTTATCCCTTTAGGAAAATACCAGAAAATCAGAACACATAGAATTAATAGAATAAAACAACATCACATATGCAGCGGCGGACAATAATTCGCACGCGTTGTTCCGGACTTACCACGTGACCCACAAGATGGCGACCGGCGACCTTTTGCCGTAATCGGTGCTGCCATGTCTAATGGGATTCTCCTTGATTTCTGAGATTTTATGCTTATATACACTGTCCCGATGGTCAAGCGGTTGTGTAAGCGACCGCTAAACGTGAGGTATGAGGTTTGATTCCCGGATCGGAATCTTTTCAAAAGTTATCGGGCAGAAAATCTTTTGACTTAAAGCATATGGCGAATCAGTAATGTAATAATAATTTACTTAATATCAATATAATTCTAAATACCTTCATAATTGCCACAATAAGAATCTAGCCTCATCAGGCAAACAAAATGAAATTTTATCTTTAACTACACATAGCTGCAAAAATGGGGACATTCTCACCCAAAGGCTGGCCACCCTTAGAATATTGGGAAGCGTCTCTTAATGGCGTCTTTTTACGCTACCTGCTTGCTAATTGGAAATTAGAAGCCTAATGTGTAGGAGTTTAGTTACGAGTTGTATTGTTAATGCCAGTATTGCCAGCTCAATATACTGATGTTTTTGTCTTTTTCTATTTGATTATTTTCGTAAGTAACGTTTATTGGCAGTTTGAGACGATTTCAATTTATTTTATTTTGCAAAGAATGTCGGATAATATATAGAAAATTGACATCAGAAAATTATGTTAGACGCTAAAACCATTGACGGTTTAGTCAATGCAAATAGTTTTGATATTTTTTAATAAACTTCTATTTTTTATTGAATTTCGTAAAAAGCTCGGGCATTTAAAAAAATCGCACATGTACATGTATTACACACCATTTTCGAAATAAAACACATTCTACTAAGCTACTAAAATCATTAACAAAGTAACAAAAGAGCTTACAATGAACAGTGCACCTGATGATATGTGGCAACCGCGGCCCAAGAACAAATTACTTTAAATGGGTTGCTACGGACTCACAAAGCTAGTTGCCAGTTATAAGGTGTTTTTGCGTTTGCACTTATTAATCTTAGAAGTAACTAAATGTATATTGATTTTAAGAGACTTTGGTATCTTTTAACTTTTTCGGGTAATTCTACACTCCTCTTTATATACCTCCTTTAAGTACCATAGAGAATTACGAGGACACCTTTGCTTTCCCTTCCCACATTATTAGACATTCTCGAGCATTATAAAACAATGTCACCATTAAAACAACAAAATCGTTTTAATATCAGACAAAAATAAATAATACGAGTGTTGCCCTAATTAGATCACCTATGAATATTGCACAAGATGGCTGCCGCGTTCGCGCCATCTGTCGGTTGTAAAGCGAATTTATTTATATATCTAATTGCTTCGTACGGCAAATGCTACGCGTATTGCACTTAATACCTTTAATATTCCGCTTAAAAGCACTATTCTGCTTAAAACAAGGGTTATTGTAAATGTCGTCAAGTTTTAGTGTTCTGTCTTTTGGAATTAGGTTTTAAATCATTTTTGTTTGTGTTGCCATTATGAATAAATAAAGGATATTTGGGTAATTATACAAATTACGTACTTAAAGTAAACGGTTATGGTGAGTTGCTTAACACATCTACTCGCTGACTGAATTTTGGATTCGATTCCCCGTATAAGATAAATCATTATTATTGTGTAGGTAATTTGTATGTGTGATTTGTACCTTTGTATAAGCCTTACAATACGGGGCTCTAAGACAACTGCCAGAATGTATGTATGAAAGAGGGAAATAATTATATAATAATTCATATTGTTGTTGTTTCTTACATATATTTCGAATAGCTATTGCATATAAATTTCATTCATTTAATAAAACGCATAATTATCTAAATTAAATAATACTTAACGTACCTTATCTTCTTTTATTTTAATTTCTATCAGGAATATTGTAAGGAAGAAATATTATAGAATGTAATAGGGTATGTTTATAGAATTAAGTAGTTTTTAACGACTTGGAAAATTACAAGAAAATTCCATCAAAATATCGTCAATCGTGAGTACGTCTGACATTCATAGCCTTCATAATTTATTCTCAATAATAATATCCATATTCCACCACATACTGTAATGTAATTACCATCCGCTTGAGTGGTAAGTCTGCGAGACGCCATTAGCCATCCAATGCGCCATAAAATACCGTAGACCCCATGATAAGCATTAAAACATTAGAATGTGTACTTCGATAGATAAATCACGGTTATGGTGTAGGATGACGTAACTGCTATTTCAAAAATTTTAATTTTGTTGTTACATATCGTCGTTGCGCCTGCAAAAGTCGCTATGTGATTTTGTACATTTTTTTGTTTTTTATACCATTTTGATCCTTATTCGAATGCGCACAAGGTGCAAAAACCGATTTGTGAAAAACCCAATATTAACGAAGTTTTAAAAAATAGCCATGTGACGTTAATACTCTCAATGTTCCTCAAAAATAATTATGTGTTTCAAATCACATAGCTAAAAACGATTACTAGAACTTAATTATGGTCCATTGCGCCCGACATGTGTTTATCGGCACATAGCGATATTTGTGTACAAGTTTCAACTTGCACCATCGTGCAATGCACAAGTCGAGCGTCACATAGCTAATTTCTTCTACGATTTTAGTTAGTGCAGTTTTGGCGGTTCATGAGATCAGTCGAGAAATTGTTTGTGGAATTAATTTAAATGTTTATTTAGTAGTAATTTGTGTTATAAAGGTTGATAGTGTACCGTAGTTGAAAACTACGCAATATGTAAGTAAATTAATCGCTATTCTATACTAATTCATAATACCTACTAATAATTATCCTTATATCAACTTACAGAGGGGTATAGTTTGTAAGGTACCTACTTATAACTTTTAGCATGTATGAGGGTTTTAGAGCTAATACTAATATTAAGCTGTTATATTAAGTGCAATAATTACGCTGCAATCTACCTACATGAGCATTGCTGGGCTGTTTGGGTTCTTTTTCTTGTTTAAAAGTGGCTGATGATTCGGCGGGTTATTCTGTTTGTTACTTATCATTTTTGTTTATGTGTTTGTATGTTACCTAAATACCTACCTACCAGGCTAAATTTAATAATTAATCATGATTATGAATGTGAACGTTTGCCGCTTTAACTAACTTGGGCTGTGGAATCTAACGCTTTTTTTAATTCCTAAATTTTCAGATATTTTTAACGATGTCAAGATTATGGAGGAGTAGTAAGCTGGTAGCATTATGCAGGAAAGATGAACAATCGATTACACGGTTGGCTGCAGAGCTGGAAGAAGAATCTTCTGTACTGTTCCCACAATCACCAACTCCACAAGTTAGCTTCAAACAGACAGAGAGCGTCGTCAGAATGAATGCCGAATCTGAAAGCACAAGTACAGCAACGAACGAGGCAATTGATTCAGTTAGTACTGCTGCTTCACAAACATTAGTAACTATTTCTTCTACAGCTTTTGAAGACGACAGAGTATACGAACAAAACGATATAATTGATATGGATAGAGTATCAGCTGCTGGGTCTATTACAACTACAACTCAAACTTTTGTAACTGTTACTGCTGCTTGTGCTGATATGTGTGACATGCCTGCTAGTTGTTCTGTAACAACACGAGACAATTCTTTGCCACATAGTTTAGATACTACTTTCAGTGATGTTATGCTGCACCTAAATGACCAAACAGGTTGTTTTGAGCCGGTTCCATTAGAACTTGAAGGCGAAAATGATACTGAGGAGATTGAGAATACTACGTCAGAGACTAGGAAAAGGAAAAATAATCAGAATTTAAGGCTTTTAGGCAAAAGTTATAGAGGACATAAGATAGTTAAAGTAGAGGACAGTTCTGTAGTACAAGAAGTTTCAAAAGATGGTAGACTTATGAGAGAGAAACCTTGTAATCATGGAATTGCCAAGCTCTCTGAGAGAAGTTTTTTGTGTGGGGCTGTAAACGATGTAGTGCGGATAGATATTTTTAGATATTTTTGGCAGTTGGCAACATGGGATGCTAAGAAATCTTATATTAATGGGTTAATTCAAGTTCGAAACGTATTGCGACGTAGAAAATCAGGCGTAAATGTACAAAAAAAGGCTTTTGGATTTGATTGTTATTTGCCCACCATGAATGGCGAGAAAGTGCGTGTTTGTAGAGATTTTTTTCTTGCTACGTTTGATTTAAAAAAAGATACATTACAATTATGGATTCGATCTAACGCTACTATAACAGAGAGTGGTGAAGGTAAAAAAAGAAGAATTGATAGAGTTCGTAATCACCCTGACACAAATACTCTTAAGTCTGATTCTGTGAATGAGTGGCTAGAATGTGTACCAAAAGTACCAAGCCATTATTGCCGAGCAAATACTTCCAGGGTATATGTAGAAGAATCGTTTGAGTCTTTCAGCCACATGCATTCTGTATACTCTGCTTGGTGCCTATCAAATAATAAGTATGCAGTAAAGAGAAAGAGGTTTCAAGAGATACTAAGTGGGCATAAGATATCGATATATAAACCAAGGAAAGACCAGTGTGATGTTTGTGTTAGCCACAAGCAAGGAAATATTTCAGATGACATGTATCAGCTACATATAATTAAAAAAGATGAAGCAAGAACAGCAAAAGCAAGAGCTATTGAAGAAATGTCTGATGATGTACTTGTAGTGTCAATGGATATGCAAAGCGTGTTACTGTGTCCTAAGCTTCTAGTTTCAGAACAATATTACAAAATGAAATTGGCACTACATAATTACACTATTTATGTTAAAAATACAAAAGATGTTTATTTATATATTTGGCATGAAGGCGATGGCGGAGTTACTGCTAATAATGTAACCAGTTGTATTGTGGATTTTGTTGAAAAATATTGTAATGGTAAACAAAAAGTAGTTATGATATCAGATGGTTGTGCCTATCAGAATAAGAACAAAATACTAGCCAGCGCATTGGCTAATGTTAGTGCAAAGAAAGGCATTGTAATCGAACAAATTATTCTTGAAAAGGGACACACCATGATGGAGGTAGACAGTGTCCATTCTACACTTGAGAAGAAATTTAAACCTCCAATATTTTCGCCATCTGATTATGTGTCTCGAATGAGACAAACACGGCCATCTCAGCCTTACATTGTTAATTATTTAGATTACACCTTTTTCAAAAATTACGAGATGGTGCCTGGCAATTACTCTAGTATAAGACCGGGGCGAAAAACTGGCGATGCTACAGTGACCGATATAAGAGGACTTCTATACGTTAATGGCGAATTAAAATACAAATTACGTCATTCTGATGACTGGGATACTTTACCACAAAGAAGAATAAACATGACTGGTATAAGAGAACCTACCAATTTATACAATTGTCCATTGAAAATTGATACAACAAAATTTAACCATTTACAAAGCCTAAAACAGTACATGCACCGTGATTATCACTTATTTTACGACAATTTAAATTTTTAATTTTTTTTGTCTTGTATACCTACATTTTTCATAAAAAATTAATGTAAATTTTTCTTTAGTTGATTTATTTGTCGAACTTTTTAATTATATTATATAATACCTATAAATAATTAGCTAAGAAAAGCCTTTATGTTTGCAAGTTTGATGATTAAAATTAGATTTTTATTTCAAATTGCTGTTTTATTATATAGCTATGTGTAATTAAAAACACGAGTTTTGACTACATCGTCCCATCTATGTGCTCTATAACACTTGGCGAATATTTTGAACCCAGATAATTTCCGCTATGTGCCAAATCCATACAATTTATTTTTTAGTAAATTAGGGCTTTACGTTATGGTTTCAAAAACAGTTTAATACTACGTAAATTTTATCATTATATTACCATAGAATTGTATTTTTCTCTACCTCAGATATATTTGGAATAAATCGGTTTTTACTTGCTCCTGAAAAATAGGTCAAAAACACATAGCGATTTTTGCACACGCAACGACGATATATAAAATTAGTCCTATAATTCTAAGGAGACTGTTGCAGTGGTGTCTAGCATCCATATTTTACCAATTTCATAATTAGGCTCCACGTAATAGGGACAGTGGTCTTTATTTATTCTCAATATGTGTAGATAATTAAATAATAATAATATCCGTATTGTATTCTACCACATACTGTAACAAAATTCCATGCCCCTTGAGTGGTAAGTCTGCGAGACGCCATTAGCCATCCAATACGCCATAAAACACCGTAGACCCCATGATGTACATTAAAAACATTAGAATGTGTACTTCGGATAGATAACTCACGGTTGTGGTGTGGGTGCTGTAACTGACATTTTAAAAAATAAAAGGTTTGTTTAAAAAACTGTGCTATTCGAACTTTTTTTTTTTTTTTTTATCTAGCCTGCGTTGTCCCACTGCTGGGCAAAGGCCTCCCCCAAACGTTTCCAATCCTCTCTATCTCCTGCAGTTTCCCACCAGTTGTGGTTGTAGGCATCTAGGTCGTCCCGCCAGCGCCTCCTAGGTCTACCCCGACGACGGTGTCCTTCTTGGGGCATTGATTGTGTGGCAATCCATGCCCACCTCTCCGGATGCATACGTGAAACATGTCCCACCCAGTCCCACTTCAGCTTAGCAGACTTGCTTACTTACATAAAATTCAAACTAGACAAGCGTTTTTAAAAACACTTAAACCCCATTTTCAACAAACTTTTTCAACCGCGGCTAACACTTTTTCACACTTCACACGGCTTTCAATATATTATCTCTCTCATTAAATGTTTGAGCGGTACAGAGAGATTGAGAACCGTGGCTCAGCGTTGAACTAGGCCGGTGAAATTGGTCCAAGGGAGTTCATAAGCACAATAAAATTATGGTGGATGATATTACCATAAATTATTCACAGATTAAGATAATATAGTGCGTGGCATTTGTACAAATTAAAAAAATAACACAAACTTTACATACATTAACAGTGATTTTAACGCAACGTTTCATGTTAATTTGTGGAGTTCAACTTTTATTTTTTTTAAACTTGTGTGATTATTTACAAATACAAACACTTTTGACACTTTAAGCCACTGCAGCCAGCCAGTTACCGCGCCTTGCGCTACAGCAGCCATCCCAGCGGAGATATATCCAAGATTTATCTTGGATATATCTCCGCTGTTGACGAGTACAGTTTTTATTGCGTCCTATCATTACAGGGGCGAGGGTGTCTCGTATGTCTGTTTGTCTGTCTGTGTGTTGTGAGTTGTGTTAGGGCGTGATGTGCATGCTGATTTGCGTTTATAGTTTCATGTGGACTTAAGTTGGGCTTGAAATGTGGGCTCAGGTTGGGCTTAAATATTAAACTAGCACTAGGGAGGTTAGGGCATATTCTTATTCAAAGGTTAAACCTTCACTGATGATGTCCTTGAGCCTTTGAATTGATTAGACTAAGTTCTTTCTGAGTGATCAAAATGAAGATCATTTTATCATTATAATTAGCTTGTATATATATCATTATAATTAGCTTGTATAAAAACCAAACATAAAGACAGAATTATGCAAAATTGAATTGAATGCTTATAAACTGAACTAACATTTTTATTCTTAAAAGGGTTCTACCTTAATACTTCAAACTCATTTGTATTAAAAACATTTTATACACAAAACATTGAATCACAACATTTCCCTAACAATTCCCAAAGCAAAATAATTTCAAATCAACATTATCACGTAAACACCAAAAATATTTGTTCAAACATTTAAATGTATCAAAACAGTAGCTTTGTTTATTGCAAATTAAATGCAATTTAACCCTCAAAAAGCATTCGACATTCCACAACAAATTCTGTACCAAATTGGTGGAGGATCTAGCCACGATGTTTATAGAGAGGAGAAGGGGGCTAAAGTAACCCATTTGAATGCATACTTTTCCGTCACTCAAGGCGATATCGGGCTGGAGCGAGCGCGGAGCGTGTTACGAAACGACCAACAACTAAAGACCTTTCCCTCCCCCCTGATTTATGTACTGAAACTGATTCGAAGGGGGAGAATACCCAGTTATCGAAGTTCAAGTTACACTGGTCGTTTGCTTGTACGAGCTAACTTGTCACATACGCGATTAAACCCGATTGTGATGTAGGCTCACAGGATAACTGTTGATTTGATTTTATGTCACACCAAAACGTCTGTCTGTACGTTTATTGCTTATAAAGTCTCGTTAGCTTGCGTTCTGTATCGACAGATAAAATTGCCAGTTAAACTGTTATGATCGCAGCTGGATTTTGTGTTTCGAATGACAATTATTTTTCTTTTTTTAAGCGCTGTGTTGTTAGGACGATCTTGATGTTAAGCGATGACGATTGGCAGATAAATGTAGTCTGCGGCTCATTCTGGAAATTGCTATTGACGTTTTACACATAATTATATGATTTTTATTAAAACAAAGAAAAACAATTTTCATTATTTTAAAATATGTGTAATTGTAAAATTAATATGTTTAATGTAATATAAATGTTTTTATTACTTCCCAGTTTACTGATATTATAATGACCAAAATAAATTAATCTTAATTTCTAAAAAAATTAAAATAAGATCAACATTATATTTAGACATAATGAAAATGTTACTTTCCAATTACAATCACAAATTAATTTTGGGTAATGTGTAAATTATAATTATTCAATGAATGAAAGAGTGATTATAACTTTCATGTGTGAAAGCATAACACGTTTTACTAAATTATATAGGTAATATCAAATAAAAACACTCAATATCAAAAAGACATTTTCTTTAACTAACAAGAAAATGAAGACAATCTTACAAAATCGACGAAATCTGTTGACGAAAGAAAAATAAAACAGTTTCGTTTGCCAAAGCAAAGAAAGTGATGACACGCAATAATTCTGTGAGGACAACACGTCTGATGACGTCACTCATATCAAGAAAAACACAAGTAAAGTCCAAGTCGATTTCACAAATCACCGAATCCGACCCATCTGTTTATTGCTGCTGATACCCAAGCTATTGTAGGATTGTACCTTTTTCCCAAATAGAAATGAACAAAAACAATTCGTTCACTCAATATCATCAACACCGTACGAACACATTCTGTTCGGAAAACTTTGCGCCAAACTTCCGCACCCCAAACGCACAATAAATAAAGGAGGGGGGGGGGGCACAACAAAAACTCGCGCAGCCATCACCTAGCCGCGTCACCCTGCTCAGATTTCATTACCATAAAGAACTGGAAGCCTTAAAACCCCCCGGCTGTGTAAAAGGTGACGAATACCGACCACTTCAATAAGACCTTTCCATGTTTCCCCGACCTCCCCTCGTTGCTACAAATTTCATGTTCAACGAAGAGGGTGGGAAGGTCTTGCTTGGCTGGTTGGTGGAAATCCCTAAGCGGGCCGGTCCCGGCGTCGAAATGTGCCCGTAAATCGTCATAAAACTGTCTGAATCCATGATGTGACGCTGCCCGGGGGTAATTAAACGGGAATTTATAGTTTTGCGCGAGTTACCCCAGTCCCCCTTCGGTTTGCCAACGTCTCATCTTGACGGAGCTTGCTTTTTGTTATAACGTGAAACGCGAGTGTCAATATATTTGGTATATTCATGGTGAACTTGATTAGATTGTGGACTGATATGTTACTGTGTGTATGTGATATGTGTAGTCTTGTCACTATGAGGTTTCCATGTGTGTGTGACGGACTATGTTATATTTGATCTTATAAAATCTTAAGCGAACTGATAGTATTGTGTATCAAATAGCTAATTGGCATGCTAAGCAATAGGTAACAATATCTAATATTAAATAATGATTCATTTACTTTCATATTCATTGCATTTTATTAGTTAGGAAAAAAAAATTATATTTTTTCCTTTTATTTTTTATTACTGATGGAAATGAATACTGACCAAGTATGGAAACTGTGGTTGCAATGAATATCGCTATGTCACATTCACCCTGTATTATTTAATATTCTAGATCTATCATTCTAGATTAAAGATTATTTTTATTTGCTCTGTAACTATAATGTTTGTTGACGTGTTGAAACACCCCTTGGGGTATATGAAAATCAAATGATATGACTTTGAGTTAGACTGAGTTCATAGTTTATTGTTTCTATCCATTTCACACATTACTGTTTGACTGAAACCAAAAAGACAAAAATCAAACCACATAACTAATTTTCACAAGCAACACACATTAAAATTCTGTTTCCCAAAACCCACCGGTTTAAATAGCGATTCTTTTAAAAGAAATATGTTCGTATGTCTAGAGCAAATCTCACCAGATTTAGTGCCACGTAAATCCGCGAGGTGGCGCTGACGGTAATTAGCATCTTGAAGGGACCAGGTAGATAGATTACGATGTCATTATGCCCTGACTAATGCTGGATTGAGGGTTTTATTTTGAGGAAAAAGTCTGAATATGGTTTTAAAGTTGCTACTAATGAACATTTTATCAAGCTGAACAAATTTTATTTTTTTACTTTATATTGTTCCTTGAGGCCTAAAATAATCATTTGTGCAACAAGAGAGCAAAGTTCGTATTTTTTTCGAGTGCTAATTTTAAGTTCCGAATTTGCGAAAGATTAATAGAAGAATCACGAGCGTAGCGAGTGATTCTTTATTAGAATCTTGAGCGTAATGAGGTACTCAATAGCATGATTCGTAAATAACTTTGATCTCGTGTCACACCTAAGCTCAAAAAGGCGGGAAAACTCAACTTTGCTTCAAGCGGGACTGACTCAGAAGCACCACTGAAATGACATAAGCAAAAACGAATTTTACTCACTGTTTTCATCCAACAAAGAAACGACTTTTTGAACTGCTGAGGTGAAAGAACTCTTTACATCTTTAACATAATAATATTGTTAATTTACATATAATATGTATCGATTATTTCTCGTCGTGCCTAATTTAGTTAAACTTTAGAGAAATAACCAATATAATTTTATGGCAGTAACAAGTAAAAAAATAAAATACGAGGACTATTTTGAATTAAATAAAAGATTATTATAAAATTAAATAATTATGCATAATTAATTAATCGTGAACAGTTCAAGATTGCCACGTACCCAATGCTACGAGAAGTGCTACGCGGCTACGAAGTTGGCTACGATAGGAGGAACGTGAGATAGTGATGGTAATACTACGTAAACGGCTACGCAATTAAATGATGCAAATGATCTCTTTTATAATAAACAATACGATTTTATGTATTATAATGATGAGTGTAGCGCCTGAAATTAATTGGCATAAATATTATAATAAGTATTAATTAAAACCATTTTTTTACAAACTAGCCAAAATTAGCGCTAATTTACAACTTTTGAATATGTAATACTCAAATGGCACATCTTTAAACCTATCCAAAAAAAATTAACATGCTAAAATGAATATAATAATATGGCGATCTACCATAGTGATGTCAGCAGTTTTAAAAGCAAATTAATATTAATTTTTTATTTATTATTTAATTGACGAAAGTAATTAATATTATGAACTAGCTGACCCGGCGAACTTCGTACCGCCTAATTATTGGAGGCATATTTAGTAAGTCACAAACACACGACACAATACTTTTTTAATTTTATTGAAATTTGTTGCTTTTAGATTTTTGGGAATATTAAAGAATTATAGTATAGATGCACAGTAAAGAGACGTTTACATTTCAAGTGTCATTTTACCATAGACAATTTTTTTTTGAGTGAATACTGACAAATATTTACACTATATCTATCAAACTACATCTGTCCTTTTTTTTTTGACGGTGGCCATGGTTAAGAAAAGAAGAAGAACTACATCTCATTGACTACATAAAAAAAGGCAGGACTGAGTCTCTTGAAACACTTACTGAAGCACCCATAGTAAGTCACACGTACACACAGAACACACACATTGACACAATAGTAAGTCAATCGCCCGCCATTAGGCTTTGGACTGTGCTGTTGCTCGGATGTTCAAGTAAAATAATTATAAATGCCGTCTTGTGTTGTGAAAAGCTGCCGAAACCATAGCGCCTCGACAAAAAAAAACCAGGGGATCACTTTTCATAGGTAAGCAAGTAATATATTCAGCTTATTGCCGAAATTATACTGTTTTCGTAAAAAATTATACCAAAACTATCAGTGTTGACAGTCAATAAATATTTTCATTTACCCTGAATTTGGGTAAATATTTTTTAGTAGTATAATACATTTAGTATAAATTATTATTCTATGTTTAATAGATTTCTTGCTGCAAACGACGCATGGAAAAATTATTGGATAAAAATAATTAGAAACTGCAGAAATGATAACAGTTGGTATCCATCAAAATAAAGTGTAGTCTGCAGTATACACTTCGAGGAAATTTATTTATATAAAACAAAAGGTGGACTTATTCGCATTGTCAGCTTTGCCGTACCAAAAAAGGTAAAACAATAGTATATTGTTTTAAATAAAGTATTAAATTAATAAATAACAGTACTTTTAATCTAAAACTTTTTATTTCATAGTTTAGTTTAATATTATTATTTTTTTCTTTATTTTTTATTTGCCAATATTTATTTGAAATATTGAAAAATCGCATGTAAGTGAATCTAAGCTTCGTGATTGTTGGTTTAGTTTAACTTAGATATTTTATTTGGTTTGTACATTTTGTTGACGTTTTCAAGCACTTTCTGATAGTTTATGTAATGAAGAATTTTTGTTTTTTTATTTTTTGATAACTGCCATAACTTACCCTACTATCCGATTTCGGCTTCACGTCCTAAACTGGGACACCCTGTATATCACTAAAGCATCTTCACCATCTAAGAGTCAGCAAGCGCCGTAGTAGTCGTAATTTTAAAATATTTTTCAAAAACTGGGAAGCTGCACTAAAGCATCTTCACTGCCTTGCGTCAAGGAGTGCCCAGAGCAACGAATTTTGTACATATTTCCTTAATAAAAACAAACAACTTTCACCTGAAGGCCCGCATCGCCTGCTAGAAATATAAAACAACTTTGTTTTGAAATTCAAACATAAAGTTGTTTTATATTGTTTGGTTTTTGGTCACGGTAGTATGAAACTACCTAAATACCTATATGAAACCTCTAAAATATTTATTTAAATTATTGTAAAAATGTGGGTAATATTTCTCATGTCTGGTAACCCCTTACACACGCACACAAACAGACCGCTGCCATTTTGGTGCTTCAATCATTTCTAGGTGACATTACGTCCTGCCTTTTTTTATGTAGTCTATGCTACATCTGTTATCGAGAAAATAAAGAATTCAAACAACTATAATATTTAAATTGTTGATATTTTAAAACTATTTTCCAGAAGTTATAGTGAAGCTATATATCCCTCAACTCTAAAAAATGCATTGTCCCTTTTGTAAAAAGTGGATGGAACGGCAGAACAAAAATAATAACTGTCCAGGTTGTATTAAATTATTAATTAATTTCAGTATTTCTCCAATTAAATGTTTCTTTTTTTAACATGAGATGACAAAACCAAGGATGTTAAAGTAGGAACGCAGTAAAAAGTCTTTAAATCTATGGACAAAACAATGGAACGTTCGGATACACTTATTATTATAATAAAAATATTTTTGAGAGTTGGTAACACTGTAAGGTTGGCACCCATCAAACTTGTCAACACATTAATTATTTTTATATTTTGAAATTTAAATACACGATGTTATGAGCAAAGTTGATATTATGTTGTCGATTCAAAAGTCTTGTTTTAATGCGTTCTTCAATTCGAGTGGAACTGAGAGTACAAATACCGTCAAATGTTTGACAGAAAGTAAGTGGTCAACTTTTATAAGGGAAAATGGAATTGTCGTCTTACTCTATCTAACTCGCAATTTTTCCTTATTTGCTCACCGTTTAGACCTACCCTGGACTACGACAAACATTTTAAAACCAAAATCAGCTCAATCGGCCCAGCCGTTCTCGAGTTTTAATCAGACTAACGAACAACAATTCATTTTTATTTATATAGATAACACTAAAGAAATATAAAGTTACATTAAATAAATTGAAAATATATACATAGGTAAAAATAAAAAGGCAAATATTTACATTAAGTTAGGCGTCATAGTATTCCTCCGCATCGATCTCGGTTGTGGGGACCGTGTTCATCGAATTTAACTAAAAACAATGATTATTTATTTCATTATTTGAAACTATTTGTTAATGGTATACAATTTTTTATTGGTATTGTTTTCATAAAAATCAGCATAAATATAATAAAAAAGGCCAAATTTTATTATTTCTCAAAACTATTCAACCTATCCAACGCTATTCCAAACCTAAAACAATTACAACCGATAGTCACACTCCGTCCATACCTCTCCAATTCCATCCCAATATCCGAAAATATCCGACTATCCGAAATATCCGAAAGTGACGTCACATAACGGCGTCATCGGATCAAATCATCGTATCAGTGCGTGACGGACACCCGCCGTACGTGACTCGGGAACAGAACCTAAACCCCACGATAAATTGTGCTAACCGGCTGCTATAAGCTGAGCTCTATGTTGAGATGGGAAGTGTACGGGTATATTTTGGATGGAGAGGAATATATTGACTTCAGATTTAAATGATCTATGATTTCTGGTCACTAAGAATAAAATAAAATAAAAAGCCTTTTATTTCGTTGCAGAATAACAAAATTAAAAAAGAAAAACAGTTTAAAAAATTGAAAAATTTTTTGTTAGTATGCACTGCTTAAAAATTCTATGTTAGTATAAATATATTTTCCTTATTATAATATTATTATGATACATGATTACATGCTATTGTGTGCATGTATCTGCAAGAACCCCTCTGCAGGTGAAGGCCTCCTCCAAAGAAAGCCACTAAGAACTTACATGTTAATAAATGAAATAGATATGGATTGCTAAGAATTTTATCATTGTATTTAAGTATCATGTTAAGTAGCATTAGCGTTTGATAGAATCGTTTGTTGAATAATATGATACCTACCCATTATTAAACAGTATTTTTTTAATTTATAATTGATTTATATTGCATTTAGCCATGCTTAGCAATCTAATACTAAGAACAGATTACATTTATTTGAACTTTCGAGGCGTTCGAAAAGATTATGCATACATTAAAAAGATTAACACTTAACACACAATATTCTACAACTCACACACAACGCCATCTAGTCCCAAACTAAGCAGAGCTTGTAATATAGCTACTAGAATAACTGATACTAATACATAATATACTTTTCTTTTGTAAATACATACATATGATACATAGAAACACCCAGACTAAGACAAACCCCCATGTTCATGCACACAAAGATTTGTCTTAAGCGGGAATCGAACCCGCGACCTCGGTGTCGCAGGCAGGTACACTCACAACTGCGCCACCCGGTCGTCAATCTGACCAAATTTAAAAGTGACACAAGTTTGAAAAACGAACACAGCTGTCACTTTCATTTATGTGTGTTATATACTTATCATGCCAATTAGGTTATGTGTGAAATTAGGACTTAATTGACTTACTTGTTTGAATGTACTACTGTATAGAACCTCCTTGTAATATTTGTTCCTACATGTAATAACTGTAGTTCTTCACAGGCTGGTCGTGTTTCGCTCCGTCATTATTGAGTATGTTATTGCTGTTATAAATAAGACGCCCGTGCTATTGCGGAGATATTAAAATCTTTTGTTGTGATATTTCCACCCTGTGGGTGGCTGATAGCTGAAGAGTTATACCTATAGTAATGTTGTTTTCTACTGAGTACAGTAAATAATTTAAGAGTATTACGCAGAAAAACTTAGCTCATGAATCATACTATTTTACCTAGCCAATGAGATTTTTGTTAATTAATTAAAATATTAATTTAATCGAATATAAATAATAAACAAAAAATTAAAGACATTCATGCTAGTGTTATTTTTTTAATTATTAACATTATTCGATTTGAACACATTTTCATATAAAATATACAAGCATAAGTTGCTTATATAAGATTCGGGCTTGACATAAAATAGTATGAAAACTCTTAATAATAAAAAATACTTAATGATTTTTAACTTTCGCGATTTGTACACATAATTATATATTGTAGACACGGGTCTTGGCAGACGGCTCGTGACCACGATCGGTGTGATTCGATTGAAACTGTCGAGCAAAAAAGGTATTTATGCCTTTAATAATGTTTACGCGATTAAAACCTGTGTCTGCAATATTATATATAATAAATATTGAATTGTTTAAACTGCTTACGGTCTCTTAGAATAAAGGCTTTTGTAATTAATTCAGTTAACCTAAATTAAGTAAATTGTTTTATCATAATATGAAAAGTATAACTAGACTTTTCATATTATGATAAAACTATACTTACTATACTTTTACTTTTGACAATGTCGATTAATGTGGCATCAAAGAAATTTAGGCCATCCACCAAATGAACTGTTTCAAAAACTTCGATTTGACAGATACCTCTCCAATCATTAGTACATTGGTACTCTGAATAGGGAATGTAAAACCACGACATAGATCCATTCAATGGCAGCGTTCCATCAGTGCGTAAGTGTCTTACTAATTCTTTCTCTAATTGATACAAAATAATTATTGTAAACGTTTTGGTGCAAATTTTATTGTGGCGCACAGCACACGGTTGTCATACTGTATTTTTTTTGTATTTCGTCTCTATAAGTAAAAACTTGTAATTGGCTTACTGTTATTAATCTGTCACTACCTTACCTGTTATGTTTAGGTCCCATGGGATGGTGGGTAAACTTATCGCTATCCACCGACCACGATTTTAACTCCGTGCTGCTATTGAAAATTTCCTGACGGAAAAACCACCACTACATCAACGAGACAGTAAAAATATACACAGTACATTATATATAAATAAATAAATATTTCACAACTTACACAAAACGCCATCTATTCCCAAACTAAGTAGAGCTTACCCATAGTAGGTACTTGAATAACTGATACTAATACATATATATACTTTTCTTTTGTAAATACATACTTATTATACATAGAAACACCCAGACTAAGACAAAACCCCATGTTCATGCACACAAAGATTTGTCTTAAGTGGGAATCGAACCCACGACCTCGGCGTCGTTGGCAGGTACACTACCCACTCCGCCATCCGGTCGTCAATAGTCATAGAATACATTATATATATAAATACCATTATGTGTAGCTGTAAGATTTCCATATCTTAAATAAATAAAAGAATATTCGACTGCTGCCAAACAAATGAGTTTCTGTGTCATGAATATTACAATAATTAGTGAAGTTCGGTCGTTAGTAACAGTCGAATGCCATGGAACGCCATTAGACGTAACGCCTCATATCATGGAGAAGTCAGCCATAGAAACATTATTTTATTTCATTTTTGACATATCTTTTGTTAAAGGATTCGAAGAAAATTTATCGGTTGAAAATTTTGGACTCATAAACTTAAACTTAGTTTTCATAAGTTTTATGAATTAAAATTATATTCACTTCTTATTGATTATTCTTATAGAATTTAGCTATGCTTAGGAAATTATATTTCGAAACAGATGAAAAAATTATGGCAGGATTTGAACCAGTAACCTCTGCATACAGGGCAGCCGCTTTTACCACAAAGCTATGGTTGCCTCTTGCCAGGACCCTAAATTTCTTAACAGTATGTGACGTCAGTATATATATAGCGTCACGTTCATCCATTTGTACATATCTTAAGTAGAAAACATTCTAATATCTGCAACTCTACACTTTCAGATCCAATTTGACCAGTTTCTGACAAAGTTTCGGGTAGTTAAATGCTGGATGCTTCAAAAAAGTTTTGTCCAAAAATTTAAACAATAATGTTAAGGGTGAACAACCCTTATCACTTAGGGGTATGAAAAATAGATAGTAGCCGATTCTCAGAACTACTGAATATGCATATAAAATTAGGTAAAAATCAGTAAAGTCGTTTCGGAGGAGTAAGGTAACTAACATTGTGACACGAGAATTTTATATATAAGATTTTATAATGTTCATTTTTAGCTCCTCTATGGGGCTGTGGAAGTCTGAAGTAGTATCTACGCTTCGCAAAAGAATACTGATATAATCAGCTAATATTAGCCCTGAACTGTTATAACGGCTTAGCAATGAGAAACATTCGAACACCTCTCAATTGCAAATCTAACTTCTTTACGCATTCCTTTTTTATTGAAATACTATATTGCCAAAAGAATTATACATTATCTGATCTGTATAATAATTTGCAGTAACACGCAGCCTCCGTTTTATCTCCGCTCTGTGCTCATTAATTTCGGACTATTCCATTACACTTACTGATGTTAGTTTTAAGTTATAAGTTATTATCTGAGAGCCTAATTACCCCCTCCAGGCAACACTTAATGCCTTCGAAGATTTTCGTTTGTATAACTTTGGTACTCACATTTTGATATAAGGAATGGAAAACAGTTGGCTGGTTTTATGGCATAACTTTATTTTTGGAATGATTTTGAAGTAGAAGTGCGATTTTAGAACCAGGTAAGGTGAGCATGTAATCTTGCGTCAACTATGTCCTATTGTCATATACCTAGTGATACTTTCCTTGAACTTATTTCCTTGATGACTAAAATGTACACAATTGGAGGCATTTTTGATTGCCACAAGTTATTTTAATATTTCGTGAGGTTATAATATACCTACAGATTTACTAATAAGCCACAAGCAGATGCCACGCGTATTTTTTTCATTCGCCGAAATAAAATAAATAAAGGATCGGTTTACTGTTTATTAAGCCTTTATTTACAAAATTTAATAATATGTATATGATAATTAAAGCACGCCATGTATAATTTTATAAAGAATCTCACACATGGTTTAACAACATAAGGAATAGTTTCAAAAATATAAAAGGCATAAGTTTAATTTCATAAAGAGCAAAGAGAAAAATAGAGCATAACATTTATTTCAATTTAAAGCATTTCATTCATTCAAAAGCTCATGAAAAATTAAATTAAAATACAGTTTCAAAGCGATTCAGCGGCCGTAAACATTTTTATTAAAAACAAAAACATAGAATTTGCGGGAGAACTTTTGCCGCAAGAAAGGAGATAAGTGAACAAAGTTATGTGCCACTGGCAGAGGCTAGGGTAATTATAATAATTCACTTAATAACCGACTGTGAAACTGCGGTGTTATGTTACTTAGTTTGCATGTAAGTCATCTTTAAGTGGTAAATGAGGAGGTTGGAAGTTTGGTCACTTTTTTTGGGCGGACTGAGAATATTTTTGTTTGGGACCGTGCAAGTTTTCTCTTTTGTCCTTGTCGTCGACTGTTTTTGATTAACTGGTATGGACCTAGTTTTTTGTTTAGTGCACCCACCCCTCTGGGTTCACAAGGCAGCTTTTGTAGGCTCAGTTCTAAGTTGGGTGATTTCTTATCTAGGTACGTCAGATGTGAATGGTATCGAGACTTATAATAAACCTTTGAACATGAAAAAATATGAGTACTTCTTTGAGTAATACAAGAATCTTGCTAAACTGTTTATTGTAGAAAACAAGAATTTCATTATTTAGTACTACTGTAGATAGTGTGTCAATGTAATCAAGTCAAACGTAAAGAAGTTTAAAGTGAGTGTTAACTTCAGCAGAGCCACCCAATTAGCAAAATTATTATTATCATATGAACTTACAAGGAAAAAACCTTATTTTCATGGCGTTATAAAAACATATTACCTTAAACTTGCCTATGTGAGCGACAAGCTCTGCCATCTGTATTCCGGAGCATGCACTTAAAATACAAATCACCTCCGCTAGATGGCAGCACGTTACTGGTTGTCACTTTGACATATTTAAAGGCAAAAAAACAACATTCTCTCTTGAAACAGAATTGCTTTTAAATGACTGGGAGAATTTGCGCGCGATCTCGCGAATTTGTATGCAGATTTAAGAAGAAAGATGTCTGAGTGTGTTTTTCATTCGTGCAGACAGATTTTCTTATTTATTTTGTTCGAAATGTGTTTGGATTTACATGGATTCATTTGAATTTTGTAATTTGTTTGGATAATCAAAATAATTAAATTTACTTAACATATCAACTCGCAGTAGCTAGTAGTAAGAAAGAGGTGGAATTTCTTTTGATTTAAAAACAGCTTACTTCCTGTCGAAAATCTAGACCTATCCCTCAAGTAAATTTTTACCAAGATCGGTGCAGTGCAGCCTAGTGCCTTAGCCGTAAAAGCATAACAGAGAGACAGAGCAACTTTTGAATTTACAATATTAGTGTCTAATAATTAAGATAGATTAACAGTAAGTTGCGCAGCTTGCTACTAATTGGTCTCGTTTTAATGTAGGTAACACGTAAATATTTCAGCCCATAATTCACAGAAGATTGTAAATGCGTTAACTCAAATTGAAGTCATCATAATTCTTATTACACAGTGCATTTAAAGTAGCTCAAAGATTCCCTATAAATCTTTTAAGTCTTCGTTATCACGCAACGCTGCGCATAGCTCAAATTACCAACTCGAATATTTATTTTGAAATAAGACCGTCAATTCAGTTCCAAAGTCACATAAAACGTTAGTCTATGACAGACATCGGGGGTGGCAAAAGTCCGGGCCCCGCCAACGAGGCCTCCCATAAATATCAACCGTCTGAGACATTGTCAACCGGCCACCCTAATTTACGGCTAGTAATTAGGAGTTTGCACTTTGCCAAAACGATTTGCATCGATCGCTTTGCTATTAATTTATTGTTATTAGAGAATCTTCGAGCTTAAGCTGAATCTGAACTAATTTATATTAATGTTTACTTGATTTGATAGGCAATTCTAGTATTTAGTACGACTTAGTGCTTTAATTGAATATACATTTAGGATCGTTAACTTTCTTTTAAATAAATAGTGGACAAGTAAGAAAATTGTGTAAGCGCCATCTATACTTTAAAACCAAAACTTAATAAGTTAGTACTTTAGTAGTGATTCTAGTACAGAAACCGTATAAGTTTTTTGAATAATATAATAGATGGCAATAAAATAAGCATATGTTTTTTTGCATTTTTTTTATTTTCCAGTGTCCACTTTAAATTACCCTATATAAATTCATCAAATTAATGTAATTTATTAAATAAAAATTGTTATAACCGAGCTGTAAAATGTTTCCCGCGTTATATTTAAAACATTTTATATGTCAAAATTGTCAAATTCTTATTCTTAGGCAACTGTCAACCAAAAAGTTTTGTTTACATGCGAGAATATTAATTAAGCTGATAAATACAGAATTCACTATAAAACAGTGTTAAATGTAATAAAATAATGGATCCCTATGAAATTGAGTTTATTGGCGAGAACAGAATAGTCAGTGTAATACCAAATTTTTCGTACGACAAAATTTATCTGATTTGCGGTGAATTCGGTCCTTTTCGCGCCGGTTTGCCGATAAACGTGCCTTTGTGGCTGGCTATGATGTTGAAGCAGAAACAGAAGTGCCGGATAGTGCCTCCAGATTGGATGGAACTTGATGCTTTGGAAAACATCAAGGAAGAAGAAAAACGATCTAGGTTAGACTTTGTATCTAGTAGAATTAAATGCTACAATAGCCAAACATAACTAATTCTACTACCAGGCTTTTATTATAATAGCAGCCCTGTATCTAATGCAATTCCTATTGCTGGGCTCAGGCCTCTTCTCATGATGACAAGGGTTAAGCCATAGTCCACCATGCTGGCCAATTTTATTGTGGATTAGTTGACTTCCCACACCTTCAAGTACTTTTCAGGCACTCTCAGGCATGCAGGTTTCTTCACTATGTTTTCCTTCTCTGATAATGAGTGATAATTTATATGATAAATACACACATATCTTTGAAAACAGAATCTTAATGATTTATTGTCTGTGCCATAGATTTTGAACCCAAGACCTAAGACTTTAAAACCCTATGGTCTTGCTCAAAATAAATAAATTAAAACATTAGAGCCTCTGCTGCATTGGTTAATAGTACACAAAGTTTCATGTATACCCTGCTGTGAAACATTGTCATTGCATGCAATACTCTTTGCACTTTTTAAGGTAAGTTAATAGTGTCAAAATCCTGGACCTCTTTAGCATCTAATATGCAATCTTAATTTTCCATGGGCTATTGTCATCAGCTACTTAAGAAGTAGACTAGAGCTTGTAATACCAACATGCCAAAAAAATACTTCTCTGCAATCTTCAACACAACCAAAACAAAATTAAATAAGTTATTCCAATTCTGCAAATCACAAAAAAAAGGTGATAAGCAATTAATATTAAAATATTAATCAACATTTCAGATTCTTCACAAAAATGCCAAATGAACATTACATGGTGGAAGCCAAACTGATCTTAGGAGCAGCTTCAGAAGACGTTCCAAATGCTTCTGAGATCAAAACTATTATCAAAGACATTTGGGACATCCGCATGTCTAAGCTTCGGACTTCAATGGATGCACTCATGAAATCTGGAGGGGGTTATGGCAGGCTGGACCACTTGACTATGATGGAAATTAATTCTGCTAAACCTTTATTGCCATCAGCTATGAATTATTTGCTGCAGATACAAATGGTGAGTTATTTTAAATATTATTGTGTGGATAATTGTCCAATTATTCTCTGTTTTTAAAGCCTTCTCATGTATTTATTCATGACCAAACCATAGTATGGTTTAAATCCACAAAATAAAAATACATTGATTTGAACTTCTTATTAATTATTTATATAGCATTTATATGTTAGCAAATTATACATAACACACAGGTGAGAAATGTAAAATCCTAGCAAGAGGTGACTGTAGTTGGTTGGTTAAAGTGACTGCTTGGTGTGCAGAAAGTCGTCGGTTCACATGTAATTTACATTGATTTGGTTTTAAAAATACACATAGTTATTCAAAGTAGATATGCCCCATTAGTATTTTTCATAATTTATCTTATTAAAGTCAAAACCTTCATTCCTTTCAAATATTGACATCTTGTTTTATCTTAATTACAGCAAGCCCAGAAGAAAGCACCTCAGCAGCCATCAGTACTCAATACTTCCACATTCAGCCAATCGGGAAGCTCACAAAACGCATAGCATCTTAACAGATAAGTTCTCTTTGAGTCACTGTTGATTTGTAGGTACATTATTTTTTGTTAAATTCTGCCATATTAGTTTAGGCAGATTTAGTAGTCACTAACTTTCTCAATGGTTCTTCTTCGTTGTGCCGATGACTGAGTCAAATTGTATTTTGACTTGCCATTGTGGTGAAAGGATTAGCCAATTCGCTTTGGAGAACTCGCGAATTGACCAGGGTGCGCCGGACGTAGGGAATGGTTCTGAATTAAGCTGAGACCTTGCACTGTCTCGGACGTGATTCATGCTTTATTATATGTATGTCTCACTCTTGCTTATTGTGGCTAACTTCAGGACCGCTGAGAAATTTGGTAAAAACTATCTTGCTCCTTTATTTAATTGTTGTATAACAGTTAAAAAAGCAATGTGTGTAAGGGACCGCTACACACATTGCAACATAAGCTGGTCAGCACAATTGGGTTACGCAAGTTTATGTTTAATTGTGGTGTCCATCTGAGTCAAGTGCAACTTTGCTCAACCCACATGTGCCAACCCCTTATATGTGTAGCAACCGTAACTGAATTCTGCACCAGGATAAGTTGAAGGTTCTTGAAAAGAACTCACTACTTATTATATTTCAACAATTTTAAATAAATGAGCAAGAATATTGCCTTGATAAAAAAGACAAAGAAATGTGTTTAGTTTGTTATTTAGTTGATTTGATTATGATATAATGTAATGATAGGAAACTGTTTTAATTACATCACAGGTGGATGACATTAAAATTTTGCATTCATTCAGAAATTGACTAATTCAATTCATACATAATGAGTACATGATCAGGGCCAGTCCTAGGGTGGTCCACCAAAAGGGCGCCAAAATAGAAGAAAAATGTACTTCTAGGTATAGCAAATCTGCTGATCTCAATAACTGTCCTCCAATTAGAAAAGTCACCACAATGCAAAGCAAAGCAAAGCTATTGAAAATGTCTAAAAAGTCATGCCCAATGAGAAATTATGCACCACCAGATCAGATCTAAGGGCAGCCCTGAGTACCTTAATCAAGATAAAATGCTACTCACTATAAATTATATAGATATAACTCCAAAATACCTATACAGAGGCAAGAATTAATTATATAATTTCAAATTTAACAAGCAAAGATAAGTATAAGTTAGATTTGGTAAAAATTGTCGGCTTAGCCTGCTTCTATAGAACAGTTATCTGGCAAAGTTGTATGTAACTGCCACTTTCATACATAATCATTCATTTTCTCTAGTTCTTAGCCTTAACTTTAAGAAAAAACTGTGATTTTGTATTTTTATAATTACAATTAAGAAAAAAATTAATAAAGAAGGCTAATTTTAAGTTCACTTGTTTTAATCAATTACAGAATACTACAGTTCAATAATGCAGTCGAATCAATAATTTATATTTAAATAGTTTTAAGATAAGACTATGGTGATTTCTATCTCGTGCCTTATCACAAAAACTAAGAGCCTAAAGTCTTAACTAGAAAAAAAACTAAAAAAACACGCTTTTAAAGCACATCAAACTAAAAAGTGAAAAATAATTCTTATTATAACCTGAAAATAATAATAAACGAAAAATACTAGTACTATTGTGAAAAAAAGCGTGGGGCGCTCTGTGCCATATTTTTCGTCTATCGAGCGACCCACGCTTTTTTTCACAATAGTACTAGTATTTTTCGTTTATTATTATTTTCAGGTTATAATAAGAATTATTTTTCACTTTTTAGTTTGATGTGCTTTAAAAGCGTGTTTTTTTAGTTTTTTTAAACTGTATTTATTTTTCACTTTTTAGTTTTAGTTTTTTTTTTAATCCTGGCGATCCTAATCAGGATAATGAGATAAATTTATGAAATTATTATATTGTCGCTGATTCTTTACAAGTGTAGAAAGTTTGAATTAAATCTGTCCGTTTAAAGTGGGTCAAAATCGAGTCCAAAGGAGTCGGTTACATACAAACAAACAAACAAACAAACAAACAAACATACAGGTGAAGCTAATATAAGCGTGTTAAAAACATATATAATCTTCCCCTTTATTACAATTGATGTTGACTGTGATTGAATCAGATCAAATAATCAGATCAGATATGTCAAAATTATGATTTAATCACAATGAACATCAATCTTACTATGGAGGCAGATTCAAAGTTTACCTGTTAGTGAGTACTTTAGTTGCTCGATGACTGCAATAATGGACATGGTGATTGATCCATAGATAGTAAAATATAGGATACCTTATCAAAATATAGGTAAATATAAACCAAATGCAAGAATTTTTGTTACATTCATTTTCATGGTGGTAGAGCTAGAGTAGGTGAAAGAGCTCGAGGGTGGCAGCACCGTCTCACCTTTAACCTGCCGCCAAATAGTAGTGCTTCCATTACTGTGTTCCGGTTTGTTGGTGAGATCAGGCGCTGAAATTACTGGCACATGAGGTATAACACCGTAGTCCTCAGCTGCAGCGACGCATCTATAATCTGCTTTTGTGGATTGTTGATGTCCATGGGCTGTACTTCACTTACCATCAGGTGGACTACACGTTCGTTCGCTGTGGGCGTAGAATAAAAAAAAAAAAAAAACATACTATAAATCTAACTTGTTTTAAGATTATTCAAAGTTCATGGGTGAGCCCAGTTTTAAAATATTTTATTAAAAATGTCATTATATTACCTTCACAATTTATAGCATCTTTTGTAATAAAACCATTTTCTTAAATGCAATATTTCATATAGCTATCAAATAAAATCATAATTTCATATACAAAATACTGAAGCGTGACGTCACGCCATTCTAGCCGTTTGTTTGGTGCGTTTGGGCGAATCTATTGTTAATGTGAATTTAAAATAGTATTATTTCAGGAAGCTTATGTGATAACAAAGTACCTAATTATTTTAATTATGTTTCTAATAACGAGAGGTGTACAAAATCCTTACTAATATTATAAAGGCGAAAGTTTGTATGTATGGATGTATGGATGGATGTTTGTTACTCTTTCACGCCAAAACTACCGGGTCGATTTCGATGAAATTTTGCACACATGTAGCTTATAGTCTGGATTAACATATAGGCTACTTTTAATTGACATACCACGCGGGCGGAGCCGCGGGTGGAAGCTTGTACAAAAATAAAGTTAAGACTTCATGCCTATTGTGAGTTACAGTTGACCTATGACATCGAAAGGCCAGTGTTAATAATGGAGAAGGACTAAAGTGTATCTTATTTTCCATTTGAAATCGGTCAGGTAAATTTTATTTGGCATTTTTCCTAAAGGAAATTCTCAGATACAGCACAGAGTCTGGCAATGCACGGCAGATAAAGCCTTCTCGGTGATCTGTAAATTGTTATGCAGCCGAGGAAATAAACTTAGCTCCTTCAAACTACTTTAGGGAGGTCGCAATATAAAGTAAGCAGTAATATTAACTACGAATAAACATGTCATTAGCAGCAATCTTCTAAAAATAGGGCAAAATAACATCAATTAAATTCAACTATCTTTTGGAATTTATGATTATAGCCAGAATGTGGTTGTTGGGACTCAATTAACAATAATGATCACTTGTTTATTAACTTTCTGATAGCTACATTCAATTATTATTTCAATTTACAAGCCATACATTGCCAGTATAAGCTGGTCTCGCATTACACGGAAAGCCTATACACCAAGAGACTAGAACTCACACTAGAAATGTATAGATTGATATGTTGCTATTTGTACTGTCATTTGTTAGCACTATCTAAGTAGGTTTTTAGTTTAGCTGTGAGTTATTTATCTAGGTTTGTGCTATTTACTTTGTAAAGGTCCTTCGTTAGTTGTGCTGATGCATAGAAATCTTAATAATAAGGCAATAAAAATGTCAAAGACGCGTGACCTTGTCGCCGCGCATCTGTCTAGTCAAACACAAGTGCGAGTTGAGGAATTGTCGTCTTAATGTCATCGCAAAAAGAATAATTTTGTTTGCAGGAATACAAGCGCATGAGTCTAATCGAACACAAGTGCGAGTTGAGGAATTGTCGTCTTAATGTCATCGCCAAAAAGAATAATTTTGTTTGCAGGAATACAAAAAGTGGTATTTGAAAAACGGCGACATGCGTCCCAGTGTTAAAAGATAGTCGATAGCATTTCTATTGACTAGTTATTAAGATTTCTATGTGCTGATGTAATGTTTTGAATTATTAAAGCTTTGTCTGCAAAAGGATATTTGCTAGAAAAATATTTATACTTTACTGATGTTCCGGTACAAAAAACCTCTCCTTTAAATCGGTATTCATTTATTCAAAAATCATTCTAAAATTAGGATTTTCTTAAAAATAAATCGTAGTATTAACTTCTACCTTGAGCTAGCGGGTGCTAGGTGGCGCTAGAAGATTCGATTTCTTAGCATTTTCTAATTATTGTTACCCGTAGTTTCTCTTCGTTCGGATGTATGGAGATTGTTTATAATAATAAAAGTCAATATTTATACGGAAAAAAAATATATTTCCTCTTATTATCTAACATTGGCCGTTTTCTTAACAATTAAGTGGCCATTTTCATATTTATTGTTGTCTTAGAACTAACTGTCCGTTTTTGCCAAATTCTTATATTATACTTAGTTCTAGGCTTATACAATATGCATTACTTTTATTTTAATAAGTCTTAATTTAGGTACTATGGTTAAAATATCAAAATGATATACTCCTAGCCGTACTCTATTAGAAAAAGATTTCAAAACTTGGGTACAACTGTGAAAACTAAGTTATAGGTTTAAAAAGGAAGAGTATATTTATTAACATTGTTAAAACAAAAATGATTCACATATTTTAAATTAGAGAATTATAAAAAAAGCATATGAACAAAACATTGAAAGGTTGGTTATTATGAAATAACAGTTAATATTGTTAATTAATTTTAGTAGGTTTCATTGAGAGCTGAGTAGATAGAACTTGGTGAAGAGAAAACTTTAAATTTCACAGTTGAATCCTAGAATTAATAGTAACAAAATAAATTACAGAATGGCTTCCAGACTTAAAATAATGTTTTTTACTGGAATGTTATATTACAGTTGAGATTTTATTAAAGAAAGCGTTTTTAGAAGAGATCCAAATATTAGAAGAAATAATTTATAAACGCTACGCTGATTTTACTTGTTTGCTTTATAAAGTTGCTAATTAGATCTGCTTAACCCCATATGGATAGGGTCGTGATAGTTTTTTAAGAGTTCTGTTCATCACTACACAAAGATAGATATAATTAATTCGTATCTACAAAAGAAAAGTTGGTTTTATATTAAACAATATTTATCCTTACTTAAAAGTATTAAAATTTGTAATAATGGCAGAAAAATCTTTTAGATCTGACGACTAATATATAAAAAGCACACAAGACCAAAATATAAACTTATATGTATTGTAAAGATATATATTACAAACAGCTTTAGCCGTGTTTCATATTGATTTACTTTGCAAAATGGAAATGTACATTACATATTATATTTTTAAACGCAAAGTAATCACAACACTTTGGTTTAACTCCAGCTTAACGAATATAATAAGAATTTTAGATTAAAATAATAGGTACTTTTAGTAAATTAGATTGTATGTACAAGAAAAATTGTATGTACAAAATTATTCATCAAAAAAATTATAAATTATTTTTTGTAAAAACAGTTAATATATACAAAGATCTGCCGATATAACGAAGCTGAACATGTCTCAAAGAGTTTTTTTTTTATATATAGGGTAGTTAAAGTTGGGTTTAGAGGAGTTCAAAGCATTTTTCAAAAAGCCTTTGATTTTTTTCACACAAGGCAAACAAAAATGCGTCCTGAACATTGAAGTCTGTTACACACAATTTTTGCAGTTCACTATAAAAATGTGTGTACTTATACTGTTTCTACTAAATATGACCTGAAATATTTACTTAAGTTTTAAAAACTTATATTAAGTGGTGGGATATAGTGGCAGCTAAAGACGTACTTATTATTGTACTGGTATAATATTCCCAGGTCAAGCAAACATTAAGATATATTGATTCAAAATATGCTACCGAAACAAGCCTTATAGGTTAATAAAACCTATAAAATATGGCACGGGGAAGTGAGTCTTAGAAGAGAAGGAAATATGTACATTATTGTCTAAGATATAAGAGACAGATTACTTTGAACACACGCTAAGCTTGTTACGTTCTTCTGCCGGCAATGAAACTCAAGAGATCTTTAGTGAAAGGATAACAACTGCGCATGCGCAAACTAACTAATATTTACAAAAGAATATACAATACCTGAAAAATAATATTTACAACTAACCCTATGACTCCAAGTTACTTATAACTAAGTAATAATGACTAAACAGTTCACATGTTTATAACTTAATTTAACTTGAATTATGTTAAGTTCCCTAATTACCCAAGATCTTTACTGACACAAATTTGAACTTAGAACGTTAAAACTATTCGTTAAGTTTAAAACTAAATAATAACACCGCAAAAAGTCCAAATTTTACAACAGTCTAGTGAATCTATGAAAACTTGAGGATACCCACTATGGTGACATATTGACAGAAAAACGTACCTAGAATTTACTTTGGAATTGTCTAAACCAAGCTACTGGCTGTTTAAGATACTCAATAACACCTCAAAAAGTTCACAAAATTAATGCATAATCATCAGATAGACACGGACACAAATATATTAGTTGTTGGTCATTGGTAAGGCAGTGATAAAGTTAAAAATAAGTCCATAAAACATGAAAACGCATGAGCATTACTTCCTTCATCAGGTCACAGAAATACTATCCTAACACTAAACAGCTACAATCTTACTTGGGTCTACCTTCACCCTTAGAAACATGACATCATCTTTGATAAAGTTCCTCTTCTTCAACATCTCATGAGATACGAATCTTGGGAAGCCAAAGCCTAACGCGTCTGGTTCCCTCGACGGTCTTTGGAAGTTTTTCCACGTGGGGTCTGGCACGAAGCTCTCGACGATGTTGCAAGCGCGGTCTGGGCTGGAGCTCTGGTCAAAGAGTGTGAAGGAGACGGTGTGGGCGAAGGGCCAGCGGAGGAGGGCGTCGTACTCGCCTGGTAGGATCTTGATGTAGACTGACATGTGGGTAGCTTCGCCTGCGCCGTTGCCATTCAGGAATAGAGACGCCTGTAAAATAAAATGATATTGTGTTATGACAACAACAAAAGCTAAAAGAATATTGTTTGATTGTGTACAAGTTGTTATGCAACTGCTAAGGCAGATAATTGTTATCAAACACTAAGATGGGAGTGATCCGACCTAAACATAACTACTTAAATACAGCTCTGACACAACCTACTAGGTAATTTACATGTGTGATATGTTATAAATGAAAAGTGTGTCATCCATCTCAAATTCTATTTACAAAACATTTAACAAACCACGTTAAAATTAACAACAACTTGCATCGTCACACATTATTCCAAGTCTAAGAAACCATTAATTAAAAGCACAGTCACTCACAGTAAATTAAAATATCAATACGAGTCATCCCCAAAAGAAAGAGCTCTACATGATTTATGAACTACCCTCAAAATATTACATTACGTCTATGAGTAAGGAGCTAAATTGAGCGTCCCGCGGGCTTGCGTGAACTTAGTCATCACATCATTCGTGTTATAAATATAACAGCGTGCTTTTGTTTACAAACAGAATACCAGTATTCACGTTTGTGATCAGAATTTTGTGGCAACGTGGTTTTACAGAAGAAAAATAGGTCATCAACTTAAATGCATTAGCAGTTGGCATTTTGCTGGTATTTGATCTAGAATTGCTTTATCGTAGTAGTGACCTACATTTTGCAGTCAGATTGGGACGTGCCTAGATTTTATTACAGCAAGAACGAAACTACATTGAAGAACATAGGTCATGAAATAATACTTATTTAAATTCATTCTGATAACGGAACGTCAAAGAACAAAATTGAAAAGAGTGCCGTAATGCCTTTTATTTGGTACATACGCCAAATTTCACGGAAATCGGTTGAATAGCTGAAGCGTGCAAATGGAACAAAGTGTAGTCTAAAATACCAGATAAATGACGTGTGAATATTAGGCACTAAACTGTTATCTGAAATATTGCCTTGTCAACTGTGATTGCATAGGAATGGAATTAACTTCAGAGACTATCTACTGTTGAATAAGGATAAATTCAGAATCGCTCTTCGAAAAAAATCCCGTCTTAAACATGAAAACAGGAATGTACCAACCTGCAATTTATATCCATACTGGCTGGTATAAAACGCGGGGGACACAAGTTCGACACCGTCTTTGCACTTCGCTTCTGCCATCTTAGCTGCCCAGTCGGAGATGCGCCACACTAGCGCCCCTGAGCAGTTGACTGATAGCCTTGCGACGGCTGCCCTTAGGGAGTCCAGCTGTCTGGCTTGACGGCTCGCTAATGCTGAGACGAGGGCTAGGTGCTGTTGACAGCTTTCTTCTGTGTGTTTGTCTAAGGCTTGTCTTGTGCCCTGGAAAGTAAGGATTCGTTTGTTAAGATTGGTCGTGTCGAAAATTTGCTTTCTTGGCTGCCAGCTTTAATTACTTGTTAATGTGCATATTGCTCACATGGTAGAAGAACAGCATAGTGTTAACTCACTTTAAACCTGCATCCAGCATCCCTGAAGGAGCACGGCAACGCTGCAGCCGCGGCATGGTCTCTGAGATGCGCAGCAAGGTCTGCGCGCGCCACGCCGCCCGCGCCGCAACGTTGCGGACATGCCACTGGTGCGCGGCCGCAGGATGCTCCGTGAGCTGATACTGTGTCCTGAAGAAGGAAAATGGGTTAGTTATTGAAATATTTAGAAACCAAAATGATGATCAAAGTGTACTCCAAATTCTTTGGTTGGAAGCTAAATAAAAGACAAATCTCTCGCCCCGTTTATTCTCATATATCTCAACAGATTCTGGAGTAACAGTATAATTATCTGACATCTGACTGACTGCCTGTCAGGGTGTACCCTGACAGTCAGTGATATCAAATATTATGTTACATAATAATGTAACATATTATGTTGATATATGTATGTTAGTCTTTCAAACCTATCAAAGGTGTTATTGCAAACAAATTGTGAAGACAAGCCTAGGGCGCTGTCTCCACGAGCGAGAGAATCGCGACGAGTCCACCGTTATATCGCCGGAGAATCTCCACGAACGAGCGATAATTCCGCCGCGTATCGTCGCGAGTCGTAACGGAATCGCAGCGTTTCCGCGGCGACTCGTAACGGTATCGCCGCGTTTCCTCCTTGCTTGACGAGAGGCAACGCTGAAATGACGCTGCGTTTGACAGCGCGCTCGCTGCGCGCTCGTCGCGAGAGCGCGGCGGGTCCGCTGCTAGTAGCGACGGGCTAGCGACGATGTAATGACGTTTCGCACGCTCGTTTCCACCGGTCGCATCGCGGCGATAATATCGCCGTGTGGAGATGGCTCCATAGAGAGTGTATAGAAATACGTGGCACGACAATAATATCGCCGCGATTCACTCGCTCGTGGAGACAGCGCCTAAGATCAGTAGTGGGATTATTTTTAAAAATTGCCTCTGATCTACGAAATTACCTGACTTCGCAAATTAATGTATTTGCAAAAGGGAATAAAGACTATGATCTTTACCTGAGTATAGCTCTGTCCGCAATGCTTGCACGGCACGAGTCTTTTACTACAGTGTTGTTGAATGTGCTGAGTGGTGTGCCTTCTTTGCACCTTGGCGCCGCACTTGTTCTCGCAGTACACCGGCTCGTGACCGCAGTTGCCTTGATGTTCCTGGAAATCAGACACTATACAATTAGTCTGGCATTTAGTATTCTACGTGACATTAGTAAGTGTATTTAATCTCAAATTGATGGTTTTTGTGAAAATCTGTTATTGATTGTATTGTACCTTTGTAATTTTCTTGAAATAATGCTAGTTACATTGCCTATACTTGTTTTTTTTGTACAGTCCTCTTTTTTTATTTATAATATTGCTGTTTATTAAAAATATTAGCTGTGCTTAATATGCTTGAACCCATCGCAAGTTCAACATTTAAACTTTCAGATTAAACCGCTTCGAGTAGATCAAGCGTTACTCATGAAAAAATAATGCTTTGTCTATTGCTTACTATCATCCATTTCCAATAACAGCTATCGTAGTTGATAAGGCCTACCTCTAAAGCGCTTCCTGAGAACTCCTTATGGCAATGCTCGCAGTTGGCTCGGCGACGGGGACACGTGTAGCGCAGGTGGTCTTGCATCAGCACGCGCGGGATCATCGCGCCGCACTGCGCTGCGCAGAGCACTGCGTCATGCTTGCAGGTGTTCAGGTGAGCCTGTCGAGAGAAAAGTAGATATTTAAGAAAAATAAGTGGTTGAAATCTGAAGATTTAGTAAGTGCACAGTATGACGAATTAGAAATGAACTCCATCGTTTATCTTTTTTCTGTCAATAGATTTTAAAATTAAGAAGGCTAATATATTCCCTTTGAGACAAATATGAGACTTCAAATTTTTTATGCGTTTTATAACAGTTAAATATTATTTACTATGTTTTTTTTTCATAATTTACAGTGAGTTACGCGTTGAACATTAAAACTAGCAATAAAATATTTGTAGAAGTTACATTAGTATAATTATTTTTAGAATCAACTTCAAGAACATTTTGTTAGTGCCGCGTCGTTAATTAGTTGTATAAAAAAGGTTGTAAATCAGTCTATTTTAAAGTTCTAGCTAACATTGAACGTATTAACAGGCACGTGTTAAAACTCAGTCTCATTAATGTTTAAATACCGTCTCGCACTTGCCGCGACATAAATAAAAGTCTAGCAGTAGAAGATAAATAAATATGTCATGTTGACAAGCGCACACAAAATGATAGATCGATCGATCTATTTACCTACTTAGCTTTATCTCGGCAAATATTGAGAGTATTGAGACCACTCACCTTTAATTTGCGTAGTTCGTCCGACCACTGGCATCCTTCCTTGTGATGGATGCAGTAAACCACTGATCCCATAATAGCCTTCTCCGACTCGGGATCAGGATAGATCTGAAATAAAAGAAAACAATCTTAAAAATCACATTCTTAAAACACGTACATGTCCTTAAAAATATAGAGACCTTTTTAATCTTGCTAATAATGTATTTAAGCATTTTGATCAACCAATTTTTCAAATTTTTGTAACAGAAAACACGACGTCCAAAAGCAACGGTTGCCGTTGAGACTGATTGAGGCGCTGCCCGCACTCACATAACGGATTAAATAGGACAACGCGATTAAAAATAAACCACATTTCAAAGAGAATATCAAACGAGCGCTCTGTATACACACCGTACTCTCGAATATGGAACACATCGTACGGAAATATGCAAAATGGCCGACTGTTTTTCGCGCGTAATTTATTCAAAGGCGCGGGAGCGTTCACCGCAATCGGCTGATACGTAGTGAATGCGTTCCTGTTGGTACATTTTCGTTATCTTTATGGGTGCAACGAACAGATGGCTCGAGCGACCACGAGCGTTCCCTTGTGTTTGTGAGAGATAAGCGTGATTTTTCACTTCCCAAACCAGCTGGATAATGGAATGAGCAAATATACTCGTTAAATTCTTTTGAGCGGGCCACTTTCACATATTCCAGCTAATTTTTCTATGAACCCGCTTCGGTAAGAACTGAAATGCGTATTTGTTAACGATGCTACTACAAAAATAAATGCATGGACGCTAAAAGTTGTTAGTAAACAAAACTGAGTTCAGATATTTGCTCAGGAGATGTCTCTAGTAGTCGCATTAGACGCTCAGTTAGATATTTTAACGACTCGTCAACAACAAGTTAACACTAAACTTTGCTTTCCATCGTAACACGTCTCATTAATTCAAATGTCTAGTTGAATCTAACCAGCGATGGATTCGACGCATTACGAAACAGAAAGATCAAAGTAGTTCCATGGTACGTTCTGTTTCTATTTACAAACATTGATGCATGTGGTCATCGGCATGGCTGCTGCGTAACCGTACCACCTTAGCATATTCTATTCAAGTAAAACGAAGTACCTTATCCTACCTCTTACGCGTACTTAACTGTGAGCTTTAGCTTGAGGAGTTAAGGAAGTTATTCGAGTATTAGATCCGAGTGGGCTAGGTGCTTTCAAAGCTGGTGGTGTATAAATTTACAAATATAGAATGTTATTTGTGTCGTATTCTAAAAAGATGGACCGCGATGTTCAGTTCTCC
The DNA here is from genome assembly GCA_905147285.1 of Hypena proboscidalis. Lineage (NCBI taxonomy): Eukaryota > Metazoa > Arthropoda > Insecta > Lepidoptera > Erebidae > Hypena > Hypena proboscidalis. The sequence goes on along the minus strand of LR990136.1, from coordinate 20,907,952 downwards.
CGCATCGCTCAATTATAGAACTCGTTGTATCGTAAATATAGCAGGATCGAAACGTAACAGGTTGCCGAAGTGACGCGGCACTTGTGACGTTTTGGCGCGGGACCATAATGCAGCAAAAGGATAGCTAGAAAATGAGGATGTTACGATGCCATTTGTAAAATATCGCTGCCAGAGGTGATATTATACAGATAAATAATATATGTAACATAGTCGTGTAACATTACAGCAGCATAATTCATTCATTTGACTAAAATAAATGTTTTCATTTTACGTTTAACCATCAAACAGCGTTTAGTTATTAATTGCTATGGGTATGAATAACCTATGGGTACTTCCTTGTATGTTAATCTATACACATTACTAGTAATAAGTAATATTTACGAAGTAATTAATCAGTTATCTGACATAATGCATGCAAATGTTTGCCGACAAAAAGCTTACGAAACGCAAGCAGAGATAACAAGAGCCCATAATAGGCAACAAGACCTTATCCTCCTACACGCAATGTTTTATTAAAACTATTTAATAGGTTCTATAATTAATGAAATTTACACGCAGCTCAAGGGCGATCGGTCATAAAAATAAATGTTACACATCTAATATAAATTCTGAAAGTCACTAAGAAGTTAAAGAATAAATTATGCATTTTATTTTCCTTCATGGGTGGTTTTAAAATCAAATCAACTCGATAGAAGCCATTTTTTTTTATAATTATAGCTTGTTTTATTAATTAAAGAACTCTTAAAGAAAAGGCTTTCCATATCTCTTCGTCCATCCTTGTTTGGAGTTAACCAAACAACATGCCATATTAAAAATAAACAGGTGCCACTTTTTAACATCCACTTGAAAAAATTGTCACGTCATTACTGCCAAAAGCACTCTGTTTATAAAGAAGGCTACAAACAAGGTTTTATAACATATAAGGTATAAAACGTTATCTAATTACAAGGTAAAACGCCTACTACTTGGGGTTGCATCACGGCTCCCACGCGGAACAGGTACGCTCTATGGAGATAATAAGACCTCGATAAATAAATAAATATTTTACTATATATACAGTCTCATTTGAAATGTTTGCTAGTATTGCGATTGTATAATTTACGCTACACTGACTTATCAACAACATAAATTATTTTATTTTCGATATTAAGGGGCGTTAAGGGCAGAGGCACTATGGATACTTAGTACGGTTAATGGAATACATGTAATAAGGTATCTAGATTAGTTCTGTTCTTTGACACATTACGTAAGTATTAATTGTATATAAAGAATACCATAAATATAAACGGGTAAAATTAGACAATACTATTGACTTTTACATCAATGTCGAAAATGTTAACTCTACGGTATAAAATATGTCTCACCCAAAATATATTTTAATCTTTTAAAATAAAATCTTTTCGTTCAAACGCGCCCATCATCGTTTAAAACGGAACGCAGCATATAAATTATGGCGCGAACTTAACTGTCAGTTTGTGTTCTAATTTAGAAAATGGCGGTTGGAGTGGTTCACTTCTTGGGTTTTTTTCTTATTTCATGGTTATTATGGGTATACTATTTTATACAAGTTCTTTGACGTTTTCTACACTTCTGCTTTCATCAAGTAACACCGCCGGTTGATCGACAACTGACGGTGATGGGTGTACAAATTTAACCTACGTCCCGGCAGTTTAACTTTCTCTTTAGCTTCTTTAAAATAAGGCTGAAATTTATTTGAATATTCTTGAAATCTTCCTAAATACAGTTTTGCGTTCGTTAAGCTATCGACACGCGCTGACGTGGGAATGTAAACATAACACCAAAAAAATATATTTAGGGATTATGTTCAAGTGTTCGTAGTAAGCCAACTTGTAGAAAAGTTGAAGGAGGACCTTCGATACTACTTGTAACTTGTAAACAGTCGCAGTTGCAGCATCGCGTGCTAGGGCATAGTTAGTATATCTAAGCTATTTAACTTAGACAACTTTATTAAGCTTGGTTGAAAATACATGAAGGCGGTCTTTGTGTTTATATTTGCTTTTGTGCAAGATAACCATAAAATTAGTAAATTCGCGCGTCAAATCAGCGTTAACAATAAATCAATTTTATCGCAAACATTATCGTCGGCAAGCCTTTACTCGTTTAGTGTATCAAAAGGTATGTAAATTCTTGAACTTAAGTTCACTATAACGAATTTTTAAATGTACGACGATTTTCGGGTAGTCAGAGGTAACAAAAGTTTGAATACTAATATGACAAAGAGTATCGTATATAACCGTACTACGTAGTGCAGGTCTCATACTGTGGATGGTAGTCACCTCACGCAAAATACTAATATTCAACTTAATCCGTTAGACTAGAAGCCTGCCTCGGTTCAGATAATGATGATCTATAACTTGTATCTAAAAGCAACCTTTTTCGAGTAACCTCAAAGTCCATACTTATAATTTCTATAAAACAATGCACTGGCCACGTGTATAATTCATGTAAATAATAAAAAGCGATGGTATCAACGGTGCGAGCGGAAGCGGGTTCGATGTCCGCTAGCGGAACATTACCGTGGAATATGTAATGACGTCTAATTACGTTATGTAATGTGAGATTTTGTCGCTGTTCTAAAGGTAAGAAAACGCCCTGAATACATAACTTACTTTGTAAAGTCGGTTAAAAAAGAACGGAAATGTAGTTAAGTTAAGCTTGAGATTTAATAAAAGCTTTTGTGTTTAGAGACGCTGAAAATATTTGTATTTTAAATAAAACAAACAAATCTGACGCTGGTTTTCATTTCCGTAAAATAATTTTAGATATTTTAATGTTTTTGTTTTAACTGCTTCATAGAAACTAAGTTCTCCCATTTCAGAATTAATTTTAACATCTAAACAAACAAACTATGAATTAATGCAACCCAAATGGTGTACGTTTTAGTGAGCTGGCAACCCGACACGGGCGCGATGACAGACAACCTAATTGATATCGCGTTCCTTACTTCTAACGAAGTGTTCTATTTTCAAAAACACAACACAACTTAAGAGAAAAACATTGTTATGTTGTCGATTGCTTTGATCGAAAAAGGTTTTAACTAATACATGGTACAAATAAGTATTAGACTAAGGTTACAACGGTAGCATTTTTATATACGTTATTAACATTTTGGAACAATAAACATTTTTGCCCTATGATTATAAAAAAGTAAAAAAACAGAAGCATTTCTTAAAATTATCCGCCGTCCAATATGGCGGACATTTAATCAATGCACAGATTATACAAGATGATCTTGTGACGTTGCGTAAACAATGATGCATTAGCTATGTCTATGATTGATCGACGTAACTCCATTGAAGAAATACGTTTGTTTATCAATGGTTCAATGAAGTTTAATAATACGACTCCCACACCGATAGTATACAATCGAATGATTAAAAGAAAAGATTTGATGTAAACGTAGGTTGCTATAGAAGAAACGAAAGTTCATTATTATTAAAATTCATCCGCGTCGGTATCGTCGTAGGTCGATAAATAGTACCCTATGTCCTTTCGAGATCTTCATCCATCTCCGTATAATTTTCATCATGATCGATTTTTACTAGTTTAGTCGTGATATTGTAACATACATGTTTACCTTCCAATTTATAATATTGAATAGTAAGAATTATTGTACGTCAATTTTGCTATGTTGTCTATTAAGGAATGTAATGTAATTTTATTGTTCTTTATTAGATTTCATATAACTAGATAACTACGGTCTGTTTCCATTAAATTTCATAACGGTAGAATTATTCGTGTAACCTGTGAGTGCACGCATTTTTACGATAGTATCGTTTGTAGGAAAGTGGCATCAGAAATTACTGGGCATTGTTTAAGACCCGTTAACATCTCTTCCTATGGTACACTGATTTGTTGATAAGAAACGTAACTAGCTTGTTGCTGGAGTGAAATGGGTTATGGTTGAGTAGGATTTACTATGGTTTTCTCAGTTCCTCATCTATAGATCCCATGGTAATAAATGTCTTAGTAATTTTCTCACTCGTGATTAAAACTGTTGTCACATCGTTTCTTCGTACTAGCATAATTTATTTCATCGTAAGCTTTTTTCCTAGTTGACAACTACCTTGTAATATTTCATACATCATATAACCACATTTTCTGTTTAGTACTACTGTTACATAATTCATTTGACCACACTGTTCAAAATGACTACCCTCAACTATTTCTCAAGATTCTAAATCGCATTTTCAAAATATTTCCTCTTACCACTGTGTCAGTCTCAGACAGATAGATGACCATAGACACAGCATTTCTCCACAACACATTCCAGAAGAAACCGCAGTATGCGCACGCGCATACGAAATGCATTTTGACACGTTTTGCTTCCGTGACGGACACACCGTTAGATATTTGGGGAAAAGTCACATAGATGGATAATCATCTAGTTTTAGATAAACGTAGAATAGTATATGTGAAAAAATGGTCTTGGAAAAATAAATAATACACAATCACTAACATCGCCGCAAAAGTAGATAAGCATTTTTTTGCTACAAAACGAATTTATCTTCGCTAGCAGTACGGTACGGTATTGAATATCTTATAGAAGACCCTAAAAAAGTAGTCTTACAATTTTACTATCAAAATTCCATGTTTATCACTTGCCGTGCTATAAAATACAATTGAAAATACACAATAGTTGTACACTATCTAAACGTTATCATCAGTAGAATTCCAGTAACAGGCAGTAAATCATCAGCACAAACATCGGAAGCGGTGTCGAGCAACGATAGCTTTTAATCGACTCATTTGAGTTGCGTAATGACTAATGAAGAGTTGATTGACTACGGTTTGAGTCCCTCAAACCGTAGTCAATCAACTGATTAAAACCTACGTGGAACACTATATTGAAAGATTTTATAACAGTTTTTAGTAATAATCAAGAAGATTATAGGTATGTTAAGTTCGGCGACCAATTCATCAAAAATTAAAGAAACGCTTTGCGCGACTGATGATAACGTTACTGTAGCCAAAACAACACTATATTTCATTCAAAGTTCAGGCGTTTTAAGCTCTCAGTATTAACAGTCAATAAAGAATCTCTGGGTTATCTGCTTGAAATCTAAAACCCACTCAGACAACACAAATCAAACCAGCAAGTCTAACAAGTGCGACCCAACAATTGAACTCTCACTAACCGTTTAGCTCAATTGGATAATGCCGTAAAGGGTAATGCGACTGGCTGCAGATTGATCGATTGCCGGAAACCGCCATTGTGGCAACCACCGAGAGCATTGGAATTCGTAGGGCGAAAATCTGTATGCGTTTAAACTTGAGAAAAACTTGGATGGAAGTATAAATGCTTCAAATGGCAAATTACTTATTTAATCATTTATTTAACAATTTATGGACACAGACGAATGGTTAGAAGGACAAATACAATATAGAGAGCAACAAGTACAAAAGCACTGGTTATTTCTTTAAGAAGAGCACAAAGTTTATAAACTGAACCCTATTACTAATACCAAAGACGATCTAAATACTAATAGTAATTTAGATCGTCTTTGCTAATACTAAGACTTCGCTGTCCGTCTGTCACCAGGTTGAATCTCGTGAACCATACAACTGCAAGGGTTTTTTTTAAATTAAAAGTTAATTTATGTTCTTTAATGTGTATATTTATGAGTAATGTAGTTCTTTAAAAGCAATTAGTCTATGGTCACATCAGGACATGAGTTCGTTCAAATTTTAACATTTGTATATCGGTCTATAATACACAAAGACAGTGTATTAAAATGTTATCCAATGATGGTCAAACACATCTTATCTGGATAAAAAATGTAGGTTGCTGTATTTTCAAAAAGCATTTCAGAATGATAATATATAATGTCCAAAGCTAAGGTGTAAGCTCGACTTTATTCGCATATTACATCCAATGAAATACTGATCATTCTGCCGGGTAAAGGGCAATGATCCTTCGTTATTTATCTCCACAAGTGGGACGAGATAAAAATGTTTGGTTTGGATTTAGGCATAGTTTGATGACGGTAATGTCTGCCTTGACCTAATTAGACAGTTCTGAATAGATAATAGATTACTATCAATTAGATAACGATGAATGGTAAATACCACAATTTTGCTACATTTTAGAGAATTCTTCTTTCAGACAACTTTTCAAATTAACAGTCTATTTCAGATTTTTTTTAGTTATATCATTTCTAAATAGATTCGTTAACTACCATAGTTAAAGTCACAATTCACAACGTAGTAAAACTTTCTAAATAAGGTGTCACAATAATTTTGAGCAATAAAATCTAAACTTTAAAGATCAACTTTTCTTCCCAATAAAGGTTTACAAGAACAGAGGAACACGTCTTAATTGCTATAGTACACACGTAAATAGACTCTTTAAACCATTTTTATACCTCGGACATATCCCAGCCTTTTCTAATCCTATACGTTTGAAAGAGAGGTGTATTCAAAAGATGGCGGTGATGACGTCTCACGGTGTAACAATCCGGTAATATAATAAAGCCTTTTATTTCCTTAACTTACAGAGTTTAAAAAAAAGAAAATGAAAAAATAAAAGAACGCGTTAAAAGACTTAATGCTTCAGTTACGGTACGGATAACTCATTTGAAATGTTAACGGGTTTATTTTTTTTCTACACTTCCAAAAACAACATTAGTTGTAAGAGGTGCAAGTGATGCATGATCTTTCATTCATTAAAAGTAAAGAGATTTTGACTATAAAGATTAGAAATTACATTCTACTTCGTTAACAAGTTTGGTGCTATTTGCAGTAAGGTACTCGTGCATTTTATGTATCTATTTGTTAAAAGGATGTTTGGTTTTTATAAATTTGAAACAGCAAATATAAACACTTAGTGAAAAAGCCGCTGATACGAATAAAAACTGAACTCAAGAATTAGTATAAGGCACAGGTTACCATCGATAATGGTCATCTATTTACAAAATGGTTAGGTATAATAAAACTGAGCAAAATGTGCAGGTTTCAATGCAATTACGACAAAAATAGCTGAATGAATAACAAAAGCCACAGTTTATGACGAATGGGCACAACTAGCAAATAGGAATGACTCAACCGTAGTCAGTGAAGTTATGAATGAATCACTTGAAGACAAATAAGGCCGAAAAAGGCTGTATTTAGTTTGAATCTTGTATTAAAGACAAGGAATACGTTAATGGGTATCTATTAAAATCGGTTATATTGTTGTTAAAGAAAAGGACGTCAGCCCTTATACTTATTAATCACTCTTAAGGAAAAAGTAATTTACTAATTATGTACCTACTTGAAGTCCGAAGTGCAGTGAACAGTTATTTCACTGCACTTAATATGTACACATAATAATATGTTGGCTTATAAATCAAAATGGCGAGTTTATTGTCCGGATGTCGCAGCGTCTGCGACCGGAAGTGACGTTATCGCGGGATGCGCGCGCGCAACTACAACACCGTAATAGAGATTATCAATGGCGCCTACACATTGATTTATTGGTTTAATGTTACTATTTGCATGAGGCAGGCCTGCCTTGTCAGTCTAGCCCTAGCAGCTGTGTATGACACTAAGCGTGAGGTCTCGGGTTTGATGCCCGGGTCGGGCCAGTGTTATTTAAGAAATTGCCATCATGAAGTTCTCAGTAGCATCACAGATAGGCTCACCCCGTTTCCTAAACATAACAGGTGAATTTCCTAAACATAACACCCTTGTGTGTGTTATCGGCGTGATCTCATATCATAATAAACATAGTATTCTCTTTAATTAGACTAAAGATAAACAGTTCAGTTATGCACATTATAGCAATCTTGCACAAGAATAATTTACGTTATCTCAGGTATATTAATAGTGAAATGATTGTGCAAATGTCTCAGACCTCAGGAGTCAGGACATTGCTCTGAGGACATGACCGGTTTTATAAAAGTGTCTTTACAACGCAAAAGGAGTTGATATTGTGAAATAATTGTAAAAAATATATGAAGCTCTAATATTAGATATTAACTGGCTGCCTCTTTGATCTAGAATGCAACCGCTAACCGTGACGTCTCGCGTTCGATCACCGGGTTGAGCAAAATTTTTATTTAGACTTTACATTAGGAAATTGTTTGTAGAAGCACGGAGACAGGAATTTTATTGTGCTCGATAGACGGTGATAAGTTTACATGGTAAGGTGTTTCTTTAAAAAAAGTAGGTATATAATCTCAACGAAAAAATAGGATTCAAGATCAAGGCAAAGTGATATTTTTTTTATCAGGGGAGCTAAAATATCAGGTGAACAAGATCATTCGCAGGCGTAGCCACGGGTGGCAGCTAGTAGTCTTTTAAATGTCTGGTAGATGAACTAGTTACATCTTGATTCTGCTAAACACCGCTCTTAAGAATAAATGAAGTACTAAAACATCTCATAAAAGTTTTTTTTATCTAATCGCCGGCCATAACGTCCCACACTGGCTCAAAGTCAACAATGACATTATGTAATGTCACATACCGATATGACAGATAAAACTGTGAGAATTTCGACTTCCACAAGTAAACTTATAAGTATTGTTAACATTATAGAACGCCGGTTAAAAACTGAGCAACCGCATAAAATTATCAAAAATTCAATTATAAGTATTTTTTATATTGCTTTGTATAATAAGAGACATTTTTCTGGGCAATTTTCATTTCAATGTTTATGAGTCCAATAAACGAAAAATGTTGCAGTTGCGAAAAAACAAAGTTAATTTTGTAATAGAATGTTTTACAAAATGTAAAAGTATTACTTGCGCAATATTTAATTTAGCGGTAAAGTACTACGGTTGACTTTAACAAATCGTACTAGAGATAACAGACTGATCCTAAATTCCTTGGACAAGATAAACCGAACAATAACATTGCATAAACTCGAAGCCGTGTGAAAACATCAAACATAACACTCTGAAGTATTAATAAGAATCTTAGACATATCAGATTACCTTTAACTATACCTATTAACTTTGCCTATTTAATTCTTAACTTTAGTATACTTTAACGCTTTTGCGTCTAAAGTTATGTACCCACATTTCACCTTTTATGTTAAGGTCCCATTTGATAGGCGGTGAGTCAATCTCCATGGAGTGCTGCTACTAAAAACAATGCCAAATCAACTCTTTTGCCAAATACCAAATAGCACTTTTGCTCGACTGAGTCCTAGAAACCACGCACGGCAGTCAGCCGAAAAAATAAGCACGATGATACAAATAAATATAAAAAATTAATTAATAGAACATCAACATTATGTCGATTTAAATTAAATAACTTAATTTAAATAAATTGTATTGCGTAGTCGTAGTCGGTAGCCACTTGGCCTGTCCTAACCTGACTACTGACTACATTCCATGACTGATTGCCAGATTACCTGGTATTGGATTACATTGCGTAAAGCCACTGATTTGAGCAAGAGGAGTTGATGTTAGTAGATTTCACATTTAAATCATGTTTATTCACATTACTTCTCCACTCATATACAGGGTGGATGCGACATAGCGACATTTATTGAAACCACAGCTTCTATACATGGCCAGTATGCATTTCCACCGGATAAAAAATTCTCTGGCGAAAAAAAAAATCCACGTCTTCCGAACAAATTGATCGAAGAAATTGAACGATCGAACGATCGCAATGTTCAAATTGTTCGGAGAACGTGATTTTTTTTTTTCGCCAGAGAATTTTTATCCGGTGGAAATTGATACTTACCATGTATAGAAGCTGTGGTTTTAATAAATGTCGCTATGTCGCATCCACCCCGTATGTATCGTTTTATTATTTTTTATTTATTATTATTATTATTTTTTCATTTGATTATATGTATCTTTGTTCGATTAGCCAAATATGTATTTATTTTTTGCGACAAAATTCTTGCAAAATTTTTATGGTTGGAAAGTCTAATTAATGATGGAAATTCCTAAGTACCTGTCAAAAATATTAAGCTTCTATATTCATATTATTTAAGGACTGGCACTTTCCAAATCCCCGTTATCAATAACTATTTGATTTTACTTATGAACTTGTATTACCAAATCCGAAACTAATTAATATTTTACCGAATTTCCTATACAGAAAGGATTAATAAAATAACTCTATTTAAGGAAGTGGCAAGTATTCTACTCATTACCCATTCTGGTCAGGTAGGCCGTTATAAACATGTCTCAACACGTTTGTCTATGATACTGAGAACCAAAGACAAGAATGAGTTGAGTTGAGTTTTTAAAGATCTTTATTGCATAAAAATAAACATCAAACGTAACAAATCTAGTGTAAATTAATCCTAGAAGTTAACAAATTATAAAGTAGATTACATTACACAAAGCTAGTGCGCTTTTTTCCGAATTTTTAGACATAAACATAACACATTACATACATTATAAAAATATTGTGAGAACATTGTACATATTTCATGCAAGCTTTAGTAAAGCATTACATTTATTTGCATACCTAAGTACAAAGACAAGAATGATGAACTCAAATACACGACCTTATAAAAATGACCCGTTTATGACTTGTTCGTACTTGAGAAATATCTCTATGGTTGGATGATTCTAGAACAAGGTATAAATTGAAAAAGTCTGCTCGCATCTTTGAAGTCAATGTTTTCGGACCTTCGTTCTCTTTTTACCCGACTGCGTCAGAAGGAGGGTTATGTTTTTCGAGCGTATGTATGTATGTATGTATGTATGTATGTCTATTTCTTTGGCACGCCTTATAGCCCAAACGGCTAGACGGATTTTGACAAATGAGGTGTCGTTGAATTCGTCGAAACAGTGATAGTGACATAGGCTATATAAATTTTCAAAATGGCGCCGGCAAATGAAAAAAAAAAGGGGGGGGAGGTATGGATTTTCTTTTCATCATAGTAATATGGGTATCACATAAAAGGCCATGAAAAGACCATTTCAAAAATATATACTTCTTATCACATTTATATTACTGATTAAACACACTTTACCAATTTATATATCGGCACGCTCGCGCCCGAAGCGGGTGGAAGTTAGTTTGTATGTTCGCTCACGCTAATCTTGGAAACTGCCGGTCGAATTTGAATAATTGTTTTTGCATTTGATAGTTTAACTCATTGATCTCAAAGAGATTTGATTTCTACAAATTAATAGATATAAAAAAAACATGTCGGTTAAAAGAACTAAAAAGAGTGAAATAAAAAATAATTATTAAAAAAACAAAAAACCCGACTGCTTAAAAAAAAGAACTGAAAAGATAAAAACAAGTATAGCATTATCTACATTAAATTCAACACTTTACTTTGTTACTAGGTATTATATAACTTCGTTTGTCACCGCCTGCAACATCATAAAGAATTTAGTTTGACATATTTCATTTGTTGTTAATGAATTTAATGTAGATAATGCTATACTTGTTTTTATCTTTTCAGTTCTTTTTTTTAAGCAGTCGGGTTTTTCGTTTTTTTAATAATTATTTTTTATTTATTATATTATTATCTAATTAGCGCCCACCTACTTCCTATAAAATTGACATAGGAAACGGAAATACGGTGTTCCAGTTTCAAAACTCACTTCTTTTTAAAACCGTTACATTTAACATGAGATCTTAAAAAGTTAATATTGTCTATGCTATACATTTGATTGATACAGTTCATTTTCAGTTTTCTATCAGTAAGGAGTTATTGTGATATATTAATGTAATGAGTTTATAAGAGCATTTCACGTGGCTTGGGCACTTACGACAGTGTATGTAATGTTTTCTAAGAAAGACGTAACGACTCAGATGTACTCGTAATTGGACGGCACCTGTTCTGTTTTTATAGCTTGTATTTTTAGATTATAAAATGTTACACACGATGACATAAGTATTTAAAAGTTTCATTGTAATTTAAGTTATTTAAATCAAGTTACAGTAGATTTAAAGTATAAAATAAGTTTCTGTAAAGTAACATGAGACAGTGTTCAATCTCACAAACGGACAATAAGAAAGATACTTAGTTACTTTCAGTCATCCATTTAATATATTCAGAAAGACTATAGTTCAATGACACACTTGCATACGTAATTAACTAGCAATACGCAGAAAAAGTTACAAAAAAGAATAAACGCTCACCTCTAGTAACTCATAGAGAAACTCCACGTAACTCATGATTGAAAAAAAAATAAAGAAACAAATAGACCTCACTGCACACTGGTCGTTGCGAGAGTGGCAACTGCAAATATAATTTGTTTATTAGGTTACCACACCTTTGCGCCTACGCGACTTTTTTAAACACCTGACCATCTGTATATGGGCACCAATCAGCAGATTTAATATGAATATTGCCGTTTTAAGTTTTTGTCTCGTCTCTAAGCCGTGTCGTTGACACAAAGGAAAAAATACACATGGCAACAAACTGATTGATTTCTCTTCGGAGGCAAATTGTTTTGACACGCCAATTCGCTTATAAAAATTCATAAACGTAAAGTCAATTCATAATACAAATTACACGCTCAAATTGTGAGAAAATACGTATATTGGAGACAGAAACCCGCGAATCATCGTCCAAAACCGGTTCGAAAAGTAGGTTTGCAAAATACAGCTACAGTGTTAGTAATCATGCAGTACTGTGATTTCTCGACTACAAAAACCTGGTACGCTGTAGATTATAAGTTTATAACGTACTAGTGCAATAAAAAAATGTCAACGTAATTACAACACTGAAACAGAAACGCCTTGTTTCTGTTTCAGTGTTCAGTGGCAGTAGTTCAAAATAGATTAAATATAAGATCATTCGCAGGTAAATAAGTAGGTACACAAACGTAGATTATGATAAATCACGCTACTTAAACACGTCAAAATGCGCTTACGCACCAAAACCGCGGTTAATCTGAAGTAATGATAGAGTGTGATGCCTCAACCGACAATCAAACAAGATTCAAATGAAAGCAGTTTGGCTTCTTCAAGAGTCAAGCCCGAGGCGCGGATGCGTCGAAAAAACAAAACGAAAAAATATAAGTCGCGTTCGCGTGCACCATCCGTGGGAACGTCGAAACAATAAAACGTATTTAATCGCCACGATTATCCTGGGTACCATTAGCGAAAAATTTGGAAGATCTTAAATATGCAGGTTATTATTTAATTTTAATATTACGTTGTCGAATTGAAGTTGAACACAATAGCGGTGTTAATGCGACAGCTTTTTTGTTGAAAAAAATGACGGATGTAATTATACAAGTAGAGACGTAATGATTGTTTTTTTATAGAGCCAGTCTGTCTTTTCGATACGGTCCTCTTTATCGAGAGGAGGTAACGATTTTCCACGCACATTTTTGTTACATCCTTTCAGATGTTGTGCAATTTTAAAGGTCAAAATAAACTTGTAAAGATCGAGTTTTAGATTGAAATATTTGAATCTGTGCTCTATAAAATTCTACACCAACGAGTATTAACTACATATATTATATCTAATGACAAAACCATGTTCAAGGTTTGCTCAAATTCAACCTCAAATACGTCATTTACGTATTACCAATATTTGCTAAAATATGACCAACCAAATATCTCGAATATTTTACTCTCAAAGTTCAATAACACAGTTGATTTGCATTCGCCGAGACATTGAATCTTTTCGTCCCGAGAATCGATAAAAACGATCGGCTTCGCACAGAAATTTTGGATTCGAGAACAAGTGTCCATATAGGTCTAATAAATTAAGAGGCGAGGTGCGTGCGCGCATTTCAAAACGATGACTAAAACTCTACGTCGACCGTGCAATCTCGCACAACCTGATTTTGACTATGACTAATGCAAAATTCACATAGACTTCTGTAAAAACTGGTTAATTTATAGACCATGTTTCAAGACTTGTAAAAACACGAATTGTCTATACCTAAAAAATAAGTGGCATACTTTTGTTGCCATATCAAAAGCGGTAAAATTACAAATCCTGAATTCATTATATTGAAAATTGTTAACAGTTACTTGATGACCACATAACAAGGCGTTCACGGAAACGAAAGCACATTCCATACAGAGTTTTCCACTAATCGACAGTGTGAGATTTTTGCTTCGGTTTCACAATTCAAACCTCAAACATCCCAAGCCTGAAATAACGTAGCCATTAATAAGACATTTTATTCACTCACCCATGAAATCACTTAACGAAATTGCCTCTAAATGGTCCAATTATCTGAACATTACAAACTAAATTAGAACATATAACCAAAATGATACTAAAGAATTTGTCAAGTATTCCATTCTGCATTTGTACCAAAAAGTTGTGGTTCAAAAAATTCTCCCACGGAATAAAATACTACCAACATATTAAGCCTGTCAACTTCTTGGATAACGTTACAATTTACACTGTATTTTTAAGGAATTAAGTGTTACAATAGAATGCGAATAAAGTTGAAGGCCACCGGAAATCAACCGCGGTTGGATTATTGGGATCGCGATCTGAGTTTAAATATGGCCGCACATCCGGTCAATTGAGTGTCGATTTTACTAATTAAGTAGGTTCGCTTTGAGTTCCTTTCCTTGACCATTCAAAGAGGCGTGAGTTACTTGTCAACTTATTTCTATTTTACATATTTTAAATATTGTTTCATACATTCTCATCTTCATTCATTATCGACTGAATAGCCTACCATATCAGCTTCTTATCGATTTTTATTAAATATATTCAAAAGCTATACTATATTCTTCTCATACTAAATCTTCGCCTAAATATAGCTAATAATAAATTTCATTCTGTATAAGGAAGCACTCACCATAAAACCACATAATGAAAATTTACTGCCAACATCAAAAATAAATTTACTAAAAGCTGACTGGACTCTTCCATTTACTTAAAATGCTATAAGTATTTTAGTCATGCAACCCTAACAGGATTGTCCATCTGATAATGGCTGAATGGAAACTTCCGTGATGACAAAATAATTCAGATTACTGATAACATTTGATGAGCTAATTTGTTTTAATTAGTCAAAGGGGGTGACTTGTAATGCATAGCATTGTTAATACACAACATGTGTTGTTGTGAACTACTAAGGGTTCATACCGCAACGATTTTGTAAGGATTTGAAGAACCTAGTATCAATAAAAAATATAACAAAAAGAAAACTACCTACATAAAAGATTGCTTAGCTATAGGTAAACTTAACGTGGCATTATAAAATATCATAATTTGTGACTTCTCAAATGCCAATTATGACTGAAACCCTTTAATCAAAAAAGGTTCTTTTCAAATCCATCCATCAGAAATATGTTATTACAATTATAGCAACACTGACAACCTGTAATTGATGCATTCCAATTTTAAAAACGTTCCAAATCGAAGATAATTTACTTTTTTATTTATTTAATTGTTGTGAGGTTGGTAATGATCAGTATATGTGATGAGATCGTTACTTTTTTTAAATAATTGGATGATTGGCAGTTCTAAGCGCGTACTTATTAGTCTTTAGGGACTATTCATGGATATGTTTCTCATGATTATATTCTTATACCATTACAAAAGGTTCCATCTTCATTTTAATAAGAAACCAATTAAAGTCACTACTAATTGATTCGATCAATTTCTTTTTACTCTCCCCCTTGATTGTCATCAGTTGAAATATAATCTTACAAAAGTACAAACGTGTAAATGAAAACCACAATCCATGCGACTAAAAATTGAAATCATTTACAACAGTATACAAAATAACAATTAGAATAAAACCTGTAATTTACAAGCTTTTACGATGCACAGAACGTTTATAATCAGTATAATTTGTCCTACAACATTCCGTCTTACGTCTTTGGCATTTAAACTAATCGAACGAGAATGCTAAGGGGGAACTTGACTAAATAAAACAGTAGATACCATAGAATATCAAAGGATCTATCAGACTGTGTGGGGAACAACTCCCAATGGACATGTAGCAATAAACATTAGGGCTCTAGACACAAAACAGACGGCCTCCGTAAAGGGCCCTTTGTTTGGAACGTTTTATAAATAAACCTTTAAGTGGTGACCTTCTTTGTGTTAATATTCGACTGTTTATAAAAAAATCTTCCGAACAACGATAACTACATAGTAGAGAGAATAAATTCTGGGATTAAAAAAATAGTTTATGACTATAATAGTAAAAACAAAGCATCAAATAAAATCTTGACGAGAGTCGTGTGTCGATAAAATAACCAACTGTCCTTACAAAAATTCGGGTTTTTTAAAAAACATGCCATATGTCGGCATCAGCTGATCGGCCTCCATTATACCCCGTAATTCCTCTCGATACAGGTAAAGTTTTTTTGGTGGCAACTTTTAAAGTTACAACAGCTGTTCGGTAGTGCGTGCGTGCATTCGAAATCTCCCGAATTTTTCATACAATTCGAAGTTTCATTAATGTATCCAAACATCTGCTTGTGCAGGTGGCTGCCCTGGAATTTTTGAATTTCGATCACTTATTATTTCTTTGACGAAGGCGGATGGAGACATCCTTTGTGGGTGCTTGGAGTACCAGGCATTTTATTGAGTATTTAATACTTTATTTTAATGGTTCGCTAATGAAAGCTTGAACATTAATGGTCGTAGTTATGTAAATGATATTTGATTCGGCTGCATTTGCGCGTATAACATGTGGAGTTAGTCGCATCCTTGTGTTTGTAGTTTGATAACTCATTAAAGTCATTAAGGACTAAAATGTGATGGTTCAATTTTATTTGATCAAGCAGTTTAATATTATATTATTGTACTTAAATCACTACATTTGGCATTTATTAAAATGCTTAAGATTTTTCATGACATTTCTTAGACCTCTTTCAAATCTTGTAAAGTATTCATCAAACCGGAAACATAATTTTATCGTCCATTTTTTTTAACATCCGCATCCCTTAGTCGACTCATATCGATATGTACCGATATCTCGGATATCAAGTGTCGTATCCGTTCGCGATATTTAATACCGGTTATTTTTTGCTTACTTGAAATTACAACATGCTTATCTCTTTCTGGTTACTGGTTGGAAAGAGATAGTGAATGTTTATGAATGAAACGAAATACTGAGACTGCTTTAAGAACACTTATATTACACAGTTAATGATATCTTGATCAATTTTAAGGCTACTTTGTACCAAATCAAAATGTTACTAAAACATAATTTCTTGTTGGTACATTTTATTCCAAAGAATTTTACCGTATATAACTACTGGTAAAAGCTGTATATAGCAATTTGATCCTATGAATAAAATTAACAAAAGCAACCACAAACTGTTAAAAGCCCGTTCTCTGCAAAGCTGTCAATAATTATGCAAACAATTTGCAATTTTAATAATACTTTTCGACTATAATAATTACAACTTACGAATAATTGTACGATTTTCCTTTCTATCGTGTTGTATATTTTGTATTTATACGACTTCGACACGACTGACATACATAGAGTTGACTAAAGAACCTTCTTGAAATCCTTACTAAAATTATAAATTCGAAAGTACGCGAGTTGTGACGCTTTTATTGCTAAATCGCTGGAGCTGCCTTGATGAAAATTAGTTTGGTTACCTATTTGTAAACCCCAGATATGACATAAGTTACTTTACGTACCAAGCGGGCGGAGTCGTAGGCCGAAAAGCTAGTCTATTATATTATTATTGCTTTTGTTCGAATCACCCCGGGTATCGAATTCAAGAACAGCTGACGCTACAAAAAGTTCCCTCTTCCTTTATCTAAAGTGCTATTGAATATGAGGGCACGCTTTTATGCTGCACGCCAAAAAAATATAGCAAAAAATATATACACTCAAGCTGTTCTTTATGGTCATTGAATGTTTGTGAATAGAAAGTATTTGAGGTCAAGATTGACAGTTTGAAAATTAATATCCTAAGGCTTAAGAAACAATTTGTTTGACTAATTTCATGTTTATTGTAAAAGATAAGTTAAATATAAACGCAATTATAAGCACTAGCTATTTCTGCACTTTTATTTAACGGGAACCTACTTCTCTAATATAAAAATATGTTTTGTAGCTAAAGGTGTATACACTTCCTTGGTTGTCAAATGCATTAAATACTTAAATAATATTTATTACCAACATCACGTTTCTAAGCTTTCAAAGTAAAACTAAGCCACGCGCCGCGAACCTGTTTCTTTTTTTAACCTAACAAAGAAATTCCTTCTACAAATTACTTCAATGCTTAATATTACTGTCGATAGCACATAAATAACATAAGTTCTTTTTCTACTCATGTGCACGGTTCGTTTCCCAAGCCTGCACATGGCACACAGGAATTTGACACGCAGATGTTCGTTCCGCCACCAACACAATAAAATACCTAATAAGTATGGCCGGCTTGCACTCAACTAAATTATTTTTCGCTCTATCACGTTATGGGCAACTTAATAGAAAGTGAAATTATTTTTTTACATGCCTAGCATGTAAAAATAATTTAAAGTTGACATAGGCGCTCAACTTTTTAATTGCGTTTGAATTTCAAATTTCATTTTCGTAATGTTGGCACTTCACCATACATTATACTACTTGAATTAACTAAGGTTAAAAAGTTTCGAACTCACCGCTCATTTAGAAGCTTATCAATGACACGTTTTAAAAAAAAGTAGCATAACGACAATCCATATTCCATTTACAATCATACCGAAGCCATTAAAAAAACAAAACTGTGAAAGCTGTGACATCCATTAGCAGTAGCATCCCTGCGCATGCGCGTGTGAATAACGATGCGCTTGGGAAGATCATCATACCATTACGAAATGTCAAGCTCCATATGAAATGTATTGGACCTACTTAGAGCGGTTCGACATTCTGTTAGTATGTGAAATTTCTTGCATTAAGACTATTAAGAGTACGATCGCTTTTCGAAATAAGCTCGAATTACACCGTTTCATTTCACCCACATGTGAATTGAGTGTCCTTATCGAAACTTTATTTTTATTAGTAAGTTAAAGTTTGTTTATTTTTTTTGACATTAAATGTTGTTCATTTCATTATATTTTGTTGACATCCAAGTAATAATGAAATTAAAATAATTTATAGGATAAATAGTTGCTCTACATTTAACTGGTCACTAAGCTCTACCATAAAAACAGAACATAACATCACGCCTAAATTGTCCAGGAGAGTGTGGCAGAGGTGTACCACACCCACATTTCACCTGATATGTTTAGGTCCAATTCCAAATCCGTGCTGCTATTGAAAATTTCCTGACGGAAAGTTAATAAATAAAACTTTGCCCGACCCCGAAATCGAACGCGAGAGCTCGCGGTGAGATTCGCATACGCTACCCACTAGAACACCGAGGCAGTAAAAAGTCTAGAAAAAGAAAAACTCTTGCATGTGACTTAAATAGACATAAAAAGCAAACTACTTCATAGAACCTTATTACTTAATATTCAGACTACTTGGAAGACGTTACTTCACTCGCAAAACATTCAAAAGATAATAACCACAAGGCAAGAATGCGTAAAATCCTGCCCCGTCGAATAGCTACCTACTTGCACGTAACCCGACGCAATCCGCGTTCCATTCGCCAAAATTGCACTACATTAATTCTTTTGGTATTTACCCAAGTAGTCTTTGCTTTTATGGCAACATGTGGGCTCTCGACTACCTGCACAACTTTATTGAAAGTCTGACTGGTTGTCTTATTCGAGTCTATCTAAGTAGTATTTGTCTCAAGTGATGTTGACATTCTTTTATCATTATTTGCATAAGTATTTGGTTATTTATATCAAATTATTCAAAAGCCGTTCTAACTTAGATGGTATTTGTCATACCTGCCATTTCTTTAACCTAACTTTTTTTAGTTTGACATCTCCCGTCAAATGGATTTTCAAATTTAGTACGCGTTAAAAAGTCGCTATAAATCGAAGCAGCAAAGAAAGCCA
Source organism: Hypena proboscidalis (assembly GCA_905147285.1). Classification (NCBI taxonomy): domain Eukaryota; kingdom Metazoa; phylum Arthropoda; class Insecta; order Lepidoptera; family Erebidae; genus Hypena; species Hypena proboscidalis. Next base: position 20,888,133 of record LR990136.1, on the reverse strand, counting down.
TCAAATAATTTTACGATGAATTTTTATGGCAAGTATTTTTAAGACAGGGCCATCAGTTTGACATCTTGTAGCTGGAAATTTCACAACAAAAAAGTTTTTATTGCGAATTGTTGTCAAGATTACTGTAATGACTCAGTAATTCATTGATGTCTGCGAAAAAATACTGAGATGATTAAACGATCATTTAAAATTTACGACTTTGTATCAGAGTTATGAGCTCTTTGGTGTGAATAAATTCGGACGCAAGTTTTTATGCGACAAAATTGCGAATCGTGTCAGTTGCAGAAAACATTTCAAAGCTTTTTTGTGCAATGCAGCAAAACTAAACTAGACTAACGAGGTACTTGTGCGTTCTACTTAAGTTTCTGGAAATACAAAACTGCATAATAACAACTCAGAAAAAAGTAGGCAATAATTTTTGCAAAACATGTCGTACTTAAATTAACTTGTTTGCTTCAAGCATTAAAAATCAAGATTTACCTCTATGCTTGTAGCGGAACAATAATAAATTGTCAAAATAAAAAAAGATGACTTTATTTTTATGTTGGCAATGATCTTTGTGTTTATGTTGGCAACAATGGGTGATTTACAACAGAACACCTTTTGCGTTTCGCAATGTATTGTAAATCAGTTTTAGTGTGTCAGTATAAAATGGAGATAGGTAGTTTTGATAATCATGCGATAAACTATAAACATTGTATAATGTTAACTCACGGGTTAAAATACAACAAATAACGATTTTTAGTAACGTGTAGATTTTGGACTTTCATAAATTGAGTAAAGTTAAACTCTATGTGTGAAATAGTGTTATAATTGAAGTATATAAGTATAATAATATTATAGCATTTATAGTAGTTATGTATAGTTGCAATTTTGAGTTTTTTTGTCAATTTAGTAACTTTTAAATTTAAATTTAATTACCTCTAGCTTAAAGATTAAAAAGACAATAATAGGACTATCCTTCCTTATTACATCTTTGCATATTTCTTCATTCAATATTTTTTTACAATTGTCTTGTTGTCGGTTGTCTTGTTCTTTTAATTGTCTCACATTAATTAAAATTAAATAAATACTATTTTTTACACATATAATACGTTTGTTTACTTTTACAGTTTTTACTATTTTAACTCAGCAATTATTTCGCAGCCTTAACAATTTTCAAGTCAACGGATACAAAGTTGTGCAATTTTGCCAAAACAAATCGGTTGTACTAATTTTTTTACATTCTATTACAAACTGTTAATATATTAAGTATAATTTAGCATACATTTGTTTGGTTTTGCATAATATTCGATCTTGATATCATATCTTTGATATGTAGGTTATGTTTACGCATCTAAACGCTATCTTTAGTTTGAAGAACGTTTCAAAATTAACATTTTTAAAGCCTTAGATAGAAGTTAAGTTAAATGATGATGAAGTTGAATTATAGATAGGTAAAAGGTGGAGTCATTTGTTAGAAGTTTATATTCCCAGGCTTGAGCAAACTATTCCATCCTAATTTGGTAAGCAAAATACGTGTCGTTAATACCTCTTTAGAATTTCATATCAACAGTATCATTCGTGCGTCACACGGTGTATGTGTAATGTCCCACTTCGACCACTAACAACTCGCTAGAAGGTATCCGAAGTCTTACTTCGACTATTAATAATTTGCCAGTAGGTATACTAAGTTTTTAACCTAAGACCTGAATAAAATGCAGACTTCAGCATTTAGAAAGGCGTCTTAAAAGGTGAAAGTCATGCTTTCATGCTTCGCAAAAAACTCGCATCTCGCTGCGGCCTTGCCAAGGTAAGTGCAAGGGGGACATAACGGTGCGCCCGCGCACCGGTCGTCGCCCACCTCCAAACGTATGAATTTTCATACACGATGGCTTACTTCGCCGTCCACCGATCGTTCCCACAGCACCAATAGTACGTGCCTCGTAACAAACACGTAATGTACCACTCTACGGAAGTCGTCGTGCGTCGCCTCGGAAACAAATATAGTTTTTGATACACTTCCTTTCATTAATACTGCTGTACTAAATGACCAGCTAATATGGTGTGTCGTCCCATAAACCACGGTTCAAATTTTATACACGTAGTCATAGCTTATGAGAAAGCTGAGAGTAACGGTCGATATCCTTATTTGTGAAAGGAACTGTTAGGTATTGTTTTGTAAACAAACGTGTAAGAGTAATTTTCTACGACAAATAAGTTTCATAACGTTATTGTTGCATCGTTGTGTCATTAGTTAAGTGGTAACCATATTGTCATTGCAATAACTGGGTTAAATCTTATTGTTCTAAACTAGGGTAACTATTCTGGTATTTGTACAAGGACGTTACATCTAACCTGACGCTCTAATAAGTATAGTAACAACATTGACGGTTGATTCAAAGACATTCCAATTAAACGTTGCGAATAACATAAGCGTAGGACGACTATGCAAAGGAACTTCGGACGTTAATAAATTATACACGAATTACAATTCTGTTAATAATTCTCCCATTTGATTGTGTATCCAATAGACGTAGAGTTACATTTCCGTGAAATAGCGAACCGCAAGTTTTGTTCATAATGAACCACTTGGCATTCAAAACGCATACTTGTGTTGCAGCTGCATGCAACAGAAACGTCCCCTCGCTCATCTAAGAAATAATTGCACGGAGGGACTGATCAAAAGAGGGGACTTACGATTTGGCTGATCTCCGTGATCGGGATGGGGGTGATGGTTTTATCCGAGCTTTGGGGAAGCGAAGAAGCACTGGGGGTCGGCGACACTCCAGGGCTGGACTGGCCATTGCCGACGCTCTCCTTGGAAGTGCGGTTCGGAGACAACCTGGCTGGAAAGCTGAGGGTCTTCGTCCACTGCGATAAGCTCCGCACCATGTTGACTGTTCATTCACAACACTCGGTCACTAAACTTTTTATGCGAGCGATACGCGCGCGCTCGACGACGGTCCGCGGACGAATGACGAGGGCAACAAAACTACAGCCTGTGCAAGTTGCGACTTGACCGAGGAGGGGAGCAGGGTGTACGGTGGTGTGTGTGCATGCAGGCCGGCCACCTATGGGTTTTGGGTCGGATTCTCTTTTGTTTATCGGCTTGCTACCTCAGAGCAAAAAGTTTTAAGCGGTCTAGAGTAGCGTTGATGAATTGGCAGTTAATTTACAGTTGTTTCGGTAATTTATGTTGCAAAACCGTTTTATTATTTTAAAACTTTAATTTATAGTTATATATATAGTAGAGTAATCTTTATTATAAACCAATATTAACAAAGAAAATTTTGTAAACAATTGCACTCAAAAATTATGTTGCACAATGGGCGACCTTATCGCTATAAGCAATTCTTTACAGGCAACCTTAGGAAGGACAAATTAGTAAATGAGCAAAGTTACGGGCAGTTGTTGGTGCGTTAATTAAAAAAAAATTAAAGTATAAAACTGTAAACATACAATTAATTATACTTATCTAATCTAACACTAAAAGTTTTAACTATTTAAATAAGCATAGTTATCAATTTTGTATTTATACACTAATTAAATTTGGTATTCTATCACTACATAGTATAAAACAAAGTCGCCTTTTCTGTCCCTATGTGCGCTTAAATCTTTAAAACTACGCAACGGATTTTGATGCGGTTTTTTCCAATAGATAAAGTGATTCAAGAGGAAGGTTTTTATGTATAATACATGCATAGAAAGGGGGAATTGTTTTACTCCAAATTTAACGCGTGCGGGCCACGGGCAGTGCGGGCCACGGAGAGTAATGAATAAATCAAACTACTGGATCGATTTTAATCATTTTTTCAGTGAGTGACATAGGCTATATATTATATACCCGTGCGAATCCGGAGCGGGCCGCTGTGTTTTTATATACAACGTTCACAGTTTTTCTGTAGTGTATTTAGTATCAGCATTGTACCCGTGCGAAGCCGGGGCGGGTCGCTAGTAAAATATATAAATGGTAAAAAGGTATAAATTTTAAACACGCTTTGAAACGAGATTCTCAACTCAAACTTAACTATGTGCTTGCAGCTCAAACATACCAACCCAATCGGCTTAAAACGTGAAATCCATTAAAATTAGCAACGCTTATAAACGCAGAAAATAACTGCACATAACGAGGGTGGCACCCCACACACTCCATTCGGAAGTACAAAGGACAAGGAATAAGGATACAGCAAGCAGAAATGCAGACTCGCTTTTATTTAAATCTTCGTATCGAATAGGGGTGCCATTAATATGGCTACGAGCAGGATAAAATATTATAATAATCAAAACTATAATATTAATAAAATCATTAATATTCAAAATCTATAAACAAAAGTAGAGTCGCACAAAAGTTTAAAAGATTGAATTAATACTCATTTAATCTAGCAAAACCCATACGGTGGGTTCCCTGATTATTTTTATCCCAAGGAACTTGTCGAACTTGAATCCAAAACAATGGGTGCGCAAAATTGCATGTTGCTTCCTGGAGCCACGTGTCCGCGTCTTCTGCACGGGCAGAATTGAAACAGAATATCGATACAAGTTTCCAACATTAAATTATGAAATTTATCTATATATAAATTAAAATTTAATTAAAGAGAAGTGCGAGTTGGATATAGTCACTTTATGACAGATTTACAAAACAAACAATTATTTTACTCCCAACATAAAAACGGTGGCAAAGTTTGGAAAAGAACTAAAAAAGCAGCTAATCTAATCTGGTAAACCTCACGGTTGACTGGCCGAGTGTTCATGTCCCAAGGCAATCCAAGGGTTGCAAAGACGCATACGAAACAATGGGTGCGCAGGATTGCGTGTCGTTTCGCTTCCTGACGCCACGTGCGCGCGCAGCTGACGCTGACATGACGCCCGCAGCGAAGCGCATGCGCACTCGAGGACGAGAGGGTCTCAAAGTGGATAGACGACATGGCTTTGTCTTTATTTCCCTTTTAAGGAAATAGTTGCTTTTAAGATGGTTGCTTGAATAGGAATAACGTTTCGTCAAGTGCTGTACGAGCAAACCCGTACATCGCAATACTTTTAGTTTTATGCTGGATGCTATCATTTAGATGTACCTTTCCCGTACAAGTACAATAATTCTAAAATGTGGTGTAAAAACCTAAATTTCACCTTTAGTATGATAGATAGAATTCCCATCATGCTTGAAAGCATGTAATCTAATAAGATCTCTTTTAATTATGAATAGTCAGATAATGTTTTTTAATTTGATCACATCAAAGTAAAGTAAATGCAATTTGCATAACACAATTAATTTGGCACATCAATGTCAACTAACAATCTTACTCAAATGCTTTTGTATGGACATAAACCGTGCACCATTATCGCAGTAATTTAATCACAGTAATTAGATTTAGCAGATCTGCTTACATTTTATAAAGATTTACAACTACCCACCCTATCACAAATTATCAAATAACATTGAAGATGGTCTCTACAAAAAGGGGTCTCTAATGGCCTCCATGTATGGGGTACGTACAAACAGACCCTAGTATTCTTTTGTCCTCGAGAGGGTTAGGAGTGCACGTGAAGCCTTGGATGTGTATTGAATGCGTTAAGATGAGGGGTTGGGTGATTGAAATGCAGTATTGATCGCGCTGGGCTGTGATAAAATTTACTTTTGAGGGCTTAACATTACAGTGATGATTTCATTTTAAATGTAACCGGAGATATTAAACTTCTCTGAATCTATTCAATATTGATTAATGATACTTACCTAAATACTTTGACCTAAGGTAATAATGATACTTAAAAGTGTAACAAATTTTAAAGTGGTGGGCGTGTGGGTGAGATTATTTTACATTTATAGTAGATAATGTTTTTGCCTAAGAAAGGCTTAATTAGAAGAATTTAACCACACAGGCAATCTTTATTCGACATTTATTTAGTATACGTGAAATACTAATCTATGTGAAATCAATGTGAAATTACATTTTACTTAAGTTACTAGTAATTGAAGTACGGGCACCAAAATGTGAATGTTAAAAGTAACCAAATCCAAAACACAAAGTTTTAACATTTATACTTAACATTTATACATTTTTCTCATTAATGGATGGAGATGAGCCATAAAGTCAAACTCAATTCTACATTTCAAGATTAAGATAGCCATCGTCCTTGGTACTGTGATATGTATTGTTGTAAGAAGACATAATTTACATACAATTCTAAATAATTACTTGAGAAAAATAGAACATTGGAATAATATAAACAAGTTGGTTTCTCTAGTAGCTCTAATAATGAGACATCAATATCTTAAGTTCAATAATGAAAATGGCTGGCTGAAGCTATTCATAAAGTTACTGACAAAAAAAAATAACACAACTAATAATGACTATCAAAATGTTTGAGTTGTGAAATAAACAAATCATTATATTGATAGTATCAACAGTATAACTGCAAGTTAAGTGAAAGTAAATCGTAATTTGATTTAGCGATAAAGAAAGTTCGGTTCCAGGATATGATTTATGAAAAAGTTAGGGTATTTGAGATACTCATTAAAAATCACTTATAAACTATAAACAATTGACTCTATAATGAACAGTGAAGATGAAGATGACCTTAATATTTCACTGAATGTAAAATCGAATGTTTAAGTTGGCATAATCATTTAAAACCACTCCGTGCTTAAAAATGCAAATAATTGAGCCCTGCGATCTCACTGATCGATGATTGACAATCTATCTGTTAACTTAAATCAATTATGTTTAACTTAAAAACAAAATGCTTCAAGATAAAAACAAAATTTGTAACTCTACTAAGTCCTTAAAAACAAAACACCTAGTGATATGCCAATGGTTTGACACAAAGGCGCTATCTGATATAAATAAATGTGATTTAAAATGCTAACAATCAATTGTACCCAAATGCGTCATTGTGCAAAAGTATTTAATTTAATAGACAGCAGAGTGAGCAGCACAACACATAATAACACACCGGATACTGGGCTACGTGGCCAGAAGCTCAATGAAGAGCAAATTGCGCAAATAAATATAAATCTATATTTAATTTCTATTTCCTCTTTTGTGAATTAATTTACTGGAAGTTTGTGCCGTTATATTATTATGTATGATGGTTAATCTTAGTTTATTAACCTTTTTTTTTGTTTTGGCGTTGATATGTAACTCCACTAATTTACATAAAAACTGAGATATATATCCAGAAATTAAAGATACTGGATAGGTAGAAGTCAAATCGGTGGAATTCTTACATTTAACTAAAATGCAAAATCTTTACCTAACATTTTATATATGATAACTTTGAGATAGAAGAAACACAAATAGATCCGTTGCGACTTCATGTGCTCTTAAATAGTTACTAATTAAGTGCGTTTTTATATTTTGCTTTATTACCACACAGCAAAGTCTAAACTTCTCATGCAAAAGCTAAATAATAGACATGGTACCTCCCCTTACCTACAGGGATTAAAATCAAATAAATTAATATCCACACATGTTGTAGACATTTATTGACGATTTCAGTCAATATGTCGCGTAAAAAAGCAGCTATAAATATAAACTTGATCTCAACTTAAAACAAAGACATGTAACGTGTCAACATGATTTATCCGCGCTTTCGGCAAAAGTATGGTGTCCCCCTTTTCTGATAGTACAGTCAAAAAGTAAATTAAAACAAAATTGATTAAGTTTCATATTTAAGAAGATAATATATGTAGATGTAGTTAGTTAATGATAGAGTTTGCCAAATACAAGTGCACAGGTTAATTGAATAAATATTGAATTAATTTGCATCATGTTAGATTGCATTTGACTTGCAAAATATCAAGTGCTTAAATAGGTACTGCATATGTAAATATTTACTAGTATTTAACACCGACTGTCACATACTAAAACTTATACGCCGCTTGTACACGATAAAACTCAAACAAAAGTTTGCAAACAAGCGGCTTGCGACAGCTGTAAAATATCAGAAAACTCGCAATTACAATATACAAGGTAAATATCCCGTGATATCTTATATTTCGTAAGAAAATGACTATCTTTAGTCTCAAATCTTATATAAAAACCTATTAATCAAATCATTATTGATGATTTTATGCCTCCTGCGCCAGCAATTTCAAGGCCTAATTTCACCACAACCCAAACACAGTACACAGTAGAGCATTGGATGCAAATAAATTTATTTATTTGATCAATGTACGTAGTACACGTAACCGGCGTGCATGTATGACGAGATGTATGAATGTTGAGGAAGCGAAAGAAGTATGAAGCACATTGCATTCCATCGTCTCTGCCTACTCCCCGTGGGGTGAAGGCGTGATGTTATGTATCTATGTATGTATTTCATCAATTTATGATAAGCCCAATTAATGGCGAAGTACTAGTTAAAGTCTACAGAAAAATCTATTCTTTTCTCAAATTATAGTCACTCTACACTCATTGTTTAAAAACTAAAATTACCCTACTATTATTAAAAACTAGTAACTGCTTGTACAAAATTAGTCTCATGTCAATCTTTGCTATTTCAGTGCTCGTATATTACGTGCTTATACCGTAAAATACTTTAGTGAAGCGCGATGTTAATTAGTAGCTTTAACCTTTGTTGTTAAGCTTTGGACGTAAATATTTGGGGAGAGAATTGACTGCTAAAATCGTTAGTAAGTGACATGATATTAATTATTGTTCGAAGATTATTTAAGACAACAAAAATGGCATCTAACAGTTCTCTTTCCATTGAAAAAGTTCTTGATAGTTTATGATTGTCGTGATGAAAACTAAACTGAAGGAAAAGTTAACTCGTATAACCTTGAAGTTAAGATACACAAAAAGAATGGGCAAATTGCCTACGTAGTACTTAAAACCGGCTATTTACTTTAATATTATTTAGTTGTTATTTATTTTTCTATTTTTTTAGACGAATCATATCTAAAACCCTAAAATGCATGATTGTTCGAGACCACTACTAACGACTACTATAAGCTTACTTTTTTTATGGCAGGATAGCTACTTTCTGAGCTGCCATCCCTTGGCCCTTTCACAAACGCATTCCCACCATAACATGTCGTATTTACCAAATATTACGTTATCATCCAAACCGATTAAAAAACTCATTAACCCCAATTCACGAAATAAGGGTCCTCGCACACTTCCGGGTAAGTTTTCAATTATTACAATAGGATGTAATCGATTTGGCCCGCACGATAATTAGTCGTTAAGGATAATACAAAAATATCAATTAGGGAGTTTAGGGGAGAGCATGTGGTGGTAATACCTCGTGGGAAGAATGTATATTGCATGTGGGGAAGTGCCTGACTTAGATCTATAATAAATCTATAATATCGTCTAATTACCTATAGGGTAATTAGACGAGATTCTTGTGAAATTCACAGCATGGAGGCATTATTTTAATAATTGATTAAGATAATACCTACTTACAAAAATTACAGAATTGTTTAGGCGAAAGATATATATGTAAAATCGTAGCACATACTTTTTTCATGTCTCTACTCTACTTGTCTAGGGATAGTCTTATTTTATGTATATTTTAAGATGTAAGAGCGGTGTAAGAGCTTATGCCTGCGCTAAGTCATAAAATGTTAACAGAATTGTAAACTTACTACATATATTATTTAAAAAAAAATCAAATGAATACTGCCTCGATGGTGTATTAGTTATGTATGGGGCGTATGCGCCTCTAACCGCGAGGTCTCGGGTCCGATGCTCGGGCAAAGTGTTATTAGTAAACTTTCCGACAGAAAATTCTCGATAGCAGCACAGAGTTGGAAATGTGCCCGGTGGATGGCCATAGGCTCACCCTTTATCCCATGAGACAGGTAAAATGTAGGTGTTGTACCTCTGCCACACTCTTTTAGATCATATAGGCGTAATGTTATATTATGTTAAATCAAATGAGATTATATAACATAGCTTAGGAAATATTTAAATATCAACAACTCCTTTACCTACGTACAGATATTGTTTTATTAAGTCTTTCCCACAGAAATATATAAATAATATTTTCAGGCCGTCTTGCCTTGCAATACTATAAATACTTGTACTACCATATTATTTATCTTCCCTACTGCCACTTAAAATAATTTCGTCTTCCTTATATTAATAAAACAAGCTCAATAAACGAAAGTAATGGTACCATCCCTTTGTTTCCTAAGCCCACGTGTAAGTCTGCCCACCCCTCACGTGAGAAACCATGCTGTATAGTCTATGGGGAATGTTTTATAGCCATAAATTGTATTAAGTGCGCCATAAAATAATATTTCTATGGGAAAAGTAAATATGCTAGTATAATGATGGTGTTAGTTTAGAATTACGAGTAATGTTCTGAATACTAATAAACTAAAGAACTGACAGACTAGACAAGGTAGTTTTTTAATAATGTAATAACTGATTTTCCTAAAAAAAACGACTTCAATCAAAAAAAGTCTTGCCTTGTCTGTGTATAACTTGAAACAATACAGTCATTTTCATTTTCAAATATCTTTATTTAATAAGTAATACATTAAACAAATGCACTTACCAAAGTTACAATTTGTGGCAGGTAGGTACTTTACACTTTATGAGGCTTACAAATCGCCTTTCAAAGCTTATACAGTAAACGGCCTTAAGGTGCCTATATTTAAAGAATTATCGATACCTATATTAACGTTGAGAAGTTGTACCTTACAGCATCAGCTCAGCAACATGAAATGCTGACTGCTAGATGCAAATATCCGAGTAGCTTTAGGTAATATACGAAAAACAATATAGTAGCCTTTAAAATTTGAGGGTTGCCCTCAATTTCTCGAAGATCATCAGATCGTGACCTAAAGAAAATCGGACCACATGACAAGTTTATTCGTCGTAGGCGTCTTCGAGAAATCGGGGAACAAACATAAAAAAACATGTAATGGATTTGAGAACCTCCTCCTTTTTTAAGTCGGTTAACAATTATACTTATGTTTAATAATATTTACTGCACCGCAGAATCAGCATCATACCTGAAAAGATATAAATAAGCTAGTTAATTTGTTATTTAAATTTAAAATATATCAATTATAGGGTTTTTATTTCAAAAGGAATATGAAAGGATGTAATAATTAATGTATAATGTATATCTCTACTTAATAAAATGTGTTAACTTTTTTTTCTACTTTCATAATATTACTACAATAATATAAATATGTTTTATATCAAATTGTAAAATGACGCTTAAGTGTATAATATCTACCTTATAATAAAATAGTTTAGATCTTTTAAAAAAAAAAATATATAATTTTTAAGTCGCTCGTGTGTGATGCAGACAAAATAGACAATAAAATTATAACAGAAGAGTTAAAATATTAAGTTATTTAAAGTAAATAAAAATAAATTAAATAACATGATTGCTTTATTTTAGTTATTTAAGTGTGTTTTTTCTTTGTTTTGTGAGCAGGCAATAAAAGGCTAATTTATTTTATTTTAATGACCAATCTCTTGCACTAACTGACATACCGTTTCAATCTCAAAAAAATGGAAAACAACAACGACCTTCCATCGGCCCTTTTCATCTACGGCCCTACAGCCAGGCCCTTCGACCCAGACACCACATGTATCACGAATCTCAGAAAAAACAAAAATAGTTTAAGTTAGCGAAATGACCGGCCCCATATGGCGCGGCCATCTTACTACATATGAACAAACAATCGTTTAGTTAGGGTATTGTGTTCCACTTTTTTGGGATACATGTGGTCCTGGGTAAATTTGTGACCCAAATCTTTAGTTAGAGAAGGATCTGCGTTGTGTAACATGAAATAGGCTATATTTACATCGAATTTCAAAAACTTATAATAAGGGAAAAGGGTGCTTTTTGGCAGTTTTCAAAATCTTTCCGAATCGCTTAAGTTATTGTAGCGAGGAAAACAGCAATCATGTGTGAATGACTGTATGTAATGTAGGCTGAAAAGTACATACTTTACCTTTTTATAAAAAGGTAAAGTATGTACAGTACCTATATGTACAGTAAGTTGAGTGAGTGACATACAAATGCACGCGCAGGAGTGGACAATCCAATAGAAACTAATTATAGTAATATTGTCCACGTGCTTACGAATAAAGGCTTTGCATAATAATTAATACAACTTAATTCATGGACCTAACTTCATTAATGCCACGCCTCCATTCAAGCTTTTCCTTACATAAGCCGCTGGTTCAATAACTCTTGAACAATAAAATTAAATATGACATAACAAAGTCGTGTGCCATCCACACGAGCCTACCAAGAAATCATTATTAACAATGACAAAATGACCTTATTGGCGCCATTTTATTTTTGATTGTTTTACAAACTATCGGACGTGCTCACGCGTCGAGCGCTGGGACGTGACTGACTTGAATTAAGAACTTTTGAGTTTGAATTTCGAATTTTATTATTTCCATCTGGTAATTAATATTTCCGGCCAGTAATTGATGTGCGCGATCCGCCCTTTTTCTGTTGCGCATAAAATAGTAAATGATGTTATGTAATAACTCGAGTATTGTGCTAAAATAAATGCTCCATCAAACTCATGTAACTCTAGAAATACTAACTAGGTTAGATGAAGTTGGATTATTTTAATTTTATGACGCAATTTTAATGAAAATTCGTATTAGTTTCTTTCATCATCATCATTTAGCCTCTCGTAGTCCACTGCTGGACATATGCCTCTCTTAATTTGCGCCACAACACCCAGTTTCTATAACCAGCTATTATATTTTGAGGAGAGATGAGTTACAACATTCAAGAAACAATATTACAAGATCCCATTCCTAAGCTTTCAATGTAGCGTTGTAGACTCCGATTTAGATTGGGATCCAATATTAAAGAGCATGTATTAGTATTATAGTAGTTTATTAATTGAAAAGTGTATTATTTTACCTAGTCGTCATATAAAAATACGTGTACAGTGTCTAGTTAAAAGCATAATTTCTATTATTTCGCAGTTCCTAAATATTCGGCAAATTTATTACAATATTGGGGTGCATGAAAGGAGCCTCCCCGAGTGACGTACACAACGATTCCCTACGTCCGGCGCACCCTGGGCAATTCGCAAATTCTCCAACGCGAATTGGCTAATCCTTTCACCACGATGGCAAGTCAAAATAAAATTTGACTCAGCTATCGACACGACGAAGAAGAATTACAATATTTACCAAATTTTCGTCAGTCAAAAGCCTATGTCCTTTTTAAGTACACTCTGCAATAGTAGAACAGGTTTGCATCCGGCTTGGCGGTGTTGCAAGGTGTTGAGACAGTCGCCGCAGTAGGTATACGTATCTATTTGACTTCTAGACTTAGTGCTTGAGTGACGGTACTCCTACGTAAAGACCTTTTAGGACATGTTTTGACAGCTTGCTAACATAACAAATTAAGCGTATATTGTACTTGTGGTAAAAGTGTACAACACCCAAATTTTGCCTGTTATGCTTTAGGTCCCATGGGATGGGGAGTGAGCCTATCGCCATCTACCGGACACAATTCCCGCTCCGTGTTGCTATTGAGAATTTTCTGACGGAAAATACACAAATAATAACAATTTATTAGTTAGTTATTTATCGATCTTTTGTTTAAAAAATATTAAAAAAAATATTAAAACTTTCAATATTTTTTACCCAGAAGGTTGTGGCAAAAAAACACCTACACAGGTGTTATATACCTCTGCCTTCCGGGTTAAATGTGTTCCACCTGTTATTTGTGTTACCATTTGGGTGAGCCTATCGTTATCTACTGGACCCAATTCCAAACTCCGTACTGCTACTGAAAATTCCTTAAGTACCTGACCCGGGGATCGTACCTGGGACGGTGAGCGGTCGTAGACTAACAAGGCAGTCAAAGTTGAACCTTTCATTATGAGCTATAGTTTACGTGTATACGATTTTTTCTAAATAACGTCCTCGTTTTTAATTTTGACTCAGGAATCTTCTCAATGAAAAGGGTCAGACTTAGGTCATAGTCAACTGCGCTAACTTGGGCTTCACTTTCACTAGCTTGCAAGTTTCCTAACTTGGTCGTTTAACATTAACCGTCCTGCTGTGGGTTAGACACAACCACATAGTCATACAATGTTATCCAATATTCTTCTACTAAAACAAACAAATACAATTAAAAGCCTGACGTGAGCGTGTCTTTTTTATTTTAATCCAACCCATCTTTCACTTATCATCCGAAAACAAATACTCATTATCATAATTTAATAACTTTCTACAATCACTTCGTCAATCAAACAACTAAAATTAACCAACGGCTTTAAGCGCTCAATCCCATTACGCACTAATTCCAATTTCGAATATTCAAACAAAGAAAGGGCAGGGAACTTTTAAATCATGGAATAGTGAGGCGACATTGACGGCCAAAAAAATAACTAAAGCGGTGACACATTTATTAGGCCTGTCATTCGATGGTACTTATTTCTGACAAGTCATAAGTTTCGAACTTTAATTTGTGATAAGCAAAGCGTGTGTATGGATGGATGCTACCGGATTTTAGCTTTCACATTTCTTCATTGTTTGGTTATCGATTTAAATTGGGTCTTTTAAGGTCTGTCCAGTTTTATGATTACAACACACTTCGTCACAATAGTAAGTTATTTCATCAACATTACGATAAGTGGTGTCTAAGTTATGTTAGTGGGCGATGTAGTGTTTTATTTTATGGCTTAAAAGGATAAAATTATTTTTTCAAGACCATTCTGATAAGAGTTATTGCGTCACAATTTATGTTTAACCTCAAATGAGGATTAATGTTCCATTCAGTGTAAAATAAATAGATCTAGCGTCAATGCTTTGAACTGAATATAAATTCAGCCTCGACACAAAACAAAGTTGAATACGTCCTATAAATTTAGAACAAAGTTCAACACATCATTCACAGGGAAAATAAATAGCCGAATACGGCCACTCTTTATTTTTAGTTACGTTTATTAGCTTAACTGAACTAATTACGGGCGGTGACAATGTGTTTCGTGGCTTAAGTCGACTAATTCGTTTGACAATCGAGAGTCGAGACATAATCATAACCGAGGTAATGCGCGTCACTAACATGCCATCGACAACTTCTGGCGCCACAATTACTTTTTATATTTTTAAATGGTTGACACTGGCTGAGGTTATATTATAACGCATTAAAAATTACTTAGGGATTACTTTTTTTAGATTATAGTTTGGTAATTTTATTGTCAGTAGTTATGGGTCAATGCCCAAAATGGATGGGTTCATTATTATAAAATATGTATTTGAGGTTTTAAAAGAGTATTGTCAATACATACAAGTGATAATAAAAGGTTTAATTAACCGCAATTATCATTATCTGTAGATTTATACTTTAAAACCATATAAATCATAGATATCTATAATAATATTTTAAGTACTTTAGATACCTATTTTATATGAGCAATATAAAATTACTCTTGTGGCGACTTCAAACCCTTCTTTGTTGGCCCGCCTAAGTTCTTCGCGGGTGCAAGTGAAAGGAAGTAAAGGGCACAACAAATGGGTTATACTCTGGTATAAACAGATTATGGCCCATCCACATTCGCAACTAGTGTTGGATGAGTTGACAAATCCCCACTTGGCCAGATTGTCCCTCCAAACTGAGTCCGAAGTTTTTTAAAGTACTTAAAATATTAATGATTTCAAATTTTCGCGATTTGTACACATTATTATAGTTATATTGAAGACACGGTTCTTAATCGCGTAATAATAATATTAATATAATAATACGTAAAATATATTTATCTGTAAAATAATGCCGATTATTGGCATTATTTCTGCAGAAATAATAGTTATGCCGATAGTTTTATTCTACCTGCGAGAGTTCAAAAACAGGAAATACCTCAAATACGAGAGCCGAGACCACGCTAATTTAAGATGTTTACGCGGATACGTACTAACTATAGATTTACTATATTCTTCACATCTGTTATGAATACAAACATTATTTAGACATATTGAAACATGTTACAACTTCAACTTGATTGGAATTCCTTAATGCCTTTTTTAATGCAAATCTTTTCACAAATAATATGATGATCTAAGAATCTCCTCAAATAAACCTTAAGTACATAGGTACATACATAGAAGCATGCCTTTATCCCATAGGAGTAGGCAGAGACGATGGAACACCATGTGCTAATAAGGAAAAAGAAAGAAGTATGTAGGAAGCGTCCTAGCATACTTCTTTCTTTCTTTAAAACTTAGTTAAGTATACTTATTATTTAAAAAATCAAGTAAAACAAAAATAAACCAAGATGACAGATGCAAGCAAGAAATACGTTATTAATATGGAAAGAGCTTTATAATCAGCCAGTTGGTAATCATACATAGCATCACTGCCAGATATAAATTTTCTACGTAATTATATAAGACAGTAGCTCAGGATATTAATCAATTATAAACCTATTAAAACGTAAACATTAACTCCGACTACCAAAAGAACTTTCTCTCATTCATTAAGTAATTGAATTAAAGATTAATATTAGTAGCTCGGACTACCGGTCGTATTACAGTTAAATAAGGCGGAAGAAGTGGTTAGGACCGGCCAATATCCGGTCAAATCTAAGCGGGTCTTATACCGGTATGTGGGAAGCACTCAAGTTGAGTATTTGGTGTTACTAAATATGACGGTAATTGGGATATTGAATTGACGACATCTGATGGCTAGTGCGATTAAGGCTAAAGTGTCTGTATTCTACTACTGTCAATATACTAGTTGCACATTTTAAATACTTGAAAAGATGAATGAATAGCGTCAATTGCACGGAAGAAGATATGATAGAGACGAGAGTGAGTGATAGCGAGACGGCTGACAGAAAGAATGACAAAGCAGTCACAAAAATAACTGTTCTATCTCAGTCCAGAACAATCGAATATTATAAACAGGGCAAGGTTGGAGAGGGTAAGAAAAACTAAACTGTTTTATTTTGGCTGTCATATAATGTTCCTTCTTAGTATGTTGCGTTTGACTACCTCTTTTTGTTAGTAAATGTTGACACACATTAAAATAATGCTTGACTGTTATTTTCTAATGGTCTATGTTTGAAAGAGTATACTTGTCATGTGGTCCCTTTTTTATTAGGTCACGATCTGAAGATTGGATCCTAGAGAAATAAAAGACAACCCTCAAATTTTAAAATGTATGTATGACTGCATGTAGGGTAAACTTAGTAACAGTTTATTCGTTGATCCTAAATACATTTAAAGATTTGAAGGCTCGCTATAAAAATGGACATACCACGGCTACCAATGCTGTCACCTCCATCAAACTTCACAAAAGCCTTGCCGAATGCATCGTTTAATGTAATCCTCTCAACAATTCGTCTAAGCTGAACATATGGGCTGTTCAGAGGTCGGGAATCTTCGGAACTCGAGGATATAATTACATCAGTAGTTTTTCGTGACAGTTTTGAAAGACTGGTTCTAAAATACCTATTTCCTTTTTGAAAATTGTGATATGAGGAAGTCTCGGAAATTTTAGATATCTTGAATGCTAGATAATAAATAAACAAGCTCGCAACAATTTTGAATTGCATTGAAATACAGTAACTTGGAGATGATTAAGCTAATTTTGCGACCCCGATTTGACTTTATATGTCCCAATCCCAAATTATAATGATTTTATAAAATGAATGGGCAGTGAATCTAAAAGGTTCGCAATTCCTGCTAAAGTATCACAAAGCGGCTATCGCGCACAAAGCGACGACAGATGCGCGTGCACAATGCGAGCTGTCAACTATCAGCTGTTCAGCGCCATCTTGGAATCGCTGGCTGGCCATTGTATTGAGGTATTGAATTTATTGGAAATTTAATCGGCTTGAAATTCAATTTATATGGGTGATATTAAAGGATGTAGGTAAAAGTGATTTACACACACAAATTCAAATGTTCTTAACCCGATAATGGTAATTTCAAGACAGGTAGTCTATGTAAAAACCTGGGTTACAGCAGATGGAAACCCTAGGTAAGATGTAGTGTACCCATCATGAAAGTGTACGGGAATGGACTTGTAATTTTTAGCGGTGAATCCAATCTCGCGGCTGAAGCAAAAAACTATAAGGATGGGCAAGTAAAGGAGAAAGTGGGTATGGTGTCAGGAAAGGTATCAGGAAGTCTAGGAAAAGGCGAAGAGGAGAGTATAATGGAAGTTGCAACACCGACACGAGCTGAGTTTTTTTTTTTCGTTTTTGTTTTTTTTAAACAAATCTACAGATCCAACCACATTTAAAACTGTCTATTTACTTAAAAGATATAGATTTGCAGGTATTTCTTTACAAATAATAAATCAAATTAATATTTTCTCTGAGTTCATTCAACTAAATTTTTTCAAAAGCACCTGAATTTATATCCAAAATAAAACTAAACCATTTCTTTTGTCAACAACTTCATAACATATTAAATACGGCACTTTATCTCGGACTAATCTCTGGACCAATTAAGGTCTATTTGTGTTCCCAGGGTAGTCCAAAAAGGAATATTATATACAGGGTGGATTTCTACGACGATCCAGAAAGGGGAAACTAACCTTACAGTTGGAGCTACAACTTGCAAGGAAATGGTCATAGAAGGCTATGCATAATTTATCGTGAAATTCTGATTCTCAAGACAGATCTTAAAGGGGCCAACTTCTCACACAATTTTTTTCATGCCAGTCGATCCTGTTTTTCAAATACTAATTTTTCAAAAATTCCTATAGGAGTCTTCCATGACCATTTTCGGGTAGCTGCAACAGTTAGGTTTAGTACTTAGCTCTTGCTGCCTCATCGAAGAAATCCACCCTGTATAAGTCGGAATATAACATTTGAGTCCTGGACACGACCTCCGTCAATTAGAATATGTCAGTTACTGTATTATGACGAGGGCACTCTCGTAAATGTCACAGGATTGGAACCTAAATATTTTATGTGATTTATGACTGTCGTGATGGAAATAGTAACGAAATATTTATTGGTTTAAAAAAAGTGATTTTTTTTAAACCAATAAACTTTTCGTTAAAATTAACATTCGTAGAATTTTTTAATTTATTGAGATTCAAAGACGTTAAGTGCTATAGGTACTGATTTAATAAGAAATGCCTTAATATTCAGATATTCAACCATTCAAAAAAACTGTATATTTCTTTCTTCTCTACGCTTTTCCTACTGTAGTTAGTATATTAGTATTAATTGTCAAAATCCAGCCTCTATAGTCTATACATAACAAAATGTCAGAAATATCAAACACATTAATTCCCTATGCATTAGCTTAAAAAAATACCAAACTTGTATTTAAAGTCGGTACCATACCGTAATACCATACCGTAAGCAGCCAGCCACTGTGTCACACACGGTCTGACGTGCGCGCATTCCTTACACAAAACAGCTTCGCTTCGATGCCTCTATTGTCCTCTACAACCTCTTCTAATGTTAATACAAGCTCTTCTTCTCGATGCTAATGTATTATAAAGAAGATTATTGGATACCGAAAGGACTGATTGCTTGTGAAAGAGACTATCTTATTCCCAAGAGTGGTAGAGTTAGTTACTGCTCGACGTCATCGTTTGGGTAATTAATCGTCATCTTTGATGTGATTACCTAGAAATAGTTATTTATGGTACAGGTAAGGAATGTTTGATATTTCGTTTATGTGTGGCTTTTAATCAAGAGCTTGCGAAGAAGTCTAGAATTTACAGCATGAGCGTAGCGAGTCATTCAATTGTAGACTACTGAGCATTCCAAGTGATTAAAAACCACGATGTTAACGACAAATCAAACCATCACGAGTTTTGCTATATACTGGTTTTCACCCATCCCAATAAGAAAATATTGTAATTATTTGAATAAGGAGATATCTTGATAACTTAAATCACTAATTAATTATTTTTAGCTAAATAAAACTATAACAAACCAATAAATAGATATTATTAAGTTTCGTTCGGAAATCCCTAATCAAATATTTTCGTTAAAGAAATAACCTAATACATATTTAACAAGTAAGAAAGTAATACTAATATTCGAGTTAATTAAATCATCCGAATGTTGTATTACTGTTCTAGAGTTAAAAAAATGTAAAATAGTGATTTTGAATATATAAATAAATAACTTTTATTTTATATTTGTAGATTTTAATTTAAGATGTTAAAAAAAAAACTCATTTGATTGAAATTAATATGTATTCTCTTTTCTTTTTTATACTTCGCCCACAGCGAACGAACATTGTAGTCCACCTGATGGTAAGTGGAGTACAGCCCATGGACATCAACAATCCACAAAAGCAGATTAGATGCGTCGCTGCAGCTGAGGACTACGGTGTTATGCCTCATGTGCCAGTAATTTCAGGGCCTGATCTCACCACCAAACCGGAACACAGTAATAGAAGCACTACTATTATATAGTATTCGTTTGTTTTAGCACTGCATGGTTGCTATTTTTTTTTTCTTCTTAGTCTGTTTATTGGAAACAAGCCTTTTCGTGCTGGAGAGGTGAAAAGGCCAAAGTCTTCTGTGTTAGTAATTTAAGGGTCTATGTTTACCTAATATAAAGCACAACGAGTGATTTTTCCCGCAGGTTATAAAGCACTGAGATACGGTAATGTTGATAACATGTTTGACATTCAAAGTCTACTCTAACAGTACTAATGACAAATACTGACTAACACAATCTTATCCCTTATTTGCGGAGCCGCTATGTCTGCCAAGCAAATGCCTTCACAGTCTCACAGCGAGCGTCTGATTCAGCACTTCCTGTTAATCCTAATTACTGCATAGCTTGCATTCTTTCCCAGTGTACGGAAAACTGATGGACCAAACAAGTTATGAGCTTATGATATTAATTATAGCCTAAGAGCCTGTGGACGCCCGTTTGTGCCTCCCTTAGAGATTAAAACGCCCCAAACATGGAATTTGCATCACGGTGACTATGGAAATTATTAAAAAAAGTTGTAAATAAGTTACGTCATAGTAAAACTGTAATTTTTAGATATATATTATTATTAATTAAATTTGTCAATTTAGGGGTTTCTGTCTGGGGTTGGAACCATGATAAGTGTCTGCAATGGTGGAGAATGATTATTACGATCACCAAGGTCAAAAAAATTACAGTTAATACTATGACGTAACTCTTTTTATAACTTTTTTTTTCATTATCTGCAAATGCCACCACGATACAAATTTCAAATTTGATGATTGTCTTTACCTCCAGTAAAGACAATCATCAAATTTCATCATGAAATTATATTATTATTAAATTAGAGGCACAGACAGGAAAGCAGCTTTTATATTTAGCTTTGATAAAATGAAGTAAATTGGGCGGCCACTGGCTCTTAGGCTATTAGTAAACACCGCACATGCTATTAGGATAATGGTCATTTTGTATGCAACCTTGATCGCGGCTGCAAAATGCATCCTAATTTTCTTATGACTGTTATCTCAACATTAAATATTAGATAGCTATTTAATATTACCTCAAGGACCGGTAAGAGCAGGATCTCCCAGATTGTAGGTAAGTACATTATAAAGATAAAAACAACGTTTTCCTTATTATTCCATAGCATCTCTCTTCTTTTAAAAGCGTGACCCCGACCTATGACAGAATTTAAAAGGAATGTCTTTAGTATCTAAACTGGTATCAAGTTCTTACAATAACCGTTTAAATTCGTCATTTCAAAACAAATCTTCCGTTGACGTATTACTATCTGCCTCAAGATCCATATTAAGCAGTCGATAACGTTTTCTATAATACAGCATACAACAACACGGATCAAAAAATCGTTATATTTTTTGTGGTCGCACCGACCGTCCATTGTTTACATTTCAAATATTTGTAGCACACGACGCTGCATCAACTTATTGGAATTAATATTTTCTGTCTGTTACATTTACTTATGATTCAAGGGACAGAGACCTTTAAAAACCCTCTATTTTTAAGGACCCTTGATTCGTCGTCCCTTGAGGTTGACATGAAATGTTTGCTGATGATATTATTTCGGGCAACAAAAATCTTTTAAACAATTACTTACTATATTTTAGTTTTTGCTAGCCTTATGCTAAGGTACATCAGATAAAATCATTTTTTTAATAATTTATCTTTATATCTTCCTTCCTATCCTTCCTTATAGCATCTTCGCATCCCAAACTTTACGCGTTTTTCGTCCATTTTTCCTCTCTCATACAAGTCATAATCCACATGCTCACCTTGTTATGCGAATTAGTTTATTGAACTTCTATTTCTGACATTGTCGTTTACGATCCACATTTCTGGACTCGCTGCGACTAAGAGTTCCTTTAACAAGATAAATATTATTTGCTCAACTTGTTTTGAAAGCTATCTGCTATCTCTGCACTATAAATTAATAATGACTTAATTTGATTGCCTTTTTATCTTTAAATATAAATATTTTGTTACGTTTTTACTTCTTGATATGTATTATTTATCGTTATTTATCTAGCTAATTATTCAATGTTTACTTATGCGAACCAATATTTGTTCGGTGACCCACTATGTAAGCTACTGATAATATTTTTTTACGTCGAACAATATCAATATTCACAATTGTAACAATGTTTTGGATATTTTTATCTTTTAGTTGTGCAGATACTCGAACTTTTCGAACATAAACTATTCAAATCGGTGCAGGCGGTGATGTTTTACCTTATGACCCGAATGGAGAGTATAAATAGGCAATCTTAAAATAGGCTTTTTTTCTTTCATTATTTTGTCGGTGAAATATAAGCATCTTTTTTCTGTCATAGACTGGAAGATCATACTGAATCAGCAGATTGAAAGTTTTATTAAATCCTACGAAAATAGATTCTGGTGAAAACAAAAGACACACTGAGATGCTTTGTTTTAGGTCTAAAAGCTTTCTAGATGTCCTAGCGAAGTCCGTGTGTAGACGTAATTTAGAACGGAAGGCATTAAGTGCCTAAGTGCCTTTAATGGCAGGAATAAGAAAAATACCATCTAACCTCAACGTCAACACAGTCAAAGAATAATAGTTTCCTATGTCTATACCCCTCAGTATTAAAAATGTTTTAGCAATTACATCAAAAATAGCATGCATGATTTACACTCTTTTTTAAGATCTATACTTTACATAATATATACATATAGCAAGTTTCCTTATATTCTCACGCTCTACTTACAAACCTCCACTACCACGGAAGCAATATTTCCGACACTATCCTTGCAAATTTAACGGCCAAGCCAATTCTTTGTCTCCAAAACCCAAATACAATTTCTCCTACAATAATAGCAAATATATTCAAAAGGTCAACTATTCCGGTTGGAAGTGATGATACGTCCGTTAAAGCAGTCGATCAGCTGTTCGCCGCTCCCAGCCACACCAGTTATACTGGTTCTACTAATAAATATTGTTAATACTAGATACTAGTTTAAGAAATTAGTTCGTAACGTATTTTCTGTTTTTTCGTTTATATGACTAAGCTGTGGCCTCTAAATACCGCAGGTAGACTCGGTTAGAGGCCTATTTGTTTGATGTTACTTATTCATTGTATAATAAGTAAAACATTGATTGGTTTTAACCGAATGCGTGTTGCTAGAGCACAGCATTTTCACGTGATCTTTGCAACAAAGAATATGGTTTTTAATCAGGCTCCTAACTTACCCACCCAAAAATAATCGCAATCTTTATAGACACCAGAATAACACGATTATCAGGGCTTATTATAAAATCAACACGTAATGTTAAGAAGTAAGCAATATTTAATGATCAAATAAAATCAACTATTGAAATATCGATTTAAACTCAAGAAAATGAGAGATTCCAATATTTACGAAGTCATAGATGTCATTCTCATCAATCCGACATCATTTGTAGACGTTTGTAGGGTGAAAGCTACAATAACCGTACCAATAACTTTAAGGCGGCGCTTTATGAGTCATTATGTGCGTCAAATGTCTGTGCGCTTGTGCAAACATCGCTTGAACGTCGTAAATGCTATGCTTTATTGGACCTATAAAAATGTTGATGGATGAGCAAACAGGCCGTTTATTTTAAATAAGTATGGAATGTGTATGTCGTGTGGCTTGTGAGAGGTTTCGTTTATTATGGTTTGGAATTGAATTTTGGTTTGTGGAGTTATTTTTATGTAATGCGGATGTAGCATCCCACTTAATGATTACTTTAGTGGTAATTTCAACAAAATGTGAATGCGTTTTGTACAGTCGGATACTCCAGAATAGGTCATGAGACGGTTAAATTTTTGTCCAGTTTTAGGCACAACTTTGTTAGCGAGTGATTATTTGAATAATAGCTCTCTTTGGTGTAAAATACAATCAATTCTACAATCGTTCTTCACCACCAGAAGGCAAGCTCGTTAAGTAAAGCTCCAAAAAAACCCCAAAATGATAACGTCATTGTTTAATTTTACGGTAAGTCATTGTTACTACAATGACGTCGATTGACATCCCCTTTTCCTGTCACTTCACTTGACAAGACATTATCGGAGTTTCGGTTATCAATCAGATAAGCAGCTTATGGCAAGTATGGGAATACCGTCATGTGTGTTTTAAAGATTACATAGAACAATATTAAATACCTTCTGGTCAGCTTGTTACTTCACATGAGAAAAACAATATAAGATTTATTAAATTATACTTTGGTATGATGCTTTGTAGATATTGTGTGAGTTGGAACCTTGAAATTTGACGATATAGAAGAAATGTCTTATAAAAACTTAATTTACGTTTCTAATTAAATTTTTGGTGTGATTAAATTATCGTGGATCCTATCAATTGACTTGGGGGGTTGTAAAATGTCTACAGTGGAAAACAGATGGACAAGTTGTGCTTATTCTGACATATAAATCTTGACACATATAGAATATTAGATAGTTTTTGCGAAAAAATTGTAGGCCCACCGGTCAGAATCCGAAAAGAAAGTAAATGTTAATTTTTTTTTCAAATTAAATGTCCAACAATTAATGTTCACACTGAGTCATACGATTCCCGGTAACTAAATTCATGTGTGACCTTAAAAGCAAAATATTGCCGCTAAAAGCAAGCGGCCTTTCAATCGCCATAATTTTCTCCTTGTCAACATTCGATTTATACTTTACTCGCCGACAACTGATGCATTTACCTTCACACCTTTAAGTTCTACTACATAGAGTTGATTTTAAATGGGTTTTCAATAATACTATGGTGTTTTACCAATAATCTGTGTATCACAGCTTGACACTTTATTACTAAACTCCAAAATACACAAAATAACACCTTATTGCATCATTTTTAAAATCTAAATTGCGCTAGCTCCTTTCATATCTAGTTGTCATTCAATTTTGAACTAAGCCCCTAAGATTTAAGGTTGAAAGTTGATTTGAATGGTGTATAATTTTTATCGTCATCAAAGGTGGCATTTATTAGTATCTTCAATCCTAACAACGGGTGGGCAGGCGGCCTCATTGAGATATTTCCTCTAAACCGATAGATAGTATGTTTGTTTGTTGTACCGCCTGTAATGGGAGGTCTTCTCGGTAATGAAGTTATGTGTGACGGCTCTTATTGCCGATAAATGGTGACAAATTTAGATTTGTTTACTAAAAAGGACAGATTCTATTCCGTTTACCGCCCGGTATGTATAAATTTTGGTAAAGCCTTTGATAGCATTAACATAGAAGTCGAACGATTAGGGTTTCATCTTTATAAATCTTTACTTCATCTGCTAGTTCAACCTACACCTACATCGAAGAGAACATAAATACATCCTCATGTGCATTAAACAAACAGAAAGACATCAACCGTCGGTCAAGGACTCTCAAGGGAGGTCATGTTTAACAACGCCCCCAGCATAGCTCCCTGTGTAACTCTATGCGGGAGACATGTTTACTTAGGCACAGAATAAAGTGAAGTTACTAAGTGCTCTCACTTAGTATTAATAAGTTTTTCCAAGTTAAATACTAGTATTGGCCATTGCTCTCCCTCTTGCTGTAAAAATCGTTATATTTCTTTTAACGAATTTGTTTTGAAAATTTCAACATTTGTGCATAATTTTAATTCAAATTCAAATCATTTATTTTCATAAGCCCCAGGACGCGCTTGAACACGTCAAAATATTACAAACAAATGATATAAAAATAAATTATATATAAAACTAAATTATACTAATTACAATGATTTAAATAACCGGGGCTTAGATTAATTTTAATTCAACTGTTGCTTCAAGTGATATAGTTTTATACTTGATTTAATACTGTTTCACATAAAGTCACTAAATGCTCTCTAAATTGAAACCATTATCACAACGAACTCTCATGTCCATTGTTTACAGCCACCCGTCCCTAAGTATATTCGTCAGCTCCCTTTGCTTCTAGAAAACCAATACATAAATAAACACAAACAATACATCCCATCAACTTAAAACAACTCACTTGTCTCCTTCTAACGTCTTTTTCTTAAATAGAGACCACCTTTAACTTAAACCAAAGGTTTGTAAATTAGTCACACCTTTGGCCGATTTTGAGACAAAATTTTGTTCCGTTTAAACGCATGTTTCACCCGTAACGTCTTCTAATTAGTTACCGTTGTCAATAACTGTTGCTGAACAGGAGTTTTGTATGCTTTTATGGATACACATAAATAAATAGCAGACAATACATCCCATAATAGAATACCTCGATTCGTGTGTCTTCATCGACAAGCAAAATCAAAGATAGTGATCCTTCATATGAGTCACGCCTTTCATCTATTGTATTTTGTTGTTTTGTTTATTTATTGTCAACGCAATTCTGTATTATTGTTGGTTACCCGAAAGGGAGGACAGTCATACCATGAGTGGTTACTGCCAGTTGATGGTAGGCAGAGTTCACGCAGAAGGACTAGTTGGTTTAGTAAGTTTTTGAGATGTTATGAAGATTATTTTGTTGGGTATGTTATGTCTAAAAATCTGATATTGTAAAATAATGGATGACTTGAAAAAATACTTTGACTGTAAAAGAGAGAGATAAGCACGCTATATTCAGATCATTGACATACATAATTGCAATGTCACCTAGTGTTATCAAATTCATTACATATTATTCATATAGTGGCTTTGAGGTCTTTATTTATTTTTAATAAATAATTAATTTATAGTCACAATAAAATTAAACGATATTATTAAAATAACTGCAAATGAAACATTATCACAAACAGATATCCTCTAGCTTCGTGCTCTGTAAGATGAATCATGTACAAGGTAATTGCTTTAAGAATCTATTTGGGCAAAAATATTAAGTTTAAGTCAATGGCACTTCTGTTATCTTTTCATTGTGTCAATCAATTCTTCTGTAGGCCACTTGTGTGCTAAATCTTTTGATTATTTTATAACCGTAGAACGTAGAACAATAGTTAAAAACAGAAGTTTTACTCCTTACGGTAAATTTTTTACCTGTTTGTCACCTTGCATACCATAGTCTTTCAGAAAGGCTGGTTGTTATTACTTGTTAGAGGTAATAAACAAATGCTATAGTGTCTATTGTTGGTTAGTTTTAAGAACATTGTTTGAAAATAAAGTTGTATTGTTCTTGACGTAAGAGGCACTAAATTAATCAGAAGCGCTAAAGGATTTTTCACTTTTCACTTCACTAGTTTTGATCAGTCTTGATCAAAATCATGTGTACTTGATGTGTGTTATCCGATATGGCAATACTCAGATTCTCAGTAACATGTAGCATCTGTGCATCCATACGTCAACGATAGACATTTCAAAAAATAGCCTGTAGATCTTATGGAACAGATAACATAAGAGTTAAATATTATGAAAATGAAAATAAAAAAATCTTTTATTTCAATAAAAATCGAGGGTAACAATAATTGATTGGAGTCTCCTTTTAAGCTAAAAAAGCCTGTGGTAGATTAGTAGAGTATATTAATTTCTCTTCAATGTCAAATACATTATAGAAACGGTCTAAAACTTTAAAATTATAAAATCCAATAATGATTAAAGAGATTATACTAATGATCAAACGGAAAGAAGAATCTAAAAATGCAACAGATAAAAAATGCTAAAGGGTAGAAATGGCATAAAAACACCCAAAAGGGGCATTCACTAATAAGATAAGATACAATAAAAGATTAAAATGAAAGTCAATTTGGACACAAAAACAAAGAATGTTGAACAAGGGTTGCGTAGATTTGTTCGGTTGTTACAAGTTGCGACAGGTTAATATTACAACTTGAACAACAGGTTACCTTGCCTAGATAACGATGTAAAAACGTTAGTTTCCGATGAGACGTGTTTTATTTCGTCCTTGAGCAACTTTCTTCGTATCTATTTATATGTTATTGGCAACTATTTTTTCATCAGATTAATACTTAATATGTAAATAGCAGCAAGCAATTTATAATTTTAAAAAAATCATTTCAATAGAGTTCGCTTAAGTATGATACTTACCTTATTTTAACCAATAAGCCGCAATACTTTTGATAACTCGTTCATAGTGTGATTCACGTTTATGTCCCTTTTTAAACCTGAAGGTCATGTTGAATTTATTCGTCTGGTATCCCCTGCCATCATAGTCAATGTTTGCAAAAAAGTATTTTATACTTAGGCATCATCATCATCATTTAGCCTTTCGTAGTCCACTGCTGGACATAGGCCTCTCTCAATTTGCGCCACAATACCCGGTCCTGCGCCGCATCCAATCCCCTCCAGCGACCTTTTTCAGGTCGTCAGTCCACCTGGCAGGGGGGCGTCCTACCTTACGGTTGCCGAGTCGCGGTCTCCATTACTTAGGCAGACAGTTGATATTATCTTATTCAAATCAAATCAAATCAATTTATTTCAAATTAGGTGCATACAAAATTTCTTTTACATAGCAAGATAACCAATGACTTAATATCTAGAATAGTATACATATTACAATTGTGTGTTGTTAAGTGGATGCCTACACTAGGAAAACCTGTGTCGTAGGTCACCCAACATTTTATTTGACAAGATAGATGTGGACGTGTACATTCCAGAGAAAACAAGAATCATGCTCCATGCTCAAACAAGTAATAGGTATCTAATTATAATATTTGAATAGAAGGATTCAATAAAAAGAAAAATTAATAATTAAAAAATTTAAAAATTTTACATGTATAGTACTAACATTAACTTAGTAACATGTTCAATATCTATTAATAAAGAAATGATCATTAAATTTTGAATAATATCAGATAATATTGCCATAGTACATTGTTTTTTCTACTTTACTTATTTGTTGATTACGGTTGAGTTAAGTAAGTGTGTTTGTGTATGTATGTGTTTGTGTATGTCTGTGTTTGTGTATGTCTGTGTTTGTGTATGTCTGTGTTTGCGTATGTCTGTGATTGTATGTTTGAGTTTGTGTATGACTGTGTTAGTGTTCGATATTTCATTGTTGTTAATTTTTAGGTAAACCCACATTATCTTATTAATAACTTGAACTTTCCTTGTTTGTGACAATGTTTTAGTAAATAATATAGTCTTCAAGCATAGCATATAGATCCCGTTACAGGTGGTATGAATTCTAGCCATCATAGGTATTTCCCGCGTGGAGGTGCATTTACCGTTAACCAGCATTACGTAATCAACTAAGAAATATTTAATAGCTGATGAATACCACAAATATAGTCCATGTACATACATACATAGACTATATTTGTGGGTATACTTGAGCAAAATAAAACAACAAAAAACTTTCAACAAATCCAATGCAATAAACTACCGCAAATATTCATTTTATTATGTCCGTCCTAAGGTTGCAGGATCGCGTCAAGTGATAAGGCCACCTTTTGTACGTTATAGTTTTATGTACCTATTTCTTTGTATGTTTGTTACAAATTTGATGTGCAAATAAAGTTTTCTCTCTTTCTATCTATACATCATAAATAACATCACGCCTATATTACCCAGAAGGGTATGGCAGAGGTGTGTGACAACACCCACACTTCACCTGTTATGTTTAGGTCCCATGGGATAGGAGGTGAACCTATCGCTATATAGTCTATGTTTTTCAGTTTTATGTACTAATACTCCTTCATTTATTTTGGGAAACAAGAAAACCGTTACGATGACAAATTTGAATACGATTCCTCTACATTTTAACTCGTGTCACAAATACATTTTTGTTATAGTCCTGTTCAGATAAGCAACAGTTTATCTTGATAGTATTCAACATGCTAATTATGCTTATCGACTTTGCTATCTGATTTTTAGAGAGTCAAATTGGACATTATGCGACAATAACGACAAAGATTTTATCTAGATGTTTTTGGCATCACCATTATGTTTAGATATCATTCGAAATCCTTCGTTGTCTTATTATTCTATAGTAGCAATAAATCAAGCACAATAATTACATGCCTCCATTTCCCACGCATGATAAAAGCTTCAATAAAAACTGTAAACTGCGTCGATGGTGTGGTGGTTAGAGTATACGCGCCTCATCGCGAGGTCTCATGTTCGACGCCGGGTCGGGCGGTTATTTGTGTCAGGATACCACAATAGCAGCACGGAGTTGGAATTGTGCCCGTTGGATGGTGTTAGGCTCATCCCCTATCTCATACAAGGAGAAGTGTGGGTATTGTACACCTCTGCTACACCCTTAAGAGTAATATAGGCGTATGTTATGTTATAAATAAATAAATATTTCACAACTCACACACAACGCCATCTAGTCCCAAACTAAGCAGAGCTTGTAATATGGGTACTAGAATAACTGATACTAATACATATATACTTTTCTTTTGTAAATACATACATATTATACATAGAAACACCCAGACTTAGACAAACCCCCATGTTCATGCACACAAAGAATTGTCTTAAGTGGGAATCGAACCCACGACCTCGGCGTTGCAGGCAGGTACACTATCCACTCCGCCATCCGGTCGTCAATGTAAAATTGCTGAACTCAAATGAGGTTATTAACTTACAAATTAGGTTTTTTTTTTTATCCGTAGCTACGTTTTGCGTCGCATCATCAGCAATATGAGACTACTCGTATCTATGATAGTAGCATGATACTTTTCGCTTTTGCGATACCGTTCCTTGCAATCTCTTTTTATGTTCATCGACCAGTTTAACTTGATCTAAGCTTGCTTGCCTTGCTTCAATATGTTGTATTCAAAAGGTGATTGTATGGATGGTGAGAGGTCTTAGTAAAGTGGTTATACAAGAACCGACGGCCTTGCTGGATGGATGGAAGTCGATTCTAACAAATTCTGTTTGCTTGATCTAACGATTAATACTTTTGGTTTTGTTTCATTTATCATTAAGTTGGTAGTAACTTTAAGTTACGTTTGGTAACCAACTGTCAGTCATTAGTGGCAGACAGTTTGTTTTGGAGTTATGATTTTTGCGATATATGCTGTAGTTTTTTTTTAACCCGAATATCTGTTGAATTAGGCAATGCTGTATACTTTTTTACTAACTAGGCTTTTCCTTACAAGTTCGGTTGTATTTATTTCGGTGATAAATAATAATGTTAATAGTATTTAATATTCTTGTATGTTGCATACATTGTATACAAGAACTGGCAATGATATTAATTTATTAACATTCACAGAAATTAATATATTATTAAGCCAGTTCCATTTTCTTCAGTAAAGCTAATCTGCCTTTTTAAAAAAATATCAATCTTTGCTCACATTACGAAACTTAAGCACCTCTTGATCAACACAGCCTCTTGAACGTGTCGCGACATGTCCAAGACAGGATTAAAACAGGCTTGTGCCTTATTGGGAAACTTGAGAGCCGATCGATGTTCGACCATTCAAGATATAACTTATTGGAGTTAAGTATAACAAAGAATGAACTTGTTTCATTTTGATTTGCGATTTGTTTTTGTTAAGTATTTTCTTGAAGTATGGTATTTTGTCCCTAATTGTATTTCCTGAGTGGTTTAACGGATATATTATAATTAAATAGCTAAGACACCGGGTTTAAATCGCATTAGGTCCTACATAATTTAAAGGTTTATCGTGTAACGGTGGACCAACGTTTCGATAAAGTTGCATCAATCGTCATCACGGGTGCAGATTGATTGATGCAAGTCAATCAAAACGTCGGCACATAAAGCATTGTTTATTTTGCAACTTGATGGCGCTTAACAAATTTAGTTAACACTTACTTAACATAGATTGGCATAGAAGATAGAAAACCATATTTGGAAAAACGACCTTAACACTCAAAATAACAAAAACAGAAAGATTGCCAATCAGAACCATTGTCATAATTTCACAATATAATCGCTCTATTACGGCTGCAAATCGCAAAAAAGAATTAGGGTAAGCGTCCCAAAAAACAATACGGCCCGCGGCAAGTAGTGACGTGTCATGTCCAATACCTGTTACTCACGACCTTGCAGCGACCTAGACGGAACAGGACCAAACAGGGTCAACGAACCATCTGTCTGGGACTAGAAATTAATCTGTACTAGATACATACAAAATTGGCAACGTTTTATAGCTTACCGCGCTTGAGGACGATTATATTGCACCGTTTTTATGTATTTACGGTGTGAACATCTGTTTTATGTACGTTTCTTATGGATATGTTGTTATTGATCGGATATTATTGAGGTAGAATGTTGACCCAATATATTCTCGTGTTAACAATGTGAGTTCTTGCCTTTTTTGTTGCGAAATTTTGTTATATTTGTTTTCTGTTATCACTTTGCGAACCAGGATTGTGTGACAGAGTTCTACTATTAAGTATAAGGTCTTTCGTCCAATAAGATAGAGCCCGCCGAATAAGAGTACAAACAGTATTGTTTTCTTTGACAAGATAGACGCACCATAGTCATCAGATTTAAAGAAACATCTATTATTGGGTGGGTTTTATGGACATGCACAGTTAGTAAATGTAATTTTTTCTTATTGACAGAAAGACTACATGCCTCAGCTTTGTAATTGTTACGAAGTTGAGCAGTCAAGAACCAAAAATATTAAGTATTTAATTTTAAAGCAATATTAAGTATATTCATCCAGATCGTCCTTCCAATTTACAGCCAAATTTTGTTAGTGTCTGTCGTTTTTGCACTCCACGTGAAACAGTGCCAGATGTTGACAATTCCTTAATTTTTGAAACTCAGCTGCTGCAAACACGACGGAACAATTTGCGGCTGTTAATTTGGTCAAAGACTTGTATCGCCAATGTCGTATTAAAAGACTGAATGATAATTATCTTTATTAGATGATGTTATGGTGAAATGGTAGAGACATTCAATTGCATATCAAATTTCGCGCTTTCCCTTTTGAATTAAAAGTATATATGTACCTGTTGAGAGTAGAGCCAAGAGGTAAGTAAATAACAAATTACAAATAAGTAATAATAACAAGGTAAGTAAATTACAAAAAAGTAAAATAAATCCCTACAGTAAAATAGTGTCAAATCGTATATAACATTTTTTTTAATAAACTCAAGAAGGTTAAAATCACTATTACTGCATTGTCAGTAATAATATAAATATATCACTCCAAAGATTGTCGACGCAGAGAATAAAATTTCAGAATTGACAAGATTGATTTTTAAAGTAAATACACAAATTACGTCACAAAATGATAAATCCTGCGGAATTCAAATTTTTATTACAAGCTGAAAAGGCTGCTACTTATATTTGATGTGCTTTTAAGTGCTATCAGACCTTTCATCGCTAATTAACTCTTATAAAATCATGGGCGAGTTAATCTTGTGAAGTTTCAAGGCGAAAATAAAACAAAGTTAGTCCTGGTCCACACACGTGCGCATGCGCCATCTGCGCAAGGTGCGCACGCGCAGCTGCCAACGAACATAAAAATCTCGCCACAACGCTTTGCACCTTTTCTTTTGAGCAAATCTTTTTGTCCCTTTAAAGTCAGTTTGAAACTCATTTGCGACAATTTTTAGTCCATTTATTGGTGTATTTACCTCTGTCAAATCACCGCTTTTAAATAAGATTTCTCCCTAATGACTATTTAGCGCTAATTT
Source organism: Hypena proboscidalis (assembly GCA_905147285.1). Taxonomy (NCBI): domain Eukaryota; kingdom Metazoa; phylum Arthropoda; class Insecta; order Lepidoptera; family Erebidae; genus Hypena; species Hypena proboscidalis. The sequence goes on along the minus strand of LR990136.1, from coordinate 20,854,264 downwards.
ACATACAAATCCTCATTATTATGGAGTGTTAAGGCTGATTGGCTGATAATTGGGACACATACCTGTAACAAATGAGAGAATTGATTATTTTATATGTTAATTTAATTCCAATCATTTCTTTTTCTTGCGGCATGTGTTTTTGGTTCACATAGTTTTAAAGAAATGTTGTATTAAAGTTTAAGAGGCAGATTTGAATGGCGTCGGCTATAAAACAAGGCAGTAAGTGCGCCTGATGGCTGGTGCAACACACGAGAAAGGGTAGCAGGTGTCGGTCCTAAAGGCTATAATCTTCTATACAATATTCAAAGGACGATTGAAATTCAATGACGATTAGAAAAAGCTCTTGCATCAAGATTAAGAAAGGGAAGTCACAACCTAGCAGATGCGGTCTTAATTTATTATTGGCAGGTAGATATGTAATTTAATGTCTCTACAGTTTGTTTTATTTACGTGAATGTTATGTATATTTAACACTAAATTCTTTAGTCTACCCGTGAACACGTATAACGTATATTGTTGAAACTCAAAACGTTGAGAAATCTAAAAATAACTGACAATCGCCAATTCGACGTATTCCTTGCAGGGGATTATTATAGGACCTAAATATATAATAAATGCATTTTTTTTTTGTTAAATTATGTACTTGTCTTATTTGGCTCCTTAAATTTACGAAAAAAATAATAATAATGGGACAGGGATTCGCCTGATGATTTTAAAATTCACATATTATGTTTCAAGTCCGTATCGATTTATTCACTTTAATCGATGTTTTTAAGCAGGTCACCTCATGATGAAGATAAAATTGACAGACGTCAAATGTTCCCTATTAAAATGGCCTTACTTAAGTTTATAATATTTCTCTTTCTGTAATTTGTTAATCATACTACTTAGCTTGCTTGTTCGATTAATTTTAATTTTTTAAACTTATTATAATAGAACTCTTTACTTTTCTATAGATCTATAGACCTACTCGTATCTGCTTCTTTGTCTCTATTATATAATAATCTCTTTAATTCCATCAATTGACTGCCGACAAAACGTACGATTTTACGACCTATGATTAGTCAAAAAACAGTGCTGGTTTCAAATTCATCAATTTCTAAGGGCGGAGAATGAAATATTTATACTACTTTATACCCATAATAGAACAAAGAAAAAGTAGACGGCAGCTGTCCTGTCCTAACAAAAAGAAATAAAAGCTATCCAATTTGATCGCCTATAACATTCAATCTAGATCCCGCATAGATACACACGCCCGGGCGTGACCTCTGAGCATTGTATGCATGCATGATGCATGTATCTGTGTGCATGCATGCATGAGTGTGTGTGCGACGGTAATGAATAATGTAACTGAATTTTGAGTTCGTCTCGACGTGTGAGTGCCTGGGGAGTGCCAGGTGGTGGAAACAGGAGTAATTATGGTGAATTTTAATGTAAGAAGAATACGAAAGATATAAGATGTTTGGGTTTGACTGCTGAAGATATATTAAAAGGTACTTTAAGACAATTTTGTGAATATACTTCAAAAAATAAGTATCTGACATTAGACCCTAAATTGACTGCACTCAAACGTGAAATAGAACGTTGTTAAAAAGCAACCAATGAAAACGCAAATACTTTTATATTTTCTAGTGCCCAAGGTATTAATAACAAAAAGGTATAGTCTATCAATACTTACGGCGTTTTTTGCCTATGGAGCTTTAACAAACAACAATGGTATAAAAATATGTGACAATAGTAACTTATTACCAACTAAAAGAGACCGAAATGAAGTGCGAACATTATAAGCTTACATTCAACCATGACGTTATAGGGTGACAACACCATTCGTCATCCGTAATCGAAACCGTCTTATCTACCCTACAACATTCTTGTCAAAAATAATAACTATCATCAATAGACCATACAGGTTCATACAACTCAACTACTAAAGTTAAAATGGCGTGAAGATTTCAAATGACTTACATAAATCAATCAAAAATAAAGGAGTGTATAAAATATTTAGAGGGATATATCACATTGTCACTTGGTTCGTAGGGTGACCGCACCATTTATCGTCCGTAATCATAATCCATCATGCTGGTCGCTCGGTCCATTAAAAATAAGAACGGTGTCAAATATATGTGACTGGGGATTAGGGTTATTCTCAATTGAAGAAAGGGTTGTAAGACGAAGGATGCATACGTAATGAGTTGGAGGATTTTTCTCAAGGGAAAATTTTATTTGGAAAATAATATTTTGAAATATGCGGTAAATGTAATTAGTTTAATTCAGTTTAAATTTTGATCAAAGGTCTAAAATAATAATTAAGACTGACTGCGCATTTCTATTGTCTAATTGATCGCTTAATAAGTTAAATAAACCGGCATTTTTAAATAAAACTGTGTGATGAATTTGGACTAGACTAAACAAGGGTGAACTAACTAACTCATTCGATTAATAAGATACTTTAAGTTACACTAAATATACGGAATAAAGTCAAATATTGAATTAAAAATTGCTAAGATTTTTAATGGTTGAAAAGTGCTCCTGCCTTTATATCTCCTTGGAAATTAATTTGATAATAGAATAAAATAATGTATTTTATAATAAACTAAACGTCGCACTGACGTCGCCCGCGTCACATATAATATAATACTAGTACCCGCGTTGACCTTGATAAAATGTATCCTCTAGATTTTACTCAAGAATAACCTAGCCTTCTAATCATCTTCGAACGCTGCAGATAGAGAAAATTTTAAATCGGACCAGTTAATTTCTAAATTAAATCGCAACAAACAAAAAATCTAAACTTTTCTCTTTATAATATTAGTTTAGAATATACCCAACGAAAATTAAATTGTGAAGTTATTGAAATAAAGAAGTATATATTTTAGAACAATTTCAACTAATGTTTCAGAATGGCCCTCAATATTTGGTGCGTCTAAAGACACTCATAGATGTGACCTGTGACTGCACTCCACCGCATGATTTACAGTCAATACGAACGTGCTCTCACATAGCAGAAGGAATGTTACGGCACACTCTTTGTAATTACATGAATAAAAAGCAATTGTCATTTGTTTATGGAGCTATTGAACGTACAAAGAATAGGTTCTATAAAAATGATTGAAATAGTTATTTTTAAAATGTTCTTGATAAATAAACTTAACATAACATCACGCCTATATAACCCAGAAGTGGCAGAGGTGTACAACACCCACATTGCACCTGTTATGTTTAGATCCCATGGGATAGGGGGTGAGCCTATCGCCATCCACCGGGTACATACCAACTCCGTGCTATTGTGAATTTCCTGACGGAATGATCACAAATAACATGTTCTTGATTTCATGTTAATTTGCTCATGATAGTGGAAAATGTAAACTATATATTATTGGAAGTAGTCAATAAATACTGTGCTTTTTTTGTGCACGTACAATTATTGTCTTCTTTAAAGTATTTACAGACGTCTTTCAGGTCCAAATTTTAAAGTACATAGTTAAAAGCACGTACATTATAGTCTTGGTGTGGGTGTCTTTATGTATAATAAGTATTTATTTACCAAAGAAAAGTATATATTATGTATTAGTTTCACTTAATCTAGTACCCATAGTACACGCTCTGCTTAGTTTGGGACTAGAGTGATATTTGTTTATTTATTATTTATTTATTATAACAGTGGTCTGTAAGTTGTAAATTATCTTGATAATGATATACCATCTTAAATTGTACTTCCTTTTTATTTATTATCATGTCCAAACTAAACATTTAAATATTCAAAATGCCGCTTCATATCAATCTAATCTTTGTTCAGTACGGTTACAATGGAGCTTTCACCCCACATGCGTACGCGCACCAAATAAAACGTTTTTACGTGAGAAAGCTCGTGATAAGCACAAATGACCGCTAATGCTTGTTGAGATAAAGTTTATTGTCTCGCTTCTGTGAACCCGGGGACGTAGCGTAGTGTTACGAACTCTAATGTGTGTAAGGTGAGATAAACAGTTGGATACTTATTATATAATTATGTGCACTACTATTTGAAGATGAAAATCTTCCTCGTTGATCTAGTAGATCTAGCTTCTCACTCCTGTCCTGGGTTCGATGCCCGGGTCGGGCAAAGTGACTGTTTTATCTCATTTAATTACTGACTGCCGAATTAAGAGGTGATTTATGTTTTTGTCTGAATAATCTGGGTATTTTACCCAAATACTCAACCTATTCTGAACTGATATTAACGTTTTTTTAGTTTAATTATTTTTTGACTTATTTGTCTAATTTGCTAATTAGTTGCGATTCAAAAACATTGTTTTATGTCCAAGTGTCTAATAAGTAATACTAGTCGATACATTTTCATTAACTATAACATAACTGCCGGGTCGGGCAAAATGTCATTTGTAACTCATGTGACCTAAACATAACAGGAGAAATGTGGGTGTTATACACCTCTGCCACACCCTTCTAGGTAATATAGGCGTGATGTTATGTTACGTATGTTAAGTCTTCCTTCCAATGACTTAGCTAATAAATTCAGATACAAATAATATTCTGTGCTTACAGATTATTAGTCATTTGACTTGTTTAAGTAATTTGTGCAGTTTGAAGGCCTAGGCGTTGGCCCAACGGTTATTATAACGTGTCAATCACCCACCCATCTACCATCTATAGCTAAATATCGCAAACATAACCTCGTGATTATCCTTTGCCTGATAGTGAGGCCAACTGACTTAGATCTTAACTTTCACGAAAATTATGTGATTCTAATAAATTATTTTTAACAAAATATTAAACCGACGAAAAGGAAAGTATATAATAAGTGAACATTTTAAGCCTTGGGTATTGAACTTAAACTATAAATTATTATATTTTACTAATTTTTAATTTTTCTAGGATCCTATCTTCAGACGCTGACATTCGTGCCATGGGGTACTCTTTCAAAAAAAAAAAAAAAACCTCTCAGTAAAAAGTTATGCGTGGTCTAACATAAAAACAAATATTTACGTTGACTTGAGAACCTCCTTTTTTTTCGTCGGTTAATAAGATACGCTGTATTAGGCAAAATTTATTTACAGGCTTTTTTAATAAAATGAGTTATATACATCGCCAATTAACACCCACATAACCTAATAATGAAAATGCTCATGTGATAGAGGATAAATAGTTTATCTCCAACTACCAGGGATAATTTGCTCCTATATATATATGGGCAATTTGCGAGTTCTCGAAAGCGAATTGGCTAATCCTTTCACCACGATGGCAAGTCAAACTAAAATTTGACTCACCCATCGATACGACGAAGAAGAAGAAGAATATGCTCCTTCCCGGGAATCGTACCCGATACTTCAGTAACCACCAGTACTAAGCAACGAGACGGTCAGTAGGAGCACTACAGACACTACTATATTTGTAGTCAAAGCGCATAGTACTACGAGCTATATGACTCACTCCTAAGCTATTACCAAAGAATAAAGAGTATCATTACGAAGTTATCCCATCATCCACGGTGACCACACGTTCTCTCACGTACGGGCTAGTGATGTAACAAATACGAATATCTTTTGGCAAATACCAAACAATATTCGTACAAAATACCTCATTCACCCCATTGCAAAGTAATAACGACGGTTTTAGTAGAGTAAAACAATAGATTTTTCTTTTTATCAATAATTTTATTGGAACATGAATTCAAAAGATGATCCCAGACTGCGAGAGCACTCGTCTGTTATGTAAGATTTTTAAGAACAACATTTCAAATTTTTAATTAAATAAATAATAAAAAAAAAAAATTGGATTTTTTACATTAGATAATTATATTTGATACGAACATTTGACCCTGTAACATTACCTACATTACAGTCAGTCTAGGAGTACCTGAATGTTGCACAACTTTTGTCACGTCAGCTATAGTAGAGGCTGAAAGTTTCGGCTAATTATTTGATTACAGCCACTTGTTCAAGACACGAATGTTTGTCCATATAAAAATATATTTTAATCAAGTATTCGTAAAAATCAATATTTGTATTAGTATTCGTAAAACTGGTATTCGTTTTATCACTAGCACGGACATTATGCCCATTGTTTGCACCTCCCGCTTTACATGAGAATGTCCCGCGACCCATCTTATTTGTGTGCACCTTTCTATTCAGGATGTAAAGGTTGTATTACATTAGGGCGTAATTTTGGTAAGGAATGTGTATAAGGTAAGGTGGTACGTTTTGGGGTAGCTAGAGGTGATGATTTTGTTTAGGACAACAAGGGTCTTGAGCTTCTATTATTAATAAATATTATTCACCTTTTTTTTTCAATATTGTTAACTGTAAAAAAAATATACATGAGAAACAATTACAGCAGTCAATATAGACTGAATTATCATATTATAAATTATATTACCTGCCTGCCAGATAAACTAATTAGCAAAGCAAATTAGAGCCTTATATAATAATTAATTAATAATTAAAATGCATTGATTTTAACATTGAAATATTAAGAAAAGGCCTTGCCTGACTTAAACCACGAAATCTGCAACAGATAACATAAACGTCTGGATTTACTTAACTTATAAACATTTAAATTACTCCGCATTACCAGTACCTATCACTTTTTTCCAAGTCAAAGTACAACATTTTCCAAAGAATTATGTTAATATGCCACTTATTATTCACCCCAATGTAACTCAACCTTTATCTATCTTGAATATGTCCAAATTGGCTCTTTACAAAATAAGGTCAGTGACACACCAATGCATTATTATCTCCTACAGATTAATCTTTAATTTAAATGCTGCCATACAAAAGACCATACTTTTGTGTGTATGGCGTTCAGAAATCTTGTCTATGATGTATTAGATATGCCTGGATTGATCCTTGGACTTTTTGGATGAATTAAAATAATGAATGTTAAAAGATCTTTTATATTATGTATGAGTATGTGTGATGTATTTGGGTGTCGTTATTCAAATATGTAGGCGGGAAAGGACGTTTGGATTATTTTGTTTTTTTACATCGAGTCGAACTTGACTCAAATAGAGTTGTTTGTAGACATTAATAAATTTTTATGAAATGTTAAGTATAAAAATGTATCGACTAGTATATACTTATTTGTCACTCGGGCGTAAAACAATGTATTCGAAACGCAAATAATTAGCAAATTAGACAAATAGGACAAAATAATGAAACTAAATAATAATATCATAAATATTAATTAGTTTAAAAATGGCTGAGTATTCGGGTTACGTACCCAGATTATTCAGACAAAAACAACCCCACCCCTAAATTTGGAAGTCTGTAATTAAATAATATACAATAGTTATTTTTCTTGTTATATATATTTTTAATATTGGTAAAGATTTAAAAATAAACAAATAATCGGATAGTAAAGTTACTTAATATTCTATTATTTGTTTATTATAAATAACGATCGATCCTTGGAGCGTAAGTTCGTCCTGCACTTAAAAAGTATTAATTGTTTATTCCAGTTGACTAACCCATTCATATATCCTTAAGATTACACAATTATGGGAACTAAACACCAGAATCATCCGTGACCCACCCTAACAACCACTAAACGCTGCTAAAGATATCATTTACCCATCTACTGTTCGGAGGCCTGTCAGAACAGTCCTAAAATCACCTATTGTCATATTCACACTCCGTTGGCACCAAATAGAAGAAATTAGTTATACAAAACAGAACCACGGCCATCATTGCGCCTCTTCTAGTGAAAGGGGTGAACAGAACTGGAATTCGTTCTATTGTGATGTCCATCTCTAGTCTATTGTGGATCAAATGTCCTTTGTGATGTATATCTATTATTTTGATTTTAATTTTAATATCCGTGTGATCTTTCCGATAACGTGTTTTTCAAAGCATGGGAATTGAATTTTTCTGGTAGGTTTTTAGGATATAGGTTATCTATTTATTTATTTGTTTAAAACTTTCATAAACAAAATTCGTATACAAGGCGGACTCAATGCAATAGGCATTTTCTACCAGTCTACCTTTGGGTGATGCAGAGATTAACAAGGCAGGTGAAGTTATAAAATATAGTTGTATAGTATTTAGTATAACTAAAGAATAATAATAATAATCATTACAATTAATGAATACTTAATGAAAATATATGCATAGTACCTACATAAGAAAAACTTAAATACAAGTAAATATTTAATAAATAAAATAAATATAGATCATTTCATACCTTTTATAATAGGTACCGAAACTGTAACTTAAAGTGTTAGTCGTAACTTTTGGCTTTAGCTAGCCCATACTTAGAAAGTGCATCGAATATAATTTCATGAGGAGCAATATAACAGACCTAGATTTATTTCATTATCCATTTAACAAATTTAAAAATAAATTGCTCAAGCAATTTGCCTACACATCATGTTTTAAAAAAAAATTAATTAAAATCATTGATTGTCAAATAAAATGAAACCATGTTAGTTTATAATTTCAATTATAAGTTAAATTAGTTTTTTAATACCTTTAAAATGTTTGGTTAACTTCACATCACATTTATTATATTGATCTCATATTCTATTGCCTCCTTTTATTATTTATATACTTAACAAATGTTGTGTTCTTACGTTTGTAATAGATAATATTAGAATTGTAAATACATATATAATTATGTTAACTGTTGATGAACCATTGTTAAATAAATAAATAAACTTTTTGGTAAGCTCTATCTAGAAAATGTCATTATTTAAATTACAATAACTTGGTAATTTATATTCAATGTCTCGTTGATTTGGCAAAAGTGTATGCGACCGTTCGCCGTCAGGTTTCAGGATCGATTCTTGGGTTTGACAGTTTCTAGTTTATTTGAGATTTTTAGGTGGCGCTCAAGGCTCGTTCCCAATGACCCACACTTCTCCTGTTATGTATTTAGTCCCAAATAATAGGAATTGAGCATATACTTTAATCTGTCCCGCGCTACAGGCATAATGTAATGTTCACACAAAGTCTATACGGACTCCAAAAAACCGTTATCTCTTTATCTCTCAACAATTCCTTCAACCGCCTCGAATTCCTCCGACATGATATATCTATGACAGGTCTTTGTGTAGTTGTAAAACAATAATCACGTATTGTGACGATGACAAAAGTCATAGACATGCCATAGATCGTTAACTGCAGGGTAGGCAGTCACATGTGTGACGCAGATTGTGCTCGGGGACAGTTGTCAAGCTGCAGACTTACTTTGTAATGCAAGCATGGAAGTTATGATGGTGGTAGAGGTTTTATGAATAAGCTCCAAGTACGCAGGTTTGGGGTGGGCTGGTCAGATTTAAGATATATATAGAAAGATTTCAAGATGATAGAATCTAACGCCAAGATGTAAGAAGAAGAAGTAACGTAAGAACGGTCTTATCTACGGCATATTCACCGAAATAATGTCAACAGTTCCATAGATTATAGATCAGTTACGTGGTACTCTACAGATGTTTAACATGTACAACAATGTTGTCACAATCTCTTTGTGGTATTTTGCAGTTCCATAACTGGACAATGTAGGATGGGCTATGAGCTTTTAACCTACTTACTACTTCGTAAGTCACTTGCTTTGGTAAAAAAAACATGACGTAGTGTGTCTACTTAATATGTAGAGATAATATTATGTACCACCAAAAGAATTTACATAGGTATTTATGTAGTCCCAATTCTCATAGTGGTAGAGCTTTTATGAACGCCTTCACGCTTAATTGGCATCAAATACAATGGTACGACCTCATAGTTTGGTCTGGTGTAAAGGTAAGCCGAATTACCGGCGGGAAAAGCATAATATAGTTCTGATCTGGTGGAAAGGTAGGTAAGACACAGAAATTGCTAGCACAAGAAATTTACATTATGTGTCTCAACAAAAAATAAAACATTAAAAATCAGTTCACACTTTTGGAACGCCGTGTCTAGCGGAGGAAAAGTGACTAAAACACAATCTGCAAAAGTGAAAAATCCTGCGATAGTTAAACTTCGAGTAAAAGCAGAACCGAGTGTTTTTCTTAACTTTCATGATAACAAGACAAATGGGTGTTTCATCTTCCGGGAGCAATAACGTACGAAGAAAAAGCTTCCGCATATATAACAGGCACTTTCCTAACCGTCGGTAATACATCGATCTCATTACGATCAATGATGGAAGCACCGCATTATCGCAGTATCGCATATCGCAACGCGGCGGTTGTTCCGCACTCGCTGCGTTCTCACGACCTGCGCCCGCGCACTCGTCAGATTGGACGGTCTTGTACATGGGAGTGAAGCGGACATGAGCTTAAGCTGTTTTCTGAGGTCCTTTGTTTATTATTTGTGTAAGTATATTGATTACATTAATGCACTAAAAATTCACCTGAACTTTTTCTTTTTATCTCATACGCTTATTTAATTATTTCACATAAATAGAAAATAGCAATTATTTCACATAAATAGAAAATAGCCAGCAGTGGTCAAAATGTCATAACACACTTAATCTTAAATTGTTGAAATAAATCAAGAATAATATGAAGTTCTAAGTTGGATTTTTATACATTTTTTATGAAATAAAAAATCTTTAATCTTTACTAGCTCAATTAAATTCTCTGAAAAATAATATGAATATACACTTTTGTAGACTCATTATTTTCACTTTTCAGAAGTAGCTTAAAGTACAAAAGTAACTTACACTAAACTAAGTGGTAATAAAGCAATCATTGTTTATTAATTATGGCATTATCTTAACACTGGAAATTAAGTCGATTATATTATAATTATTTGTAGTTTATGTTTCCATAACTCGGGACTAGTAGTCCCGTAGACTTATTCCCTAAAGATGACTGTGATTTCTTTTGCAATAGTTTCTGTCAAAAAGTAATTATTCCTGTCAAACAGATATAATTTCTGGTTTCTTAAGTAATAGTTACTGTCAAATAGTAATAGTTACTGTCAAAACACGCATTTTTGACATAACGCAATCAAATTACTCTCCTCAAATGTATGCTTCGTTCACACGTAATAAAATAAAACAAAAAACACTAAATTTGTCTATTATTTTATTGTCTATCTGGAATTGAGACAAAAAAAATATTAAAAAAGCGTGCATGAGCAAAAAAAAAATTGAACGTCAAAACTGGCGGACAATTCTTTACATTTAGAGTACGTAGAAAATTGTTTTCCTTTTTGCTGCATTACCTAGTAAATTGAAAATAAAAATATTTATTTAGGTCCAAAAAACAAATAAAAAATCATTGTTAAATATTAATAAAAGTGCCTTTAGGTGTAATTAGCTAGTTCAGTTTGTTGTTTGTGCAATTATTCATATTTTATTAGTAAGTAAGTACCAATTTTATTTCATTTTAATGTTTTACCCTAGTGAAATTATATTATACTTATCCATTATTCTAGAATTTTATATCACGTAGTTGACCTTATCTTTCAGTGGCAAATATACTTATGATGTTAGTTTTATTTATTTTTATTAGTATTATTTGTATTGATAAAACCTTCTTGTTGACACCTACTAAAATGTATTTTTACTCTGTGGCATCTAATGTCTTTTACCAAAAAAAATTGGAGCGTTTCATTACAACAAAAAGCATATAAATAGCTTTGAACTGAATTAAGAAAGTAACAAATTCAAACAATAAAATTCAAATTATATAACTGATTATATCAAAAGAAAACTGAACACATTATAACAACAAACACAATATAAGTCATTATGGTAAGAGGTATTTTCGGAGAGATTTTCTCTTTAGTGTAAAACGAGTGCTTAAAATTAAATAAAATAAGAATGGAACGCGATGTAATGGAAAAAAAAGTTATCCTCAATACAAAACAAATATCAAAGATCGAGATAATATTTTAAGACAACTATAAAAACGATATATAAATGTGATTTTAACTCTTTGCTACTGCTATGTACTAGAAACAGTGAGTATGCGTTATAATTTCTACTTAGTCCTCCGTGACACGATGAAATCACATATCTCTCACTTGTGTTGTAATGTTTTTTGTCTTTCAGGTGCAATACACGAATATAGCACACCTATATTATAATACAGGTCGCGCGATGGATGAAGATCGCTCGCCGTCGGCGCAAACCCGCCCCCCTCACTCCGCACGCCTTCAAATAGACCTTAAAATTGAACACTGCGCATCCCTTTCCACTTTTGCCGAGCGATCATAAACCACCGCGCGACCTGTAGTATTATGATAAGATGATAGCGGCGGCGGTTGATTTCAGAGCTAAACATTTTTTAGACTTAAGTTTCATCAGTGCAAGCCTAGCGAACATTAGAAGAAAATAAATGTTCCTGAAATTCTGTGAAATAATAAAATTTTTCAAAACTTCTGATTTTTCTTTAATATATTCTTATTTTTCTCACATAATTATCATAGACATAGACACTACGTTACGTACATAAGAAATTATAAATGTAAACTCCAAATAAATAATAATAATCGTGAATACAGAATGTAAGTAGTTACATTATCTGGTGCATAACCTGTATTGTCCCATTGTTGGGCAAAGGTCTCCACCATCCTTGAAATGGAATGAATCAGGTTTTTCGTTTTTTATTAAAGTATGTAACTAGATTTGAACTACGTCGATAAAAAGCACTTACCCGTGTGCCAGAATTCATTAAAATTTGTTTAGTTTGGCGAGAAAGAGGAAGCCTACAACTTAGCTACATAATATTATTGTTTCAATATTTTGAAGATACATTATTTTCATTAAGTGCTTTTTATATCCCAGACTGCCATAATTCGTGCTACTACCTACTTGTCGTATTTATAAGTTTTCGTATGAAAAATCTCGAGATATATGACTAAAAATAATATGACATATATTCTATTGCATTACGTATTTAATTAGTATTTTATGACATACATAGTATTAAACAGTTATTGATTTGATGTATAACGTTAATCTGAAGTAAAAAAACCTTTTAAATATCATTATTTTATCTCGCCAAAGTACAAGAAATTACTAAGAAACTGCTCCATGACCAGTTTCCGATTTTGACATAAGAAATTGCGTTACTTGCCTGTAAAGCTGTCAAACCTGCAAGAGGATAGTAACTGGCAAGCTGTCAATTTTTTTGCCAAGCAGTTATCAACCGTATGTGTATGGAAATAAGGGTGCACTAAATCCGAGATGAACCGGTTTCAAAAGAAATTATTAATTGCTTTCGAAATCGACTGGAAATTAGTCATCTTTACAGAATAGCCATGCCGGTACTTAGGAAGGCATGCGTGGGGCCGAAGCCAACAGCACAGATGCCTGATACACATTTTAATCTAAATCTAAAATGGGACACATATTATTATGTTTAATTACAGACTATTACTTATTTCCTACTTCGTAGCAATTTTCATTTATGTTACATTATTTAATAACAAACAGCGCCATCTACATTAAAAGCTCGGAACTAAACGCAAGACGTCCGCAAAGCTCCTGCGCACAAAAGTGTAAGCGAAACAACTGTACACCTTTGCACCACTAGAGAGGAATAGCAACATGACGTAATGAGTGAAGACAATACGCGAGAAAGAGATGGAAACGTTGTCGCGTGACTGGTTAGCATTGCAAGGTCGTCGCGAGAGGTGAGTGACACCAATCCGAAGCTCACACCGCTGAGATGTTTTCTACCTTAAAATTAAAGAAATAGAGCTTATTTTAGTACTGTATGTTTTAATATTTTGTATGTGTCGACGCATTTCGCGTGCCAAATCATCGTGTTTTGATTTTGTAGGCGCAATTGATGTTTAATCGGAAGATTGCCGATTCACCGTGTCATATCGGTTGTAATCGGCTGCTGTGCCGAATTCGATAATTCATTGGCTACAGGAATAGGTATAGAGTATTGTTTTGTTTTTGCTAAGCTTTTTGTTGTAGACGACACGGATATTGTTAGTAAGATTTGAATAGAATTGACGGAAAGGGTTTTTATCCTGTCGCTGTGCAACCTACTTGTATTAGACATATGAAGACAGGTTAAGTATTTTACTTGATTTAATTACAATAACTGCATCGATGGTCTAGTGCAGTGGTTCCCAATTAGTGGTACGCGTACCCCCAGGGGTACGCGAGACTGCATCAAGGGGTACGCGCAGCAATCTCTAAACTAAATTCCTTAAATAAAAAAAATTCAATATACCCACATTGACAGATAAATAATCTCTATTTCTACTTCAAGCGCATCAAACGCTTTGGCCCGCGGCGGCGCGGCGGCGGCGATTGACCCGTGTTTCCCGCGACTCCCGCGCCTCGCGTCGCACGATCGCGGCCGCTACCGCTGCCGCCTATTTGTTGTCATATAATGTATCGAAAATTAGTACACTTGTGTTTGATCCCTGGGCTCCACACTAGGATAACCTGTGTCGTGGAGTCCATCCTGTGTGTGTGTGTTGTCAATCATTCAGTTCGGCTTATGTCGCGTGAGCGTGTCGCTGTGCTTGTGTTATCGGTTTTAAGGGTAAAAAACGGTTTTTCTCGATTAATAGTGTTGATCTTAATTCAAACTTACTGTATGTGAATAAGTGACTCATCACATCACATAGATGACGCTAAAACCAATTAAGGTTCGTCTAGCTATGGCTGGCACAAAAAGAGTTGAGAAATTTCGAGTCCAGCAGCATACGAATCCATAGCTGAATTGGCAAAGCACTTGGGGCGTATACCCAGGGGGTGCAGGTTCGAGTCCTACTGGATTCTTAATTTATCAACTTTAATATTATATAAAATATATATTTATATTTTTTTTATTTTTGTTTTGCATTTTCTGTGAAGATTTACTATAGTAACATATTTTTTTTTTCACCATCGTAAAGTAGAGATTTCAACAAACAGGAAACATACCAACTTTTTGAAAAAAGCTGATATTTTGACGGGTGAATTTTCGATCGAAAATTAGGGTGCTTTTTCGATATTAATTCAAAATAAGGTGAAAAAAATAAATATTTCTAATCAAATAAATTACAGCGTATTTGGGATATAAAAAGGTAAGTTTTCACCAAATTTCGTGAAAAAAAATTGTGAAAGATAAAAATAAAAAACCAAAAACTTGGTTTTTTGAATTTTTCACATAAATTTTGAGGTTATATGAAAAAAGTGTAAATACAAAAGTTTTAGATCTTTTATTATCAACAACTTTGCCATTCGACTTTTTTCCATAGGACTTTTAGTTTTGCCGGAAATCGAAAAAAAACGTTTTTTACCCTTAAACCAAACCCCCCATCCCCTTCCTGACCTCAGATCGCCCGTAAATTATTTTTCCTTTCATTTTTATAATATTCTCCTTTTTTTCTAATGGGTTTCATCCTCCAATTTTTTTTTTTGGTTTTACAAATTATCGACCCTGGTCTATAAAGGGGTACGCAAGTTGGAGGTCTTTCTTAAAGGGGTACGTAGAAAAAACTAATTGGGAACCACTGGTCTAGTGGTTAGCGTATACGCCTCTCACCGCGAGTTCATGGATTCGATTCCCGGTTCGGGCAAAGTAAAAAGTCTAAATGGTAGCCACTAACAGGGCTACCATTTACTTAACATAAGGCGGATCTCCTCATTTTGAAATGCAGACTATAAAAATACCGTTTCAACATTACCATTGTAAAATTAGCAACAATCTAGGCTAGAATGAAGGTAATTGAATTTAAAATTGACTGCGTGCTTCCCATGTGACTACTGACTACTTTATACTACTTAACTACTCGATCTAGGTAGCATGCGCAAACGCATCGATCTATTTCAGATAACTACTAATAACTGCACTGCTTATTCTCAGTAATCATTAAATAGCATCACGCTCACCTATCATGGGGTAAGGTGGAATGTGGTGCAATAAATTCCGTATAAAATAGAATAGTCTCGTGCTAAGCTTTCGCTGGCAATAGTGGCAATGAGTAGATACTACTACCTGTACCTAAGTCTGTTTCTATTAAGGCTTTGGCTAAGTTTAATACGTTTAAAAATGCTCTTTATGTTTCATTTCATTATATCATTCTAATATAGTCAGGTGATTTTCATATTTTTTTTATTTTTTTCATTTTAGCAATTATTTTATATTTGTCCCAGTATTAAGTGTTATTTCAGTTTGTATTTAATTGCTGTTATTTTAATGTGCATTAGATATAAGTAATTGTTTATAATAAGAAGATTATAGTTTGCAACTTTTTGTTAATTTAACATTATATTTGCATGCTGTTAAATGGCTGAATATGCTAGAGTTATAATACCATCTCAATGTAACCATCTTGGCAAATAAATATGTCATTTCATTTCAAAAGATCAGGTTTATAGGTATATTAGCGTTTAATCAAGATAGTCACAGATACTCGGTAATAATAAAAAACACCAGCTTGAAGTGACCAATTTACATAGTTACATAGTAAATTACTATTCTAATAGGTAATTTAATAAAAGAAAACTTATCTTCCCTTAACTTATATAAAACCCGAAAAATATCGTTTGCGCCATCTATGTGTAGGTTTAAAAATATTTGTGAGCTCCTTTGTTCTTTATTCTACAGAAAAACTTAAAAGCTCAGCCCCAATGTGTAAAAGTAACCACCAACAATAATTATAGTGTACGTATGTTTCTGTAACAATTAAAATTGTTTACACAATTCTAAGAAATCTGGTAGTTTTACGAGATAATAAAACTGCTTTAAAGTTGGTCTACAACTGTAGCGAATAAGGCTCGACCGCAGTTGTAAATAGCGCCATCTATACGCAGCCGGTCAAACCACTTGGTGTTTTGAACTTGTGACCGACCACCCGCGTGGTGGCGCGTGCGCAACTTGATGAAGTTTCTGATAAAATCGTAGTTGATAATGAGAGAAATAGTTATCTGATTGGATTACTAAAATAATTAAAAAGTGGTTTTTACCTTTGCGTAGTCCACGGGAGAGGCGTTGACAGGACAAGTAAACAGGCCTTCGCTGAAACACATTAAAACACATTTTAATAATTTTATTGGGTAAAGAGATCCTCAGATGTCTCTAATTTTTCAGTTTCAGATTAGAATCTTGTACAAATAATTGCAAGTAGTGACGAATTATGAGTATTTATGAGTCGAAAGAACATACTCAGCTCTACTTTCTAGGAAGTACGATACAGGTTTCAACATAGCCAAATCTAGAGATCGAAACTGGTATAGTTAAGACTCTACATAGTCAGATCTAGAATTTTATACATATTGGTATTGTATCCGATATTTTATATTTTGATAAAAATGTAAAACAAATGAATAAGAGGTTCATTCGCCGAGGTCGTGGGTTCGATTCCCACTTAAGACAAATCTTTGTGTGCATGAACATGGGGGTTTGTCTTAGTCTGGGTGTTTCTATGTATAATAAGTATGTATTTACAAAAAGAAAAGTATATATGTATAAGTATCAGTTATACTAGTACCCATAGTACAAGCTCTGCTTAGTTTGGGACTAAATGGCGTTGTGTATGAGTTGTGGAATATTTATTTATTTATTACAAGTTAGATTAAATTACTATATTTACGTAATTTTACATTGCTTTGACCAAAGAATTAGCAATAAATCAAGAAACGCATTCTTAGAAACGACAAATAGGTAGTTACAGCGTGTTAGTAGTTAATTGTCCAGCACTCAAGGTGTTCAATAATTCAGTCGATCGTCGAACGACGGCAGACGATATCCGTCCACTGTTCCGGTCGTTATTCTGTATGTGTGTCGATGTCTATTACTGATTGCTTATTATTTATTTGTAGTGTAACAAGAAGTGTAATAAAATCTAATTATTCCCGTTTTGGAAGCTAACTTTAGTACGCGACAGATTAAGATGGCGCTTTTGTAAAACTATATATTACTATTTTCTTAGATACGCGAAATAATTAAAGTGAATATGTTTATTATATTTTTGGGCAATGTAATGTTTCTTTTAGGTTTGAATCATAATTACATGAACTGTATGTTGATGTATGTCGATGGTCTAGTGGTAAGCGTGTGCTTACTGCGAGGTCTCGGGTTCGATTCCTGGGTCGAGCAAAGTGTTATTTCAGAACTTTCCGTTAGGAAATTCACAATAGCAGCACGGAGTTGGAATACTGCCCAGTTGATGACGATAGGCTCACTCCCTATTCCATGGGGCCTAAACATAACAGGTGAAGTGTGTATATTGTACACCTCTGCCACACGCTTCTGGATAATACAGGCGTGCAGTTCATGTGTGTTACATAAACTTTTGTTATCATTTTAATAAAAACTTTGTCGACCCCGATTGCTATCTCGACCTGTCACGTACATTACTTTATCGATTGCAGTAAAAGAAAATATTCTAAATTTCAACATAATCTACGACAAACAGTAATAGACGTAGAATCCTTACTAATATTATAAATGCGAAAGTTTGTAAGTATGGATGTATGGATGGATGTTTGTTACTCTTTCACGCCAAAACTACCGGGTCGATTTCGATGAAATTTTGCACACATGTAGCTTATAGTCTGGATTAACATATAGGCTACATTTAATTGACATACCACGCGGGCGGAGCCGCGGGCGGCAACTAGTATGTCATATATTAGAAATCGTTTCGTAGCAGCTTCAATTGAGTAAATTAACAGAGAATGTTGTCGTTGTTGTGATTCTGTAAAGAAAACGGTAGATTTCGAAATTTTCGTGTATTCTTACACCAATCGATTATACGGTCGATATTTGATTGACTCGTATGATTACATTTATGGAATACGCTTGCGGATCACAATAGCAATACATCAATACTTTTTATGCCGGCTTTTTTCAGTCATCAATGAAATTTCTTACCACAGCAGGCATTTTTGTTATTAATTGCAATAATCTGGACTGACTTTTACATCTTCAATTAAATATTAGAATCGATCGCTTTCTCTCTCTCGCATGCAAACAAAGCAAGACCATAAATCTTGCATTAGAATTATGTGTTATCACATGTCCCAGTCTAATTAGTCTAATGCCTTTATTGGCTGTCTGTACTTAGAAAACAAGAAAAATGAACTTTATCTTATAAAATTATGGTTGAAAATTGATTGCAGCTAAATTGAGCTATAGTACAGTAGTGGACCAATAAAAACTATTTTTTTTTTACTGACGTTTGTAATTAGTCGTTAATGCGAAGAAAATTATGTACCGCGTCTCTTTGTATGCTCGTGCGCATGAGATATGGCGTTTTTTGTGAGGCGATGATCTCGATGTTTCCGTCCGAGTGTTTTGCTTAATAATCGGTATAATCGATGCAATGGATCGTGAAGTTGTGCGGATTTATTATCTGTGGTCGATAGACTAGTGGTATTTGTTTGGCGGGAGGAGTTTGTGGTGAGATTTATGGGTATCTTCATGGTGTGGACATTCGAGAAGTCTAATCAGAGAGATAGTATCAATAGCAGGTAGATCTATCTGCATCTTAACTTCTAACCTGTCAAAAGTCTTCCAATTATTTTTGGTATCAAGAGTAGATAAATACAGGTAAGTTTGCTAGCTATGACATTTCATCAGTGGTTATGGCTGAAAGCTTTGGCAGAGCAGCTCTATGTGTTCATATAGCAGTGCCAACACTACTATGTTTCACTTTGTAGGCAAGGTTAGACCCTGTTTTTCGTATAGAGAAATATATCGTATATCTCTAAGTTGAATTAAAGTCAATCTAAGCTCCGGTGTCAAATCATTTTATTACAGTATTATAATTTAGTTAGCTAAGTTTTATTTTAATTTTATATTTTTTGTGTTTTGATGTTTGTTTTGACGTGTTCAAGCGCCCCTTGGGGCCCATGGAAATAAATGATTTGATTTGATTTGATTTGATATAAACTCAAATATTCAATTCTCTATTTGCCTATCTTGTGTTGTCCAGTAGTAACTATGTATGTTAATTGCTACTTAAATGTTAAAAATGCAATGAAAATTATTTTATTCAACCCGTAAACAAGACATTCAAATGACAAACATAAACACATCCCGCTTTAAATTTACACCGTCCATCAAACCGGACAAAACGTAAGAAAAACCGCGGCCACGCTAACTTACCTCACAGGAGAAATCATAATAAATCAGCCATTACTAGGAACTGTTTACAACGTGTAAACGACCACTACGCTATTAAATTATGTCATGAGCAGAGCTCTTGTACACGTTTCGTAATTATTTGCATAATATACCGATAAAACGTAGTAAGCGTGAAATTGAAATATTCGCCTTATTTAGAAGGCTGTGAACACGAAATTTGCGTGTTAATGGTGCGAGTAGAGTGGCTCTTCGTTGTGGGATTGAGGGATACCTGGTTCAGGTACTAGACATTACAGCAAAATGTTTTGGACAGCTAGAAAACTTAGCATTGCGTCTTATGATTCGGACATATTTTGTAATTTATCTGACAAATACCGCAAATTTTAGTTTTTACAGAGTCTGCGCAAAATCAAAGATGTTTTAGAAAAAAGGAGAATACTCTAATGCTTTAAATATAATTAAAATATAAGGAGGAATTAATTTATCTTATATTCAATAACAGCTAATCCCATTTCTCTTTTGCAGATAATTATGGCAACACTACTGGAGACATTGGTTTGCATGTGAACCTGATGGACAGTGTGTCGTTCAAGATTTCTATCAATTTGTATTTTTTTTTTTACGTTAAATTGCTGTTGTTTACGTTATCTTGAATTTACTGATATTTCAATAATAAATTATACAAGTGTACGTGTTTGTTCCATATGTACTTTTCATTGTATAAATGTTTGTGTATAAATGTACACCGAAAAAAAATCTAATTATTTTCATTTTTAGTTAAAGTTTTAGAAACTAAATCAACTGCCCTCATAGCCAGGTTTGCCTTTCATTACATTTTGATTCGACTATGACATAGTTATTAACATAGAAACGTCAATTTATTTTTTAGTTTGTTATTACTATGTTGATCGACGGAAAACAGCGCGCTGCGTATGCCTGGTGCGTCCTTATTGACTTTTTAAACGTCAACCGTCAATCGATGTAGATGTAATAACCATAGTCGAAACAATAAGGGCTGGTACTGGTACCAATAAAAACCTTCCTTTATATCTTATTGCCACTCAAATACTAGAATTGCTAGCACTGATATTGACCGATCAAGATCCGTGTTAGTGGTAAAGTTGACAGAAATATGATAATACGGCGCTTGTACAGGCAGTGACATTAAATTAGAGGTAATAATCTTGATAGTTAAGTCATACCACAATAGCGTGTTGTCCATAACGGCACAGTCCTAGCGTGGGTTGAACATCACTCATTAAACATGTATGATAGATGTACCATCATTCCGCCATAGCACCACAACTGTCTTTTGATAGTAGTCGTACTCCACCGACACAAACGTTCAAGAAAACGGACAGTGACGTTCATAAAATTGCGGTCTATGTTGCCCAAAAGGCAGAGGTGTACCTACAGCATTCACATATTTTTTTTGTAATGTTATGCCATGTAAATGGAAGTCAACCTTACGCTATCTTTTTATTAGGCACAATTTCGGACTCTGTGCTACTACTGCGAATTTATTGATGGTAAAATCTCAAAAAACACTTTTGCACTATCTCGAGATCAAACCCGGGCAATAAGCAGTCATGTACCTACTGCCAAAACAAAGGGACACTTTTGAAAAGAATGGTGACATATAATAATATTAACAAATTAAATTAATTTAGAGCTTATATCATGCTTGCATATGTACACCTAGTATGCTTGACCCCGCGAATAGTTTTTATATGAACGCGACTACTATCTCATACTAAAGATGCCTTGGCAATACAGTTACTTGTGGTAAACAATATGTTAACACATGTATCGATGTTGCTAAGTGTTATGATTGTGCAGGTAGCGTTCACTTTTACACTCAATAAATAGCTAATAAATAAGCAAATGTATTTTTTTATATAGCCTATGTAAACGAGCTTGTAGTCGTCCTGTGGGTTTATCAAATAGCACAAGAATATTAAAATAAGCTAATTAATTTATTATTATACTCCCTTCTTTATGAAATTGTCATAAATAAAATAAACATTTTAGTCGCGTATTATTCGCATCTCTCTTACAAAAGACATCAACGCGTGATGTTGTTAAATTCGAACATTATCCAGAGAAAACTAAAACAATCACAAACTTAACTAGAAACTTTTTCTTGAATATAATATGAAATACGAGTGTTACTCATATTGGTATATTTAGTGGACCGCGATTTCACCTATACATTTTCAATAAAAATATTAAATATCCTTATTAAAAAATCTTTGCAAGACTCATTTATCATTACTATTTAAAAACATTGAATAATTTATTTCTGTGTTGATCAATTTATTGGGTATGTCAATCAACTCAACTGTCAAGTCGTATTATGCATCATTCATAGACCCATAATGTTTATTAATTACAAAATGATTTAGCGGTTAAGGTAGATAGATCGTGTACTTGTATAATGATTGCCCGACCTGGGAATCGAACCCGAGAGCTCACGATTAGCGATCACGATAAGCCAGCGCTTGGCAACTTGCAGACCGCGGGTATCAACCTTGTGACCGTGATTATTTGAAAATGATTAATTAATTATCTGAATAAATTAATTATCTAAAAAGCAAGCGTGCTCCTTTGGTAGTGCTACTTTTGTTTTTAAAGCAAATGCGCTTCCTTAGTTTTGGTGGCATAAATACTTCAGTGCTACTTCTTTTCTTTTTTATAGAAATTGCGTGATAGATGTGCATCTTCAACCCTTCCTTAGTCGTGGCGGCATATATATTTCGGTGCAATATCTATTGTTTTTTTAAGTGAACGCTCTTCCCTGAACGTGGCAGGTTGAGCTTCTAGTACGACCCTTTACTTATTTTGTCACTATGTGGTCTTTGCCTGCAAGAAGGTGGCTCCTCCGGTCTTAGCCAACGAGGCATGATGGTATTATTTTGCTACATTTTTCCATATCAATAGTAAATCTGGTGTCACTTTTAGATTTCCAAGTGTTCAATAGTATGTTGGCGCATGTTTCATGTCCGACTTCCGACTTCACGTAATAATGTAATAAGTGTAATTATTACGAGTGCGTTACATTGTTACATAGCACTCATTTAGCACTCACTCGCTGATAATGATCTGTTATTGTTATTACCTAATGAAATGTGGTAAATTCCTAGTAACTTATACGTTGTTATATAGGAATGTAACAAAAAAATCAGTGCACATTAGGTAGGGCTTCGATTGTCTAGTGATATGTGTGTATTAATGCTGATCGTAAGTTCTCGGGTTCGATGCTCGGTTAGAGGAAAAGTGTTATTTGAGGTTTATTTTAGGTAAATCTCAGTAGGAGCACGGAGTCTAGAATAATAAGCGGTAGAGACAAGCTCACCCCTCACACCGTATCTCATGAGATCTTAAATTATCTGGTGAAATGTTGGTGTTATATACCTCTGCCATACCCTTCTGGATAATGTGTTGTAATCTTATGTAAAAAAATATATATATTTTTACTAAACTCAATATTTTAAATAATTTATTTTATTATTCTTGACTGAAATCAACTGCCAATGATTTGGTTTGAGTTTAGGACTTGCAAATGTAAATGATAATCAATGTCATACATACAAACAATCTATCTGGCTATATGGCTGCAGATACATATCAATTAGAATAAGTAAAAGTATATCATTTAAAATGTTACTAAATAGGGTGTACTATGGGCATCTAGTAAGTTGATGAGAACAGTCATGATGCTACTTCAATGGAGCCAATAATAAATAGGTAGTTCTGATAAATACTTCAAGAATAGCCAATAACATAATTACTTAAATTCCTGAATGGCTGCAAACAACAGAATTACAAAAAGCCAATATTATTGTCCACAAAAATTACTTTTCAAGGACCGTTACGAAGTTAAACAATTTCCAAGCAAAACGAAGTAAATTGCTAATACATTGTATGAACTATTCATGTATGTAAGTATGTATGGTGTTGCAAACGAACTCAGATACATAATGCAGCGGCATATAGTTGACATACTTGCGGTGCCGCGTGTGGGACTTGAAGAGATGTGCTAAACGATTACTGATTGGGAGAATCGATTGGATAATCGGTAAATGAAAGTGGCATCAAAGAATAGAATAGAAATTATGCACAGTGTTCATATTACAATTAGCCCCAATTTCACAGGTATTATATAAACCTTATATAGCAAGATAAGCACATAGATTTAAATGCTAGCTGTGTTTCTTTTTTCAAGTGTAACTTGTATCACATCAAAGTCGGTCTGGTTATATTTTATGGGGCGTATAAGCACTATCCGAAATCTCAAAAACTGGCTGGTAGTATTGTTAAAATGTTATTAATGTAGCAGTAGGTTAGAGTTAAGTTTAAGCCTATTTTACATGATGAAGCTAGTTGCTTAGAATTAATGTCGCTACATTAGTTTCCTCAATAATTACACCGGCTTCTAATATATCCGTACAAATATCGGCATATAGAAAAGTAGGTGTGCTTACGTTTTACAATAAGTAAGCATTTTTTGCAGAAAATATTAGCAAAAACTTACGGATATCATTAATACAGTAGTCTTTCTCACGGAGTTCCGTGCATCTTCTCTATCTATTAACTTTATACTTCACTAGCCTTTTCCCTCGACTTCATCCGCGTGGAATTCGATATTTTCTACCTAAGCCCCAAATTTACCTTCTGAAGGAGAGGAATTTTCATAAAATCTATCTTATTGTTAATTTATATCATGTACGGTAGTGTGACCTATGTGCAGAATAACGTGCAATATCCTAAATTTTACTAACTTCACATTTAAACATACAAATTGACCCTCTCGGAAGTGAAATTTCCAAAAAGTCTATCTTACAGTTTACTCACATCATGTATTCATTTTCCTTTAAAATTGAAGATCCAACCATTTACATTTACACTAATTTACTCCCTTAAAGATAAAATACAAAGATAAAACATAAACCAGTTTTTAAGTTAGACCTCCAGCTACACAACTGTGAAAACCGCATCCAATTCCATGCAGTTGTTTTTGAGTGATGCGCCTACGAACATACAGACAGACAGATAGACAAAAAATATAAAAAACATCGTTATGTCTTCTACTGCTGTTAAAAAGACCCCTTGTATATTTTTTCTTGAATATCTTCAATGTACAGTAAACGCTCAGAAGTCCATAGGCGCGCTAAGGATTACATTACTATGAACGGTACGAGCCCGATACAGCCAGTACACACACTAACGAAGTCGCTTGCGTGTTTAGCAGTTTATAAGATAACACACACTAATGAAATGTTGTCGCATTCGTACTAAACGCGTCACAGTGGCGACCGGTTCTTTGAATTCGCATCTATCTATCATGAGCAGGTAGCTATATCGGGTAAACATTGGGATCACTATCAACTAAATCTGAGTTTGAAGCTTAGTTGATTTGTGGTTGTATTTTGTTTTTACAAAATCATAATAATATTTGTAACATTTTAAGCACAAACTTGTCAGGTATTCATGCTTAAATTGCGATACAATACATGTATACAATACATAAATAGTTACATATTGATATAATAACTAATAAGTTAAATACAGTTACAAGGGCCACTTTTTTTAATTAAGGTAGGAATGTGACGTCACAATGCTCTTAAAAGTTTATGTTCCTGCGTCTCATCGCCGCGCGCCGCCAACCGGTTCCTAACCGGCGAGCGGCGCGGCGGCCCCCTCCGCGCCGGCGATCCGTCGCCTACCAGTCGCTACCATACAGCGCGCTCACGCGAACGTTCCATGTACTCGCACGCACCGCGGCAATCTTGTTATATATCAGCAGCCTATGAATACAGTACTACTATAAGAAGCAGTATTTTATTTAGCCGAGACCCCCAGCATCTCAACTGGAGCTCAGCAGTCAAACAGTGGTCCTTCGCAGAGAGAAGATTGCCGTCTTATTTGCGCAGCGGTCGTCGTTCGTGAACTTTGGACCGACCCGCCGCGACATAGAAGTTGCGCTTGCGCCACGCCGCGCCGCCTTCCACGTGTCGCCGAGGTCAATCGGAGGTCATTCAAGAAAAAGTACCTTAATTCTGAGTGAGTCCGTTCCATTTCATCCTTATTTTCCTGCCTTTTTCTTAAAACCTTTTTCCAGGAAAATAAAATCGTGCTATATGGGTCATTCATGGTGATCTCTTCATACGTAGCCAAATCATATCCACATATTTATCAGCTCAAAACAAATTATTTCAATCCTTCAATAAAATAAAATCATTCATAAACATCTTTGCTACAAATCTCAACATTATAGATAAGAACCTGCTCGGCCGGGTCGCCTTTTGTTCTATTTTATTGCCCCTCATTAGTGAATGCAATATTTTTTTGCTATTGAATACCGGTTGCCGTCGGGTTCAACAGCTGACCAACCTTATCAGCTGATTTATTTACCGTTGGTTTTACTTCACGACTTACGCATTTTTATACATTTTATCGCTTTTAGTCGCTTCATTCATCTTTTTCTTTTTGATTTCTTTCACCTGGTTTGCGCTTTAGGCTCTTATTGTGCGCTAAGCTTGCATAATGTCTGACGCTAAATTGAAAGAACTTGTTAAGAAGCGTGGCGGCTATAAAGCTAGGCTTACTTATTTTGCCAATTTCATAAAAGTCTTGCCTACATCTGACTTGAGCTCTTTTCAGTCTTCCGAATTACAGTGCCGTATCAATGCGATGGAAGCGCTATATAATGATTTCGATACATTACAGATGGAGTTGGAGTTGTTGTCGGAGAACACAGTCGAGATGTACACTGAGCGGGAGCAGTTTGAATCGCAATACTATGCGCAGATGGGTCACGCACGCGCGTTGCTCGACCCTCCGCGCCCCTCCTCCCCCGCGCTTATGTCCGCAGCCTCCTCTAATGACAATCTTCACCACGGCTCTGGTTGCAAGCATGACTTTGTCCGTCTTCCGCCTTTAAACGTACCATCGTTTAGCGGGGACCCTGCTTCCTGGCTAGAGTTCAAAGATACGTATATTTCTCTTATTCATGGCAATGATAACATTCAGGCAATTAATAAATTTCATTATCTTCGCGCGGCCTTAAAAGGCAGTGCATCAGTTATAATTAAAAGCATTGATTTTAGAGCCGACAACTATGCCATCGCTTGGCAGTTATTAACAGATAGGTACGATAATGAACGATTACTCATAAATAATCATGTCCGAGCTCTGTTCACTTTTGAATCAATTCATACAGAATCTAGTGAATCGTTACGAAACATGATTGATGTCACTAATAAAAATTTAAGGTCTCTGCAAAACTTAGGACAGCCTACCTCGCATTGGGACACATTAGTCATTTTTATGATGTCCAAAAAGTTGGACTCCGTGACCAATCGGGAATGGGAACAATTAAAAAATAATTTAGATAAGTATCCAACTCTAAATGAGTTCCTTAAGTTTTTAACCAATAGAGCAGATTTTCTTGAGTCATTAACCTTTAATTCAAACACAGAACATACACAGGGCACTAACAAATCTAAAACCTATATTACAACTACTAAATCTGAAACAAATTCTAACATTATTTCTAACCATTCTAATAAAAACATAACTTGCCCTATGTGTTCACAAAATCATTACTTATTTAGTTGTCAGCCCTTCAGGAATCTAGATGTCGATTCACGCATCAAAAAGTCATCAGAAAGCAATGTGTGTATGAACTGCCTGAGAACAGGTCATACAGACATGCAATGTAAGCTGTCTCATTGCAAATATTGCACTATCAAACATAATACCCTTTTACATAAGGATTCAGAAAATCAAACAGTTAACAACATTGCACTGTCAACAAATACAGAAGTATCTAACTCAGGGATTAATCAGAATATTGTACTGCTATCCACAGCTATGGCAAATGCGGTAGACGTCAATGGGAATCTGCACCCCGTCAGGCTCCTGCTGGATAACGGCAGCACGTCCAACTTCATCACCCGGAACTGTTGTGAGAAGCTTGGTCTGACAAAGGAAGGTACTGCCTCCACAGTCTCAGGTATTAATGGTCAGATTTCTAAAACCTCAGAAAGCTGTACTCTTACTGTACAGTCTTGTTGTAGCAGTTACAAGGCGAACTTAAATTGTTTTATTTTGCCAAGTATAACACAGTCGCTGCCTGGGTCTTACGTCGATAAAAAGCATAATAATATTATTATCCCGCCAGGTCTTAAATTAGCAGATCCTTTATTTAATGTGCCATCAGCTGTCGACATCCTCGTAGGCGCTGAGGTATTTTGGGACGTCTTAGGTTCCCGTACAGCTAATTTAGGCAAAAATAAACCTAGATTACAATCTTCTAAATTAGGTTGGCTTATATCAGGCTGTGTGTCTCAACCTAATGATCATACACATTCTTCTCTATGTCATCTTTCACATGAGGTAAGTGACCAGCTAAGCCGCTTCTGCGAGTTGGATATAGATTTCTCTAGAGCGTAAATTTGAGCGCAATCCTAAATTTAAAAACAGATATCTACAATAATATATACAGTCACATGTCAGAAAAACCCAAATCAAAAAAAAAAAAAAAAAAAAAAAAAAAAAAAAAAAAAAACTAACAGCACAGTTTGCGTTCGCCTTTTAACGTCAAAAAACAAGAGTATCTCAATTAAACGCAAATCTTTTACTCGTAGTTTCCATAACTGCTACTTTTGATCTCTACTTCCTTAGATCTTACTAGGTTGGCTTTCTACATCGCCTAGTAGGATCAATCGATTTGTACACAATGTAGTAAACGAGGTTTAGGAAATTACGACCGGTCAGACTTGGAGGTATGTGCCTTCTAAGTGCAACCCTGCTCATTTAGCATTCCGGGGGGTGAAGGCTGATTACATCAGCTCCGCCGCTCTTTGGTGGGTGGGCCCTGACTTTCTGAATCATTAAGAAATTCAGTTCCCTATCTCACCTTACATACAACATTAATCTTAATCCGCAATAGCGTTATACACAGACCATCAGACAAACAGATATTCAGATATTCAGATATTCAGACATTCAGACATTCAGACAATCAGATTTTCAGTCATTCAGTAATTCAGACATTCAAACATTCAGACATTCATACAATCAGACAATTTCAAATTATAATATACAACAGATAATAATCAGTACATTTCTCAGAACTAATCAGGCCTTATATTTATGTTATTATATGTTTTGCAGTCAGAGCCGTGCATCTAGTATGACTATTTGGTTTCTGACTTAACCAAAGAGTCATTCCTTACGACACTTCAGGGTAAACCTCAGCGCGTGTGCTCCGACAACGGCACAACATTGTGGGAGCTTTCATCGAGCTTTCACGCTTCTTACAGGTTTCATCTTAACAGCTTTTACGTAGAGTCATGAGTCTCACTCACTTAACGTATGAAGAGTTATCGACATGCCTGATCCAGATAGAGACGATTCTAAATTCCAGACCCTTAACGCCTTTATCTACTGATCCTTCAGATCTTTCTTTCCTTTCACTTCTCATTTCCTCCTCGGACGAGCTCAGAGTTCGGTACCACGACCTCAGCTCACCGAAGTCAACATCCAGCGGCTTCAACGATTCGATCGCATCGAAAAGTTACGGCAGCACCTTTGGCAGCGCTTCTCTAACGAGTATGTGTCTCTCCTTCAGCAGAGGACCAATTGGCAGACCGGCAGTCAGGACCTGAAGGTTGGAGCCATGGTCTTCAAATCTTCCGCCACTCCTGTGGCTACTTGGCAGAGTAGCCACTGACCAGCCCGGGACCGCTGGGCATACAGACGAAGAACGAAGTTTGGAAGCCTTCGCTTCCCCCGGGGAATATGTTCCTGCGTCTCATCGCCGCGCGCCGCCAACCGGTTCCTAACCGGCGAGCGGCGCGGCGGCCCCCTCCGCGCCGGCGATCCGTCGCCTACCAGTCGCTACCATACAGCGCGCTCACGCGAACGTTCCATGTACTCGCACGCACCGCGGCAATCTTGTTATATATCAGCAGCCTATGAATACAGTACTACTATAAGAAGCAGTATTTTATTTAGCCGAGACCCCCAGCATCTCAACTGGAGCTCAGCAATCAAACAGTTTATTAATTGTATAAATAAATAAAACGAATAAACATTGTTATCATCATTCAGCGTGATTTTTTTATTTCTACCTAATGAAAATAAAAATAAAAAATTACGTAAATAGTTAAATAATAATAACTATTATTTAACTGTAATTTTTAATAATAATAACTATTATTTAACTATTTACGTAATTTTTTATTTTTATTTGGTGAAAATATTTATTCGTTTTATTTATTTATACAATTAATACATTTTAAAGAGAATTGTGACGTCACATTCCTACCTAAATAAAAAAGTTCCCTTGTAACCGTTTATAAGATTTTTTATTGTAACCCACTTAGTCAATTCATAACATTGATAATACAAATATTACTAAATTGATTCACAATGACAACAAGGACAGGATGTTCTAATAACAAAAATATAATTGTTGATACCCACTTATAGTATTAGTATACAGCAGCGTTTATTGAAGACTAATATTATGATTTACACTTTATGACGATGTTTTTTTTAATGTAACGTCACAATAAATGTATTGAGGTTACAGCTTGTCTTGACGAAAAGAAGAAGGAAACTAAACCTCGATTGAAGATCATTAAATATTTACAGAAGTGCTAATATTCAGTTACAGCGTCTTATTAGTAAAACCAAAATATCTTAAATTAATCTTAAATAATTATAACATTATTAATATTTCGTATAACCCCCATTATTTTCAATGCAGTCAAGTAGACGTTTGCGCATGGACCCTACAATATTAGCACATATACTGGTTCCTATTAAGTTTTCCCACACTTCCATGCAATGGGTTTTTAACTGTTGTATACACCTTTCATCCCGTGACTCCCACCTTTGCACCATCAAACCCCATACATTTTCTATATATTTACAAATGTGTGAACAAAGTGAACAAGATAAAGAATACTATATCCCATTCCTGCTTATCGAGTAAAAACTTCAAAAAGTATAAAAAGTAACCAAGTGAGATTTGAACCTGCGGTGAATTGATATACGCATCTAACTGCATGCCTTAACCGCTCGGCCATCTTGTCACTTACATATTGGACGAAATTATGAAATACAATTATTTGTTAACAACATGTGTCTATTTCTTGGAAATAGAAGGTCGTAAGTCAAACTACACTTCAAACTATTGCCTTTTGAGATTGCTTATGGACTTTTGGTCGCGACTGTACAGACATGGCAAATTTACAACTTTATAATATGTATAGATGAGATGAATAACGGATACGCATAAGAGTTTTTATTCCTACGTACACTATAATTTTGATGTATGCCAATCACGCATGAATTTCCTCATTATTCAGTTCTTCTATTACTTGTGTGAAAATATTAATAAAATTATGAACAACTTTTCCTTAATTTAAATGTATAAATTATGTCAATTTATGAAACAGACAATTTTTCGTAAAGTCTTGAAAATTTACAATAAGACGGTTGGGGTAACCGAATTGTTGTTTAATTTAAAATTGAATCCATATTCAAAACGATTAATCGAATCACACACCTATAATAATCGATACTACAACCGAATACTCAACACTATCAGTTTCTAAAATCAAAGTAAAATATTAACATAATACGAAACGACAGTAAACTTGCGAATTGCATCCTATTACCGCAGTCATTTCGCATATTTACCAACAAATCTGATACGCCAAGTTGCAAAATTTAAGTACTAACCAACCATTTGATAATCTAGAAAATAGCCGGTTGATATTATGTGTAGATAGTTAAAATTATTAGTAGCTGTGACTTTAGTCGATAATAAACAAAGTGCTTTAATTGGTTGATTTGAATCTACTATGGTAGTGCACTAAGGAATTGATAAAATGTAAGATTAGCATTGGCACTAATTTAATTAATTATTTATACTGGTTACGATAAGCTTAATAAAGTTTCTTAACTAGAAAAAGCTTTAGCTTCTTTGAAGTAATTTACTTTATTTTAACTTAAAACATGCTGTATGCTATAAAAAAAATGACTGGACATTGTACAGTCGTTATTTGTATGGCATAAAGTTGTGCTTGCAAAAAGAGGGTTGCCGCTAAATAAGTAAAGATTTAGTAATTTTATTTGGACTGATTAATTTGGCGGCTTATTTAAATATTGTAACGGTAATAGGAATAAATTTAATAATTATTAATAATGACCGGTGGATATTAATAATTACCACATGATTTGCTAAATGTGATTATAATATTAAAATTTTAACTTTACCCTGTAGTTTATTTTGTCAATCAAGTTTTTGGCAAGTATTTAGATTCTGGCATTCACCGACCGCTGCCGTGGCACGCTCGCTACGTTCGCTCGGCTCGTGCGTTTTCTGGTCACAATCAAACCTAACCTACTTATAAGACCAAAATTTAAAAACCTCTACCTCTCCTCTATTGCTTGATTGATCTGAAAGGCGCTTAGCTTACTTAATTTTTAAAAATCAACATTTATCGGTACTGTGGTTATTTTTTTATAATCACCGATAAAGGCACGATAAATGAGATTAATTTATTACTTTTACCCCGCCTTTTGGTAATTATTAATAATCACCGACAATTATTAATAATTTATAAATTATTACATTTTCGTAACATATTAATGATTACTAACATTAGAATTTGAAAGTTAGTGAGAATCTTTGTTACTCCATCAGTTTCGTCGCTTAACTTCGGAATGAATTTGGATATTTGGAATCAATGGCTATAAGTAATAAAATTTGACAATTCGTTTTATCATTAGCTATTTATAGTTAGTAAAAATCACGAAACAATCAGGTGACCATAACTGTGAATAAAATAGCCGCTTCATATGATTGGTAATAAGTTTTTATAGCATTTGCAAGAAATGTTATACAACTAGGTTGAGGGTCAGCCTGTCCTGTGCTACATAGTTGCTGCCCTACTTTAGTTATTAAAACATTGAGGCCATAGCATGTATAAATGACTGAATATTGGTTTTTTATCATTGTGATATTTCTAACGTGTTATGATTAGTAATATTATTAAAACCGACGCGAGGTGAAGACATTACGTAGATTCATCCACTGCCCAGTTAATGAATCTACGTAATGGATTCGAAACTAGTCGGCATATCCCGGCTAAAATAACGTAAGTAACCTAGATTCTCAATGATAAGGATAAGAACTGTTACAGGTACCTTTCATATAACCTTTCATTTACCAACATAATTATCTTTTCTTCACAACTTTTCACAGTTGTCACTCCCGAAAATAAAAGTATATTTGAGTCTGATTGTGCTTAGTGTGTGTGATTTGTATTTTTTTATATGCATGCAGCGAACGGGCGTGTAGTCCACCTGTTGGTAAGTGGTAACTATAGTCCATGAACATCAACAATCCACAAAAGTAAGACTACAGACGCGTCGCTTCATCTGAGAACTACGATGTAATGCCTTATGTGTCAGTAATTGCAGGACCTGATCTCTTTACCGAACCGGTACACAGATTGTACGCACTATCGTTTGGTGGCGAGTAAAGGTAAAACGGAGGATGAACATCATAAAAACTGTTCTGCACATAGCATCAATATGTAATCTTTTTACTGATTATTTGTATAGCATTCCGCTATGCTTAGCAAAATATAAGAAACAGTTGAAAAAATATAAACCTCTACATTTCAGGCAGCTTTAACCACTAAGCTACGGTCTCCTCTTGCCAGGACCCTAAATTGCTCAACTATATGTTAAATCATTACGAAGATCTTAAGAAGATTTAAAATCCTGCTGGTCCCATAATTTAATCAACTGTTTCTTAGTATATAACATCAATATGTTTGTGTAAACGCAAGATAATAGTGCAGGTGTCGTTTTTTACATAAAGAAAGATCCATTTTCCCTGAGTAAAAAGAATTTCCAGTTCACAACAAACAATCGAGTGATGGCTGCAGTCTGCAGTAATCCACACCGATGGGAATCGACGCGGCGCCGGCGCAAGCGTGCGGTGTCGTCTTTCCAATCGTGTTACACACGAACCACTGATGAACAGTGGACAATTGGAATCTCAGCATTTCTATTTATTAAACAATTACAGAAAATATAGAAATATGAACAAGATATTTATGAACACGCTCAAAAGTTTATTGAGTAAATTTCGACTGCACGAAAGCAACATTTTTGATTATACCTGTGGCCCGTGTAGTATCACAATAGCAGCACGGGGTTGGAATTGTGCCCGTTGGATGGCAATAGGCTTACTCCCATGGGACTTAAACATAACAGGTGAAAAGTGGGTGTTTTACACCCTTCTCTGTAATATAGGCGTGCTGTTATGTATGGTATGTTAGTAAAGATGATAATTGCTATCAAATGCAGATGAAGGTATAAAAAGATAATTAAACATATAGTACAAGATACAAGTCCCTATGTTTTAAAATAAATTGAAATAGAATGACACAGCTTTCTAGAAATAATACCAGTAAAACATAATCAGCCTATTCTAAAAGTCTGAATGGAACCAGCGTACTATTGTAACATATTCGTAGTATATAATTTGCCGTAACGTTCAGTTAAATAACTTCATACATATTCAGTATTGCACTCATTAAAGGGGGTAATGATAGTTGAGTGATTTATTAGTGTAGTGTATACTGTATGTATTTGGTGTAAGGTTGCCAGGTAGCCGGCAAATCGGAGATTGTCTCGCCATTTGGGCGTCTTGTATATTGTCCTTTAATTAGACCTTTTTGTCCTAGATTCTGGAACTGCTAATAGCCTTTGGTCTAGTTGCCGTATAGTGGAGTTAACAAGTGCTATTCGTTTTAGTTTCTATTTGGCAGTCTAGAAAATTGAGAGAGGATATATGATTTGGAAAATTATAACATAACATCAAGCCTTTACCACCTAGAAGGGTTTGGCAGAGCTGTACAACACACACATTTCACCTGTTATGTTCAGGTTCTATTGGGTAGGGAGTAAGCCTATCGCCATCCGCCGGGCAAAATTCCAACCCCGTGCTGCTATTGTGAATTTCCTGACGGAAAGTTCACAAGTAACACTTTTCCCGACCCGGGAATCGAACCCAATTACATAGGTTAAGTGCGTAATTTATGTATGGCTGGTCGGATTCTTCTTTTTCCCTCAATGCAAGACAGCAAATCTGACAACCCTATGTAGTGTAGACTATATATTTGGTTACGTGTGAGACGAGTTATGTTGATAATGTACGAAAAACATTTCATTACCTTCGTTTCATTGGTTTCATATCGGTCAATAATGGTCAGATTGTTATTAATCAAGTCTTGGACTCTTTTGTTACCGAGTACGGTGGCATCATTATTCAGCTAGTTCTGTATTACATTAATTAATTTAGAAATCTAAAGGAAAACGCAGTACAAATGTCTAAAACGATGGTTATAGATGAGCAAGAGTTGGGGGCGTTTATGGTAAATCAATACAAATAAATAAAATAGGAATGTCTGGTTTTTTGTCTCCAACCAAACGGCTACAATGGCGTGACGTCATGTTGTCATTTTGTTGTGAAATGGTTTTGTTACAAAAGTTGCTATAAATTGTATGGGTTATTTATTATTAAAATTGTATAAATTATTTTTAATAATTGTACTTCTAAAATGATCTCGCCTATGAAACTTTGAATGATCATAAAATGAATTAGATGTATGTTACTAAAAATTCTTGCATCTGGTTTATGTTTACCTGTATTTTGATAAGGTATCCTATATTTTACTATCTTTGGATCAGTCACCATGCCTATTGAGTTTATTTTTAAGTTGCAACCAGTTTTTAAAGGAAGTCAAGCGTATCGTGGGGACCAGAAGCGGGTTCAACTCACTTGTGTGTACGCAGTGTGACATTAAACAGAGGTGACATCTGGAACTTCAACTCAGTAAACGAACGACTTTATTTGTAACTTGCAATCTAAATATTTTTTAATATTTATAAATTGTTTGTATAATTTTTTGAGGATACCAGCAATTTGTCTATGGTTAACAGAGATACTAGGTATTATGTATAGCGTAAGTTGAAATACAAGGATTTACTGATTTTTTTGGATGAATTGGATAGACATTTAGTGACATATGCGGAGCTAAAAACAAAAAAATAATATAAAAAATAAAAATTATCTTCACAATTAAATGACTCGCTAATTCAGCGTTACCACTTAGTTTTGCGATATATATATTTTTTAGGTTTTCCGCTATATTAGACTATTAATTGTCTAATAATAAGCACAGTCGATCGATTATACATTCACCACAATATCCGGCCACACATAATAAATCCACTATACGGTGATATAATTATAACGTACACTATAATCAGTAATTAATACATTTACATTATACCATACACCTCGACTGGAGCTCGCGTGCATGAAGCATCTCGGATTAAAACTCAATTACGGCGATTAATGTGTTTTGTTACTACTTCCATTACCAAGTATAAATAGATAAATACCGATACACCCACAGTACAATTCGTGATCCATTTAATTAATAATTACTACAAGATGAAAATATGTATAACTTTTACTGACACAAAAAGTTAAACATGGGTGTTTCATATTTTGCTTGTATTAAGATAATAAAAGTAAAAGTTGGAAACATAAAAACGGATGGTTTTACGCATGAAACGTTTAACATAATTATTAATTGTCGTTTGTAATTATTTATAAACAGCACAATTATTAAAACCACTGTCGCAAACACGACATAATATAATAACAGGAACATCGGGGTGCCCGCCCACGTCCTACTTTTTTTGACAGATTATCGGTCCTACATATAAATCGGCCTCTTTTCACCGACTTTTTGTAGGATGTGCGCGAAGAAGGTGGACCCACCTATTATATTTGGCTTTGTCATTGGGACTATTGGATAGTGTAATTGCTTCTGACGTTCTCTAATACAAATTATTTATTTTTTTAATGTAAATTTGTAAGTTCGTTATTGCGTCGCACTGAGCATGCAAGTACAAAGTGAGGTAACATCGGATAACCGTTAGTTGACAAGTAATTAGAGCTTCCTCAGTCTTGGCTTGACTTGAGGTGCAAACATGGACTCTAGCCTTATTCTATGTAAGGTTGTCGTTAATTTTAAAGCCTAGTAAATGATTTGACAGTAAAATTTATGCCGGTACAGCTTATTTATTTACTAACTTGTAGAAAATTATGTGTATTTTTTTATTGACTAAAAAAGAAATGAAATTGCGTATTTTTCAATAAGAAAACAAATTTAATATCTAAACTGAATATGCTATTGCTAGGAAATACCTACTATCTGTGCGGATACGGAACCTATTAAACATTTTAGAGACCGTAATCAGCTAATGAGTTAATGACTTAAACGCAATACTCAAGATAAAATTAATATTTCTATTGATTTATCTCTCTTGTTCTATCTTACGTCCAACATAACAAAACATATAATCACGCCTATATTACCCAGAAGGGTGAAGCAGATGTATACAACACCCACACTTCACCTCCTATTATTAGGTCCCATGGGATAAGAAGTAAGCCTATCGCCATCCACCAACCCAATTCCAACTCCTTGCAGCTATTGTGAATTTCCTGACGGAGAGTTCAAAAATAACACTTTACCCGACAATCACTAGTCCATCAAGGCATCTTACGTTACTATATATTCCAGGGGGTGCATGAAAGGAGCCTCCCCGAGTGACGTACACAACGATTCCCTACGCCCGGCGTTCGCGAGTTTTCCAAAGCGAATTGGCTAATCCTTTCACAACGATGGCAAGTCAAAATAAAATTTGACTCAGCCATCGACACGACGGGGAAGAAGATATATTCCAGTTGCGTGGCATCCCTAGAGGTTACTCTAACTTGTACCAACAATACATGGAAATAACAAGAACTGGTAGGAAGTCTGTAACTTAACATAACTTCACGCGTTAACTTGAAACTTAAACAAAAAACCTAAATACTACGGTTTTATACGCATTTGTGGAATAAATTGTTTCTATAAGGCTAAGTGACTCCTA
Source organism: Hypena proboscidalis (assembly GCA_905147285.1). NCBI lineage: Eukaryota > Metazoa > Arthropoda > Insecta > Lepidoptera > Erebidae > Hypena > Hypena proboscidalis. The sequence goes on along the minus strand of LR990136.1, from coordinate 20,816,244 downwards.
CTGATGATAATCAGCAGATTTATAGTTTTTCTTAGACCATATTTCACCATCGTGTTAAACCTACGGTTAACGCTGAGCTACGACTTTTCATCTCTTTATCCCTTTTTAACATTAAGGGCTAATAAAAGCCCATAAAATATTACCTGACAGAATTTAAAAGTGACACAAGTAACACTTGAATAAAAAACACAGCTGTCAATTTCATTTATGTGTGTTATATGCTTTACTGCCAATAAGGTTGTGAAAACACTTGTGTTAAATTGGGGCTGAAGAAAGAGAAAGATCGAAATACTGGTTTAAGAAAATTGCGGATCAAGAAGATTGGTGAAATTGAGACACAGTATAGAGCCATTCAATATTAAGTCAACAAATGAATGAGCGTGCTGCATGATTTTTGATTTTTAATAAAAAAATAGTGCAGTCTTTGGGGTGGCAGAAATACTAAACCACCACCATTATTGGGGATCGAACCCAGAACACCAGCGTGGTTGAAAGTGGTAAGGCGACTACGACAACCGTGCCTTTATTTATTTTGGTTACAAATGGTGGTGAATCTCCCTCGAGCTCATTTACAAGAGCTCTACCACATTTCACTGAAATTTCAAAAGGCTGTTATCCATTCCCAATGGAATAAAAACCTATTATAATTGCGTACGTTCACGGACATGACGAATCGCTCACACGTTCATGATAACTATTAACTTGAATTTACTGTATTAAATGCTTACAACGTGGGAATATACCAATTGTCTGAATTTTGGATTAAGAGATTCAACATTTTATAAAAATAGTATTAGATCTTATGTTTTGATTGCCTACGGAAGTGTATACGACTGCTTCCGCAAAGGATCGATTCCCGGGTAGGGCAACACTGGCAGAAGTGTTATTAGGGGTTTTACGTCAGGTATTTTTTGTGGTAGCATGAAATCTGGTATTGTGCCTGGTAGATGGCGATAGGCTCATGCATTGGATCAAGATGTTACAGATGAAGTGTGGGTATTATATTAAACGCATATTATATAGTTGCGATTATTATAGATCATTGTGTTTGATATTATAATAAGCGGCAATAGCGCAGTGCTTAATACGTATGACTTGCATGATGTAGTAGGGCTTAAAACAAACATAGCTAAAACATTTTTTTTAGTTTGCATGTTTGCTTCTCTTTCGCTCAAAATAACTCAGTGGATATTTAAGAAATTTGGTAAACACCTAGTTAATTAAAACCTAGATTATCAAATAGGCTAATTTTTATCGGAATAAGTATAAGTAGGCAGAGCCGCGGGCACAAATTAGTAGGTTTCCTAAAATTTCTCACAGTTGCATCCAACAATATATCTACATAATGCTAAAGATAACTATTCTGCATTCAAGAAGAGGATAGATCAACTTAACAATGTAATCCTGACCCATCCCAAAGCGTCGAAAGCATTACAATAGAAACGCCGTCAGAATAACAATGTCAAAGAAACATCACGACGCACATTAACATCCCATGTTCAATATTTAACACTCCAACATGCAAACGAACCTACCTGTTCACTTTAAACAGAAGCCCGACTGGGGTCATCTTGGGGCAAGAAGAAAACACTGCACTCAAATTTTCCAAATCCGTCACTTATAAATTTTATATTTCGAGTCAATTACAAATTATTCCAAAGAAAAATAAGTAATAAATTCGAAGTTCAAAATCACTGATGCAAATTTTCGAATTAATGTAAAATTTTCAAATTAAGAATTCACTTTTTCAAAGTTAATTTCCTTTTTTTTATCCGAATGCGTTTATCGATTGCACTCTGTGCTCAGAGCGTTAGATCGTTCGCTAGCGTGCGTGCGGGCCGGCGTTCGAGTCAGTTCTGCGCGAATGACAAACAAGAAACAATGCCCCGTTCATAGCTTTGAAGACTAATTATACAGGTTCGTTTTAAAAATATTAATAACTTTTTACAGGGAGCGTCTACACTATCTAACATCAAGTCTATAATAATCAGAAGAGTGTGGCAGAGGTGTTAACATGTTAGCACCCACATTTCACTTGTTATAATGTTTAGGTTCCTTGTGTTAGGGCGTTAGCCTTTCGCCATTCACTAGGCACAATTCCAGAATTCGTGCTGCTATTGAAAATTTGCCGACGATAACACCTCAAATAACACTTTTGTTGACGGCGAATCGAACCCGTGACCGCGTAGTGAGTAACATACGCTAACTACGAGACCAACAAGGCATGCTTCTTAATTGTTTTTACGAAAAATCAAAGCAATTAGTAATTTTGGTGCTCTAAAACTACTTATTTATGTCGTGTATTTACAAAAATGAAAAATAATAAGTTGTTGGGCATACAAACCAAAAGGTTATAATATTTTTAAAAATGACCCTGTATACAGGTTCTCTTTATTAGAGACAGAGACAACAGGTGGGAATCCTTTAACAATGGTGCCGAGACATGGTAACTATGGCAACAGTTTTAGGACAGCATCGGAATGCCCACTATGCCTAGTTAAGTAGTTGGCTAGTTTAGATACGCAAGGCATCTGGTATTTGTATGGTAATGAATGAGACTAATGGGATTTATGACATCTTCATTGATGGAATGGCGGTTAAAAATAAGTTAGTTGTACTTGTTTAATTATTTTATGCAATTTTAAGGTTGTAAAATAAGAATCCAACGCTCACAGTGCTTTGCCAATTTACCTATGGACTCATATGCTGCTGGAATCAATATTCAATACTCAATATATTTATAATATTCGACAATGTTTTACAGGTCTTATAATATTATATATACAGATTCATCTGGGACCATGTCGGGCAAAGCAAAAGCATTTCTCAACCATTTGCTGACTTACATTACATGCCAGAAGCAATCTTCAGTTGTGAGTTTATATTCTTAATATTGTCTGCAAGAAAAAACAAACCAAAGCTATAATTTACTTAAAGATATTAAAAGTTTAATTATTGTCTATACTCTGTACTTGTATCAGAGAGACAAAAATCGAGCTCCAAAATGTCAAATTCACAAATTATCTGTAAGCCCGATTTGCACTAACTACGCTACAGAATTTAACTATGTGGATTATCGGATAGGTTTTTGCATGTTCGTCATTTAATATGTAGGCTTTATTGGTATTAATAAACATTTCCGTTAGAGAAGTCTTCGTTAGAGAACAATTCTGCTTACTAAAGATTATTTGGTAATAAATTGCCGTATATTTGAACCAAAACCCCAATCAAATGGTAACCTCTATTGCCGTCAATCACTGCCACGTATAATGTATAATAGCCCACGTAATATCAGATGAGGTAAGGATATCGACTCTGCTTACAGTATGTGTAAGTTTGGCTTTATTACTATCTGTCTACACGGTTCATGCCCACGGACAGACAGACAGATTGATGGACAGAAGAGTCTTCATCATAGGGTGCTGATGGTTCCGTACCCAAAGGGTGCCAACGGGTCGCAACGGTCTTTAATCAGGCAGCTGATGATGATGAAATAAAAGTGTTTCTTCTTCTTTGTCGTTTCGATGGCATTTTAGCAAATTTCTAGAGGCACAATGTGTGGCTACTATTACAGCGCTCTTATCCTTAGTCTCTTGTGCTGCTGGCAGGGCATTTGGGGCAGTTTGTAAGGAAGACCATGTACCACATCCGCTTTATCAATAAACGCCACCTTGCCAGGTTTTCCTTGCTTTTAGCCCTGAGTCCGAAGTATGTTTTGGGTTTTCAAGTAGCCCTACTGTGCACATGGGACTATGGCTTGAAAGTTCTGCCAAAGAAGGCATAGTAACGAGGTACCAATGCATTTGCATTTTCTCTAGATTTTTTTATGTTCTGCTTATTATGATCAGGTGGACGACAAGCCCGTTAGTTCGATACAAACATTTAAAAATTATAACTATATATTACCATGAAGCAATCTACGTTAGTGTTGAGGGTATTGCCTCCACATATGGCTTTATTACAGACAACCACATCCGCGCACGCGCAGACCACAGGATATACACACATACAAACTTATACATACAACTAAATACACCTTTATTTGTATCGAGTTAGGGTTGAGAATTGGTGGATTGATGGTGTCGTTGTCGTGGTTAAAAAGGACCCTTTATGATGTCACGGTCGAATGTTTCCTCTTTTATAGTTTTAATATAAGTTATAAAATATAAGGTTCAAGGTTATGGTGGAATTTTACGGGAGTTTATTAATACTTGGTGGCTTAAAATGATAGTAATGTCATTAATAGTGGGCGGAGGTTGGTCAGCAGTTGATCGCCCACAGAATTTAGGCTTTGTTAAGTGATTTCAATATAATAATCGTAAGGTTCTTCGATTATAAACTTGGTAATGAGCTTACGTTATCATTCTTATGTTGTAAATGTCATTACCGCAGTCCGTAACCAGTCATTCAGCTCATAATGCTAAGACCCAGAGTGCAAAATTTGACGACAATATCATTTACACCCTCTATTGAAGACCAAAATGAAAGTAATTTACTGTCCCCAATATATTTACCTACTGCACCACCTACAGCAGTTATTTGATGACTTCAGGCATAACCATGAAAATTAGATTTAGGTACTAGACAGATTGACACAAACCCTACCATGTCACTATAGGTCGGTAAGTGCCGCGCTTTTGAGCGTGTTCACAAAAAGTCGAACACAATTTAAATTAAATCATAAACTGTTTAATAACAATGCACTTTATGTATATTTATAAGAGGCAGCCAAGCATTCAATAGAAAATCCTCTTCCATGTTTCGAACGAGCTAATACGATGTAATGTTGTAATGAGGAGATCTATAACTGTATGTCATGTTGTGATTTATTGCAGCTTTGGTTTCTGTAGGATTATACAGTAAGTAACGCAATACAAATTTGGTAATCTTTTTGTTACGTACAGTGGGCCAACGAGATAGGGATGCAGGGCAAAAAAAATCTAAGTCATAGTAAAGACTTACTACACCAGTTATGGATAAGTGAGTTACATATTATCTAAATAGTGGGTATGTTACACTTAATAAATATGTGTTTTTACTTTGGCGCAGAGGTATCCACAACTACGTAATAAAACTTTTAGTAATATTTATTAATTTATGTATTTTAATTAATCTTTATTAACAGAAAAATATTCATGTTGGATCCTAAATTAAACTAGTCTAAAATGTACCATCGTTAAATTCACGATTTTTTCAAGGAAAATCTTGGATTTTGTGGCTTTTCCGACAGTAATAAAATAATTCTGCTTGTATAAATGTAATAAATGCGAATGTTACTAAAATGAAACAAATGTGTGTTACAGACATAGAAATATATACTATAGAAATGGCTTGTCCGAACACATTGCCCTTCAAATTTGACATTATGAATAGCAGGATCAGTAACGCCATCTGCATTGAACTACCATGTAAATGACTTTGCATTCACGCGATGTGAACCTTGTAAGGGCGTGATGAAATTTCGTTAGCATTTTTTTTGCCGAAGGTACAATAAAATTGTGATTCTTTCAATAGTGTAAAATATTTATTATTACAAAATTAAAAATACTCCTATTATAGTTATATTATTAAAAGAACAGTACATCACGGGAATTCTAAAAGTAGGTCATATTTTGTTTAAGGAATAAAATAAAATGTTTGTTTCGAGAAATATTTTTTTACTAGCTTCTGGTCGTAGCTCCGCCCACGTGGTATGTTTATAAATGACTAGCTGACCCGGCGAACTTCGTACCGCCTTAGCGTAAATTTGATGCACTACTTTATTTTGTATAAAAAGTAGCCTATATGTTAATCCAAGCTATAAGCTACATGTGTGCAAAATTTAATCAAAATCGATCCGGTAGTTTTTGCGTGAAAGAGTAACAAACATCCATACATCCATTCTTACAAACTTTCACATTTATAATATTAGTAAGGATTTAAGTACAAACTACTAAATGTAATTTGTACTTAAATCATTTGGTGAACATTTTCTATAATCCGTGAAAGGCCAAAAGATCATTGAACTTTTGTTACAAGCTTTTATTTAGTTTTTTCAATTCATCAACTTTAACAAAATTATAGACTATTCTTGACTATTAAAATTAGGTACTTACTTAAAAAAATTAAGTGTTTAGCTACTTTTGTTGCTGACTGTACATATATTATCTCTAGCGTTATAACAAGTTTACGCAATAACAGTACATTGCACAATGATATGACAATTCATAACAAATACTTTTTTAAATTACCAAAAATATTCTCTTGAACGCCCGCGGCATAGTTCAACTAAGCGCAGTTGCGCAGTTCCAAAGTCATGTCACGCGTATATTCACGATTAAGGAATATGGCGTCGGAACGAAAAATTTTAGCAAATAAAATTGATAAAATAATGTAAAGAGGTGGATATAATATGATATTTGTGACTTACCGGTGATATGTAATACCATAATCTTTTTTGTTGTGTCTAATTTGGTAGTTCGTACAACTTTTCAGTGCACAATTAGGCATTTTGTCGTGTTTGACCGCTCACGGAGGCAGCCAACCACAGTCAATTTCACTACGCGCTTTTTGTAGTCTCATTGACTCCAAAAAGGTTCAGTTCATTTATCGCGCGTTAGCCGTGTCCTTACTTTATACGTCAATGGTTACAGATATGATTTGTGAATAAAAATAGATAAAATCTTAATAATATTAAAGTTAAACCATATAACGTTAGTACGATATTACGATTGTACGATTACGATATTACTAATTTCCTTGGCTTTACACGTTGGTGGAAACCGTAAAGTTTCGTTTAGCTATTTTCCAATTTCTGATTAGATTGGCAGCTCAGGAACCAGGAAGTTTGTTTGTTGCCCGGGTTTGATTCCTGTTTGCATTCCTCGCCGCTCGTAAACGAAGAACAATAGGCTTTATTGAAGTACGGATCGAGTACCTCATTTACATTCCAAACAACTGATTGTGGATATCGGTCTGTTTCAGTGATATGCGACGTTTCTTGAAATGCTTGACTAGGCTGCAATGTTCTAGAAGCGAGCTCATAGTTAACGCTATTGATAAAGGATCATCAAATGAGGTTGTCTTTAAACATTAATTTGGACGGAATTATGCATGGCATAGTGGAAGCGATAAGATATTAAACCCATTATTATGTTTTTTTTTTTAATAACAAATGCTTACTAGTAATTTGTATTGGCATATTCTTTTTAACTCCCTCCAGGTAAGCTTATTTCGCTTGTGTAAGAAGAAAAACCAAGTCCGTGGTATAATGGCCAGAATTCGAACCCACGATCTGTCAATCACCATTGCGCCACGGCTACTTCAAAATTCAAATTATAATAAGTACCTTTCCGATAACAGATAGTAGCTTAAATTGTAAGACCCTTCGCAGTGTTACTCGGACTTGATGCATCATTCTTCGAACATATTGCCAAAAACATTGGGGTTGGCGTTGGCGACCAGTCTAACGCAACGGATTCGGTTAAATATCAGTATTTTACGTGAAACGACTGCCTCTGACCCGACTGGCCGACACCATGTAAAAATAATAGTTTAAAAAAACTAAAAAACACGCTTTTAAAGTACTTCTAACTAAAAAGTGAAAAATAATTCCTAATATAAGCTGAAAAAAGCGTGGGTTGCTCGATAGACGAAAAATATGGCACAGAGCGCCCCACGCTTTTTTCAGCTTATATTAGGAATTATTTTTCACTTTTTAGTTAGAAGTACTTTAAAAGCGTGTTTTTTAGTTTTTTTAAACTATTATTTATTTTCTACTTTTTAGTTTGGTTTATTTATAAGAGCGTTTTTTTTTTTTTTTTTTTTTTATATATTTTTAATTTTTTTTATCGAATTATTGCATTGTCATCGATCTTTGACAGGTGTGCAAAATTTGAATGAAATCTGTCCGTTTAAAGTGGGTCAAAATCGAGTCCAAAGGAGTCGGTTACATACAAACAAACAAACAAACAAACATACAGGTGAAGCTAATATAAGCGTGTTAAAAAGGACTTAATCCTTGGTTAAAGATACATACTGTCTTTGTTTTTAACCCACAGGACACAAACATCTTATTATCTTAAAGCTGCCAGACTTGTATAGTGAATCCAAAACCCTGAAATTACCGACAGCAGGCACAACATCTTATTCCATTCCTACAGGTGCATCACTTGCAAACGTTTATTGATGGGTAATAGTAAAACTTGTAGATGCCAATTAGAGTCAATTATTATCAGGTGCACTATAAATTTGATTACTACATGTGTCGCTAGAATGCAAAAAGTCAAAAGTGGTAAGAATTTACCTGGAACATAATTCGCGAGCCTTTTTCCTAATAGCATTAGCTTCTTGTCTAGTGGATTTAACTCAATTCAATACTTTACGTAGAGCGACTCGAGCCATGCCATCCGACCTCAAAAACCTAGTACGTTGTGATATAACATTATTTGTTGTCGTCAAATTTTCTGACTTCTGGCCGCATAACGACTGTCATAAAACTTCAAATAACTACCGGAGCCGACGGATAAACATGGTCTCCAAAGCACGAATGGAAACTCGATTGTTACAACGGTCACCCATCCCAAAGTAAACCGTAAGCATTGCTTAACCTGAGCGGACTAAACGACTTATACTTCGCCACGAGCTCAACTAGTCAAGTAATAGTGCTTAAAATTGTGATTAAACTGCATTTACAATATCGAAATGTGGCTTAACGTTTTTCTAGTTAGTACTCGCAATATTTACCTGCTATCTCTAACATAGAGCTTAAATACCTAACCCACATTACTCACACAAAATTAGCATAACAGAGTAAGTAAATGTAATGGCTGAGTGGTTGTCCGCATTCCTACTTGTTGACACGTTACGTGACAGTTTGTGCTGCAACTCTGAAGGTCGCTGGTTAAGAGCCGGTCAATGACCGATAATTGTTTGATTGCGGACTTAAGTATCTTACTCATTTGAGACTTAGCTCTAGAACTAGAGGTATAGTAGAGGTATAGAGGTAAAGTATAATTATGTCTGCTATATTACCATAAGGGAATAAGTCATTTTATATAATGAAGACCTTGGAAGCGATGAGATTAGCGGTTTCCCAAGAATGTACTGAACACGCTATCAGGCTATCAGGTTCAAGCTAGATAGGTATCTAGCTTGAACCTGATAGCCTGAAAGCTCTGATAGTATGTGATGATTACAGTGAAACACCCTTACGTATGTTTCTTGCTTTGATATGACTTTATTTGTATGCTTGCGGTAATTTGCTAGCAGCAAGATCTCCCTATATATTGGCATAGAAGTTCTTCTGTAATAGTAAGTAAGTTGTCTGCGGAAAGACAAACATCTTTGTTTTTTTTTATCATTTTCAACTTGTTACGTTTCTGTTCTTCCACGATTTGTATAATTCGGTCAGAGATACCCACTACGGTATTTTTCTTACTATATAACTAGGGCCCACAAAAGCAGACCAATAGGTAGGTTCTATAAACACAGCTCTCAACTATGAAGTATAATTAATAGAGCTTTCCCAGCGTTCTTGATTGTGTTTGATGTACGCCGTAATGTGATAACAATAGTTCATATCTAACGGGGTTCTACCATGTAGTTAGGTATGCAGGGCAAAAACTTCCACGTCATAGCAAAGACTTACTACACCAGTTATGGATAAGTGAGTTAAAACGAAATAGAGCGTTTCGATTGTCTGACAAAAATGGTTTGTCTGATGTTCGTGACATTTGTTTTGGCTGAAGCTGGAGACACGACTTTAAGTCCACTATTATCCTCTTAAGGTATATCCATGTCTGGAACGTAAAACAACCTCAATATTTTGTCTACGGGTTTAATTTTTCCTCTTAAAAAATTCCATTAAAAAGAGTTTATTAAAATTATGAAATACGGGTGTTACTCACGTAATGTTGGTCTATTTAGTCGACCGCGGTTTCGCCTATATGTCTAGGCATTATCAAGAGAGTGCGATACGTCGCGCCTGAGTCGCAGCCAGTCTTGCAGTGCAAATAGACCAACATTACGTGAGTAACACCCGTATTTCATAATTTTAATAATGTTACAAACACACGTCAGTTTTAATAAAAATGAGTTTAGTAATAAAAAATTAACACTTATTTGTAATTAACAAAAATGGAAGCAGAAAATACATCGCGTTTTACTGCTAAAATGAAAAATCTCTTTCGGCTTTGGCAAAAGGACTTGATTCAGAAGCCACGACTAAATGCCACACATTTTTTTTATATTTAATTTAACACGTAGGTACACCAAACAGTCATAAAACTAGTGTAAGTATAAGAACCAAGATTATCTACTCTTAAAACCTGCTTTGAATTTACAACAATTTAAATTACGCCGGTGCCTTCAAATCAAGCAATGTTTATAAAAACAAAAGTTGCTATTAACAACGACTTATATTTGTTTTATTTCAGTTGTTTTGAGAGACAAAACAAGGTAGCTATTCTATAAAAAGATATGTGAGTGTAACTGGGCTATGAGATCGGAATTTGTAGAACTTAATTATGGGATAACTGGTCGATATGCCAATTTTAACAAAAATAATTTAGTTGTTCTTTAAGTTTTAACTACAAAAGGTTGATTTGATGAATAGGTAATATATATTTTGACTGATCTGCGATTTCTAAGTTCACAATTTTTACGTATCCGAGGTCCTGGATTCGATTTCGAGTAAATTCACAATACAAGCACGGCATTGGAATTGTGGTCGATGAATGGCGATAGGCTCACCCCCATATATAACAGGTGAAGTGTGGATGTTGTACACCTCTGCCACACCATTCTGGGTAATATAGGCGTGATATTATGTTATATCAATTTTGCCCGCGTAGAATAAATTATAGCCTATCTTACTCAGTTTTTTTTTTATTTAATTGGTCTGTTACTTTTTAGTGTAATCGTAACTAACGAAAATATAACTATCAAAGTCATACCTATCTGTATTTCCTTGCTAAAATATAAGCTCATTTTATGTAAATATAGCAAGAAACGAGAGATGTGCTGAATAGCGGGCTTTACTATCAAGGCCAGTAATCTAATATAAGAAGTGCTAATAACTTGTGCCGGGCTAGTGTTAGTGTAATCAGTGACTACTCGGCCAATCGAACGCCATTTAGCTGGCCAAACCAATAGCCGGCCTTTGTAAATGTCACATAATCACAAATCGGAAGCTAAAACCCTTATTCAAAACATAGATCTCTACAAGAAATCCAGTGTGACCAGTCCATCTATGATATCCTCAGGCCCACCTGTCCAGTACCATATAAGTGGGTTAATTCCTGGGAATGGTACCGATGGCCTTGTGATGGCCCATCAATGCCGTTTAGCTCTTGTTTTATTTATTGAACTACCCGCAAGTTGCGCGACAATCACAAAAAGTGGTAGGTGGTAACTGGTAGCGGTATGCCAGCTGGGGCACGTCCAGTTATTGACGGGTTTTGTTGTAGAGCTTATAGTAAAACTAATGTTATTACTGTTTTGTGAGACGATAACTTTGTCAATTAAAGAATTTATTATAATAAAATAAATAAAAACTAAATCAAAATTTCTCACAACTTACACACAACGCCATCGAGTACAAAACTAAGCAAAGCTTATACTATGGATACTAGAAATTATAAATTATGGATATTTGGGGTGAGCCTTTCCATCCACCGGGCACAATTCTAACTCTATTAAGAATTTCCTGGAGAATAATTTTCTAAGTAACTTTGGCCCAACCAGGAAGTAGAACCTGAGACCTCGGTGCGAGTCCGCATACGCTAACACTGCTTAAAAATACGTTGTTTGAAAATATCCAAAGAAAATAGTTTTACAATTTCACCAAAAAGGTTTAGTAATATATGTAGTTATTTCGATGGTAAGGCTTAAGGCTTAGATCCTAAAATTACAGCAAGGAAATGTACAGAAAGTAAAATAACGCATACCTTTGCTATACAATTACTTACACTCTTGTTGTCCATTGCAAAAGCTTCGGGTTGAAGTCTACACATAACATCACATAGCCTAGAAATGCCACAAACCCATTATTTTGAAAAGAAACTTCAATGACTTAAAAATACAGGCTTCAATCTATTCATCAAAGTATTACCATGAATTGAGTGACAATAGGCCAGCCAGCGTAACGCATCCATGCATGCATATTAGCGCATGTTCCCATGGAGACAAGGCGCTCACTGACCACGCTACATAATGCATGATAATGTAGGGCTAAGCCGACATGGGAAAATTGTTGGAAAACTGTAATCGCTGCTCAGGAATTTCTTGATTAGCTCTTTCTAGGGCATTTACTTTGTATGTAATCTAACAAAAGCTGTACATATTAACGTGTTTGATTGTGTCGGTCACTATGGAATAACTTTTCAATCAGTTTTGTAGACTACATTTCGAATTAACTGAAAGACCTTTCACTGCCTTTTTTGTTCATAGTTTTAATGGCAGAAGGAAAATAATAATCAGCGTTAACGGATTTTATTTTCAATGAGATGGATCAACAAAATATACCTGTCTTTTCAACAGGCAGCGGTCGTGGCGCAATGGATATGGCATCGGTCTTAAGATCGTCGAGGTCGTGAGTTCGAATCCTGACCGTAACAAAACGGATGTGAACTCCTCTGAACACAAACGAATTAAGTTAAGGATCGGTCACACCTGCGCGACCAAAGCGACTGCGAAGCGGGAGCGTCTGCCGCGCGGCGGACGCTACCCATACTTTATCTATGGCGCTTTGCACACCTGCGCGACCACAACGCGGGACGGCCGCGTCGACAGAGCGGGACGCACGCGTCTAATGGTTAGACGTGTGTCACGTACGTACGAGAAAGCTATTAGCTACCTGCCTCATTATTAATTATTTAGTTTCACGATGACTACAACAGATGATAATACAGAGCTGTTTATAGAAACAGTGAGAGGATATCCTATTTTATATGATTTGAAAAACAAAGACTATAAGGTTTGTTCCGCAAGAGCAAGTAATAAAAGATCTTCCTCATTGGAGTCAGATTCTGATTTAAAGTACGAAGACGTCATCACCACAAGAAATAAGTAGTTATACGAGTCAAAGACGTGCAGCTTTAGCGACCAAATGAAGTTCGCGGTTCGCACTGCAGTCGCGCAGGTGTGCACGTTAAGTGTCGCGTTGCAGACGCTCCCGCATCGCGTCCCGCTTCCCGCGTTATTGACGCGCAGGTTTGGCCGGACCTTAAAACTGAAGGAGATTAACAAGAATACTAGCAAGCTATTTTAAAAGAAAAAGACTACTTAATGTATTAAAATATGTAGTAAGTTTAGTACTAAGTATATAGTAAAGAAGTTTCTCAATTAATTTATTAGAATTCTTTGATTAAATTCTTTGCAAACGAAGAAATTCTAACTTATAAGAGTTATCATCTACCTACAAAATAATAATTAAATCCTACATATTTCAACCTTCCAAGCTCCTATGAACTCCATACAACCCCATGCAGTTATTATTTTACAGTTTTATAAAATAAAATGTCATTTAATTTTATAGCGCTATTTAAGTGTACGCTAGCTTGAACAATGAATGAAATTACACCATGCGAATATTCTATAATCTAAAGAATATCTTATAAATAACATTGAATCTATTTGCAGTGTTTACTTAACAGAATGTGCTAAAGAATAAAACTTGATAACTTTAACTTGAAGCCTTTGTATGCAAATATTAGCTTCACACGACAATTGTCTTATTCTTAGCTGACGACGGTTTTTACAAGTAGGGACAAAAATATTATGAATCTTAATAAATATATTTTAGCGTGAGGGCTAAAATATATTGTTTTATTTAATAAGCACACCAACTGTATAATATAATTACACAGAGCCATACAAACAATTATGTAGGTACAGGTAAATCGTATAGTAATTACACAAATCACAGGCATGCATTACAATGTAACAATTTATCTATATGACTAAAAAACTACAAATATTAAATTAATTATTTTTCCTAATTTTATAATTACAATATTCATATAAATTGTAATGTTTTTACTTATCTTAATTAAAATGATTTGACAAGAAATGCATGTATGATGCAAATTTCGATGGAGTTGTTAGACGCGATGGATATCTTATTGTATAGCCTTGCCATACGTGTAAGAGCCATTGAATGAAGAATTCAGAGTAGAAGTGGAAACATCAAGTACGCGATGATGCCTTATAACGCGTTGGCTAAATCGGAAGTTAAAATAGTTATCCCAATATTAAATCCACTGGTCCCATTTTATAAGGGAGAAAACCAAATAGGTTTTAAAACGTCCAACCAATCGAGGTCGAATAAAACTGATAGACCTATACATCCCATGCTATACAATACACATGTATTGTTAACGGTGAAATTCACGACACTCATAAGTGACATTGTTAGAGAGAAACCCGTGGGAATTGGCAACTACAAGAAATTATTGAAGACATTGTTTTTACTTACGATATTTACTATTTACGCTGTTGTGCCACCCACTGCTTCTCAATGGCTTTATTAACAAAGGCTTCCACGCTTAGGTATTTATAAAGAAACTACTTACATTCACGTTGTCAAGTTAATTCAATGGCTATTATCGGAACGTTTATGGGCTTACGCATTGACACCTTCCAATAGCAAAGATTTTTTTAAATCAGATTTTAACAAAATCGAAGAGCAAAGATAAGTTTTAGCGTAACATATAAAATCAAGTCTATATAGTATGTTTAAAGGCGTCTTTGTGCTAAGTAAGTACTGAGCTGCTGAAGAATTCAATCCACATCCCCGACATTAAACTGAGAGAACAATATGTTTCGATATACTTTGAATTTCGTCGCAAGGTTGCCAGCCGAACGGTGTTTTATAGTATTCATTTCGGTGAGTGAGCCGAGGAATTGCACAACCTTCTTCCTCCGTTTCTATTTCACCATCGGACTAAAAGTCAAATACGCTCCAAGCGTTTCGCTTTAACATTGCTTATGAGAAGTGCAAAAGCATGGAATGCCCTGCCCGAGTCTTGTTTCCGCATGAGTACAATTTGGGTGTTTTAAAAGCATGAGTAAATAGGTATCTCATAAGTAAACGTGCTCCACCCGTAGACCGCATCATCACTGATCAGGTGAGATCGTGGTCAAAGGCGTGCCCATCTAACATAAAAAAAGTAAAGAATGTGTTGGATCGTATACCTAAAACCCAAAGTTCTCACAAATATAAAACAAAAAGTCTGAACCTATAAATTTTACGATCGATAATCTTCCAAAATAAGCCAGGAATCCATTTCAAATGCTCCATTTTTTGTTTAAACAACAAAGAGATACATTAATTTAAAATTATTCCAGCAACACTCGATAATGCAGAAATACCGCTTGCTAAATAAGGCTGTATCCTAATTCGTGGGGTTTCACAGCGCGTAGGCGAAGATTTTGGAAGAAAGGATCTCAGATGATGGGAGATTTTTAATTGTGAATAAGTACGAATATTGGATGTGACTTGATAAAATATATTTACTTAAATTAAAATTGTTTATCAAGCCCTTGGTCGTGGTCTTATTAACAACTCAGGAGTGCTCAGTACCATTCTCGAGGAGAAGATGCAATGTAGAACCCAAAAGTTACAAAATATATAATTTTCAATATTTTTTTTAGAATAAGCATACGAGAAATATACACATGGATTCTACCATCTTCATTAACTCGTAAGAATAAGAAGAGTTTGTAAAAATGCAACAATAAAAACTATCCCGTGTTTTTGCCACTCAAACGCAAATTGTTGACCATTTGCGTGGCAATAAGACATCATGGTCATAGTATTTCAAATATCAGTGTATCTACAGAGGTGGAACCAGTCATTGATATCTATGAAAAACCGCGGCACAAACCTCACATTTCACGAATTCTAGTCATGTGCAGACAGTTGCGCTAATCGCAGTATTGTAGAAAACGGCTCTGTTTAATTATCCACAGTAAATACGTCAATTACAGTGCGCTCGGAAGCCACTAGTCATCTAGTGGTACACATCTCTGTTACTTTGTATCAGACACGCTATAGTGACACGATATACCTCCTACTTCCTTCCGACGTAAATTATTGGTCACAAACATGTCCGAATGTTTACTTTATATCTTTGCTAGCTTGAAGGTAATGTTTCTTGAAGTCTTTGTGCGTAGTCTATGCATAGAATACAATGATTACTTGTAAGAGAAATTTATTTCGTTTAGTTCTCTTATTACTCGGCATTCTAGCACATTTTGCAGTTAGTAGAGATTACTTTACCAAATTATTATATTTTGCCAACTGTAAATTAGTATTGCCTAGGATACATTAATGCATTTAAAACGTGGTGCTGAAGGCGAATATTAGGAATATCTTGGTCTGCATAACGCACCAATGCATCGATCCTGGGCCATCTAAGTATAAAACCTCGCTTGTCCACCACATGCCAACAACGTATCCTATCCTATTTTGGTCACACAATGCGCAGAGGTGGCGAGAAATTATAAAAAACGGCAATACTGAAGGCAACTAAAAAGATGGACCGATCGAGCTAAAGACACGTCATCTGCCGAATTCTACACGGTCGTGAAAGATGTGCTGGAGAGGAACTGGTGGAGGCAGATCATCCGCTTCGATTGCAACCCTAATGCTGACCTCGATCCTCAGACTTGAGAGACCGACCCCAGAGAGAGAAAGGATACATTCAAAACATCCTCGTATCAATCAATCAAAAATATCTTTATTCATAGCGACAAAATTAAAAATGAATTGGAATTTTCCATTGCTCACTTACTATTTTTCGTGTACTCAAGATAGCCAATAAAGTCAAAGTAGCAGCAGACCAGGATCTTTAGAATTAGCTGGTTCTTTTCAAAGCTATTTTGGCCAATCTTTACTATTTTCCTGAGACCCAAATAAAGATTAAGAAAGCCATATCCAAACCAAACTCATCACACCTCTCCTGTACCCACCGATAATTGAGTTTAGTTTCCATTACAATAA
The DNA here is from genome assembly GCA_905147285.1 of Hypena proboscidalis. Classification (NCBI taxonomy): domain Eukaryota; kingdom Metazoa; phylum Arthropoda; class Insecta; order Lepidoptera; family Erebidae; genus Hypena; species Hypena proboscidalis. Next base: position 20,799,260 of record LR990136.1, on the reverse strand, counting down.
ATTTATCGCCACGTGGGTGTTGCTGACACATCACAAGTCAAGTGCATTGACTCTGCAGACATTTAATAATCACTGCATTCGTTATATCAACGTGATGAATGAGTGTTCATGCGAAACATTGCTGTTTGCGTCTCATTCTGACTGTGAGATAGTGAAAAGGATAGATGATTCGCTTTTACTACTCCTTCGTCTATCTTGTCTACCTTGAATTTAATTCTAAACTGTAATTGCGGTCAAATGCATAACTTTCGTTCAATATGTCTGTTTCCAAAATAAACTTTAAACATAAAAATAACATAAGTAGAAAAGTTTTTAATAGTGTAATAGCAAGAAGAGCACCGAATCATCATAAAATGTTATGTTTTATCTATACATTTTATCACCACTAGTGATGAAGACGTCGAAAAGTACGGCAGAAGACACGATGGGAGTATGATCTACCCAAGAGTTAGAAGAAGGATTGGGCGAGACAGGGAAGAATGGAAGAATCTGGAGGAGGCCTATGTCAAGGGACAACCTGGCTTACCGATGTGTGAGTAAAAAAACAAAATTTCATGTAATAGTTATTTATGGTACAAGTGAGAAAAAGTTTATATTTCTGTTGTGAGTGCCAATTTTAAATCTTGAGCTTGTGAAGTAGTCTTAAATTGAATCACGAGCGTAGCGAGTGATTTTAATAAAGACTACTTCGCAAGCGAAAGATTTTAAGAGGTCACGAACTGGAAATTAAATTTTTCTTACGCGTTACATACAAAACTTTTCACCTCTTCCAGTGAGAAAATATTAAGATTTAAATAAACTCGTACTCGATTGCTTAACCTGGAATAATTACATGAAATACGACAGTAATACCAATTGAGAATGCATCAGGACCTTTTGTAAGTCGTCGTAAATATGTCGTACGCTTTCAAATACTTTTCACGGGATTTGTCTGGTAAAAAAGCAAACTTCTGTGTTAGAAGCAAGTTGTCGCAACTCTTTTGGAGATCCACAAAGTTCTTCAACACTGAATTCACTATTTTTTTGTTAAAAAGTTCCAGTAAACAATTAAATATAAACTGAAAAGAATTTATAGTTGCCCGCGATGACTGACACAGACACAGACTTTTTTTTTTAAATCGTGCGTTCGGAAATTCGATCCGAAACATTTGTTTATAGAGTCTAATATTAAGTACCTGATTTTAATTAATTTAATGGTCAATCACGAATTTAAAACCATTAAAATATTAAATAAGCACGTATTTATATAATTTAAAATAATTAAAACGTATCGTTTGTAGTTTTTTAATAAAATTGATGTCAATGTTTATTACTAACCTACATGGTGGCTGCTTTGTTTTTTTTTTAGCGCCTATTCATTGGAAGGATTTTGTGTTTCGAAATTTGAATCACTTTGCCTCACTAGTGAGTAAAAAGTGTTTTTACTTACTGAATTCTCGCAAGCAAACGATCATTTTCGTGCTGGTGTGGTGAAAAAAAATATTATTGTAAAAGACAGAGAAATAAAGGTTATTTTTATTTTTTTTTAATTTTATTTATTAAGGTCCTTTACCCTAGTTATACTAATTACTAGAAAATAGGTTAACTCACGTGTAACTTATGGTAGGTATATTATGCCGACCGGTGTTCGATTTTCAATCAGGAAAATCTTCATCTGGGTTATACGAGTATACTAAATAGATAAACCTAAGTATACCTTGAGAACTTGACCACTTCCAATGAACAGATCCAGTTTAATATTCCATTCCTACAAGATTCGAGGAACCTAACGCAACTTAATATTAATAGTCAAGTAATTGCCAAGGACATAAAGGCTGTGTTTTAACTGTACTCGAAGGGATAACCACTATAACCGGTTGTTACCGGAACTGGGTAATGACAGGTCTTACCGGACGGACGTACAAACTTAAAGCTGGTTTTGCCTTCGATTCGGATTAATGTATGCGATGGTTGGTACTTCAAGTGCAGTGCAGCCTTGGGTCTTGTTTATTTTAACTGTTACTTTAAGATTATTATTGTATAAAATAGGCTTAGTGCCGATTACACAAACGAATTTTGTCGTTTTTTTTTTTAAACATTACGCCCGCACTAGAAGTAACTCAGGTGTCGCGGGGGTGTTAACAAACATACATTTCACACAGAGCACACCCAGAGAACAAATCTTTGCGAATCACACTAAGATTTGTTTGGAGATCGAACCTACAACACTACGCCAACCGTGCACTCAAACGCAGTCAAAACCGTGTATTAAATTCAATTATTAAGCTAAGCTTTAGTTTACCTACATTTCACGTGAGCCTATCACCATCTATCAGTCTGCACTAGTGGTGTAATGGTTTAAGCGGTCGCCTCGCCGCTCTCCACTGTACCGATGTTGTGGGTTCAATTCGCTCATGGGACATGTGCATCCGATTATTATAATAACAATTATAACACAGGTTAGAAGTCAGGTAGATAGATAATGTTACAATATTTTCGTGAAGAAATCATAAGTAAACTTAAAGCCTATAGTATACTTAGCTTGATTTAATTTAAATGGCATTAGCAATAATTAAATAGCATTATCCTGAGGAGGTATCGTCGCATAATATTTTTAACCATTTTGTTATTCGTTCTAAGCATTTTTTAGTAATCGTTTGCGAAAAAATCTAAAGATTTATTGTGGGAAGAATATTGCGTGCTGGCTGATACTAAATCTGACAATATCTTGGATCAAATAAATCAACGCAATGATGATGTCTGATTGCATGAGAGATAAACGAGTGTAGCCAGACAGCTTAGTGGATTTTAAACCAATGGTTTAGTTTTACAGTTTGTTTCTTTACCCTATAATTTCAGGCAAAGTAGAACATAACATTTAACAGACAAGGTAACGTAATGGAGTTATTATATTCTTTTTATTAGCCGGCATTTATTTCGGGGTTTACTAAGGACCAGGAACATTTATTTTTTTAATGATTCGCTTTTTAACAATGTTAGGCACTCAAAACCACCCCGCTCTACCAACGTCAAGAATATCTGCCGAATATCTAAGATCAATCTGCCGAGCCTTTTGCCAATTAAATTAGGGTTGACTTCTAGTCTAAAGGATTTTGCAGAATATCAGTATTTTACGTGGAGCGACTGACATCAGACCTCCTCCCGTACGAGAGGATACGATACTCTTTGTTAGACTAGTTGTCAGATTTGCTGGCCTCTGACTACCTGTTACGACTGCCATAGATCTTCAAATGGCAACCGGGACGACAACAACTTGGTTTCTGAAGCACGAAGGAAATCTCGTTATCATATTGTAGAGGAACAGGGTGTGATGTTCCTCCACCACAAAGGGAGGATCCTCCGACCAGGCTCGGTGGTATTGCCTGGCGGACAGCTGTCCGACGGTAGTGTATTGGAAGTGGTATATATAGTCACTTGCTGTGAACATTTCGATATCGCGATTCAGCACTCGCGGTCACGTGACATTTATTATGAGCGGGTACCGCCACAATATCAATCCGTTGTTTATCGTCATCTGTTCAAAATGTATTTTAAACCAGCCACTCACTTCATTAACAAACTGTTTTATTTATAAGTTAAGTAAACCCTAAAAAGGCCTAAATAGATTTTAAATAAACGTTTGCCTGTGTCCGTTTACATTGATTGATATTGGCAGGTATTTACCACGGGAAAACAGGGGTCGATCAAGTCAATATATTGATAATGTAAACATTGAGCAACAAAATAACAGGTAGGGCCATTCCAACAACTTAATGTAAATGCCGAAGCGTCTGCTTATGTCATAAACCATATTTATATCCAATAGAAATTGTAATAAACTGTATACAAAAGGCCATATTCCTTTTTCGGAAGCAGACGGAGGCACGTGCGAGCACATGTATGCAATTTGTATGTGAGAAGCTATCAGTTGTACGAAACGCCGTGGAAGTATGATGTACAGAATTAATGTCAAGTGCGAGTTAGGGTTGGCATAAAAAGCTTTTTTTTAAATCCTTTTAATTTGAATGCTTGGGTATAAGCGGTCAAAATAGTTAATGATTTTTTGTCCCTTGGTAAACAAGCGCCCACTATTTTGTAGCTAATGCTATAGTAGTAGATTCAAATTGTAAATTATAACTGCCTCGGTGGTCCAGTGGTTAGCGTATGCGCCTCCCACCATGAGGTCTCGGGTTCGATTCCCGGCTCGGGCAAAGTAGTATTTGTGAATTTCACAATAGCAGCACGGAGTTAGAATTGTGGCCGGTGGACGGCGATAGACCCCCTATCCCATGGGACATAAATATAACAGATGAAATGTGGGTGTTGTACTCCCTTCTAGGAATGTTTTGTCATTTTAATGGGCCCCAAGGGTTTATATTGGTAGAATATTACTATATATATATTACTAACAAGAAAATGATTATATTAATATTATTGTATTTCTCTGAAAAACGTTTAAGTAGGTATACCACTCTCAGATTTGCAGGTAGCCTCACATTTTCCCTTAACATTAGCGAACAATAAACCCGAAGAAAAAAGAACAATAAAAGTACTGTTAACACAACACAAGATGATTGTTAACCATATATGGTGCGGAAGACAAGAATTAACTTTACCTGATAATTACCTAGTTACCTACTTATTGCCATATTATAGGTATAATAGAACTATGTAACAAACGCTAATTATTTTTTCAGTCTTCTTTTTCTTACGAGTCAATCGGCTACATTAATTGCATTCTCCGTAGGATAGATCGGTCTTTGAAAATCATTGAGGGTTGACAAAGACAATTTTTTGAATAACAGTTTTAAGTTTTAATTATTGACAAGTTAAAAGAGTAAATTCTCTTAAAACTAAACTGTTAGCTCTAAAAATCTGAAAAAAACCATGTAGGTCGTACATGTAATGAACTTTCAAGGAAAACTATAGCGATTAAGTGAACTTTGTTAATTCAAAAGAAATAGGGGCCCAAATCGTAAAATATCGTAAAATATAATACTATAGTATTTCGTAACGAATCTTTGAAAATAATGAATTGTATAAAGATGTTACTTGTTTAATAGGTACATATAGTATAGCTTTTTTAAGTCATAAATATGTTGTAACGACTAATTACTTAACCCTATTGGCGTGTGGCCCAACACGCACTTTTGCTTAGATTTTCTTTTCGACTTTTTTATAGAAAATTTGACGTTTCGTTTCGAATGTTTCGGTACAAAAATTAACAATTTTTTTTTCTTGCATACATACATACACTCTTTTCATAGCAAGTTTTAAAAGAAGGTAAACGTCAATTCCTATAAAAGAAATATCTATTTAAAAAGTCTATAGTCTATTAGTCTTATATTTATGTAATGTAATATATATGTATCTAATGTTGAAACTTTAAATCTAAAATATATATTTACATATTATATTTATGTAATGTAATATATATGTATCTAATGTTGAAACTTTAAATCTAAAATATATATTTACATATTATAACATTTCTTGTAATAATAGTAATATTAGTAATTATATAAAATGTTATGTTCGTTCTTTCTTTTCGATTTGTTCACACTATGTATAATGTTATTGTGAAAACTTTGTTGGCTTTCTGTTTCAATTTACGTCACTATACTATCTGTACTAATAATGCTGTATGTTTTCCTTAAAGTAAATAAATAAATAAATAAATAATATTTATGGTAGCAGCCCTGCGCACACGCACGTCTTGGCATTTACTTCCTAATCGGGAGACAGGAAGCGCCTGGCAGCGGACGTTCGTACGCCAAATCTTGTACACAACACTCATACACAATACACGAGCTTCCATTGAGCTTCTATTATGTTTATAAAACAATGTGCCCTCATTACCGAGGAAAGGCCTCCCAGTGCGATTATCCTGCCTGGCTACATGTCAGTAAGACCTGGTGGAACGACTCACCAGACTTATTCCACATCATCGCGTCCTATGTGCGGTTGTGGCGGCGGTATATAACTTCCACACAGACAACAGAGGAGGCTCAACGTCAACGTTGCATGTGACATCTGGTGAGCCTATCCTCATCTATCAATGCAATGAGTGACGGAATGCCCTAAAAAACTCTTAAGCCCTAACGTGGATAGAAACCAACGAAGCAATCACTCATAATTTCAAACAAAGAATATCATATCAGTTGAATATGTTACAAACACACGTATTCGTATAATGGCTTATGGCATTAATAGCTTCAGCTATTGAGTAACACACTATTTACTTTGTGATATTAAAATATTCTGCCACACCCATCTGTATAATATAGGAATATGTTATTTGTAAACTTTCCGTCATGAAATTTACAATAGCAACACGGAGTTGGAACTGTGCCTGGTTGATGGCGATAGGCTTACCCCCTATCCTATGGGACCTAAACAAAACAGGTGAAGTGTGGGTGTTGTACATCTTTGCCACACCCGTCTGGGTAATATAGGCGTGATTTTATGTTATGTTATATTATATATAAAAATACGATTTTATCGTTATTATTTAAGTTATTATTAAAGATAATATGAAATTTGCTAAATAGACTATTAAGTTACAAAAAGCAGCAGCTAACATCTACAAAAATGTCGTAAAAGCCGTTAATAAGTTCTAAAGTTAATTTTTAACAAACTACCGCCATCTGTATTTACACTATTAACAGTTGACTTCCTCGGTCCTGAGGGAGAACTTTGTTCCATGAAGGGCAAAGTCCCATTGACGACCGTTAAATACACATATTTTAATGATAGTAAAATGTTCACCATCTTGTTAGTATAAATATGCCTGACAGTAGAAAGCCGTAAATTTTAATAATTAGATTAGTTGTACTGTGAATATACTGAAAAGAGCAAACCTTCGTTTTTTTTACTACTTCATTGTTCGTTAAAACACCTTCAATACAATTTACTTCCATAAGGAAGAACAATTGCTTGGCTATTTCCCATACAAAAGTAATATATGGGTTTAACTTTAATATTATTGAATTTTTATTTATTACTAGCTGACCCGGCGAACTTCGTACCGCCTTAGCGTAAATTTGATGCACTACTTTATTTTGTATAGCTGACCTATCTTATGTTAGCGAACCTATTCAATTTGAACTGGAATCTATAATATCCTCTATATAAAAATGAATACCTATTTCCCTGGTCTCGTCATACCTGAGAAGGACTTTACTAATTTTATTAAATAAAAAACAAAATATATATTTTTTCATAATAGTGTTTATTCCGTAGGGTTCAATAATTTCACTTATATTTTTACAGAAATTCTTTTTTCGTAAGAACCTTGTACAGAGTATTAGAAAACTACAAAAAAAAAACTGCCAAATCGGTCAAGCCGTTTTCATGCTATGTCGTGACAACGGAAAATGGGTTTCATTTTATATATATATATATATATATTATAGACAAATCTTATTTAAAACACTAAAATGCATATTTGTTGGTGCCCATTTTTCAAAATTATTATTTATTTTTTCAGTTTGTTTGTAAATCAATTAATGATTAAAACAATTTTCACAAAATGACCACGAACAAACATGCATGCTGGCAGCGTTTTAGATTATAATTTATCTATCATAATTGATTAAAAATTCATAATAATAAAGTTAAACCCATATTTATTAGTTAGTATGTATACATACACAGCGCTCTACCCTTAAAAAATATATGCATGTTCAATTTCAGTTTTATAGACGGAGTAGTGCGTTGACCGATAGCTAGCAATTAAATATCTATATGGATTAAGAGTAGATCATTATTATATTATCTTCATTCAGTCAAAAAAGAAAAAAATATATTAAAAAAACAAAAATGTAAAAACAGTGTCCCACCGATATCGGGTGCAGAGACCGAGTGGTCGGTGGTGAGGACTAAAGAGACGCGAACCTTCTTACTATACGTGCCGTGTCCAAATGGGCCGCCTTCTGAGTCTAGCTCTTGGTCCAGATGCAGAAGGCGGTCCTAATGCCTAGCCTCATAGGGTTTTGGTCGAGGCTGTTGGCTCTCAATTCATAAACTGAGACTAAGTACTATCAGTACAACGATGGCCGAATTTATTATTATTAATAAAATAAATTGAAATGGTAGTTGGGTAAAATTGTTTATGTATCTGCATAAGTTTACAATAAAATAATAAAAAAAGTAATTACCTGCTGAGTGATACGAATATCGGCAATGTGGCCATTTTCACAACCTGAAAACAGAAAATTTTGAATTTTGAAAATAATATTTAGTAATACTTTTCTCAGATTCTAACAATAGTCCATTTTCAGATAAAAGTCTATGAAATCAAAAAAAAAATATCTTCCATAATGACTATATTTGAAATAACCCCAAATAATAAAACCATAATTATCTTTTTAGAATCATCTACCAGAATGCTTGATTGAACTTTTCAACTCATTGTCCCGGCTTTTTTTTAAATGTCATCCATTGAACCACCACCGGATGTGTTGTCTATGAACCCATAGACAACAGAGCGATTAGATAAGCACCTTATCTTTTGTTCCGATTCAGATAACACAATGGATTGTTTTTTGATGTCTTTGTTTCGGCTCGTGATTGCAAGTTATTTGATAGCTTAATGAAAGCCGCTTTCGGATAGCAACACGAGGTTTATAACACAGAAGCTCCATACAATTAGTTTAACAGGTCATTTAACACGATGTACTAAATATGTCAGTGAGAAAACTACCTGAAACTTATGTAAGGAACAAAACAATTCCTGATGTTGATTATGTAAAAATCTGTCTCAAAATTGGTACCCATACAATATTCATAATTAACTTTTAGGTGTTTAAAGTGTCAATTAGAGCGAATGAAACCGTACGACGATCCTTGTCGCAGTGCTTTGTCATCCATTCGAGTGGATTGTAAAAAGATTCTATACGATAACCAATGCACGCGGTTAATGTTTTAGTAGATCAAATGTTTGACAGTTCAAAGTTTTCAAACATAAGATGAGTGACGATCATCTATCAATTCTATCTATAAACTAACCCAACCAACCACCCTTATTATTGAAGTTAGAGTTCACAAGCATAATGATTGCTCAGTATCCAGATGTTGATATTTTTTACATGAAGTTTGCTGAATTTTTAAAAATATGTCTCCTTTTATTGTAATATTATGTAATTTATTTATGTCGTAATATTGTATATCTACCTAGCTTATTGTGCGTAATGGGTTACTGTTAGCGCAAAGAGAATCTCATAAATAAATAGTAAGTCTCTCAAACCGCTCTCCATATCTTGTAACATTTACTCTCCTTAATCGAATTGGTACACAAGGGCTGATAAAATCAATAAAAACTAAAAGCGTTCATATCTACAACCACCCTCTGTTTACTCTGACCAAACCCTAATGACTCACACGCATTTACATAGGGGTAAAAAAACTAAAATATACCTACCTATAAGTCCTAAACTGGCAGAAAGATGATGAATCTTCCTTCTCAAATGCAAATTTTAAGTTAGTCTTCGAAGCAGTTCCATAAGTACACGAAAGTTAATTTAATTTTGTTTAATTTCTTTTTATATTTTATAGTAACAGTAATAACAGAAATCACATAAGACAGTAGTGCAAAGTGTTCACAAGTACCTACCTATAATATCAAATTTAAAAAGTAGTAACGGTTAATGCGACGACCATATAAATAAGTAAGTTGTTTTGGTATATTATGTATAGAACCCAAATAAAAAGAAATGATAACAATATTAACAACTAAAATGTTGTAACTATCGAATACTTACTTAAACCAGTTCGGTGCATCCAAAACAATTAACACTTTAAAGCACTATCACAATTTTCACAAAATATAACATCATTGTCTGCATTCTAATCATCTCTTAATTTTCGATTTCAAACTGACTTCAATTTACAAAGTCATCATACTACCCTATATTTTTTAAAATAACATTAGAATAAATTATGCCAATGCCACCACACTAATAAACAAGTTTAATAAAAAAAATAAAATGTCAAAAAGGCGGCAAACCGACGGATACGTCACGCGCGCGCGTTCCTCATTTAGTCTATGGACAAAAATGGCGGACTGTTTATTTTTATGGAAACTTTGCATGGGGCTGCGGCGGCTTTAATTTAGGGTAACAAGTGGGTGAAATTATGTGATCCGCGCATGCGTGGTGGTCTCGGCGCGTAAGTACGAAAATAAGCGGGTGTATTATCATCAACTAGAAATAGCGAAATCGCGTGGGGTCGCGGTAGCATCAATGCAAATTGTATGATTTCATTTCACAGCACTATTTCACGGTTTAATTGATACTTGTTGAGTGACACGCTTGTCTAGTAATTGTAGGTGATTACGTATGTATAGTAATTTGTGCAACGAGAGAACAAAGTTCGTTTTTTTAGGGCTAATATTGAGTCCTGAATAAGCGAAAGCTTCAAAGAAGCGAAAGATTATTTAGTAGAATCTTGCGTAGCTAGTAATTCTAGGTTGGTATCTTGAGCGTAGTGAGGGACTCAAAAGTACGAGATGTGAAGATGTAAACATGTGAACTTTGATCTCGTGTCGTACATACAACTTTTCACCTTACCAGCTTGAAATAGTACCTATTGTACAAGTTTTGCTTTAAAGTTGTGAGAAATTAAAAAAAAATGCAAACAGAAACCAAAACTCAACTTTGTTTCGAGCGAGAGCAAAACTCGAAGCAAAATCGAGTTTTGCTCCTGTTAAGTGGCATTGTCTTCTAGTTAATCAATTGTCCCTAATGATACATCACATTGAAGTATTCGACTAAACGGTAAAGTCGGGGCTCCGACATACCATTTTTCAAGAACCTTCCATCATCGATAACAAGAAGAAGAGACTTAGGTCTTATAAAGGTCAATATTTCCATAGTTTTCTTTACTTAGGGTCAAATCAGAGTATCAAGCCATACGTATTACAAAAACAGACCGATACAATCAAGCTCAAGTGAACACGCTTATGTTTATTTTTTTCTTGAGATGCCAGTGTCACGATGGGTCGACAGGAATCGCGCTTGGCAGAGCATGGCACTTGAGTTATGGCCGCCATGTACTTTAGTGCTATATAAATAATTGATATTGCTCTATAGAGCTTGATTATCTATTTTATGTACAGTATGTTTTGTTGATTGGTATTTGGCTAGGTTTTAAATAGCGCTTTATTTTTCAGACTTACAGGTGACAATTAAATAGGACGCTTGAACACAGTTCGCAACTTAGGGGAAATAATATGAGGTTCGCAAGTTAATCTACTTAATAAGTGCACATGATAAAAGCGAGCCCTGCGCTTGTGCACTAGCCGAGCCGGTATGAACCGGTTTTGCTCCGTACGTGACAGAGCCGCTAGCGCACACGCACACAGTGGCGACATGCTTGGAGTGATGTATATCAGAGCGCGGTTGTATTAAGCTTAGCCTCTGTACTATTTAGGTACTCATGTGGTTATAGGCTTATAGCAATTGAACACTTTGACACAACAAGTATTTGCAGAAACAAAATAGATACTGATTATGAATATTATTTTTCAGATTGAATACTACAGTAGACGATTAACTTACAATTATTTCTTTATTTCTTATTTCTTTTTTTCTTTTGTTACAATTTTTTCAATTAAGATTTTACCTTTTTGTCCCAAGATCGCGAAGATCGAGTTCCAATTTTTAAACGACTTCAAAAAAGGATAAAGGATCTCAATTCGTCTGTTTATTTTTTTATTTTTTTATGTTTGTTACCTCATAACTTTCGACTGGGCGAAGCGATTGTAATGATTCTTTTTATTTGAAAGTCTAAAATTATTGTTATTGAAGTCGGTTTATTTTTACCATTATTTGAATTATGGATAATCAATATTCATAAAAAGTTCTAATTTCCAGTTATAACACCTGTAATCATCGATATATATCGATGATTACAGGTGTTAAGATGATATCATCTTGTAATAGACCAAAGGTGATTAATTATATTCCAAAGGTTCCTGATATACAGAACGCAGAACGTGCAGAGATAGCAAGGTTCCCTGAGAAATAAAGAATTAAGAAAATATAAAAGCACAGCCCCTGTATATAAATATCCATAAATCCAGACCTGGTGCCAGGAGCGTGTCATTACAAAAAGTGTAAAGGGCGCGGCTGAAGTTCAACAGTCGCTGACCTGCGCCTGCGCACGAGCCACGCAAAAAGTGATAAATTATTATGACTACCAGGAATTTTTCATAGACCGCTATGTGGTGTAAGCATTTTATAAAAAAACAGTTTATAGAAGAAAGTTTATCGCTACATAGAAGTATGTTGGTATGCAAAAGAAATGAATCGTGCAAAAAAAAAATATTATTTGCCACATGTACTCTTAGGTGACACACGTTTGATTTTATGTCAGGCAAGTATAGGTATATACTATTAGGCGTAAGCAATACCAGTCTTAAATATCACCTTCTCATTATACAATCATAATAGACCAAAGCTCTTTTTCAGACAAGTTTTGATGCCAACTTTTATTTTCGTGGATTTGAAACAACGCCCATCTATGTACATAAATGTAAATAAATCTAGTCTTGATGCCTAGAACGTTTCATAATAAAATACCTCTTCCTTTTTGAAGTCAGTAAAAATCTGTAAGGGGCGCTGAAGTTCAATCATCTCTGGCCTGCGCCTGCGCACAAGCCTCGCAAAAAGTGAGATTCATTATAATAATTATTACAAGAAAAGATTCACTGAACTTTATAGTAGAAAGATTTTAGATAAAAAGCGTTGTTTTATAAATACGTATAGCATCGTAGTAAAGAAATTAATTGTCAGGTCAATAATGTATGGATCAGGTAACCTATCGTGCTAAGGTTCAGCAAGCGGTCAGGCATTTTTGTTGCATCCTTAATTGAATGTTAGGGAAATCTTAAGTTGAATAAATTAATTAAGAAATAAAAACGCGTCAGACAAAGTAGAAAAATATATTTTTATCAAAATGTAAATAAATACAATAAAAGATTGCTATATAAATATTAAGTTGTAAAGACAAAATCACACGCACTTGTAAAATGTAAAAAAAAAACATGAAATAACAAACTTGTTTAATGGTTTCGAATACTTTTCAGAATCTACACGATCAGGTAACAAGGAATTCTGGTATTTCTGAAAATAAAAAAGGAAGGTATAGTAACATAATATCAAAGCCTATATTTCCCATAAGCTATACATATAAATTTACAGGTTAGATGCGACATTGGCCATTGAATGCGCTCAACATGAAAAACCTGGACCTTTTCTCTATATTGTCTATAACTGCCAACATATTAACAAACTCGTCTGTACCATAACATAACCTCACGCATTTCCAAAAGAAAATGGAAATTAGATATAAAAAAAAATAACTAGTTTATTTTCTCTGAACAATAGGTTTGGCTTAACATTTTAATATCTTATCATATTATATAACATGTATGAAATGTAATGTATTAAATTTCACTTATGTGAGAGACTGGTGCATTGGCTGACAGGTCACCAGTGGCCCACCTTGGTTAGAATAAGGCAGCAAAATATCAGCAATATCAGTTTACCTTCAGTCAAGTCATCATTATAGTAGAGCATAATATTAGGTACATGGCAGTTTTCTGGCAGTCCCAAATCATTGAACATGTCTCTTTCATCAGGTATACCATTTTGTGCTAGGGTTCTGTCCATACGGAGTGCCCTGTTTAGGTACCGCCAAGTATAGGAAGATAGGTGACGGTTGTGGGGAAGATATCGCATCATGATCTCGTTCAGGGTCTCCTCGGAACATACTTCCAGGGTTATAGCAGAACCTAGGTTGGATCAAAAGATTGAGTGATGGTAAGAACCTAGCGTTCAATAAAAAAGATTCACACATACACATAACATTCATTATGTTGTACTGATATTATGTTGGGTACTATACTAGGGACGGTTTATGGAGGTGAGCACAGATAGATCTATATCTGTGGAGGTGAGCCTCTCGCCGTCTACCAAGCACAATTCCTCACTCCGTGACTCCCTACCCTCTTTTCCCGATTTCGGGCCCGTACCCAAGATCTCACGGTGATACAGTAGACCAAACAAGAGGAGAAGAATAGACTTCCTAAATAACAAGAACACTGGTATGTAAAGTTTTAAGTGAATGAATAATTTGTTTAAATAGATTAGTTCATAAAAATAATTTACAGATACTTGCTTATCAGAGTATTCGTGATCTTAAGAGGTCTAGGTGTAGCCGTGCACTATCCAACCACAAATTCCTCGCTGAGCCACCAAGGTTCGTTCAATCCCAAGTAGCACAGAAGTGCTGAATAGTAGCTGAATCACTGTTCACAATGGAATCTTCAGCTGAATAAACCTGCTGGATAAGAGCGTTAGAGGCGCCTACTCAGCTGATATAACTCTGATTTGGGCACAAATTAATCAGCTATTAGCTGAATAATGTAGATGGTTGCACTATATCAGCGTTATATGAGCATTAATAAAGGTAACAGTCGCCCCAACAGTTGAATAAGGACTGATTAACAGGGTATGTGTTACCTTTTATACGCCGCAAGGGTTGAATAATAGAGTACTTTTTACCTATTTTTCAGCACAAAATACACTACAGGATAGTAGTAACTTTATTATGGAACTGACAATTCACAAGTGGTATTATTGTGAATAATTTTCACCCTATTACTTATTAATATTTTGATATGTTTTGTGTGAACCATTTTGTAAAGTGTTTGTGGGAAATATTAGGCTAATATATGTTATCGATAAATAAAACTTTGTTTTTCCTCCATATCCATGAAATTCGAATGGGAAAGATAGTTTATTGTCAAATACTATATAATTATAGACGAAAATTTTCACGCGCTCTCAAAATATCACTGTTTACTCGAAAATTATAGTTTAAAATAGGTTGATGATATAATTATAAAAAAAATAAGTCTTTTTTTTTCCTTTGTAATTTGACAATAAGCTGTATACGTATACAATCATTACATTTTCTATTCAAATTCTGTTGTTATCTTCGTTGACTAAACAAAAACAAATTGTAAATTATATTGTTTAGATAGGTTATAATCTAAAAAATGGCAGACAAGCAATGTGTACCGTATTAACCATAATCAAACGGCATGAGCTGTTTAAGTGTCCACTCGTGGTACATAAATCAGTAACGAGCTGTTACGAGTGGTTCTTGTGTTACACAAGTCTGCTACAGATTCATGTAAAGCTTGATAGTGGGTAACATGTATGCAAATAACTGTAGGTAATCATCAGTGAACTTTGAAGTAATTTTAGGGATCCGCGGATGAAAAATAAAACAAGGATTAAATTGAATTTTTATTTATTCTTTAACCGTTTTTTACAATATTTAAAACACATTTTTTGACACTTCGAATTGTCTTTAAAGTAGTTGACTTTGAATAAATTCATTGATAGTTTTTGACAGATCCTTTAAAGCTGTGTGTGCAATATTTTTTCAATGGCCCATTTTCTTATTTTTTCTCGAAATTTTTCTTTTTTATAATTTTTATCACGACATACAATGTCACTGTCTGAACTTGCAGAATAGTTAGATCTATCTGCCCATCTATATTCATTGTCATTACTGCACAATACGTTATCACTATATACTATAAGCTGTATACTTGAAGAGTATTGTCCATCTAAATTTGCACGTGCTTTTACACCAACATTTTCGGATACGGAACCCTCCCGTTCTAAACAATATTTTATTAAACGATGCGATTAGTATAGTACGTACTACCTACGAAGCGCTGAATAAAGAAGTCTTCAAGGTCTTATTTAACGGCACTAGTAGAGTAATTGTCAACGATAGTACAAGTATTCAGCTCTCACGGAGGTTATGGGTAATATGTGAGCTAATATAGAGCAGATTGCTTTAACTTAGCATATAATAATGTTCACCCATAGTGATCATGTGGGCTTTATAAGAGCTATTATACGATTGCTTGTAACAAGCTGATTAACATTACACAAAATCCACTTTGTGCAACAAAAGGCATTATATCTTTGTTATTTGAAGCCACAGAATAACTAATAGCATTATAGTAGCTCACGTGTTCTTTCTTAAAATGCAAGTGATCTAAGGGTATACTTGTGGTGTTCAATTCAGAATATAGCTTAGTTAAAGCAGTTAAAGTCCACAAAAATCCTTTAAACTGCTAAAGCTGTATAATGCTGTTGATGTTACCTATATTAACGCTGCAAGCGTTACAGTGTTGCCTCCGTGACGCATAATAACGTTCTTATTCAGGTGAAAGCTCACTTTTCACCTATTGCAGGTGGAGTGTACTGTAATAACTCTTCATAAGTGCTTAAGTTACCGATGTTACCTTTTGTGACATCTTATAATGCAGTTTTGTGCTACTTGGGATGGCCTCCACCTTGTAGATGGCACCACCGGCTGAGTGGCTTCATTGCCGTGGAGCTGATAGGTGGTACAAGCGCCAGTGATGGGGTGGATGAAATGACGCAACTCCTCACCCTTAAACCAGTGGCTCAAGTCCTTGCCCGCATAGGCTAGTATCACAGAGTACTAGTATGGCCATCGCTGCCTAGTAAATAATAGAATGGAGATAGTATAATTATGATCAGCTATTTTTATAAATACCACAGCACACTAGACCCATGAATCAAATTTTGGGTGGGGTTAATATTGTAGGTATACCAATTTACGAAGCGAATCTCACGTGACGACTAGAAAATAAGCAAGCGGGGATATCAGTCTGTCCATAAACAGCGGCAGATTTAAAAATGCAAGGAGCAGTACCTTTGCTATTAATAAACATTAATTTATAAGTTCATGGGCTGTATTTGTACGTACCATCAAGAACTGATGAGGTTGTACACTTTGCCAGCAGTCTTTCCATGAGTTGCAGAATGACTCCAAGTTCTATCATATTAAACTTATCTTTATACAAACAGAAAAACTAACGTACCCTTTTGCTGTCACAGATGGAATACCCTTGCTTATTACATCGACACTTGGGCCGATGAGTTTTTGGACAGGGTTGAGGACATTTATATTTACAGTTTTTGCTCTTGCCGCCACACTTACGGAACTGGTCTTTGAGCCAGTTGGTAAGGTCGTGTACCTTCCCGTTTGTAGAAACCCAACAATCTTCCGCCGTGTTATGGACCGCCACTTCTGCTGGCGTGTACCATTGCTGTTTTGTGTAGTGCATTGGAAATAAAAGTGTCTTCGTAAATGTTGATAATATAAATGAAAAAAAATATTGTTTATATTTGTTTATTGAATGAATGGTGTTGTTGTGGTGATGACGTAATCTTGTCCTGCTTGATTTTAATAACAAGGGATGTCAGAAAATAGGTAGGTAGTTAATTGTAAAAAAAGGAAACATATTTTTCTGCAGGACATAAAATTAAGAAAACATTACTTCGTAAAATATAATTAACTATAAATAACGTAGCTACAAATTCGATTGTATAAACATTTTAAAAGAGTAAAAACATTGAATTTTTATTTTCATCTATTCTTTCTTGGTCTTCCCTTTCCCTGCTCCAGGACATCTGTTGAGACCTAGGTTGCAGGTAGGATCCTCGCAATCGCAGCGCATTAAACTTGATGGATCTGAAAACAAATACAAGAGATTATAACCAAAATATACCGAAAAAATATCGTTTTACTATATAATCTAACTTGTAGTAGAGCTCTTATGAACAAGCTTGATGTAGGAAGAAGAATACGTTTACATTTAGTTGTATTCAGGTTTTTACTGGTCATTCTTTAAGACAGGCAATCGCCAGCCGGGGCCAGCTGTGAAGAGAGTGGGACTTCGCGGGGTTTGTTGGCGGAAAAAAAACTTCCTGCAACACGGAGCCCCGGGCCCTTTGTGGGATGCCATTCGGGCCTTAGTAGTCCAGTCTACCTGGCCCTGGCTGTAGTTGCCTGCCTTTTACATGGGCATCATGTCGTATCGTATGATCAAAGTATCTCTGTTTGTCCATTTCACGCCTAAACTGCAGGACCAATTTCCATGAAAATTGATTGGGGGATAAATGAGACCTTAGGGCATGACATAGGCTATTGTTTATTGACATACTCGGACATCGTGAAGAAGCAAGTGATTAATTGACTGAATACTTACCTTCAGTCAAATCATCATTATAGTAGATCAACAAAGCCGGTATATGGCAGTTCTCAGCCAAACACAAATCAGTATATTTATCCCGTTCATCAGGTATACCATTATCGGCTAGGGTTTTATCCTGGCGCACTGCGTTGCCGAGGTACCTCCAAGTGTAAGAGGATAGGTGGCGGTTGTGCGGGTAGTATCGCATCATGATCTCGTAAAGGGTTTCCTCGGAGCACACTTCGAGGGTTACTGTTTTGCCTAGGCGTAAAAAATATATGTATTATTCATGCTGTGGTCTTCTCTAATTGAGGAAACACATAACTTGATAATTGTGAATGTAATAATTATTAGATAATGTCTAGTGTATTTCTTGTTGGAGATCCTATAAATAAATAAATAAATTTAGTACATACAGCTGTGCCCTTAAAAATGCAATAACAGGGTGGATGCGATGCAACTTAGGGGCATTTATATTTAACATTGCCATCATTGAATTTGTTCGTAAAACAAAAAAATATAAACAAACATACTCTTGCTAGGGGTTTTCGGTAGCTACTTTTCGATCTACAAACTCTTCTTGAAGGAGCCCTTTAATATCCTCTATCGTCTTCGCGTGGTATAGACATGAGGCGTTTGCCATATTGCCTTGTAGGTAGAGAGTTCTAGAGACTGTATATTTGTACTTACTTGTTATAGTATTTGTGATCCTGATGGGCCTAGTTTTAGCCGAGGCTTTACCAACTACAAAACTCTCGTTGAGCCACCAAGGTTTCTCGACAGGCCTCCACTTGGTAGAAGGCACCACGGGCTGACGTAGTCCATGGCCATGAATCTGGTAGGTGGTGGTAGAACCCACGATAGGGTGCGTGTACTGAACCCATTCGTCTCCTTTGAACCAGTGGCTTACGTCCTTACCGGCGTAAGCAAGGATTGTCATAGCAAGCTGTAGTCGAAAATAGAGAACCTTTAAACATATAAAAAGTGCAGCCTTCCCAAAAGCTTGAGTGCAGCAATAGGTCCAGAAGGGTGCTAAGGAGCTTGAGCTCTTTTCCTAACAGCATTCAGGCCTCCATTAATCGACAATTCTGACTGCGTCACTGTTTGCCCTGACTGCGAAGAAGAAGAACAGACTTGACGCGAACCAGAACTTGTGTTTTTAGAGGGGATAGGGTCATAGGTAGGCCGACAAAGCAGCGTAGAGAGGGAGGCCGACGGCCTTGTAGGCAAGACCAAATGTCTGTTTATCTGTGGAGGCTTTTCAAAAGCAATCATTTCTTAAATTTAGGTATTGTAATATTAAAATTTTGTTATTAGACTGTAAGCCTTCCTAAAAACAATAAAAAAAAAAAAAAAAAAAAATGAAGGTATGGCCTGTCCGATTATACACATACGAGACAGAACGTACCCTTTTCCCATCACAATACATGAATCCCATCTTAAAACACCGACAGTACTCGATGCAAGCGTCCTCACAGAACCAGTTCTTGGTCTTACAGGAGCATTTCTTGGTGCACCTGCATAGAGTCATCTGTTCCTCCAGCCAAGAGGTCAGGTCGAAGACCTTGCCGTTCAGGGACACCCAGCAGTCAGACTTCGTGTTGTGGATGGCTATCTCGGCTGGAGTATACCATTGTTTTTTTGAAAATATCATTGTGGATGTTAATTATTTTAATTATTTTTTAACAAGTACTCCTTTTGACAAATACAATTATGAGAAATGGCATTTAAATGTCACTCTTGTATTTTTAACAATAGACTCTGACTAAATAACTCGGTGACATTAAAAAGTATGTATTCACTTACACTTGTCCCTATTACTACTACTACCATAAATCTAGAACTACTACACTAAAATGCACCCACGATCAAGTCGGGTTATCAAGGTTTCCGCCGCGCTGGAGAGGCGTCCAGGAAGGGTCAGATCAGAGTTGAAAGGGAGCAGAGCGTCGTGGCATATTTTCATACAAGAAAGATGAACGCGCAAAAATGACGTTTTTGTACCTTTTATGTATGAAAGTATGTTAACATACTCCGGGCGTTGACACTGACGCTTGCTCGAAAAATAAGCTTAAACATGAAGCCAATATTTATGATTCGGGTAAAACCCAGAAATCACGCATTTTAATATATAAATTCTTGCTGTAACTCTTTTAAAATAAAATAAATCAAATTTAGAACAATAATTATATTTTTTAGCCTTTACAGTTTGGAATCCGTACTTTAATCGTGCGAAATAGACTAACGCTTTTATGCTCACTAGATGTCGCCGTCTCAACTGAAAGCTTAAATAAAACTCGGCGCCAATTTTACCAAACTTTTTAATAAATGGTTAACGCTAAGTCCGGATTCGATCTGTCCCTGTCATTCAATGTTTAAATGAAAGAGACAGAGGGAGATCGAAAATGTTTCAGACGTGCGTTGGTTAAAATGAGATTATTCCACTTTCTCCATTATAATTTTCAATATATATTGAGAACATTTAGGGAGCATAACACAATAGTCCACATTGAACGATTTCTGGTCGATATAAAATTACTTACACAGACTAGACATGTATTGAACACCTTTAGAACATTTAGATATTATGAAAAGCATAAATATCATTAAAATACATATTATAATTATCATTATTGATAAATCTGACAACAGGGATTATCTACGCATAATTTGACATAGATGGCACAAGAGTACCGAAAATTAAATAAGACAAAAATATTGCAATTAGGGTGTGGAGTTTAACACTGATTTTTATACATATAGGCGTCGCAAACGAGTTTAGTCTACAGTATGTTAATCATTAATAGCAGCCTCCATAGCACGGCTTGCCCCTCTTGACATTTCAATTCGACAATGAAGTAGTCATAGCTACATAGAAACATCAAAATACAAAATAAATTGACGTTTCTTTGTTTTTAGTTTCAAAATAGTCAAGGTTGTCCCGCAGAATTGCCAAGGACCATAGTACAAATCTATCTGTCCCACAATAATGTCAAAATTGTATGTCGTTATTCTAAGACTGATATAGAACAATAGAGAGGACAATAGAGAGGACTTTGCCGTTTTGACTAAGTCGTAATTGAATCTAAATGTCAAGAATGGCAAGTCTTGCAAAGGATTTTTGCAGATGATAGCAGATATGCAGCTACGTTGGCTATTTGTGCCTTCGTGTATATTTGCATTTATTCTATCAGTTCCAAATTCCATCACCGTGAAAATTATTTTAGTTTGACGCTGTCCTAAGTGTCCTAACGGTTAGGCCAGCTGTGATCAAAATTGCATTATGTTTACGACCTATTCTAATACAGAATTTGATCACAGCTAGTATCGAAAAGATTACTGAAACCACAGCCACGAGATGTCACTATCCGATTAGGGCTGTTCTGACAGATCGCGCAGGCCTCGGTTTGATGGCGATGCAGCGGTGTGGCGGTCGCACGACAGATAACTCATGTCCCCCCTGTACATTAGGCACGTACTAGAGTAAGAGAGCCGGATGTTCAGTGTACATCAGCGCCGCTAACTACGAACTAAACTGAGGTCAAACCCCTTTTGAATAAGCACACCAACTTGTTAAGAGTTGTCCTTATATGTATTCAGTGGTATAAATTAGTATGAGCATATTGTCTATGAAAATATTTGACCGTAATTGTACCCCTTACTATAAAGAGATACATATTATTTAAAGCAGTGGGACCCTAGGACAACGTCTAACCAATTTCCTAATTCAATACATATTTATAAAACAACAATACACAATCAAAATAATATAATTCCATTTTAATTTATTAGAGCTAGCAACACAAACGTGGCCAATGTTGCATGAGTAAATAAAATTAGGCTAAAAATCAGGACATAAATAACTAGTATAGATATTGCTTTAGCCTTACTGACGAGTTACTTAATTTGACAATTTAGCCGTCACACGCTACTTTGCTTGACGCATTTTAAAACCAATACGGGTTACACCTAGCAATGAGTTTCTGGGACACTAATATATTTTTATAATACGGAAAAAGCATTGACTAAACATTGACGACACAGAGTTATATACCCAAAAGTTTTGAGAAGTCTTATATTTCAGTTTAAACAACAATTTAGGTATAACTAGGTAGGTATATGAGTATTGTGACATATATATATCCTTTCGAAATGTTGACATCTTTCTATTCATATTTTATAAGAATTTAATTCGAAAATTTGCGTCCATAACCATAAGGGACCTCTATGTGTGATTGATTGAACTTCTTGAGGACTTAACGCCCTCTATGTGTGACCATATGAACTTGTTGGTGTTTACGGAGTATTGCGACAAGATCCCATACTAGGCGCATATTATCAGTAAATGCATTGTCGTGTGCTAGGTGCCTAATAATCTGCCTGTCATGAGGCAGGCTGATGCGGCGCCTGAGATAAATGCTTCACAATGTCTACCCAATCGAACCCGCGCGGCTTCTCCCCCCCTCGCCCTATTTCCGCTTTGTCCCACACGCGGCGCTTCTGTGCTTTCGTTAACTGCTCCTTTTTTTCCGGTTTTTTTGCTGATTCGGTCTGAAATAAAATAATAATAATAAATTTCTTTATATAACAAGTACATTCAGCAATTTATATATAAACCCAGACTTCTAAACAAGTGTGGTTACATAGTTATCATAAATAGATAAAAAGATGTAGTAAATAAGATAAATGTGATTAATTTCCAGATTTTCTTGGCATTTTCCTGTTCTGTTTTATTTAGAGATTCTGTCTACAAGAATATACAATTAGCATATGCGACCTCTTACCGCGAGGTCAGAGGTTCGCTTCCCAGGTCAGGCAAAACTGTTATTTGGGATTTTCCATCTGGAAGTTGGAATTGTGATTACCTCACCCTCTATCACATGGGACATCAACATACCAGGTGCAGTGTTGTAAAACTTGTAATACAAAACGAATAGTACCAGGTAATACAAAACTTGTTAGACTAGATGTCAGACTTTCTGGCCTCTGACTATGCGTAATGACTGCCATAGATGTTCAAATGACAACCGGGACCGACAACTTAACATGTTCTCTGAGGCACTAAGCACTTATCTACGGCCGACCACAGTTAGCATTGCTTAACCTGCAAGATCGATCATTCAGCGCGGCGCCGACTTAGCCACGAGCTCATCCCTTCCTCCTCCTCCAAGTAATATAAGTGTATATACAAAATTATAAAACATGATAATAACAGCATGAACTTACCTGATCATCTAAAACTACTTTCTCAATTCTGCTAGCCACCACAACCTCCTCGGACTGCTCGGTCAGTACTTCCCCCACTTTCTCCTTTAGGCACTCAAACAGTGTGTATGTCATTGCACACCCCACCCACTGCTCTGCCTCTGCATCTACTATTAATAAGACTTTGTCTTTTACTGACGGTAATCTGAAAACATGATATTTTAATGAATAGAAAGAACATTATGATAGTATTATACTTTTACTTTTTTTAAGGTTTTTTTTAATGGAGATCTAAATTGTTTTAGTAAAAACATCAAGTAACCTTAATTTTGCTTGTACGAAGGTAACAATACTTTATACAATATTAAGGTTGGAAAATTAAGAAGCCAGCAGGATTCAAACCAGCATCCCCCGGGTAAACACCCTAGGAGCTTTACCAATTAAGGCATAGATGCACATGCTGCTAGATTCGCAATTTCTCAACCCTTTATGTGGCAGCATTATACATACTATGCTGTATACCTTACTTGGATTTAGTGCAACCTGGAGCGTTTACCTATGGGTTTGAGAAACAGATTCGAATCGTGCTGGATTCTTTAATTTTCAACGTCAAGCGGCGGTGTTTGTTTCTGACAATTTTCTTTAAAATATTACAAGTAACAATACTTTATGTATATTCACTATGATTGCTAAGTTGAGAGTAAGATTCCTTTGCCTTCTGAAGTTAATAAAGAATGGTCCTAGAAAGTCCAAAACAGGGCAGTTTTGGGCTTCTTGTCTTTGGCCACTCATCCATGGGGGAGACTTTTGCAGCGGCATAGGCTGGACACCTATACATTGCATTATGAATAGGCATACTCACAAATTCTGGTTGTAGAATATTTCCATATTAAAATTGGGTTTCTCTGTTGGATATGTAGGTCCCCATAAAATCTCTAGGATAAAAGATTTATCTCCATCTATATACTGGAAAAAACAAAAACAAACATTAAATTGTTGCTGTTATGCTTATTGAACCAAATACATGTTCATTTAAATAAATTAAGAATGTTTGACAAGTTACCAATTACTTGAAGTTTTTTTTTTGCATTTATGTACTCTATTTAATGCCAAGTCCCTTTCACCCAAGATTTGCCACATTGTATGTAAAAAAAAATCCCTACATCCTTTTCCAGACTTACAACTGTGTTCATTCCAATTTTCATCAAAGTTGATTCAGCAGTTCAGGCAAGAATGTGTACCAGAAAAAGTTATTTCTGCATTTATAACATTATTAAACATTTAATCTAAATACAATAGAACTTACTTTATATTGATAAGTTTTAGCATCAACTTGCTTGAAATTGTCATCTCCTTCATAGATTGATTTAAGTACTTCTATTTCTTCTGCCTGTTGCTCTGCATCGTCAGACATTGTGGGGGAAGGGAATTCTGAAATAAGACAATAATAATAACAAAATTATAGCAAAGCTTTAAAAACACCAGCAAACTGTTCAAACTAATTTTATTTAAGCAGTAGAACTGAGCCGCAGTATTTATTCAATTTCACATCTTCACTACACCCAAGAATACAGCTTCATGCTTTAGTTAAGTTTTATTAAGACTAACTTAGACATTTTATTTATACATTTTGTTTCAAAATTTGAAATACTATGAAATAATAGTTTACGAAATAAAAGCAAAACAATAAACAATAAACACATAATTTTTCATTGCTCACAAATGAAATAATTATTAAGTTATAAAAACTTACTTCTATAACATAAACAAGGAATAGGTTGCATTGTGGTTGTTCTAACATTTTTTAGGTAAGTCAATAGCTTAGTCTACCTAGTAAAGACTGCAAGAGGTAATTACAAAGTATAAGTAGTGCTTTCCTTGCTTTTTGCAGATGGGAGAGCCTTAACATATAGCACAAGCTAGTCTACAAAGGTGACATATTTTGGTATAAATTTGAGAACCTATAAATCTTTACCACTTTTATATAATAACTCTAAGGTGCCTTATATGGACTGTAACACTAAAATTATTTAGAAAAGAGTCGCAACAAAAAGGAAAGTCTGAAATTTCATAACATAACCCCAAAGTTAGTTTCCTTGGTAATCTCCAAACAAATAATTAACATTAGGAACTCCAAATAAGTGCCGTTCATGAGTAGTATAATATATAATTTACCTGAAATATGTAAAAAGACTGCTGTTTTAATAATTTCAAAACACTTGTTGGTTTTTAAGATTTTTCGTTTGACTCGTCACTGGCTGCGGCTGTCACTGTCAGCTGTCAGTCAGTGTGACTATTTTTCTGCCATAACTGTCAGTGATGGCAGTAGGGATTCCACCAATATATCGACATTTCGTGAATGGGAATCTGTTTTTCAATATTTGCTTAAAAAGTTAATTTTATAAGCACGGCACGCTTTCGGAAACCACGTGCTACGACAAAATGTAAACAATAAAAGGGTTTTGTAAGAAAAAAGGTTATCTTGCGGCTAAAACTTACAGGTATGTATACCTCTTAAATTTTTTTGGTTAAATATTGTTTAAATTATTTTTAACTGCCTCGATGTCTAGTGGTTTAGTGTTTGCGGTTCTCACCATTAAGTTTCGACGAATTTTTGCGAAATAGGTTTTACATAAGCATGCAGATAAAACAAAATTTTCAAAAACTGGATTTTAGGCATGTATTGTGCAATACAATCATTGTTATTTTGATATTGATGTCTACAATATTATTATAGTGATAAATCGAAACCCAATATATATTTTGCGATTTTAGGTGGATACTAAACGCGCTTCAAAAAGTATCGATAAATATTACCACCGTTTTCATCATCCATCCCTAATGTTTCGGGTGATTTGAACTTAAAAGACGTTAAGCTTTGAATTTTCTGAATGGAAAAGTTATTTTTATCATAGTTTGATCCTATAATTGAAAAAGCTAAGCATTATAATGAACGTTGCTAAGTGTAGTTGTAAAGAAAATCGTCCGCCGACTGCTGGCCGGTCTGGCTGTGTTTGTAATACGGGCTCGCAAAATATGGCTATGAGCAACTTCAAAGTGCCAGCTGCTCCTGTGAATCGAGCCGTGGGACCTAAAGTAAATTTTACTGATAGCAAAGAACCAGTAAGTTCAACTACAAGTGATGGCAAACTCAAAACTGACGACAAGAAGAAATCCTGGTCTCTGTCTGACTTCGACCTAGGTCGGGCACTTGGCAAAGGTAAATTTGGCAATGTTTATTTAGCTCGCGAAAAGGAGTCGCATTACGTTGTTGCCTTAAAAGTGTTATTCAAGAGTCAAATTCTGGATTCCGAAATTGAACATCAGGTACGTCGAGAAGTGGAAATTCAGTGCCGTTTGCGACATCCTAACATTCTACGTATGTTTGGATACTTTCACGATGAGAAACGAATTTATTTAATATTGGAATATGCAAAGCATGGTTCACTGTACAAATTGCTGAAGGAGCGGGAGCGCTTTGATGAAAGGACAGTAGCTATATACATTAGAGATTTGACTAGAGCTTTGGTTTATTGTCATACAAAGAAAGTGATACACCGTGATATTAAACCTGAGAACTTACTTATTGGACACAACTGGGAGCTGAAGATTGCAGACTTTGGCTGGTCAGTTCACTCACCATCCTCCCGAAGAATGACTCTCTGTGGTACTTTAGATTATTTATCTCCGGAAATGGTAGAAGGAAAGCCCCACAGTTATGCTGTTGATATATGGAGTCTTGGAGTCCTTTGCTATGAACTACTTGTAGGTCTACCTCCTTTCGATTCTAAAGACACTCATCAGACTTACAGGAAAATTAGATATGTTATTATTAAGTATCCAGATTTTGTCACTGAGAAGGCCAAAGATTTGATGGGGAAGCTGCTAGTGATTAATCCTGAGCAAAGACTGCCTCTTTCACAATTGTTGCAACACCCCTGGATCACAGAAAATGCTCCGGAAGGAGCCCAACCATCTGCATTCAACCCTGAACAAAAAGTCTGAATAGAAATATACAGATCATCTTTTAGATATTCTCTTGATCTTCAATTTGTATATTGACAGACTAATAAATGGTCTTACAATTTGAACCTTATGTAGATTATAATTAAATGTTAATTTCATGTAGTCATATTCAAGACTAAAAATAAGCTATTTAGTATTGCAAATCAAGTGGGGAATGAATATAATTATGTAATTTACTATGAGATATTTGTGTTTAAAATAGGTTAGTCAATTTCTAGATACTTAATTAATTTTTACTCTGATATAATGATGACATTGTATATTGAAAAGGTATTCTGTAAAAAGTAAAATAAAACATGATTAGCTACTCAAATATTTATATTAACAAATTTCTACAATCATGTTGCTGCTGTAAATAAATTAAAATAAATTTTAATAGTCAATTATTGCTTTTTATTTTTATTTTGGTAATACAGATCTAGAGCATACTTATCAAAGCTAGGATCTTTTTTGACTACAAAATGCCAATGAATTAATTCGCCTGCCAAACTTATGGCACTTAAAAAGTACCCTATAGCTAATGCAATAAAAGCTGCATAGAGCTTCTTCAAGTTCATTAAGGCTTTGACTTCATCCTCATTGGTGTCCTGAATCCGTATTGGGTGCATGGCATCATTTAGCCACTTTTCCACAAGTCCAACTTCAACCACTCGTCTGATGTAAACATCGGCTAAGGGTTTCAAAGGGGAGTTTTTATGAAAACCAATAGATATAGGCACTATTACAACACAATCGCTCATAATATGCAGGTCTCTTTCCATATCCTCGTTAATGGCAACTATAGTCGAATTTGTAGAATTTGAGTCATCATTGTGTTCCGAAATTATATTATCTTTTTCCACAGTGACATACTTCAGAAAATCTGAACTGTCGTAGTAAGCATACACGCCTTGCGCGACTTTATTTGCGGCCTCTACAGGATCAGCAATGGTCTCAAACTTTTCACCTATCTTTTGACCAAATTCGTCGCGGGATTCTTCAAAGAACTTTTTAGTTTCAGAGCCCCAACCGCCGCAAGTTATCTTGCTATCGACTAGTTCTTGTAAAGTATCTATTGTGACTCTAGGGGCAGGGTTAGCAAGTATCGCCGTCATGCTAGCTCGGTAGGATACCACAAGGAGTATGCAGTATAGCCAGTACCATCCCGTCAGGAGTCTAATAGACCAGCCACTTGGTAACTTCGGCAGAGACACAACTAGTAACATTCCGTAAGTGTACAGAATACTGTTGATTATTTCTCCAAACAAGTACAGACCGGGTTTCGCGTCTGCAAACAAAGATGTTGTTAGGCAAGGTTTGTTGACTCGTGTAATTAGCGAGAGTGCATTCGCCTGTCTGCGCGTCTCAGAGAGAAAATGCCGAAAGCGCGTGCAAATTTATGTACCCATTTGTCTTCATAATCGACCTATGTCTGTTCTAAGATAGAGGAAGAAAGAGATTAATGCACGACGATACGCGGGTGCCGGGCGTGGGTGTGTCGTCTGGAAAAAAGGACCTTACCTTCCATTATAATTAAAAATTAAATATTATGCGCGCCAAAAGCTTGGAGATAGTTTTTTTACAAGTAATGCTCACCATAATCTTCAGGATCCTTTTTCTTTATCATTCTGTGAGTTTTCTTAAATTCTTGGAGATTCATGTAATATCTAGCTAATCCATAGAAAATAGTTCCCGTTATTAGCAGCACCAGGAGCACGGCGATCCACATGTACAATCTGAAAGAGACGTGCTGAGTAAGGACACAGATCTGATATATCTTTGTCATTATATCAACAAAACGTATCTACTTGAAAGGTAATATCAAAGTTTTCCAAGAGTTATCCGTAAGAGCTTCTGGCGTCAAAAAAGTCCAGCATTGCGACGTGTATGGTATACTCAGATCCATCAACTCTAAATGGTAAGGGTTATACTGCAGGTTCCCTAAGGCGACGTCACCACCACCATTCACCATCTCTCCTAGGAGACCAGAGAAAGAACCGTTGGCTTGTTTCTGCCCCCATTGATACAGTTCTGCATTTGGAGGCTGGTAGATATTCGGTTTGAAGTTCATCTTTTCGGACAATGTGTGAAGGATCTAAAATGAAAAGTGGGATCAAATAAAACTACATGTCGATTTATTGTCTTATTCTTAGCTAAATCAAAACAGACCGTAAGTACGCAAGCATGTCTAGCTGCTCACCTCAATCTCAACGCCTCCAATCTTGTTTGACATATTATTTTTCATCACGACCACCGCAGGAACATGCTCCAAATACACGACATTCAGCACTTCCCCATTCAAATTATTCGTCTTATCCTTAAACAAAGGCCGATTGTAATGAAAATTCTCATTCCTCCAGATATCCACCCTTCTGGTTACTAGAACACCTCGGATAGGATTCGGAAAAGGTACAGTAGACAGTTCAAACCAAGGTTTGCCTTTAGAGGTGCCTACTATTTTGTGGTGGTATTTCAGGAATACGACGTTCACGATCCGACGCCACAGGTAGTGGAGTTCGCTGCGGAATAGACGAAAATCGTGCAGCATTATGTATTTGGCTCTTGTGTCTAGGATGCGGTATCTGAAAACAAAAAAGTTCTTTATAGGAGAAGAAGTGTAGTCTCCACTAGAAAAAAACTTGGAAAATTTTGCAAATGGCAAGACACTTCGACTTGCTGCCGTAAGCACTTGGAATTAAAATAGCTGAATTGTAGAGTATACTTGGTAAAACTAAAATTATGTCTGGGAATCAAATCTGAGACATATTAGGTAAATAGGTAAGCATACCTGTCACCAAATCGTAACAACCTCGCCGCTTGTAGACCATTAGCTAGCAGAATAATATTAACGTTGCACCCAGCTCTTTTTGCTGCCCTCATAGACTCCAAAGTTATGAAATTTGGTGACAGAAGATCTTCGTAATCTTCTACTACAATCTAACAAAAATATAATCATTGTCTTATTTCTAAATCCATAAAAATAGTCTGAGTCCAACTTGATGCATCAAAAGCTCTTTGTCAATGGTCATTTTATAAAAAATTCTTCATGCACAAAGCGGCCGTGGTGCAACGGATAAGGCATCGGTCTTACACTACGGACCTGAACTTCTTCCTAACACAAGCGAATTAAACTTAGCTAGATAGGGTTAACAAGAATATAGGTCGCGTCATGTAAAAAGAACGCTGGCGGTCAAGCTGCGCATTAGGCGATTTTTCGATATTCGTTCTCAAAATACCATCGCGCACAAAAGTTTTTATTTACGAAATGGTTTTACACAGAAAAGTGAGAAAAATGATTTATGACGTATATTGTTTTATGAAGAGAGAGGCTGATAATAATGTAGTTGATAATTTAAAACAATGTATGAAACGGACCGCAGTGGCAACAAAATGTTCTGAGCCTAGTTACAGTGAGACGAAAAAATTGTAAAAGGTTCAAAAGATTCAGAATTCCTTACTGTCTTCGGAACTCCCGGCAAAAATAAAAGAATCAAACAAAAACCAATAACAGATATTGACAACTTTGACCAGGGTGTTTTAAAAATAATCATCCACCATTTCCACGTCACTGAAAAAGAATTGCCTACCATAGGCAAGTTGCGAAAACCGCGTCCTTATCTGGTTTTCACGTCACCAACGACGACTTAATGGAAGGAGTATCAATATTACTTTAATTTTTTGTAATTAGATTAAACATTTTAAACTAAATAAAACATCTTTTAAAATCTATTTAATGATATTTTACCTAATAAATTTTGCAATGTACTTCCCGAAAACCAATATACGAAGCCTCGAGCGACAGCTAGTTCAAAAATAAAACAATAGGTAACAACACTCGCGTACGAAAGTACTAGCACTTTCGTGCGCGAGTGTACCAATGCGCAAACACCCCCCCACCACTTTCTTCCAGCGTTCTTTTTACGTGACGCGACCTATACTAGTAATTTGTATTTGAAAATTATAGGAAAGGGTTTTAAAAAAAAATAAAAATCTTTCCAGCACAGATAAGGAACAATTTGTCTAAGTTACTATGACTACTTACTTAACCCAAAGTGATTTCGTTTGAAGTCACTCATAGTAGTCAATCGTTCTTATTTTTTATAAAAGCATGAAAAAAAAGTAGCTTTTATAAAATGACGAAGGTCATTGGCCACAAGTTTTGGTCTACGTAAGAAGTCAACCCACCATAACATACGGCATAGCAGAGATCCTCTTAAACAGACCTCCACTAAACACGTTTAAATACACCTCATCGCATATGATAGCAATGCAAGAGACCTCATAGTTGTTGGTGAGCACGTTGAGAAGATCCACAAGGAGGAATTCCAAGTCTCTGCGCTGATGGACTTCCTTTATGATGGAAAATGATTCGGTGCGAACTCTGAAATGTTTAACCAAGAAAAATAACTAAGTATACCAATAGATACATATTTATATAGAATATTAATGCATGCATTTTTTAAATGTTAATACATCAAATGTAATAGGATGAAAGAGACTAAACCCCACAACACAGGGTATCCTAGTGTGGGGCTTAGTGATACTGTCTACTTCAGAACCACTGTATTTAATTACTCTTTTGTATCAATAAATAAATAATAATATTAAGATGTAGGTATAGAAAACTTGATCAAACTTGTTTTTGAAACAATAACAGTAGTTTTCTGTCTCCAGTTTTACACTCAACAAAAGATGTTAAGACTGCGAAAAAAAACATGTCCATTATTTGCCAACTTACCCAGCAATTAAAATTGTAACAATTAAGAACTTTAGCATTTTAAACATTCAAGACAAAGCAAACACTTAAAATGCTAGCCCAGAAAGGAATACTTCAAGAATGTGTTGTAAGAATGTAGCTTCCAATACTTCCTTGTTAATTTATTCAAGCCAACGACACTTTGATTGACATTCTCGTTACCCACCCATGTAAAATTCTATTAGGAACCACTTTGTTTCCACTCACAAATGTATTGAGTTTAAAAAATCATGGGCGTAGTTGTAGGGTTTTGCATAATTAAACAACATTTAAGACTGCCTATTTTACAAGCGCAATAGGCGGGATCTTTTATTTGTATAATTTAATTTAGCATAACACGTTAGGCATAATGATTTGGTATTTTATTTAATTACGCATAATTGTCATTTAGCATAATGTTTTTTTGCTTAATAAAGATAGTACCCAATTGTAAAAATAGGTTGTGGTGCGGTGCCTAAAGTGCCAACATGTATATTTTATTTATGATTAATATTTTTTTTTCATTTTTATTTTTTTTTTTCGTTACATAATCAAAATATTTTTTTATACAATAACTTAAACTTTACATATTGAAAGAAGAAAAAAATATTATATACAAAAATAACACTATATAACATAGTACAATCATTCAATTAATAAATTAAGTAAGTAATTAATAAGTTAATTAATTAAAAACTGATTAGTAAGTTAAGTTAATAAAGTATTTTATTAAATGAGGATAGTATGCTTAATTAAATAATATGCTAAAAGACAATTATTATTAGTAAAGTACGTATGGCAAAAATCATTATGAGAAACTATGATTATGCCAAAAATTGTAATGCGTAGCTATATTATGCTAAAAAATAAGCAAAGTAATAGGGAACTGTAATAGTACTTGCAAGTCTTAAATCTTCTTGGGTTACCTACTATAATTTAAT
The DNA here is from genome assembly GCA_905147285.1 of Hypena proboscidalis. Taxonomy (NCBI): domain Eukaryota; kingdom Metazoa; phylum Arthropoda; class Insecta; order Lepidoptera; family Erebidae; genus Hypena; species Hypena proboscidalis. The sequence goes on along the minus strand of LR990136.1, from coordinate 20,766,301 downwards.
TAACTATGATATTTTCATCATATGATTCGCCTTTAATTAATGTATATTTACTGAAATCTCAAACATTTTATAGGACATAAATTGATCTAGTTGTTTTAGTATGTAGGTGTCTAAAAGCAAACACATAATAAAATTATATAAAACATTTATTTGTAAAAATATAAGAATAAAAATATTTTTTCTTTCTTCAAAAATAACAATATAAAAATATTTCATCACTTAACATCACATTATACCTGCACCTTTATCAATATAATTTGTATTTGTACTAACTATTGAATATATCTAACATTATATTATAATTTATAACAAACTAATATTTTTAAGTAGTGGATAATATGTATGTAGTGTTGCGATTTATAATATTGTATAATCATTCAATATCATTATTCAAATTATGAAATACGGGTGTTACTCACGTAATGTTGGTCTATTTAGTAGACCGCGGTTTCAGTGTTTAAGTGCAAGACTGTCTGCGACTCAGGCGCGACGTATCGCACTCTCTTGATAATGCCTAGACGTATAGGCGAAACCGCGGTCGGCTAAATAGACCAACATTACGTGAGTAACACCCGTATTTCATAATTTGAATAATGTTACAACCTCACGTCAGTTTTAATAAAAATATTAAATATTATGATAAAAATAACCTACTTGTAACAGTGCTATTGAGAATACGGGTAACCCACGTTATTTTAGCCGAGATATGGCGACTAGTTTCGAATCTATTACGCAGATTCATCAACTGGGTAATTAATTGCGTGAGTACCTCGCGTTCTCAATAACAATGTCTTCACCTCACGTCAGTTTTAATAATATCACTTATAATTATAAAAATGTGATTGTGTGTAGTATCGCAAATTAAAATCAATTAATTAAAGTTTTTTTTTTTGAGGTATTGATTTTTATAAATGTTGTCTTGGAATAATTTGTAAATGGCGTCAGCTATTCGCATCGACAGCTTAAGTAAATATTTAAGATTTAAAGCTTGGACGGAGCGTATGACTGCCAGTAGACGACGTCACGCCACCATTCGGGTCTCGTCATAGCGCCGGGGTACGTCATTATACTGGATTGAATGTGCTTGTAGGCCTGTGAAGAAAAATAACGTTATATTATTATGTAGGCTTTATAAATATCATACAGTCAATGTTTATCACAACGCCGGCTCTATAAATAATAGTTTTAAAAAAACTAAAAAACACGCTTTTAAAGTACTTCTAAAAAGTGAAAAATGATTCCTAATATAAGCTGAAAATGGTAATGAACAAAAAATACTAGTACATTATTATACTACTAATACTAGTGATAGGAATTATTTAAACTATTATTTATTTTCTACTTTTTAGTTTGGTTTATTAATAAGAGCGTTTTAAAAAAAAAAAAAAAAAACAATTAATTTTTTTTGTTTTTTTTTTTATCGAATTATTGCATTGTCATCGATCTTTGACAGGTGTGCAAAATTTTAATGAAATCTGTCCGTTTAAAGTGTATCAAAATCGAGTCCAAAGGAGTCGGTTACATACACACATACATACAGGTGAAGCTACTATAAGCGTGTTAAAAAAATACAACTACAAATACAAAAAATATAATTACCTCTCCATCAGACATGCCCAGTATACTCTTGAGGCAGAAGTCGGGCGGCGCCAGGGTGTCTGCCAAAGCTACGGCGTCAGGAGTTATCAGTTCACAGGAGCGGAGGATTGCCGACCGGATGTTCTCACCCACAGTGCCGTTGAAGTAACCACCCTGGAAAAAAGAAAGTAGTAAGTGTAACTTGTAGTTGATAGGTTCGTAATCAAGAAAGGATCCAGCTTTTGAGCCAGTTATTTACACATAAAATCACGCCTATATTACCCAGAAGGGTGTGGCAAAGGTGTACAACACCCACACTTCACCTGTTATGTTTAGGTCCCATGGGATAGGGGGTGAGCCTATTTATTTATTTATTTAAAAACTTTATGCACAAAAATGGTACATGGGTGGACTTAATGCCTTAGGCATTATCTACCAGTCAACCTTTAGGTGATGCAGAGACGACAAGTGGTAGGTGCAAGAGCTGAGAGTAGGTTGGAAACAAACCATTACAATTACTTAATTAATTACATCAATATAAAAATTATTACACTACAAAAAACTTCGCCTATCGCCATCCACCGGACACAATTCAAACTCCGTGCTGCTATTATGAATTTAGTGACGGAAAGTTTACAAATAACACTTTGCCCGACCCGGGAATAAAATCCGAGACCTCGCGGTAAGAGGCGCATACGCTAACCACAAGACCATCGAAGCAGTTCAGTTATTTTTTCGCAAATAATAATAAAATCTACTGTTTTTTCTAGGTCCAGCTAAGGCCCAGATGAGGGCCATGATCCCCACAATCTCTTACCTGGATCTGCCCCTGATCGTAATGCGGGTATATTATTTGTCCTAGTATTAGGCCAAGAGGAGCCGAGTACCATATGCCGGGTGAAATAAAAAAGCTATAGGGATTTTCACACGAAAATTTGTAGAACATGGTGGATTAACATTGAGAATGGCTTTTACAGGAATATACCCCAGGAATGAAAATAAACTAGGATATTTTTTTATTATTAAATAATAATACTCACAATGTACAGCGTGCCCATATGTTTCTCTAGCAGGAAGGCGCCGTACAGAGAGACCAGTCTCAGTAGAACAGTTCTGCATTTCACATCGTCACACGCCAGCGCCGACTTGTAAAAGTGATTCAATACGTAGTTCTGAAAATAGTAAATGTAAATGAATGGTAATGAAACAGAAATGTAGTTTGGTAGCGAGTGTATCGCTGGAATGAATGAACTAATTTTAACTTATTAAATTTAAAAAAAGGTCGTTAATAAATCAGAGATTATTCAAGATTATACTCTGTACCAAAATCTGAGAGACAAAAATCAAACTGCAAAATGTTATTCACAAATATGTGAATTTGAGATTTTACGGCAAAAACTTAAAACTTCTTCCATGTATTATGGTGCATGAATAATTCATACTTTATTAATTTATATAAGCTCTAAATGCCATCCTTATTTGTCCAGTGGTTAGTTTAAGTGGCAAATATCTTCACAAACTTGCATTTAGAATTTATAGTAGGTATGAACGTAGCCAGGGGTGGTTTTGAGGGTTCACTGCCCCACTGACAGTTTACAGGAGGGGGAATGTGCATAAATCAGTCAGTCAGCCCTCCTGACTGACTGTTTTATAATCTAAAATCGGGCTACACTCGTGTTAGTATCATCGATAGGATAACAGTTTGCTAGATTTTCTGTGAAATGTTAAAGATTTTACCTCTCCATAAACAACAGATAGAGTGACAGCATTGAACGACTGTGAGTCGTTCTTGGCCCAGAAGTTACTCTTGCCCTCCGACTTCAACTTGCTGACCTTTTCAGATGTCATCTTCAGCACGTATGCTGTTAGCCATTTGTAGATATGGATTAGGTCTGAAAAGATAAAGATATATTTAATTATTGTGTTATTAATCAATTATTGTAAGCAGCGATAGCCGAGTTCGAACCCACGGCACACACCTCTGCCAATAAATCATTAAGATTCGTCTTTTCGAAGATATAAATATGTGTATTTGTCATATAAATTATTGCTTGCTAACGGTGAAGGAAACATCGTGAGGACACCTGAATGCCTGAGAGTACCTAAAAAGTGCTCAGAGGGTGTGTGAAGTCTACCAATCCGCACTTGGCCAGCGTGGTGGACTATGGCCTAACCCTTCTCAAGAGAAGAGGCCCGAGCCCAGCAGTGGGACATATATTAGATACAGGGCTGCTATTATTATTATTGTGTTATTGTCGATTTCTGAACCTCAAAATGTTTTTTTCGTCTCGGTTCAAACCACACATACCTAGTTCAGATAATTCGTTAACAAATTGCGTTTATGTTATCCTACTTTAAGTTTGTTTGCCCAGTCTACAGAAGCGTTTTTGCGTAACATGATGAACTTTGATAACTATCATTAAACTCTTTTCGTGATAGTAATCAAAGTCTATCAGTGTCTTCACTCGTGTCGCACGAGATCGATTATGTCGTATTTTTGTCATTTTTACCCATAGAAATACATCAAAAACATGACAAAATCTATTTTGCGTTCATGGGCTAGCTGCCCAGGTTCATGTGTAACAAAATGATATGTTACGTAAATGATAGGGTTCTGGTAAGAGGCGACCGTAGCTGGATAGCTAAAGCGGCTGCCTGGTGAGCAGTAAGGTCGCTGGTTCAAATCCTGCCGGTCTGACTGAAACTGTTTCTTAGTATAATTTGCTAAGCATAGCTAAATGCTATAAAAATAATCAATTAGAAAATGATATAATTGTTAGAATTACTTACTGGCAGGGTCCATAAAGTCTTCTACAGTATTCAGCGCACACTTCTCCTTCAGCAATTGATCGACATTGGTCAAAAAGGTCAAAGAACCCAAGGGTGAATCTTTCTCAGTAATGGTGGACCTCTTTGCCCACACATTAAGTAGCCAGTTGCTGGTTTGTTGAAGGAGGAGACTGTTCTCTCCTTCGTATGTGCAGTTGGCGTCGTTGTCGTTGCGAAGATCGCCAAGGGTGGATGCTGCAGAAATAAATGAGCTTGGTTATAATAAATACAAGAATTAAGTTAAAACTATAACCCGTAATATTCTTGTACTTAATCTTGGTTTGCTACACAGAGAGGAACGCGGGAACTGTACGTCCTGTACAACCGCATTTAAACTATAGATTTTAACATAAACAATATGATAGGTATATAAATTTGTAATGTGCTCGCTAGACCATTCATTTGATACCATACACATTATGATTATAAAATATGATCTTTTAATCTAATTAATATAATAAATAAACTTGTACACCGCAGCATGTGGTAGGACATAGCGTACTATATAACATTAAATTTAAGAACTGTAATACTAACCTATGATCCACAAAGGAATAAATGAATAATGATTATGTGGGTGTTTCAATGTATAATATGTATGTATTTACAACAGAAAAGTTTATATGTATTAGTATCAGTTATTCTAGTACCTATATTACAAGCTCTGCTTAGTTTGGGACTAGATGGCGTTGTGTGTGAGTTGTGAAATATTTATTATTTATTTATTATTGTCACTTTTTCAACCTCACTTTTGGCTTCGCCGTAGTAGGGTAAAAATTAAAAACTCGATTTAAGCGTCAACATTAGGATTACGTTACGATGTCGACAGTTTACCGGGTGGTATCAACCAAAGCGGAGAGGAGATGTGTTTGAATAAGGAATCAGGTTTTGTTATCGAAGCTAATCAGAGATGAAATGTGCAAAATAATGAAACCTGATTGGTATTCTATCTCCGCATTAGTGGAATCCGGACCTAGGTGTGCACTCTGTTTCAATGACTGCTCGATTAAATTGTTCAGGTTTTTAACAAGAGTATAGAGTTTTTTATAGGCAGCCGAGTGGGAGACCGTAGGACTGCGAATCAAAGGTCTCAGGTTCGAACCTACGGCACACACCTCTATCAATAAATCGTTAAGATTCGTCTTTTCGAAGATATGTGTGTATTTATCTAATTTATCATATTAATTATTTATTTATTTATTTATTTATTTAACTTTTTGCACACAAAATAGTACATAGGTGGACTTAATGCCTAGTGGCATTCTCTAACAGTCAACCTAGGGTGGTGCGGAGAAACAAAGGTAGGTGCGTTTTGATAAAACTAATAGTAAAATAATATACACTGATTTGAAAATCGATTAAATACATATTAATACATATATGTACATACATAATACTACGTCAATAATATACAAAAAAATATATATATTTATAAAATATATACATATATATAAATAACAGATGAAGAGAAGGGGGATGAAGAATTAAACATTATGATGATTCTGCCAATTTTTCGGTCAAAAGTTTGCGAACTTTAATTTTGAAGGTGTACCGGGTTGTTGCCATTCTGATATCTTGCGGTAGCGCATTCCACAATAGAACAGATTGTACAAAGAAAGAAGAATTGACGAAGCCAGTAGTGTGTAAAGGACATAGTAGTAGTTTATTATTGGAAGAGCGTAGATCCCTATCGTGGTTAGAGCTCAAGTACTGGAGGTATGGCGTCAGGTAAGAAGGCGGAGTAGGAGAATTAAGGAAGGAATAAAGGGTCGTGAGTGCACGCAGGCGAATGGGTAACCATTTGAGCTCGGAGCGATAAGCAGACACATGGTCATACTTACGAAGATTAAAAACGAATCGAATGCAGTTATTGAGAAGTCGGTCATATTTGTTAAGAATGTCTGCATTCAGGTCGAAATAACACACATCACCATAGTCAATTATTGGGAATATCAAAGTTTGCACAAGCATTGCCTTGGTCTTGGATGAGAGGAAGTTTTTCAGACGGTACAATGAGCGTAGGGAAAATGCGACTCTTTGGCTAACACTGGATGAGTGAGCTTGCCAACTAAGAGTGGTGTCGATATAGAGCCCTAGGTCTTTGACCGCAGGACTTAGTGCTATGTTCAACCCGTTGTACCTTATAGGTGGCAGTGAAGATATGTGTAGTCTATTCACCATACGCTGGCTACCTGTGATGAGTGCCTGACATTTAGATGGGTTGACCACAATACCGAACCGGTCAGACCAATTTTTTATAGCTACCAAGTCCTGGTTCACCTTATCGATCGCTTCGGATACGTTTTCGACGCCTGCCTGTGCATACAACTGCAGATCATCGGCGTAAAGATGATACGCACACCGAAGATTAAGAGTAATAAGATTGATAAAGATAGAAAAAAGTAATGGAGAGAGTATGCCGCCTTGGGGGACGCCAGAGAAGAGTTCACACCAACTTGATGTAGAACCATCAAGGCGCACCGACTGCTGGCGTCCACGAAGATAAGATGAAAACCAATCCAGCGTTCCAGAAGAGATCATAAGTTGAGAGAGGGTTGATAGAAGGATCTCATGATTGACGGTATTAAAGGCGTTCGAAAAGTCTACCAAAGCTAGCACTGTAACTTTGGTATCCTCCATGACCGCCCTAATATCGCCAATCACTTTGAGAAGGGTAGAGGTAGTGCTATGCCCAGGCCTGAATCCAGATTGGTACGGGCTGAGAAGGTTGTGACCATACACAAATGCAGACATCTGTTTGTGGACACAGGCCTCGAGCACTTTGGAGAGGAAAGGAAGAATGGTTATTGGTCGGAAATGATTTGGTTGTGTAGGATTGGTGGTTTTAGGAAGGGGCATAACAAAAGCTTTTCGCCAAAGTGAGGGAAATATGCATAACTCTAGGGAAACATTTATAATATGGGAAATGGCAGGGAGGAGGCTGTCCAACACAGTGACGACCATGCGACGACTGATGTTGTCACAGCCTATGGCATTGGATTTGATGGACAGGATGAACTTTTTAACCTCTTCCGGAGCGACAGGAGAGAGCTGAAACGGGTCAATCATAGGTCGTGATAGTGCAGATAGATAATTTAGAGTCCGATTTTTAGTTTGAGCGTCGAGGAGTACCGAAGTTGCGAAATGTTGGTTGATGCTGTCCAGACTTATCGTGTTTGGGAACTCTAAATGACGTTGGTTACCAACGCCTAGAGACTCAAGGAATTTCCAAACGTTGGCAGGGGAAGAATTTGAAATATTATTGAGAATATGGCAGCGTTTGGCGTTACGTATCATCTGGTTACACCGATTCCTTGCAGTCTTATAGCATGCCCAGTTGTCGTCACAGCGTTCTTTTTTAAATTTAAGAAATTAAATTATCGCTCGCTAACGGTGAAGGAAAACATCGTTAGGAAACCTACATGCCTGAGAGTGCCTAAAAAGTGCTCAAAGGAAGTCTACCAATCTACACTTGGCCAGCGTGGTAGACTATGGCCTAACCCTTCTTATCATGAGAAGAGGCCCGAGCCCAGCAGTGGGACATGTATTAGATACAGGGCTGCTATTATTATTATATTATATATAGAGTTTTTACCTGACTACAGCGAAGCCAAAAGGAAGGGGAATGATTTTGGTAGTCTATGTTTGTATGCTACCGTAGCTCCTAAACTACTGCACGGATTTTAATGAATGAGGTATCAAGATATTTGTAAGGATAGCCCGGGTGACACAGGCTATAGACATTTGATGAAAATTTATTAATACGGCAGTTAAACGCCAGAGTCTTACCTCAAACCGAAATTGAGGTAATCTTAACGTGTTTGGTATCAATTTAAGGTCTTATTTTCTATCTTAAATATTTTATTGATTCCTCCTTTTTACGTAATCGTTTTTAAACTTATTTTTTGATTAGTATTGCATTTGCAGGATTGTGAGACTTGTGAGTTTCCAATATATTTAGAAACAATTTGCTACAGTTATTATGTTTCAGGCTTACCTTTCAGATATCCGTGTCCTCCGCAGCACTCCCTACAGTTCTGAATACCATCTCGTGACGTCCATCCAAAGATAGGCTTCACGGCAGACGATAACGCGTGGACCTCCATGCCACGCTCGGCTGAGCTGTTGTCTTCACCACCTATAGCAATAATACCTTGTACTACCGATCAACCTATACATTTTCAGTAGAAGCTTGTCTCGCATAGCATCGGAAGCTTATTCAACGACGGACTGGAAATTTATGGGTTGATCGGTAGCTGTGTACACCGAGGAATAAAAGTCATTAATTCTAAAGAAGGCCATTCAAGTAAGAATTACGACAGGTCGAGGGGTCTTTGCTATTATTATTGCTGACAAGGGGAAGGTTCTAAGAATTGCAATAAATGTGTTTACGTAATAGTTAAGGATGTAGTATTTGATAGTTTTTCTCTTAATAATTTATATTCTCGTATTGTAAAAAATATGTAATTAATTCTTAACGAGACGTCGGAGATTTAGAACAACCATATAATAATAGCGTGAGGTTTATCTCTTTTGTTATTTTTCTTTTTTTGTCTACCGGTTTTTTTATCTTTTGTAATTAAATATTAAAAAATATATATACGTATAAATATTCGAATAAGGTATTTGTTTCCTACAAAAAATATTATTCAAAGTTAGCCAACTCCCATCATAACTTTGAACACGAGAGTTTGAGCATAATTCAGGTACGCCTAATGTTTTCCATAAATTTATTGTATTAGATAAATAAACCAATTCAAAAATACACTATTTAAGCAAAAAAAATAATAGGTTGTCAATAAAATAGCATTGTAATGTAAAATAATTTAAAAACGTTTAAAGTTACCCAACTTGACTGCACTAGTAATTTGTAATTGCAAATTACTAATTAGCTTTTAAAAGAGAGAGAGAGATAAATAACATGAACCACATTTTTTTTTCTAAGAACAATATAATAATATGCATACCTACTGCCTTTTATATTTTTTTTCTTACCCATGAGATTATTGATGGTAATGTTGATGTGAAGGTTGCTGAGCCACACAGAGAATATCTTCATCGCGTAGGTTGCTGCTAAGTAAGGAAGAAGACGAATTTGCTGAAAGAGAAAACGAAACAAATTAAATTCTTTGTTTTAGACGAAACTTTTTGATCCTTATTGGCACTATAGATGTGTTTTATTTAGCCGAATTTTAACTGGTTTGAGTCCCGATTGAGAAGTCTTATTTTCGAAAAAAAATTGCCTTCTTTATCAAAATGAAGTTTTTTAGTAAAATGTATCTACATTATGTAAGATACTTTTCGTCCATGTGGCGTCGCTGTGGGACTCGCTGGGTACGTATATGTGTATATGTACGAACTTATATTAGGTATGTACCAATGTGGCCAATGTTCAAATAATGCAGGATAGAAATGAAAAGCCTATACCTAGTTTAATTTTATCGTGAGTTATACCTGTAAATGGCGATAGGCTCACCCCTATCATATGCGACCCAAACCTAACAGGTGAAGTATGGGTGTTATTACACCTCTTCCGCACCGTTTTGAGTAATATAGGCGTGACGTTTATACCTGCTGCTGGTACTCCAAGACAGGCGTCTCTTCAGTGGAGTTCTCAGGACCGAATTGCTTCCTCACGGCGGAGTACCGGACGGCTATAACGATGGCCTTTACAAGGTAGTATGTGGAGATTGATGTGATGTGGACTCTACCACCTGAAATATAACGATTATTTTTGAATAAAATAGATTAAGAAAGAATTTGTCATTGCGGTAGAGAACGACCTTGAGAGACATAGTGACAATAATATTGTTCTGGACATATGCGTGTCAACACACGTATTTGACGATGTAAAAGAGGTAATATTTATGCATAATATTATTTGACTGCGAAGCTCTTGTCAATATCTCACAAAGTCCAATGTAAAGTCTAACTTAGAGTTTACATTGGACTTTGTTTACATAGATAGAGTGGGTTACATCGATTTGGAGTTACGATATTTATATAGAAATCTATAGATCTCTATGTAGGCTGTAATTTTTAATATAAGTAATAATTTTTTATATAAGTAACAGATCTTTGTCATCCGTGTAGTCACTGGGGGATTGGTTGAAAACCAGCGCTAAGCTTCAGTTTGGCATATGCTGAACCAATTCCCATTTAGGACAACTTTATGCTTTGGGGCATACTGTAAATTATTGTACTTTTTTATTTTTTTTTATTTGTTTTAACTGAATTTATGTGTGTCTCAATGTTTCTGTTGGACCTAAATAAATATTTTCATTTTCATTTTCATTTTCATAATTGTCAACCTGATAATTTATTAAATTAAAAGCCAGTCTCTAAAGATCCGGATAGATTTTATCAGACTCATAAAATATACCTGACCGAATTTTTGACACAATTTATTTATAATTATTAGTCACAATTTCACAGGTGTTAGATAAACCTTATTGACAGGATAAGCTTATAACACACATAAATGAAAGTGACAGCTGTGTTCGTTTTTCAAATGTAACTTGTGTCACTTTTTAATTTGGTCAGGTTTTATTTTATGGGTCGGATAAGAACGATTCGAAACCTCTAAAATTGAATCTCATCTATCTTTGTTCATTACCTGATAAGATGCCAAGCGCGGCTCCGAATCTCTTGTTGGGGTCCCTGAAGGGAGTCTTGTAGTCGCCGTTGTCGTCCACTCCACCCAACTTGTCCAGTGCCGCTTCTTTCGGTAGGTGGTAGTTGTTGAACATTACAAAACTAAAATAGTATTCACATTAAAATTAAGAAGTAAAATGATTAGTAAGCTATGATTCCAGAGAATCTGGATTCTGCTAAGTTTTTATGACGTAACATAAAACCACGTCGGCTTTATTAAATTTTTTCAAATCTTTTTTTAATTTGCGATGACCTCCCAGTCAAATGGATATACGGAATGTATTTTATCTACCTGCAGCATTACTTAACCTTCTAGATGGATCGGTCTGCGCGGGTTTGACCTAGCCATGAGCTCCATGGCTTCGTTTTGTTGGGTTTATTTGAAAGTATAAAGGAAAAGCCATTAGTCTCCTACATTTCACCAGTTTTTTTTACTCCTATTTTATAGGGTGCGAGCCTATTTTCATCTACTATGCAGTCCCGTATTGCTCAGTACTAATTAGCTGCTCCAAATTTACGAAAGCAATAAAGCCAATGACACTAGGAAACTAACCTATTGAAATAAGAGTAAGAACTCTAAGTTTTTACTAAGGCGCAGTATCCCAGAGTTGTGGGTTTGAGCACCACTGGAATCATAATTTTTAAACGTATCATTGTATAATAATAGCAGCCCTGTATCGAATACATGTCCCACTGCTGGGCTAGAGCCTCTACTCATGATGAGAAGGGTTAGGCCATGGTCTACCACGCTGGCCAAGTGCGGATTGGTAGTCTTCACACACCATCGAGCACTTTTAGGCACTCTTAGGCATTTTTTAGGTTTCCTCACAATGTTTTCCTTCACCGTTAGCGAGCGGTTATTTAAATACACACATATCTTCGAAAAGACGAATCTTAGCTCATTGTATAATTAACAACAATATCATTAAGGCATACCCATTGTCAATCCCGTTGAGTCCAACCTTCTCTCCAAGATCGCCCACAATTACTCCAGGGAAAGGCTTCAGGGTCATGGGGTCTCTGATAGGCACCACGAAAGTATGGAGACCGTGGTTCTTGCCTTTCGATATCAGCATGGCGTACACTATCGCGTGGGTTGCGCATTTACCTGTAGACGGATAAATTTGTTTTTTAATTAACTTTCTAGGAATATTTTATAGATTAATGAATAAATATGTCACAACTTACACACAACGTCATCTAGTCCCAAACTAAGCAGAGCTTGTACTATGGGTACTAGAATAACTGATACTAATACATATTTATATATATATCTTTTGTAAATATATACTTATTATACATAGAAACACCCAGACTTAGACAAACCCCATATGTTTATTTATTTTATTTTTATTTTAAAACTTAATGTACAATATCGCACATAGGCGGACTTAATGCCATAGGCATTCTCTACCAGTCAACCTTTGGGTGATGCTGAGAGTGGGGTAGTAGGTGCAAAAGTGGAAGTTTTAATTAAAAGAAGAGCAGAATAATAAAATAATTTTGAGTACACATAGGTACTTAACACATACATATAGATATAATTACACAAATAACCAAATATACAATATATACATAATTTAAATACTTAATATACATATACAATATACTTATACATATTACATATAATACTAACAATTCAAATTCAAATTCAAAAAATTCCGCAAATTCGTCAAATACTAGAGCACGGACCCTAACCTTGAACGCAAAACGGTTTGTGGACATCCTGAGGCTCATGCGCACTAAGATTTGTCTAAAGCGGGAATCGAACCCGCGACCTCGGCGTCGCAGGCAGGTACACTACCCACTCCACCATCCGGTCGTAGATACTAATAGAACTCTTGTAAATAAGCTGCCTAGACGTAGATTAGAAATTTTGCCACAGGGACGATTGCACGATATTTGTCAGACGCATCCACAATCATTTGTTTATGTTCATAGGTTAGAGTTTCCATCAGGTGAAATATACTGCCACACCCGTTCGGTACCTACATCGTTAAATACATATTGTGAACCGTAGACAATAGTTGATTAAGACGGACAATACTTAGGCCCGGTCCACCAAAGCGGAGACGAGAGAAGATATAATACTAAGAACAATCGCAAACATTATTGGACTTGAAGCGGGATTGAAACCCGCGACTATAGGATTCTAGCCTATCGCTTTACCACTCAGCCATCCAAGCACCGTTGCATAACCTATCCATAACGAATCTTTTGACTGAATGTATCGTCTTTCCGGACGCCTCGCGTCATCTTTAATAGTAGGTAGCAACCAACATGACTGATGTTACAATCAATACAAATGCTGTATCGATAAACACGATCAGTTTTTTCAATTTCTAATTGATTTATACTATATTATTACTAGCTGACCCGGCGAACTCTGCTCCGCTTTAAAGGCAATAAAAAAGCAGATTTTAGAATTTACTACGTTACTTTGTTTATTAGAAAATACAAATTAAATAAAAAAGCAGATTTTAGAATTTACTACGTTACTTTGTTTATTAGAAAATACAAATTAAATAATTAAGTACATTACTCATTCATTATTATTAAGCTCAGGGAAATTTTAATCGAAATAGAGTAAAAAACATTTACAAAAAAGACGATAATTGATCAGTTCTCGAGCGGGATGAAACATTATTAAATTACTAAAATGGCTATTAAAAAATAGGGGTTGATGATAAACGGGTAAAAATTGAGGGTTGTTTATATTTTTTTAATGCCACATTATAGAAAAATAAAAACTAAACACATAAAATAAATAGATAGTAGCCGATTCTCATTCCTACTGAATATGCATATAAAATTTGGTAAAAATCAGTAAAGCTGTTTCGGAGGAGAAAGGTAACTAACATTGTGACACGAGAATTTTATTTATAAGATAGCATTTAGCCATGCTTAGCAATCTAATACTAAGAGAAGTATTTTTTAGATATTCCATAAATACACACACGAAATTTAAATTTCTGTCAACCAAACCAATAAAAAAATCGACCCTATTTATATAGAGGTAAGGCTGCACGAAATTGGCACAACCGACAATTTCCCTTACAGAATAGCCGCACTGTTTCAATATTTCCAAACTCCTCTATGCTTAGCTTCGGTAACGTGACAAGATTGGTTATTAAAAAAATAATCTTCCTCAAGATAATATTGATTCACTTCAATCCTATTATCTTTGCCCTTGAAGCGAGTCAATACAGTCGATATAGCGCAGTTCAATAAACTTGGAAAGTTCGATAACACTAGTCTAGAAATATATAAATCTAATTCAATACTTTATGCAACGCATACATACATGTATATAATATAACATACATGCATACATAAATCACGCTTTTATCCCACGGGGGTAGGCAGAAACAATGGAACGCCATGTGCTTCGCTCCTTAAATACTTCTTTCGCTTCCTCAACATTAATAAATCTCGTCAATTATAATGATCAGTGCCGGATTAGCCATATAGCAAGCGTAGCAAATGCTACGGGCCCCGCGAATGAGAGAGCCCCGCGCTACAACGCCTGTCTGACCGTAAAAATAATAAAATTTAAATAGTAGCGTAAAATATCTTGTTTGTAGGAACAAATTTGTGTACCTATGTCTTGAAAAAACAGACTTGCCCATACTGACCGATATAAAGGAGCCAGCTTGTAGAGCATGATTTGCTTAGAGAACTAGATACGGAAAACGTTATATCTAAATTTGCCCACATTAAATCAAAAAAAGTTGTTTTATAATTAATTGTTAATAGTTATGTTTTATTTAATACCATAAACTTTAAAACCTAAAGCAGGCCAAAGGCCCAATAATATATAAAAAATATAGAAGGGCCCCCTGACAGATTTTGCTAAAGGCCCCGCGCTGGCTTAATCCGGCACTGATAATGATGTATTATGTATCGTTGATGTATGTATAAATACATTGAAAACCAATAACTATAAATATTTAACTATAATTATGTAACAATGTGAATATGGTCGATTCTTATCCGTGAGTAAAATAATATATAAATAAATAAATATCTCACAACTTACACACAACGCCATCTAGTCCCAAACTAAGCAGAGCTTGTAATATGGGTACTAGAATAACTGATACTAATACATATATACTTTTTCTTTTGTAAATACATACTTATGATACATAGAAACACCCAGACTAAGACAAACCTCCATGTTCATGCACACAAACATTTGTCTTAAGCGGGAATCGAACCCGCGACCTCGGCGTTGCAGGCAGGTACACTAACCACTCCGCCATCCGGTCATGACAATTAGTAACTAATAAGAATAAGTTTATAATATTATAGTAAGGAAAATACATTATAAAACAAAGTCTGTCTATGTCTATTAACGATAAACGCGAAAACGACTGAATAGTTTTTATGCAGTTTTCACAAATGGATAGATTAGATCATAAGAAAGGTTTAGATATAATTAGATATATCAACCGACACGAGCAGAGACGCGGGCAGAAGCTAGTAATAGTAGGTATATCATAAACAATCTACAATGTACATATGTATATGTAGTACATTTTTTTGGGTACACCTATTATAGTAGAACTTTTTAAGTAATAATTTTATATTGCATTACAACTAATAGCATAAACCTCTTTTCGCAGAATATCGTTTGTCATAAACTCATTTAGCATACATTGGAACCCATAATTCTGTAAGTCAGAATCATCTGTACGCATAATTTTGATATCCATAATAATCACAATGTATAATCATCACATCGCAGAAAGTTCAAAACCAGATTCATCTTTTGGCATATATTTCTTATCCATAACTATTTAAAAGTAGAACCATCATTTCGCATAATGCTTAATTGTAATAAATAAAAGTTGATTTAATGATAATTATTTGGTTTTTATATCCTTGCCCATGAGAGCATGTTCATTTCTGGCACTCGCCGGCCGCTGCCGCGGCACGCTCGCTTCGCTCGCTCGGCTCGTGCATAAGAGGTCACAGTTCTAACCTAACCTAACCTACGCATTTTTAAAGAAGAAAGTAACCCAATCTATATTATTCTAATTGAAATTCTATGATCTTCATAGTATGCCTAGTCAAATTATGCCAAATAATCTGTACTCTAAATGAACGTTATGCTAAATGAAATTATACAAAATTTTACCTATGCCAAAGGTAAATATGCCAATAAAAATTCTACTATCTTAAATGTATGCCATTCTAAATTCGGTCATAAGCACATTATGCCTAAAAATATTTATGTCAAATATTTTTTATGCCTAATAAATGATCGACTAAAGAAGTTTCTGCGAAGTCAGTTATCCCAAATAGGTTTCGGAGTATCAAGTTTCTACCAAATAGACCGCACCCCATTTTTTTACCTTCAAAGTTCAAAGTCTAATTACACATTATAATACCTGAAGTAAAGATTATATCACACGGTCAAAAGTACATATTCTTTATCTAAGTAATCAATATTGAAAAGCATAGAAACAAATCTAAAAATAGATAGTTTATAAGTGGTTATCATAATTATCATGAAGTCACGAGTGCACGGTTGGCGTAGTGGTTAAAGCGGTCGCCTCGCCGCTTTCAACTGCGTGTGTTGTGGGTTCGATCCCGATCGAATCACAGAAGTAATTCCTAATAGATGCGTAATTAAAAAAAAAAAGATTAAAATATATGCAAAGGGGTCTGATATGAATCGTTCGTTCCGTAAAAGATATTGCTTATCGGTAACTACACCGAAAGGCAAATACACTAGCCTCTTGATCAGTCGTCTTTAAGACATACATAGAAATAAAGAGAAGAAAAAAAAGAATTCCCCATGACACCATTGCTAGACTTTTGGTGGCGTCGTGGAGATTGCGGACAAATCCATTATTAAAGAACCTTACCTAGAGATCCGACCCAGCACTTAGCCGCCTCAAAATCAGCGCTATGCATCACAAACTGCTTCTTCTCAGGTACATAAGTGGCTGTAGTCCTCATTCCTTTAGCATTCGATCCATGCGACACCTCCGTGAGGGCGAAGCACCCTCCAATCTTAGCTTTAGCTACATCTTCTATCAGATGGTAGTGGTGCGCTCTGCCATTGCCTTGGATGGAGTTGCTGAACATCCGGAAGGTGAGGGACACCTTCACAGCTAAAGAACTGTCAAACATGAACATGGCTTCGCTTTCCGCTTGGAACAGCATCGGGTCTTCGATTATCTGGAAGAAGAAGATGGTTGGAAAGAAAATGCAAGGGTCTGTTTTACAAATGAAATGGCAGTAATGTTGGGAGTACTTGTGAGAGGCAAGCTTTTAGCCGAAGCAATGGAGCCTTCAAAGATTTAGTTCTTTGAGTTGTGAGTCTCCCAAATCCCTAAAGTAGGCTTGAGTTGTCGCTCAAGCTTCGTTTATTCAGCAATCAGCTGCAGAGCATGAATTAATTTTAGTGTGATTATTACATAATCTATCACGATTTTTCGTAATTTTATTATTTACTAGCTGTTGCATAAGACTTCATTCACGTGGACTTCAATATTTTCATGCTATTTCCTACAAAATTAATAAACTTTCCTCATACACTTCCAAGCCTAAATGTATCCACTTGGAGAGGAATTTCCAAAAATGTCATATCACTTGGAGTTGAATTTCCAAAAATCTTAATGCAAAATTGGAGTGGAATTGCCAAAAATCTAATAAAATTGATGTCCTCCACCGATTCGCGTACGAACATACTGACAGACAAAAACACAGACAAACAAAAATACTAAAAACATATGTTTTAGCTTCTACTGCTTTTATAAGGCCCCTCGCTTATGTAATAACACTAAATCATCATAATTCTGCAGTTAATATAATATATATTTCAATAATATTACGTCTGTCATGGAAGTTTATTGTTGTTATTACCTTGTTAAATTACATACATTAAAATGGTTGCTAGTGTCATAGAGTTCATGAAGCATACATTAACATTGCAAATTATGTGAATAAAACGTGGAATTATGTGCGTAATGCACAAACCTGACCTTTGAATACAATGGATGGAACATGTTGGCGACTGTATGTTACAAAAAGTAATTGTAATCATAATTCTTTATTTGTGAAACATAGGAACTTTACAGACGACTTATATTTGTTTGCCTTCCAATTGTCATCTTAATCTGTTTAGCCATTTGGATGTTTGTTACTCTTCCATGTTAATACTACTGTGACGATTGCATAATATGTGGCGGGCGGAGATTTGAGATATTACTTAATATACATATGTATATAGAAGTTTTTACAACAATAACTTATACAATTTGGATAAAAATTTGTATGTAGAAAGATTGAGCAGGATTAACATATATTTTCATCATGCAACAAAGTAGCAGATAAGTTTCTGTAAGATGTTTTTTTCTAATATTTTCACTTTTCTGCAATGATTAGTTCGAAATTGGGTAGGAATTTAAAAAAGTGTGAAGTTAAAAGTTGTAGAAAATTGTAATAGCTTTGCTTAGGCTCCAATTCTTGCACTCTACAAATCCTATTTTCAGTAGACTATAATTCCTATGAGTTAATGTTACTTGGCAATTGTGAAACATTAATTTAATGTTAATCAAAGTATTACTTTACCTTTTCGTACGGCAGGAAATTTTCGTTAAATATGGTGTACATCCTCTTGGTTGCGATATGTCTCTCATCATCCAAAGCCCTTGTCACTTCTGTATGTTTGAACAGCGGGTGACTCTCGATGAAGCTCCATATTTCATTCTGAAAGAATTATTAAATATAATAATAAAGAATACCTTCAAGTCTTTTTCTACATAAATCCAGTCTTTTGTGGATACCATAAAACTTCAATAACAAAAAATACACTAAAAAGTAAGAAATACTTAAGTAATATAAACGTCTCACATCATCTGTGTATGACTTGAAATAATACTATACAGCCCTAAGGTACCTATATTAAAATAATTATCTGCATAAAATGCTGATTGCTAGATGCAAATATCAGAGTAACTTTAGGTTATAATTATTATGAAAAACAATATAGAAGGCTTTTAAGTTTGAGGGTTGCCCTCGATTTCTCTTGGAACTCATCATCTATCATGATCTAATAAAATTTTACCACATATCAAGTATACTCTATTAGAAAAAAAAAGTTCTCATATCGGTCCAGTTGTCTTTGAGTAATCAGCAAACAAACAATAACATAAATACATTCAAATTGAGAATGTTCAGGTTTATTATCTAATCTTATTAAAGTAACAGTTAATAGTGCTTCAGCAGCAAACTAATATAATTTAACAAAATCTAAAGAATATAATTTAGCCTTTGCAGATACAAGACCAAAGGTCACTTGATTTAGGAGTTTATCTATTATTTTCCTTGTTCATAGATAATGCTATTGTTAGATAATTACTGTCTGCCAATATCTTTACTTTATATCCTTGCTTTCAAATGAAACGAATACACAAACCAAGTTGTTATAAGAACACTAAGAACACTAATCTATATCTATGGCTATCTCTGTGCAATCTACAACGGAATAATTCGCGAATCGGCAGCAGTACAGGCCAGAGACAGGGGTTTTTTTCACCAGCAAACCCTGCAAGCCTGGCCCATAGGAGGCCTGTAAAATCCCGCACAGGGAGGGCCGGCTGGCGATCGCCAATCTCAATGTATTGTCAGCCCAACCCTGGAATAACGAAATAACACAACAGGAAATGATTAGAAAACTTACTTTGAATTTTAACGTGTTGACAGTTTCGTAAACAAGTTTCATTCGCCGCCAATCGAAGGAAGCCTTTTTCCTGTAATTATCCAACTGTCCTCTTGGCAATTCTGGTACGCATTCCTTTAGCTGCTCATCAGTCACTTGCTGCCTTGGTAGTTCCATTTTTCAGCAGTAGCACACTCCGCACAGGCCAGCACACTATTAATTTTATTCTAATCACTTGGTGGAACCACTCAACCTGCGCCCGAGTCGAGAGTTATATGAACTTTGGACTAGTTTGAATTACTTTTTACGTGTATTATGTACTGTATTCATTTATCTTATCCAACTTTATAAGGTTTAATATAATTTCAGTATTTAAGCTTTGTTATTTATTGCTGATTGTTATTTATGTGATAACTATCTTATTTTGTTTATAGTTGAAGATAATAGAATTACGTGTCTTATTAAACTCTTAACTACAATATAAAATGAAATAATGATAATAGTCTGAGACACTCTGAGAGCCTATGACACAATATCACAAAACTCAGTGATGAATGTGAATTAAATTGCAGGCGAGTGGCCTCAACAAAATGCAAATTAAGTTCAAAAGCTGATTTTTGGAAATGTTGTTTAGGAAGTTTAAAATAGTAATAACAGTATTACTTGAAATCTACGGTAGTATTACATTACATTATTGTTGTTTTTTCGATTAAACTCGATTACGATTTTAGATTCCTATAATTAAATGCAAAAAAATGTCTTCTACCATCATTAGCGGCGGTGATATCAAAAGAAAAAGGAGCAAAAATTATTTTAACAGATTTTTTGATATTTTTCGTTCTTCGCCTTTATAATGATTCATACATTCAAGTTTAATACATTCTTATGTTATAAATCTTGCAGAGCATACAAATAGGAATTATTGATTGACTTATAAATTTCTTATTATATATTAGTGAAGTTTACAATTAACAAGGATATTGATGTTTCGCTGCTCATTTATTGTTTTTCATGGCATTTAATTAAGCTTTTTAAACCAAGTAAACTGAAAAAAACTTAAATTTTTATTTTTTGTTTGTTATGTCCATAGCGAATGAGGTTAACGTTTTTGGTACTTAATTAAAGAAAGCAAAAAAGGCTACACAATGATTAAACTCATCTTTATTGTAAAATTAAATCAAATTATTAGGTTAAGTTTATCAAATTCTAAAAGTATTTACGTAACAATAAAAATACATTTTACTAGGCCCTAATGGTTAATCATTAATTACTTATAACAAAAAAAGATTTATACTCTATTTTAGGAAAGAATTAAGAAATAAATAACAACCGACATTGTTTTTTAATAAACTTATAATTTTTCTAGCTTATGGTAACTTAAAGCAAAAATTTTGTTTTTTGCCGGAGTGTCGGATTTCTATTGATCAAAACCTAGTAAAAGGGTTGTAGTTCCAGAAGAGAAACACCGTATATTCACTGTATCACAATAGTTAATTCACCGTGCACCAATCACAATATTTCACACTTATCAAAATTAGGTTACACTTTTAATATTTCACTTTTCACAATATATTATTATGCGCTTTTGGAAACGTCCGAACAGTTCGACGGTCAATCACTTAATGGCGATGCGCTCAATCACCCCACTATTTGCCGGTTGCCCCAACACCAATCATAGAGGGCGCACTTCCGTAACATTTGACTTTAGTATTAACAATTAAACTTTATTTCCGGCAGATACGTGGGTGTTTACGAGTTTTTATTAATTCTTAATTAAATGATGGATAAACAAAGATAATTATCTGCTTATTAAAACTATACCTAAATATAAATATTCTTTAAACAGTATTTAAGATTAAAGTTAATGTCCGGTTCATAGCAACGTGCATTAAGAGTACTTAATTATACAATATTATTAACCTAAATATAAAAAGGCTAATACTAGGCATGAGATTAAATTTTTATCTGAGAAATCTAATCGAACTAAGTTTTGTGTTGTGGGCTCTTAGGTTATTAAGGAAATCTCTCACTGTCAATAATGTCATTTCTAAAATAGTGATTAACCGATACCATTAAACATCATCGAAAACAAATGATTAAATCTAATCGATTTAAAGCTGATTAGTATGAGTACAAAATGCTTATTACCATACTAATATTATAAATTAATTATTTGCATAGATATTTACTTTCATTTCCTTTTCATATTAATCAATAGTCCACCCAAAAATTGCCAAAAATCTGATGTTGACTGCGTGAGCTGAATGTCTTTAGAATGTTGTTCGGTGTACATACTTAGTCAGATAACATACTTCAAGCACAGACGTCTAGTAGGTGAGCTGGGAAGGCGGAATAAGGTCCCACTTTTATGTATTTCGCAAATGTCTCGAACATGGTGAGTCGTAGAACTAAAACTGTGGAACTCTCTTTCTCTGTGGCCTCTTTATTAATAATAGCAGCCATGTATCTAATAAGTATAAACTCAATGCCTCTATAAAACGTATCAAATTAATGGCTTAGGTATATCGGTGCTCATTCTACAGTGGTGCCACCTGGTAAGATAAAAGTGGGATAAGGGCAGGTGGATTATGATGAATTATCGATTGTAAACTCACATTTTGCATCGCATCACTAATAGGTCTTGAACTTTTGACAGTTTTCGCTGACGTTTGTTGCTTGCTCTATCTCTTTTCTTTTTGTTTGTTTTGAATAGGTGATGGCTTTAGTTGACCAAATATTAAGGATTTTCCATGAATTCTTACGTTACTAAAAGTGATAATTTCACTTAAACAAATAATTGGCTGATTAGATTATATTTAATAGTGCATCGAGCTTCTATAATGGTTAAATTGGACTTGCGTGAGTAAAAATTATTTTATTACCTTACAAGTTTTAATTTCACTTGTTTTTTTGTTAATCATTTTATTTTTAAATACCTAATGAAATAGATTATGCCATTCATAAAACTAGTACTTATTGAAATGACTAATTTTGAAGATTCAAGCGACTTGGCTTGAATCTTCAGTCAGTTTAGTAAAAAAGTTATGATTTTTACTTTTTAGGTTATATTGGTTAAGGAGTATAAGTCAGAGGTTTACAGATTATTAATTAATGAAGTCTATGTATGGATGAGCGTATTAACTGAAAGTCCACAATGGTATTTTGCAAAGTCGGTCTTCTCTGTTGAGTATCTATCTCACTGAAGAATAGACTTATTAGAGAAGCTGCTGTTAAAAAGTTGGCAGTGTTCAAAAATACAGTAGTACTTATGTGGGACCAGCATAAGTGAGACACTTCCATAGTTGCAACTTGTGCTCAGGTCCCTACAGTTTAGCACTAAATTACCTCTGTTTGTGGGACACCACAGCAGGGATGTTACATACCTGGGCATGAAGATTGATCATAAGATTGATTGATTGGTTGGATAGATCATGTAGAATTTATAACAAATAAATTAAGAGTACTTCTATCTAAATTCACCCAATTACAATATAAAGTCCCAAAAAATGTATTGAAGACCTTGTATATGGCTTTAGTTGAACCCATTATAGGCTATGGTTTGGATTGCTATGGACTTACCTTCAAAACACACTTAGATAAAATAGAATCCCTTCAAATTAGATTTTTGAAATTACTTGTTGATAACAAAACTCGAACAAAATGTAAAATGAACTATAGAGAATTATTTAAAATTTGTAAAATACTTCCTGTATGACTAAAACATAAATACCTTCTAGCAATAAACAACCATGCTGAGATTGAGAACATACCTACTCTTCAGCACCGGATATGTACTAGAGGTGTAGCCCTTGGCAAATTTAAAACTGTTTGTATAAATAACTATTTTGGAGGGAGGACACTAAAACGGAGGCTACCTTTATTATTTAATGAAATGCCCTATGAATTAAGATCCGAAAAGAACAAAAGAAAGTTTGCCGTAGCTTATAAAAAACATTTGTTTGATACATATAACGCCAATGAGTCATAGAACTTACTTAAGTTATGTAAAGGTTATCTTAATACCTACAATAAAATATTGAATAACTTTAATGTTAAAAGCGAATAATACAAAGAGTCTTAGTTATATTTATTTAAGTGTAAGTGAAATGTTTTTTAATCCGAGTGCAATGTATTTCCACAGACAAACCGATCATTCGGTTTTGTGGAGCCTGTTTAAAAATGTATGTTTTTATTTATGAATAAAGCATTTTATCTATCTATCTATCTAACAATAATTGTATTGCCATATTTACCTCTGTTTGTGTATTTTACCACTTTTAGAGTTCAACTGTGTGTGGGGATCTAAATCTCACATCACCCCATATCATACAAATTGTTTATTTCTAATTTCTTGTTTTAATAATTTCCTTCATCACATTCTCTATAATTTGCAATATTTTTAGTTCAATTTTCAAATTCAATTCTAATTCGGAATTACCTGCCCTAGGTTTAAGTTTGAAATAACCTCTATCTATCTTATGTCTATTACTGGGGAGATTTATTTACCTGGATAGTTATAACATAACATAACAAACTCTTTATTGTACACCAAATAAATAATATACAGTAAACGCATGATTAATAAATAAGTACAGACAACCTTGAGATGGAGATTATCTTATTTGAGTAGTCCAGCTTATTAATAGAAATAAGATTTACAAATACCATGATAAACAAAGAGATATCTTTATATATAAAAATGAAACCCGTTTTCCGTTGTCACGACATAGCATGAAAACGGCTTGACAGACTTGGCTGATTTTTTTTTTGTAGTTTTCTAATACTCTGTACAAGGTTGTTACGGGAAAATATATAAAGAAAATGAAACCCGTTTTCCGTTGTCACGACAAACCATGAAAACGGCTTGACGGATTTGGCTGATTTTTTTTTTTGTAGTTTTCTAACCTGTACAAGGTTCTTACGGAAAAAATATTAAGAAAATCTCTCAGAAAGATTGTAAAATATACATTTAATTTTGCATCAGAGAAATAGGTATTCATTTTTATATGGAGGATATTATAGATTCCAGTTAAAATTGAATAGGTACGCATACATAAGATAGGTCAGCTATACAAAATAAAGTAGTGCATCAAATTAACGCTAAGGTGGTACGAAGTTCGCTGGGTCAGCTAGTATCTAACTAAATATTAAGGTATTTACTACCTTTTACTAAAATGTATACATAATATACACAAGAACATAAAAATACTACATTGGAAAGTTCAATACCTCTTCAGTAAGTCAAGATAAAAAGTATTTTTTCCTGTATTAGCAGTTTTGGTTATTTTTTACTTATGAACGTGCTACTGGCGCTTAGTGAGATAAATTAGCAGATCCACTAATATTCCAGCGATCTAGATGTGAAACCTAGATAACTGGGTTATTAAGGGACCTGCTAGAAGGTGAAGGTACTTAATTTTTTTTTGTTGCTCTATTTTTGACTTGGTTTTGGCCGCGTTACCGCCCGTGTGGGTACATCTATAAAAAGTAGTATATGTAATTTCATCAAAGCCATGTAGTAGTATCAAGAAAGGGTAACAATTATCCAGACATTTACACATCCTCATAGATTTTGCATTTAAATATTAGTAGGATAGCTAGATCAGCCATTTGCTTGCCTTGTTCTTTTTATATTTTTTACGAGTTTCATTCGTAATATAATATTTCACCAAGCCAATGCGCCACCTTTTGGAGCTCATGAGCTTCAAGTTTGAAACATGTAAAAGAGAGTTTCACGTGCGTCACTTGGGAATCGTGCAATCGTGCTGATGGACTCGTCAACGGTCAGACTGCAATACGGAGAACCAAGCTGACGCGGATTATACAAATTTGGAATAGGAATAGTGACAAATAAAAATAAGTCATTAATATGATAAACTTTATTGGCTGATTATGCATATAACACACATAAGTGAAAGTGACAGTTGTGTTATTTTTTCAAGTGTAACTTGTGTCACTTTTAAATTTAGTCATAGGTTATATTTTTGGATGGGTTAAGATCTATTCGGCACCACAGCAACTAGCCCTTAATATTACGAAAATTATAATATTGATTAAATTAGAAATAAAGCTATTTGAGGAATTCTATAAGAGACAGAGGAAAAAACATACTGTTTGGGAAGGTATGTAGAAATAGTTGGTAACAGGGCTCAAAATAGTTGGTTGAAATACTTGAAATCGAAATATTGCAGATGTGTTAAAATAAAACCATAAATGGCTGAATCCATAGCCTAGTTATTTAGTCTAGAGACTCTCATTTAATTAAATTAACAGAAAGATTTCGTTTTTCTTATCCTTCATTCTTTTATCTAAGAACGAACTCAGCGACGAGCCATTTCATAATATAAACTTTTCAAAAGCATGTCCACTTTTCTTTACCGGCCAGACGTGTTTGCTGAGCTTTCATCACGAATTTTATGCGGACATTACTGCACAGACCAGAAAATAAAACATCTTCAAAGAATATTTGATGACCGTCGCGACATACCCACGTTATTTTCGACGCCGCGTCGTTCAAACGAGAAAATAACGTAGGTATGTCAGAATATACGCAATCATTACCTGCCTATATTTTGGCGTACTCATTAAATGTAAAGTTTAATTAAGGCTATATCAGTTATGAAACTGCAACTAAAATGTATTTTTTAATAAATTCTTAACTACATCAAATTAAATTATTATTTAGAAAAAAGAAGGTGGATTATATTTTTTTTTTTCACTGGAGAGGCGTGTCAAATAAAACTTAATATTTTTAAGTCTACCTAATTGCTGCACCTAGTATTTCTACTGTAAACCCGTGATGAAAAAAAACCAAGGATGTCAAATAAAAAATCAGCATATTATGTACACTTTATAAGACAAGTCTAGGTAGCACATTCGTAGCATAAGTTACAGACTTCCATTTTCCGCCCGTCGCATTTCGCCTCGATTTTCCATTCGGTAAAACTTCAGTACCGATTCGTACGGCAGGGGGGACGCACGCCCTTCGCTGTAAAGTTTCCCGCCGACATGTACGCGAGAGGTGTGGACGCGTTTCTTGAAATCCTTTTTTTAAATTTTTGCAAAAGTCACTAGTAGAATTGATAAAAAAAAATTGCCTTATTTTATTTTTTTACGTATTTATGATTTTTAAAGTGGTATTTCTAAGTTGTGTGTTTTGTTTCATTTCGTGGTGTTTTCTACAACTCAGTTTTTTTCTTTTCAGTTGTAACATTGGTGCCAATTCTCGTTTACATAGACTGTATTCGGTGCTTTGGTGAGTATTTTTCTTATTATGTTTTTTTGATTTATTATCCGATAAAAATCTTCTTTATTATTATAATTGGCCCTAATTTCACAGGTGTTAGATAAACCTTATTGGCAGGATAAGCATATAACTCACATAAATTAAAGTGAAAACTGTGTTCTTCTTTCAAGTGTAACTTGTGTCACTATTAAATTCGTTCAGGTTCTCTGAAACTGGTCCTTAATCTTTGAAGCTAGAAGAATGTTTAAAGACAGGATTTATTTACTTTTATGGCGATAAATATTAAAGATCTTTTTGGCTACTTTAAAAACTTACAAATAATCTGAAATTTATAAGTTTGCGAAACCATTTTATTGCTTTTCTATTTCATTACTAATGTTAGTTTTCCTATTCCTCTAGTAATGTTACATACCTTAATAAAATTAAGTTTTCAATTCTAAATAATTCAACCGTTGTGATTAAATACTCCTTTTTATCTTATACCTACTGTAAATAACTTACGCCACTTGCAATGTGAAGTGGCAGCAAGAAGGCCTTTGCATCCGCCAACGTGGTCATCCAACCGTACGAATTCCCTTTCCGAACGATTAATCGCTCCTCGCGATTGATTTGAAGCTGCGAGCCAATAAATCTGGCTTTGATATTCAATTTATCACGAGAATTTTACGTGCCATTGAATATTTACTTTTGACGTTTAACAGATTTAGTTGGTGCTTCAGTATTTCATGCAATATTTTTCGTGGTTTTAAATATTTTATGCCGAAGTTTTAAATATACCTAGCGTATATATTTTTTTGATCTTCCCGAACTTTAATTAAATTGTATTGCAAAACTATGTGTTAGAGATGTACCGACTAGTCGGCCTATTACTTTATATGCCAGTAATCTAGGATTAGAAGTGCTTCATAACTTGTGCCGCTTTGTTATATACTACGTGTGGTGGTGCGACGAACAATATGAAATTTAACTAAGTTATAAAAGCATTTAAAATCCAATGGACTCAAATTAAGGGCCTCGCCGACTAGTTGACCAATTTTGCAGTCGCAGAGTAGTCGGTCATTCGACTGCCGACTAATCGGCTAGCCAACAAGTCTGCCGAACCGTCGCTCAACTTATTTTAACTTTAAATGCTTGCAAACAATGTTATTTCAATTGTTTGTGAAAAATTAAATGACTTAATGTCATTTAATTTTTTGCATTACTTATGCAAAAACATTAAAAAACAAGTTTATCTTAGATTTTACATTGCGAAAAGTTTGTAAGTTTGTAAAAAAAAATCGTTTGAACATGAATAATAATGACATAAAACGTGTAGAATTATAAACAGAATCGTTAATAAATAATACTGTATCATACAGACGCGCAAAGTTGTTTATATTCAGCTCGTGTATCGACGCCTCGCAACAGGAACAACTAATTAAATAATTCAAGGACATATTCAAATATTCTGTTATAAATTATTCCTTTACGAATTTAGTTACGTATTGGATGCGTGTTATCCATTATAATGCGAGATTCTTTTGTATTGCTGTATAAGTAATTATGTCCTGCTAGCTGAATTTAATACGACAAATATTAAAGGAGACAAGCCATCTCCGAGAAAGATAGTAGTGTAGTACTATAGTGGCAAAATGCGTGGGTAAACATTGGTGCACTTTACGGACGGATACACTGACACTACCGAAAAGAGACGAACAGCTCTTTTGTATGAGGTACTCATACAAAAAGCTATTCTTTAGTATTATTATTCAGTAGGTACTACTGCACCAAAACCTTTTTAACATCGGCGACGAAGTTTCTTAAAAAAATATCTCTTTGTGATGTCCGAGTGGCGACAATTCTGCATTTCCTAGAAGACTCAGTTTCAAGCCATATCATGAATAATTTAGTTACGCCAACTATGCTTAAGTAGCTAAGACCTAACTTGTCAGCAGTCTTTATTATACTTCCTGTTATTTTGAAGATGTGTTGATAGCACTTTGTTACTAACTCATACCCTGTTCTTCAGAAATTATTAGCTTCAAGGGCGTGAGCAGAAATTATATCAAGGCGGTGCATCTTCTACCTATATTGCGCATCGAAGCTTCCGTTAGGTGGGTGGTGACAAGTAAATAATAAAAATTTACTTTCATTTGGTTTGGTGGTTCTCCCTTCGCCCATGAGTGGTTCCATTCAGAATACTCAGAATCAGAATTAAATATCCCAAACCAAAACCAAAACTAACATTTCGTTAAGCGTCTCACTAACAGATTAAGTACAAAGCACCAGCATACTGAACATTGCACAGACTTAAAAGGATAAACTTCGCAAGTAAAGAGACGTAATGGACAAGTTATTAACTTATTAAGTAAGTAAGTTTTGATCTGTCCGTGTTGTCTTTATTGCATTTGCTTTAAAAGTAGATCTAAGAAAATATGGATAAGTAATTAAGTGAAGGGGGTTGGGGTTACACAGTTAATATAATGTTTAGGACAAGTAAATCAAGAAGAGTAATGAGAGATGCTAAATATTACTTTACTACCTACTAGCTTCCGTCCGCTGCTCCACCCGTGTGGTACCTACGACAAAATGTAGCTCATGTTTTTTTTTGAAGTCTTTAACTATCTCTATACGATTTTTTATCAAGATCAGTCTATTTTTGAAATCTATAGGGTTCAAGCAAACAAAACAATCTTTTTCTTTATAATATAAGTATAGCGCACAAATTCAGGAGGATACAATTTGAATTGCCCAAATGAAAACGCAATTACGTGCTCCAGCACTATGAATTGCTACGCATTTATTTGCCATAATTTCTACTGAATAGGACCAATCTCACTTTGTGGACAATTCAATCAATTATCGTCATATTGCCCGAACAGATGCGTCATTCGGATGAATTCACAGGAGCTTAATGACACGCGTTTGTCCATCCGAGCCTAACGCGATTGCATGCATGTATGCAACGCGTGCAATTGCATGCAAACGCGTTTAATCGCATGCAGAACAGTGCACGCAATCAAATATTGATTGTTACCGTGTTCCGTGCGATGGATTATTGTTAACACGTTCATGCATGGACAGCCGAAATCAGATATTATGTGTTTGATTGTTATTCTTATTGAACTCAGGCGCTTTATTATAATAAACTGAACTAATTCTTCCAAGCACTTTTTTGCGCAAAAACGAAATAACAAGATTGACAGTTTAATCTCATCATAACGTATATTTCATGCACATTTAAGCGGCCGTGGCGCAATGGATAAGGCATCGGTCTTACGATCGAGACGTCGTGGGTTCGAATCCTGGCCATTACACCACGGACGTGAACTTCCTCCTAACACAAGCAAATTAAGCTTAGCTGGAGGGGGTTAACAAGAATACTAGTAATTTGTATTTGCAAATTACTAGTAAGCTTTTTTTAAAAAAAAAAAAAATAATACAAAATAAAGTGAATTGGCTAGGTAAACATAAAGTTATATCACGTTGACGGAACACACTGAGTTTTAGTCCAAAACTACCTAACTCTAACTTCTAACTCAGACATAACCAGCGACTCTGCCCGGGTCGATTGTATGCGGTATTCACAGTATAAAAAAAGTAAACAAGGTCGCGGATTTAACACACGCGAGACGTTTCCTACGGGTTTCCTATTATTCAACTGCAGTTGTAAAATCTCGACATTTGACGGTAGATATCAGTCAAAAGCTTTTAGAATAAATAGGATATGAGTTTTGAAATCTAAAAGACCGTCGCCTCCGTCTCGATAGAGTCGGGCTTGAATCTGATAAAAGATATATTGGCACTTTGAGTTCAGCTCCGTCGTATCTAAAACTGATTTGTTTATCAAACGTATATTTTATTCTTCTGCCCTGATCTTTGCCGATTCGATGTGAATTTTTGAGGCAGGTCAGAATGTTTTCTAGAACTTTTGTAAGGGTTTAGTTACTAAATCTTTACCTTTAGCTCACAGATATAGGTCAAGATATCTATGAGCTCATACATAATACAATTCTGTTCAATTAGGGTTCCGTAGTACCTGCAAGGAACCCTTATAGTTTCGCCATGTCTAACTGTCCGAAGCAGAGCGTCGAAACCGTTATTTCTAGAAAGTTTAATTTTGCGGGAATATGTTAACTGACTTTCGGCTATATCCCATACATGTAAAGTGAGGTGATTTTTATTGCTCTCGTTTACCCCTTATATTAGTGTGGGGTATCGTTTGATATGTCTTTTAAAAACATTGCGAAAATGTAAAGTCAGTTTTTTGTTTTAGAGATCCGCTTGCGAGGTAATTAACTTTAAAGACCAAATTTTTGTTTGAATAGGAGTAGGACGTTCCTCTGTCCTCCCCCTCTAAAAGCTAGCCGCTGGCTCAAAAAATCTGAAAATAATCATGGTGATAGATACCTGGGTGTCAATGACATCGTGATGAAGTCGCTTACCAGTGATTCAGTACCGATTCTGTGGTCCCGGGTGCATCAAAGGTAACATCCAAAACTAGTCTCCTGTTATAAATTGAGCAGTAAAATTGAATCCTTTAGGCGTCAGATATTGGAGTACGTTCAATCTCCTGATATATCGGAATCCGTGCGATGCGGTGCCGAATCATTTATGTCACTCGGAGCCATCGCAACCCGAATTGAAAGGTTTTTACTGTTTTCCACGGATCTGGACAGTTTAAGGCTCAAAAGTTTTCAGCACATACTAAATTCTTGCAGTTTAACCTACCTTTTTCGGTAAGCCTTTAACGGAAAATCCGGCAGTTTGAATTTTAGACAACCATGCAGAGGTGTTACTGCTTTTGGTCTGAACCTGAGAACCTAGTTTGGAGCTATAAATAACCGGCCAAGTGCGTGTCGGGCCACGCGCAATCGGGTTCCGTAGTCATTACAACATATTTAGACTAATAGGGATTTATTATCTGTATTAAACAAGTAACAACTTTATGCAAGTCATATTTTCAAAGGTTATGTACGAATTACTCTACGTAACTGCATTTTACAATTTCGGGATCTATTGCTCTTGAACTAACAAAGTTAGTCTCTATAGTTTTACTTTGAAGATTAAAGATGATTTGTTTCAGATGTTTGATTAGCAATTTATTTTATTAGCAATTTTATTCTACCACTTTCTAGACATAGTTAACATATCTATGCAATATTCCAGCATTTAGCACATTTTTGTCTATCCAATTAATAAGATATTTATAAGTTGTGTACTGGAACACTAAACAAGAACGTTTTAACGAAGCAAAAAATATCGAAATTTAAAAAAGAACACTCGAGAGACTCGATATAGACGGGACTGGAAATAATTGCGTCGAGTAACTGAAGACTATTATTGATCTTATAGACTGCAAAAGCTCCCCAATTAATGTTGAAATGAATTACTTTAAATTAAAATGGTCTAGATTCTAGATACAACCCAAAATCACCATTCCCAAGGAGTATAAAACAGGTAGGCAACAACATAAAATGCCAAGTGCGATTTTGCACACCTCTTTCGCGCCTTTGATATTCATATACTTGGAAATACATGCTTACGAAGTTAGTGTACTTGCCCTTTCTGATAGACGTCAGTTTATTAATGCCGTGTAGTACATCATATACATATACAGGATATGACATTTATTAAATCCACTGATTCTAGACGTGGTCAATCTGTACGTTAGTCTAAAGTTTAAATAAAACGATTCATCCCTCTAATATTCAATGAGTGGCCCAACACGGTGTTTGCATAATCCAAAATGTACATTTATGTCGTATCGACAAACATCAGTCGTGGCTCTCCCAGTAGAATTCGATGGAAATCCCTCCATTTGCTGTGACGGGATAAGAATTATTGATGAACTTGCACTCTATTTGCGCATTCAATAATAATGAAACTACTGCAAAACAGTTTATTTTAGTCGTTTCATTGTCTGATTTATCTTATTGAATTCCAATTAATTTAGAGTTCACAAAAATCTACTGCGATATTAATGTTATCACTAAAATAGTAAACCATTGACAGCGACATTAAAATTGCTACTATCTGCCGTACTTGCCGTAGTTTAAAATGGCTTTATTTGCAAATCCTCCCGCCTATAAAAGAGTCAAAATTACCCGGCTAAGTTTCAATTAATTTCCAGTTCCGTTAAAACAGAAGTTTTAAACAAAAGCGGCCTTACTTAGTCGCCTCGACACTTCAGATGCACAATTTATTCATACACCATCAACGCGCAAGCTGAATGGAGTGGCTTCTTTGCCAATCGAGATCCCGTTTAAATCTGTAATAAAAGTCCCTGAAAAGTACTGGCAACTAGAAACTGATGCTGTCTAAAATAGAACTAAATAGATAACCATGGCTCCTGTCGATTTAATTATTTTGGGCACCAGGGGTCTCGCTGGATTTCCTAATTAAAAATTGCAAGTCAAGCAAATAGTCATTTTTTTTTTACTTCAACTTTGTGATTGAAAAAAAAACGGAATTTTCGGAATCCGTTACGTTACCTTCTACTGAAACGTATATTTGAAATAATCTTCTAGTAAAAGAATGGAATCAAGTCAAATTTTCTTTTTGAAGACCTAAGTATTTTGGCGTACGTCTAATTATCTCAGATGCTTAGATGTCAACAATTTGAACTGAAAAGACGTTTAAGAAGTTATTTAAAGATATCCGAGTACTTGCTAAAAACAATTAAGATTTCAATAATATACGCGGTGCTGTTTAGGTATATATAATTTCACCATTAACATTTTAATCTTTGATGCCGACCATACCTACTTTAAGAATAGATAGGCACATTCCCTAATCCCAAGTTCCTATATTTAAGGTAACTTTTGTTCTCTTTCGTTATCAGAGCCTCGATAATTCATCTTCTTTCTACCCCCTCCGGGAACGTCATAAAGCTAAATGGGAGTTTAATGTATCTCACCTCAGGTGATGCCAGCATTTGCATTATTCATGGCTCCATCCACATTGATGGATTTTCGTTCAGATTACTTTAAAAACCAAAAGCTTTACCATTGATGAGTGTTCAAGATGAAATCAAATATTGGATAGCCATTATTAGATTTATTTGGTTCTGCGAAAGCTTCTCGTTTTGATGTCACTAGATATTCACATAATTCAAAGGCTTCATTCATATCAGTATCAAAACCTGTCAAGTTATCGTATAAGATATTGCCCTGATATTGATCAGCTGTAATCGTATCCTGTAAATGAAAGCTAATGCGTGTTTGATGGATGAGCTTTATCGTATACAGTCAATCAATATCATGATATAATGACAATACGTGTGCGCCATTTGTCATAATTCATGTGTAATGTGGTGACGTCATCATAAGAGGACGTGATTCAGGTTACGTGTAATTTGATGGCTTTGTGTGATCGATGTGTATTGTCCGTGAGCGATGATCGTGGATTATTATCTAATGTTGGTACACAATGGTACCTACTACGTGTTTCAATGGAGTTTGGTCTGTTGAATTGAACAATTTGAAAGTAATACGGTCCTTTGTATTGTTGCAGATTCAAGAAATATAGTGTTCACTATAGTTAGTCAGTCAGAGCCGTACCATGCGAGCGTGGCGAGGCGGCTCAAACAGGATATTGAAAAACAAGTGTTAGAGTTGGAGAATGTAAGTTTTACATGAAATTACATAGCACAAAAGTATCCGACTAGGCTCATCCAGTTGCAGAAGAATGCAGTAAAGGCGATCCCAAATATTTTCTTCCAAGTCACTGGAAGTGATTAGATTGATTGTATATTATAAACTCATTGTTTTCTTACCAATTGCCTGCTTACAACTTCTCAAGATCATCGTCCTTTTCTCTCTTGTAGATGTATCCAAAAGTCCACATAACTCACGAAGAGTTTTCTGTGGCGGGTGCGTGGACAATTCTACCGCTGCTGTCACCATTGATATCCAAGTACAAAGCCAGTAACGTGAGATGGGTGCTATTCCTGGAGACGCACACTGCTCTCAGGTGTGATAAGCTCATTGAGGCTTTGGCTGCTGCTGATAAACAAGAGGTAGCTATTCTTTATCTTCTGGAAAAGTAGATATGTCTAAGTGGTTTACTACTTGCGTGTCAGTCACTATAGTGGCCTGAAAGCAGTATCCAGAAGTTCACATAACTGAACGAACCTACCGCCTCTTAAGCTTTTTGGTTAGATCAGCATTACCGTTCGTACTATTATTAGAAGCACATCAAAATTTGTCATGCATTACACTGGTTCTTTACAAGATATCCTTCTTCCCAGGATGTACAATGGATTGGCTACCCTCTAAGTGACGAAGAACCCACGATAATTCACCACTTTACCTTCTACGATGACTTGGAAGACGAGGGTGGATTTATGTATCCTAACTTCGCAAGTGGGTTCGCCATGAGAATAGAACTCATGGACAAGTAAGTGTAACTTTATCTTTGTTTCTATCCTAATACATGTCACACTGCATATATTATGATGGACGTATGGTTTTTCTATGCAAGTTGGATGCAAAATATCAACATTTTTTTCAATCACAGATTACTACATGTGGTCATTAATAATTTCAACCGGTTAAAACCTTATGATGCGTATCGCCCCGTCGCATCATCCCTGTATACTACTTTGATGTGAAAAAACTTGTGTATTTATAGTTATACACAGAATATAATTAATTAACGCCAACTGGCTGGTGGGAAGGTGCTTTTAGTACTGGAAATACAGAAGGTAGCATAGCCAGACAGTTTCTATTGTTCAACATTTCCTTTTAGTTAAATTTGATATTTGCAGTATAATAAATACTTTTGCTCTCCAGGTGGCGACAATCATCTACCTTATATAGTATTATCTTATGAAGAATTTGGGACAAATTGTTCTGTGACTTTAATAAAAAAAAAAAAAAAAAAAAATTATTAAGTGCCAAGATGTTTACATTTTCTTTACATTCTAACTATATTAATATAAATGACAGGTCTTTGTATTGTAAAGAAGTTTGCAATCGACTAAAAAACTCCTGCACTAGGCTTGGCCTGTCCTGCAGGAGGTTTTTGTGATGAATATAACATGTTAGAAATGGCGGTAATTTTAGTAAGTTTAATACATATTTAGCTAAAAAATAATAATAATAACATCTAAATTCTAAATTAATGAGATCGGGGTAACAATATTTTACTTAATTTTGACTTATGACTATTACTATTTAAGCTATTACATTCTTAATTCTATTCTTTTGATAAAATCTTCTGTATAGTCATAATTCCAGAGAAGCAGTATATTTTGAACTTTTCGTTTACATTGGTGGTATGACAGTTCGGAAAGAGGACATAATTTATACATATTATTATAGACGAAAGGTTTCATATACGCACAAAAGCGTTTTGCGAAGACAGTTTTTATGGATGGAAGTGTAAGATGAAAGTGACGCCTTCTGATCATATCTTCATATCTTTATCCATTATTTCAGATTGTTATACCAAATAGAAAGTGGTCAGCGGAAGCTAGAAGCAGACTTTTCAATAGACCCAGCATTTGAGCTAGCACAACTAGTGTATGGGGACGGCAGTGTCGCAGGCCCTTTACTGACTCCAGATCTTAGCTTCTGTATAGTGTCGGGGGATAACTGCGCCACGTATCCGAGGCAGTTTGATATATGTGTGAGTATTTTTTTTAAACTACGATCGCACTAGGAATTACTCCTGTATCGCAGGGGTGTTCACAAACATACATTACACACACACAAAGTACACCCAGAGTGAGAACAAATCTTTGCGAATGACACTAGGCTTTGTCCCATGCGTAGTTGAAAGCGGCAAGGCGACCGCTTTAATCAGTACACCAACCGTGCACTCGACTCGATTATTGGACCATAGATGGCTACTATTACGCCAAGGACTCTAAAAGAATTTGTTAAAGATACTGCTTAAATCATGTGTTTTTATTTGATCATCATAGCCAGATAGTTGCTGCTATTATAATATGATTGTATCACGTATTGTAATAGAAATCCAAATGAACCATTGTCTTCCTAGACAATATGGAAGGTACACTTTACTGTTTTAAAACTAATCTTTACAAGTATTGATAAGTTATATGAGATCAGTTTCGAAGTATATAATTTTCGAATATATATTTTAGTCGGAAATAGAAATGACCTCAGTTGCTGCAGGTCGATTTTCCTATCAAAATGTATTTATTTCTTCAGTGTATATGTTTTTTTTTTGTACAATAACAAGCTACTAAGGAGTCTGTAACGTTAAGTATTTTCACGCTCACATTATCGGCAGGGCAGTGCCATACCCGAAGAGACCATATTCTTCGCCGTGAAGACTTGGAGTGGGTTCCACTCTTCCAGAGCAAAGGTCGTCAAAAAGACGTGGGGCAAACACGTCACCAATCTGCTGTTCTTTAGTGATGCTGATGGTGAGTTTGTTGAAAATAACACAATTACAGTTCGACTAAATCATACTTTATTGTTGGTTGTGATTTTTGTACTCGTCAATGCGTAAATGATGTTATGATGATTATATCAATTAGTATCGATTCTAAATAACGCTGATGACTTACAACACATAGTAATGGAGACGTACTTAACATGTTAGTGTTAGAATTTCCATGCAAAACTTGCATCATGTAAATGAGCGTCTAGTGAGAGCATTTTTGTATTGATCATACTCAATCAGATTCCTCTAAAAAAATACAAAAATACTTAAATAAATAAATAAAAATTACAAAACATACACACAACACCACCTAGTCCCAAACCAAGCTTGCACTATGGATACTAGGATATCTGATACTAATACATATATACTTTTCTTTTGTAAATACATACATACTTATAGTCCAAAACAAACGTAAATGTGCATGCACACAAAGATTTGTCTTAAGCGGGAATCGAACCCGCGACCTCAGCGTAACAGGCAGGTACACTTCTCACTCCGCCTTTGCGTCTTGTTTCAAAATAAACCATGCAGAGTCGAGAGATAAGTTGTAAATCACTCCGTACAGTAAAAGTGTTTAGATCCATGTCGTTTTATCTGGAATCGTTCCAAGTGGAGCTTACGCCACTAAACTTCTACTCACATTAGAAGATGCATGTAGCGTTAGCGGTCTGGCGTTGAGCTTTTTATCATTCGCTAAATTGTCCCCGCGACTAAAGAATAACGTGAAAAATGTGTTGCTTCGTCGACAACAGAGATCTTTTAAAACTTTTATACAAAATGGGTAATGTCCGAGATTTACTACTGAACAGAAACTGAAAAACTTATTTAGATTACTGAATTTTAATTTTTTAGAATGAGGTTTAAATTAGCTTCAGTTATCTTAGTGACGACTTGTTGTAATGTGATTGACGTGTATAATATTGTAGGTATAGAAACTACTAGGTCGGGTAGAATTTTAAAATAATGAATAAGTATCAATTTAATTCCATAGAAATATTTAACTTTATTTTTGTCTCCATAACCATCTTTAGCCATTGTGTTTTGGTTGCTATAACTTACACATTTAATTATTGTCAAAAACAAACGAATGTTGTATGACTTATTGTAAAGATGGTGCACATGAGTGTCTCACCAGCTCTTCTCATGATGCAATATCCATCCGAGCTGGTACTTGAATTGATTTTAATTCAAATTTCAATGCAAAATTCAATGCAAATTCTAATGCAAAAAATAATTATATTTTAATTTTATATATTTTGTATTTTGATGTTTGTTTGACATTTTTAAGCGCGCTTTGGGCCCATGGAAGTAAAAGATTTGATATCTGAAAAATTAAATGATTGATTTTTAATTATATTCATATGTGACAATTTTTTAGCTAAACTATTATTTTTATCAGGTGCAGCGATTGTTTCCCTAGAAATAAGCGTCACTAGTTTCTATAGCTTTATTTAGATACGTCATAAGATTTTCAGTGTTTGATATTAGTAGCTACGAATTATGGATAAAAATACTTGTTTTACTTATTTTGTAGACCCACACCTGCCAGCGGTGAACACAGGTATACCAAACAGCAAAACGGGTCATTGCACAAAAACTGTGACGATATTGCAACAGGCACTGAGGAGGATCAAGGACAAACCTCATATCAAATGGATCTTTTTAGCTGACGATGATACTATTTTAGGGTAAGTCTAAGTACTGGATGGATCATAATTATCAATCAGCTAAATATTCCAAACTGTATTGCTTCTGGTCGCTGCTAATAGCGACATCTGGCGAAGTCTACGCATTTGTATCTTTTGACACAAATGCGTAGACTTCGATAAAATAATGGAATAAGTACTGTTCTTGATTAACTTTTAAACTTACGCGTTGCATGATTAAGTTTAATCTAACGGGAATTTAAGCGATCATGCATTATTTACCTTTTAGGCTTGACGTTTCGGCAGACAGATTACACTGGCCGTGGTCGCAAGGTGACGACTGGTGGTGCTAGCGGCTAATGCATGATCGCGTTAATTCCCGTTAGATAATATTCACGGTTTTTCTTTTTGAAAATTGCTAATGTAAAACATGAATTTCTTCTCCTTAGATTTTGTTGATTGAGTTATGATTTAAGAGTTGCATTGTTTTTTGATTTAGGGTCCAAAGATTGTGTGAGGTTCTGAGTTGTTACCGTGGAGGTGATGACGTCAGTGTCCTAGGGGAAAGATACGGATATGGTTATGGGAAGAAAGAAACCGCATCTAAAGGTACCCTCGTTGTCTATTATACTTTTTTTTTTTAGCAAGCAATTTGCAAACCCAAATTACTATTGTTCTTGTTAACCACCTCCAGTTAAGCTTAATAGCTTGTGTTAAGAGAAATTTCGCGTCCGTGGTGCAATGGCCAGGATTCGAACGCACGAACTCTTGATCGTATGAACGATGCCTTATCCGTTGCGCCACGGCCGCTTATATAAATTTTACATTATTATTACCTATACCAAAATTTTTTTGTGTGACGACCGGATGGTGGAGTGGGTAGTGTACCTGCCTGCGACGCTGAGGTCGCTGGTTCGATTCCCGCTTAAGACAAATCTTTGTGTGCATGAACATGGGGGTTTGTCTTAGTCTGGGTGTTTCTATGTATAATAAGTATCATGTATTATAAAAGAAAAGTATATATGTATTAGTATTAGTTATTCTAGTACCCATAATACAAGCTCTGCTTAGTTTGGGACTAGATGGCGTTATGTGTAAGATATGAGATATTTTTACCATTCATGTTTTGTTAGGCTATGACTACATAACCGGTGGTGGCGGTACAGCTTTAAGCATCGGCGCAGCGCGTCTGCTGTCGGCATGCGCGTGCGCCGGTATCTCCGCGCCTGATGACATGACGCTTGGAGCGTGCGCCAGGTTCAGAATCAACCTCACAATGACGCACTCACCTTTGTTCCATCAGGTAAGTTATTTCTTATAAGTTATATTTTCATGAACATCATCGCCTTTCCCTATCCCATGACGGTCTTTGCGACAATTTACGCTACTTCGGCAAAAGGTCTCACCACTAATACTGACCTATAGTACTCGCTGTATCATGATTGTATGCTTATGTCAAAGGCACGCATGCGCCCTGTACGTATGAGAATCTAAGCGAACTGACACAGGTTTCTAGACCTGACGCGTCAATGCTGCCGCGTAGTGGTCGTCATTTAAGAAAACCCTTATTGGCTTCGAAATCGATGATACATGCTTTATCCTTCTATACTATCCTATTCTCAGCACATTCTAGCCTTGTCTTCTTTCAGACAATTTATCGATTCATCTTTTTTTTTCTTTGGTATTATATGGCAATCGGTATTTAATGGATAATCCATTTAAAGTGTATATAATACTATAATATAACGATACGAACATATTATCAGATTAATAAAAAAAACCCTTTTATCTCCTAAAATTATTTATTAAAAAATCTGATATTTAAAAAGATTCATCGCAACAAGAAGCTTATTATTGCACTGCATGTTTTTTCATCGCATAGATATGTAAGTCATTAATTTAATTACCTACAATTATTTTATTTTTACTTTTTATCGATTTCAAATAATATCATAGTGGTGGAGATTTTCCGTTTTAGTATAATATTTATTAAAACAGTAATTTGAAATCAAGCATGTTTTATTTTATTTTAAATTTTCCCAAATTGTATTTTTCTAGGCTCGTCCACAAGACTACGCCCGCGAAGTTTTAGCGCGGGACAGACCGCTATCATTCCACCGTCATTCCTCGCCCGAACCAAGCAGGGTATACGCCACGTGGTTTCAGCACGACGACCTCGCGCTTAAACGTGCTAGGAAAGATGAACTGTAATTTAATGTATAGCCCCAATTTCATAGGTGTTAGATACAGATAAGAATGGCAGAATAAGGAGAAATGAAAGTGATAACCATGTTCTTTTTTAAGTGTAAATTGAGTCACTTTTAAATTCGGTCAGGTTATATTTTATGGAACGGATAAGAACTATCCGGAATCTTTGAAACTGGCCTTTAGTAAGGAGAATTAAATATAATATTGTTTCCCCGTCATTCATCTCCAGAACCGAGCATAGAATATGCTACGTGGTTTCAGCACGATGAACTCGGGCTTAAACGTGCTAGGAAAGTCGAAATGCAACTTAGTGTATGTGGCGACATCTAGTGACGCAAGAGAAATTAAAAAGTACTGAGATGCTGATCAGAGAACATTGTCGTTTTTCTGCTGTTTCTCTCCAAAAACAACTGAAACTACTGTAAGTTCCTTCGCGCACGGAGCGACTCGGTTTGTTACCATAGCTGCGTCATTTGTGAGATGTTGCCACAAAGATAACGTGAAGAGACGTGATATTTACTTTTAACAGTGGACAGAATATGGTGTGATAGTCGCTAATCACAATTACAATTATCAAAGTCTAACGGCCTTATTCATAATCACATTATAAAGTCTTATTTAGGTTTTAAGAAAGTAACTAAACACGTTTTAGCTAAAATTGGTATTCGATTTTGGGTTTTAAATTGTTAAAAATTATTTAAAACACATTTAGTGCCATTTAAATATATAAGCATTTATTATATGTAATATTGTTATACAGTGTATTTCTTAATAATTTCGTGAGCATATTTTGAATTGTGTTTATCCTACGTTAATGCATTTATTTTAGAGATATAAATATCTAAGTCTTAGTGACTGTAGGTGTACTATCATGCATTTTATTTTTCATTTAATAAAGAAAACCATTTATTAAGGTATTGAATTTTATCAAATATATTTGTATTATTTCTCGAATAGTTAAAAATATATGTATAGTTTTACTTTAAATGTTATTATCTTTATTGCTCTCTATTAAAATATTATTATTATGTGTATAAAATATTATGTTATAAAGCGCTTCTTTATATGAATAAAAAAAGTCATGCAAAATATATCTTAGATCAATAACAAAAAATCACAAATTATAATTGTAGTTATTTTATTATGTTATAGTTATATAAATTGTTAGTTCCGTTCAGTATTGTTATAATTATGCTAAGATCAAACTAACATATCAGTTATGTATACAAGGAATAAAGTTATGTATTTTTATACATATTTGTTTTATTTTCCTTTCCACGTATTAAAATTCATCACATTTTGTTTACACATTTTTTACAAAACTCACGTTTTGGTATAATGATATTTTGCTAGCAACTGTCTAGTAAAATAAAGAATTTACCCTCAACAAAATATGTCAACAATGGCGAAGTTTATTGTCAAATGGTGGTGCCATTTGACAATTTGACAAGCATGCTCATTACATTGCACGAGCGACAGCTGGTGGCTTAGTTTGATTCCCGACTAATCAGATCTGCCCTCTTCGACTTACGTCTGAGCAACATCAGGTATCCTCGTTTTTAGTAATCTCATCCATTAAGTTGGTTTGTGTTTCAAATAATACCTACACATACAAGCTACTACTTCATAATCCAAATATTTGCTACTTAACCAATTCCCTTTAAACTTTCTAAGTTACTTTTCCAATGAGCAGTAATTAATAATGCCCTTGTCTTAGCTAATGGACGCATTCATCGCGATGACTGGCGCTGAGTTACACGAGTCATGTTACTTAATAAACAACCGTCATACCCGGGAACGCACCGTCATTCTCGGGAATTATTGAAGGATATTCACGAAAATAATTCATCTTTGATATTAGATAAGAGCTACTTATTTATACTCGG
Organism: Hypena proboscidalis; assembly: GCA_905147285.1. Classification (NCBI taxonomy): domain Eukaryota; kingdom Metazoa; phylum Arthropoda; class Insecta; order Lepidoptera; family Erebidae; genus Hypena; species Hypena proboscidalis. The sequence continues at coordinate 20,723,176 of LR990136.1, read as the reverse complement.
AGTACATGACTTACTTACTTGACTTAAGGTCCTGTGTCCCCTAGATGGGGCAGAGGGCATCCACAGTGCGCCGCCATCCCGCTCGGTCTTGAGCTTCGCGTTTTATTTCGCTCCAGGGTACATAATCTTAATCAAAGTATTTAAATTACATTCTATTTTCTGACGATAACGAATGGCAAATGTTAATGACTGGTGACAAATGACAACGCAAGATTAATGACGTATTATGAATGATGAATGATAAATGACAAATGACATATTATTTAATACGAATGTTAAGTAACGAATCATTAATGATAAATGACTACAGACTAATGACGAACTACAAATGTTAATAAATGACGAATGCCAAAAGACATTTTATTTCATGATTTTTTATAGGTTTCTATCCTAGAATGGTCGTATAGTTATCGTATATTATTTATTAGTCAAATTAATGGCCCTTTTACTCGCAAATTTTATCTCATTATCATTAAATTAAAAATGAAATCTCTAAATACCATTTCGTGTCGCTAATGTAAAGTAGGTCCCTAACTTAGTCAAAACAGTATTCTAGTTTTGAGTAGTTTCCGTTCTCAATAGTCAAACAAAATTATCAAAGTTAGGAGAAAGCGGACTAGAGCCAAATCAACTAGTCCCGAATGAAATCAACCAGTGATTTAATTAAATCCGCCAATAACTGGATTACTCTGGTTTAAAGCGGTTCTTCCCAAATAAATGTCTCCAATTGTATTGTTGTTTACAAGGATAATTCATTTATTCATTGCTTAAGATTTATTAGTTGTTATTTTGTAAATTGGCTGATTGGAAGGCTGAAGGAATGACTCAGAACAACTGATTTGTAGATAGAAGCTATTTTAACACGCTTATATTAGCTTCACCTGTATGTATGTACTTATATGTATGTAACCGACTCCTTTGGACTCGATTTTGACCCACTTTAAACGGACAGATTCCATAAAAATTTTGCACACCTGTCAAAGATCGATGACAATGCAATAATTCGATAAAAAAAATTTAAAAAAAAACGCTCTTATAAATAAACCAAACTAAAAAGTAGAAAATAAATAATAGTTTAAAAAAACTAAAAAACATGTTCATTACCATTTTGATGATTGAAAATGGTAATGAACAAAAAATACTAGTATTATTGTGAAAAAGCGTGGAGCGCTCTGTGCCATATTTTTCGTCTATCGAGCAACCCACGCCTTTTCACAATAATATTAGTATTTTTTGTTCATTACCAATTTTAGCTTATATTAGGAATTATTTTTCACTTTTTAGTTAGAAGTACTTTAAAAGCGTGTTTTTTAGTTTTTAAACTATTATTTATTGATTGTGGGATTTTAATTAAATGACATACGAAAATTACTTTTAAAATATGCCATGGAGTGCATTTTATTTAGTCTATGGGAGTGCATTATTAAAAAAAAACGTTGTTTTCTATAATTTGTATGATACAATCATACAAATTGTAATTTAGTTATGGTGGATGACCTTTCACCGCAAGGTCTCGGGTTCGATCCCCTGGTCGGGCAAAAGTGTTATTTGGTATTGTTTCGTCAGGAAATTCTCAATTGCAGCTCAGAGTTGAAATTGTGCACAGTGAATAAACATAACAGGTGAAGTGTGGGTATTATACACCTCTGCCACACCCTTCTGGGTAATAAAAGGTAGATACTATCTATGTTAGTAGAGCTCTTGTGAATGAGCTCGAGGGCGGCAGCACCACCGTCTCACCTTTAACCTGCCGCCAAATAGTAGTGCTTCCATTACTGTGTGCCGGTTTGGTGGTGAGATCAGGCCCTGAAATTACTGGCACATGAGGCATAACACCGTAGTCCTCAGCTGCAGCGATGCATCCATAATCTGCTTTTGTGGATTGTTGATGTCCTTGGGCTGTACTCCACTTACCATCAGGTGGACAACACGTTCGTTCGCTGTGGGGTAGTATAAAAAAATAAAATGTAAATTCGTTACTTCTAGAAAATCAGGGTTGAAATATTTTAAATACTAATCGATCTCACTACGGTTTTATGAAGCAGTTGATGTTTTTATGAAAAACAATCACGAACCAACAACTTCGATGTCTTCATTATTGCATGCATTTTGCAGCTACGGTATATTAAAGTGTAGCAAAGAATGCAGATGCAGCCAACCGCAGCCTGTATCTGACTTTTAATGAAGCGTGTTGGAATTATTAGAGGTTTTCTCTTCCGCTGACTAGAAAAGTGGCAAATTGTTTTCTTTTAAAATGGTTTTTAAAGAGGATTGATAAAGAAGGGTTTATTTTAGGAGTATTTATGTGTGGAGTGAATATTCTTAAATGTATTAGTATTTTTTTCTCGAAATGGTTTTGAGTGTTAAGTTAAGGTATCGATCTTACAATCGGGAGGTCGTGGGTTCGAATTCAGGCCATCACAGCACGGACGAGAACTTCCCCCTTACACAAGCGAATTAAGCTTTGCTGGAGGGGGTTAATAAGAATACTAGTAATTTGTTTTTGCAAATTAACAGAAAGCTATTTAAAAAAAATGCGTCATTGTTATTATATTATTATGTACTATAATGTACGTATTTTTGTCAGTAAACATACCAACTAATTAACAAAAGATTGTACGTTGCAGGAGAGACGTAGACCAGCTACGTATTTCATAAAAGATATTTTGCCGAAATTAATTAAATACTGAACCAGTCTACATTCTCGAGCTGCAATAGTTTAATTCAGTTCTATTCGTTTTATGCACAGTCACGTTTGTATGAATTTTTAGATGAATTAAAGCGCACACAAACGTGACTGCAAGATCTACAATCAATACTATTTCTACGAAGACAATACATTTATAATGGCTTCAGAATTGAGGATGCGCTCAAGCGGTCTTCTGCACAGGTCAGAATTAAATTTAATTCTAATCAAATTGATTAAAATGAACACGGACAATTTGTAAATTATCGCCAGTATTTTGATATGTACTTTAATTTCTATTTTATTGTTCACCTCTGATTAAGATTTAAGTATTGAAGTAAGGACAAGAAGACGTTGCCATCAAAACTTTAATGGGCATGCAGTATCACTGAAAAACTCCTTTAAAACTTGGTCTTTCAGCATTTTTACTCTCAATTTTTTTAACATGATAACACTTTATTTAAATTTTTATTAACAATAAAAGAACTCTAAAATGAGTATGTTGCGTACACGTTTTGTATCGTATATGGTTAATGAACACTCGTAAATGCGAGGTAGCTCTTTGAGAAATGCAAATAAAACGTTGGTTTTGTACCAAATCGTAAATCAAGGCATTCGCGTAAAAGCCTCCAGTACACAATGGAAGTATTGCCGCAGACTATTCTAAGATACTTCGTGGTAAATTGAGTGCAGATAAATAAGATATTGGTTCTGAGATTGAGTGGGTAGAATTTTATTGTGCGTTTTTCACGATATGATCATAAATGTAAGCGGTGGATGCGACATGAAGCTTATGAATCTGTGTCTTCACTCAGATTCTGAATTTGGTCAGTCTATATTTGCGCCGGTTACAAATAAAGTTGTCCGAGTGTTTCCGCATGAGTACAACTTGGATCTCTTCGAAGCAAGAGTTAATAGGTACCTTATTATTATTATTATTGTTGGGACGAGGCTTTGGGTGTTCACGTCGACCTCCGTGGGTCTATTGTGATTGTAGCCAGGTAGTTGTGTAGGTATCTTAATAGGTAACCGTGCTCCACCGTAGACCGCATCATCACCTACCATCAGGTGTGGCAAACGCGTGCCTATCGATCATAAAAAAAAAGTTACGATAAAATATTTTCACCTGAGAAAAAAAACCAAAAGGACTAGCCATTATTGACGAGCGCCCCCCGCTGCTAAATGTGAAAGAGCGCCGCTGTTTTCTTTCTCGTCATCTAAAAATAGTTGTCAAATCATAGATACGCGGCACAATCTTTTCCCCCTCGCTCCCCCTCGAGTTTTGGCAGATTTATTTGCATAGATATTTATTTTCTTTTCCTGGGAGAATATTAATTACGTGCTCTTTGATTTTCACAGTTTGAACAATGAGATAATTCATTTGTTCAGATAGGATCCAGGTGGCAATTAACACTGACCACGTCTTGAATCAGTGGTTTCAATTAATGCCGCATCTAACTTGTATATTGTAATTTCATATAGATCGTAGAAAATGTGTATTTCTTTTATATTTCAACCAATCATAGGCCTTCTGAAACAATCATTGTTATTTTTTGGACAACATTAATTAAAATGAACAACATTTCCATTTATTTTGATTAATAATTTTATGCCTATTATAATGCAGCCGTAAATAATGGATCGTCTTTGTTGATTAAAAATTATTATTATTTTATAACTGTCTCGATGGTCTAGTGGTTAGTGTGTGCGCTTCCCACCTCAAGGTTTTGGGTTCGGTACCCAGGTCGGTCAAAGTGTTATTTGGGAACTTTTTTTTTGCCCCTTAGGGAGAGAATTTCCAGAAATCCCTTCTTAGTGCACGCCTACGTCATGCAAGGAAGCTTTGTAGAAAATTTCAAGATTTTAGGCCTAGTGGTTTAGGCCCTGCGTTGATGAATCATTCAGTCGGGATATAAGTATAGAAGATAACATTACGGAGTTCTGTAGCATTGCGTCTCAGCATCGTCCGGAGCGCGGTCCAATTTATTTTATGACCTTTTATATCGCACTGTTTCTTCAAACGTCCACTCGTAAACGCACGATCTCATTTCTGATATTTTTAAGCATTTGTTTTGATATAGATAGTCTTGTAATTTAAAAATCAAAAAGAAACGACTATAATTAAGAAAATTGCACAAAAATTAAAAATACTAAAGTCATATTCGACGTCTTGCTTCATCTGTGTACATATAACATAAAAGAAAACAGTTAATGGCCTTAAGGTGCCTATATTTAAATAATTATTCTCGTACTCCTAACCGTTGAAGAGTTGTACCTTTCAGAAATGCTGACTGCTAGATGCAAATATCCGAGTAGCTTTAGATAATATACGAAAAACAATATAGAACATTTGAGGGTTGCCTTCGATTTCTCTAGGATCCCATCATCAGAACGTGACGAAATGTGATGAAAATGAAATCACATGACAAGTATACTCTATGAGACAAAAAATAATTTCTTAAATCGGTCCAGGCGTCTTTGATTAATCGACGAACAAACATAAAAAAAAATACTATCAAATTGAGAAGCTACTTTTTTTTGTTAAGTCAAAAATAGTAATACCTTACCTTACTTACCACCCAAGTATTGTTAATCGATGAAGTTGCTTTCATGAAAGTGTTGCTTGTCTATAAACCGAATTGAAAGTCCTTTAAACTTAGGTATGCAGTGCAGTAGACTAACTATTCTTATAAAACGATAGGGTCGGATTTTGTGTATTTTCTATGATACAATTTTACCGTACCGCTTCCGTGCCGAGTTATCAAGAAACAGCCTTATAATAAATGCACTATATTGACTGACAGAATAATTGGTTCAATGCGACGACTGTCTTGTGAGACTTAAATAATAAGAATTTGGGGTTATACTCTGTACTCACACTTCATTTTTTTCTTTTAGCATAAAAAAAATTATATCACAACGAAATAAATAACCTACCTATATATCAAAATTGCCTAAATCGCTGATTCCAAAGACATTAATATCCGTAGCTTGCGCCTATATTGTGGTGCAATAAACAGCAATATTGTCAGAACAAGACCGTGTGGATGATCTACTTGTGGAGACGAGACCTGCATATTATATGCCGGGGGCAGTCTGTTACCTATCACTGATTTTTCTTCTAAGATGAATTTACAACCTTATTGCCGACAAATAAAAGCTATTATTCTAAAGCTTATGATGTCGAAAAGGCGGTTATAGTCGAAATAGAATTTTGGATGTGTTATGATAACATAACGCCGTGAAAATGAGACGTTTACGTAAATATCTTATGAGAATTTTCCTGTTACGATTTTATGGTGCTTTCAATGTCGAGCGGTCAAGGTATGGTGTAATCGAGGGTTATTGTCGTCTATTTACTATATAAATTGACGTAAATACGTTAATTTTATTTGCGAATGGTTTGGGGTGAATACAATTTGATTGGCTGTAAATTATAGGATGGCAACGAACTTGTTTATTATAAAGGTTTTTATGGTTATTTATTTTCTACAAGACAATGGTTTTAGTAGTAAATACGTCTTAGTTAAATTAGATAATGAAAGTAGACATACTACTAAAACAACTTAAAATTAAATTACAAAAAACACTTTTTCTACTTATCCTAAGATGTCTCATTGGCCCTAATGCTGGGCAAAGGTCTCCCCGATAAACGACCACGACTCCCTATTTAGGGCTTTCTCGTAAATTAACATGATTATTCTTTTGCACTATGTGTGCTATTTACAACTTAGGACATTTGATACGGTCTCTAGTTATCTCCGGTTCAGTAGACATCAAACTATTTCAACTACATACAAGTAACTGTGAAGTAGAAGCACTAACCGAACCGATAGTATTCAAGTTAATCCCCTTCACTCCAATAGTAGTAATACTGCACTGCCCGTACCCACAATCCTCCACTTGTTAAGTTAAGAGTAGTTTAGACAGTAGATCGGTAACTTGCACACGTATTAAACTTTACTAGTCTGTGAAGTCCTGTTTCTGTATCGTAGAGTCCGATTAATTGGCAAATGAAAATTCATTTTATACATTGTATACTAGCTTGCTGGCACTACATTGCTTGTAATGTACCTTGATAAAATATAGTCTATGTTACTTGGTAAAGACGTAGCTTTCTAATAGTGAAAAATTTTTACAATCGGTCCTGTATTTTTTTTAGTTAAACCGTAACAAAAATATAAAGTATACCCAAATTTATTAAAAATCAACCAAGAGCAATAAATCTGTACAGACCAATCCGCGCTTCCGATCAATCCGATTTACCGCTCGTGTGTATAAAAAATCGTTGTCGATTATCGTTTATGATTTTTGATACAGACTATATTTTAGTGGTTTTAATTGAAATTTGTAATGTCCGCTACACACTTTTCTATTTGATATAAACCTATCTACGTTAATTGATTGATTGTGTGTATTAAAATTCATAATATTTTTATAGTTCTAAGTTCATATTTTCAATAGACAATATTGATAACACACAAGTTGACGACATCCCGTAGCGGCACGGCCAGCAAAACAAAGGTATCGTCAGCAACATAGAGTTACCACGACCGGCGCCACGATACACCCGAACAGTATAAATCATATAACTTTAAAACTCGTCATAGTAATATAAAAACATATTGTGTGTTCGTGTATGCTACTTTCCTTCTTATTATGGGTTATTCACAAAATTTCGATCTATCCAAGTCGTTGAAGGCAATGTGCACATTAATATGTACAAAGTTATCGAAATTCGCTTCTATTGAATTGGTTATGATTATAAATTACTAGCTGACCCGGCGAACTTCGTACCGCCTTAGCGTAAATTTGATGCACTACTTTATTTTGTATAGCTGACCTATCTTATGTATGCGTACCTATTCAATTTGAACTGGAATCTATAATATCCTCCATATAAAAATGAATACCTATTTCCCTGGTCTCGTCATAACTGAGAAGGACTTTACTAATTTTATTAAATAAAAAACAAAACATATATTTTCATAATAGTGTTTATTCCGTAGGGTTCAATAATTTCACCTATATTTTTACAGAAAATTTATAAATATCATTTTTTTTTTTTTCGTAAGAACCTTGTACAGAGTATTAGAAAACTACAAAAAAAAAACCGGCCAAGTGCATGCCGGGCCACGCGCAATAGGGTTCCGTAGCTAGTCGTAACAACATTAAACGTACTGATTACCAAAAAATAGCCAAAATACCAACATTTTTTCGCCAGCAAAATTAACTTTGTTTTTCATAGTGTTTTATGGAATTTGTATCAATAACAAAGTTATAATTTGCGGTTGCTGAAAAAGTGCTATATCTCAAAAACTGCCGACTGTATCTCATTCAAAACAATTTTGGTTGAAAGTTTTTATTCAGATCTATAATATATATTTTTTTTAGATTTTTCACTCCTGTGGTTTAAAAGTTAGAGGGGGGGGGACACTCATTTTAGCACTTTGAAAGTGTCTATCTTTGGAACGATTGACATTGAAAAAAAATAGTTCTAGAAACCTCAATGTAATTTTTAAAGACCTATCTATAGACACCCCACACGTATAGGTAGAATGAAAAAAAAATAAAATGGTTTCAGTTCAATGTATTGCCCCCCTCTAATATTAATATTTATTTTTTTTTGTGTAAAAATTGTAAAGCAGTTAACAGAATACATCTACCTACTTATTTTCAATTGTGTAGTCCTAATAGTTTCGGAATAAAGTGGCTGTGACATACGGACGGACGGACAGACAGACAGACAGACAGACATGACGAATTTAAAAGGGTTCCGTTTTTTGCCATTCGGCTACGGAACCCTAAAAATCAGCCAAATCGGTCAAGCCGTTTTCATGCTATGTCGTGACAACGGAAAATGGGTTTCATTTTTATATATATAGATAATGTAAAAAATAAAAGTTCTTGAGTGGCGGCCACGAACCGGCAGGTGCAGCGTGGGTCTGGTTAAGATCGCCGGGAGCCGTTGGCTTCAGACGGCCCAAAACCGTGCGTTGTGGCGGAAATTAGGTGAGGCCTATGTCTAACAGTGGACGTCGTTGGGCTGAAATGATGATAATGATGATAAATTATAATGTAATTTTTTAAATTTATTAATCAACATTATTTAATACTAATAATTGATATACCTAACTTATCAATTTACATTATTTTATTATCTACCTGAAATAGTAACATATTATATATACTTCAGAATGTTAGTAATAAGTCATAATTAACAAACTAACAAAAACTATTTGTCTACCGAGGCAAAAGATAGTAAAACAATGTTTACTTCCCTAAATGACTACCATGTCGTACATATCACCTGTGCTATACAAATAAACTACTTAGAATTTTGAATTTTGAAATAATTTCATTGCCATGCGTTTATATCCAACACCACACTATATAAAATGCCATTCGTATTTGTATAAAAATCTGCAACAAACAGACACGGATAAATCCAATCACGGAATGAGACAATGCAATATGCACTCTGGCTGTTAACTGGGATGCCTCTAGTGATAGTCTGCTCTGGGCTCGATACGAATAACGTCGCAGAAAATACTGTTTAAAAGAGTAAACGCATTTTTACTGGCACCAAAAACATTTTCATGTAAAATGATGTCCAGACGAGACCTTATATGGCCTGCAGTGCCAAAAAGATATCAGATCTCATGTACAGCCAAGCTTCTAACTCTATATGGCCTTCCTTTACAAGCCCTAACTTCACAAACTCTTTACCTATCGGCCTTTTCGTTTTGTTACAGCAAAAACTACTGTATAGCAGAAGAGTATTTTTTTTTTACCTAATTATACACATGTAACGGTATCGAATCGGCCAAGCAACATATTTCGACTAAGGTGTTAAGTTTGTGAAGTAAGGGCTTGTATGGTAAGGGCATGTAGAGTTAGAAGCTTGGCTCTACATGAGATGTGATTAGTTTTTGTCACTGTAGGTCATATTAGATCTCATCTGGGCAATATTTTACATGCAAATGTTTTTGGCAGATAACTCTTACTTGGTTGTCGAAAAAAATACACAGTAACATTGTCATAATTGTGTTGCCGAAATTTAAAAATGTTGGATTCCCCAGCAATCCTTCTAAATAACTTTTATAATGTAGGTGTCATTATTAAAAGAAAATAATATGGAAATAGCTTATTTTTAATATCTCCCAGAAAGTATAGCTTAGCTCTAGCATTTGAGACTGTGTTAAATTAATATTCTTGACTCCTATTATACTGAATCTAAATCATTGAGTATATATTACATATATAACTGCCTCGTTGGTCTAGTGGTTAGCGTATGCGCCTCTCACCACGAGGTCTCGGGTTCGAATCCCGGGTCGGGAAAAGTGTTATTTGTAAACATCCCGTCAGGCAATTTACAATAGCAGCAAAGAGTTGGAATTGTGCCCGGTGGATGGCGATAGCACCTCTGCTACACCCTTCTAGGTAATATAGGCGTGATGATATGTTATGTTAAATCATTGAACTACCACTACTATAACGTCACTAGTAAATTTTTAGTTCACGTAACTTGATTAAGAATGCAAATTCCTGGTGCAAACTTTTTCAAAAGCATAGTTATGGCAGCGTTGAACATTTTCACGTGCGGTAGACGAAAGTTTCAGGTACTTGTGAATCGTGCTGATTTCATAAAATATAACATTTAAAAATACTAGACACCTTTATTTTACACCTCAGACGTGTCTTCTTCGAGGCGTGGCTCCTGCGAGTTGTTTACCTGAACAAAATATTTGAACAGCCAATCAAAATGCTTGATTTCGGATCACTTCTGTTAGAACTGAATGATATCGTTCAAATATAGGTCGTTTTACAACATGTTAGGCTTGCAGGAAACACGCCTTTACTGTGCCGCAAATCGTATGGTCTTGATAAAAGTATTTCATTTCAGAAGTCTTTTTTTGCTTCATTTCTGGGTTTCATTTTTAACGTCAAATGATTTGTCTACGTATACTAAAGCTGTAGAAATACGTGGGCAAAACGATTTCTGCAATCTTTAAGCAAAAATATTTGAATTGAATTGCACCAGCTAAAAAACATATAACTGTATTAAGAATAGAATAGAAAAAGAAAAATAAGTCTTATTTTCATTGAAACTTACATTCACTACGCATTTGTATACAAGCGACGTTTTTATACTAATTACTGTCGGAGTGGTTTATGCAATTGTTTGTTTCCTGCTTCATTCAATACACGAATAAAAAGCACTGTTTGTGTACTAATAAGCGAAATTGTGAATAGGCCAATCAGACTGATTGATTTTGAGCTTGAGTCTCGTAAAATTGGACTATTGTGGTTGTACTTTGTTCCTTATTTGGAATGTTTTTATTTGTATATATTGATTTACCTTTATTGATAAAACCTTAAAAAAATGTTTTACCATAATAGCTTTGTCAGACAGCAAAGTGCTCAACATTGACAGAAATATTCAGAATCATTCAGTCAGAATTGACAGAATATGCTGTACTTAGCTTATATTAATGCATCTGTTTTTTACCATGTTCAACAAATAAAGCAACTTTGACTTTGACTTTCATGTTGTTATTATAAATGTTAATTTTGTTGTACGATTTTCATATTGGTTAGTTAAAACTAGGGGCTACTAACTACTTAGCTAAGGAATTGTTTGAAATTGGTTTTGTCCGTAAAATGGATTTTGTCATGAGTAAGGCTGACCCCACATTAGGCGTGCGCGATCGCCGAGCGTGTGGGCGCGCTGGCTGCACACACGTCACACGGCGTCGCGTGTTGCTGCCGGGTGACGTGTGTACGGCCAGCCGTGTGGTGGACGCCTAGACGTCTCTCGTAGCTTCGTAGTTGATTCGTAGCATTACTGCTACAAGTAAGCTACGCCAGCTGCGTATTAACGTTCAGACTACAACTTATTCGCGTAGCAGGGTGTATTTGTACACTTTTTGCTGCAAAACAAATACGTCTATGAAATCGAAATATGATTCTTCTTCTTCTTTGTCGTGTCGATGGCTGAGTCAAATTTTATTTTGACTTGCCATCGTGGTGAAAGGATTAGCCAAATTGAAATGAATTGAATCGTGAAATTTGATAAATATATATTTTAGAACTGTTTTTAACCCTCAAAATTTACTCGGAAATTGATATCGATTTTGCCGTTTCCAAATAAAATTTCTAAGATAAATATTAATCGCTTAGGCAGTAAAATACTGCCCTCAAAATATCGGGTTGCATACCCTGCTGCTTCGTTGCAAGGCTTCAATATTTTGAAGAGAATAGAATGACCGGCTCAGAATCTGGATCCGCCCATATCTGGTTACAAATTACACTTGTATTAGCTTGATAGCCGATCCACACACACAAAGGCTTCTTGTTTCGAGTCTGCTCAGCTTTGGTTTAACAACCTGTTATGTTTTAGGTTCCATGTTATAGGGGATGAGGCTATCGCCATCCACCAAGCACAATTCAAACTCCGTGCTCCTATTGTGAATTTCCTGTTGCCCGCGACTTTGTTCGCGTGGGATACGTTGATCTCCGCGGTTTTACCCGTGGCTAACGTTTTGCTCATCTCCGGTGGCGTCATCTATTGTCCTTCGATACAAACTTCCTACTAACTTGAAAGCCCTACATTACACTCTTGGGAATATTTTTTAGGAAAACCTCATTTACAAGTTCATAAATAATTTTTGTTGAAGATCAACTAAACAAAATTTCGTGCTCCAAACTTAAAAAACGATGGATTTGCATAAAACCGTTCAACAATTTACTCTCTTAGGGGTACAATTTCCAAAAATCCCTTCTTATTGCGCGCTTTGTGCAAGTTACCTTTGTACAAAATTTCAAGATTCTAGGCCTAGCGGCAGGGCCCCGCCACTCGGCCGTACCTACAGCGATAAATGCCTACAAATTCGCATGGCGCCGGCTCCATTCGACCACATTCGACTGTAGGGTTGGTAGGGTGTCGTGTGTTTTGTGGAAGTTTTAATATTATTATAATGAGTACTAAATAAGTTTAAAATAAGAGAGAATGTCTGGTTTAAAGCATTGCTTATTTGATGGATGTGTGTCAAGACAAAAGGACGAGGGATTGTCATTTTTTTCATTACCTGCAGATGAGAAAATGTAAGTTCAAATTTATTTTAAAACTATGAGACTATAAACCTTCACATTCTTCATATTACTAACATTAATTAGTTACTTTGTTGATACTTACTAATAATATGGACTCATGTCTGAATTATTTAAGGAAATTGTTTTTTATAATTACGAGAGCAACTTGAAAATGTGACTTTTTGTTTGTTGAGATATTTTAACGATTATGGTGTCAAATGAAAGGCCTAGGTCTAAAACTATTTTATCCGTTTGAATCATATAAATGGGTCAACGCGTTAGGAGATTAGAAGAATTAAGAATAGTAAAAATGTAAACAAACCAGAATTTTTGATGTTTTTGTGCCACAACTTTTTAATTAATGCACAAAATGTAAAATATTGTTATTGTAAGTAAATAAGAATAGTTTACCCATGTGAAAAGAAAAATTTTATAGGGGTTATATGATAAAAAGAATTTAATTAGGTTCCCTTTTCCCCTTTACAAATGAGAGACTGTAAAATTCGTTTTAGTATCTACCTAATTGACTGAGTAATCAATCATACGCATCAAACGTAAGATAGAATGAAGGTCAAATAGGTAGATAGATAGACGATGAATATTATAGTAGTAGGTAGCAACGCATCGGCGAGCCGACAACCCTAGCGACATAGGTATCGCGTCACTCAGCGCCAGACAGCGACAGAGCTACGCGTTAGAAGAGAGCGGCAATACTTAGGTGAATATCTCGTTAGGTACTGAGCGCTTATGCGAGCTGAATTGAACTTTGTTGCTTAGTAGCAAGAGTCTCTATTTCTATGAATTGTTACGGGAAGTGGCGCTTCTGTACTTGTACTTAATATTCTGTGCTAGCGGTTCGTGTTGAGGCATCAGTCAGTCGGTTGAACAATTATATATGTATAGATTAACGATGACTTTAAAATAACATAAATTTAACTTAAATCCGTTTAAGAATTAGCACTTAGTTAGTAATCCCGTAGTCCAAATGTAGGTTGACAGGTTGAATTAAACATGAAACATCCTTTTACGATGTCCGAGGTTTGACACACGCCTGCATTTCCTCCGAGACTAAGTTTAAAGTCACTTCCGGAATAATTTAACAGCTATGTTACTACTTAACTAACTTAAGTCTTAACTTGACACCGACAGAAGACTTGAGAATAAGTTTGTTTTCATCAGCCTCAGGGTGTGTCTCACTGCTGGGCTTTTGTCCAAGTTTTCTCTAACTCTTTCTATCTTTGTCTATCTCTGGCCAATCGTTCTGAAATGAGTCCATGTAGTCCTGTTGTGTCCGTTTGGACCTTCCTAATCGCCGTTGACCGTCACGAGATGTCCAGTTAAAAACTATTTATTATTCTTCTTTAAAAAAACGACGGGTTTTCACAAACATGCATATCGCACACACAGAGCACACCCAGATTTATAAATATTTAATTGAGTACGAATATATAGAACAAACAACATAATAACAAGTCAACATGAATACCCAGCATTTATCAGTTATGTTTATATCCCATTTTATAAGAGGTAAACCGACCAGTTAAAGCGAAATATAACAGAATACATTATGAAGAACTATTATTATTAAAGTTCTTTCATTTAGTCATTAGTTTCTTACTGCTATAGCTTACTTAATAATGTGAAAACTTGAGACTTAAACTTCCAAGCAAGGAGTTTGTTCTTCTCGTCATTAATAGTTTACTTTATTAACATTTTTAGCACAACTTGAAGTTAAAAATATATTTTGAAAGATGTGCTAGACTAGATAGATGAAAATACGTCTGAAAGGATTTTTTAAACATATTCATGAATTCATGGGGTGCATGAAAGGAGCCTCCCCGAGTGACGTACACCACGATTCCCTACGTCTGGCGCACCCTGGGCAATTCGCGAGTTCTCCAAAGCAAGTTGGCTAATCCTTTCACCACGATGGCTAGTCAAAATGAAATTTGACTCAGCCATCGACACGACGAAGAAGAAGAACATATTCATGACCGCAGTTGTAATAACGGAAGAGGAGGATATGATTTCAATATCTATCATATCATATATCTATCTAATTCTTGACATTTAACGTCTAATTACCATAACAAATTACTGACTTCATCCATTTTCAAGCATTTTTTACGCAAACTGTTTAGTTTATATTATGTTATAAGTAAAGTGATTTAAACCACAACCAATTAAAAAAAACAAAATCTAACTAAAGGGCTGCTATTACTCCGTTTTATAACGACCTCAAATTGTTTGTTACAACCACTACAACCCTCTTACCCTATAATTTACCCTTTCGGATAGTTTAGCGCCATTATGCGATGCTAGGTCTTGTAAATTACAGTTTTAGTTATACTGTGAGAATATCAACATGTTTTGAATTCGTAAAAGTCAGTAACAGCCCGACATGTTTGTTTTAACCAAATTAGTATGTGACTATATTTAACAGATATGGTATTATTTATGAAATAATACAGTTATTATTCCGATAATAATAAAAAAAATATACTAATACAAACACCTCTATATCTGCCTCGATGGTATAGTGGTTAGCGTATGCGCCTTTCACCGCGAGGTCTCAGGTTCGATGTTCGGGTCAGGAAACTGTTATTTGTGAACTCAACGTCAGGAAATTCACAATAGCAGCACGGAGTTGGAATTGTGTCCAGTGGATGGCGATAACCTCCTATCGCATGGGACCTAAACATAGGTGAAATGTGGGTGTTGTACACTTCTGCAATACCCTTCTGGGCCTGATGTTATGTTATGTAATAGAAACACTAAACTTTTTGGAGCGAAGAATATTTTAAAGCAAACGACTTGAACTAAGAACAATTTGCCATTGACTAACTGAAGACAAATTGTACAACTTCAAAGGACTTCCAATTAAATTCTTAGTTTTATTTATTTCTCTCAAAACGTGTTTCTCCTAAAAATGAAATAAGTATGACTACTATCCCAAAAGTATTGAATACCGAGTAAGCATGTTTCAAAATGTACATTTATATCGTGTCGACAAACATCGGTCGTGGCTCTCCCAGTAGAATTCGATTGAAACGCGTCCATTACTGTGACGGGATGAGAATCATTGATGAACTGCCGTTCTATTTATGCCTTTTATACGAAAACTAATGAAAATGATACAAATATTGGCAGGTTAACTATAAAGTTCCTGTATCTAGAATTACTACGATAACATGGTGCGATTTAGTAAATATAACTTTTTTTAAATAAGCTGCTTACACATTAATAAAATATACGTCCCACAAATGTTCTAACGCAAAATAATACGTGGTAAATTAAATTAATTGAAAATATCTTTATTCTTTGAACTTCACAAAGCACCTAAAATCGTTATTCACAAAATTACTTACTTCGATCACATTCTATACCTAATATCGCATGCAATGTTTGTTTGTTTCAATCCTCTCTATAAATTACAGGCTTGTATTTTACTGACCTGTCTTTGGCTGCAGTACGCGCCCAGTTCGCTATTCTCCTGTCATATCATTGTATCTTTAAAACCCACCTCACGTGCCACGGAAGCTGCTCTTAAAAAGATAATTTAATAGCACCTACGTGAGCAAAGATACTCCTGCCCCTCTAGACAAACGGCAGCTTTTTCGTTTAAATAGATGACGAAACACTGGGTGCGAGGAAGCAGCCCTCACTCCTTCCCTCTCGCACGCCACCGATCACCACGCTCTCACCCACCGTTGCGTTGTCTATTCGTACTAAACGCTGCACTGCATCTACCTCTTGTCTAGGGCCTCTGCAAATACTGGTTTGAAAATTGTCATGCTGGTCGCCGGACGGGATATTCGAAACTAATTAAGCTGCATTTTAGGGGTGGGCGTTTGGTTTGCGGATTTCAGTAATTCTGGTTCCCGGTTTGCATTCCGGACTTTATGTCTGCTGCACAGCTTTTATGTGCAGAAATAATCAAGAAGAAGAAATAGTAAACATTAAATTTTATTATTTGCTGGAATGAAACGGTTTGCTTATTAAAAACACTATGTATAATACACGGAATGAATGCGTCATAGGGGCAGTTTTAGAAACTATAAATATTATTTTTATACAAATTTATATTTGAGACATTCTAAAACATCTAAGTCAACTACCTTATCAATTACAAATGCGTAATGAATTGTGAAATAAATTGCACGATAATCACTTGTATAACACAATACATTTTTATCGTGGCTTATCTATCATAGATGCGTTGCTATTTCATTTTAAATTTTTCTCAGATTCTGCTTCTTCAAATCCAAAAATAACTTAAGTTTAGTAATGCTATAAAACTGAACAACCCCAGTCTAATTGATTGAGTCTTTGTAAAAGGATCAATAGCTCTAGGACTAATTGAAGAGTTCGAGAAGAGCTTTGCAACCTATATATTTCCAGTATAAGATGGTTTCATGTTGTATAGGCTTCCCGTGCAATGCGAGGCCAGCTTGTACTGGCAATAATATGTGTAGGTTAATCGGTAGCCGTCTGTAGGTACAATCTGCAGGATTTGATAAGGGCTCCATAAATAAGAGCTTTGGTTAGGTATCCCTCTAATTGGAAAGTATGTGTACATACTTTCCAACTTCAACTATATATTTTATAAAATATTAAAGTTGAAAAATTAAGAATCCAGCAGGACTCGAACCTGCATTGAATTAAGATCAACACTGTTACTGTCAAGAGATGACGCATTTTTATCAAATACTTGTAATATTTTAAAGCAAATTTTAGCTTTGCTATGCCTTTTTGTAATTTATAAAATATTAAAGTTGAAAAATTAAGAATCCAGCAGGACTCGAACCTGCATTGAATTAAGATCAACACTGTTACTGTCAAGAGATGACGCATTTTTATCAAATACTTGTAATATTTTAAAGCAAATTTTAGCTTTGCTATGCCTTTTTGTAATTTATAAAATATTAAAGTTGAAAAATTAAGAATCCAGCAGGACTCGAACCCGCACCCCCTGGGTATACGCCCCAAGTGCTTTGCCAATTCAGCTATGGATTCGTATGCTGCCGGACTTGAAATTTCTCAACTCTTTTGTGCCAGCTTATACTTCTGATTTAATTCGTTGCGGGTTCCAAGACAAACTCTCCCTGGGATTGCCCGTGTGTCATGCACGGTGCCTTTCAGTTGGTTACCGCTGTAGATCCTGGCGTCACAGGAGTCACAGTGGTGGGCGTGTGGGTGGGATTATATCCCGTTAAAAAAATCCCTCTAATTGTTTCTTTAGTAGATTTGTTCGTTATGAAAACTACTCCAATCAAATTAGATTTTAAGAAAACTTCAGAGAGATGTAAAAAAATATCTTTAACTAACAATAAATAATCTCCTGCTCTCGTTTTTTGGCAGTTATCAAGTACTTGTTTGTTTGTAAGACGAGAAGTGTAAGCGAGACCATCTCATAATGGAAACGTATAGCTTAATTTCAATGCCGCCAGCCTTCTGGGCACGTCACCCGCATTTGACATAGATGCGGAAGTATTTTTTGACGCATAACCCTTTTCTCTTTCAGCTGTAAATAGTTAGGTATGATTTTGTTCTTTTTATAATTTAATTTTAATGCCTGTAAAATATTTTATTTCTTATTTAATAAATATATTTCAAACTAGGGCTTAATGTGTCATCTCTGATGCCAGACTCGAATTGATGGCTGCTGTTCGTCTGTATAATGATCGTCTCAGCTTCAAATCTTGCGTGTTTCAGCTTCCACGTAAGCATCTAACCTTGGCTAATTTAAGTCACTATTGTTGCCCCTGTTAAACATTATGTAAGTAAATATTTGAAAGAAGTATTGATCATAACAATCGGAGTTAAAATAAATAGTAGAATAATTTAATTCAATCATTGGAGTTACAGATATAAATACGTCTTCTACCCACTCCGGGGACGTCATAAAGCCGAATGTGAGTTGAATGTGTCTCGCCTCAGGTGATTCCAGCATTTGCATAATTTACTGAAAATTTGACACTTTCCAAACTGACGAGAGATTTAAAATGGATATAAATATTGAATCGTGAATTTTAAACATTGTCACCACGATTTGCTTTCACGTTTTTAAATTGTGATGGGGTAAATTTAATTTAACTTGAAAGTAGATGTAATTACTTTGGTATCAACTTGTTTGACTTACTTAATTTTGTTGAATGTCAAAGATATGTATTGTTAGCAGAGAGGTTGGATAATAGGTATTTTAAGTATATAAACATTTACACATTTATGATTTCGATGGGAAATATAACACACCTCACACCGATACAGCGGTCCTAACCCTACTCGACACGACTAATTTTGTGCCTTTACAGGATTTAAAAAGGTCCCGATTTTTCTAGAGCTATTAGAGACATCTAGGATATATTTTTATGGCGAATTGCATACTAGGGTTCCCTTTTAAAACTTTCTTAATGAATTCTTCTAAACCAAGTTTATCAGCAACTCAGGATGATGTTGCAACCCTCCACCGGTTTAAGCCAATCTCTTCGCGCCACAAGTCTCCGATTGCGCCAATCTTGACTGAGGCGTGAGACTTACGACTCTTATCACTCTTACTTGAATTATTCATAGCTTTGGAAACTGCAATATCAGTCCTTTGTTTACTCTATAAGATATTATAGTGTTTGTGAGAAATATCCTTGGGTCGTAATTATCACCTTTTTGCCACTCAGAGACTCTGTACAAAATTGATTGTTTCTGTATAGAAATAAGACAAAAGCTTGCATACAAAAACTAAAATCCTCAAAATTATATTTTGAACCTCCAAATGAGTCGGTCAATCGGGTAGTCATTTCACCTTCGGAGGGGTTAGCGAGCTGAGAGGTATGAACGTGCACACACGTCACTCGGCGGTAACACGTGACGCTTATACGGAACACGCCCAAGAATCGCGTACGTCTAATGTGGAGGACGCCATAATGTGAATAAAAGTATAACTGAAATGTGACAATAATATTTATTTAATTCAATAACACTTTACTCTGTCTTTTATTTTCAACTAGACATAACTCTACAAACTTTAAGTTCAGTTTTAAACGTTTTATCTGCAGTCACGTATGCTTGCGGTTTTCTTGAATTTCCTTTGTCTGAAATAGTTTAAATCTCAAGATCAACATTCAATACTATTTCCTCGAAGTTAAGGAAACGGATTTATAATAGCGTAAGCCTCGTTCCTTATCGACTTGCGTTCTGAATTGAGAAAATGCTAAAGCGGTATTCACACAAGTGAAAAGTAAAGTCAAGTTTAGGATTAACTTGATTTTTTTTTGGAAAATATCAAAACTTTGAACAGAGATCATAGGTGTGGTACAATGATGGCTCTAATTAACATTTCATTTCATAACATAACATCACGCCTATATTACCCAGAAGGGTGTGGCATAGGTGTACAACTACCACACTTCACCTGTTATGTTTAGGTCCTATGTTTACTGATTTTTTTACGGTTTTGTTAACTGAAATTTATTGAAATTGAATTGAGTTATGCTAACTGTTTTCATACAACAAAGAACGACTTTTCGAGCTGCTGAACATAAAAATATCTTTCTTCTAATTTTATTGGCGAACATTTAAAAGCAAATGTTTTTTTATTATTATTTAAAAATAATGTTTTATATGTATTCTTAACCATTGCTGAAAATGTAACAAAATTGACAAACAAGGAAGAAACGATTGTACACGACACAAGCACGCACTTATCAAAAATACATTGAACATGCGAACAAAACGAAGTCAATCGTCAAAGCTTTGTGCGACAATTACACTCACAATAAAATGCTTTTGTGAGATGTGCGATTTTCCCAAGAGGTATGTACAGTCACCAACAAAAGTAGCTGAACACTTTGAAATTTAAAACCTCTATACAACTCGCATTTTTCGCCGTTAAAATAACCCTTTAAAAAAATATTATCGATACACTTAATAATAGCATATTATTATTATCGATAACTATTAGTAAAAAAGTTAAAAATAAATATTTGGCTATTGTCTATTTGTTGTCTATTGTCTAATTACTATTTTTAGAATAAAGCGACTTTAAAAATTCGTTTGTGTGTAAGCTACGTAAACCTAGCTTTTTTGCTGACATCTTATTAATTTATGCCGCTATGAGGAGGGCCGTCTATCCTGTTGCTATGAGGTTTTTTGTACGTAATAAGGAAATACTCATCTGTTCGGCCCGTGAAGGTCTTTTTTTGCTAATCTATAAACATACTTACAATCATTTAAAGCCGTAGCGGAAAAATATTAAGATTCTCGTTAAAGTGTAGGTACAATTAGTGTTGTTCTCTACTTGCCACGAAATACTTTAATAGATACAACTTCTGTTGTTGACTGGACGTTACTCTTTTGGAATATGACAAAAAAATGTGACAGATATCCTTATACACATACAAGTAAGTTGGCATAATTTTACACTGTGCAAAACTTTCAAGTTATGATTAAAAGATTAAAAAAAATAGTTACTCGAGGTGTTCCTCTTTTTTAAGGTCTAGAAAGGGTACACGAAATAATATATTTCTTTTTAAATTATTGTCCGTCCTATTTATTTAGCATAACAATCAAAATATCTCGACTTCCGACGCTAAATGACAAGATGTTTATAGACAAGTGCCGTCGCATCGTGGCTTCGTCCGGGAGCGGTCCAATTTATTTTATGACCTTTTATATCGCACTGTTTCTTCAAACGTCCACTCGTAAACGCACGATCTCATTTCTGATATTTCTAGACATGATATTTTTGTTTTGATGTTTGTCTCCTAATATAATTGAAACAAATTCAAAAATAATTTAAGAGATTTTGTGTGCCTATGTAAAAAAATTGGACTTGTTTCAGAGGGTTTGTACAGACATCCCAAAACAGAATATTGTGGTCGTGTATGGAGGATACCTTTGTTCAGCAGTGGGACATCAAGAGTTAGAAAAAAAATGTGTTGACACGTGTAACTGATAGAGGACATTGGGCTTTAATTTGAATTTAAAATATATCAATCTTTTTTTCACTGAAATAAATATATCTATATATATAAAAGAAAGTCGTGTTAGTTACACCATTTATAACTCAAGAACGGCTGAACCGATTTGGCTGAAAATTGGTGGGGAGGTAGCTTAGAACCGGGAGAAGGACATAGGATACTTTTAAAATATTTTCGAGGGCAAAATTTTATCGAGGGTGAAGCCGCGCGGGGCAGCTAGTATTAAATAAAAAAGCTTGACGCCCTAATTCAAACAGGCGACATGACATGTTAATGCCAACCGTACGTTGTCGACCTTTTAAAAACCTATAATTATGCAGTTTTTTTTAAGGATCTCATGCCATTGTCTCTTGGGGAAACCTTGGTAGGGAGCTCATTTCACAACTTGAAGTAACCTGAAAACTTTTCAATTACCTTTGCCATTTAAAATATTTAATAATCTACCTACTTACATCTCACGATATGAAATACATATAAACTACCTACCTATAGGCAATTTTACGATAAGAAATACATATTTAAAGTCAATAGCAGTTACAAGTCAATTCGATACCCAATCCAATCGCGATCACGAGAGATATTATGAGCACATAAAAAATGCAGACGTTTTCAAGTCGTGATAGTAAGTAATAAGCCTTGGTCTCGTGTCAATAATATCACATATTGTATTGTAGAACAAATATTTTTATCTGGGGATACGATCCTTTGTAAATACATTGGGGTAAGGTCCGACCAAGATCTGTTTCGGCCTCGGTATTATTGATACTTCTTCTTCTTCTAATTGATTATTTTTATAGCATTTAGCTATGCTTAGCAAATTATACTAAGAAACAGTTGAAAAAGATATGGGACCGGCAGGATTTGAACCTGTGACCTTACTGGTCCTTCTTCTTCTTCGACGTGTCGATGGCTGAGTCAAATTTTATTGGCACAATAAGTGGCTACTGTTATGGCGCTCTCATCGGCGTTCATGAGCGCCTCTCTTGTGCAGGTGGTAGGGCATTTTGGACAGTCAGTAAGGTGGGTCATTGATTGTATTGATACTATTATCTCGTCTTAAAAAAAGACAGAACACAGTTTTGTGATAGTCAACAATGGGCTATTTGACAATCCGAAAAATAAAGTATCAACTAATGTATAGATTATGTGTTTAAAAATGGTTATTTATTAACGTAAGTTGAAAATATTATTTAATATATTTTAAATTCCGTAAATAAAAATGCATATTTATGAACGTCGTATGATTGGTCGGGTTTCTGGACGACGTCATCTGCCTGTAAACATCAAAGATAATGTAATACTACCGTAGAATGACAGATCACAATATTTACAGACATGTGACGTCACCGAGCCCATTGCACCGCCATATTGTTAAAGTTCCGTTTTGGTGCGCTGTTTTTTTACTGAATTTTGAATTTGATATTTTTCTGCAAATATGTACCAGAATTAAAAAATACAACTTTTACTGGGTTCCTTTACCGCTACTAAATAATATAAAAAATATTTTAAAAACCTGTCAAAGAGCCCATTGTAGATCAATATTTCATTGATTTTCTTACAAATGAAAGTAACTGCCTCGATGGTTTAATGGTTAGCGTATGCGCGTTTTACCGCTAGGTCTCGGGTTCAATTCCCAGGTAGGGCGAAGTGTTTTTTGTGAACTTTCAGTCAGGAACAATAGGAGCACAGAGTTGGCATTGTGCCCGGTGGATGGCGATAGGCTCACCCCCTATCCCATGGGACCTTAACATAACAGGTGAAATGTGGGTGTTTTACCACACCCTTCTGGGTAATTTAGGCGTAAAGTTATGTTATGTTATGAAATTAAAGACTAAAATTTAGTAAGAAATAATTGGAAACATTACGTCTATTCATTTTGAAAATACGAAAACGCGGTAATACAACATTCGTATAAAACATTATTTTTGGTCGGACCTTACATCCGAGTATAAAGAATAAATAAACCCCCAAACACACTATTGACAAGAATTGGGGAGAATCGTGACCGCACACATATCACAATTTAGTGCCATTTTACTACAAAGTGTGATCGAGGGCACGATAAAAAAAAATGGGTACTATTGTTTATTGTTAAAACTAAAAGGTTATTTTTGTATTAGGAATACAGCAACGTATCTAACAAGATTACATCTGTTTTATCGTTGTATTTTTCAAGTATTATATATATATAAGTACTATATATGATATGTTTTCCTTACCTCTTAAAAATAACAAAAATGACATTTTGGCTAGTTGATCTCATAACTCACTTCTCAAAGTTATTAAATTAGCCGAAGAAAACTTTTAAATCCAATCAGAGTCAACTTAGAATGTAACATAATATCACGCCTATATTATCCAGAAGTGTGTGGCAGAGGTGTACAAAAGCCACTCTTCACCCGATATAACACATTGCCCGGCCTGGGAATCGAACGTGAATCCTTGCGGTGAGCACGCTATTAACCACTGAATCATCGAAGCAGTAAACTCATTTAAATTATAATTATTAAATTTCAGCTGAAGCCCCAATTCTGCCCACCTGTTTCAGGGAAATGCAGCACAATGTTACATCTCGTATCAAGTTCTAAAGTTACCTGCACATAAGATGCATGACGTGTCATCAAGTTGGAAACTAAGCTCGAACTGCACATGAAGGATCGGATAACTTATCCGAACTTAATTATATCGCGTCTCCCAGTTATTGTACAGGATATGACGAGATTGGCTTACTAATGAAAGCTACTAACTTAGTTTCGGCAAATAATTTGTAGATAGCAGAATCTACAGGAACTAAATTTATAGAATCGAATAGTTAGGGTCAGTTTCTGAGGTCCCGGATTGTTCTTATCCGACCCATAAAATGTAACCCGACCAAATTTAACAGTGACACAAGTTACACTTGTAAAAAGAACACAGATGTCACTTTCATTTATGTGTGTCATATGTTTATATCCTGTCAATTCGGTATGTTAAGTAAAAATCAACCTATGCCAATTCCAAAACCATTTCGAGATTTCAGGTTCCCGAGTCGTATTTTCGTAATTTTAGCTTCTAACATTGTAAGATTGCGTTTATTTTAACAAAAATATGTAAAATCAGATGACTTTCATTTGACCTCTAAATGACGTCACAAAGTAGGCTGAATTGACGAATTGTCAGTGCATTACAAAAAATATTCAACTGAAAGTGAACTGTTAACTGTCAAATACTGTCAATGATTGTTAAGTTCGTAGCTTTTCTGGTTTGTTTTTCGTTGCTCTAATCGTGCTTGTTCCTTGTGCTTTTCTCTTGACCAACCCTGCTATCTTTTGGACTTTGATATCGCCTACTACATTGACCACTGCTCGATTGAAGGAACTGCTTGCCCACCGTTTAGATTTTGTTTGAAATATGGACCAGTTTGTATCATCAGTATGTTTGTGAGTTCATGAATAATAATGATAACCATAACATTGCTGAAATCCGCGGGGCCCAGGCTTTGATGTAAGTATTAATATTGATACACAAATTATCGTAATCAAGTTTCAAATTGCTTATATCACCATTAAAGCGATAATAACCGACTTCTTATAAATTATTGTTACAGGTCATTTTGTGAATCTTATGTTGACACCGCTGTCGAGTATGTGTATGTGGAGGTTAAAAGAAACCAAGTCGAATGCATTGTAAGAGCTAAAGTTGTACCAGAGCATCGAGTGTCGGCTAAACTGTAACAATCAATGAAAAAGACGATGTATTACTACATACAACTTGTGATAGCTGATGGAGTTGCAGAAGATTTTATTATAGAAGTTAAATGCTCTGCTTCAAATAAAACATTATGTAGCTATGTTAATAATGGTATTGTGCATGACAGATATGTTGCTCAAATTCATGCTGCAAATAAAAGTAAAGCTGTATTTTGCATTGCTGATCCTAAATTTGAAGAAAATAAACAGATAACCTGGCATTGGTTAAATTATGATGCTCAAATACACCAGGCATTTAATAAAACAAGCAGATTTTTTTTTGAAAACTTATATTTAAAGAAAAATTATTTATAGTGCAAAAACATTAAATATAAAAAAATATTTAAACCACACATGTTTATTTATTTACATTTATACATTTGCTGCCTCGTTGGTCGAGTGGTCGGAAAAGTGTGATTGCATAAAAAGGGATTCTGGTTTCGATTACTGGGTTTACATGATCTTCACAACAATACAAACGCCGCCCAGGCACGGATTCCACATTCACTTCCTCGCACCACTTCTTTTTCAGAGTTTCTTTTACCAACACAAAAACTTAGTGCCGGCTATTAGTAGTAGTGTTTTTACAAGACAGGATGAAGCATTTCGCACTAAGAGTCTTTGCTTGATTCATTATAAATGGTTATTATGTTTTTATATCACTTTTAACAGCGAAAATCACGGCAAAACAAGTAATTAGCCAAAGTCAAAGCAAGAATGAAGAAAAAATAGTGAGCTTGAGCATCATTCATCCGTGTCATATGTCAAGTGTCACTGTCAAATTTGAAGTCCCGGTGAAGTTCCTTATTTTTTTTAAATATACTTGAAATGTGTCAAGGATCTAAATTATTCAGGCTACTTTGTGACGTCATCAGATCAAAAACTTTAAAAAATCATAAAAAAATAACCAATGCATAAAAAAATAAAATATTCAAATTAGTTGTTTAAAATAACTGTCTCTACAAATTAAAAATAAAAAAAAAATCACAAAAAAAAAACTTAACATACCGAATTATGTTTATCTGACTCCTGTGTGGGGCAGTGTCGTTAATTTGGAATCATTCAGATAATAACAATTATTATTTATTTAAACAGTTTGACGGTTAGCTATTGCGACTACTCACAACAAGGTCTCAGGTTCGATTCCCGGGTCAGGCAAAACTTATATTTTGGTATTTTTGCTTACGGAAATACACAAAAGGTTCTCACATTTTGAGTAAGTGAGTTTATGTGCTACATTCAATTAACGTGTCTACTTTGCTAGTTGAAATTTTAATTATATGTTGTCCAACTTCGCTTTTTTAACTTAAATGATTTATTCAATTAAGTATTAGACTATATATACACACAGCCGTAGCCGTGCCAAAGAATTCCAATACTTACTTGATTTATAGCCATTCGTGTTTAATATGGCGCCGATATGACAACTTTATATGGTTGACGATACCTTTGTTTTGCTATCCGTACTTCTTGGGGATATCGCCAGGTTATGAGTTATTGTTATCTCCTATTGACTATATTTCGATTACCATGAACTTATTCTTCCTTTTATTGAAATTGAAATATTGTCGATGAAGCTACCAGCACTCGAATGTCATCTGAGTGATAGTACAATAAAATCTTCATTATTTTCATGAGTTGTTTTTACGAGTTACGTTTGCTCGTATAGAGATATTCGATAAGTTAAAAGAGTTTTTTTTAACTTATAAGCCAATAGTTTAGTCCAGAGATCGGCAACCTGGGGCATACCCGCAGGTATCATCCTGATTATTAGCAATGGCCTTGATTTTTTTTTTTTGTAATTCATTTATTTTCAAAGACAAAATTTCTAATTAATATTATTTACAAAATTTAGCCATTTTGAAAAGGTCGCGCTTTCTTACTCTGAGTGGCATAATTACTTCAGAGCCACTTCTTCTCTTATTTTTACAGAAAATGCGTAATAAAGTCTGCATTTTGCGGTGCGGTGAAGGCTACATTCACCTTCCCTGCAGAAAAGTTGCCGACCGCTGGTCTTGTTGACAGTGGTTTAAAGAACTGCAGATATGCATATATCATCGTGAACTTTTGGTAAAAAAAATATATATTCACGTCAGAAAATATCATAGCACATGTGAATTTTAGTTTCGCCTATAACTGTTTCTCTGGGATTACGATTTAAATTCTAATTATTTGATTTATTAAATTACATTCAAGTTAATAGTTTAAGAATACCCATATTCTAGAATATTTCATGTAGATCCTCACAAAAATATAGACACCAACGGATATTACTCCAAGCGAGTCTAACCCCGTTTTTGTAATATTCAAGTCTCGTACGACAGTGTCGGTCGCCAGATCGTACCACTTATTGTGTCAATATAGTGTATTGTGTGTTATGGTCACGTATTCCACAAAATATATTGTGTATTTGTGTATTCGACACGAGCATGTTGACGGGGTGCGGGGTGGTTTTATTCAGTCTCGGAAGGGTTAACAATAAATTATGATTCAATTGTGACTGTATCGAATACTGAAGATACCAATCCTCGGTATTCAGCCAATCTTCTGTATTGGATACATTTGGAGACGTGCCATAATTAACCGCCTTTCATGTCAAGTATAAGCTTTAAATGCAATGGACGGCCTTGAACGTGCCTTAGTGGAACCGAACCAAACTAGAATATATTTATAATCTTATATAACGTAAATATTAATTAGTAATCACGTAAAATAACAAGTATTGTTAGGAAACAGACATTTATTCGCTATTTTTGTATACAGTCACAGAAAATTATTTAATGTTTTATAGAAGCATTTGTAATAAAGTAAGCGACGGAAGAAAAATGAGAATATTTGGGTACCATTATGTGGATGCGAGCTGTGGGAACAGTAAGCCACTATTGATTGCCTTGACAGATTAAAGCCCGCCGGAAACCACACAATTAAAACACTCATAAATATATTATAATCACGCATTTACAGACAGCTATGTGCATTGTTAAGTCGGCAACTGAATTTCTTGCTAAAATCGGTTATGTTTATGATTGAAAGGGTAATACTGTGCCTTTCATTATTTTTTTCTTACACCTGCTATACTTACTAAACTCAGTATTGTTTGGAAGCCGCACTTCTTTATTACCTTGCACGAAGATGCAAATAAATGTCAATTTCTCAAAAAGAAAGCAAAGCTGGATAACTATGCAAAGAACGCGATACGCAAATTGTGACAATTTATTGTGCCCACTGCTGACAACTTTTACACAATAATATAGTAAAAACAGTGATGCTTTGTACATTGCCATCAATTTTGCGAAAAGTGGAATATTATTCGAATATCAGTCAATGTAAGTTTATGATTAATTTATCTGAATAAACATCCTTGATTTTGAAAAAAAAAAAATGTACACACGTAAAGCTATACATTTCTAGTATTAGCTGGCTTAATATACTTCCCGTGCAAAGCGAGATCAGCTTATACTGGAAATGTAAAGATTGAAGTGTATCCGAGTGTATTGTTCTATTCTAACTAAGTTCCATTCTATCATTCTGAAGGCAAAATGAATAGGTAATCAAATCAAATCAAATCAAATATTTATTGCAAATATGGGTACATATATTGGTCTTAAAAAATGGCGAGGTTCACCATACTTCACCTTAAGGTATGCAATATTTAATCTTAATTATACAACAAATTTAAATAATATAAAGAAACTTTGTGACTACTAGCTAACACAATGCGTTATAGTAAAATTAGTCATTAAACAGTTAAACATAGCTTATAATTGAGAATAGCAATTAATACAGGCATAAAATTACAAACATCAACCCAAATATTACTTATACATAGATACAATTATTGAGACTTCTCACTATTTAGCAATACACACTTCCGTCATTCAAATATTCTTGGACACTGTAGTATGCCTTACTAATAAAAAATTGTTTTAACTTAGATTTCAAGTTTGCTATTGGACCTATATCTAAAAATGTTTTTGGCATTTGGTTATAGATTCGAGGTAACCTAGTTGCTTTCATATTTATGTCCATAGCATATTCATATTTTTTCTTAAAATCTGATCTTGTTTTTTTAAATGGGTCTTTGAATACGACAACGATAGAAATACAGTTATGTATTTTGATCGTGGCACATTTTACGCCACGTATACCTAATAACATCAATTAAAAAGTTGTAAACGAAAATTTTATAGTAACTTTCTGGGTTATTAAGTTTTCTAGTAAAACTTGTCGACTTCGAGTGGAATCATTATTCTGTAAAACTTTAAAATCATAATTATATGTTGCTGGTTGTCATTTATATTCGTTTACTGGAACAGTAACCCTTTTAACTTATAACTTATAAAGTTTAAAGTTTTGTGAGACCCTAACGGCTGACACGTAGTAACTTTTCCTTTTCAGTTTGTGCGAGTCAGATACTTAAGAGCTCTTGTGAACGAGCTCGTGGGTGACAGCACCACCGTCTCACCTTTAACCTGCTTCCAAATATATTCCTACTTGCATTACTGTGTGCCGGTTTGGTGGTGAGACCAGGCCCTGAAATTACTAGCATATGAGGCATAACACCGTATTCCTCAGCTGTAGCGACGCATCTACAATCTGCTTTTTTGGATTGTGATTTGGATGTCCATGGGCTGTACTCCACTTACTATCAGGTGGACTATAAGTTCGTTCGTAAAAAAAAATACATGCATACAATCATTCGCTATAGCCGTTTGTATCAGTTGAATAGCTGGACCCTAATTGAATGAATATTATATTGTGCCTATTTGAAAGGAGATCATTTACAGCAAGCCCATCTCAGATGAGGACTAAAAAGAGACATTAAAACAAATAACAATACTCATAATATCAGAAATGAGATCGTGCGTTTACGAGTGAACGTTTGAAGAAACAGTGCGATATAAGAGGTCATAAAATAAATTGGACCGCTCCCGGACGATGCCGAGAAGCTTTCATTCTGTACCTAACCTACATGTATATTTAGTGTTGGCATTTGGCCTAGAATACCTAACCCAAATAGAATCTTAATGCTTAATCAGTAGGTAGTGTTTGAAACTATAAAACACACACTTCCCTTGGCTATATGCATCCGGTCTTCGTCTCCTTACATTGCCCACTTTTTCACGTCAAACATACGAAGTACCTCTCGACAAAAGCGTGCATCTCGAAATAAATTTTATTGCTAGTAATTGTCAGAAAGCTTTGACAGTCAACTTCGTGTCGTTCGCGCGTTCAAGCTATTTTTGATAAGTGCGTGCTTGTGTCGCTTAGAGTAGCTTTCTTGTGCGCCTTTATAATAGGCGAATAAGGGAAGAAGTTCTCAATTCTATCATTGACAACATTATATGTCATTTTTCTATATACATACAGCTTATATACATTCCTTATCCGCAATCAACTGTAGATGCGTTGCTTTGTCTGAGGGCTACGATGTTACCTCTTGTTCAAGGCCCTAATCTTGACTCGAAACTGGAATACTTTAGTAAAAATACTACTTTTTTGTGGCAGGAGGAATAGCTTCCTCCGCCAAGCTCAACCACCATTGAAATATCACAATTCAATTTCATAAACAATAAAACTTCTACCATCCAATTTATAAATTCTTGAATCTATCAATAGCTGAACTGCTCGCTATTTACCAGAATTTTTCACAATAGACTTCGTCAATACGGCCGACGTATAAAAGCTCTTACGCAACCTTGATTTACGATTTGGTACAAAACCAACGTTTTATTTGCATTTCTCAAAGAGTTGCCTCGCGTTCGAATGTTCTTTAAACCACATACGAGTTAGGATGTGTACACAATAGACGTTAATTTAGAAGAAATAGTTGAAATGGGTACTACAACATCAAAACACACTAAAACCTTTTAAAACCTTGAAAAAACTTCGTGACGTGGTGATGGTGACCTACATAATGCTGAAATACCAAGGCAGCATTCTATTGACGACGCAAACTCATTTTTTTAAGGAATATGATATGGTAATCTTAATTATAAAATAAACTAAATAATTATTTATTTAGGCTTTGTGCCTAGTACTATCACTAGTGGTAGGTAATTCCATTGCTTGCTTGTGAATGTGGCATATAAATATAATTATACAATTTATTTATGACTATAAACTAATATGTGATCACGACCGCTCTGCCAGGAAGCTGCCAGACTTATGTGAATACCGCTTTACGATTTTCTCAATTCTGAACGAAAATATCGCTAAGGAGCGAGGTTTACGCTATTATAAATCCATTTCCTTGACTTTAAGAAATAATATTGAACGTAGATCTTGAGATTCCGATGAGCGAAACCGCAAAACGGAACGGAACGGAATTAAACTTCAGCGGTTTGAGAGTTTAGTTTGGTGAGGTATTTAATAACTCTGCTGAAATTTAAAGCTTGACTATACTTATAAAAATAATGAGTGATAATGATCACTATGGTTTCTACATTACGAGTGATCCTGTGAAGTATAAAATACCCGTACGTCTAGCTTCGCACGGGTATTTAATACATAGGTCGGTAGTATGTCAAATTATCCTCCATTTGATTTTTTTACCTTTTTATCCATTAACTAAGTGGTACAAAGGCTACGAGCTGGTAGGGTGCTAGAAACCACATACTATACCGAATCAACAACATTGTTAAAAGATATCATTTTAATTTTAAATCAAACAGTTAGTAAAATAACCCGAATCTTTGAATAATTATCTGTCCTATAGAACAACTATTGGAGATACAAAACATCTATCTTAGGAAGAACCGCTATCAATTAGAGCAATCCAATTATTAGTGGATTCAATTTAATCACAGACTGATTACATCCGGGGCTAGTTGATTTGGCTCTGGTCCGCTATTTGCTAAATCTGGATACTTCGATTATCAAGAGTGGGATAAGCAATTAAATTTATAGTCTAAGTAGCTGCGTCCTTAAACATCTATCGTTATTGTAAAATATATCAAAACTGCTGTTACTTTTCTTGATGTTTAAACTAATTTTTACACATTTCCTACGTATGCAATTGAATCTAAGTTTGAGACCGTAGAGTGTACTGTGTAGTTGAGTGACTTAAATACAAAGGAAGTGTTTTTTTTCAAGTAACTAAGCCTGGCGTACACATCTCAGCCTGAGAGGCAGTCCCTCCCGAGTTTAATTAATAACAAATAAGAAGAACTGGTAACCAACTCTTTACCTGTATATAATGTGTACTTATCACATTTGCTTCAGTGTGCTTAAACCTAATCCGCCAATACTTAACTCTTTGAAACTTTTACCTCAACACGACGCCGCGAGCATCGATATTATTTTGATTAATGTTTAAGTACAGTAGAGAGTAAAGAGTGCAATATGGAGAGTACGGTTAGCGTAGTGGTTAATGCTATAATGGTTCGATCCTCACACGGGACAAATTTTTGTATGATCCGCAAAGATTTGTTCTGTGTCTGGGTGTACTTTGTGTGTGTGAAATGTATGTTTGTGAACACCCCCGCGTCACACATTTTATACAAAAAAAAGCCGTCTGAACTCTGAAAGCTGTCAATGATTTTTTTATTATGTATAGAAATAAATTGTGCAAATTTTATGACCAAGTTTCAAAGTAAAAAAATCTGATACACAAACATAGGTTTAAAGATACTTTATTCTCTTAATACGAATTACATCATTTACATGAGAAAATTGTTGAATTACATAATATAATTTTACATTCTATAAATTAATTATTAAAAGATTGCCTACCATTTCAAACTACATCTAAACATGATCCAAAAAAAAAAAGACGGAAAATAATATAATAATAATGATGATTGTTGCTATAACCCGTAATGATACAAGTATATGAGCTGATAGCTTTAAGCTTACACCACTCAGTAAGATTGATGTTTAAAAGTATATACCTACTTAGAAATGAACCAATTTCATGGATCATTAATTTTACCCTCAAATTGAGTGTTACGAATCATTAGCGCTGGGGTTTGCCAAGGCATATACTTATCGAAGACATTCGTTGGTGAAGGTGATATATTCAAAAACAAAAACTCTAGGAAAACTCAAAATTTAAAAATGCGACTTATTACCTACAAACATTGCCTCGTCTTGTTGTTCAGCTATAGTCGGAATTTTAATTCGATTCCAGATTTGACATTAGCTACTGTTTTGTGAAATAATGATACCACATTTAATAGTGTAGTGATCAACACAAAAATCGATAAACAATCAGTGTATGTGCCATCATCCTTCATGATCACATTTTTTTAATTATTTCATACACAATTATAAAAGAAAAGTCTCAGATCGTTAATTAATCGTCAAAACTAAATTATCGGTTCAGAAATATTTAATTTCCTGATATACTTAGTTTACGAGAGTAAAATTATAAACGAGAAGAATCGATCTGGAAATATTCCATTTCCATATCGAATAATTTCGCAACGTCACTATTTAGTACTTGTCATAACGTTGCAACACTGAAATTGTCAAATCTGGAATCGAATTAAAATTCCGACTATAGTGCTTAGCGGGTTCAATCTCCGGGTTGGTTAAAAGTAGTTTTTGTTTACTATTATTGATTGTATTATTTGTTAGGAAGTTTCCAATAGCAGCACGAAGTTGGAAATGTGCCCGGTGGAAGCGATAGGCTCTAAACATTATAGGTGAAATGTGGTTCTTTTACACCTCTGCCATAACCTTCTGGGTAATGCGTGATGTTATGTTATGTCTAATTTTGGTAAGATACATAATACACAATATATACACCATATATTGTGACGAAGCTTACCTATCAGTACATGATTCTGAGGTCTGTGTGCTAAATTTTTCCACCGAAAAATTCATGATTTTAGTATTTTTGCGTTTTTTTTTTGCCGACTGATCATAGTAGAGTAACGTTACCCCAGACTATCCCAATACATTTGCAATTTCTTGGGATCTTCCTTCAAAATACAATTTGCGAATTGTTCCGATCAAAAATGTTTACACCTAGTAAAAATTAGTTAGCCCAATATCAAGAACAGTATTCCCGAGCATGACGGTGCGTTCCCGGGTATGACGGTTGTTTATTAAGTAACATGACTTGTGTAACTCAGCGCCAGTCATCGCGATGAATGCGTCCATTAGCTAAGACAAGGGCATTATTAATTACTGCTCATTGGAAAAGTAACTTAGAAGGGTTTTAGGGAATTGGGAAGGATATTGGTAAACATTTATTTGTGCGCCTAATTGTAGTCTCTTACTAAGAAACAGTCGAAAACATTATTGAACTTGAGGTTGAGCTTGAATCCTCGACCTACGACGGGATCCTAAATCCCGTCCCATCGCTCTCACATCCGAGCATTCCAAGCCACGAATCTTTTGACTGTATGATGCATGTCTTTCCGGACGTGTGGTGTCATCCCTTGTATCTACATATTGGAAGGTACAATGTATGACACGTGACGTCATTAGATATAGTATTAGATAGCTAAGCATGGCTAAATGCTATATAAAAATCAATTAGAAATTGTAATCTCTTGTCTACCAAGTGGCTAGCGTATGCAACTGCCGTGCAGAAGTTTCTGATTCAATTTCTGGGTCGGGTGACAACCTCGTATCAAACTCAAGTATTCTCCATTTTGTATCAAGCTTTAGACTCGCTTTATTGTCACCGAAGCAACACAATTTTCACATTATTCTTTATTCGCGGAGACAATTTAGCGAATGATAAAAAGCTCAGCGCCAGATCGCTAAAGCTTTATAAGTAGAAGTTTAGTGGCGTAAGCTCCACTTGGAACGATTCCAGATAAAATGTGGATCTACTCACTTATGCTGTACAGAAAACAGTGAGCAGTACTGTACCTACTAATACAACTGTCTATGGTTACAAAACCGATTTTCTTTCTTTATTAATTTTTAACATAACATAACATAACATCACGCCTATATTACCCAAAAGGGTCTAGCAGAGGTGTACAACACCCACATTTCACCTGTTATGTTTAGGTCCCATGGGATAGGGGGTGAGCCTATCGCAATCCACTGGGCACAATTCTAACTCCGTGCTGCTATTGTGAATGTCCTGACGGAAAGTTCACAAATAACACACTGCCCGAGAATCGTACCGCGGTTTGAGGCGCATACGCTAACCACTAGTCCATCGAGGCAGTTCTTTATTTTTCTTTCTTCTAATTAAAACATGTGTGATTCAGAATGTAGCGCTTGACAGATAAAAATAAGTTATAATTGCCAGTTCCACAATGCCGCAGAGTGCTCGATAAACTAACAGTCTCTGTAAATTAGGACCACAGGGTGTAAATAACATCCTGGAGAAGCCGTTTACGTAGTGTACAGTAGTGATTCAGTATATGATACTGTATATGATACTGAAACCCTCGCTGCAAAAACTTCCTCGGAATAATTGTGAACTTTCCAGGGAACCCAGTGTTCAGAAGCTATTTCGTTACGATGTAATTTACACCTAGTATATGACTGCATCAAATAAAACTTGGGATGGGCTGACTATGGCTTTGGCCGACTATTCAGCGCTCGATCAGCCAACTGATCGGCAAGGTTGAAAATTTGTTTCGGTTAAATTTAAATGCAATTAATGACCGTTTTATTTAGTGTTGTTCGTCGGACCACCATATTATGCAGTATATTTCAACGCACAAGTTATGTAGTACTGCTTACACAAGATTTTTGGGTTTTAATAGTAAAGCTGATTAACTGCCACACCATTGTTTACCATACGATAATCCACGATCATCGCTCACAGACAATACACATCGATCACACAAAGCCATCAAATTACACGTAACGTGATTCACGTCCTCACATGATGACGTCACCACATTACCCATGAGTTATGACAAATGGCGCACACGTATTGACATTATATCATAATATTGATTGACTGTATACGATAAAGCTCATCCATCAAACACACATTAGCTTTCATTTACAGGATACGATTACAGCTGATCAATATTAGGGCAATATCTCTACGCTGACTTGACAGGTTTTGATACTGATATATGACTAAAGCCTTTGAATTATGTGAATATCTAGTGTCGTCATTTTGTTGGTGGTAGAGCTGGCTTGCATTTGGTACTGTGTCCCAGTGTGGTAGTGAGATCAGGATATGACAGGCTCATAAGGCATAACATTATAGACTTCGAATGAAACGGTACGTCTACAATTTGGTTATGTAGATTGTTGATGTCCATGGGCAGTAGTTACCACTTATCATCACGTGAACTACACGTCCGTTCCCTGCATAACCTGTATAAAGGGAAAAAATCAAATCGTGAAGCTTTCGCAGAACCTTTGCAAAATGATTTGATTGCGATGCCATATTTAATTTTATCTTGAACCCATCAATTATAAAACTGTTGGTTTTTAAAGTAATGTAAACGATAATCCATCAATTTGGATGAAGAGCCATAAATAATGTAAATCCTGGAATCACCTCAGGTGAGACACATTAAACTCACATTCAGCTTCATGACATCCCCAGAGGGGGTAGAAGATGAATTACCGAGACGCCGATAACGAAAGAGTTACCTTAATCTGGCAAGTTACCATGAACTTGGACTTTGGGGATAAAAATGAGGCTGCCGTATTTTTTTTTGCTGAATTAGTAACTTATACTTTACTAAAATGACCACATTCTTAGTAATACTTACATACATACGCAATGTCAAAATCAAATCGTTTATTTTTATAAACCCCAAGGGGGCAAGGGGTGCTTAAACACGTTAACAAACATTATAATTACAGAGCAAATAAAAATAATAATAATACAATTCCCAATGAAATCGATTAGAAGCTTTCTTCATACCCTGTCATGAGTTCTCAAATCGGAAACCTACTTTAAATACGATGTGAATCTAGTTTAGTTAGTGTTATGAATTACATGGTTGAAAATTCGGCAAGTTGACTGGGTTTTCGTTATACGCCTCAAAACATGTTTCTGTTTTTGCACTTGTATCCAGTGAAAAGACTATCTTTTACAGTCTATTTTCTGACTACGCCAGTATTTTAACATTTTCTGTGACTTTTATTCAGAGATTTTTAAACGGTATCTCGTTTGGCAAAGAAGCCACTCCACTCTGCTTGCGCGTTGATGGTGCATGAATAAATTGTGCATCTGAAGTGGCGAGACGACTAAATAAGGCCGCTTTTTGTACACAACTTCTGTTTTAACGGAACTGGAAATTAATTGAGACTTAGCCGGGTAATTATGAAGTTTTTGCGTCTAGTGAATAAGTTAATGGGCATTTTTTAAAGAGCGATAGGCATCTTTTCACATTTTTATCATTTGGAGTGCTAGACACTCAAGACCCAGATTCAACAAAATAAATAAATTACTTTAATATTTTGAAACAGTTAAGTACATTACTTTGAGTATTGGAGGTACAAATAGAATACAAGTTCATCAATAATTCTTATCCCGTCACAGCAAATGGAGGGATTTCCATCGAAACCTACTGGGAGAGCCACGACTGATGTTTGTCGACACGATATAAATTTAGACGGGATTATGCACCAACCGAATCAAATACTGCAGAAGTTATCCTATTCCATTGTTGTTTACGCCTGAGGCTCGCGTTATACATTATTAAATATAAGCCTATAAATATGTTGATGTGTCTTACATTAAATCTAAAAAAGGTTAAAGTTTTGGCTGGAAAGAGTAAAAAACATCCATAACAACAACGTTGCTACATATAAGAAAGAGTACAATGCTTAATAATCAGTTATTGAGGAGCATTATAGTATACAAATCAAATAAAACAAGTTTTCCATTATACGACGCAATTATTCTCATTGCCGACTATGCCCAGCGTCAGTGTTTTTATTTATCAAAACTACAAGTTTTAATTCATTAAACAAATTTAGTTTAGATAATTTTTCAGTGAATGGGCTTTTGTTCTCAATAAAATGGCTCGAGAATACGAAATTCTTTAATCTTTTAGATCCTGGTTACCTTTCCAAGCTTTTTGGTGGATATTAAATAAAACTAGCCGTGAAACTTGCGTTAAATTCACTATAATGGGTTAAACCGTCGGATTTTAGAACACTGTTCAGTCCTAACAGTTTGAGACTGTTAGAAACAGTAAAAACCTTTCAATTCGGCATCTAGGTGCGATGGCAGCGAGTGACATCAATAATTCCGCACCGCATCGCACGGATTTCGCAGCGTCAGGGGATTGGACGTACTCTAATGTCTGAAGCCTGAAGGATTCAATTTTACGGCTCAATTTATAACGGCGAAGACCAGTCTAAGCTGTTACCTGTGTGTTCTAGGCAGTGTGTCTTACTTATTTATTGGATAGCGATGGATTCTATTTGTTTGTATGTATGCGTGGGTAAGCGTGCCGCAGTTTATGCAATCCAGTAAATTGATTAACATGGACTTCAAGCAACTAAGGTAATTGGTCACATTGTTGATAGATAGGAATTAGAAAATAGTCATGTCCATGTTAATAAGGTGATTAAATAGACGAATTATACCAAAGTTACTCTTAAATTTTAATCACAGTATTTCAGTCTCCTCAAAAAGTTGTAGATACCTCTACAAACCTAAAAGTTTTAAAAAGTATTTACACCACAACAAAAAAAACTGTCTTGGCAAGTGTTCTATCATCCCATCAAAAGTAATAAGAATAAAACATGAGTTTGAAAAACAAATCAGTTTTAGATGCGCCGAAGCTGAACTCGCTCAAAGTATCAATATATATTTTATCAGATTCAAGCCCGACTCTATCGAGACGAAGGCGACACTCTTTTAGATTTTAAAACTCATATTGTAAAATGGTTGAGATTGGAAACAGCCGTGTTATGACGAGATTTTACAACCGTATGAGTGGTTGAACCAACATGACATTTCAACATTATATTATAGTACCTGAGATGGTGAGCCAGGCAAACATAAAAACAAAGCACGTTCTAGCATCGACAACTTTTATCAAGATAAACAATAATTCAATAGACTCTATTATCAAAAGTGCTTCATGGACCCTCTGTGGGTAATATGATCTCCGCAAGTAGTCACCATGAACCCATAAGTAACGAAATTTATGAATCGTTTTAAAAATTATGTTCAGATACTAGAATGGAGTCACTTTTCAAATAATACCTTACTTTATCTTTGGTGTAGAATCCGTCCGTACGAAAAAATATATCATTATGGCCTTGTCCGTTTTTCTCTCGCTCTCAACCTTGTGATATTATTTTTTTTCATTGTTTTTATTTCGCTATTCAATAGGGTTCCATTTCGTCACCAAAATAATTTGCGGACCGCTGCTCAATTGATTAGACCAGTGGTTCCCAATTAGTTTTTTCTAGGTACCCCTTTAAGAAAGACCTCCAACTTGCGTACCCCTTTATATAGACCAGGCTCGATAATTTTTAAAACAAAAAAAAATAGTAGGATGAAACCCATTAGAAAAGAATATTATAAAAATCAAAGAAAAAAAAAATTACGGGCGATCTGAGGTCGGGAAAGGGGTATATATAATATACATATATAACCTCAAAATTTATGTGAAAAATTCAAAAAACCAAGTTTTTGGTTTTTTATTTTTATCTTTTACAAACAATATTTATTTTTTACGAAATTTGGTGTAAACTTACCTTTTTATGTCCCAAATAAGTTGTAATTTATTTGATTAAAAAAAATTATTTTTTTCACCTTATTTTGAATTAATATCGAAAAAGCACCCTAATTTTCGATCGAAAATTCACCCGTCAAAATATCAGCTTTTTCAATAAGTTGGTATGTTTTCTGTTCGTTGAAATCTCTACTAACTGGCGTTTAATTAAATAGAATACTTTTTTGGAATTTGTACAAATAGAAATAGAGATTCTTTATTTGTCAATGTAGGTATATTGAATTATTGTTTTTAAGGATTTTAGTTTAGAGATTGCTGCGCGTACCCCTGGGGGTACGCGTACCACTAATTGGGAACCACTGGATTAGACTAATCGCATGGAACACGGTATTATAAATATCTGCTTGCGTGCACTGTTTCGCTTGCGATTACACGCGTTTGCTTGCACGCGTTGCATACATGCAATACATGCAATCGCGTTAGGCTCGAATAGACAAACGCGTTTCATTAAGCGTCTGTAAATTCATCCGATTGACGCATCCGTTCTGAAAATTTGAAGATAATTTGTTGAATTATCCACAAAGTGAGATAGGTCCTATTCAGTAGATGGACGAAATTATGGACGATAAATGCGTTTAAATTATTGTGGTTGAATATTTGGTACGTTTCATGCGTATGATTAACAGGTGCTTTTCTTCGTTACTATAAAAAATATGGATTTTTACTTACTAGTATAGTTACTGTAAAATTAAATACATTCACTTTTGATAACATCATTATCATATTAGCAAGTCTGATAAGACGTAATAATATTCACAAAATAGATGATTCAAATTTTAAAGTGTTTGCCTCAACTTATATCTCAGCTAAATTCCCAAGTAAATTTTATATTCCACGTAAAATAAACGCAATAACGTTGCAAAAGATTAAAACTAAGTTACAAAGTTAATAACTTGTCCATTACGTCACCGCGGACTACAAACTCTTTACTTGAAAGTTATTCTTCGCGTCTTTAATGTTCAGTAAGCTGGTGCTTTAAGTAACACTAAGTTATTTTGTGTTTAAGTAAGATGCTTTAAGGGTCAGGCGAAATATTGTTTATCCATAAATTCCGCATAAATTTGTGATTCAAGCGTATTTAGTAAATCCTATCGTGTTATTTCCATTTACACAGTATTAATTTTCGTATTTGTTGATAAAAACATTATAAATATCTACATGGATCGAAGATGAAAAGAATTTAATTTCACGTATTTTTAAAGCATAAACGTCACATTTGCATCATATTTGTTCAGTATTGTAAACATTTTTTTCTGTTATGTTTTTTGAACAAAAACAACGTGGGAGTGGTTGTAGTTCGGGACTAACAAAAAATAAATGGCAAGTTTTTATTCATATATTTTGGAAGCCAAGATAAATGTGATTAGCGTTGATATTTTGAAAAACCAGTAGTTCTGTCTCGCGGGGATAATTAAGTGTGCGCGTGTGCCAAACAGAGATAGCACTACTGCGTCTAATTTTTGCAGCTGCTTTGGAATGGTTAAAACGCGGTCCGTCCGCAGCACTCTTAAGTGTTAGTAAAAGTCGTTTTGCAGATCAGGGAAAATTTTATTACTAGTAAATTAAAGATAGTTTCTCGGGAGATTTCATTCTTATATTGCAGCTGGTCGCAATACTGTAAGTAAAAGGCTGATTAACATCTAGTTTCTAGATCCAGTACAAAGAATAGTAGTAGTATCACGGCTATGTTCTTATGACATAAATGTCAATATGTTATGAATGCCGATCCACGTTATAATTTTATGATACTGGATCCAGCAACATTTATGTAAACCAGCCTTCATATTGGCAAGAATACTAACAATATAAGGGCTGGTTTACATAAATAACACAGTCAAGTTTTTTGTACTTTGACCATATTCGGGCGGTTCGGTTTTAGGGTCACGTTCATAGATTATTTCATGATTCAGGTTCATGATTAATATTTTTATTTTGTTAAGCAGCCAATAATTATTAAAAGTAACGTATTCGGCAAAAATATTAATTACCAAAGAGATTGCAGATAGGTCTTTTTTCAAACTTATCTCTGCTTATTACTATGGATATCACGCATCCAATACGTATTTTGTATCAAACAATTTACTACGGAATATATGAGAATATCCCTGAAGTATTCAATTAGTTGTACCTGTAGCGAGGCGTCGATACACACGAGTAGAATTGAAACAACTTTGTGCGTCTGTCGGACAAGTCATTATGTATTAACGAGCCCATGTTAGTAATTTAACTTGTTTTAACTTATTAATATTCATGCTAATACGGGTTACATGTTGAATTAGCAATAATCCTCAAACTTTCGACTAACATTCGGCAATGTAATATTAAAACCGAAACTCGTTTTATAACTTTTCGCTTTTTTTTTACCACATTGTGAAATATGGTTAGGTCAGTTCAAAGAGATTGGAGATTGTTTTTTTGAGTTCAATACTGTGCTGTCTCAAACATGACTAACAGGAAACTGTAAGGTTTTAGAAATTGAAATAATATAGGGGGTGGTGCGACATTGTGGCATTTATTGGAACCGCCGCCGTTTTTAGACAATATGATCACTGTTTATTTAATAATAATAATAATAACTTTATTTCCAAAAAGTACAGATTAAAGTACATTTACACAAAAAATTGATACCCTGTCTCATAAACTAGGTAAAAAACCTGTATCTTAAGAGACAGTGTTCAGCCATAATTGTCATAAATAGTTAGTATACTATGACAGTCGTGTCAAAGCTAGGGGGGCTACTATTGATAAAGTTATTACAAAGAAAATAAAAAGGGCTTTGTGTGTGTGTGTGTGTGTGTGTGTGTGTGTGCGTGTGTGTGTGTGTGTGTGTGTGTGTGTG
The DNA here is from genome assembly GCA_905147285.1 of Hypena proboscidalis. Classification (NCBI taxonomy): domain Eukaryota; kingdom Metazoa; phylum Arthropoda; class Insecta; order Lepidoptera; family Erebidae; genus Hypena; species Hypena proboscidalis. The sequence goes on along the minus strand of LR990136.1, from coordinate 20,680,208 downwards.
TGTGTATGTGTGTGTATGTGTGTGTGAGTGTGCGCGCGCGTGTATGTTTGTGTTTGTTGGTGTCTATGTGTTTCCATCTCTGTGAGCATGAGTGTTTGATTTGTGTTATGATATGTACGTAAGCAGTGATTCTGTGGTCGTGTAATCCTGAGTTTGAAGCCACTCCGAGACTCTTACTTTCAGTTGGTATTGGTTTAGGCCTATTATATTTAATTTTCTATGCACCTTTTTGTATATATTACAGCTAATGATGTAATAGTGGTGTCTGGCGAGTGTAGTCCTGTGTTGGACACTTTGCGGCAGATTGGTACGTCTTTCTGAGTTTGGCGGTGGGAGACCGCTATGTTTCCTCAGAATAGATTTGAGCACAAAGAGTTGGCGGACGGTAAGAACTTTGCAATCATCATAGAGTTTAGATGTTGGGTATCTATACGGTTTTTTATTCATAACCTTAAGTACTGCTCTCTGTGCTCGTTCTATTCCTAGAAGGAGCGTCTTGCGTTATTTCCATATATAATAATCCAATAACGAAGAAAAATTTCACATTATCCGACCAAATAAAATTTTAATATGTCGCAATCACTCTGTCAGTAGGTACGCTAAACATTTTAAATTTCTATATCAAATAATGTAATAGCCAAAAAGTAAACATTACCGTTCCAATTCCTGTAAAATCGTACAAATATTGCTTGAAATATTGGAGCACCAGCTAAATCTGCAAAACGTCAAAAGTATATATTCAATGGCACGTAAAAATCTCGTGATAAATTGAATATCAAAGCCTGATTTATTGGCTCGGAGCTTCAAATCAATCGCGAGAAGCGATTAATCGTTCGGAAAGAGAATTCGTGCGGTTGGATGACCACGCCAGCGCCGGCGGTTGCAAAGGCCTCCTTGCTGTCACTTCACTATCAAGTGGCGTTAGTAATGTACAGGAGTGACGCTATTTGTTCCATTCAGTGAGAAGTAAATAGCCTGAAGCATGCACACACAGTAGCTTTTAATTTTTTCAAATTTTCAACTAAGTTCTACTTGTTCAGAAAAGATTGACCAGCCTTGATAGGTTTGGTTAATAAAGCATGCAATAAATGGAAAAGTACGTAATCACACTTTTCGTGTACATGTTGGCGGGCAATTTCAGTGAAGGACGTGCGTTCACCTTGCCGTACGAATCGTAACTGAACTTTGTGCAATATCAAGAAGGAGGAGTACCGTGTTCATTTCGTTCGTATATTCCGCTACGAAAGAGCTACGATGCTACAAGTGACTTCTGAAGTCTACGAAACTAGAAGTGACGATGACTAAAATGACGTACACAAATATAATTTTATAATACAAATAAATTTTGAACTATGAATTGTTATTTCACCTAAATGAGGTTTAGAGAAAAGGTGTCCTATTATATGCTAATGTTGTCAAGTACCCAATTCTAATTTCGTGCTGTTTCTTGACGGAAAAACACCGACTTGGAAATCAAACTTGAGGTGAGAGGTCGCATATGCTACTGCAACATGCAATAGAAGCCATGCCAATCTATAACTGCCTTTATGAGATAAAAAAATAGGTATGTAAAAAGTAAAATAGTATTTTGTGGTAAGAAATAAGCATTGGCCGGATTAAGTGATACATAATCGGCAGCATGCAATATTCAAGCTTCGTCTCCACTACTGGATAACCGACACTTATTGTCAATACAGTGTATTGTGTGTTGTGGTCACGTATTCGAGACAGACAATATATTAAGTATTTGTGTATTCGACGCGGGGATGTTGACGGTTTATTATATGGGGACTGTCTTTATTTGACCTCGTGTTGGAACCCCGGGAGGGTTATTTATTACTAGTATTTGAAAGCGATACCAAATAGGAGGAACCGCTTGTGATCTCAATTAAATAAAGCATATTACTCAGGAATAATTCAGCTTTTAAAGTAAAATATAATTTGCACCGCACCAGCTCGAAATGTCGTTCTATGTTGTATGAAAACAGTGAGCAAAAATTTATTTTGCTCCGAGTTTTGCTCTCGCTTGAAGCAAAGTTAACTTTTGCACACTATTCGTTTTTTATGTTACACTACATACCCCACACCGTCGTCTAGACCCATACTAAGCAGAACCTGTACTATGGGTACTATTGCCAGCTGCTGAGGTGAAAAGTTGTATGTGTGACACGAGATCAAAGTTATTTACATCCTCACTGCGCTCAAGATTCTATCGTATCTCTCCTCCTACTCGTTACGCTCGTGATTCTTTAATAGAATCTTTCGCTTGTTCGGGACTCAAAATTAGCACTCGAAAAAAAAACGACTTTGCTCTCTTGTTTCACAAATAACTTTTTTGTAACTAGTCGAGTACATTTTGATTTAAACTTATGTTCTCTTTTCTACCGTTCTTTCGACCTACTTACGAAAGACTGGTATCCAGGATAAAAATATAAGGCTTTTAATACATCGCATTATTGACACGGGTCCTGAGGGCAAAAGCCGTTTGCATATTTTATATTCTGATATAAAGATCTCTCGAGTATACGATTAGATAGGATATGGAATTGGGATCTTAAATATGTATTTTATATTACAAGACAGGCTGGAAAATATTGTCATAACCTTTTTATAAAATAAAATAGTACATATTGTGCTTGACGATAATTCAGGCAAAGTAAATAAACTTTAAAAGATTTGCCATTTAAAACTATGGTTTCATCAAAAAATCCACGTCTTCCGAACAAATTGCACGATCGCAATGTTCAAATTGTTCGGAGAACGTGATTTTTTTTTTTCGCCAGAGAATTTTTATCTGGTGGAAATTGATACTTACCATGTATAGAAGCTGTGGTTTCAATAAATGTCGCTATGTCGCATCCACCCCGTATAGAAGATCCGCAGTAATAAATCCTATCGCATGATAGAAGCAGGCCATACCTGACCAAACTTTATAGCAAGTATTTGATTACACACAAATAATTTAAACGGCAATACAATACCTTACCATAGCATTCGATGTCCTAATAGTATCGGGTTCTTCTGGCTGGGGCTTTGTCTGGGGCTTTTCTGTTTGCTAAAACTACTACTCTGGTCTACTCTAGCACTAGAGGCGTACGCGATTCGTCAGGCGTGTGGGCGCGCTGGCTGCACACACGGCACACGGCGTGTTGCTGCTGTATTACGTGTGTGCAGCCAGCGCATGAAAGGCTGCGCCTCGCGCTCCAATTCATGGCACCAGGTATAACAGTCTCGCTATTATATAAACAAGAAAGCGGTCATTTGGGATTTTATCGTCAGAAATTCCCAATAGCACTACTGAGTTAGATTTGTGCCCGGTGGATAACGATAGGGTCACTCCCTATCATTTGGGACCTAAGCATAACAGGTAAAATGTGTGGGGTTTATACACCGCTGATACACCCAACTAGGTAATATAGCCGTGAGGTTATGAAAACGGTAATAATTTAATTTTCCGATTCAATAAGGCTGATTCATTAATTTCATCAGCACGTAATTCATTGGCGATAAATTATTTATTATATCAAAATGGGACATTAAAATGATCATTTCAATTAATATTGTGTTTTAATTAAAATAGAGATTTAAAAACCAGATAGATGTGAAAATTAAATACAATCACAAACAATCAAACATACAATCTTGGAGCCATTTTATATATGTACGGCTGGCAATCCACCAGAGAGCATCTTAAATACATTGCGGCAACACTTTCGTGTTATTCTAAAGGCTCTTACGCGAACCTTGATTTACGATTTGGTACAAAACCAACGTTTTATTTGCATTTCTCAAAGAGCTGCCTCGAGTTCGAGTGTTCTTCAAACCACATACGAGTTAGGATGTGTGTACACTGAATATTCTTTAGTTTACTTTTAATTTAATTTCTCAGCAATGAACTTGCTATCTGAAAAGTGTTAAAATACCGACGAAGTGTTAAATCTAAGCTTTTGTTAACTCTTGGCCTAAAATAGAATAGCATTTTTAATTTGTTATCTGCTAGCCTGATTAATTGAAGTAATAATAGTAGTCTTAATCTGGGCATAAACAATTTAGGTACCTTCGATTAGTTTTTATATTCACGGTTAGCAGGTATGAGATAATCCTTATAATATACCTTATATCCTAAATAAACCTTATATTTTACCCCTTCTTTTTTCGATTACCTTAAAAATGCAGTTTTCTTTTTAAAATTCTGTGTCTGATCTGGATCTTGTGTGAGCAAGCCTTTAGCAATTTCTCAATCCTGAATGGAGATCTATAAAGAGCGAGGCTTACGCTATTATAAATCCATTTCCTTAACTTCGTACAAATAGAGAATATTGAATGTTGATTTTGAGATTTAGAAGAAAATAAAAGAAATCCGCAAAGAAACGTGCCTTGCCGATACAAACAGACAGACAGACAGACAGATACAACATTTAAAAATTGTAATTAAGGCAAAGGTTTTGTGCAAATAAAATAGCATACTAGCTTGAAAAAAAATGTTATTTTGACATTAAAAACCATAATTTATTTATATTGATGATGATGTATTGATGATTAAATACCATGTAAACAATTTCCCACTGTTTCAGCCAGCTAAAAGGAAAATCATTATAAGCTTCATTAACAGTCAGACACAGGCTGCGGTTTCTTCATCTTGTTACTTAATTTGCTACACTTTATAAAACGTTTCTGCAAAGTGTAATTTATTTTAAATTTTAAAACAAAACTGAATAGACTAGCGATACCTAGTCAATAATGTTTGTAAATTTTACCTAATGGTAAATACAGCTCATGAATATTCTTCAATATTATATGTAATAGATGCCAGCTAAGTATGGAAAGAAGTTTGTTAAAAGTAAAGAAAATACCGCATAAAACGATAAAGAAAAGAACGGACGTTGCAGGTGCTTTACGTCACAGTAAGAAGTTAAAGTGGCGATGGGCTGATCACATTTCTAGGTTAACAGACGGTCGATGGACTCGCAGACTTACCTTTTGGATTGGTCCAAATGGCACCAGGAATAGAGGCAGACCATTACCAGATGGGCAGACGACATAACACAAGTGGCTGGTCCACAATGGATGAGTAGAGCAAAAGATAGAGACGCTTGGCAATCTCCAGAAGAGGCCTTCACCTTCTAGCAATTCAAAGGGGTTCTCTCGGAGCAAAATGCAAAAGGTTATATAAAATAGTTTATATTAGTGTTTATTATAAGAATAGTTATTTAACGTATTGTGTAATTAATTTAAGTTTTTTTAGTAAGAAATAAAAGGCTTTTTTATTTTTATTTTATTTATTTATTTATAAGTATATCGCTACATTTAAGATGAAGCGACTGTAGCGACATGCCTCTCTGTTTGGTTCGGCTCAAGGTGAGATGGTGGTGCTACTTCCTTCGAGCTCGTTTACAACAGCATTACTAGCACAAAAACTGTCCATAATAAAAATAACATAACCAGTCACGAGCCATAACCTTAATTATTCCCTCAAGACTTAACTCTTTATAACTCCACCTCAACGCGACGCCGCGAGAATCGATATTATTTTGATTAATGTACAAGTAAACAAACTAAAAGTAAGAAAAATCTTTCAACTACACCCAATATTGAAATATAAACCTTAATATGTCACATTAAGGTAGACATTTGGAGGTAGGTTCGACGTGTCAAGAGGTTTCAACTTGTAAGTCATGAAAAATGTAAGTTAGAAAGTTGAGTGTTGCCAGTACTTACGGAAGATATCGCGTGTCGAATGACAAATTGCCTGCTCTGACCCCACTGATCCTTTAAAACTTTTCCGTAAGTTTCCCAAAAGATTGTTAAGCTTTTTTGTTGGGAAAAGTTATAAAATAAGGTATTTCATCCTAAATATGTTGGAAAGTAGTTGAAGTGTTCAAAGATTTTATGACGTAAGTTGCTAGTAGAATCAGCAGCCATGAGATCGACATAAATTCTTGGAACTGTACTTATGCTTTGCTAGACCATTAGAAGGGTTAAGTAGACCATAGGAAGTTTGGATATACTAAGCCTTGATGGATGGATTGATGGATATATTCGTATATGTGGTTAGAAGTAACATAACATAACATCACGCCTATATTATACAGGAGGGTGTGGCAGAGGTGTACAACACCCGCATTTTACCTGTTACTTTTAGGTCCCATGGGCCTATCGGCATCCACCGGCAATAATTCCAACTTCATCACATATTTTTTTATTACCATTTAACGCTCATAAACAAAGGCGCTGCTGAAAAAGCTCAATTTACGCTCCAATATTTATTTTCGTCTTAAAACTGGCGTCAATCTCAAAAGTGTAGGCTTTCCAGTGAAATTGCGACCTAGAATCGATCAATTTTGATGGAGAGCCATGAATAATGCAAATCCCTGGAATCGCCTGAGGTGCGACACATTAAACTCCCATTCGGCTTTATAGCGAGGAGGAAAAGATGGATTTAATAGATTTTAAATAACTTACGGCTCACTAAAATGTTAAGCTATAAATTAAAAGATCAAAACCTAAAAATATTTAAATTGCTTTTGTTAAAAAATACGTTGTAAGTGCGTAATAATCGGTTGAAGCACCTTGACTCAACGAATATTTAAATGAATGGAATGAATGAGAATGGTAAGGTCTCCTAGCTTAGCAGTGGGACAGCAATGGGATAAGTTAACAAAAAATATTATTATACCCAAAAAAAACGAAACATCTTTTTCATTTAATGTTTTTTTGTTAAAATTTTAAATTCTAGTATTGGTTACTCAAAAAATACCACAACATACCAAAAAGTTAACTAAACTCTTTTTGAAAACGCAAAGTTTATAAAATACTAAATAGCCGCATGGCAATCCGGCTTATCCCTAACGAGCGTCTCAGATGCTGTAGAAAGCGGAGACTTACTACAGCTTATCGTGTTCGAGGCAGGGCAGGCTTCAATGGAGGCTTCGTAATACGAGAGCATACAAACAGCGGACATTAATTTGACTAGTTTCAAATATGACATGTCGTGTTTCCCTTTACTATGTCGTTTAATCAATGTAGAAGATATTGTAAGAGAAATCTAACCTTCCGGGAATCGAATCCATGACTTCGCGGTGATAGGCGCATACAATAACCACGAGAGCAACGAGGCCGTAAGTACTACATATTATGTAATTTAAAAAAAAATCAGCTTAGATTGGCCAATTACATCATAATCCAGAAACATTTTGCATTTAATAGGATTTTTGTAAGAATATAATAGTTTAGGTACTAAATGATAATAAATTAGATTTTAAAATGTGCATATTTTTCCTGCATCCAATTTTAGTAACATTTCTTCAAAGATCTTACGACCAATACAGTTTTGTCAAATCGGCTTTCCCTAATAAATAAACTTGATTAACTTTCGCTTTTATTTTTGGAGAGCATACATTTTGAAACTCTACTGTTTGCACTCTCTTTTATACCGACATTTTTAAATGGGGCTTCCGTTTAAAAATCTCTTGTTTCTGTAGTAAGCTACTCCGTTTTGCTTTCGCGTTGATGGTGCATGAATAAATTGTGCATCTTAAGTGGCGAGACGACGATGAAGCCCGTTTTTGTGCACAGTTTCTGATTTAATGAAGGTGGAAATTAATTGTGTCCTAGTAAGGTTGAGCTCTTTTCGAGTGTAAGATTAGCTGCTTAGTTAATTTTATTTCTTTTAGTAATGACTGTGTATATGACCTTGTAATTAAAATCGTAGAATCTAGCAGCACGTTCACAACTGTTACTCTTGAGATTTATTTTATTTACTATTCAAATATCTTGCTGGAAAATGCCGCCTAACTTCTCAATTTGAAAAAAGTATCTATTTATCTATATTTTTCTTTTTACTTAAATTTCCCTTTTTATACAATAATAAAAATCGGTTTTTTTCTCTCTCACACTAAATTGTTATAAGATTCAGTTCTTAAATCTAGTTGTTACATGCTCTAGTGGATGACTCTGTGTGTGAGACCTGTATCTGTACTAGGAGAACCTGTATGACAGATTACCAGCCTTTCTTATCTGTTACGGATGTAGGTACGCGTGGAGTGTAGTAGTTCGTCGGAACAAATGATAACAACAATTAAAACTTGCGAAAAGATATTAAATGCGCGCCAAACGCTGTGAGGCGTGCGTTCACCGCGAAAACTTCTAATGGCGACTGGCTAGTCCGGTGGCGACATCTTCAACTGTTAAGCGCCTAAAGACAGCAGTGTGCGTGCAAGTAATATCATGCATTTATTTGTATGTAAAGGTAAGTACAAAGGTAAGTATTATATTTCTATATGATTACATATGGCCAAACACATTTAATTATATTTATTTACTTATTATTTTTATATTTTAAGAAATGTTGTGTATTTTTATATTTACTTTACTAATTTATTACTATTGTTTTAAGTTTCAGGTTTAGGTATAAAACGTCGCGAGGCACGTCGTCTACAATTCTCCGCCCAGTGACATTTCAATGTCACTAATCTAACAATGGAAGTAGGGCCAAGCGAGTTACGGGTCTGGTAAATACTCCAGTCTTCGTCCTTACATCAACTGTGCGTATGCGACCGTCTCTTCCAGGATAAATCTTCTCGACAATCCCTTTCGGCCAAGTGTTACGCGGCTGACTAGGGTCAACAACTATTACCACATCGTTCAGCTTAAGACCGTTGTTTTCTTCATACCATTTCTGTCTAGGTATGAGCGTGGGTAGAATTTCCCGGACCCATCGCTTCCAGAACATATCTGTAAGCCTCTGTGCTGTTCGCCACATTTTTCGTAGGTAGAGGTCGCCGTCATCAAAAACTCCGGGCACCGGTAAGTTTGAACTCGAACCGAGAATAAAATGGTTTGGAGTTAGGGCCTCCAAGTCTCCGGGGTCCACTGAGACATGTGTTAATGGTCGGCTGTTAACAATATTTTCGACTTCGGTGAGTAAGGTGGTTAATGTCTCTTCACGCGGCGCCCTTTCCTTCAGCACAACTCTTAATGTGGTCTTTACACTCAAGCCCAAGCTCCGCCCTTATGGGGGCTAATAGGGCTATTAAAGGTCCACGTCACGCCACGGTTACTCATCTCCTCATTTATTATTTTTTGATTAAATTCTTTATAAGAGAGTTTTAATTCAGCCTCCGCGCCACGGAAATTAGTGCCGTTATCTGAGTACATATATTGTGGCCACCCTCTTCTCGCCGCCATGCGTCTCAATGACATTATAAATGAGTCAGTAGTTAGGGACGGCACTATCTCAATATGTATTGCTCGAATTGTCATACAGGTAAACAATACGCCATATCGACGTTCTCTTCGGCGACCCACTGTGATTTCCATCGGCCCGAATAAGTCAACACCACAGTGTGTAAATGGGCGTACATTATGTGCCAATCTAGCTTCGGGTAAGTCAGCCATACGTGGTGGTAAGGGTCTAGCCTTTCTTATTCGGCAGAATAAACATTTTGAAGCAATCGAGCGTACCGTGGGTCTCAGGTTCAGTAGCCAATATTTCTGTCTTAATTCATTAACTACAGTTTCATTGTTACCGTGCGCACATCTGTTGTGGTAAAATAATGCAATAATTTTTGCTATGGGGTGACGTCCATCTAATATTATGGGGGTTTTTATCTGCGTCGTCACACCCGAAGCGACTCCTATTCTTCCTCCAACTCGCAGTAGACCCGACTCGTCTAAGTACGGCGTCAGTGTGCGCAATCGGCTACTAGCCAATACTGTTTTATTATTACTTATCAAATGCAACTCTGTACCAAGGACTCGCTTTGCGAATGACGTAATACTAATGTCTCGGCTCGCTGTAACATATTTGCATTTATTTCAGAGTCATATTTTTTCTTGCATCTATCTGTGAATAGCAGCACGTTAGCAGTGCATCTCAATAAACGCAGCCATGTCGAACATTTATTTATATCCGGAATAGGTATGCTACTATTTTCAGATTCGTAGAAATTATGTATATATTCTAAATTTTCTTCATTAATTTCTGTGTTTCAGGTGGCGATACGAACCAGTCTTCACGCTTTTCATAAAGAAAATTTGGCCCACGAAACCATTCACATTCCTTTTCTAGCTGGTACGAGTTGTCTTTTGTTGCTATGTCCGCTATATTGCGATGTGTGGATACATAGTTCCACTCATCGGCGCTTGACAAATCGTCTATCTCACCGAGACGATTTGCGACGAAAACGTTGTAATTTCTCGTTTTGTTTTTAATCCAATGAAGAACTGTCATCGAATCACTCCAGAAATACCTTTTAATCGGCTTCAGTCTGTGCTCCTTTTGGATAGTGTCGGCTAAGCGACATGCCAAAATCGCCGATTGTAATTCCAGTTTAGGTACAGTGCACGGCTTGATTGGTGTGACTATGCTTTTGCTAGCAATGAATGACACGCGTACATTTTGATTTTCATTCATGTGGACACTTCACTCGCGGATTTGTTACGTTTCCAGTGTAAAAGCGCATGGTGGGGTAGCGCGCACTCGTCAATGCCACAGGCAGCCTCCGGGCAAGTGTCACGGCTATGGGATGCTACAAGACACTTGTGACACAGTTTGTTAGTACGTACATAACGCCACCGATCCTTTGTCATCGCGCGCTTAAATCGAGGGCAAGCAGTTAATTTGTGACTGCTGCCTCGACAAAATTTGCACTGGCTGGAAGCGCTGTCCTTTTCGCTTAGCAAAACAGCGTGATGTTTACGATCTTCGGGTTTCTTTTTGTAGTCACCTTGGCAGTGTATATGTGTGAGTCCAGCGTTAGATAATTTATTCGCTTCGTTGAATAAGAAATCTGCGTGTATTTCCAGCTTGGGCTTATCTTCGTGGGAGTTTACACTGTAGTAATCGGCCCATTTGTTAATTAGCGCACTAGGAAATTTTGACAATATTGTAGACACTAACTCCGGACTTCGCAGATAATCAATTTTATTTAGTGCTTGTACTGCAGCGACAAAGTTTTTTATTTTAATTGAAAATGTAACAATTTCTTGATGATAATTTTGAGTCAGTGGTGATTTTTTTCTAAGTTGATATGATATTTTGCTTATTATTACTTCGGCTTTTCCGTAGCGGAGTTCGAGCGCTTCCATGACGGTGTGCGGGGTCGTGTTCCCGATGAGAAGTGATGACACGGTTTCTTTAGCTTCTCCACGGAGTGATTTACGTAGCCGCCACATATTTTCTGCGTCACTATATTTACAGAAATTAGTTGACTCGTCATAAGCCTGTTTGAACGCGAGCCACTCGAGCGAATCTCCCCCAAAATGGGGTAAATCCTTAGATGTTGCGATACGAGACATCAGCTGTTTGTTTTGAATATTAGATTGGTATATTGCACTGACTAAGTTTTTCATTTCTGTTGCACTGTTCTCGAATTCTTGTTGCACATTGTTTGTTTCAGAAATATGACTACGTTCGAGCCACTGCTGCACTTTTTCGACAGAACCTACTTCACTGTGCTGGTTGCTGGAGCTTCGGTGGCTGTGGGATTGAGCTTCAAGGGCGGCAAGGTCAGCGGCGAGTTTCTTGTCAATCAGCCTCTGCTTGATTTCCGCTTCTTCGGCTTGAAGCGCAGCCTTGGCCTTGGCGGCCTCGTACTCCAACAACATCTTACGTGCTTCGATAGACGCTACAGATCTATGGCTTGTCTTCGTCGAAAAGGGTTTGTCAGGCTTGACTTCTCTCGTGACGTCAGCGATGTCTGTTCCTGGCCTTTTCGCGATGATATCTTTTTTGTTATTTCGCTTCCGAAATATTTCAGATTGGATGTCGCGAATCTTTGCGTGTTCCATATCTTGTTCCTTTTTCATAGCACGCCGCGTGCGAACCGAGGTTACTTCAAGATGGTGGCTCGTGTGCGGCGCCGGGGGTGTCGTGAACATTTTATGAACTCTTTGCAGTTCCACGTGGAAATCCGACTCGATGGACCACTTGTTACGGATGTAGGTAAGCGTGGAGTGTAGTAGTAACAAAGGATAACAACAATTAAACTTGCGAAAAGATATTAAATGCGCGCAAAACGCTGTGAGGCGTGCGTTTACCGCGAAAACTTCTAATGGCGACTGGCTAGTCCGGTGGCGACATCTTCAACTGTTAAGCGCCTAAAGACAGCAGTGTGCGTGCAAGTAATATCATGCATTTATTTGTATGTAAAGGTAAGTACAAAGGTAAGTATTATATTTCTATATGATTACATATGGCCAAACACATTTAATTATATTTATTTACTTATTATTTTTATATTTTAAGAAATGTTGTGTATTTTTATATTTACTTTACTAATTTATTACTATTGTTTTAAGTTTCAGGTTTAGGTATTAAACGTCGCGAGGCACGTCGTCTACACTATGTCTAGACAATAAATTATCTTTTTCTAAATAATTACTGTAAAAGATGTAGGTATATTCCCTGAGCAAATTATTACTTTGTCCGTATTATATGAAAAGTTTCCACCCGTCTGGTTCGTCGATATGAAGGCATTACGCTAAACCAGACTTAAAATTACGTCTATGCAAAAATTCATTAAAATCTAACCCGGGTTGTAGCATGAAGAAAACAAACAAAGTGTAACAAACATCCATTTCACAAACATTCACATTTATACTATTAGTAGGATATTTCCAGTTACCTCAATATTAGAAGAGATCAGGATAGCGGCAACACGGTACACTTTCAAAGTTAAAGTGCGCAAATTACTAACCGACCTATTGGCAGAATCATCATAATGTGTTAAATTTAGCTTTTATCATCTTCTATATACATTTCATGTTTATGTATTTATTTACGTATGTAATAGTAATAAGTATATTACATTATATATTTTATAACTTTATGTATTGATTTGTACCAAACATATATATATTCACATCAACCAAACCGTGCAAGTGGTGTTAGCTTTTAATTGATTGTTACGCTTAGCATGATTCAACTGTATTAAATTTGTATGTAATATTACTTGTGTAAACAGTCGTAAGCTAACCAAAATAAATAAATAAATAAATCAACACTTTAGTTCTTTTCTCACATTAATGCACCTACCCTTGCTTTTTCTGCACCACCCTAGGTTGACTGTAAGAGAATGCCACTAGGCATTAAGTCCGCCTCTGTACCTATATATGTGCAAAAAGTTTAAATAAATAAATAAATAAATATTATCTACAATGATCTCCGCAATAATGACGGTTCTCATGAACAGAGAGCAGCTGTAACAACTTCCCGAGAACAAGTTAGGAGTTTGTTAGATAAGTAGCAACGTAGCTGTTAAGTTATTCAGGGAGTGACTTAAAACTTAGTCTCTGAGGAAATGCAGGCGTGTGTCGATCCTCGGACATCGTAAAGAGATGTTTCATGTATTATTCAAACTATCAACACGTACTATGAACTTGGGTCTTACTTACTTTGTTCTTATGTTTAGTTGGTAATACTATTTCTTAACTTGTGCTTCACAAAATAAATACATTGGAATTGAAATTGAATTGAACTTAATTTTTAATGGTGTAAATTAGTGATGATGCGCTTTACTATGGCCACGCTTTCCTATAAGATACATATTTACAGTGGCTTTGAAGAAACCCAGGTTGTACTCAGTAGATGATAAAGTATTAAGTTTCCCACGACCTTTGGACGTAAGACCGATGTTGGATAAGGAAGGCGATGAAGATGAGAATTATTTTATTCTTCAATGGAGTTTTGAAAATGAATCCTGGTGGCAATAAAACACCAAATGGTAATCAAATAAACAAAGATGGAGTTGAAGAAGACAAAACAAGAATACCTACCAATGTTAAAACATTCAAAATTGTATAGAAACAACTGAAGAGTAATTTGTAACCAAATATGACTAGACGTTGGGTTGTTCTGTATCTTGTTATAAATCTTCAGATATACTGAAACCTTGCAACGTAATTGTTCGGTTTTAAAATCAATATTTTGTTTGGGCTATTTGTATAGGTAACACAATTTTGATTTTCTGATGCGTTGCTGCAATGCGTACATACATTGCATATAGTTTTCATTTAATAGTATTTTATGTCTCGTTTTGTAGACAAGGTACATACATAATTTATCTACTGATGTATTGTTACATAACACTGCGTTATAATCTATTTATTAATCTATGATTTAACTAACGTTATTTGGAGTGAATAAGATCAGAGTTCGGCAACATTTTAAGTCATTTACAATATTAATAAGTGCTTTAATATTTAAACGTACGAGTAAACCTAAACGTCAAAGGAAAATAAATAAATCAATGAAATGTAAAAATCTCATGACAAATTCGTTATCAAAGTCAGATTAATTGACTGAGTTTCAAATCAATCGCGAGAAACGATTAATCGTTCGGAAATGAAGTCGCTACGGTTGGATGACTACGCTGGCAGATGCAAAGGCCTCAGACACTTCGATTTTCCAGAAAGTCATTACAATTTTTTACGTTTACATTTTGGCAGGCTGTTTCACATGGAAAGAATTACTCCTGCCGTTCGGTTCAGTACTTACATTTTAATACAACGCTACGAGTATCCTACATTGACTAGAATCCGACCGTCCTTACGTTAGGCTCGATTGATACTACGAGAATGCTACAATGCTACAAGAATGCTACAATGCTCCGAGAATGCTATAATGCTACGAGGATCTCCTCAAAAGATAGATACGAAACGCGTTATTTCATCATAACATTGCTACGAGAATGCTACAATGCTACGAGGAGATACAAAACGCGTAATTTCATCATATCACCCTATTCCTAGCCACTGCTGGTAATAGGTTTCACATGTTCTCTACAGTCTTAAATGTCATGTTCTATGATTCCATTATAGATGTTCATATTGGAGCAATAGAAACCTAGATAATTGCTAAAACTATTTTTTTCTACCTTTGACATTGAATACCTTACAATGCAGACACGAGATTTTTGATGCAGCGTTAAGAATGCCTCAATTAAGGTTAAGACCAAAATTCATGCTCATTATCTCTTTTTACTAGGTGAACTGCTTATAGTCTTAGGCTAATAGGCCTCATAAAGCATTAAATCAGCAATTTGATTAAATATTGAGTTCACTATGCGTGGTAAAAAGCTATGAATACTTTTTCGGCAAACAATAACACAACCAACAACACCAAATATTGAACAAAGTCTACGGGCCACAATAGTCCAATTTGTCGAGATTCAATCTCTAAATCATCACTCTGATTGGCCTTTTTACAACTTTGCTTGTTAGTACAGACGGTACACATCAACCTATACGTTTCCAGTATAAAATGATCTGCCGTTATACGGGGTGGATGCGACATAGCGACATTTATTGAAACCACAGCTTCTATAAATAAATAAATAAATAAATAAAAATAGTTTATTTACTTTTTTCTTACATGCTAATTTTATATTGCATTATGAGGTCTCCTTTTAAGTAAATAATACCTGTGTTAGGAGACCCCGCTCTTCTCAAATTACAAACATTTTTATAAACCAGAAGGTAAGGAACAGTTCATTTACATTTTACATTGCAAATTTTTCGTGCTTTTTTTTTGTTTATTACTATGTACATATATATCAATACACAATTACATAAATATACATACATATATAAATAGATAAATACGAACATAATATGTATATATATATATATATATATATATAAAACAACAATACATCTATACATGGTAAGTATCAATTTCCACCGGATAAAAATTCTCTGGCGAAAAAAATAAATCACGTTCTCTGAACAATTTGAACATTGCGATCGTGCAATTTGTTCGGAAGACGTGGATTTTTTTTTCGCCAGAGAATTTTTTATCCGGTGGAAATGCATACTGGCCATGTATAGAAGCTGTGGTTTCAATAAATGTCGCTATGTCGCATCCACCCTGTATATGATTGCCGTGCAATGCGGGACCAGTTTATACTGGCAATGTATAGGTTGATCGATAGCCGTGTGTACAAAATTGTGTTTTTATTCGTGTCTTTAATGAAGCAGGAACAAACAATTGCATCAAAACACTCCAATAGTAATTAAAACGAGCGTCGGTTGTATACAAATGCACTGAACGAAATATGCATGTTTATGAGAAATGTATACGGGTTTTTGTGTTGAGAATAAATTGATTGAATTAGAGTTTCACAGCTTATGCAGTATTCAAAGGAGAATTGTTGTATGGAATCTAGTCCCACCATGCAATAAAAAATGTTCGACGCTATTAAGTTACTAAAAAAACTTTATTTAGTTACGGCAACAAATAGTTGGGATACTAGTTACTACTAATAGACTTAATTGAAAATAAGTTTTAAATTCTAGCGATTTGTACACATAATTACTTATTTGTAGACACGGGTTTTAATCGTGTAAATATTTAAGGTATAAATACCTAATTGCTCTACAGTTTCGATCGAGTTGCACCGATCGTGGTAACAAGCTGACTGGTGAAGTTTTTAACATCGGAGACTTTTGCCAACAACCCTTGATAAAAACTTCATACACTAGTGTATGAGATCAAGCTGCCAACATTAAATAAAATAGTTGGTCAGATTTACAATTACAAAAGGCATTGGTACATTTTCAAATAAAATGTGTATTGTGAAAACAAATAATTTGGCTACCGATTTTTAAATATTTGTCACAATATTTAAAAATTAGTAGCCAAGACAATTTCTCAACATATTTTATTGAAGCTGTTTTAACAGTATTTTATATGAAATGGTTGGACCCGAGCACCGAAGTGGACTCGAGTTAATAGCGGACGTGCATATTGCATAGCTTACTTTACGTGATTGTATTTTAAAGTGCCTTTTATATTTGCATGCATGTCATGTTATTGGCAAAACCAATTTCCACAATATAGAAAAAAACAAAATATGAGGCCACCGTGTGATAACTTGCTTGCGTGACTATCAGCTTAGTCACCAACCCCAGGCAGACACTCCTAAACTTTTCGCCTATGGTGGGGATGATTTCTACCATTACCAAGGTCAACAATCCATAAATTACGCTTTATACTACAACGTAACTGTAAAAAAAAACTCCCAAAGCCACCACGATCCAAATTCTATATTTGGTGATCGTTTTAACCTCTTAGAGGCACAAACAGGAAAACTTTCAGCTTCTATAAAATGACGTAGGTTAGTCAGGCGGCCACTGGCTTTTAGGCTATTAGGCTTAGACTACAGAAAAGTGTTGACAGCGAAAGTAATAAGGTTTTTCTTTCTCGGAATAAAATTAAAAGAACAAGTTAAGTTTCAGTACAATGGTTTCAACAATACTAGCTATACCGAAGTCTACTACTTTATATAATTCTAACTATGACCTTTTTTTATTAACTTTCTAACTTATCAGACTTAGGACAATACCTAGCATAGGTAGTTAGTATCGGTAACTAAGTTATATACGTGTGAAATACTCTCGTGCTAGTTCAAGTTCTATACTTACTTGTGTACAGAGAGACTGATTCTGTACGTTGTACGTATGTCAGAAGTTGGACATTCATAGTATAATAAAACTACAACATAAAAAAGAAAACTATAGAACAGAACAGATAGATATTTATTTCAAAATGTGATAAGTGATTTTTTAATTTAAGACGGTAATCGTGTAAAGACAAGTACGTATTTATAACTAATTACTTTATTTGGTGAGCAACGGAAATGTGATTCCTCTCCTGCTTTTTGGTAGGTACAGTCGACCAATGAGTTGGGTATGCGGGGCAAAAACTTCTACGCCATAGTAAAAACTGACTGCAATAGATATGCAAGTTTGTATTTCATATTTAATAAGTGTAATATACCCACTATTTAGATATATAACTTACTTATCCATAACTGGTGTCGTAAGTTTTACTATGACTTAGAATTTTTTGCCCTGCATACCCAACTCATTGGCCGACTGTACAGTGGGCCAACGAGTTAGGTATGCAGGGCAAAAATTTCGTAGTCATAGTAAAGACTTACTACACCAGTTATGGATAAGTGAGTAACATATATAAAAAGTAGGTATATTACATTTCTTAAATATGTTATTTACACATGCATATCTATTGCAGTCAATCTTCACTATGGCGTAGAAGTTTTTGCCCTGCACACCTAATTGCTTGGCCCACTGTACACTAGCATAAGGCCTAAACAAGTATTTTCGAGATTAAACCCTTATTTCACAGGATTAAGATAAACCTTTTTTACAAGAAAAGCATATAACACACATACACAAGAATGACAGCTGTATTTCTATTATCAAGTGTGACTTGTGTCACTTTTAAATTCAGTCAGGTAATATTTTATGGGTCGGATTAACACTATCCGGCACCTCAAAAACTGGCCCTAAAACTCAGGTACTATAATAATAACGGATAGACACTTAAACTGACTTGTGTTCATAATGAGCGGCATTTCTTCGTAACAAAGCGTGTTTTGTTAGACGTTACCATACAGAATCAATCCACCAGTCAAGTGAAGTTTATACGTGTGCGAGTTGTTTCTATCGAGTAACCAAACTTACCAAGTGGTGGATTGTGGTCGTGAGTAGTATGGACTTAGTACTTACTACTAGAGGAGTGTAGGGTAGCTAGGAATATAGGAATTGTTGGTTTAGAAGTGTATGCTTGCATTCGGTACGATATAATAGTTTTGTGGTTAAAAGCTTGGGGAGCATCCATAAATTACGTGAGGTGTTTAAGGGGGAGAGGGGGTCGAGTCAAATCTCTACTAATCTTACGTTGGAGAGAGGGGGGTCTCGGCAAATATCACGCAATTTTTTTTCTGATTGAAACAAAAAAAACTCTCAGCAATATTGATTACTAGTCTTAACTAGTCGTAAATAAAAGCACGAAGCAAATTTGTTTTTTCTTTTTACAATAACAATCCAACAACGTAAGAAACTCACATTTTGAAAAACCTTACGTGAGATTGGGGAATGGGGGAGGGGGTTGATTAAAATCTCACGACATCTCACCAGGGGGGGGAGGGATGAAAATTTAAAAAAACACCTCACGTAATTTATGGACGCCCCCTTGCTGAAATATTTTATTTCTAAATTTTAATGCTATGTTTTGATCTCATAATATGTAATTTTGTATTTTAATTTTATTTTTGAACTTTTTATCTAATGTTTGTGAGCTGTGGTCTCCTTTAATTGAGAGAATACACTTAAATGTTTCATTGTGTTTGTTATATGTCTATAATGTGTATAGCTCTTGTTGGAGATCCATAATTAATTAAATAAATAAATAAATAAATTGAAATAACTAGAATCTAGGTCAGATAGACACGCATTCTCAGTAAGTAATTTAAATTTAATATCTTTGTTTGCCTCGACGGTCTAGTGGTTAGCGTATGCGCCTCTCATCGCGGGGTCTCGGAATCGATTCCCGGGTCAGGAAACGTATTATTTGTGAACTGCCCGACAGGAGATTCACAATAGCAGCATGAAGTTGGAATTGTACCTGGTGGATGGCGATAGGCTTACCCTCTATCCAATGGGACTTAATCATAACAGGTAAAATGTGGTTGTTGTACACCTAAGTGACACCCTTCTGGGTAATATAGGCGTGATGTTATTTTATGTATTTATGAAGTTATTTGGTAATATATCTTGCTTAACAAAATATAAGCTACCTTAATACCGCAAATACATTAGGTTGTAGATTCATACCCTGTCTGTACCTATAATCTACAGCCAATCAAGTTATACTACCCCTAACGTTTTGCAAATAAAATTTACATGTTTACGGCAGCAATATGGTAAATCGATGGCAACAACCTTCTGCAACACCATACCTTGACCGCACGGCATTGAAAACACCATAAAAACGGCAAGAGGAAAATTCCCATTACTATTTCCACGTAAAGAACTCGTTTTCACGTCGTTAGGTTATCATAACACATCCCAAATTCAATTCCGGCTATAACTACCTCTTGTGACCATATACAGTTGGAAAATAGGTTTTAGGTGGATCGAAATAAGGTTGTAAATGTGTGTTGGGCGAGTAAATCAGAAATAAATAAGCAACACATTGGTGAGTCCAGAAATGATATCATAGAAGCTTTATTAAGCGGTCGTTTGGGATTCGTCTCGTGTAATGTACTGTTTGGGGTTGGTTTCCGTTAGATTTCGCGGTTTGAACACGACACGTCACAAAAAACAAAAAAAAGACAAAAGTTCTAAATGGATACTTACGACGATGTTTTGACCGTTCAGGATTACTTGCATAGAAATGTTATAGATTTTAAAAAGCCTAGTGAAATTGTATTTTCACTTCAGTATTCTCAATCAAATGTTATTCGGACTATTGCCTAACCCTTCTTGTCATGTGAAAATGGCCCGTGCTCACTTATTTGTATTTATCTATACTTATATTATAAATAGGAAAGATATTATTATTCGTTTTTTTTTGTACCCAAAAATAATCGAACCTACTGGACCGATCTTTAAAAATTAGTGTTTGAGATCCCAGGAATAAATATAGGCTCCTTTTTATCGAAGTACCACGCGGGTGGAGCGGAGTTGCGAAAGGAAACTAGTACCTATACTATACAGGGCAATAATGATTATTATTTAAAATATTTTTTAAATTAACTAGCTAACATCCGGGCGCGGCTAGCTCCGCGTGGTAAAATGGTAAAATCTATATTACTCAGGAATCATCTAGTGTTCTAATGGTGATCTCCAGCTCTACGAGAGGATAATCCCGATATTCAGTCAGAGTCAGTACTCCTGCTTATACCTATACATATATTACCAGAAGTCAAGACCAATATCGTGTAAAAATGGACACGCGCCCAACCCCCCTTGACATGCAATATTCAAGTCTCGCGCCTCCAGCTCCACGACTGGATTACCCACATTATGGTGTCAATACTAGTGCTTATTGTGCCCCAACATGTGCTGCCAGGGTGCGATATTAATGAGATTTACTTCTGTAACGTTTTTGATATTACATGATGGTATATTGGATATTATTAACACTAATAGACCACATACCTTCAATATTATACTTATCTTTAATCACTGCGTTCGCCATCACTGAAACGTCGTAGCTTACGTTCGTCACAATGGTTTTCATTAGAACAATGATTATTTAAAAATAAAAATCATGGAAATTGCCACATATCGGCAAAAATGACACCTCGTGCAATTGTCGTGACACCTGCTTTCGTGCCCGTTGTCTCCTTCTACATGTACCCGTGAAGACCTAATGCAAGCCACAAGCAAGGGAATAGAAGTTGCTACCTACTGGGCAAAAACAATATAAATAAAAAATGAGAAACCATAATGCCATTGATACGTAAGAAGAAGAAGATCGGCAAAAACAGTCTTAGTATAATTTTCATCGGCAAATCTTAAAGTTGACCGGGATATTTTAAATTTATTAGGGTAACGTTACTCTTTCGTAATCAGTCATCATCACCATCCATCATCATCAGCATCACAAAATACAAATTACTAGTATTCTTGTTAACCCCTATCCGTTAACTCCTTTACTCCGTGGTGTAATGGCCACGTTTCGAACACACGACCTCTCGATCGTAAGACCTAATTCAAATTCAAATTCAAATCATTTATTTTCATAGGCCCCAGGAGGCGCTTGAACACGTCAAAACATTACAAAAAATTATATAAAAGTAAATAATAAATAATACTAAATTATACTAATTACAATGATTTGAATAACCGGGGCTCAGATTAATTTTAATCAAACTGTTTAGAATCGAATTAAAATCAATCTAAGTACCAGCTCCGATGGGTATTGCATTATGAGAAGAGCTGGTGAGAAACTCATGTGCACCATCTTTTAAAATGAAAAATATAACAATATAAAAGTACATAAATAAATCACATAAGAAGAGCAATTCATTTCCAAATACTATTATCATTTATGTAGTCTGAAATACTATAGTAAGCTTTTTGACATAATTTAGTTTTAACATATTTTTTAAATTTACCTATTGATAATTCTATTGCGTCTAAAGGAAGTTTATTGTAAAAGCGTATACATTGACCTGGAAACGAGTTAGAGATTTTATGGAGCCTAGTAGTGGGCACAGCGAGTTTGTTTTTGTTCCTTCGATTTAATTTATGGAGATCACTATTTTTTTCTTAAATTTCGTTTGGTTTTTGTGGACGTACATTAAATTTTCGTAAATGTATTGAGAATGTAACGTCATAATATGTATCTCTTTAAATTTATTTCTTAGTGTCTCCTTGGGACTCATCATATAGATAGCTCGAATAGCTCGTTTCTGGAGCACAAATATTGAATCTATATCCGCGGCACTACCCCAAAGCAATAAACCATATGACATTATACTGTGAAAATAGCTACAATAAACTAAACGCGCAGTGTCAACATCGGTCAGTTGACGAATTGTTTTTACGGCGTAAGCTGCTGAGCTGAGTCTACCAGACAACGTTTCTATATGTGGGCCCCATTGTAATTTAGAGTCTAATGTTATACCAAGAAAGACAACCTTATTGACCATTTCCAATTCCTCATTGTCCATCACCACACTAGTTTTGACTTGCTTAACATTTTTTGTAAAAAATCTAATATATTTTGTTTTACTACCATTTCACTATCTTTGATAAAGCATTGTTTACATCGTCAATTACTGATTGTTGTCTTTTTACCTTAAAAACTAAAGAAGTGTCATCCGCAAACAATACTATCTCATAATTATCCTTAACAAGATGAGGTAAATCATTAATATACAAGAGAAACAGGAAAGGCCCTAAAATAGAGCCTTGTGGAACCCCCATTGCTACAGCTGATCCATGCGAACGCTTTCCATTGACATCTACTCTCTGAATCCTATCGCTTAGATATGAAGTAAGAAGATCCAGAGCGATGCCTCTTATACCGTAGTGGTGTAACTTCTTGACTAGAGTTTCATGCTGCACACAATCAAAAGCCTTAGATAAGTCACAAAACACCCCATAGGCATCCCGCGACTCTTCCCAAGCCTCAAATATGCATTCCAGTAATTTTACCCCAGCATCACATTTTGACCGTCCGCGAGTGAAACCGAATTGATTAGTGTGCAACAGATTGTTTTCATTAAAATATTTAAGTAACTGCGCGAGAATTAATTTTTCAAAAATTTTACTAAACGTAGGTAGCACCGATATTGGTCTGAAGTTTGTGGGGTCTAATGTACTACCTGATTTAAACAAAGGAATGACTTTACTTAATTTCATTAAGTCAGGAAACACACCACAATCAATACATCTATTAAATATCACGATTAAATCAGGTGCAATAATGTCAATCAACGAATTTATAATATGTACAGAAATGCTCCATAGATCAGCCGTTTTCTTAATATTAATTGATTTAAACGCGGCTTTAAAATCAGACAAATTAACATGGTGAAAATCGAAATTATTGTTAAACTCAGGCACATTATCTTTAAGTAACGACTCGGCAACGGAGGAGGAAGAGCCTAAAGCACTAGTTAGAGAGACAGGAAAAGCAGTAAAAAATCCTTCAAAAGCACTGGCAACTTCTAAATCTGACTTGGTTACTTGACCATTGATACTTAACTTAAAGTCTGAATTTTTTGATCTAACCTTCCCAGTCTCTTCATTAATAACCTTCCATGTGGCTTTAATTTTATTACTACTGTTTTTGATTTTAGATTTAATAAATGTAGATTTGGCAATTTTACAAACGCGTTTAAAAATCTTCGAGTATGATTTGACATGTTCTTTAAACTCTTCACTGCTATCAAATTGTAATCATCCAAAACCCAAAAATGCGGCCGCATTTTTGGTAGTTTTAGGATATTTTTTTTCCGACAATATTTATTTTTATAGGACAGTTAAATGAGCTTTGGTTCAATACTGATCTGCGTCAGACTCGTTGCGATTTTCACCAAAGAGGCTGCAGACAGGTCTTCTACTCTACCAAAGTTATTCAAAAAGCCAATATCTGTAAATGTATCCACTTAAATCAAACCAAATTAACCCAAACCCAAGGTACCTTAATATCACACATCTTAAATTACATGCGGGTACAATCGGCCCTATTCATTGCCGGGTTAATTAACCCTGCTTGCGGTACAGTACAATGTAATGGTGGGTCTCTAAGACCCCGAGTTTATGTCGGTCGGTTTTATTCTTAACCTTGCGAAGTTAATCATGGGAGATTAGTTTGGGAAGGTTGTTAAGTCAAAAGGCCTTAGTGCTTTACGTCTTTGGGCTAATAAAGTCCGGG
This sequence comes from Hypena proboscidalis, assembly GCA_905147285.1. NCBI lineage: Eukaryota > Metazoa > Arthropoda > Insecta > Lepidoptera > Erebidae > Hypena > Hypena proboscidalis. Next base: position 20,656,009 of record LR990136.1, on the reverse strand, counting down.
CTTGACCAAAGCAGAGATGTGCGTAAAGAGAAAAGAGATGTTTCCAGATAGGGTGTATCCACCGAAGCTTTGCGGGGAGATGTGTATGTTAATCAAAGTTCTTGGTGGTTTTGAAGTTGGCTGCAAATGAAATGTCACAGTTCGGTATTGGCCAAGCTCGAATCACATCTCCACTCCAGTATTTAGAAAAATAGGAGGTTCTCAATTTGAATTAATATTTTTAATTTTTTTATGTTTGATGGCCCATTACTCGAAGATGTCTTGACCTATATGAGAAATTATTTTTTGTTTGAAAGAATATACTTTTCATGTCCAAGAGAAATCGAGGGCAACCCTCAATTTTAAGGCTTCTTTATTGTTTTGTTTGTATATTAATACCTAAAGCTACTCGTATACTACTTAAGGCTACACGTTGATAAGCTGATGCAGTTGCAGGTTTTGACTTGCCATCGTGGTGAAAGAATTAGCCAATTCGCTTTTAAGAACTCGCGAATTGTCCAGGGTGCGCCGAACGTAGGAAATTATTGTGTACGTCACTCGGGGAGGCCCTTTCATGCACGTAGATAAGAGTCGATTAAGCCGAAACGGTACAATAAAGTGGCTTCACCTTTCATGCGTGTACTCGGTTGGAATAATTCTATCTTTGTACTTGGATAAAATCGTAAACACCCACACTTTCCACCTCTTTGCAACCGGCAGTTTTGTCTCAAGTGGGAAATCTCAATTGCCTCGTATCCGAAGTCAATCTTGATTTAAATGAGAAAGCAATAATAAACAAATAAAGTGGTCTTTAATTCATTTCCGTTTTGTAGTTGCGCCCGACCAAACAGACAGACGTCTGAGAAACCCAAGGCGAGCAAGATTTACGAACCGCCTTGTTTTGTACTGTTAGCAAAAACATCTTGTGTATTAAGCTATTATATTTGATAACGGGTAGATAAGCCCACGCAGTTAAAGTATAAATAAACCATCACTAAAAGGTCAAAGTAGTTTTAAAGAGACTGCAATTTTTTTCGTACTCGGTGTTTTTTAGCTTTTGTATTTAATACATTTTAAATAAAAAGATTAGTTACATTTTTTGATATCGGTGGCGCGATAAGGGAAACTGTTAGTTTAAAAAAAATTCTGCATCCTTATCTCCATTTAAATACAGTCTATATTTGATTGACAGAAATTCAAATTTCGTGAGATTCCATTTATGGAATACGCTTGCGGATCATATTGGCCTATTGATTTATAACAATTTTCAGAGCACATATGACTATTGTTTTGAAATACAGGTGTCAAAGACGCATTTTGCTTCGTAAAATTAGATAATATATGAAAATAGCAAAATGGATCTGCTATCGCTACCAGTTAATTTGATCTGGGCGCAAGGATTAGCCGTTTATCTCATTACTCCGGCAGAGCGTCCACGGTCGAATGATGATGGTAAATCAAACTGATCAGTGTAATCTGTGAATGTTTTTGTTTAATAATGTTGATATAATTACTAATATTACAACAATGAAAAATAAGCTACTATTTCTTGAAACATCTGAAGTGGCTTCGGTTTTTGGGCTTGGCTAAAAAATAGATAATATTATTATGAATATGATATTGATATTTCCAGGTAACTGCCATCATGCGGGAGAAGGACATCGTGGTGGTTTTAGTCGGTTGGCCGGCTTTGCCAGAGAGTCCGACATAACCTCTTCAGTGCCTTTACGCTGAGAGGTGTGCATAAAGCATTTCCCAGGAAAAAAAAACGGTAACCGCAGTCCCTAGAATTGTAAACGGGCCGCCCCAATTAGACCTGGCGGGGGCAATCATCTCAAATGTAGCGCAAAGCTTAATATGCCTTCCGTCCTATCTAGGGGACGCATTACAGAATCCCTTAATCTTAAAGTATGATAATTCCTTAAGATTCAGGTAAATATGAAATAAAACAAAAACATTTAAAATTAAAACAAAAAATTTATTACAAGTTCGTTTTTTGGTAAATGCAAAGAAATTAAATTATTACCGAGATAAAACAACCAAAATATAAAACTATTACACTTTTATGGCATCTAAATGATTTTAGTTAATAATAATTAACCATAAGTAGAAGCTGAATACTTAATAGTTAAAGTGAAAATAAATAATTAAAAATAATTACAAAATGTAACAATGACTTACGCGTTAATCTTGACGTGATTTTTTTTCACAGAATATGACATAACAAAAATAATAATGTAATATAATATAAATATTGTATTGGGAGCAGGCTATTTACCATAACATAATTTACAATCGATTTGTGTCAAATATTTAATATTTTCCATATTGTGTAATTTTGAGATCTACTTTTAATTTTATTAAGTACATTTTTGCCTTAATTACTACAAATTGATTTCAGTTGTAGTTGTTTTTATGAATTGACAATATTTTGATATTATGATATAACAATATTTTATTGAATTCTGCGAAAAAATGTCACGATGTCGCAATGTAAAAATAATATAATCTAGTATATTTACATTAATATAATTAATTAGTAACTGGCAGTTTCAGAAGGCACATAATACATTTTAGGAATTTCTAAGCATATTTTAAGCTAATACGATATGTATTTGCTAAGGCACTCTAACAACCATTCTACTTATTTAAATACATTTCATTTATTTTATATAAATATAGCTGCAAACATTTAGACTATAGGGTAGCTTCTAATTTATTATGTTTTTCAAAAAACATAAATTAAATCCAGTTTTTATTACAAACGATACGTTTCTTTATAAAATCCAATACATTAATTCATTTTAAAATATTTTATACATAAATATAGATATGTACAATTTGACACGTATCCGCTACCCTATATACTAGCCAATATTTTTGGTATAATAATAATTATTGCAATAGTTTTTAATATATTTATGGCTATTATTTGCATACCCATTTCACCGCGATTGGGCAGCAATATATTCTATATATATAGAGATGATGCCTCCCAAAAAATAATAAATTTTATATACGTAAAGCATTCTTATTAGTACCATTATAATAGCTCTTGAGTCAAATAGTTATGAATTAAAAATATACCGACTAGCCATACACTTTTAAAAATTACATTATTTATATAAAAATGTGTTACTGCAAGAAAGTCTATAAAAACTGGCTAATTATAGTCATAATAAACAGTATAAATATATGTTATTAGATACTTGATATAAGATATTAGTAATAATACCTCAAAAATATCGTATCCCTAAAAAGTTGTACTAAAAGACGGCAGTTTATTTTGAAATTAACTAGTCGGTACATTTTTGACAATAGCACGTGTTATCTACCGAAATTTAGTAAATACCTAATTATTATTAACTTAGATCACATTTCTCAACAACTCACAATACATACACACTTTTTACAATTATCATATCACACTTCAAGATTTAATCTTTCATCCATTTATATTATCTCTAACAAAATTTATGTCGCTTAAACCTTCTTGCAGATTCATACAACATAAATTTTGAAAAATTCGCCGACACATTCTCTTTTCTTTTCGTTTATTTTCTAATATGGCGTCCGAAAATTATTTATCGTGACTAGTATTACCATTATAGATGTACTTTTATTGATAACCTTTCATTTTCTTAAAAAAAAGACATGAAAAGTTTGATAAAAATTCGTTATATCATGAGGTAAACTATTGCAACCTAAAAAAAATGGCTACCACTTTTACAGTCGGACTTTCATTCTGTAATTTTTATCATAGTCTTCTTGAAAATGTGATAAAAATTACATGCTTTTTTTTCATTTTTACAAAATATAATAAATTAACAACACTGCACCGACACTATAATATCGACAATGACGCCAGACTCCAAGTACGACCCAGCTGATTCTTTTTAATGTGACAAATACTTTTAGTGAACACGACACGATAATATATAAAAAAATATCAGATGATATAGTGCATTACATAGATGTGAATACTACCGATCACATTTTAAAAATGTCATGAAACTACATTGTATATTTACAAAACATTTCTCATTGATATACCTACTTTGTATAAATTTCAATGATAACGTTATTCATAATTTTAAGCACCTTGCTTATTAAGTCTCTTTTATAATCGTTAAATGTCTTTCAATGTTAGCACTTGGTCACATCGCACGACACAACACAACATATAAAGGCTTTTTGGTTTAAGCGCCATTTTATTTATTTTTAAAATTCTTTTCATCGCTTCGTAATAAACCTCATTTTGCATAAAAAGCTAAAATGACGCTTAATCTTTTCACCGGCCGATTCCACATCAAATATTGCAAAATCGCGTCATATCCAGACTATCACGGACCAGACAGTTAAACTAATCAAAATTTGATAATTATTTGTGATATCAATATCTATCCAAGCTGGAGGAATCTCTGCTAGTGACGTCACTGGCGGCGTCGGTGGCCGAGCTGTCGGACGAGCCTGACGTGTCAGCCGTCTCGGACGTGCGCGACGTGCCGCCCGTGTCAGCCGTGTCCGACGTTACGCCGAGAGAGGTGGTTGGATATCAAAGATGTTCGTCGCGGCCGTTCAGGGGCTGACGCTCCGCGTGGTCGGAGGGACGATTGCGCTTGAAGAAGCCGCACTGAAATAAACATAAAAGTAAGATTCTTGCAGTCTTTTTGTTCTTATAAACTAGTACTAAAGACGAAGACTGTTATGCGAATAATGATTATTCTCAGGATAGGATGATAGAAATTAATAGTCTTATCAACAAATGGCCTTAAATATATAACATTATTACAGCGATACAAAGAAAATATCCAAGTACAATATTAGTGCCATAGTAAATATAGGGTTTGGTGGTGAGATCAGATTTTAAATTCGTTGTCGCATGAGGCATAACACCGTAGACTTCAGGTAAAGCGACGCATCTACAATAATAATAATTTTGTAAATTGTTGATATCAATGAGCTGTAATTACTACCATCAGGTGGACCTATCTTTGACTGTATTATTATTAAAAATACGAAATCGCCAAGTTGATGAATCTACTATTAGATTCGAAACTAGTCGGCATATCTCCGGCTAAAATAACGTGAGTAATCCGTATTCTTAATAATAATTTCTTACCTCACGTCGGTTTTAATAATATTATTTATTTGACTGTTTCTTTGTAATAAAGTGACACCTACTTTATACAGCGCGAAGATCAACAGCAGCAGTAACAAGGCGCCGATGACAGCAGCCAGGACCACCACCCACAGCGGTATAGTCCCACTGTCCAATGCTTCCAACTGCGGAGTCACCACGGTCTGTGCTTCAGCGGTGTACCAGGAAGGATGGGTGGGACGTCCCACCATGGGCAGGCTGGAGACTCGCGCTGCTGCCAGCGTGGACAGGATCACTGCCCGGTCTTTTGAGATCTGCAAGGAAGAAATTTTGGTTAGTACTATTTTGGTAGGCCTAGAAAGCCTTGTAGGAATGATTTGGACTAGTTTCGCGACAGTGGAGTATTACACTCCCACTCCTCTGTCGCACCCTTCTAGATATTTGTTTGATATAAGAATGAACTAGTGTATATTACGAAAATTCGTGCTTCCATAGTACCACCCGTATCTTTAGTCAAAAGCACCTGAATACCAGCTTGATCCATTTGAATGGGTTCAGAGATAAAACCATAAGGATTGTTATGAACGGCCCTAAGCTTGCAGGTGACATCATGGCATTGGAAAAGTTGTGCTTTCCTGGGTGTGTTTGTGCACTTCCAATTTAAGTAGTTAAAACTTATGCTTCATACCTCATTGAGCACGGATGCATTGATTCTCGATCTAAGCGCGAACCAGGCCTCCTCTCCCTTCCTCATTTTTCCGGTGGTACATCTCAACACCTCACACTTGTACTTCTCTTCGCATTTTTCCAGAATCTTCTTCAGCTGAGGATCAACCTGTACAGAAAACATAACGATATCAAAAGTAAGTGACGATTTTTGTGCATCCCAGCTATGCTGTTCAACTTGACATAGTTTAACAATCTTCAGAGGGAACAAACGATAGTGTGTTGCAATACAATCGTAATCGGTTTACAACTTTGATATTATTAAGTCGTTTTATATTTTTATAGACATAGTATATCTAGTTAGTACCCATTTTGTCAAAATTATTATTTTAATTAATCAGTTTGTATGTAATTCAATAAATTATAATTAAAATAATTTAGGCACAAACAAATATGCATTTCAGTGTTTTAGATATGACATGTGTAGGGTGTCCTACACTTGGGTTGCGAGTGCGGAGAGAAGAAGTAAACACTGCTTGCACTAAATAATCACGTGTATTGATAATTATTACGATACAAATAAAGGGTGACTAATCAACTCTCTTTATGTTATCTGTACGGTTGCACAGTTCGCACTAAGTCAGTTTTGTTATGATTGAGTAAATGACGTGCGCCCGGTAGGCTGCAGCGTCAGCAAAATGTAAATTTACAGGGTTCACACTGTACAACATGTCTATAAAAATAGATAGACTTCATAATATTATAGTTATCCAATAACGCTTGTACTGAAAAAATACGCTATCAATTTGTTCCTACTAAAATCTAACGAGAATTAACGCGATCATGCATTATTTGTCAAGAACCGTCAGATCTACAAATCAGCGATTGCAGAGCATATACCCGAACCAGGCACTAATCACTGGATAGAATGTCATCGACCACAAGTCGTCACCACCGATCGCCATTTCTACTCAAGAGTAATGCGTGAAGCGATCGAAATTCGTAAACATCAAAATTTCAATCGAAAAGATGGTTATAAATTGTCTACCGCATGGAACCCAGTAATTACAAAAGCAAAACTCCGCTTTGATTAGCAATCGGCGAAATCTGCGAATCCAGACGTGGTAAGTACAGTGTGTGCTGGACTTTATAATGAAATATCTTGACTTATTTCATTATAAAGTCCAGCACACACTGTACTTACTACGTCTGGATTCTGGTGAGGGTAGACGGAGAATCGTCGGCCTCTCGAACGAAGACGTCGTGCTGGCAGAACCAGTTTGTTTGCTACCATACCACGGCCAGTGTAATCTGTGTGCCGAAATTTCAAGCCCAAAAGGTAAATAATGCATGATCGGGTAAATTCCCGTTAGATTTTAGTTAATCATGCAACGCGAAAGTTTAAAAGTTATTTTTTTAATTATTTTACCTCGTCTTGTCGTCTTCTTCTAGTTTGTTCACGTCGATCAGCGGTACTGTAGCTACCTCCAGAGCTGCTGTGCGATGTTTGACCACCTACGAGAATATTTAAAATGTAACAAAGACCGTCTTGACAATAGTCTAGCATGATCGAAAAATTACGTTGCTAACTTTTGTGAAAATTGTGTTTGAAAAGAAAAGTATAACGTGAAAATTGTGTTTGAAAAGAAAACTATAATATAATTTTTTGCATAATGTAAAGCGTGAATTATTTCGTATGGTCTATGAGAATATACTTTTCTTGAAAATATGTCACTTACCTGAATGCGAAGAGTAAGAATATCCACTACCACCAGCCTGATAGGATCCGCCTCCCGACTGGTAGCTTCCACCACCCGACTGATAACTGCCTCCTCCGGATTGGTAGCTTCCTCCACCAGATTGATAGGCACCGCCTCCAGACTGGTAACTACCGCCTCCGGCATGGTGACCGCCTCCAGCTTGGTAGGTACCTCCACCAGTCTGGTAGCTTCCACTATGCGCGGCACCAGTGCCTGTACCTCCGCTGTTGGTCACATCAGCGACACCATATCTGAATTCACCGTTAGGGTTATAAGCAGCATGGCTTCCGAACCCTTCAAGGTTGTCTTCTTCTTCATCGCCAACAACTGTTACGCTTGAAGATCCTCGGAAGGTGGATGATGACGCTTTAGCAACATCAGGGTTTACAGTTTCTGTGGTTGCCCATGAGCCGTGAACGAAAGTTTGACCGGAACCTCTCGATCCTTGCGCTTGGGACCCTGAACCTTGGCTGTAAATGCCAGAGCCTTGAGAATAGCCTCCTGAGCCCGGGGCGTAGCCTCCAGAGCCTTGTGAATAGCCTCGAGAGCCCTGGGAGTAGCTTCCAGATCCTTGGGATCCTCTTGCACCTTGAGAATAAGTGCCGGATCCTTGCCATGAGTGGCCTTGAGAAGATGCTTGGTCCACGCCGCCTTGGTTAGCATATCTATTAATAAGACCAAAAAATGTATCTCTGTAGTCTCGTAGTTATGCAGAAAGTTGCATATATGTTTTCAAGTTAAATATACCTAACAAGTACAGTAGGTACCGTGTACACTTGTTTTTCGTCCCAATATACCTTTTTTGGTCATCGAAACTGAAACCCTGAGCACTAGACCATTGATCTAGTGCAGGCAGAAAGTATTTTAAGTACTAAAAAATTATTATAAAATAAACTTACACACTGAAAGAGCTTCCATGCTCTCCTTCGTGTCCAAGATCTCCATACTCGGTACTAGTTTCAGTCTGAGAAACAATGTTGTGATGCTCATCATAGACAATGGTCTTATTCTTGACCCTCACGACCTGGCCACCGCCGTACTGTCCTCCTTGGACGTAGCCTCCTTGGGCACCTTGACCCACAGCAGAAGCCAGTTGCCGTCTGATATTTTCCTGTTCTTCAGCTGTTAAACCTTCTCCATAAGAGTCTTCCCAAGTCTTGTTATATGAGTATGAACCGCCGGCATGTCCTCCTTGCCCGTATTGGCCTCCTTGGCTTCCTCCGTAGTGAGTAGACCCTTGAGAGCCACCTGAGAACTGGTCACTGGAGCTAGACCCTCCACTGTGGCTAGTGCTGAAGTGACTTTGACCATGGCCCGATTGACCAAACTGGCTGCCTGAGCTAGAAGAACTGCTGCCAGAAGCTTGACCACCACCGGATGATTGCTCCCAATTAACTGGAATGCGTAAATGGATCATGAAATTGATTCTATATATCTTTTTTGTGATCAGAAGATGCTTTAATCAGGTTGATAAGATATATATATAATTTTGTATTATGTCCGTTAATCTTTTTATTAATTTAACTCAATATGTATAATTACCTTGTCCGTAGTATCCACTGCCACTAGTGGTTTGTGATGACGACGCTGAAATGAAAGCAGTTGTAGAATATTAATTTAAGCCACACGTCAAAAAACTGTTATTTTATCGATCCCTGTATCAAGGGAATTTAGCAAACATACATCTTCGCTCACACAAAGCATACCCAAACTTAACAAATCTTTAACAGATTAAGCCTTTAATGATATTTAAATTAAATGGCGTGAACGCCTCCTGCCTAAAGCCGAATAGGAGATAGGAAGCTTTAAGCAGTATCAATTCAAGCACACGAAAAACGCAACCGTACTCACCATCTCTCTCTTTGCTCAGCAGGAAGGCATAGGGGTTCTGCACGAAGAGGTTTTCCGGATTGACGTGGCGAGCCACGTCGCATACCACATTGCCGACGAATTGAGGCTGCACCAACATGTACATCAGGTTTTCGCCTGAAATACACATGAGAATAACATCAGTTATGATGCTTCGAGCATTCGTTCAAATGCGCAACTATCGGACGATGTATTAGCCGAGGCCGCACTGGAACGGTGGCAGTGCCTTGACGGCGATTTGGTGAAAACACTCATGTAAACTTAAATTTCGTTATCACTTCAGAAATGCAATGCGACATTTATTAGATCACTCAGTTGCCGTCGCGTCCTTGTCACCGTATCAGGGCGGCCTCGGTATAAGACTGTTAAACAATAAAATAATACTATATAAAAGTAAGTATTACCTTCAAGTGTCTGGTAGGGCCACATGAAGTAGATCTCGGTCTCATCAACTGTGAATGGGCCCTCATTTTTGATGTTGTATTTGTGGATGACCTGAGGACCTAGCTTGGTGTCATCCTTCAGATCCTGGGTATCGTAGAGAGACGCGTTGTAATGGAGCTCTGGCGGGTCGGAGGTACTGAAATCAGGAGAAGTATAGGTGAGTCACAAATATTGAATTAAAAATTCTACTACTCTACTCTGTATCAATGGTATCTAAAAACCTGACACTAGAATACCCAAATTAGATTTAGGACCATTGGATTGAAGTGTTTCTACGACAACTAAGACAAAAAAATTTCGTATGAATCATATGGAATGATAACCTGGAACTAAGTACGTAGTTAAAACCAGCTAATCCAATAAATCATGTTAAAAGTAAGAATAATAAGAATAAAATCATTTTTATATAAGAAAAATAACATAATATGACCGACTAAAACTATTTTTTCTAAAATATTATTCGTATGCCAGAAATGGTACGCATCTAAGCATAATTTTAGAGCACTAAAAGCACCAGAGATAACACTAATGCACCCAGTGAGTAAGATGGTCAACGTGTTTTGACTTCACGGTGTTTACCCTTTTACTTACACAGTTTCAAACTCTTATTTTGTATGCAGAGAATCCTTACCCGATAATAGACAGCTGTGCCTTGACCACGACTCCAATGTTCATGTGTAGTGTGTTGTCGAAGGTGGTAGACTGCTCAGGGTTGGTGGAGTTTGCCTCCATGTCGAAGCTCAGGGCTGTCACTCTGGCGTCTACTTCCAGGATCACGCGGAAGTTAAGCTGAAGAAATAAATATTGTTTCATTTATAATGAGGTAAACTTTGGCTTCATAAATGTTACTACATTAATGAATCTGTATTGTGTATTGTATGACAGTCAACTGCGAAAAGGTTCGATCACGCGGTGCCATCCGCTCTTATTGGCTCTTAAAACTTAAAAAAAGTTAATTGTGACGATTGGGACAATTTCTAACCCAAAGGCAATTTATAGGTTTTTTTCAGACAAATAACGAAATGTGTATAGTATTTAGTAACTTGATTTTACACTCACCTTTTGTCCACTAGCCATAGGATTGCCCAGATCGCACCTCAGAGTACTATTCCCATCTCCAACCCTATTGGCAATAGAGCAGTAGATCGGAGTATCAGCGTTCTCCTTGTCCAATCGCTCCATCTTGGCGTAGGTGACTCCAGCAGGAATGAGGAGATAGTAAGCAGCTTCAAAGGCGTCTTCGAGGGAGTTTTCTACCTTCACGTCGATGTTGATGTTCTCGCCAGATCCCAAGATGTAGTTGATTGTTGGACTGGAATAGTGAAACATGGTCATCAATATCTAAAATAGGTTGGCATATCATAGGGCAAACTCAACTTAGGCTTAGGCTTAGGCCACGGCAATACTATGACCGAGTTGTTGTTGGTACAAATCCCTTTATTAAATATGATATTTACGTAGTAAATCAGATGGAATGACTGCAAATATAATTAATTTGGTGATTTATACACTCATAAAATTTAAATGAAATAACTTACGTAGTAGCAGCGACCTTAAGATCAGGCACACAGATGTTATCCGGTCCGCAGTTCTTCTGAATGTTGAGTGAGTCAGCGTGAACGATGCTCCTGGTCTGGTCCAGCACGGGTGGGACGATGCCGCCGGATGGCTGTGTTACCAGGTCGTATGACATCTTCACTTCGATGGGCGTCAACTTGTCACGGATTTCGTCCTAAAAGGAATAGATGAATTAAACTTACTTATGACTTATGACTTATGAATATTTATTTATACACTTTTCTTTATAAACGCATAATCTGCTGGAGCTCTTGGCAAAATAGCATACTTTAGTTTCGATTTTCAAAAATATAAAACGCCTTTTTTATAAGATTTTAGCTGTAAAATCTTGTTATTCTTGAACGAAAATCATCGTCAACTTAAACAAAACGTATCTACTTACATCTAAATACACTACAATGTTCTTGCACTCCTGTTTGCCCTGTATGAGTTGTATCTGTTCCTTGTAGGTAGTCTCCCTGCTTTCCAGCAAGAACAGTCGTTTTGTGGTCTTCTGACGTGAGTCCAGGTCTAATGTTACTTCGAATTCTGGAAATTAGTTCATTAGTATTAGTTTGTTATTAAAAAGAAGAATGAGTTTACTACGATTCTTCTACAAAGAATTTTCAGATCCTTAGCAAATAATATGACTTTGAAATATGAAAATTAATCTAAATGAAATAATCATATTTCTGAAAATTATTCGTTACAATGTGTTTATGAACCAGAAGCGACAAAATCCAACTAAATATTTTAAGTTAACAGCTAGCCAACCAAATAACTAATCAATTCATCTTTTTAAAAAAAAAACTTATTTATATTTATGTAAGATTTTCTCGCAACTGTCTCGACATCACGTTTATCAACAACATTAACAATCCATGTGCAGTCACTAGTACCACTAATATCGAGCCACTAAAAAGTGTCATTATATTTACAGGTCATAAGATCACTATTCATTGTCCGATTGCAATCGACGGCGATAAAAATGAATAGTGACATTATTGGGAGGAATCCCGTGGTACCACCGAATAGCACTAATATAGTGCCACTACCTTGACCACTCACCGAAATAGCAGATATATCCCTCCGCTTGGAAACAAACAATACATTATTGTGATTCTTTGTGAACAAATAAATAATACACAACAAAATGTTTGAGCTTTTTCACGAAATGCCAATGATCGATTTGTATAAAATCGAATGAGCTAAACAAAATGCATAAAGTACACAGTGAGTGAGAGTTCTAGATGAAAACTATTATTAATTTACGCAGCGAATACATTTTTAAAGTAAAGATGAATCGCAACAACAACCTGTCTTCATTTCAATTTTATTTCTCCAGTTCTGGGTGAACAACGTAGGAGAATAGAGCTATAGGCAATCCTTCGGTATTCTAAGTCTATCTTTCAAAGGCTTTTTCGCCCCAAAAGAGCGACCTCCTTGTAAAAGTTAGAGTGAATCTACTTGAACTTAGACTTCAAATAATGATAAACACTTACTTATCTGCTGATCCACATTGATGCCTCCATAAGTGAGACAGAACATGAGCTGAGCACACGCCACCGTGGTGCCGTTGGCAAGGGTGCACTTCTTGTCCGTCAAGGAGATCAGCTTGCTCTCCGTCATGAACTTGACGTCCGCTGATACTTTAACTACGGGGCGGGATCTGGAAATAAATATGGTATTCATTACATCATCATCTTCTGAACGTTTTTCAACCATACTGTCATTAGCCCACTAACCCAGTAACGGTCAATACTTTTTTATCCACCAGGCTAGCTTTTGCCTTTCCGTATCGTTTGTTAACTGGCAACCGAAACAGTGACATGGAAAATTTGATACAAAATTACATTAACATACTTAATTCAGTTATAAATGACCATCAAAGTAATCAGTCAACTCATCAGCGAGACTTTAATTTTGTCACAAGCTTCTCGGAATGTTATTGTCTTTTTTTTACTTTAAACTCAACAAAATGTTGTAAATAGAACTTACTTCAAAAACACAACGCTATCAGACTTGTAAGCACCAACAGCCAGATCGGTATAGTTATTGCTATCTAGATCAACTCCCCCTGACAGAGAGAATCCGAAAGTGCTCAGGGTAGGAGAGATTTCTTCAGCCGTGATGGCTTGGGAGTATTTCTCGTGTATGCCAAGCTCACTGCCGTGGTAGATGTAGACTACACCACGACCGTTCTCGCCACCGTATGGGGCTCCAACAGCGATGTCTGAAAGTGAAGTTAGAGATGGATAGGTATACATAATTCGCTTACTACATTATTTTTCTCCAGTGAATATAAGGCTTCAGAATTGTAAAAGAAGAATAATAACGGTTTAATACCATCAAACTCATTGTTCGTTGGTCTAGTGGTTGGCGCATGCGCCTCTCATCCCGAGGTCTTGGGTTCGATTTTCGGGTCAGGCAAAGTGTTATTTGTGAACTTTCTGTCAGGCAATTTTCAGTAGCAGTACAGAGTTGGAATGGTCCCCGGTGGATGGCGATAGGCTCACCCTCTATACCATGGGACATAAACATAACAGGTGAAATGTGTGTGTTGTATACCTCTGTCATACCCTTCTGGGAATATAGGCGTGATGTTATGTTATGTTAAACTCAAAGTTATCGATGTAAATGTAATAACAACCTTACGTTTTCACTGAGCCTAAATGATATTACATACTCTCTGTCATAATGTTACTTATTTATATGAATGCTTTGAATAATTACCTCCAAATCCATCGTAGTTAATGTCTCCAAGTGATGTGACTGCCAATCCAAATCTACCTCGAGAAATTTCACCAGTTCTGGCGTGACTCCTTGTGAATGACTGAAAACACAACACAGTGTCAAATAACATAAATCCTAATTATATAACACAATTAAAACCAAGACACTCTTCTGTCGGCTGTATTCATAAAGTTAAATTTGAATGAAATAATCACCCTGTCTTTATCCTGATAGATGACGTAAATCCTGCCGTGTTCGAAGCCCTCCATCTTGGTCCTGGTGAACATAGGAGCACCCACAATGACGTCATCAAAGCCATCACCATCGATATCGCCAGAGGCAATGCTGTATCCGAAGTAAGCACCGATCTGAGAGCCACTGATGTTCTTGATGTTTTGTAACTCCCAAGTGTATAGCACAACCTGGAAGGACATATCATTAAAGCATACTATACAGGGGTTCTTACATTATACATATTACTCCAGTTATGTTTATGTCTCTGCCAGTGTGGGTCTATCGCCATATCCCGGGCACCGTTTTAGACTCCATAGCACTAAAAATATCGTTACAAAAACACTAAAATCACAATTGCGGGACCAGAGACTTCACTGTGAACGGTCGCATACACTACTGCTATATTAACGCAGTAGTCAAGATTTAATTAAAATATATATTTCTTTAAATACGAACAAAGTAGAAAAATAATTTAGTAATAATAACATCCAACCTGTATTTATTTCAATATTCTATGTGTTATATATTTTGAAATAAATATAAAATACAAGGTATCTACGACAAATACATACCAGACCCTTAAGTTCAGCGCCTCTCGGCACTCCAACCGCCACACTCTGAATGCCCTGTCCTGCAAAGTCTCCAACAGCTATCGAGTATCCCATGTAAGAGTCATCGTACCTAGGACTAGCTTCCGGGGTCGCAATTAGAGCTGGTCTGTGACCCATGGTCTGAGCCATCAGCTGACCTATAATAGATTTAAGATTATACAAAATTTATGACTAAATGAGAAGTAGTCATTTGGACGATTTATCATTTCATATAAGTATCTCTCTTAATTTAAAATCGATAATAGGAATACTAATGAGAAAGATGAAAAGATTGATGGATCAAAAACTACAAGAATCTAAAAGATATCAATCTACAAGGTACAAAATCGTCCAAATTCAAAGTTTTAATTCAACGAAACAACAAACGGCAATCATTCGTGTGTCAATGTTCCATGATCTTTCATAGATGATGTTCATGCGATCCAGCAGCCGAGTAAAGGCATTTCATGTGACGATAGGTATTTCTTCAGCTCGCCTGTCTCTAACCAGGTAACCGTACTATGACCGTTTTGCCACCCAAACGCGATTCAAAAATGGAAAGTTTTTGTATGACGGGCTTTCCATACTGGATAGCATTTGAATGGCAATAAGATGTCATAGTACAGCACCAGGTTTTTCTTTGGGTTATTAGCATTATGACCAAAACGTGTAATCACACCGTGTCAAGCGTGTTGATTCAGGGATATTTTAATATGTTACATATCACCAAATCCTGGTTACAGCGACCGCATTAATGTACAATGGTAAAATTAATTTTCGTAAAGGTTCTGAGGGAAAACAATCGTTACATATAAACAAGTTAAGAGACATATACAAAGTATATAATGTCTCTGACTCATTATTTTTAAAATAATTGTGTTCCATCAGAGTTTAAAGCCAATGACATTTTTATAATTCAATATATACTTAAATAGTTTAGTTTCAAAGCATGGACACTGTTGTAGCATAATATTTTTAATGATATTTACCTATTTAACCCGTATTTTAACTACTTTTGGGGTATCACCATTCCTATTTACACGATATTTTAATGATTTTATTAAACCAGAAACGTCGTGGAGTAGGGAAGCTAATGATTTGTGATCATTATCATGCTTTTTAATTTGTAATGTTTAACCAATGTCTTTAATCAGGTAAAAATTGCAATTGACTTTTGCATTAAATGGGAATTGTGTTGCATAACAGTGGTTGTAAACAATTATATCATCCAAATAGACAAACTGTTAGCACAAAGAAGATAATGTAAATTATGGGTCAATCTAAAATCTAATAACTCGTGCAATGTACGTTACTCATTCTAACTCTAAAATATTCAGCAGATATTAATGTTTTTTCAGATATAAAGTTTGGAGTATGAGATAGGCATTTGGTAGAAACCCATAGGGTAACCTTACCACCGTGATTTGAAGAAAGCTAATGAATCAATCACTATTGATGACAAGTAAAACGAAATGTAAGTATTTATTCGTTTTACGTCTGTCATAAATAGTAATTTTGGATTTCATTTCGATCACATTTAATATGTTCAAGTATAAATTATTAACACCTCATTGACAACTAACGTTCTGTTCTGTAAGAAAGCTGTCATAGAAACCTTTAACAGTTACAATAATTTCACTTAAGATATCGCAGCGTATATTTTAATAAAAGCAAATATTAATCAACAAATATTCCGGTTAGAGTTTTGGCTTAATTTTGAAGCGATGGGTAATCTGTTAGCAACGGTTTTGGACGACATTAATGTTAAACAGTTAAGAAGCAGCCTTATACTCGAACAACAAAAATGATTTCAAAACAAAATGACCATGTTTCAAGGCGTTGATATAGGATTAGGCGAATTGAAGCCTTTCTATGTTATTACTGTTAAGAGTTAAGATGTCAATCGGCGATACGTCAGGACAAGTTTACCTTCTTCCGGTATTTTCGGCATAAAGTAGAAGAATGACTCTTTCGGATCTATGGATAACGTTCGTCCTGTGGATAATTTGAATGTCAGTCATCATGTTACCTTTCTCTCCAATAATATTTTGGAGAGCTTTATATCGGTTGCCCTATACAGTTTTCTGTACATATTTTTCTTTGTTTTTCGTTTTGTTTAAATAAATTGTCTCTATTTACTTTATTTTTTCATTAAAATAAAGTAAATAGAGATAATTCTGTACTGATAAAGAAATGTTTTTGTCGTAAGAAATGAATATTATCTTTTGTCCCGATATTTTTAGCAGTGAACAAAACAACAAATCTTGAACTTGCAGCTACGATCTATATTATTGTATTAGGTATAGTTGCAATCTGATGACGAAGTTAATCATAAACCTCTAGTATGATTCTTTAATTTGCTTCTAGTCAGTCACCATGCGCAGGTGCTCTACGCAGCTACTTTTCTAAATGGGAATCAGAAAATCTTAAGTTATCTATATCAAGTCATTAATAGTGCTTATTTTGTTTTTAACGTTACCTTGCCAGAAGAAACTGCCTGGAGCTCCCATGAACATCCTTTGTCCATCCTGTAATGAAAAATATTGGCGTTTAAAGTACTTAAAGAGAATTAAATATTTATTAAACAATACGACCGGATGGCGGAGTGGGTAGTGTACCTGCCTGCGACGCTGAGGTCTTGGGTTCGATTCCCACTTAGGATAAATCTTTGTGTGCATGAACATGGGGGTTTGTCTTAGTCTGGGTGTTTCTATGTATAATATGTATGTATTTACAATAGAAAAGTATACATGTATTAGTATCAGTTATTCTAGTACCCATAGTACAAGCTCTGCTTAGTTTGGGACTAGATGGCGTTGTGTGTAAGTTGTGAAATATTTATATTTAATAGAAAACTTACTGTATTGCATTGAGTAAAGTCAAATTGGTCCAACAAAAATGTGGAAACAAGCTATCAAACTTTACTAGTCGGTTTTACTTTAAATGCCAATAATCTAGTTTATGAATTGCTACATAACATAGCCGTTTTGAATATGTATTCCTAATGCACGACGGTGGTGCGATAAGCAATAAAAAGTATAACGGTGTGAATAGTTTTAAAATTTAACCGAATCTAATGATCGGCCTTGCCGACTATTCATAGTATATCTCTATTTTTTACAGTAACTGCTTATTTAATCTTATTCTTGAATATTTCTCCCATACTAAAAAGCCTAAATTTCCTAAGTAAATAATCTGGAGCTTTGTCTCTTTAAAACACTCATCATTAATATTCATAAGACTTGTAACTTAATACTCAAGAAATACTCAAAAATGCTCTACAACCAATAAATATATTGGACGTTCCAATACTTCTAAAACAATAAAACCTTAATGCCTTGTCAAACTTCACTCTTTCATTTATACGATCGCCGAGTGCTTTACGATTGCTCCTAACATTTTATGTGGGTACTTATGGTAATGCACCGTCATTCCCGGGGCTCGGTTTCATGCCCGTGTCCTTACTCCGGCCTAATTGCGCAGGATAGATAAAGTGTATCGGTTTATAAGTGTATGATGTCATCTCTGTCTGTTTTAGTGACCTACGAATGAAGTGCCGCGGTGAACTTAAATTGAAAGCTGCAGCGAGAAATATGACAAATATATTAAAGTGTTCACTGACTGAATTTCAAAATGTTTGTCCTCTTATAATGAACGGGAGTAACAATACCCGAATATCTCGAACCGGATAAAGTTGACACTGATTATTACAGTGTCTCTCAAGTGAAACAGGATCCGCCAGTGTGACAACCTATTTCAGGATTTCGACAAGCGGTAACTAAAATAATATTTCTTTATAAAATATCTTGTCTTTACAATTTCTTTTTAGTAATTTCAATTTGAAAACTAAATCTAAACATTTGAGCAATCAAATACAATACAAAATACAAGTCTCAAAGTGTAAATAAGAGCCACCCTTCTCAATTTTCCTTCCAAGTTCTACATATTGTTTAGTTTGACAATCATTTTGTTTTATACTCAAAACTCAGAAACAAAAGACGAATATTTTTCAAGAATTGTTTAAACCGCTTTCGCTTTTAACATAACCCAATCCACTTAAAAGACAAAAAGCAGACCTTTGAAATCGGTGCGTGTGAACAAGTTAGAGATAAGCCGGTGGCTCACGTTACAGCTCGGCGGGACAACTATCTCACAAAAAACTTGTAAACATGCGACATCTTGTAGGAAGGAGTGTTCTGACTTTTGCAAGTCGTTGCGTAGATAACAGACATGTTTTTTGCTCAAGGCGGTTGTAGCTGCCAGAGTTGCCAGACTTGAATACTAAATTGCGCGGGTCAAGCAACTTGTGATTTTGAGAGATTAGCGCAAGTATTTTTGTGGGGTTTCTCTTTTTGACTTGTTTTCTCAAAATTCAAATTCAATATTTTCAGTTTCCTGTTCTGTTAGTCCTTTATATTGTTTAAAGTTATATACATTGAAATAAAAATTAATAGTAGATATTTTATAGAAAATAACCTTTCTAAAAAGATGTTGGCGGGAAAATGTTTCCAGCTTCTTATTATATTTACAACTATAATTTGCTTTTTCATAAATAGAAGCTTCTCAAGGTAGTTGAAGTAAAGTATCAATTTCCTATGATTTTATAGTACTTATGTTGTAAAAATCTAATTTAGCGTATAAACATGTATGGAGCGGCAGGCGCAAAGACTTTCGATAAAATCGCAATATCATTTCCATAGAACTGCTTTAGGAAACTGAAACTACTGACTACTGCAAAACCGCATGTTGATTTAAATTCGCAAGTATGTTTTAAACATAAGGCTGTATAAGTAAAGAAATCTGTCATGGAAGTAAAAAAGGGAATGAAAATAAAATAGTAATTCATAACCCGAAAATGGTAAGGGCTAAAAACGAGATAAAAGTCTAGTCGTTTTAGCATTGAATCAGCGTACGCGGCCGTATGAATAAATATCGCGCCTTATACAGTGCTACACGCGTGCGGTGCGCAAGCGCAGATGCAGTCACGTGGGGGCAGAATGTCATGCCGATGGTGCTCCGCTCACCTATTTTGTTGATCCCATAACTACTTACAGTCTTACCTTTAAATAGGATTGGTAAAGGCAAAATATTTTTTCTATATTAAATACATTTATCCAATCGCTCAGCCTCGATTTCAAACTTCTTAATTTAGAGTTTTATTAAACCCGTATTTTGATCTCTATCCCGCATTCAATGTTTGAACGTGACAGAGTGATCGAAAGATGTGGCTTAGCGTTAAATATCGGCTTGTATTTAATCGGCACTTAAAGCTTACTCTAACAACTGCTTATTCCACTGGTTCAAGAAGATCTTTGGCGGCTACAAAACATAAGAATATTCTAAGGACTTAAAGAAGTCTATAAAAGCTCTGAACATTAAATTATAATAAGGATGCGACGTTTAAAATCCCATGCGCTTTGCATTTACAACCTGCAGGCTCTACAATAGGTGGGCAACACTTCGCAAATTACGGCTACACATCAAGCTTTACATTCCCAGTATAAGCTGGTCTCTACGTCTACACGGGCAGTTATACAACGAAAGATCTCCTTAAGATGTGCAGCGGTATGTATGTACTTGTACGTACATACAAGGCTCTTGTAATAATTTGATATTCATCTTTATTTTATGAGCTATTATTATTTTTACTATGCTATTATTGATGATATTCAGCTGGCGTTTTATCATGACGGAAATAATTATGAACAGTGTTTATGATTAACTTTATGGCAGCTACGTCTGTGGTCTTCTATTTATTACCTGACTGCATCAGAGAGCCTTTTTTTTAATAACAAAACATGTTATGAACCATTAGATATCGATGCAGCAACATTGACTAGTATACAAAGAATATTGACGGTTTATTAAAAACTAATTCTAGTTTAATGGAGGTCTTTGGTTTTATTTATCAAACTCATATTTAATACCTTTGAGGTGCAATCTAAATCCTCAGTAAAACGGTAGTTAATAGTTTTCATAAACATCCGTCATTTCATAAAACAGCAGTGATGGGACGCATCGATTTTCCCGCGCATTGCCGCCATTGTCTGCAAATGGCTGCCGCTTACGGGCGCGTTCCGAAACCATGTTTGTAGCTTACAGGAATGCTTGACGTTGTCATCCGCATATTGTGCTATGTTTGGCAACAAGGAACATTTTTCGTAAAGTGATACGAGAATTCGTGAAGATAATTTTGCATTAGGTTAAGGCGGCAAAAAAAACAGTAGGATTTTAAAGAATTTGAAAATGTCAAATTCAGGACAGTCTTTACCGAAAAACAGTATTTACTGTTAATTTCAATATTTAGCTCTAGAAATGACACTCGGATATCTTTAGTCTCCATTACAACTCACGATTAAGTTCACTAAGTATAAACGCATAAATATCTATGTCTCTATGATCTTACTTTAACCGAACAACTACTAAGTTCAATTTAATCCACTCAATATTACAAAACAGAGCACGCATCGCAAACTCATCGAGTGCATTAGAATTCAAAACACCAATGAATAGTAATGAGTGGTTCACACCTATCTGAGGTGACGACAAGTTAATTGGGCTATGGATGGACACTTTAATAAAAATCATACGCTAATGGCATAAATACCCAATGTAGAATACATTATTCCTTCATAGTTAAATGTTGAACCTTGTAAAACCATCGTAATACCACAAAACGAAGTACGGCATGAATCGCAAGCGCATCGAGTGCATTCGAATTCAACACCCTGTAGCAATGAATAGTAATGAGCTAGGGTTCGCACCTATCTGAGGTGAAGACAAATTTATTGGGCTATGGATGGACACTTCAATAAAATTGATGCGCTCGCGCCGGTAGTTAGGACTGTGCCGATAGATAGAACCATTTCTGGAATGCGACGCGGTTAATATTACGATTGAAAAAGGGGTTAATACGGTATATTATTAAGTTTGATTATTTACTTAAAAAGTACTAGTGGCATTATAGTCATTTGGTAAGATTCTACAGCTTGGCATTAATTTATGTCTGCTGGCGCCATAATGACAGAATTGTGAATGTAATGACGATATTTTCTATTCTCTTTTGGCATGCTGGAAATGCAAACATACCTACAGGGTAACAATACAATTGAATTATGATAAAATCATAACATAACTATAAATCTTGTACCTTACTATCAAATACGTAAAAACACCGCCATTACAAAAAATATTGTAATTTTGTTATTTAAAAAACTCCTGCAGGACCGGCCTAGCCTAGTGCAGGAGATTTTTGGCCATTTGCTTTACATTTTTTATTTTATTTTTTATAACCATTCATTTGTTAAATTAGCATAAGATCTGTTCCATCAGCTGACTACTATTTGAGACATTTTTAGTGTAGTTTTAAGAAATTAATTTAAAAAATAAAATATTTATTCAGTACTATTTAGGGCCCTGTTCACCGACACATAATCAACTGTTTAAATGACTAATCAGCTGTTTGCGTCAAATTTCGTGTTCACCACTCACTAATCGGCGATTAGAGGCATAAAACGAGCGATTAAATTAACCGACCCTCTGGAGCTTGGTTAACTCTTGGTTAATGCTTTGACAGGAGTTTTTTGACGTTATTGTAGTTTTCCCCAGTGACAAGCTTCTTTTAAAATTTAGTGTAAAATGAATTAATGATGTCTGCATCGAATTTCGTTATTACATAAACATGCTGGAGTATTTGAACCACATGGAGTGGATATCTTTATATTTTAGTATAAGTTCTGATAAAATGGACTTTTCATTGTAACTGAAATTCGCGGCTCGCCTTTTCTTATCCCTTTTATCCATTTTTTATTTACATTATACGCATGCAAAACTAGATAAAATACAACGAAATGACAAGACCGCCAATGTCAATGTTTATTTATTTCAGTAATTATAGAAGTTTTGTCGATGAAAAAATTAAAAAAATGACAATTTTGACATTATTGTCTTTGTCTTCATTCAATCATGCACAATCGCTCGGTTTCGTAACCGAATGCAAACCGAAGATGGTGAACATGAAATAAACGCTCCTCGTTTAAACGTCTGTTAAATATTTGACAGCCCGTTCCGTAAACACTGTTTAACTCCTTCTTGGTGAACTTGAGCCTTAGTGTGTCTAAATAGTACTGAATAAATATTTTATTTTTTAAATTAATTTCTTAAAACTACACTAAAAATGTCTCAAATAGTAGTCAGTTGATGGAACAGATAAATACGAAGTAATAAAATGTTCAAGGATTTTAAGAATGCTTAAGAGCTAGCATATATTTTACGACTTCATAACTTACTGTGGAATAGCCTTGGCTACTTAGAATCTATGAACATAATACTAGAACACATGTTTAAACATTAAATGGACGGCAGAAGTTCATTTTTACTTGCGAAAAACACAATTTGTTGATTTTCTTAAATTCATGTCGATTTTGCCCCATATTCACCGCACTTCTTAAACTGCGGTTGACATAAATTCAGCTTTTGATCTCTCTATCTCTCTTTCATTCAATGTTTGAACGGGACAGAGAGATTTAAAGCCGTAGCTCAGCGTTGAACTCATAACATAACATTACGCCTATATTACACAGAAGGGTGTAGCAGAGGTTTACCATACCCGAAATTCACCTGTTATGTTTAGGTCCTATGGGATAGGGGGTGAGCCTCTCGCTATCCACCGGGCACTAATTCCAACTCCATACTGCTATTAAGAATTTCCTAACGGAAAGTTCATAAATAAAGATTTGCCCGACCTAGGAATGGAACCTAAGATCTCGCGGTGAGAGGCACATACATTAACAACTAGACCATCGAGGCATACGTTGAACTCGGTCGGTGAAATAAGCACTTACGAGTCGATATACTGTTGGCTTAGCAAGGCAGTATCATACATTCGTAGAACAAAATTTCTAAGTACATAAATTCAACAGATCTTTTAAAACATTCAAAGTCTAGTCACAACCACATAGTAGCAGTCGTATAATAATCAGTAGAATACGTATTAAATAAGTAGAACACGCTCTTTATTCATCCGAAGATCTGCACAAAGCCATTGTACAGTCGTGTTCATTTATGTTGCCAGTTTTAATACTTGTATTCTGTTCTCTATGGCATAACATCACGCCTATATTACTTAGAAGGGTGAAGCAAAGGTGTACAACACCCACACTTCACCTGTAATGATTAGGTCCCCTGCGATAGAAGGTGAGCCTATCACCATCCACCGGGCACAATGCCAACTCCGTGCTGCTATTGACGGAAAAATTCCTGGGAGAAAATTCTCTAATAAAACTTTTGCTCGACCCAGGAATGGAACCCGAGATTTCGCGGTAAGAGGCGCTTAGGCTAACCACTAGACTAAGTTTTCAGATTCTCTACAATAAGTTTCAAACTGCTAAAATATTAATAATCTCGACTGTATCTACTGAGGACTGTTTAGCAAAAACATCACGTTGCTCGCCAAGATGGTTAGATTCCTCAGAGTATCAGGTTGTGGGTTCTTGGAAGGAGATACCATCACCTGGCTGGATGCCTAAAGATAATGGTGGAAGGCTATCTGGCTCGTGACTCAAATGGGTTAGATTTGGACCTTTACGCAATTTTAATGAGGTTATTAGGTACTTTGTAGAGTGATTGTAATAAGTTGGAATCATAACATTAGACTATTTCTATTATTTGCAAAACTACGTGTACACAGCGATATTCAATAAATATCAATGACCCTTTATATTTATTATACAGAGTGAGGTACTAATCGAAAAGATAAATTAAGATAAAATGAAAAACACAGGAATTCAGCAATGATCTCAATGTTTACATAAAAAAATTCATCATTTTATATTTTACCGCTGGAAATGAGCTGACCACGTCTAAAATCTGTGTTATCCCTTGAAACCTATAAATACCCTTGAAACTGTGCTGTTAAGCTATATTGGAAGCTAGTCAATTCTCATATAAAAAGGCAAAGAGAGAAACCCAACACCTGTACCGTCACTGAGATTTTTTGCCGATGGCACGTGATACCCATTCGAAATCTTTTTTTATTCACCTGGCAACACCAAAAAAAACGTTCCATTATACTGAAGAGGTTATATTTATCACTTTTTTTAGGTGTGAAGCAATGGCGTCGCTCGGGTAGCTATTCCTTGTCATGTTTATTATTATTTGACATGTTTACTTTATTATGGGGAAAGAGATTTAAATAGCAAAAAACTTACGTACTTTTACGTTATACTTGGATGGCCTCTTAAATACTCAATTAAACAGAAATAGTCTAATATAGATTTTCTTTACTTGAACTTATGGTTTAATTGGGTTCACTTTTCTTCTTTAAGCCTTTATAATAAATAAATTATCTTTATTAGAAATTCATTAACTGTAAAACTATGTCACCGTTAAGTAACATTTCCCTAATATATCTATTGGCATATAAATTGAATTAATTAATATTCTAATTCAGTAGACCCACAGTTAAACGAGTCGTTAATTCATTTCCAACTAGAAAGTGTAGTGTGAGAACTCTGGAGCTTAGCTGCAGAATTGACTACAACGTTTCACAAATACAATGTACCGACCAGTACAAATCGGGTTTATAGTTTTATCTCAGCGACTAATCTCCGCAATGATTTTATAAACATTATACCGGGACACCAACAAATAAAGTCTTGCGCGCCATACTAGGCGTAAGGAATTGTCCTGTCAGAATTTAGCGGTAAATCTCAATTGTATCCCAAATACAGAGACATAATAAAACAGCAATAAAATTCGCTCACTATTCTCAAAATAGAAACGTTGCTTGTTTTATTTTTTGCTGGAAACAATAAAAGTTAAATAATTCATAAGGCTGGAGTCTGCGGCTGCGCCCGCGCATGCGCCTCACGTGCGCCCGCGCTCCCCGATGCGATCACGATGATAATTCCTCTATGGGCAAAAATAATTCTATTCCCACGATCGTAAAATCACGATGTTTTACATGAAACTTGTAGGAATCCCTAGTTTTTTTATTATAAAAAAGTCGGATCCGTGGTTTGGTAACAGAATACAAATAAATAGAGTGAATTTATAATGCTTGAGATGTGAGTTCCTTATTCTTATTACTCATATTTTGTTTAAACTTGAGATTTTTTTATTTAACCGTGGCAACTACTGCGCAAAATGACCGTCATTAACGAAATACCTAGACTATAATGAAGTTATGTTTTTATGAACCTCTGTGCTACTAAATTACCTCGCAACCTGACATTAACGGCATATTTACTTCAAAGGGCAAAGGGTCAACTCTCGACAGGTTCTTGAAACAATGTACGAAGTCATGGCAAGTCACAAAATGACCACCTATTAGCCAAAATGCCGTAGCTAATTCAACAATGATTACCGTTCGAGATAACTGCTTTTTAATATGTCCACTTATGAAAATTAATTTAACAACGACACTTTTTAGTGCCGACAACACTGGTCGCTAAAAAAGATGAATTTCACTGGAAACGGAACATAATTGGTGTGACAAAAAGATAATAAACTGTCGTCATATTTTTACGTGGCAGCCCAAAGAATTGGTAATGTAATGACATTGCGGTTAATTTTCGGTATGCAAGAGGGTAGTTTGACATTTTCTTACGTTTGCAGTGATGAGGTTTTAATTGTTTTTCTTTTTCTCTAAGTTGCATATTAAGTGAGACAGAAATACGATTCGACTACTTTTAAACCTTTATTGCATAATATAACCAGCATAATAAAAGATGAATTGACCGGAAATTGAAAGCTTGTAAATAAGTCTTACCTTAGAAAGAGCGCCTGAGAAACCGGCCTGGCACGTGCCGGTCTTGCGCTGACCATGGCTCGCTGTGGAATTAAAAACAAATCCATTAACAACTAATACGCAACTGCAATGAAAAGAACAGATTTGCAATCTATGCTTTTTGCACAACACTTAATATATACAGGGTGCCCGAACGTGCTCAACTATGAAATAAAATTGGCTACGTAGATTCAATGGCGAGCAAAAGTTTTGATTACTGATGTTTTTCAGGTTGCACAAGAGGTAAATATATATTATTATGTACCGCTGGTAAGTACAATTGTAACATTAATTTCTATAACAACTGTCTCATAATGTCTTTTATGGAGAGACTACGTACATCAATAAATAAATAAAAAGCAATTTGATCTGAAATAAAGTACAATATTATAATATAACACACAACGAGATAATACTTATACTGACATACATACTCATACATACATGCAACTATATATATTAGGTACAATATTATTATAAAAAATATTATAATTTAATTGTAAAAATATTAAATATTGTTACAATGGCATAAATAAGAAGATTAGCTGAAATATTATAAATTCAGCGATAGATATAACAGATAACACATAAGACTTACAAATGACTGAACATTAAACTAACAATTAATATGGCATTGATGTATTAATCATCCCACCCTGTATATTAAAAACATAGGGTTGCCAATACTTCAAACTTATAAATTCTCTTTAAATTTTGTGAACATACTGGGTAGGCTAAAGTTGCCAGTTTTTACATTTTTTTTTCAATAAGGCAACTTAAACTGAATGAGATGGGTCTACGTTTTCATTCATTAATAGTGAAGTGTATAAATGGCTATTTTCGACAAGTGCGTTACACATCGAACTTTACCTCCTGGCGTACTCACCCTCGTCCACTGATCGGTACCCTAAAGAAAGCATACATGAAAAATTATAATCATCAGTTTTATAATATAGCTGTTATAATAAAATAAATATTCTTTTGAAGGCTCATGCGGTCGTGTGTGGCGTATCCCAAAAGTATTGCGTGTCAAAAAATCATAAAGAAGGCATTCAATATGTCATTCAAAAGCCGTTGCCAGATACAAATAAATAACAACTGTAGCAACACTCAAATAAATAAAAATCCGGTCCCGCCATATAAGTCAGGGCTTGCTCTGCAATGATTATTCATCAACTAGGTGTTTTATTGCATCGATCTCGTATCTATAATTTTTGGTCATGCAAGTTTAATCAAAGTATCATACTGATGCAACGAAGTATTATGAGGATATTATTTTCGATCGCATACTTTGTAGCCATATATTTATAGTTTGAAATGAACAAATTTAAGGGTTTGAACTGAATTGTAATGCTTATCTATGCAATTAATACATTGCTCTTTAAACAGTTGATATTAGCCCAAAAGTCACTTAACAATACAAAGTGTAGCTGATCATACCAACAAAAAAAAATAGATTTTGTGCAAGCCCTAGGTGATGGCAAATAAAAAGTAAAGCTTCAAATTACAAATTAAATTTAAAATTTCCTAATACCGTAGAATACAATGATATTTTTGTAAGGTGACCCGTTTTATCGTTTTACGCGAAAGCTCTCGTAAATCATGTTTAGTGCCAGAGGCTCGTCACGCTAATTCCCGCCTTGCCCGCCCGCCGCCATTACCGGCGGAAGTGAGTCGGTTTTCGCGCGCTTTCGACGCCATTGTGTACGCCATGATGGCTATATTGGTGCCTTTACACGTGACTTTTTAACAGTTTTTAAAAATGTTGCAAATAGCGATTATTCATAATAATTTTGGAAGTATTATGTTATTGAAGAAAACTAGTCTATTCCAAATTTCCAACTGATTTTGCGAAAATTGTCAACAATGTTCCTTCACCCAAATTAATTAATGAAACGGCATAAGGTAGTACCTACTTAATGCCATTTGGTTAATTTATGTGGGCGAAGAAGAACAAAATGGTGAAACAGGTCATGACTTTGTTAACATATTTCGCAAAAAAATAGAAACAGACTATAGTGGCACTTATACAACACATGTCCCCGATTCCTCAAAGAGTAAAAGATTTCAGATTCCTTTTCAGCAAGAGTGAACAGCCAGCATAACAGTTGATACATACCATGACGAAGAATCACATGAGCTCGTGCACACATGCATCTATCCCAACACCTATAAAATAATACATACAACATTACTTACACGTTCGACAAGGCGAGAACTCTTTGACGTCATTGAGGTCTGGAGAGTTGGCCACAAAGCAGGTCCCCACGGGGTCTCTTTGGTTCAGCTTGGCGGACACGTAGGACACGTAGCGAGGAGCGCAGGCCTGTGGACAAACAAACAAGTGGTTATAATCATAATTGACCTTGATTATTTATTTATTGTATTATTTCAAAAATATACTGAATTTAAATACCCTCTCAACTTTGGCGGATTCATTAAGATCATTCAGAAAAACCACAGCAAGCAAATGTAGATAATTAATTAAATTCTTTTGGTTTTAAAACATATTGTGAAAATTAAAAACATGTAGAGTTTATATTACTTATTGTACTCATAATTTACGAGAGACGAGTTCAATTCAGTTTAATAACTAAAAATAAATCTTCTCAAAATAATTCTCGAGTTACTGTGAAGGCACGTATTTATGAACTTGAAAACCGTTCAGCAGTTAATTTTAACTGTAATACCGTAATAACACACGTCAATGCCGTAATCCTTTGACCTAGGGCTGTCAAAAATAGCATTACTGTCTATGATTTTAACTACAAGCTTAGAACAAAGATTTAAGTGCATTCAATTCGCTATCCTAAGGACAAGGATGGAAATGAAATAGCAATTCCTACTTGCTAAATTGTCGTACACCGCCTATCAAAATCGTATTACAATACTTTGCTACAGATGTCATCTATTACAG
This sequence comes from Hypena proboscidalis, assembly GCA_905147285.1. Lineage (NCBI taxonomy): Eukaryota > Metazoa > Arthropoda > Insecta > Lepidoptera > Erebidae > Hypena > Hypena proboscidalis. The sequence goes on along the minus strand of LR990136.1, from coordinate 20,626,371 downwards.
AAGTAATCAATAAACCTGAAATTACTAGTGCCTCTTGTATTTACTAAAAATATACCCTTACTTCTTCTTCTTCGTCGTGTCGATGACTGAGTCAAATTTTATTTGGAGAGCTCCCGAATTGCCCAGGGTGCGCCGGATGTAGGGAATCGTTGTGTACGTCACTCGGTGAGGCTCCTTTCATGCACCTACCCTTTCATACCCTTACTTAGATATATGTATTACCAAAATAAATAAAAATATTGTTTTAAGAAGTATGTACCCCCCATTTACAATTTATCTAATTTGACAACATCTGTCCACTGCTTTCTTCGTTCCAATTAAATAAGACAGAATAGGACAACCCTACCGCACCTACAAAATGGAAAGAAAACAGTCGCTTTGCGCGTGCGCCACGCCGATGTTAATAAAGAACAAACAAACACCAGTGCCATCTGGCGGAAACTGCCGTGAGATACTTTATATTAATGTAATTTGTTTTATAGCATTATACATTATACAGTCTTTTTTCTATTTTGTATTGGGATCACAGTGATTCGAATAAGCTTTTCTAAATCATGCTGGTTAACTTTTACTATTTGCATTGACAATTTTATTTTATTATAATTTTATTTTCGTACAGGCATAGGTATCGGTCAGTGTATAATAATAATGCTTTCTAGTTTGAATTTGCCGCTAGGTTTGCTTGTGTAGCATGAGCTCTTCGAAATGTCAAATGTCATTATTTGCGAGTTAGCTATGCGCTCATTGAGTTAATAAATGTCTATCGAGGCGCAGGTCTTTAAGGAGTTTTGAAGACAAACTTTTTACGAGCGTAAAAGAGCGCACTTGTGCATAAAACACGAATGAGAGCAAGAGATATATATAACTATATATATTAAAGTCTTCACTTAAAATTGGAACAAAAAATCCGTACTCCTTTATATTTTTTGAAAATGCGATTGACCCCTTATTCAATGGATGTGATCAACGTATGACTATGACAAACGTCATGAAACACTAGCTGACGTCAAAACAATTAATCTTAGAACAAATACCGCGAACAATGACTGACATCCTGATGTCATATCCAACTCATAAAAAATTACGTTGAAGTCATTTGGTGAATCAAAATAGGCCCCATCGGGGTCACCACGAGCTGGCCACTACACAGACTTTATGGGCCATTGATCGAATCGTAAACTGTCGGAAAACAGTCTGTTTTAATGGCTCCTTGCGTAAACTGTATACAAGGCGTTAATCCCTGGGTTAACTGGACTGTATTTGATTATGATATTTTTCTGATAGGTAATTTCTACTTGTCTTAAATCATTTATTTTGTCTACGAAATGGATATGTACAACCTCTGAATCTATAGACTGACTAGATAGTATTGGAAAAACAAGGCTTTTTTGTGTTTCTAGCTAGACCTAGGTGTAGGTGCACATGTGCACACAAAAATATGGTTTCATAACATTTATTTAAGTTTTTTTTTATAGTTCTTGCTTCCTAACTTTGTCTTGTACTTTTCGTCATTGATCAAAGTTCTCCAGAGCATAAATAGCATGGTTGCTATGATCAGTTGCATCATTTGCAACCTATGAGTACAAAATGGGTCAGTACTCTGTTATTGTCGGACATGCGTATCCTATTGACCGGTATTTGTAATGGGTATAATCAATAATGTTATTTCTCGATTGGAAACACGATTGTTATTGACATTATAATTCAAAATGGTTTTATACAAACACTTGTAAATGCCCATAGATGTTAGAATAAACAATTTTAGATGCAATTGCAATTGGAGTACCCATGTTTAAGGCTCCGCACCTACAAGGGCTACAAGACCGATCTGGCTGAAAATAGGCTAGTTTTTATCGTCATACCACGCGGGCGAAACCACGGCCCTTTTACAATAATGATGAATTGGTCGCCGAATGTCAAATTTACGATTTCTGTAAAAAGATTGCATATGGACTGCAGTTACGTTTACTGTCTACTGAACAATATCGCAATCTATTACACAAAACCCTAGAATTTTATTATTACGTCTCCTAACCTTCCAAGCCACTCCACCTTCCAACCCGTACGACCTACATCTAAATACTCTCATTTATTCTCGTAACGGAACCAGGACGTACCCACAGCTACCGATCAACCTATACATTGCCGGTATATCTTGGTCTCGCGTTGTATAGGCTTGCCGTGCAGTGCGAGACCAGGGTATACTAGAAATGTATAGCTTGATGTGTAGTCGTGTGTACACTGCTTACACAGCAGTGCAGTAGTCTTGAGCAATTGTGATTGCCCTGTATTGACAGCGTGTGTTCTTCAATACTAATATAGGTCGTGTGTTTATACTTTTAAACTGTTATTTATGTTATTTGGTTTGCAAGAGAAAATGGTTGCCTACGAAAAATTTATGGCTTTTCCTACCAACTTGCTCAGTTGCTTATATACTTTACTTTTTGTAAAAATTAAACCTGTTCTTGTAAGACTATGCTACATCACGCGGTAGCAATTCCCCGTGCAATATTTTCAGCTGAAACCTTTTTACTGTAGCCGCGGTGCCTGTTGGGCCATTAACACACTATTATTTGCTCACAGTGAATAACCTGATTTGTGGTAATAAATTACTGGGATAGATTTTATTCAACCCTTTAAAGTCATGGTAAACATTAACTGAATTTAAACGTAGTCGATACAAAGATGGTATAATCGGATATACTGTGAATGTATTAACATAAAATATTGTAAGAAACCGGAGATAAATCTAAGCTAAGACACGATCAGTCAACATCATAAAATACTCCATATATGTTCATATACGGACAGCGGATGACTAAGAATTTGAACCACGGATTCTCCACATTTCTTTGTCCGTTCATAAGCTAACAGCTGATTCACGAAGTGACTCAATAATGCATTCGCCTTTGTCAATGAACCTAATTTATTACGAACTGACCGGAGCCACGAAATTATACAATAAAAATTTCGTGCCGAATTACGGTCACGATTTTAAATAAAATTAATTAAAAATACAATCGTAATTTAAAATTCATAGATATCGATCGAAGATTTAAAATAAAAAATAGTTGTCGTTGAGTCTTAGTTGCCATAAAAGTCTACTTAAAAGCAGTATCTATTACTATTACCATTGTGCTAGTTACAGTAGAACTTCATATGACAATAATTTTAATTAAATTATATTTTATTACCATACGAACCTCGCCTGATTATATTAACGTTTGAGTTGTTCAATAGATTCAACTCTTTTGATTTTCAAAGTCTGATTCTTCAAAACCGATTTATCAAAGCCTGATTTCAATCTTAAAAAAATAAGTTAATGTGTCTATGGAGTATGAGGTGTGATTATGGCATGGCGGCCATGTTTTATCAAAGTTTTTACGATCTTTGGATGTTTCTCGCGTTGGTCACTTCGTTAGTGAGTCATGGTGAGATTTTATCGCTGGAAGATATTTCACAGAATCAAATTAAGCCGAAGAACGCGTTAATAAAGGCCTGTCGGATTATGTTAATGCAGTTTTGGCGAGAGTACTCGTACATCACCAGGTATGCATAGGTTTTTTTGGATCCGTTATGGTTTAGGATGGATGAATATATAATAATGGAAAGAATTAGTATTATCGGGTATGTTGAGTTTTCAAGATGCCTCAGAATGTATCGAAGTGTATCTGTGTGTTGACAGTTGTTATATCCATCAATATAATTCGTGCTTTACTATAAAGATCAATAATCTAATATAAGAAGTGCTACATAACTTGTGCTGCTTTGAAATAAATTGCATGTGGTGGTGCAATGAACAATACAAAATATAACGGTATAAAATGCATTTAAATTTAACCGAATCTAAAGATCGACTACTCGGGAACTCCGATTAGTCAACCATATTTGCTCTTGACGACTAGTCGACCAAAATATTGTTGATTGCGATAGAAATCTATTCCTTACCAAACTAGCCGGGTGAGCATACGAGCGCGAGATAGATTATTTCGAGTTTTTGTCATGTTTCCCCATATAATAATATGACAAAAACGTGACTTAATTTATCTTACGCTCGTATGCTTGCCCCCTAGCAGTCACAAATACTCACAAAGTAACCTAAGTGCCAGGCAATTATAGTCAATACCTGTGTCATACGCATGAAATATGTCTTTGACATTAATAGGCTGTAACATCTCGGATGCCACCACTCCTCATTGCTGCTAGCTTTACTACCATTTGTTATGCTACTGTCTCACTAACTACTTAAGGTTGCGACACAGAGATGCGTAGCGGGCAGCGGATTGGAAATCTCGAATGCACAAGTATGTTGTTTCTGAATGTATTTCCGTAAAGGGAGCAGTTTCTTAAACGCGGATTAACATCAGCAAACCGCATTTAAAGTTTTACGTATTTCTGATTAACAACTTCTCTGAAATTTAGGAAAACCATAAAATGTTGTATAAGTATATTTAGATTTATAAGCTTAATCGTGATAGTCAAAATATTTAAAGTATAATTTTGGCATTATTAGTTAAATTCATTGTAGAGCTTGCTTTACTAGTGCTTAAGTAAGAGATGTTATTTTAATCTTGTTTATAAATTTAGTACCGCTTTACTGTGCACTTTCGTGGAACTCTTTAATTAGCTTAAGACATATAGTAAAAGTGATCAGCTGAGGCTAATTGCATTCTATTAGGTATAAACCTAGCATGTAACTTGTAATAAAGCTGTTGAGTTTCCTTAATAAATAAATCAAATAAAAGTAAAAATATACTACTATTATAAACATATACGTATTGGATCCCAAATTAAAACAGTCTAATAACTTAATCTAAACTTAATAAGTCACTGTCGTTCTCAAAAGGCTGGCAGCATTTTCTACTATCATAGAAAAAAAAAATTGACTTACGAGCTGTGAGCTATGAGCTTTTGCAAGGTAAAAAGTTATGTAGAAAAACTATATACACTATTTTGAGCGAAAAAAAAAGTGAAACCTAGTGAGAGGACCACAACTGAAATTCGTACAACAACTTACCCACGAGTTCAAAAATGAAACAGTTGAGGTAAATTGAACATTGGATTTAATTCTGCCTCAGCTGGGCTGCATAAAAAAATTTATATTGACCAAAATATGGATTATATTTCAGTTCAATATTTGTTTATTATCTCAAATATCTTAAGATTAGTATGTAATCACACAAACGGATGCACAGTGAGTCAAGTACACTCACTGCCAACATTAACAACATACATACATACATTACCAACATACACAAGTAGTGTTTTCTTACTTAATACCGGAAATGGATGGCTATCGCGGATGGTTAGCGATACATGCTTAAGATAATGAGTTTTTAAAGACGTAAATCATTTTAAAGTAATGTCTTCCACCCATTTGTCCATTATGTATGTCTAACGAAACGTTTTTTAGATACATAGATAGATAGATAACACTTTATTTGCATACCATTTCATTACAAACTAAAGACAACTATTGAAAGACAATAACAATATGCAAAGGGCGGCCTTATCGCTTGACGCAATTACAGCCAGGCAACCTTTGGATGGACAGATTTAAAAAGTTTATTTATTGATAATATTGAGTAAATTCTTTAACTACGACAGAAATACGAATTCAGTTAAAGAGTTACACATATGTAGACACGTTGACATTTTTAGTAAATTCCATATTATTATGGAATAATCTTTGTTTAGATTAAGTTATTAGACTAGTTTCATTTAAGATCTAACATGTATAATTTTCTGTAAATAAAGATATTATTTATTATGACAAAAAAAATATATTTTAAAACATAGCCTGAAAAAAAATTAAATCTTGAATTACAATGTGTTTCAGGCATGTATAGAACCAGAAAGTACAAATTAATACTTCATCTAGTTTTTTTTTTATTTTCCTCAAATATTGTATTTTATTACAATCTAGCCCAACACGGTTATTTATTAATTATTTTTTAACCTGAATTAAGTATAAATATCTAAGAGTCATTCAATAACACTTTGCTTAGTTTTTGTTAAGGCGAAGAATCTTTGTTCATATTGTCTTTTACTATACCAACTATACTTAAGAAATAAATGAAACTAATGCACTGTTTATTTTTAAACAGATGATTCTCTTGCACATGGTTAAATGTTATTGTCTGCGGTTTCATTTATACATTACTTGACTTTACCGTAAACATTCTCAACGTTCATTCTTTGGTCCTGCAAATTACAACAAAATAAAGAAAAGAAAATCTTTTGTAAAATAAAGCCGAATTCTCACTTAACAATCCATTGTTTCAGTAAACAACATAAATCGCGACATGCACGTGTGAACATTGCATTCCACTTACGTGGCGTGTACACTCACCCTTAGGTGCGCATGCGCTGGTAATCGGGTTTAAGTGTTCCTCGATTGTTTTGGCAGTATCTTGTGCATCGGTGTTATCTAAACCGTCAATATTGTTTATAATGGAAGATTGGGGCCATAGGATATCGATAAATGGAGGATTATGGAGGATTCAAGTGAACAAGGTAATGTTTAATCGAAATCAGCAATAATGTGTGGGCGTTCACGCCTGTTCTAAAGATTCTTGATGAAGTTTTCTGATAAAATCGGTGCTGGCACGCAAGTATGGTCTAAATGCGAAGACATCTCATATTTAGTGAAAATTTTTTTATACTGTGGTTAGCGTATGCGCTTCTCACTGCGAGGTCTCGGGTTTGAGTCCCGGGTCGGGCAAAGTGTTATTTGTGAAGTTTCCATCAGTAAATTCTCAATTGCAGCACGGAGGATGGCGATGGGCTCACTCCCTATCCTTAACCTTAATATAACAGGTGAAATGTGGCTGTTGTACACTTTTGCCACACCCTTTTGGGTAACACAGGCGTGATGTTATGTTATGTTACATACAATATGTTACAGCTACACATTTAATTTTTCCTCCCAAGATTCTTAACTCTTCTGAACGTCTCGCTTTAACATCATTAGAATTTAATCAATGATTGAAGACAAACTTAAATAAACTTTCAGGAGCAAAGTATCCCAAAACCACCAGCTTCAAGATTTACACCCGTTAGCTCTTTTCGATAATGACATGAGATCATAAATATTTTGGCTGTTTAAACAGTTACAACATTACAATTTACCTCTACCATCTGCATCACCGTTAAGCCACTATGCCGAAGAATTCCCGTCATCTACTCACCAGTCACCAGGATCTGGCATGCATGCACCATGCACCATATACAGTAACCGCTCCGTACTGGTGACAGCCGGTTTTTATACCTCTTCCCTAAAGAGATGGGATTCTCGAAAATTAACAGCATTCAAACGGTTACGTTTTTAGATGGCACAAAGAAAATGCGGCTGACCTACTGGAGGTGCACTTGGATAATGATGGCGCTGGAAGTGACAGAGATTTTAGAAATGACAATTTTAAAATGCGCCGTGAGTTAAGAATAACATCATTTCATTTTTACAAACAGTACAGTTCGATCACTATTTATAAAAAAAAAAAAATACTAAGGTAGCAAACAAGCTAACGCCCGCATGGTAAGCACTTGCCGTGGGACGGTCACTTATGACTCAAAACATGAAATGAAGGCGTAATTTAACAATAAATTTGACACAATCCAAACCAATTCCTCATTCCAAAAATATTGACTTCTTTTCACGAGAATTTAATAATGACGTCAAACAAAATACTGATATATCGTCCATAAAAGTCAAAGTCAACCAAAGACGTAAAATAGTCACATAAACATATCGTTTGGGTTATAAATATTCCAAAACTCATAAAAACCGTTATACTATGTGACAGATTCATGCGCGCGCGCATTTCGCAGCTATTCTTAATTTAAAAGGAGATGTGTCATCAAGTTCGCCTTATTTAGAGGGTATTATTTGAAATAAATGAATGGACATATCTCATGATGGTTTTGTAACTTACTTGTTCCATTTCATAACGAGTGTTCAGGCCAGTCTGCTCGTTATTTAGTCACTTGTATTCTCAGCATATTGCACAAACACATTTGTGCTTATTTACCATACAAGGAGGTGTAGAGTTGAAAGTAGCCGCCAGTAATCGATTAATGATAAACAATTCGAGTTTGCAATATTGTCTCTAGATGTGTATCGATAAACATATTCAGTTACTGGCGTATTTTAGCCTGGAATTTAATGTTATACACTGCGATACTGATCAAACAATGCAATCTTAGGCAGCAACCTAAAAGGTAATCCTAGTCCTTTCAAGTAAAGAGTTATGACTTATTTATATTATGCCAGACTTAAAATTAATGTAAAACAATTTAAATAATGAAGGATTACTTACTTTCGATTTGAAGATAGAAGATAAAATAATTAAAATAAATTGTCAATGTTATACGTGAAGACACATTAAAAACTAATAAAAATAATGCAATAGCTCACGTTGCCAAAAATAGCTTTGTGTTAATAAATGCCTTGTAAGGTATGCGTATACTTGCACTAAAATGTCGAAAATCGAGCGGGTCTTTCACAGAATCGCACCACCGCTGCACCGCGCACCATCCATCCATGGCACATCTAGCTCATTCAACATCTCAGATATTCTCAACAAGCCTATCAGCGATTGCCTATACTTAGCTTGTTTTTTTTCCTATTGCCCATTGCCTGCCCCTCTAATTGTACACTCGCGCCCGTTACTCAATGGAACGTACCGGGAACCTCTCCATAAGGACCTGAGACGTTTTTTTGGACGTAACTGTTACAAGTACAGTTGTTGCAAGAGAAATGTGGGTTAGTGATAACTGTGATTTAATTATCGGGTTGTAGTACGGGTTTGTTTCTTTTGTTGATGCTAGGGAACAACTTTTTTGGAAAACTTGACAAATCTATAAATAAGTAGTATTAGATATGAGATGTTTTATTTTTTTTATTATTTGATATTATAGGGATTGCACGGGAAGAAGCCGAAGCTTATGAGTCACGTAAAATTTTGGGAAAACCATACAATGCTATTTTAGAAGAATTTACATGCCTCTATTAATAATCAAACTCATAATTATTTTACTACGACTAAATCATTTAAAAGTGAAATATTCTTCATAAATTTTACTCTCGCCTGTGTCCAGACCATATCCTCAATAAACTTGACATTAATAGTTTCTGTAAAGGGCATTGATAGTACAAATAATAAATCAGTAGTACAATGCGCGTGCATTTATGTCGTCGGAAGGAAATTAGCGGGCAGAGGTCGCCACTGTCCTTTGTATGGAATTAAGATCAAGTTAAATGCTGTTTAAGCTTAGTATCGTAGTCGTTTTGTAGAATTTATTAGAACAAACTTGGAATTCTCATGGTTTTTACGTTATGCAAATAACAGAAAGTAAGAAGAACATAATAATAAGATTTCTTTTTTTTTAACCGAAAACGACCGCACTAGGAATAACTCATGTGTCACAAAGCACGAAGATTTGTCCCGTGTGGGGATCGAACCCACAACACCCGCTAAGTTGAAAGCAGCCAGGCGACCGCTTTAATGACTACGCCAACCATGCCTCAAGTTACGTATCATTCTTCAAATTCACGTACATTCTTCATATACTAGCTAGCACATACATCCGCTACTTTATACGACGGTAACGTATGTAGCTAACGGACATGTAGTCCACCTGATCCTAAGTAGTAAACTACACTAACTACAGTCTATGGACATCAACAATCCACATAAGAAAACTGTAGATGCGTTGCTTCATCTCAGGACTACGATTTTAAACCTAATGTGCCAAGAATTTCAGGGCCTGATCTTACCACCAAACTTACTATTTGGTGACAGGATCGTTTACAAGAGCTCTACCACCATCGACACAATATTTATTCCCGAACAGCTTCGGTCTCATAACAGTATTTCACCATAACCATGGTCTCCATTACGATATGGCATCGATACACCGTAATAAGTTGCGATATTATCTGCGAGCGTGAAGATCGCTATCACACTGTAGATGGAGCCACAAGCGTGATGGGGTATCTTGCTATCTGCTGATACGATATGAGAATGGCTCTGAAGTTTACGCTCCTTTAGGAGACCTGACATGATTTTGTTTATTGTACCACAATGGAATATTGGGATTTAAAGGAAATTCTTAATAGCAGCACGGAGTTGGAATTGTGCGGGATGGCGATAGGCTCACCTAAACATTACATGTGCAATATGAATTTCAAGTTATACATGTCAAACTCTTCTGAGTTATATAAGCGCGATGTTATAGATATTATAGATAACAGAGATTTTCCAATCCAAATTTAGAGTTCGACATAACAGGAATCGATGAATAGAGGGAATTATTCGAATTAACACTAACTTCAGTTGTTCTTAGAATAAAATAGCAATCAAATTAAGTCTTACACTAGACAAGAACTCACTAATTAAGTGCTAAGTTCGTAATCACTAATTAGTGGACAGTCAAACGCACTTACATCTGCATTGGACACAAAAGGTTTTAACTTAACATATTATAACCCAGGAGCCTGAGGGCGCCTGACCTTCGTTATTTTATAAAAGCTAAAAAATATCCTAAACGATTACTAAATATTGAATTTGGGGCATTGGAGATTTAGGAAATATAAAGAAAATGATGTAGAACACGTTACGTCGTCGCATAAAGCGCAAGTTTTGGATATGATGTTCTTTGCGATGATAGAAACCTTTCTTCTTTCCTTCAAAAGTGTCTTTCAAAAGGTTGAAACCTAAAAGTCTGTCAATGGTGGGAATGGTTTGTACTATCATGAAGATGAGAAGAAGAAGAAGAAGAAGAAGAAGAATACTAAAAGTATTCTCTACCAGTCAACCTTTGGGTGATGCAGAGATGTAGATAGAAGGTGCAGTTTTAAACACGTGTGAGGCAGACATTTAGATAATAAGTTAATAGCTATATAAAAAAAAAACATTAATACATATTATACTAATACTTTCATAATTATTACTACAAAAAATATATATAAACAAAATATAAAATATACATAATATATACCAATACACACATACATACACACACTACAGTAAATAATACATAGTTGAAGACATACACTAATGATGAGATGATTCCGCCAATTCATCAAATAGGAGAGCACGCACCTTCATCTTAAATGAATAACGTGATGTCGCCATCCTGGTTTCGAGAGGAAGCGCGTTTTTCTATATCATGTTCATAATTTTTTAGGCACCATGATAATTTGGTGATCGTTCTTAGCTATGTTATAGACACAATTAGGGAAACATTCAGCCTTTATAAAACGACGTAGGTCGGGTGCCCATGGGCTCTCCGTCAATTACTTATTCTGTGCTTATGTTTAACAAATGCTAATGGACAGTCGGCATGTCTCACAATTAAAATGAATATTTCATTTATTCTTAAAGGTATTGCACATGTATCGGGTTGTTGGAAGTTAGATGTTAGATTAGTTATCAATTTATGTATTTGATTGTCATTGGCTGCGTACGTATTTATAAGAGTTACTGGATATTATCGCTCGCAAATAGCATTCCATTATGTAGGTATCACAAGTTGCACACTTTGGCAATTGGTGTCGATAAAATAAGTTCGATGGGTATTTGATTTAAGCGACATTTAAGTTTTGTTTTGCTTAACTCTATGTTTGTTCGATGTCTGTTCAAAACAATGCAAATAAGCTTGGCAATTAAACAAATAGCTTTTTACCAGTCAATACTCATCGATACTTTTATCTGATCTTTCTTAAAGAATATTGTAGCTGAAAGTTATTAACGGCACTAAGCCTTATGCTGCCACGATGTTCTAATGGTATGCGCCTCTCACCGCGAGATCTCGGGTTCGATTCCCCGGTCAGGCAAAGTGTGATATGAAATTTCCGCTAGGGAATTCACAATAGCAGCACGGAGTTGGAATTGTGTCTGGTGGCTGGCGATAGGCTCACCCCCTATCCCATGGGACCTAAACATAACAGGTGAAGTGTGGGTGTTGTACACCTCTGCCACACCCTTCCGGGTGATGAAGCGTTATGTTATGTTATGTTATGTTAAGCCTTACGGGCATGTAATCGCAGGTATCAATCTGTGTGATATAACCTCCTTTCTGTACAAAGGAGTCAAGTGCCTTTAATTGCCGGTTTCATTGTGAACAATAAGCATGTCTTCGCCCCGCCTTTAGTGCCGCACCACACCGTGACGGACGCGTGCTAACACAATGCGCGGACGCATGCGCCTGTTTAACAAATATCAAAGTATTTAAGTAAGTTCTCATTTATAAGAAAGCAACGTTTTAAATTTTATATCTGAAAGAGAAGAGTAAATATAACCAATAAATGCAAAATAAAAAATATCTTAATTGTTCTCTCACAAAAAACAATGTGTTTGTCCCTAGCTCCCACTCTAGGATTCCCTGTGTCGCGTTGTCTAGTCTCTATCGTGTGCCTATTGTCATTGAAAATAATTTAAATTAAAAATTAAAAAGATGGTTTGTATGCACACGCAGTTTTGCAAAACAAAAGTGAACAATATTGAGTACATTATACAATTTTCACTTAATTATCCAAATGAAGGCTTCCCATTCATATGTAAAATTATCTGATTGTATGAAACGCTTATGCAGAGACATTTTAAGGGTCATTCTTCTAAAAACGTTTTTTAAGCGGCAACGCCTTAAAAGAATATAAATTGAAAAGTCAGCAAGCCACTTTTTTTTTCGGGAAAATCTTTCATCTTCTCCTATTTGGGTTATTAATTATTATTCGATTATCTATATATTTAATATCATAAAAAAATTAAAACACCCCCATTCTTTGATTTTCGTGGAGTGTCCCAAACCCCGATCCAGTTACTTAGTAAATTATATATTTTAAACTACACGGTACATACTTATCAAAAATAAAACATAAAGTCCTAAGAAGTTGACAATGCTATAAAAAATAAGATCATAGTCCTTAAATGATTACATTAAATAAAAAAAATAAAAATGTTACTGTCCCGGGGTAGTTACTGATTTGCGTGGATCATTGTAAATTCACTTGTACATCCCTAACTTCGCGGCCCGATGTTGCCTCATCCTAATTCATGTTATAAACTAGCCGCGCTCCGGCGGCCGGGCAGAGTGCTTGTATGACAACGCGTTGAGATTCCGAAAAATTGAGGTAAGAACTTCGTTTCGTGGGTATGGTTTCTCAAAACTTTGATTTGCGTGGTACAATTTTCTCCGGTGTCTGTGAATTTTTTTATTGAATTAAATATTGTAGCTAACAAATTTATGGTAACGTAACTTATATTCAAAACACAGTACGTTTGCTTTAAAGGTTTTTAAATATTTTCAGAATAAAAGATTTATTTTGATTTCCGTGGTCGTGATTTACGTGGTTTACGTGGTAGTTTAGACCCACGTAAATCAATTATTGACCATGCAAGTGAAATAACTTTGAGTTTTGTAATAGTATGGTATGAAAATATTTTTTTATTACTTTAATTAAATATAAATTTGTTTAAATCAGACTTAAAATGACAAAGCTGATGAGGTTCTGATTTTGTCAGTACCTAATAATAATAGAAATAGTATCAGATTAACTAAAATTGTAATAAATTATTTATTAGACCAAAATGCCATTAACAAGAGAGGAAAAATTAGAAAGAAAGAAGCTATCTAAAAGAAGAAGAAGAGAGAGGCCTAAAATAATGAAGAGTAGAAGGCCCAAAACCGGGCAAGATATTATAAAAGAAAAGCTGAAGAAAAAAATATTTAGTATTCATGACTTAAACCGTCGCGAACAAAAAGCTAGACGAGCGAAAAGTCGAATAAGTGCCCGAAAATATAACTTGAAGAAAAAAGTCAAGCTAAACATTGTCTTCATGAAAAACTTAATAAGTTTTTCAATAATATAAAAGTACCGGCAATTCACCCGTGATCCATGGAAGAAACTTCAACTCCATATCTTTTGACTGATTCTATTATAAATAAAGCTTTAAAAAAACGATTTCTGTGTTAGTTACTTACTTATGCTTTCACCTGATGACTTAATGACTTATTTGAGAAAGTTACATTTTAAAAAAATCATTGTCGTGGAGTGTTTTGTGATTTGCGTGGCAACCATTTTTTCAAATTCGATTATATATGTAAGTATATCGCTCATTGAGGTGCCACTTCTATAAAAAATATTACTTTTACGTATATTTTAAGAAACTGATGCCGATTTAAGATAAATATTAAATTTAAAAATTGCCACGCAAATCACCAAAGAATGCCTTGCTCGAAGAAGCACCCTTAAACACTTATACTATTGTGAAATCAGATATTTTGGTCTCTATGTTGCTATGAAAATAAAATTATTTTATTTTTCTTAGACAACATTTTATCAAACAATAGTGAATCCATTATTAGTATTTCAGTCAACACTTTAAACAAACGACATACAGAACACTTAAAAACAATCTATATTCCAACCTAGCAATTTGGTGATTGCCTTTATAAGTTGTATAGCTTGTCTAGCACATAGATAGCCTAGCCAAGCTAGCCTAGCTACCAATAAAGCCTATTACAAAGGGTCGTAAAGCCCCGCCGCTTGCAATAACAATGCTTCGCAGAGATATAAGAGTAAGGAATATAGAACCTCTATTCAGCAGTCGACAAATTGGAAGTCGTTGCGACGCCAATGAAAGCTATAAGCTTATCGTTGTTAGCTCTGCCTTTGTGCTTTGTATATTATGTAAAGATAGAGGTGATTTAGGTAATGTGGTTTGTTGCTTTATATGCTAACTCTATCTAGGTTGCGTTTGTGAACTAGTAAATCTAAATTAGGATTAGCTTATAGAATTTGATTGAAGTTTTTTTTTTTAATCTTCTTGTCATTATATAAGATTTATTTGCCAACTTCTGGCTGTGGTGCCGCCCAAATCGTCTATCCAGTCGATTTCACAAACATTCTCGCAATGACAGTAATTAATAGGACGTAGGATTGCAATCATCCTGTAATATAATCATTTTAACACCCTCATTTTACCGGCCGTCATTGCCGGATGATGGATAGTTATCTACAGTTCTGTTTTTTAATATACACCGCTAATAAATTTATTTATTTTCACCCTTTAAACTGTTTAACAGTTAAATTCACACCTCTAACAACGAGTGTATCTCGTTCATTGGGAACAATAAATGCACGGTGCATGATCTACGATGCACACAATATCCTGTGCATTGTGCATTTGTGTCCATGGCCCGGGGCTCCGTGGGGTATTTATGGGGTACGTCGTCACTTCACCATCGCCCCGGTATTGCCGATGGGAGGATCGGTGGGGTGTGGTACAAAATAACTTCTTAGAAAACTGTTTAAAAGTAGCTTTCTATTAGGCTTTTTGGGAATAATTTCAGGATTTATAAATAAGGCAGATATCCATAAATACTAAATTTACTATAATTTTAGGGTTAAACCTGATTAATCAATGTCAATGTATTCAAAGTAAATGCGCGGTTAATTCATTTCTTTTAACTATAGGTAGCATAGTATGGCAAATTATCAACTTATCTACCTTCAAAATAATGAGACTTTCTGATACCATTTATTGGTTTTATTTTTTTACGATATAAAGCCGCAATTTCACAGGTTATTATTGGCAGGATAAGCCAATAACACACATAAATGAAAATGACAGCTTATTGGAGTGTTACTTGTGTCACTTTTATATTCGGTCAGGTTATATTTTATGGCGCATATAAGAACCCGGAATCTCTGAAATGGGCCCTAATTACAATAATTAATACGTTAATTTTGATTGTCAGAATTAAAAGTAAAACCAAACTACTGTGCATCAATCTAACAGCTTCATGATAGTATTATATTTTATCCTAGAAATAAATCTTATACTCCAGACCACGGACTGCAGGAAACACTCGCTATTTATAATGTCCGTGTCGGCAGGAAACGGGCCGGGCGAGCATTTACAACGGAGCAATGAGGAAATTCAACACATCTCTATATCTGATGACAGACATTGTACGAAATCGTTTTATCATTCATTGGGTATTACTTTATGGAATAGTTATTTTTAACTTACTTAAAAAAGGGAGAAGGTTCTCAAATTGATTGTATTTTTTTTATTCTTAATTGCCTATTACTCGAATTCGTTTTGTGTTTAAAAAAGTTTGTATTTAAAGTCAGTTAGTTTATTTTGTAAAATTATCTAACCCCAAGTTAAATTAACTACAGTTGCATGCGTACCACAAAATTTGTGTCATCATTTAATTTTGATTCAATTGCTTTCAAGAAAATAATTTATGAGTCTTCAAATTCTCGAAAATGTGACCAACCAACTGTGTCTCTTAGAACAAAAATATGAGTAAGCAATTAATAAACCTTACTAAAACAGATAAAGTCTAATTTTGAAAATGTTTTCAAAGCACACTGATTTAAATTTCCATTTAACTCCTTCAATTTCCATCACTACCACGTTCAAAATAGGGCTGTAAGTTGTTTGTAAGTAGTTTAATAGTAAAATGTAAGGCAATTAAGCATGCAGTCGGCACTTTAGCAAGGTGATAGCGATCGGTTGCTATCGGCTCATCTCCGCATCGCGGTCGCGCTTAATCCGAGCGACCGGTTGCTAATGCTAAAGGCTGAAGTGCACCAAGAGGCGGGACAAATGTTAAAATATAAATAGGTAATTTTAAGTAATGTCTCGATGGTCTAGTAGTTAGCTTATGCGTCTCTCACCGCGAGGTCTCGGGTTCGATTCCCGGGTTGGGCAAAGTGTTATTGAACTGAACTTTCCGTCAGGAAATCCACAATAGCAGCACGAAGTTGGAATTGTGCCCGCTGGATGGCGTTAGGCTTACCGCCTATACAATGGGATCTAAACATAATAGGTGAATTGTGGTGTACATCACGTACACCTCTGCCACGCCTTTCTGGTTAATAGGAGTGATGTTATGCCATGTTATGTTATAAAAAGGTATTGTAACGTATAGTCAATGAAATTTCGAGAGATTTCACGATGCGAAGTTGGCAACGCAATTCTGTATGCTCTGGTTTCGCGACTAAAAAGACAGAGATTGCAAGAGAATTGCCTTGCAATCATAGCATCGTGAAAATGGACCTTTAGAAAATGATTCCTGTGTCGCAGTAGCTTTTACAAACATACAAATAATGATCTACTTTCCGAATAGAAAGAAAAGTTGAGATCTATGAGACTAGCCAATTAGAATTGACAACTCTAATAAATATACTTCTCACTTCTGTATGAATATGCAAAAAAATATATTAATTCCTAAAAAATATATTGTTGTTCCCTTAAAGCCGCATCCAGTGTGCCTCTGTTTAGCAGGTTCAAACCTTAGCATACATTATATCAATCTGTTAATTAGTAAATCGTATCTATCGCCGATTACACTGCTAGTAATTGCTATGCCCATTTGTGTGCTGCTATGTTATTGGTACCTCATATAAATAAAACTATCAATAGTCTTCATACGTAGATAGTATTATAGCGAGACAAAGTGACAGAAGAGAACGGAGAGAAACGGCAGGAAGACTGGTGGTAGAGCTAATAGAGAACGAGCTCGAGGGTGGAAGCACCACCGTCTGCCACCTGCCGCCAAATAGTAGTGCTTGCACGACTGTGTGCCGGTTTGGTGGTGAGATCAGGCCCTGAAATGACTGGCATATGAGGCATAACATCGTATTCCTCAGCTGCAACGACGCATCTACAATCTGCTTTTGTGGATTGTTGATGTCCATTGGCTGTACTCCACTTACCATCAGGTGGACTACACGTTCTTTGCTGCAGGCGTAGTATAAAAATTTGGATTAGATAACAATGCTTATTTCCTATTTTGGCCAATATTATAGACGTAGGTTAAAAGTTTTAAAAGAAGACTTATAAAGTTTATTAGGGCTATTTACAAATAAAATTCATTTTATTTCCATATTAAGAACAAATATATTACAAGTCATCTATCTTACAACCGAACAAATACCTACTTTATTAATCTTTATTAACCTAAAATTTCTAAAGAATGGAACCTCCTCTCATCTCACAATAGATTTAAACCAACCGCGAAGAATTCACAAAAAATAGACAATATTAATAATGAAGAAAAGAATAGTAACTAATGAATGCTTTATAATTTATACTTAATAGATTTTGTTGGGTTCCTTATAGAATATATAAAACACTATTTTTTTTTTTTAGAATTACAGATTAAATTCGTTTTATTGGATAGTTTTCAAATGATTCTTATCATAACTGTGAAGTCAAGATGTAAATCAAATTATTAAAACTTTGCTTGAAGATCTATTTATATTTGACAACGAAATAATTTTACCCGTTTTGGTGAAACATAACACAAGCCTGCAAAGCTATATAATCTTTGGCAAGATACGAATATATAAGTAATAAGATAAGAACTGTTTATCGACACACTAAGTTGTGGTCAGAAATAACATGTTAAGGATTGTTTCCTCATGAAGTATTCCTTTTATAGTCATAGATAAAAACCAATACCATAGAGCACATCTCGCGCTTAGCCATGTTTTTTTATACGTCACGATGGCGCGTGACCGATACGGGGCTCGTCTAATGGGAACTTAAGTACCGTGATATTAATGAACTGAGTGCTGACTCCAGCCTCTAAAACTAATGTCATTACTGTTTTTAGAAGGATTTGGTACAATTCCGTAAAACAAATGGTTACAACACCTACACTTCACCTGTTATCTTTTTAGGTCTCATGGGATAGGAGGTGAGCCTATGGCCATCCACTGGGCATAATTCCAACTCCGTGCTGCTATTGTGAATTTCCGGTAAATTCAAAACTCTTTGTCCAACCCGGGCATCGAACCTGAGACCTTTAATTTAGTCAAATAGCTAAATCTACCCAATATTCTCGTGCCTATAGAGATATATATATACAAAGTTAAATGGATATAACATTGTGAATATTGTTGAAAAAAATTGCAAAAGCTGCTTAAAATAATCAACCTGAACTCAGGAACCACACGTAGTCTTTTGATTAAGGATCATTAGATATAAATAGACATTAGGTTTTATCTAAGAAGGTAATGTACTCGTAATCTGTTCGTATTCCCTTTTCCGGAATCCAAAATAATATCGCCAATAATCCATGGCACAAAAACTGGTTTCCTCACAACTACAGAAAAACAATTTAGCTAAGCTTACAATCACAAAAAGATAAATAGAGAGACTGTTTAAGGAGAATGCGGAACACTGGATAGGTACGAACCTTGGCAGTTTTTTGGCATGTGGCATTGTGGCAGCTTATCTTGAAAAATATACCAATTTTTTATCGATACAGACATTAACTTATAGATAAATAAATAAAATTGACTGTCATCACAAGAAATCTAGGCATCCCAAAGGTTATTAACGCCATCGCATCGTTTATAATAAAAAAAACTAATATTATTCTATTAACTTGGTCATGCCTATCCCTTTCTAAGTATACTGTAAAATCTAAATATGGATGAATGAACATTGGTCGGATAAACAGCGCACAAAACCGTAAGAAAATATTTGAAAAATAGTTTTGTGTTGATTTGTAAACAGAAAGTGCCGCTTACCAATTTTGTGTCACATACACACAGGTGGCCGAAAACGCAGTATTTAAAAGACAATTTGGACAGAGAAATTCGGTGCAAAAAATATATTTAAAAATAAAGAAAACACGCCGAAATTTCACATAAAAATTCTCGGCCAATGGAGACAATAAAAGAAACGTTCTATATATGGCGACGAGTCCAAATCGGATGGGTGTAGCTGTCAAGCCGCCGCGGCCATATTAGGTGCGCGCGCGCAGCAAGAACCCAAGCATTCGACGCTGACAAATCACCGGACAATTTGTTAGCTCAAAAACCATTGTGTAGAGGGTGTTGCGAAAATAGACTCGCGATGAAAACTCACTTTAAATTGCGCTTAAAATTCCTCTAATGTACGGGAATGGCTCTCATATTTCTATGTTGATTTTCAAGTTGTTAACTTTTGCTTAGGTAGTTCGACATAATTCATTATTATTCATTAAAAACATTATATTTTAAACTGCTGTTAGACCTTTTTTGAACAAACTTGAGGAAGGAAGCACCACCTTCAGCCTACAGGATTGGTAAAAGGGTCCTGGAATTACTCGCAGGTCAGGCAGGACATCGTGGTCCTCAGGCGCATTACACGCGAACAGTAAGAGCGCTCTCAAAATGCGATCGTAGAATAAAATAATATTTAAAATAATTAACTAAATTCTTCAAAGATTAGACAACGGGTCTAAATCGCGTAATTATATAAAGGTAAACGAACTTAATAAAAATAAAAGTGACGATCAAGTGAGGGTAGTGGACAATATCCGCGCTTCACGAAGACGACACTAAGCTTCACCGGTCGGCTCGTGACCACGAATGATGGAAGTCATTTCGAAACGTCGAGCATAGGTATTAATTTACCTTTATAATAATTACGCGATTGATTAATTTTTGAAAAATGTTTTCAAATCGTAAAACTTTAAACATTATAAATAAAATTCGTTTCTATTTGATCGTGTTAAACACTTCCTGTGAATAAATTCTTTATGTATATTATATAAGTTATATGATTTATATCACCCGATAAACGGCGTCGGCGCATGCGATAAATATTCATACGGAATAGAAATACAATATAACTATTTAGTGGCAGGGTTATGTCGCATCAATAACGTTTAGTGCCTTGTAGAGACGGCCATTGGCAAAGAGTAAACAGCAGGATAGATGTGCGAGCATTGATTTACTGTTTACTGCCTAATCTGTATTCCACTCGATTGAATGATTGTCTTGACTGGTGTTTTGGTTTTCAACCATTACCCTTATTAACTTAAGTCTAGATTTCTAGACTTAATACAAAAGTTTCGTGTCTATAGTTTTCATATGTTTACGAAAATCTGTAACTTTTCACGTCACACCCGTAAATTGAAGATGAAAAACTAATCGATTTTTTATATATTTTTGAAAAGCTTTCTAGTAATTTGCAAATACAAATTACTTATATTCTTGTCAAAACCCTCTAGCTAAACTAAATTCGCTTGTACTGAGGAAGTTCATGTCCGTGGAGTAAAGGCAAGGATTCGAACCCACGACCTCTCGATCGTATACCAATGCCTTATACATTTATAACTTGGTTTTATAATTAAAATGCTTGCAGAGTATTTTAAAATAACTTACTTATATGATGAACACACAACAAGAATATATTTTTTATTAACTGTACTTAATATCGGCTCTACCTTTACTAGTTGATTTTCAATCTACAGCGAAATACAATGTCTTAATAGTTCCTGTTTATCTTGAATCACATATATTGCTGTCATAAACATTTCTAGTCAAAGATCTATCAAAACAATGTGACAACTATTAATATCTGTCACAGCAATAATAATAATTAATCTATGTGTTTAACCGTCTGCGTATGCGCATGTAGTGTCTCTCCTTCATGCGCCTGCGCCTGTACGACGCGACGCACGACGTATCCGCGATTTATCTCAGGAAATTTATTTGCAATTATAATGACGTATTGCTTACTTGATAGCGCAAGAAATGTATGATTGAGTTAACTGTTACATATCGTATGACATAAACATATATTTAACCTCACGCCTATATTACTCAGACGGGTGTGGCGGAGGTGTACTACAACCACACTTCACCAGTCATGTTTCGGTCCCATGTGATATTATGTGAGCTCATCGCCATCAAGCGAGCACACTTCCAACTCCATGCTGATATTTAAGAATATCGTCACGGAAAAACCTAAATGATTCATTTGCTCGACCGGGGAATCGAACCTCGCGTCAGAGGAGCATACAATAACCTCTAGACCAACGAGGCAGAGCCATGTATCATTGAGCTAACTTTTCTTTAATTAATGCTTCGGCACCTTCGTGACGCAGTCCTTATTTAGATGTCTAGCGGGTAACGATGAAGGTGGACTAGTATGACGAACTGGTGATTGCATAAGTATTTGTATTGACAAGATTAATTAGTAACACATCGATTTAAGAGACTTCTCCTTTTGCTAATAGGTTTCAATTAATACATTTTTAACCGACGAAAAAAACGGAGGAGCGAAACGGTTCTAAATTCAACGTCGAAAGCCGATTCAAAATTAGTAAAATATCATATTTTATACTTTATGTAACTAATTTCAATACCCAAGACTTAAAATGTTCATTTATTTTTTACCTTTCTGTTCTTTTCGTCGGTTTAATTTTTTATTAAAAATAATTTTGTACACTTAAAATAAATACATATTCAATGTTCAGTTCAAAACTGACACTGAAACCCTGTACCTGCCAATACATAAAAAAATACTATTTGATCACAAATAACAACATCTTCTCTTACATAATTCCAGTTGAGTCCGCAATATCGTGAGAATACTATACGGCAATAAAAGGTATCGTACTTAGTATTCAATCGATACTAATAAGAAAACAATTACTCGCAAGTCACTCAACAGCTTTTCAAAATGACCACAAAAACTGTGGCGGCGACATTGCCATTATAAATCAATAATTTATACGCACCAAGAATAAAATGCTCATCTTGTAAAAAATATACATATTAGGTACGTTATAAAACGTTTTGTAATTTACCCCTTTGCACAAAAGTGGTCTATGACCATCTATGGTATTGAATTTACTTTTTTACATATCGGTTGTGTGCTGAAACGTTCGGCAATTGATCGGGATATAAGTGTAACGCTGCATCATATTTTTTTAATATGGTGGCATGATCAAATGAGTAGAATCGCAAGCTTGTATGATTATGAATTAATTTCGTCATTGCTGATGCAAAATCATTTTCATGACTCCATTACAGTGCCTAGACATCTCCTAGAATATTACACCTATATTTAGTACTTTATTAACAGTGATTTTACAACATTTACGATCATGTACATTACATTATTAATTCTGGATGGTGTAACGACTTTTACTATAATTTATGCATTTTATTACATTGATTACACTTGCTTTGGTCATTACATATTAAATATTCCGGTATGTGAAACATAGACAGTAAAAAGGTTCAATAGTGTTATGAGATAGGTCAACACAAATTAATGTGCTAATAATAAACTCAAGTTTTATTTATGACTTCTACAGTAAAAAACTTATGATTATTATCAAGCAATACACGATAATTATCATTGAATCGAGATAGAATCACGAAAAAAGGAATCAATTAATACACCACAGCCATAATAATGGCAAAGACATTTATAGATACAGCCTATGCGTCCAAACAATTATAAATTCCTGGCGCGTTTGTCTCAGTAAATGGAACAAAATGCCTAAACAAATTGCACTGGTGAGAGAGCCCGCTTTTTGCACTAATTCGGCATTCCGAAATAAAAATTCCAACTCCTTAAGTAGAGAACAAAAAGTATAGTTGTCTCTGGTTCGCCGAACGCGCCTTGTGACTGATTTCAAATATGGAAGGGAAAAAAGTTCTGAAACCGAACCACGATGGTATTGCCAGTGCGAAGAGGGTGAGTAATAAAATAAAGTTTATTTGCAACATGTGTGCGGTGGGAGCCGTTGCAGTTGATTTGATGCACATTGAGACGTTTTGTTGCATCGGCGAACGACGGGTCAAAAAAAGAACAGGGAATTAATATTAATTGATACCAGGAAAGTTTCATGTAGGAACTGTGGACGGTAAGCGAAACTTTTTAATAAAATTACGCAGTATTTTCAGACTGACAGCTTTTTTTAATGAAAATGAAGGTTTATTTAGCTAAAATACATAGATCAGAAGCCAGTTATTATGATATCAAACGAGAATCCTGCAAACACTGCAAGATCTACATTTTTGGAAGTGTCGTAAAACTTGGAAAAATCATTGTTTTCGATTATACTTTAAGGTCACTGCTCACCCTGCCCACTCCTAACATGAAAACCAACTCCAAATAGGTCAAGATATCCCTGCCCCATATAAAAGCCAATTTGGCAGGTAATCACAACAGCCCGCCATAAAGACGGCCCCGTAACCTAATGGTGCTCAACCCCATAGCCTTGGACTGACCCCATTGCAAATGTCAACTATGGGGGCTGATTAATGGAGCCTACTTCAGCCGTTGTTTATGGTGATAAACAAAGACGAGATTGATAGTGTTTGGCTGGATGGGATAGGTTTAATTAAAAGAATATAATCTATGATAAAGAGTAGATGTACTTTGCCTACTAAAATGGTAGTATTTTTTGCAGAATGTGGCGTCAAAATCTGGAAAGTTTTCCATAGACATGATATGACAACGACAGTATTTTAGGGCAGGGTTAAGCAGAGGAGGTATCTCCATTATTTTGTTTAAATTTTCATAAAAATTGTAAAGCCTTGGATGAATCCATCTGCCGGGGATAGTTTCAGATTTTGTCTTTTATGTTTTGAACGCGAGATCGTCTAATATTCACACATGTATAATACTTTTCACCAGCAGTTGTTTAGATATTTCGCAAAACAAAAATCAAGCACTATTCCTAATCCAACGACAATTCCGTATTTCTCTGACGTCACCACACCGCAGTACCATAGACACAACAAAGATATCACATCACCATTAGTACACCTTGACGACTCAGCGACGGGGCGTAGCAGGAAGGGTGCGTCAAGACGTCCCATAAACTTTTAGGTCAGTGTATGAGGTCACATGCCGGTATAAAGATTGTACAGATTTCTGCGATACAGTGGGCAGTAAATAGTAGATACTTTACGGAAGTTTATAGACGAATAAATATTGTACATAACGTGATTGACAGTATTTATAGTGTTAACTTTGATTTTTAACTACATTCAAGAGTGAAGCCTGAACTATACGTATGAACCAAAAGGAATACGAAAATTTGGTCTATGCGTGGTGGAAAAGTTGATTTGACCCGCAACTGACATAGAATATAAACTTAATAAAATCAAAAAACTGCTTATTTATTGCCTAATAAGGCGGAACAAAGTTTATCGGGTCAGCTAGTAAACGATATTTGTTGTAAGATTGCTAATATAAAGTTTTTAATAAGAATACGTATATTTTTAAAGGATGGTATGGTTACTTCTTTGGCAAGTTTTAAAAAGCCATAATCCTAACCACAGATATAGATCTACATAGATAACGCAAGTATCACGATTTGTATTGAAACCAAGCGTGCCGACTTTTTAATACCTATTGTGACGTCACAGCCGAAATTTAGTGACGGGAAATCCAAACCGATTCAAAGACACCGATGCCGCCGATGCCAATCCGCCCAGTACGTTCAACTGGAGCCGTCCGCTATGATTTTCTCTGACAAAAGACGCGCGTGGACTGAAGTTAGCGGCGACCAACCTCGACGCTTGGTCGGGGTTGAGACACGCGAAGTACATGCATTTGCGTTATCTATGTAGATCTATATCTGTGATCCTAACTTAGAAAAATTATAAATAAAAAAAAATGCCCCGAAATAGAGTCGTTTTCTCCTGAACGTTACTTCATAAATACAGTCATACACTTTCAAAAAATAATTTTGATTGGATATTATTATAATGTACGAGACTCACCATGATAGCACCATTTCTGCCAGTGCTCGTAAGGGTGGCTCCAAACCACTGGTTTGATTTCTGGTCGATGGGGTGACCCTGTCGATCGATGTTGTTTCCTAAGGACAAAAGAGATCATACATTAGTTTGAGACATATTCGCAGGGCTAACATAACGGATAATAGGTCATACTAATACTTTAGTAAAACTCGGCACAAATTCATGGACAAACCCAATAGGCTAATAGTGCAGTTAGCTCATCGGTGTAATTATCTACCTCCATTTCTGCTAACATTTTCACGTGTACTTAACTGACAACTTATTGTTATCATTGTAAGATGGGTTAATTTAGCTGAATTTGCAGACTAGTGACAGAAAACAATAGCTTGCTATTTTAACCCCTGTCGAATAGTAATTTAATTTGCTTTGCACAAACATAAAAAGAAAACCAGTTTTAGTGAGAATTTAACATCACAAAAGCATTATTGCCTTTTAAAACAAAGTTGTCCAAACCTTTTAAAGACTACATTTTCATTAACTTAATGAAAATCAATGAGCTTACAGCAAAAACGATTAAACTTAATCAGTAAGTTGTCAGTCGCAAAGAGGTACTTTTAAAACAATTATGTTCAGAAAAAGCTCACATTATGTGTAAACTAAGGGAGCCAAAGCTTCTCCATCGCCTGAGGGTAAAAACAAGCGATATCCATCCAAAATATATTAAGGTGCAATTAAAGAAGCATTTCTCATGGCGTTTAATATGTTACGCCATAAATCATACGAAAAGAAATCGTGGACATGGTCTAAAGGCGACATTTATCAACCTTTTGAATTTATGGCAGAAATCGGTACAAGATGTACGCAACTCTTGAATTAACAGGTAATTTTAGCAATTTATACAATCTCTGTGATATATGGACGAGTATCGAAAATGTAACGTGCAATTTAAGAGAATTTATTGCCAATTGAAAGTTGCTTCACAATTTTTGGGGCATATCTGATTCTATAAAATGAAAATTGATTGACTGTAAAACCGTTAATCTGATCGACAATTAACACCTTTAAATTTTTCGATGGGCGGAGTTTGGAAATTACTTTCAATATCTAAAATCTGATATCATAAGTACTATAATAAACTACAAAACATATCACGCCTATTTTACATGGGAATAGGGCTACCATTCTGTCGATTAAAGTCGGATATGATCAAGTTTTATTCGTGCTTGGGCATATTTGATGTGACCAGCAATTGCGGTTGTACCGTCTTTACATAGATGCAAAAGAAAATAAAAAATAATCATCCATGTAACTGGCAAATATGCGCTATGTGTAATCTGTTTCTGTTCCCTTATTTTGCCACTGAAACTCGATTCAAAATTGTAACGGATTTTATAGCGAACTTTTAAAATTGATCGCATTTAACTGGCAATAGGACAGCATGGTATGGGGCTTGCAGAACAGTCAACCACGAGTCCAACCAATAATTAAGTTTCGAATTTCGTAGTATTCTCATACATACTCTAGTGAATTTCGCTGGAGGGCGGTAATTTCCAATTTATTCCATAAATATTAACATAAATCGTATATTCCCGAACCAGCTTCAATTTTATTAATATCGTCTCCAATTGAACTGCCATTACTTGCCAAATATGGCAGGATGGCAGTAAGTATTCAATGTAACGACATAAGACATATCGTGTAATAACTTAATTCGGCGGACCAGGCATCCATCTTGTTTTACAGTGAATTCAATTTTGGAACGGCGAAAATGGCGCGCATGATAAATTACTTTTACTAATAACAATTTACAGTAGAAGATATCGAATGAAAAAGTTGAGATAGTTTAACTTTTAAATTATTAATATGTATGTCTTATAATAATCTATATCTAATTGTCGATAGGCACCAACATATTTAATTATTTTAGTGTCTATCTAATCTAGTATCATATAGAAAGAAAGAAGAAAGAAAAATCATTTATATATGTTTTTGAGATGTGTACGTTACTGCGATTTAACTTTAATCACCAGATGCATTGCAATTGCAGACTCGACATGCATTATAGACGCCATTTTACCGAGTCCAAAATAAAAAATATAATAGTAAGCAAACATGGGATTTATTTTCTGTAATTCTTTATCACTGAATTATCACCTCAAAACAAAACAATAAGTCAAAGTACATTTAACAGTAAAAGGCGTATTCAGTAATATCTTCAGTCATCCACAACCCATTTTATTTTTTCTTCTGACAGCCATAATTAATATTAATTGAGGGGCATGGTCATTTTTAATTATTAACGAAAGAGGCTTAAGTTATAGAGCCTTGTGACCTCCTTAAGAGCTGTCGATTGGACGAGGTTTG
Organism: Hypena proboscidalis; assembly: GCA_905147285.1. Lineage (NCBI taxonomy): Eukaryota > Metazoa > Arthropoda > Insecta > Lepidoptera > Erebidae > Hypena > Hypena proboscidalis. The sequence goes on along the minus strand of LR990136.1, from coordinate 20,598,476 downwards.
ATAAACAACTGATAAATATAATTGGACGAGTTCTTTTGGATGTGATGGCCGGTTTATTAAAAATAAAAAATACATTGTACGCCTTGTTGAGTGAAAAAGCTTCTGGCTTTTCTGATGTTCAGTAAAAAAAAATGATAGGAAGTAGACTTCAGTATTAATTTTCCTATTATTGAAACGTGGCTACCGCTAGTAGGTAGTTACTAATAATAATTGCCAAATAGGAATGTAAAATGTAATATTTAAAAAAATTCAAAGCTAGGGTGATCATATCACACTGTAGAATGGGACATTAGCACTTTATCATTACCAGACCCCGTCATAATAATGATCGTAGTCGTTAATGAGTTAATGACCAGTGAACCTTCCCCTCCCCGCGCCCCGGGGTATTCCTCCGCCACTCCTCGAGGCGCCTAATCGTGCTGGGGTTAGGCTTTTAAACTGATTGCGTTTGTACGCTCGTAGACAGCACGCTATTGAAGAAGAAAATTAAGTGTTACTTTTTCTGTTACTAAAATATCACTATAATTTTCGACTATACTTTATCAGGGCACTTTCTAAAGCTTAAAATAGTTTTTATAATCATTTTAATACACTATAGGATGTCAATTATATAATTGCATAGTTTATGTCAAATTAAATTATATACATCCAGATGAATTAAAAGTAACAAGTCCGAGGCTTTCCTGAAGTATAAAAAGTACTTGAGATTTTAGATATGCAGTATCGAATTATTAGTTAGTGTACAAAATTTGACATTAACTTTTTTTGTTGTTTTTACTATATAGTAGAAATAAAAAAAAGTTCATGTAAAATTTTGTACACTAACTAATAATAATGTTAATACTGATTAAATGTACTGAAAAATGTACTTTCAAATTGAAAAATTCATAACAATCAGAAAATGATTTACAAATGAAATCATGTATCATCTATCGCTAGTAGGAACTACTAGGATCATTTGTATTGTAAAGCATGTTAATACATCTTTTAAATTTAACAATCATTCTACGAATTGCAAATTTTCCATCAACAGAAGTGAGGATCTTCTAAATAAATATAAACACTTCTTTGATCGATTGTACACCACAATGACACGACTGTCTTGTATGTAGCTACTGCATATCGAAACATATTTTTTATATTTTATTAGTGTACTCATTTGACTGGTCTAATGGTTACTCGTTTTTAATGGTAGAAGGTACCAATTGTGAGCACGTTTGTCTGAGCCCATGTAATATATCCCGTGACTCAATGGCGAAGAATTTCCCATTAAAATCTATGGTATTTATACTTCATGTGATGAATTAACATATTTAATAACCTATAATGATAGGGATAAAACTCAGCTGGTGTTGGAAAGTTTATTAAATAGTATTTGAATTAACGCGGTATTTAGGTAGGTTTTAATTATTATTTTTATTATTTAATTTATTGTGATTATTTCTTTTAACGAGTGTCATAACAGCTTTATTTGTAAAATGTTATGTGCTTATATAATGATGTTTTTTAATAAGTACAAAGATTAGTTTTTTTTTATTTTACAGAAATTCTCAGCTTTGGTAAAATCTATTAGTTTATAGAGTAATAATAATAATGTCTTGCGATATCAATAGCTATATAAATTAATAGATTTTACATTTTTAAAACACAGTGGCAATATAACGTATCAAATGATTCGTGTGACCGTCATTTTTTTTCAGCAGTAGAACTAAATAGCTTTTCCGAATTTAAATACAATTTAAAATGGGTGTGATACTTTTTTAGTTATTTATGTGATTAAGTAAACTTATTGTAGATAATAGTTATCTTCATACGAAAGTTCCGTTAAAACAAGCGAGAAACTGCAAACTGGTTACAAACGAAATCCAAGAAGACTATTATTTATCATTCAGACCACCAACAGCAAAAGAAAGTTACTAATCATCCACCATAAAATGAAGAAATAAATAACACAGGCCCACCCCCGCCCCTTATTTGTTTTTACAACTTAAATACCACCCATTGCCTTCAATCCAGATTTTTATCACTGCCGATACCTTAATGGCACTCCTTATTCGTCGTGATGATATCCCACGGCCAAAATTAAGGCTTCGTAACATTATACGCGAGTTAAAAATGACATTGACTGGAGATAAATGGCGTTCATTTTTTCTATAGAGACGTTATGTCGAATTTTTAACTGTTATGGCGGTCGTAATTAAGCTGTATGGCAGATATGGAGTCTAATGTGATTGGTGGCCATACGCGGTCGCCATCTTATCTGATTTCACGAAAATGATCCGTCGAAGAGCTGATTAAAGGGTTTTTGTGACTTGGTTAAGTGATTGATGTCTTAATCATAAAGTTCTTGGGTTACGGTTAGTGCCTGTCCAAGTTTGGTTGACGATTAATTGATTTTGTGATAAGTAGATAGCAATTGATATAAAAAGTGCTGCTAGTGCTGTGGGAAGTGCTTCAGGCTAACTACTTTTTACAATCAATTTATTATGGTAACAGCTTCCTATTTGTTTTTTCAATATTATGAAGCAGAGTCTTATTTTATTACAATCACTACTTAACAGCTTGTGATTGAAATAGAAATACCTTCCTCATTTCTATCGAAGGCTGTTTTTTTTTTTAATCTGTCTTATAATAACACACACAACTTAACGAAATTAAATGTTAGAGCAGTTATAATTATTCGTCTAGTAAATAACACGGTTGCATCCGTTCCCTTATAGTCACAAAATCTAATTTATAATTTTAACGCCATATACATCAGGCTCGTGTTTAATACATCCTTATTACATTTACATAATAGGCATCATATTTTAGCTCACCCCACTTTTCGGAGCCATTCACCGTGAAACGGGGAATTTTAAAATAAATTACAATGTCGTGACGCGGGTGGACCAAAAACAAAAAAAAAAACATTTTTATAGCCTAAAAATGACGACGCGATGGCAATAATAGGTGTTCCCCTAACATCCATATTGCCATCGAAGCGTAAAGTAGAAGGAAACAAAGACAGGAATTATTCAGTCCAATGAACAAATGTTCTGAGTGTTGGAGGATCTGATGGTACCGTATTTTATATATTTTTTTTAAGATGTGGTAAAATACATTTACTAATCAAAAATATTGTTGGGCTGCAGACTGCAGTTAAAAAAAAAGTATTTTTATATTTTATCAATCAACGTTAATCACTGTTCTAACGCAAAAGAATACATTATCAATGTTATGGAATCTATGTTACATTTATCTTATATCCTTTCTTTTTAAGTTGTACACCAATATTGCCATCTATAGAATCATCATCTCCTCTATTGCTCTAGGTTTGCTGCAAGAGTATATTTTTGTATAACAATTATATTGTATTGTGTGTGTACAATAAATAATCAAATGAAGAAACAATTGTATGCAGTTACGCAAGTATAATAATGTACGTTTTTTCCTCATTTTGCAAGCAGTCTGGCCATCGCTGCACAAACATACAATCACAACAGAGCAAGAAAAGAAATATTAATACCGCCAATTTGGTTTCCAACAATAATTGCTCTTTCTTCTGTCAATTATCGACTGAATGAATTCCATAATGACATAATACATCATAAAAAGTACCATTTCGTGACGTCACGGCAGGCTGGCTTCGATAATTCCGGTGCCGATGCAATAAGGACGAATGTAATAAATGTCCGACAATCTCTTACTTTTATTTATATTATTGTATTGGTACCACTGGGCATTATCTACTATAAAAGTGCCGACTCCTTTTGATGTTATATTCCAAAAAAGGAAATAAGTCTTTTGCTTGAAATGCCGTCTTTGCAGAAAATTCTCACCGAACGGATATGTTTGGATCGTAAAGAAAAATAATGCTCAAAGTTAATACTTATGCATATAAAGTAACGATTAAATGACCATATACATACATAATAACATTACGCCTATATAACCCAGAAGCATGTGGCAGAGTTGTACAACACCCACATTTCACCTATAGCTACCAGATAGGGGGTAAGCCTATCACCATCCACCGGGCACAATTCCAACTCCGTGCTGCTATTGTGAACTTATAACAGAAAGTTAACACATAACACTTTGCCCGACCCGGGCATCATGCCAGAGACCTCGTGGTGAGAGGCGCATACGCTAACCACTAGACTATTTTGGCAGTTTTAATATCATAAAAACATGATATAACAATATTTGAGTATTACACCAATCCACTTAAATATTTGGTACTTTCTTTTAGAGTCTTAAAGCCTTATTCAAAAAGAAGGACGTGATTGAACCTATCCGATGTTATTCGTAGACTATTTCTGCGTACATGTTCAATAAATCAATTAATATACATGAATACATGGCAGCTCGACCACGACAGACTATTTATTAATTGGTGAATCCTCTCGCTAAGATTTCCGGTCATAGAAACCACTTGATCAATGAGTGCAAAACTTGCTACTATTTATTACGAAGTAGACAGATAGATTTGATTTTGTAGCCTCTATGAATAGAAATTATGGGTTATTATAACTTAACTGTCTGGTAAATACCAACCGCGGCCGTGGCGCAATGGATAAAGCATCGGTCTTACGATCGAGAGGTCGTGGGTTCGAATCCTGGCCATTACACCACGGACGTGAACTTCCTCCTAACACAAACGAATTAGCTTAGCTGGAGGGGGTTAACAAGAATACTAGTAATTTGTATTTGCAGATTACTAGTAAGCTTTTTTTTAAAAAAAAAAAAAAAAAAAAAAAACCAGTTAAGACCAGATATTTAAGTAAACGTATAACACGTTTACTTAAATATTTTTGTAAATATAAAAATTACAAGAACCTTCAGTATCTTTTGCTTAGAGATGGTAAAAAGACTTAAGGCAAAAACTAAACTTCATCTCAACCATCCAAAGGTTGCCTTTAAGAAATTGCTCTTTAGCAATAAGGCCTCCCATTGTACATTTAAAAAAAAATTATTATTATTATTTATTTATTCATAACAATTTTTACATTGTGTGGAATATTTAGAACATTAAAACATTTAAGAATATTATATCATGCAACTTAATTAAAAACAATCAATAAAATCTCTACTATTATGATATAAAATAAATTCAATTCAATTACAATAATAAAATTATAACATTATATTATGTCAAATGTGAAAAAAATAAATAAAAAGGAAAAAATTGATAGAAACAGATAAAATTCAATTTAACAACTAAAAACAGCCAAATAAAATTAATAATTTTTGTATTATATATATTTTTATTGTATATATTGTCAAACTATCAATTTGATGTATAACTAAGAATTTTTTATTCTATTCTAAACGATATTGACTGACTAAAACTTGTCTTGTTTATAATAAAGACTCGGCAATAATAAGCATAGGATAATGAACAGCATTATGGTTTAGCAAAGCATACAAAGTTTAATGCCCCTAAATTTATTGAGGATTCGAAAATGGGAACGTCTATCTATCGATCAACCAAAACAACAGTAAATAAACACGCACCTCACTTAATTGGTAAAAGTAAATCAAAACCCAAATCTGTAATTAAAACAGTTCTACCCTTCTAATTACTATGGCGTTGATCACTCAGAACAACGAATCACCCCACGATTAAAACACTGATTAATAATGGTGATTAACGAAACGATAGACCAGCTGTAACCCATTATAATTATAGAAGTGTAAATGCGTAAAGTAATTATGGATTGGATGATGCCTTTGATATTGTTAATGGAAGATTGAGTATATATGTTATGGTATCTGATTGATGGTGCTTACAGTAGCTTAGTAGAGTATTGTAATTGTTGTGTTAAACCTTAGAATATAATATATCTGGTATAAAAGATATCTGGTATATTATATGATAAATACGCATATATCTTCTAAAAGACGAGTCTTAACGATTTTTTTAGATAGATGAGTACCGTGGGTTCTAACCCGAGACCTTTGACTTTGCAGTCCTACGGTCTCTCACTCGGCTATCGCTGCTCTTTTCAGTCGAATCGATGGCACCCAGTTTTGACAAGCAGGTCTCCTTTGACGGTCAATCAGATGTTCTTTAATTGCAGATAAAACCTGGTGAAACAGTGATATGATAAACGTTGAATTTGAGCCTTGTCTTACGATCTAACCATAATAATACTGCAGTACCATATCGTCTATAATGTGATAATTGTATAAATTTACGAACAAGGAATAATCAGGTGGCTCTATCGTTATAAACCTTCATTCTAACCGCTTATCCAGTACTTTACAACGACACGCTATAATAAGCTTTAAATAAAACCTCTTCAAACTCCAACAGCTGTATAATTATAAAATTAAATTCACAAACGAACTGAGCCGAATCATTTAACGCTTATAATGGCCAGTGGTCACTTATGGCCAGTCATCGATGTCAAGTGGCCAAGCCGAATGTTTGCTCCAATCATTTGACAAATGTTTGCTCAGCCATCGAGCCCGCGGGTGGAAATTTGTGATTCGTGTGTTTCGAAAGAGTAGTGTGATTATGTGAATAGGATGAACAACTAAACGTATTGGGTTACTTGCTTTCTAGTAAAGATGTCGAGTATTGTATTGTTGGTTGTTTAAATATGATCTATGGGAATACGGCAGATTCTGTTGATATAAGACTGCCACCTGGTTAGTAAAAGTTAAATAAAACTTTTGAGCTTAAATCAATACAGCTTTTCTTGTAGCCACTTCAAATAGTGCCAATACGTTAAATTTTATTTTACTGGACAATCTTAATACATATAATAATATCTATTTTATTAGATGTTTACCAAAAATATATAACTATAATTAATATTTTAACCCCATTCTATGATTTTAATAGATTTTTATTGTTGTTATAGAAGCTTCCATGTTTACATTTACACTCTGTAATTTGTTAGAGAAAACTTTACCGCCACTTTTATTTATTATCGGAATAAGGAAGTCTCTAACCGCACATCAATATTCACAACCAACCCACTCAATCATTCTAAATCATCCCAAAATATTATTGTGACACCCACATCCGACACTCAATAAATAAATCAATTACAGTACAAAACATTTGTTGAACGTAACGGCACTAAAAAGTACCAATCAATCAACCAATAAAGGTTACGTTTAGGGACAATTAGTGACAAGTGGTCCACCGCCAATTCCAGTAATTCGGACCGTCCTCAATTGCGGACAGATTGCTGGTGACCCAACTCGATTGTTACGCAATTTAGTATACGCATCTTTTGTTATATTATAACACAAAATTATGTTGATATTGACAAACAATAATTATTCCGGTGTTTGACATATCCTAGTTTAATTACCTGTGATTAAATTTCTAGTGTTTCCAATTAACTTTAAACAAAATAACACTTTCGAAATAATACTCATATGCAAGTAAAACTCATGATTCAGTATGGCAAACATTGAAATTCACGTTACGCATAACAAACAAATAAAAACAAAGATGTTTTGCGAACCACCACGTGCGTGCGGTCGACGAACCGTGCATTCGAAATAGATGGCGCCACTGGACTGTGTTGTATAATACTATACTTTACATATTATAGAGTATATTGTACATTCACAGACGAACTAGTGTGACCGTTAGCCTAGCTTGTAGGAAACACATAACAAACAAGTGCTTTGTATGTTTATGTTATTCTTTGAAAATTACGGTCAGAACTATGTCAGTAGTCCAACTGTGGTCAAAACTTCTAGTTAGCAACGTCACTATAACATCGTTGAAGTCATTTTTGTCACAACAAATTACTGATCCCGTGTCTCAAGTAATGCTTCGCAATTGACAATTAACTGCAAATTGAATATTATAGATTGATTATAGATCGAATAGGCACCTTACTAATTTACCAAACTCTTTTTGGTCACAGTCAAGTTACCTCAAATTGACAGTTTTTCCTATCATTAACAAAGATAATATATAATGTTAGCACAATGCAATCAGCAGACCCTGGGCAATTCGCGAATCCTCCAAAGCGAATTGGCTAATCCTTTCACCACGATGGCAAGTCAAAATAAAATTTGACTCAGCCTCGACACGGCGAAGAAGAAGAATGCAATCAGCAACTGGCACCTAGTAAGTATTTCTTCTTTAGGAATGCTGTAGGCGGCGATGCGATGTAATTTCATTGTTCTTAATAAGTGAACACAGCTCAGAGAACGACCAGTCATAGTCCAATGGGCAGTTCATTATTTTGACATTAGCTGACGATCGCTTGAGGTGACATGACACAGTTTAGACAACATTACATTGAAAGATGTTGTACCTACTAATTTAACTCACATACAATTTGTTATCAATAGATGCGTCACTGAATACTACAGATTTCAGAAGGCAATACAATAGAACTACACAGTTAATGTCGTATTTTAAAATCAAAATTTTCTATAATATGTTTATTTAAGTTCTTATAACAAATCCTCGTCAAAAGAGGCTTAGAAAACCTCTTCATAAGAAATAAAAAACAACATAATATTATATTATAAAAAATAACTTTCATAAATTATTTATTTATTTTTATTTAAAAACTTTATGCACAAAAATGGTACATAGGTGGACTTAATGCCGTAGGCATTATCTACCAGTCAACCTTTAGGTGATGCAGAGACGACAAGTGGTAGGTGCAAGAGAATTATATGACAGAAATATCCTTTGTGATGTCTTCATTCCTAGGCTTAATGGAACTATTAAAACGAACGGGTAGAAGACTATAAGGCAAACACTATCACCATTACAATCAAACGCATGTACTCAAACCGACAATAAGGACTTGTCCTTCTCTTTTACAAACGCCTGGTCACCCTACAGACAGATTTATAATTTATCAAGCCGATACGTTAATGCGAGCCGATGCGCTCGATTAATGCACTCGCAATCAAACACTCGAATACTCGCATCGAGAATTGAGAATCGATATCCTTTTGTTCAAGTACAAGTCTTAAAGTACACGGGAGATCGATGCTCGGTGTTTACGATCGCCACTCGGTAAAAGATCTTATCGATTATATTTGAAGGCGAGTTGAAATCGTAAATTGAAATTCCTTTGATATGAGTAGTGGAATGCAGAGAGCTTAAGCAAATATAAATAAATTTCACAAAGGTAAAACTGAAACGAGGTGAGCTTTTAAAATACCTTCCGAAATGCTTTCAATGCAAATAAAAACATGTTTATAATACGAATGCAGAAAACAAAACTGCAATTTATCTAGTTAATGGTAATAATGCCGGTGGAACTGTAGACATCAAAAATCAAAAAACGTGTGTAAAATGTGTGCGTATTTGTATGGCTGGCTCAACCTGAAGATCAAGCATCAGACTGTTATAAAGAGATGATGTTGACTAGATATTTTCAAACGATATAATATACTGCAATTGATAACCATAAAATTTGAACACGTCGTAATTACAATAAATAAATGTTTTACCATTACAGTAAATGACTAATTTATTAAGAAAAGCTACAAACTACGGTCAGTCAAAACTGCATGCAACGAAGCGTCCGCAACAAGATATCTATATGATGGCTGCTTAAATAAAATCTTTGTTTTGAAGACCACCAATGCTCTCTACCATCTCTATTATTATCCCCGAGCTATTTCACACGTCAAAACAAAACCTATCAATTTAAAATCCTCACAAAAAGTGCACCAAACCCACCTAAATACTTAGTTGTGTTCACCGCAACGACCTAATTATTAAGTTTGAACATTCTGACATTGATGAACCACAACAGTGTCGGGTTCCGTAACCACAACGGTAGTGGAGCGGTATATACTAAAACAAGATGTGAAAGGTTCATTATTGCATCGGTTCATTAAATCTGAGACAAATAAATTGAGTGGAATAATATTATTTGTGTGTGGTTAAGAATTTAAATTTAAATTAGGACTTTTTACATTAGATAGAACGCCAGAAGCAATTGCACTATCCAATGGTCCACAGACAAGGCCAAATACACACATTCACTAACACAAGAACACCCAGTCTCAGAACAAATCTTTGCGAATCACACAAAGATTTGTGCCATGTGGGGATCGAACCCATAACACCAGTGTTGTTGAGAGCGAAGAGGCGACCACTTAAACCACTACACCACACGTGTAGGCACAGAATAAAGATGGCAAGAGACTATCAGATACAGGCATTAGACTCTATGGACTCTAACGACAAGAATACACTAATTATGTTGACAGTGGCTTATCTAAATAAAGATAAGACTAAGAAAAGCGTAACTGTAATTTCAGGAAGCTGCAATTAGAACCTTAATTAAATGGATCATGGTTAAATGGAATGCAACCAGTCTACTATTTGAAGGGCAGAATAAAGCAGAGCTTCATTTTTTACGACGCCTGCACAAGCAATAACTTCTGTGTCGCGAGGGTGATCACAAACATACATTACTCACACACAAATGAATGCAATGAATCTTCCTTTTTTGACATTCGTTCACAAAAAGCCCTACCATCTATCCGTTAAACTGTGTGCCTACACAAACTAACTAAACAGGGATCAAAGATAGACTCTATGAATGATATTCACTTCCATAGTTTAAAGATTTATAAGTAAAGGCAGCCATTTCATGCTAAATTGTTGCCTTAAAACGCACAGAACATTTTAAATGTCAAATATTGGCCTGACATTCAAGATCACCTTCGTCTCCGACATACCTACACCAAACCTTATACCTACACAAGTTAGCTAGTACCAAGAAACGAGTTTAGGCAATCGGCCATACTTTAACTATCTAGACCGGTTTCTGATGTCATTTGACACATTACAATGAACATTTTGACTAATATCTCATTGTAATTGTTTATCGGTTAGAAAAAATGGCACGCGTATTTTTTGCTAAACTTAGTGTGTCTTATCTTCTTCCTAGTACAGTTATGTTTACCATGGAAGCTTGATAAAAAATTTACCAATTTTATCTTGCTGGTAATTTCAACCACTTACAGACAGATGGATACTGGATGGCACAAACAAGCATAATAATGACAAAGTTTAACAATACAATACAAATAGAAAATCATTGGTTATTGAACATAATACATGATAGCTTACATTCTAAGATGACGTGTGAATGTGTAGATCAATATGCTCTGCCAATTGGGCATGCACCTACATTTAATACTGTAACACTAAATAAAAGTAAGACTATTCTAATAAAATATGATCATTTTACATTTTAATTAATTTATAAATATTAATGTATTTAAGTTAACAGACACACGATGATATATGAATTATTTCAACACTTGATGGTGCCATGATTACCATAAAAATATGAAGTGATTTGACTAACAACGTTTTAGTGACATCCTTCCTAAATAAACAAAACATTTAATATATTAGTAGGACTTCCTTCTAACATTTCTGCTAATCTCTAAGCGAAAACGAGCGTGAATGCTTTTAAGTGTTCGCAAGATATTTGATCAAACGCAAAGAGTCGGATTTCGTCGGAAGTAGCTGCCGGTCGACGCTTCCTTTGAAGTATATCAAGTTCTTTTATGTCTGGTGATTGATTTCTGGAGTAAATACTACTGTGTGGTTTGATTTTTTCGTATATGGGTTATCATCTTTTTACCTGGACTCCTTACCACGGCTTGTCACACTTGCCATTTAGATTCGACTATAAGATACCAACATAGAAACATTTTTTTTACCTTTTGACGTTTTGCTGTAGATAATTACGTCATATTGGACTCTAAATGTCAAGAGTGATAAACCGTGCTAAGGGGGCTGATGAGAACGGAAACCCTTCAGAAATAACAATAGCCAATTTTTGGCTATGAACAAGCCCTAAGCATGATTTAATTTTTGTATTTTTTTTACATTTAACTTGTTTATGAACTAGTTACTTTATAATATGTAGAGATTTGCCTACTCTATAAATTTAAAATCTAAATCGAGAAACAAATTGTAAAGCATTCAATCCGATTATTCACACATCATGTATATTTTCCTACATCGTTTTACAAAGATGGCCGTTTGCATAGGTAAGGTATTCCTATTATTTTCCCACATCAAACCATTATTGCAGCGACAATTGTCTCGACGACTGGTCTATTACTCAATAATTGCAACACCTACATGCAAAGCCTTATAGTAAACATCACGTATCTTCCATGCCCTCGTAAAATACAGTTCTTTTATTACCCGGTCATACAATGATACAAACAGCTTAGTGGACTTGTCGTCTAATTCCCCCGAATATACACTGTTGCCAAGTCGGTTGGATTCGTACGCATACTCGTTAGAAACGTGGCCGGATGTGCCTCGTTTACGAAATAGGCCCACGCTTTTATTCTGCTAGACAAATATAAGCATGCGGGTATTGGTGTAGCTGGAGATATGCGATGGATGAAATATAAATTCGAGCTTTCAGGGTACAGGAGTTCGAATAGGCATGATTTGTAAGTTTCTCGATGGCTCGAAATGGTTAGAAAAGAGGCAATAAGGCAATAAACAAGTGTCTTGTCATCACTATATACTATAAAACAAAGTCGCTTCGTGCTGTTTGTTTGTAAGGGATTTTGATGCTTTTTTTTTTAATAGATAAAATTATTGATAACGAAGGTTTTTATGTACAAATCGTGCTTATTACAGTACTATATAGTACCCGGAGCAAAACCAGGGCGGGTTGCTAGTATTATTGTAAGCGAAACGACAATTACCCAAAATCAAATTGATTTTATCTATAAATGTAGCTATTTAATGTTTTTTTTTTATGGAAAAGATGAAAATTATAAGGACTCAATTAATAACATAGCTTCAATTTAGTACCAATCTTATTAGAAATTAGATAATAAACTTTTGTTTGTTAGAGCTCGTCAAACAAATCTTGAGTTTTTTGATCCGAACAAGAGTTATTTAAAATCACTATCTTACCGTGCACCACAGGCATCACAGCCTTATTTCAATAGCGTGGGCGATCAAACAACTTAGCGCAGTTTGTCCGGCTAATTTGGAGGTTATAGCGTTTGTCGACCGACGATTAACTACACAACAGTGTTAATCTATTGGTTAATGTTTATTTTAGAGATACTTCTTTCTAATGGAAATTAAGCTTTACAAAATAAAAGCTTTTTAAAGGGTTTTTAAAAGGAGATAATAAATTGAATTATAAAGGCTTTGTGTCGTTTATCTATCAGGATAACATCTACAACAAGATGAGGCATAGAGTTGGGAAACGGTTATAGAAAACTTTTGCTACTATTTAGAGTTCCGTACCCAAAGGGTAAAAACGGAGCCCTATTACTGACTTTGCTATCGGTCTGTCCGTCTGTCCTGTCACCAGGCTGTATCTCATTAACTGTTATAGCTAGACCGTTCAAATTTTCTCAGCTGATTTAAAACTGGCACCGCTAACATTAAGCTCCCATACACAACAGATATGATTTTTTTGCCGCTTTTTTCATACAAAAAACGTGTTTTTGATCGTTTTAGCTTGATATTGATAACGGTAACAGGTATACGCTTGAAATATTCACGAAATATTTAATAATAATGTTATTAAAAATAAATAATTCAATATTTAATGGGGGCTCCCATACAACAGACATGATTTTTTTGCCGTTTATATAGATGCTAGATAAATACATGAAAGGATTCCGTATCCTACGTGCGCGAGTACGACTCGCACTTGGCCGTGTTTTTTACTTCTTCGGTTAAAACGACTTTAACATAAAATAAGATTATACGTTGATGCACCAAAAAGGTTCTAGTCTTTCGCCATTCATTTCAGGAACTAATCTGACCATCACACAATTCAAACTCATTCAAAGTGTCAGTTTCGATAATAGAGACAATAAGATAGGTGTCAATGGACACATTCTTAGTATAAATTAAATTAATTTAGTAACTTAGGTCAAAATTAAATTACTCATTAGTCTCTAATTTTATATCTAGACTAGATTGTAATCTTGATGAAGTATCTAATAGTTTAGATACATCATAAAAAAAAAAAAAAAAAAAAATATCAAACTCTTTATTTAAGCTTCTTGTAAAGCCCACTGCCTACTAAAATTACACAACAACGCCCCCCGATATCGTAATCGCATAAAAACTATAGTTTTATTACCTGTACAATGTATACACGGCTACGATCAAGCTTTATATTTCCATTATAAGCTGGTGTCGCATTGTACAGGAAGCCTGAACAACGAGAGACCAGCTAATACTAGAAATGTATTGCTTAATGTGTAGCCGTGAGTACAAGTACGTAACCATGCGTGGTGTACTGTCAGCAGTTTATTAAGCCCACGTGTGGACTGATTCGGTAATGTGGGCGAGGCGTGGGTTCGATCCCGGCTGACATCGCGTTGATTTGTCAATAATCAACGATGCAAACAATTCGTGGGGAACGTGATTAAGACGATCGCGATTGACAGTCGGGTTAAGCAATGCTTATCGCAGTCGACCGGAGGATTGCCGACGATCTTAATACAACAAAATCTAGTGACTTAGACCTAAGCACCTCACTATCCGTATTTAAACGCAATCTCCAAGATGCAGTGAAAGCAACATGAATTTTAACTTTGATTGATTGATAACTAAAATTGTTTTTCGAACCTCAAGTAAAATAACGTCCTATTAAAAAATAATAATATTTTCTTTCTAAATTTTAATGCTATGTTTTGATCTCATAATATGTAATTTTGTATTTTAATTTTATTTTTGAACTTTTTATCTAATGTTTGTGAGCTGTGGTCTCCTTTAATTGAGAGAATACACTTAAATGTTTCATTGTGTTTGTTATATGTCTATAATGTGTATAGCTCTTGTTGGAGATCCATAATTAATTAAATAAATAAATAAATAAATAAACAATTTTTCTTTGTAAAGAGGTAATTGAAAGAAATATGTGCATCGTTACGGATTGCTAGAGACCAGAAAGTCTTAACTTCTTCTTCGTCGTATCGATGTCTGAGTCAAATTTTATTTTGACTTGCCACCGTGGTGAAAGGATTAGCCAGAAGGAGAACTCGCGAATTGCCCAGGGTGCGCCGGACGTAGGGAATCGTTGTGTACGTCACTCGGGGAGGCTCCTTTCATGTCTTAACTAATCTAACAAGAGCTATCATGTTGTCAGCCCCTGGGTAGTGACTGATCAATGCAAGCAATGCTTGTTCTTGTTATGTAAGACAGTTGTCTTGATGCAGAGCACGTATCCAGTGTGGTAGGGCAAACTATTGCCATTTAGAATAGTAAATAGTGTAGAGTGGCGTTTAGCACAACTTCGCAATGGATTCCTGGTATTGAGGACACCCAGGCATTTGGAAAGACCTACAGGGTTATAACAATTTGCGTGCTGATAACCAAAACTTTTAGAAACAATTTAATACATAGCATCACGCCACTAATATTATCCCGAAGGGTCTGGCAGAGGTGAATATCACCCACACTTTTATGTTTAGGTCCTTTGTGATAGAGAGTTACAAATAATACTTTGGCCCAACCCGCTTGAATCCCGAGTTCTCAATTAAACACCGCATTCATCATGAAAATGTATGGTTTATCAGACATTAAGCTCCAGTTTCAAAGGTAAACCTTATTGGCAGAATAATTTGGTAACACACATACATTAAAGTGACAGTTGTGTTCTTTTTTCAAGTGTAACTTGTTTCAATTTTATATTTGGGATAAATTATAAGGGGTGGATACGATCTATCCGGAACATAGCTAGAAAAATGGCTTAAATATCTAGGTTATTAAAGCCATTTTGTCTCTAATAACCCACAAATAAATATTTCTCTTGTGTTTAAGAAACAGTTTAAGCTGAGAGAATTAAGCCAAGCAGAGGTGTCATTGTTAAGCTTCCCCCGGTGCCAAATGTGAATGACCGCCAATCATACACTTTATATAAAACTAGTTGTCAAATCCTATGATTTGACATTAGCGCCGTTCAATTTACCACCCCGCTGCCCCGAAAGTTTCAGCCATGGTACCCCTTAGAGCTTATATTCTTCAATCATAACGCTTTTACATATTTTCTTAAGATTTATAATCGGACAAAAAGAAAGTTTTCTTTTCCTAGCTACTTTGCAAATGAAAAAGCTAACTTTATTTAGTCTTTTTTCTTGATGTAGCACAAGTTTTTATTGATGTCAAATGCCTTTTGCAATAAACGTATGCACGTATTTCGCGGGGGCAACGCTGCCTGTATTTGGCGACAAATGCCGATGATTGCCGATAACACCCGAGCCAGCACGACGACGTGACACGAGATCGTGTGCTGAATGCGCACAGATTCATTGTTTACAAATTAGTTAACTATTACAATTAGCAAGTTTATAGCTATGAGTAGATGTCTAGCTATAACTAGGTAAGTACCTTTTTCCAAAGAAGGCAAGAGTTAGAACTGAGGAGGGATGCATATATATTTTTCAAGATTAATGTAGTGAGCCTGTATACTCTGTCCATTCCTTTATTTTCTTTTTGACAGATCACGCCTATGAATTACCGTTTTTTTTTTGTCAGATTAATGTACTACAATAATAATGTACTTTATTGACAAGCGATACTTTTTAGGGAAGTTCACTGTTTGTAACAAACAACCAAAGACTATAAAATAATCAAATCGTGAAATGAAATAAATCGATCATTATGAAAAAGAATAATTTGACTTTTTTTGTGTCTGTATTTTTTATAAAAAAAAGAATATAATAATAGTATCATGATTCCATGAATAATTATTTGCAAGAAATTAAGTCGAAATCTTGGAATGACATATCAAAATGTAAACAAAGGTAACTAGGAAACCGTCATAGACTAAGTTAGTGACATTATTATTATATTATTATTTTGTATATTTATTTCATTAAATAAAAACTACTAATAAACGAATAATTAATAATGAACTAAAATCATTTCGATGTAATTAATCGATTGAAAGTTCTTCTTAGACAACATCGATTATGATTTCAAATCGAATTAGTAACGTGTGAAGGCATCCCTAAATGTAATCTGTCAAAAAGAAAATAAAGGAATGGACAGAGTATAGTCCATATTAATTATGGTAATTGTTTAGAGCTCTTGAACACCCTTAATGTCCTCGTCCGAGGTCTACGAAATTATGACTCATGAGGGCTTTTAATTTTAGGGCCTAAATCTCAATGGCTATGTACTTACCTATTCGCGAGCAGAATAATTATTTATTTATTAATTTTGAATATGAGTATGCGTTATATGATTTGTTCTGTTCATGTATTACTTTACTATAATATAGGTGTAGTTGTTTCTTAGTTACGTAGTTTAGTTGTAATGTCTTGAAGAATATTGTTTGTTTGTAAGATGCGTACCATTTCTGGCATATTAATAATATTTTAGAATAAAGCAGTTTTAGACACTGTGGAATGTTTTTTTTTAAGCCAAAATAAATAATTATTTTCTTTTCTTTCTTTTTTCTTTAGTCATCAGTTTAATAATACTTACTAATATAATAAATGCGATGTTTGTAAGTACGAATGTTTGTTACTCTTTCGCCCAAAAACTACTGTGTTAATATTAATGAAATTTTACACACATGTAGCTTATAAGCTACATGTGTGTAAAATTTTATGTGTTAATGCAGGCTATAGCCTGCATTAACACATAGGCTACTTTGTTCCTACCTACCACGCGGGCGGGGCCACAGGCGGAAACTAGTTACTCATAATCAGTTTATAATAGCCTGCATTCTTGACAATCTCGGGAGAGCACTGATAATATATTATCACACAATTGATAAGAGAAAGTATATGATAAGAAAAAAGCAAGCGACAACTGTTTGCCGAAGCCCGTCGATTACAACAAAGGCGCTGTGAAATACAACACTAGTTATGATAAGATATGGGATAGGGAGGGGAATAGATCGATGAAAATCATTTTATTACATTCAAATTTGGTCTGTCATCATTATTTTAAGGTGGGTTAGTAAAATTGTATTGACAAATTTGATAACAGTTGAAACAATTACAATTGAGTCCACGGTTGGCGTAGTGGTTAAAGCGATCGCCTCGCCGCTTTTAACTACGCTGGTGTTGTGGGTTCGATCCCCACATATAACAAATCTTTGTGTCATCGGCAAAGATTTGTCGTGAATCTGGGTGTGCTTTGTGTGTGTGAAATTTATGATTTTTTCAACTGCTTCTTAGTATAATTCTTCTTCATTCAAGTCGACGGCAAAGTCAAATTTTATTAGCCCAATATGTGTTAAAGCGCGTCATTAACGTATAATTTGCTAAGCATAGCTAAATGCTATACAAAAATCTTTAAGAAATACCAAATATATTCATTTTATGTTTTTATTAGATATTATTTGAGGTATATTTTAATTATGAAGACTGTCTGTTTTTTTTTTAATATAAATAATCAAGTATGCATACTTGATTATTTATATTAAAAAAACAGTTTAGTTCCCGCGTAAAGTTGGATAAAAGCCCATCTCTCTTATTTTATTAACCATAATTACTCAATCAAGTGCATATAAAACGTAACAGCCTCTACTACAACGGCGGCTTTCCTTTTCTAAAAACTCTTTGTAATTGAAAAATGCATTGACGTATAATATTACTTGTAATGATACTTCAAGTTTAATTCTGTTTACAATAAAAATTAATGTCTTGATTAAATAACTATCATCAATATTTTTATGAAAATGTAACTTGTTTGTATTGCATTTAGATAATTCTGATGCCTTCCGGTTATGAATGTAAACAACAAAGGGCAAAGGCCTTATCACATGTGAGATTTCATCAGAGTTTTATAAATACAATAAAAAATGTTATATCGAAGTATTGTGAGTTCAGTATCTAATTTTAGCGTCAAATGATTTTTCTTTATTTTTCTTTATGCACGACTTATTAATTAGGAAGCTAAATAAATTTCCAATAAGAACCGATTTCAAAAATGCAATAAAAGGTAAGCAATATATAAGTAATATTCAACATCTAGCCTTATCTGTGTATAACTTGAAAGAATACAATAAACGGCGTGGTGCCTATATTTAAAGAATTATTCCCGTACTCCTAACCGTTGAGAAGTTGTACCTTCCACTCCTACCACCATCAGCTTAGCAACATAAAATGCTGCCTGCTACATGCAAATATCCGAGTAGCTTTAGGTAATATACGAAAAATAATAAAGAAGCCTTAAAAAAATTAGGGTTGTCCATGTTTTCTCGAGGATCCCATCATCAGATCGTGACTTGATGAGCATGACAAGTATGCTCTTTCAGACAAAAATAATCTCTCAAATCCTTATTTTTGCAGTTAATGAACTGACAACAGGCACTGCAAGTTTATTTTTGATCACCCTTCTGTGAAATATAAGCCTAATGTTATGAGTTATTATGTTTATAATAATAATCATTTTACAGTACATTTTTTTCCCAATATTATCGATATATTCCCATCATTGTGCATTGCAGGCTAGAGCGGCGGTTATCGGTTGAACTGTGATAACTTGGTGAAATCGTAAGCTCACAGCTTCCTGGTTCAGATCTCTGCTTATTGAGCAATAACTTATGGTCCCATAGCAATGAGAATGGTGCTGAGGTTGGAATATTTCATGGAGTCAAATAGTTGCCTATAGTCTTATCAGTATCTGTTAACTTCTAGTTTCTATAATCTAAATGACTGACAGATATATTGCATAACTAATGAATATCATTATAAAGTATAGGTTTTAAGGTTTTAAATTAAATAAAGGCACGGTTGGCATAGTAGTTACAGCGGTCACGTCGCTCGCCGCTTTCAACTGCGCTGGTGTTGAGGGTTCGATCCCCACACGGGGACAAATCTTTGTGTGATCCGCAAAGATTTGTTCTGACTGTGTTTGTGGTTTGTGTGTGAAAAATGTATATTATTTCCTATTGCGGGCGTCGTTTAAAAAAAGAACAAGGATAATTTAAATTAAATTAATCCAAAAAAGGACAGGAAATCGAATGCATAAAACTTTGAAATTAGAACTGAAAAAGCATAAACTTTCTAAAAGCTCTACAAGAGCTACAAAATGTCGATTACAAAATAATTTATACAGGGTGGGCATAAGTGCCGTCTTAACACTATTTATCAATCAAACTTTAACCAAAATCCCATGACATAAACGACAACAGAAACGGGGTCATTATTATTCATAACGTAACAGATTTAGGCCATAGAATAGGTGTCGGCAGGTACGCGTCGCCCACATGCGCTTGCGACGCCCACGCGCTCGCTGTTTTGCAAGCTACGCTAATATTCTAATCTATTATAATCTACTCAGATAAGCGAATGCTTGGCCTCTAACTGCGAAGTCCTGGGTTCGATTCCCGGGTCAATCACAAGTGAAATTTGGATTTTTTCCCTACGTAAATTTCCAATAGCAGCACGGAGTTGGAATTGTGCCCAGTGGATGGCGATAGACTTAGCCCCTATTACATAAAACCCAAACATATCAAGTGGAGTGTTAACCTCTGCCTCACCCTCCAGGAGAATGTAGGCGCGATGTTATTGAAACTGCTGAAATTCGATTCCTGAGTGACGCTTAGTCTAAGCTTATTTTTATCGTGTTTTGTTTTCATCACACGTACCTTATATACTTATTAACATGTCATAGTGCGTGGGTAAAACCTGGTGAAACAGTGATATTATTAGCAGTGCCATTCAAATACTAATAATATAATCGAAGTGTCAATGCAAATCCATTTAAATAACGAAAGACTTCAGCATCAAACGTCAATGATTTTGTAACAGTTATTTGCAGAATGAATACACTCGTAACCTTCCATCTCGTGAGGTTATTCAGAGACGTGTGCTACATTTCGCCACCAATACTGTACCTATCAGTTGTCTGTAGTATTCATTCATACATTCAGGGCCAATCTGATTTGATGAGTTTGTTAAGATTTAACCAAAAAAAACAAAAACCATTATAATGCTATTTTTTAATCTCAGAGACTAATTCAACAGCAAGAAAAATGCCCAGTTGTCATTAATCTATTGTACTTGCTGTCAAATTAGTATCCGGGACAAAAAAATAACTATAGACTAAATTGAGTAACATTAGGCTAGGTATATTTTATCAAAGCACCGCGCGGGCGACGTCGCGGGAAACAGCTAGTATGCTGTATATATTTCTCCTTCGAATATGATAGTATGTAGTAGCTAAATATGTCAAATTCCAAATTGTATCCAAATTGCTCTTAACAACCACTGTGTTACGTTAATTGCCGTGATCTAATAACCGAGGTTATAGGTGAGTGAAGAATTAGCGTAGCGAAAGTGTGAGTCATAGTGTAGTCAGTGGTGAATCAGATTTATTGTGGTGTAATCGATGATTGGACTCATACGTGTGAATTGAGGTGCATGTGCTATGGTGAGGTTTAGGTATACATCATTCAACGAAATGAGTTGTGGAACGAGCTGCCTAACGAGATTTCACCAACAGACTATAGCATGGCGTTGATCAAAAAGAGTGCAAATTGATTTTAAAGTGTCGGCAACGCACGACGATGTCGCTGATGTTGCAAGTGTCCATAGACTACGGTAACTCCTTACCCCCTTACCCTTATCACCAGTATTCTTTACCAACAATATCTCTACGTATATCTATAAAGTAGTAAGTATAAAGAAGACAACTTTTTTACAAATTTACCTTCTTCAATATATATGCTTTCAGAATTCTGGTGGGGCTCCCACGCTTCTGCAGCGCTTCAGGCATGTTTGCTGATGCAAGAGTCGATGACTTTTATGCCATAATGCGCAAAAAAGTAGGGTCTCTGATGCGTAGGATCCGGGGGAGTGCCAACAGAATTCTGAAAACCATATCTGAAAGGCCAGAGTCTGAAATACTGGGGAGGTTTATAAAGCTGCATTCTTGTTTAACTTACTTCTGTTTAATTTATTTATATTTATTTGAATTATTGAATGGGATTATATTATGCGTGAATGCTACAATACTAACATAGCTATTTAAGACCTTTGTTACTAACATTATAATCTACAATTTAAAGTCTGAAATAAATGCATTTTATTTTATTTTATTTTAATATATGCGCTTTGGATTTTCTAGAGTAATTTCAAAAGTCATACAATACAAATATCCTTCAGTATAAAGGGCACCGTTTTTTTAACTTCATGATTAATATTTCCCAACAAACTTTCTCAGGCATTAAAAATACGTCAGTGGGTTAATTCACCTCACGCGCAGGCGCACGCGTTAACAGCACATCCTTCGATTGTGTTACCAGATAGCTAAGACGATTTATTTTATGCTGGATTTATTTTGAACAAAATCGTGCTGAACTTAATGATGCATTCATGGTAAATAATGATTTTTGGATGATTTATGGAGTGATTTTTTCGACTTTAAAAAAGTCGAATTAAACGGCAGTGAAGACGTTTTCTTTAAAACCGAACGGACACCTTTGTTAGTATTTTTGATGTTCAAGTTTAAAAAAATGCAAAAGTAATTCTAAAAGCTTTACAGGCTTTATGCAAATATATGCTATATAGCAAGTAACTATTTCATAGCCAGTCCTAATTTTATTAAAACGATTGTACCAATAATATATTTTTGCATGGCAGGATCACTTGAGACCATTATAAATAACACCATTGTAGCAGTGTTTTCTGCAAAATAAATGATTTGATTTTGATGTGATTTGATTTGATTTGATGAGCGATGATTTACATGAGACAAAATGTCAATACATACTTACAAACGCAAGCATATCTGCCTTCGGCACTAGTGGCACTACCGAACAGGAAGACAGTTCCGTTATTCTTTGTTTTCCCTTCTATTCCCAAAGCAGTCACACACAGTCATTCATTTCAGCTACCGAAATCACGACATTATGACATCCAACATGGCCACCGATGCGCCATGACAGCTCTGCGCACGCGCGCCTGATTTATTCATGGTGTACCATGAGCGAGGGCCATGCTTTATTCAAGGGGTACCACGGGCATGGGACACGGTTGCTAGAGTAAGGAGTTCAGAGATTTTCGGGAAAATCGTTTCCAGAACATTTTTGGGCAATCCTGATGATTGCGGCAATCTTCATTCTATATCTACTTTAAAGTACTAAAATACAGTGCCTTTTAATATTATCTTTAAAGCTAGCAGATAATAAAATTGTGGAGTCAAGAGTATATATGTGCACATATCATAAAAAGGCATTTGAAGCAAAATACATATTACTTTATTTCTGTCACTTTTACCAGTGCCTTATTTTATAAAAAAAAAAATCGTGTGACAATCCGACAATTTTGTCACTTTTGGTCGCCAAACAGTCCGAAAATTCATATTCTTAAAATTCTTATAAAATGATAAAATTAACTATTTGTCATTTTGATTAAATAGGACCCTGGCAACCTCGGCGCGGGCGCACGCTTTGTTCTCCATACAGTAGACGTTGCATGGTAGATGGCCGTCATACGTCTTGTCACACAAAGTAATGGCGCTTCATATTAGGTTTAAATGCTCTTGTAGTGGACGAATACAGTTGTTTCTGTATGTTTGTTGGTCGCTACTGTTTTTTACACGGTTCTTTGAATGTTTAGCAAAATACTATTGTCTCCTAGCATGGCAAGAATATGTTTTGATCCTGATCAGTTCTTTAGCGTACTGCACATAGATATAGAGATAGCAAAAATTCTAAATTGAGGCAAACATTTTGACAGCCAACCAAATCGTCTGATTTCACTCATTTTTTGTATGACTGGTTTCGTCCAAGGTTTGGTTATTTTTGTTCGCAATACTCGAGATCAACATGCAAAAGATAGATAGTAAAAAAAGTATGAATACAAAAATACAGCGCATTTAATACAAATACTTTAATGTGTATCATCTTATATTCCTTGTAATAAAAAGTAATAAATTACTACCACCGCGATATCAATAAAAATGCAACCATCATTAGTCATCAGAAGCAGATCGAGTACAAAAGCACCCAGTATTTATCGGCAATCGTACATTTATCGTACAAGGGACCTTACATTGAATACCGTAATAAATAACCTCCACAATCATATCTTATTTCTTATTAATATTCGTACTAATGTCCGAAAAATATTTTGTTCGTTTTTGCCTCCTTAAATTATCATACAATTTGATGCAACTGAATAAAATTGACATCGAACCGAGTGAAATATAAAGTTTTCAAGGGTTTCTGTTACAACTTTATTTTCATTTAACTTATTACAATTATCTACAAAAAAGGAGTTTCCTTTAGAAGGATCTCATATATTTTAAGAAAAATATTGCCATTACAAACGTTTAACAAGTACTGATTTTGAAGATCAATCAATGATGAGTAAAAACGGCAAATAACTTAATAAACAAAATTAATGTAAAATGAATATTGAACAAGCGAGTGAAGCTGGCAAACAACAAATAGTCTGGCTAGTTATCAATAAAACTTGATAAGAGTAATAAAGGTAACAGAGGTCTGCTATTTACTCCATACGTAATGTATTTCAATGTATGCGATGATCTCATGCAATATGAACATAAATTGTTCACAAGGTTTATTATTTTGCAAAGTAAAAATAACACCCAGATGACAAAGCATTCACATTTAAAAAAGAATCACAAATTGAGTGCACGGTTGGCGAAGTGGTTAAAGCGGTTGCCTCGCCGCTTTCAACTACGCTGGTGTTGTGGGTTCAATCCCCACACGGGGCATATCTTTGTGTGATCCGGTAAGATTGGTTCTGACTCTGGGTGTGCTCTGTGTGTTATATGTATGTTTGGGAAAACCCCCGTGACACAGGAGTTATTTCTAGTGCGGGTGTCGTTTTTATTTTTTTAAATAAATTAAATAAATAAATCAAGTTGAGATTTTGGGCATAAATCCAACTAAGTGACACCACATGGCAACAGACCTTGTGGTTCCTGAAACCCTATTTTATTTACTAGTAAGCAATATCTGTTAGGGATATTCTACTGAAGAAAACCAAATAATACCAAAATAAGATTCACAAGGCTAGAATTTCAGTTATGTATGTTCTGTTGGACATAAACACTTAAGTTCAAAGTCATGTTAACTACATACAAATATTGAATGTTGGTGTCAAGTACCATGTCACTGCCGCTAAAACACCATCCAAGTCAAACAGCATGATATTTGCAAACTGTGCTTAGAACATCTGAGACTGTTAGCTTAACTGATTTTACTGCTGTTTATCTTAAGAATACCAGGGTACCAGGGTGGTTCAGGCCTGGGTTCTACCAATAAATGAAAGGTCGGTAAAGCTATTCGATCAAAATTTATCACTACAATATCAATATAGCAGTGGTTATATCTATTTATTTTCAAAACATTATGAAAAAGCAGAGCATACATTGCAACATTGAGATTCTAAAGTAGAGCAAATGTTGAACAAAACTTTTTTTTTTAAGTTTCCCTTTTTAAAAACGACACCCGCCCTATTAATGACTTCTGTGTTGCGGGGATGTTCACAAACATACATTTCACACACACAAAGCACACCCAGAGTCAGAACAAATCTTAGCGGATCACACAAAGATTTTGTACTATGTGGGGATCGAACCTACAACACCAGCGCAGTTTAAAGCGGCGAGGTGACTGCTACTGTCCTCTCACAGGACAAATCTTGTGCAATTGTTGCTGTCATTTATTGCGGATGTAACTTAACAGACGAATCTGTTTTAACGCACATTTACTGAATAAACATGGAATTGAATCTTTCGCTTATCACTCCCTCTCTCTAAATAATAAACATTTGAATATCAAAAATTAAAGTTTTAGTGTACTTACGTGGATTTTTATCAAATTGCATGGGTGTGCACCTGTCCAGCGTTCGCACATTGGCCTCTCCGCCGTAGTTGCGATGGCCTGGCTCACAGCGGTACACGGCTCCAGGTCGTGAGACATTGTACTCGTATGCCGAGTACAGCTGATCTTCTGGAGCGCCTACGAGGATCCTGGAGACAATGGAAAAGGTTTGTTATATTAAGATCCTGCTAGAATTATAAATGCTAAAGTTTATGAGTTTGTGTTACTCTTTCACGATGGATTAATTTTGATAAAATTTAACACACATGTAGCTTATGGCCTAGATAGGATTATTTTTATCAAAGTACCACGCGAATGGGCTAGTAATATAGTTGCCCAACTTTTATTAATTGATAATAGATTATATTAAAGTAGGTATACGGTATTAAAGATCTCAGGCTTGTTTGCAAAATCTTGAAGCTTCTAAACTTAGCTTCATGGCTCTGCATAGCATCTTGCAATTCATAGTAGCATATTGTTGCACATATCCCTGCACCTGTTTTCGATCATATAGACGCTAGACCACAAAGCAATCAGCTCCACAGAAACGGGTCAAACAATCGTTGACGCTGGCGAAGCGCCAGAACGTAAATAGCACGGGTTCAATCCTGGTCGAAGCAATCGTATTTCTATACTGTGAGTCATGATGGCTGCTGTTGATGTCATACGTACTGTGATGCATCATATCACGGATTTGACACCAGCCAAACAGCCGGTACCTCTTTTGCTTTTAGTCAAAATACCAATTTGACAGCCGCTCTACTCCTGGTTATGCGATCATAGAGATCAACAGGGCAATTGGGTTTAGAAAAGGTTTAGTTTGTGCAGCTTTTTTTATGGCTACACTAGGTTTTACAAGATCTACAACGTTTCTTTAGACGGTAGATGAGCAATCAACATAATTATATTGCGTCCTTTTCGTGTCTCTATCTTTATTTTAAATTTAGCCTCGCCTCGTTCCTGCCAAGTTGATATGACAGATTAGATGCAAACATTAATAGCAATGACATAATATTATGTTAATTAATACATACATTAAACAAGTAATTAAATTATCTTGACAATCAGTGCATAAGGTCATGCAGATAAAAACTAATTGATATCCATATCTAATTATGTAACTACATATTATAATGTTTTATTCTTAAGAAAACTCTGATCAGTGGAATCCACATTATGTTACAAAAAATCTGAGTATACTGTGTACCGTGAAAATAACATGCATGTTTACAGATCTGTCAGTCTTTAAAAACAATTTTCATATTTTATTGATTGCCAACAGTCCGCAACCAAACTATAGCAAATGAGATTCAAAATGTGCTTACGTTGTTGATTGAAATCCAACTGACTCAAGTAAAAGTTAATCCATAAAGAAGCGTCGACATCATCAATCTAAAGACCAACTTCAAGAAAACAGAAAGGAACGCTAAATAACACTTGGAATCGAACTCTAGTGACATCTAACATCAAAGTTGTTATTTTATGTCGATAGCAACGCTCGGAGGTGAGTCGTGGAAATAGTCCTCTGGAAATAGTCCCCTTTCCGCTACTGAAATAACCTCGTCTTCGCACCGGTGCCGCGGTGACTGCGGGTACACGAAACACCTATGCCGTATTTGATGCGATCTATGAGGGCATTAGCATATTATCACCGAGGAATATGGGTTTGTTATCGTCTACCGTAACGGAGTATATTTTTGACTTGTTCAGGAAAATTTTATACTTTGAAAGACATGTAATTCAGGAAAAATGCATTTCAAGGCAATGCTTTAGATTTATTTTGAAGGGCGTAACTTTTTTGCTACTCACAAGATTCAAAATCGGAGCGTTCTGTATGGTGAAAAACTCAAAATGGATGGATATATAGTATTTGAGAAGGAATAAGACCTCAAAGGACAGATCCAAAGTAAACAAGAACATAGCAACTAATAACAAGTTCTATTAATGTGTTGACAACACCAAACAAAGTAGTCAGTATCGCGTTTGTTAAATACGACATAATGTTTACATAAGGGCGTTTAACCGTAATTATTTAGTAGTTCATCAAGGAGTGCACGCAGCGTCTGCAGGTGTTCGCACGTGTGATTCTGTGCACCTGTCAGCAGATGCACGTCGCGGACGAGTTATACAATCTGACGATATTCAAAACAGCCCGTGCACGAGACAGTTATTCTGTTCTTGTATACGAGAAATTCATGAGCATGACAAATAAGAAAGAACAGTAAGACACATAAAGAAATTAATAGAATTAAGGAGATACGGGTAGTTTGGTTCACGTAGTCCCAAAGATAGCGAGAAATAAAGTATAGGATAATATATTATGGTGAAGCAAAAAAAAAAAGTTGTATTTGTACTTCCTCTGTAGACTGCTCTAGTAATTTATTTAAAATCGAATTAATTAATACACCAGGCTAGTATAGAAACATGCTATTGGAGTTGGTTTACAGAAAATGGTACCCGTAAGTCGTTTAAAATACGACAAATATCGCCATTCGTCTGTGACATTTATACTTTTTTTTTTTTTTTTTTTTTTGTCTGCACGTGTGGTGTAGTGGTTTAAGCGGTCGCCTCGCCGCTCTCCACTGCACTGGTGTTGTGGGTTCGATCCCCGCATGGGACAAATCTTTGTGTAATTCGCAAATATTTGTTCTGAGACTGGGTATGCTTGAGTGAGTGAATGTGTGTATTTGGCCTTGTCATTGGGACCATTGGATAGTGTAATTGCTTCTGGCGTTCTATCTAATGTAAAAAAATCCAAATTATTATTATTATTATTATTATTATACCACACATATACATTTTTAGTGCAGTTGTTGCAGTCCGTAATGAACCCGGTGCTTTGCGAATTGCCTGCACCTGCCGACCACTGCATCCATCGGATAAACAACATTGTTCAACATTCAATGTTGCTTGCACGCAAATTACTTAATTATTTTACGTTGAATGCATGCTTTATTTAATAACCCTTGACAGATGGCTAATAAAAAGTGGAAGAGACTAAGAAAATAGCAGTGGATTAGAAGTAAAAAACTTTTATTACCATATTGACATAAATACAAATATTATTATTTTTCATACTTTTTTTTGCATTGAATTTATTGAATATTATATTTTTTTTTTTATATTATATACTAATAAATATTAGAATAATGGCATAAGAAATATTTTTTTATTTTTATTTATCTATAGATTTTTATCTCCTTCACTAAGGCATGAGAGCCTTTCCCGATAGATATTATTTAATCATGCAACGCATAAGTTGAAAAGTTAAGCATGAAAGCATGTTGAGACTTTCACCATAAATGTAACACCAAAAAATTACCACCAAAACATGTTATATCAAAATAAATAATATTTCAATCATTTTTAATCCAGATATCGAATCTAGTCGCATTTATTTTCCAAACACAGATGCAAATACATAAGTAATATCAAAAGCCCTTGAACATCCGACACTTTTTGCTGCCACACTACTTCAAAGAACCCGCCTATTAAACAGTATTGAAAAAACTGCACCACTTGCCTTGATATCCCGTCCCTCCCCACAAAATAATGATGCTTGTTTTACATTGTTAAGTCTCGGCGTCATGTCTCCAATAAAAGCACTGCCTCACTCGCCGCTAGGGGACGGACGCTGGTGTGCCAAGCGCCGTCGACGTCACAAATCTAAATGTGACCGACTACTGACGCAGAACTTTCCTCTGTTGCTTGGCTCAGACCGAGTTACGAGTATACTTGACAAACTAAACAACCTTTCAATTTAGTGAAAATTTCACACATAGGTAGACAAAAGAGTTGATTTACATAAAGATTGATTAAACATGTAGAAACCTACACTTATCTGTTACCGTATAAGGAACTCCTTATGATTCTAAATTGCAAAATAATATATGATCCACAGAAAAACATCTATCACCATTCTCGTCACCAACATTGGCGTACAATAAATCATTGGACGAAACGTTGGTGTAATGAGCTCTCATCAGCTCCCATTGTCCTCTTCTCAACAACAATGGTTATCATTATTGAAAAGCGACTCATCTGTTATTGCCTGATCGACTTGTGGGATATGATCGTATAGATTAACTGGACAGTTAATCTGTTAATCTATTGTGGTCGAGATAAAGACTGTTCGAGTGAGGCAAGAATTGTTCAATGTGATCTGAGTGGTTGCTTATAGATGTAACTTAAAAGTACATGAATGATGGCTAGTACAAGGAAAGAGGTTTTTAACATGTTTGCAGACAAGCATATTTTGAGATTCAAATTCATATTTCAAACTTTACATAAAAAATCTGAATTCGAAATGCAAATTTTTGAATAGATAACTACACTTTCAGCCAATAAAAGAATTTTTCAAATCGGTCCTCACGTCTTCGTGTAATCGGCGAACAAAAAAACAATAGATTTGAGAACCGCCTCCTTATTTTCTAAGTCGGTTAAAAATATGTTACGATTAGAATCCAAATCGTTTGATCAAAGTATCTGCTTTTATTAAATAAGTTGCATAACTTCAAAAGATCAACACCTGTAACCAGTACTCAAACATATGTCTGCCACTTTGACTTCAGATTTTCCAAACCATCATGTCGGGAACGGGCCTTTTCAGTATGATACACAGATACATCACAGCTTACACTCATAACTTTCCATTTAAAATCGTCATAGCTAGCTGTACTGTATGATTCATTTCTCAGTGAGTCCATGAGTGAACGTATCTGCTTAACTCATGACAATTAGCGAAGCAAATCGTGGGACGCGCCAAATAACTCCATTTAGATAATGGAGTAAGATGAAGCTTAAAACTGGGTCTTGTTGAATGTTGTGAGGAAGCTACTGTACGGTGTTATCAAGATGAACTCGAATTATGTCTGCGATAAGATACAGCCGTTGAGTGTTTTAGTTTTAAGTCATAACTGTGCAGAAAAAAAACAACTATTGAAATTTTTTAAACTTTGTAATGTCACGCAATGTCAGGCATTAGTTGAACCAAATAAACTGTCTAAAGACCAAAGATGTTGAAAAAGATTCAGGTTGAAATAGAAGATGGATGAAATAAAGCAATGAACCTGGTGGTAACTACTGAACGTTCCCTTAGTTTTGGACAAATTTTCCCGTTTCATTTCGCCATACCTTACCTCTTATAAACATTCCTAGGCACACCCTTTTGAGTTTCCTGAGAAGCGAGTCTTGAAGCAAACGGCCTATAAAATCAACAAATGATTGTTGATGTGTTTATTCCACCAGGGGTCATAATAATACTGTATCAATAAAATAGCTGCAGCTAGAGCCTAGCCATAAATTTCCAATACCTTACCAAGCTAAACAGAGTATGTTGTATTTTTGTTAAAGAACACCTGAGTCACCTTGCTGATTATAATAACACATATAGCAACTGAAAATATGTCCCCTTTTGCCCTTTAAAGGTTCCCCTGTAACCTAAACTGTCATTACAAAAACAGATATCGATTTTGGGGTTCTTCAAGGTATGACTCAACCTTTTCGTGTACTCTTGTACCTACTACTTATTATTTTATGGTACTAATTTGAATACCGTTTTGCAAAGTGGAAGTAAAATGCTTCCCGGTTTTTGTCGCAAATGCATTCGACTTTTCTTTTGCCTTATAAAATGTGCAGACGTTTTCATTTAGGGTGCCCCAAACCTCAACGATAATACAGAAACTGAAGAAAGGCCTAGTCACGAGTCAAAATTCGTGTTTTTTTTTTTACTGTTACGGCATCACAAAAAGTTAAGTTATTTATTCTCAAAAACAGTAAGTAAAAAAGTTTGGATGTTTAATACTTTTTTACGCAAAAATTACTGCATCGATTTTAGCCTGGATTAAAATTATATACGCTACTTTTTATTGACAAACCACGCGAGCAGAGCCGCGCGTGGAAGCTAGTTATTAGAATAATACGAGTAGATGCGCTATGTATGTCATAAAATATTTCCACGGAATTTCTATATTTGAAAAACCAAAATCATATTATTATTATTAAGACGCAAATGAAACGGAAACCTATTTTAATAGGTAAATGTTATAGAAAATACCATTGACTCATAGCATTAATAACGAATCAATTACGGGAAGTAATAATGGCTATGACCGCAAACAGTTAATTGATGTAACCTGTTTTTTCTTATCCAGACGTCAACTAGTCTAGCCAGGTTAAGACTAAGTACGTTTACTTATACTAAGCGTACATATACTATAGTTATATTTATATTATTATTTTATCAGACAAAAATTCAAAAGAACGGAACGGAAAAACCGCTTATCAATATTATTTCTTATTAAAATGAGACCTTGCCATTAGCACAACTTATTCTTATTCTGTGGCACAACGGTACAACTGTGAGCTGTGTTTGAGTAAACTAAAAAAATAAATATGTATGTATTATTCAAAAGAAAATTGAATTCTGCTTCACATTCGCTTTTAGAATTTTCAGACTGTAGCTATTCTCATTTACTTATATTATTTGCTCTACAACTGGGTTGAAGCCTGTATTACAATGTTTGTTGATGTACTCATTTACACCTTACATCACAGCAAGATAACAGAGTATCATTAAGTATACGAAGCCAGAAAACATGTCGCCACATAAATGTATGCGCAATCTTTGTAATTTGTGCCATTTTTTATCGATGCTGTTGAAAAACTAGAGCTGAATCGGTGTAGAGATTAGCAGCTAACTGCTGAAATTAAATATCTTTGAATATTTATAAATTTTTATTGTTTCTAATAGCTATGCTAAAACAAAGAGACAAAATGTCAACGCATACACGTTATCTTCACTACTTCAACAACAATGAAATCTTATATTAATTGTGTACTGTAATCAGCAGGACTGTTAAAATTTCTAGGAAATTGCGTATTTAGGTCACATTTATAAAATTGAATATTATACCTAAGAAAGAATAAACAGGATAAGTTCTAGTGGCCATCAAACCGTGGATCTCATAAAACAGACACCCAGTTAAGAAGTCAAAGTTAATAGTTACAAATCAAACATTATCCTCTTTCGTTGCAAATAATTCTATACAAATCATGCATACGAGGGATCGTCCATATAATTATGTAAATAAACCTTTGTACTGCACCGACAGGTGCAAACAGGCCGACCGACGTACATAGTGGATGCGCCCTGCATTTATTATGTTCTCGTATTTGCTTTTAATATAACGTAAACTGATATAAATTGCTATTTTATAATTGGTAATAGACCTGTGCTATTATTTCTTATATCATTGTTATTTATTTACTTATAGTCACGATGCTATTAAGAAAAATCCAAGTTTTTTTCAACATGTTGAAAATTTTAACTGTTTTCAGAAATACTATCTGTACTTATATTAAACAGAGAAAAGATCTTTTGCTTGTTTTTAGCAAATAGGCTCCAAAACTAAACGACGGATCTTAATGAAATTTTCAGAGGAGAAGATAAAGGCTCCAGAAAAATTTAGGTATGATGACGGAGGCTAGTCTAAAATTAACATTTTCGTGATTAAGAAAACTTGTAGTATTTATGTCAACGACAACCAAACGCTACGGCATCACTTAAAATGGAAATCCGAGCGTTTAGTAAAAGATAAGGATTAATCAAATGCAGTCTGAGATTTCAAATCATTTATCCCCCTCTTTCCTAAGGTTTCTTTCATTAAACTGTTTTATGTCTTCAGCGTTTCTACATCATTGAATGTGCCTGCTGTGATTGGATTGTGGCTGTGATACCGTGATATCAGGGTATCAGGATATCATGATGATTCACGCCTTCGATTGATTACGGAAACGGAGGTAATTAAATGTCGTTTAATGGAGGGTTAAGGGTGATGGAAAACGGGCTTCGCTTGCACTCGTCTTTATAGACTGATAGACCAACCATTATTGCTTATGCCGTTATGGTAAAGTTAATAAAAACTTAAATGTTTCAAATATAGTTTAAAAATCTTTTCAGATATTTTACTATATCATTAGGTCTTGAAATCTTAAGAGATCATAAGAAAGAAAGAAAATCATTTTATTCAAGCAGTCTTGAGATGCAAGATTAATCTCAAAACTAAACTAACTGACGAAATACGACTAAAATTTAATGAAGAAAATTAAAAATAATAATAATAAAGTAACAAATTTAAGTCACATTTGTCACGAATATCTGTGCAGGAATCGGGAAATATCTCAGCGTTAAGCTTTACAGCGCTTCAACTGCTGCAAGACGCTGCAAAGCGCTAGTATTCTGCGATACCCCATTGAACCATACCATCAACTTGTCAGAAATACAATTATTGTATTTCTGACTGATTAAGATAATTGGTAACCTCCGAGAAAAAATAACCAGTCTAAGTCATTGTGAGTATTGTTTTTAAAACAAAGCTATCCTAAACTGCCTTTATTACTTTCTCCACTTACTATTCCTTAACAAACTGAATAGCCTAACAATCATGTAACCATCGCGTGCCACTGCCATCCATTCCTCGGTCAGCACCCGCAGCGTGCAATCTTTTCATTGAGACAATCAGCGCGATCGCAGCCAATTCTAGTGCATAGTAGAGACCTTGATTTCGTCTGGATGTCCGTGGGAGACAATAGGTGGTATTGTTTTCATTTGACGGAGATAAGTGGTCTATTTTTGCACTCATAAGATGCATAATGATCGAAGAGGCGTGCATGGTTTACTTGGTTTAAATACATTGATGTAAGCATGATTCTATCATGCTATCATCAGCTATATGTTCTGGTAAGTCAATAAAATGTTTGCTTTTTTAAGAAAACAGAAACAGCTCAAGTGAAGTCAAGGCATTGCGGCAAGGACATTTTTAACACTAATTTGGTGACGATTATACAAAATAAGAAGCAAGATGATTTTACAAAACAAAAGCCGACTTCAATTACAAAAAATGCACTAAAAAGTAAGAAATACTTAAATAATATTCAACTCGCCTCATCTGTGTATAACTTGAAAGAATACAGTGAACGGCCATAAGGTGCCAATATAAAATTTTCGCGATTTGAAAACATTTTTCATAAATTTGACAATGGGCTTTTTAAAAAAACTAATTTCTCAATTTGGTCCAGGCTTATTAAAGTAATCGGCAAACAATCATAAAAAAAATTACGATTGAATTGAGAACCTCCTCCTTTATATTGAAGTCGGTTAAAAGAGCATTCAACGAGTTTTTTTTTAATAGAAACTATTGTATATATAGGTACTTGCTTTAAAACTGTTGCTCTCAAAACTTTTCCGTTGGAGGTCCAAGAACCACGTTAATTTAAATAAAATCACCTTTCCAACGTCTTTGACTAAAAGAACAAGCACTTTCACGCATCCTAAACGCAATCAATTAAGAAAACAATAGTTTTAACATGCGCTTGCACGAACAGTATCAAATAACATAGAAGGTCTATATTGCGACATAGACACGAAAATAAATGCAAATGAATCCAAAGTAGCGTGGTCGCGTAGGCCGCAGTTTATATATATGGACCCCACACTCGGAACATGGGGTCCAGAGAAGGCGTACAGTAAAAGCTATGGGGTCTATTAACCACTGCACATTAACATTATTTATTGCATGTTTTGACTCCATCAATGATGGTGATTTACGAATTTGTTGTCATGTAGATATTGCCTGTCAATTAAATGGGTATATATTAATTAATATTAATAGCTACTGCTTTGATGACCCTGATTTACAACTATTTTATCGTAGATATTTTTGTCATTTATATGAAACTTATTTTTGCTTATTGCCCGTGTGCTAAAAGCAATTTCACATCTTATAAATTGATGATAGTAGATTCATTCCCAAGGCTTTTTGCCAATTATATTGCGGTCGTCTTCTAATTTAAAAGATGCGGCTGAATATCAGTATTTTACGTAAAGAAAACTCCATCATACCAACTCTCACTCAAGCTGAAAATCAAAATTACAAATTATTTACAGCGTAATGTCGAGCTGTGTCAATATAAAATTAGTAATGTTATACCACATTTCATCTATAAGCCCCAATTTCACAGGTGTTAAATAAACCTTATTGCCAGTAAAGCATATAACACACATAAATGAAAGTGACAGCTGTGTTCTTTTTCAAGTGTTACTTGTGTCACTTTTAAATTCGGTCAGACTTTATAAAGAACTATTTGACACCTCAGAAACTGGCCTAAAATCGAATTAATTAAACCGACACTTAAAATTTCACAATTATTCAACAAATTCATCACACAGTTGACACATTTCTTACAACAATATAATTTGAACAGCAGTTGTCTTCATTACCAGTTTACTACCATTTAGATATCAAGTTTAAACAATTACCCGCCTTAAAACTGTGTAGGAGAGGATGGAGGTATCAATCGCATTGCGATAAGTCGTGGGAGTGCGGGCGACCTTAGCTGTTCGAAAGGGCCGCTTGCCTAATACGATTGAGATCGTTAAAAGGCGATCTAGGCCGGTTTTGGCTGCTTGACAATGTTTTGGTGACAGTATGATTAGTTAGTATTTGGCTTTGAATAGAAAGCTAACACTAAATTTCTTCTATTAGACCTACGGATAGTCCATAACTACAACACTTTATCGTTAATTTTAAACCGACTCTAAAAAAGGAGAAGGTTCTCAATTTGATAGTATTTTTATTTATTTATTTTTTAGTTTTTTATGTTTGTTTTCCGATTACTCGAAGACGCTTGGACCGATTTGGAAAAGTTTTGTTTTGTCTATAAGAGTATTCTTGTCATGTGGTCCCATTTTCATTAGGTCACGATCAACAAACATAAAAATACAAAAACATAATAATAAAAATAAACCATTTCGTTTCCGAAGCCTAAGCCTATCTTATACATATTTATACCAATTTATATCAAGATTTTACAACTAACCCATTTTCAGATGTATTCTGTAAGAGTTTAGATTATATTCTAAAGTAATAATTTGCATTTAGTCTCAAAACTTACTGCTTATTTTATCCTTCCTATAAACTATTATAACAAACTGGACATGTCTATCATCAATCCTAATACAAAGAATAATGCTACAACCAACGATTAGCATTTCCCAGCCATTAATAACAAGCTACGAGGTGACTACGAGAGCGCCATAAATTATCTCCAACTTATCTACAGAATAGATATAAGTGATAAAATATAGAATTATGGAGGAATAAAGACAGCATTAACACGGGCAGCGGCGGGTTTCATCGCTAGCTTATCTAAATTTAAGATCAACACAGATCTTAGTGATCCCACAAAATAATTAGTGGATTATTTCTCGACGGGTCTGGTGAGGTCCAAGGTGAGAGCGGTGGCTGTTACAGCAGTTTTAAAGTTAATTGACAAATGTATTTGTGTAGTATTTGTATTATAGAACTTTATAGACTAACCGGCAGTTAACTCTCTGTAATTTTATAAGGAACTGGTGAAACTGGATTTTTGTGATTAAGGCTTTTGAAAATCTGACACTTGGAATTACAAATAGATAAAATTACTTTAATAATTACTTTTGCAAGTGAGCAAATTCTAATTAATAATATTAATCAATGTATTTAATTATAAGTTTCCAATTTTGAATTAAAAATGTGCTTTATTTGCCTTTTCAAATTAAGATTTAATAAATAGATAAATTCATTTACTTATATGGTAAAATATTGTTCATTGCTATATATGCTGCAAATCTAAATAAATGTTAATTATTAAAATAACGCTAAAGAGGCAAAAATATACAAACATGGGTACTTATTTATTATAGTTTACATAAATATAAGATAAGCACCATTTTTAGACCACAACCAAACACACCGCTCCACCGTTTGCCTTCTACCACACCTAATATAATGCGTTTACGATAGCTAACTGTGGTAATATACGTTGCGCACACGCACTTACTTCGTTGTTACACACATCTAGTGAGGGACCACCCGTGTGCGGCCGGCCTAACGCAGTCCGTCGTAAGATGATTAAAGCTAACTTAATGATATTTATTGTGTTAACAAAGCAATTCCCCATTGTTAACTACTGAGCTTTTTAATTGGTGATAAGGAAATTTATTGTGTTTTGTTTAGAATATATACTTGCTTGTTTCAAGAGTACGCTCGGCAGGATTCAGGTTAACTCATCATTATTATTCGAGTCAATAATTCATGATTATTAGGTACTAGCTTTTGCCCGCGACTTATTCATATTCATATTCATTTATTCCACAGAAATAGGGTACATACATAATGGTCTTAAAAAATAATTTTGGCCAACCTATTTTGGCATAAGTAGACGTGTGAATTTTGATTACATAGGTCACAAATAAATATTACAGAAGCTTACAATAAAATCACATTAACAATTAAAATTATAGTATATACAGACAATTATTATCATTATTATTACATTATTACATTATAAATAAGTTTTGTCATCAAAATATTCTCGGATCGAATATTCCGCGTGGAATTCGTTGTATAAGGTAAGTAGTAGCTGCTTCTGCACTTAGACCCGCGTTCAACCTTTGTGCTCCCATAGAGTTTAGCGTAATCTTAAATATCTAAAGAACTTTATTGAGAGTTAGTCCCAATTTCACAGGTGTTAGATAAACCTTATTGGCAGTATAAACATATACAATCAACAATATACAATATACGGGAATATACAATCAAGTTCACACTCTAGAAATGTAAGTAGAAGTCGGAAGGATCCTAATTGGCTGTGTTATTATCACTACAAATTTAGATCTAAATCTACTAAGTGTGTGGAGCCGTGTAATTGGAAAACTTCAAAGGACAATGCGAAGCCGACGGAAAACTAGCGGCGATACAGCCTGTGGCGGAGGTTTGTATCAATAACTATAATCGCCTATGTGTGTTAGATAGTATATATAAATGAAAGTAACAGATGTGTTCAAAATAATTATAAAGACCATCTCGTGATTACCGCTATCAAACAAATAAACTAACTTTCTGCCACCGTTTGGTCTGCGTCGTAAGTACATCGATAAAAAGTAGCCTATGCTACGTACGCGCCTTTTAGTCACTTACCTGCATCTAAAATTTTATTAAAATCGGTCCAGCGGTTTAGAAGATTAGCCATTAGATATAACAAAAAAAAACAAATAATTAATGACAACTTGCAAAAGCAAAATGTGAACTGCGACGTTTTTAGTTTAAAAACAGACGCACAATAAAATTAGCTAGATTATAGAGAATTAGATAATTTTCCTTGAAGTTCCACCTATGAATTATAATTGCTACTACTATTAGAACCAAACGTTACTTCGTTATCTGTTGATATTACCCATTATAATATATGATAATACATCGTAAATCGTAATGAAAATATGTTAAATACATGCAACGCCTCAAAGATTATAAATTTTGATTATAATAATAGTGAGGTCAAATGATGTGGGAACACATTTAATAAGGTATTTTATGCGTTATGTGATTTGTAGGTGTGTAACCATAGAATACAATACTGCTATAGAACACTAGCTACCGCCCGCGTCTTCGCTCGTTTGGCATATCGAGAAAAAAAGTATTGGCTACTCCTCTGACTTAAAAACCAAACTGCCAAACTGTCTCATGTACCTTTATGGCATGAAATGAGATAAAAGAGATTTAAAAAGGTACAAGAATCTATTTGCAGCATTATGTCCCTTTTATAATAATACATAATTAATCTATAAATACGACGAGCAGGAAGGGTAGATAATTACGGACAGTTAACAACCTCGACGGTGTATTTCTGTTATGTTTTTAATTAAATCTCTCCACACCTGTCCCCTCTCGCCCCCCTCTGACTTCCTTGCGCGTGCGCAGTGTCGGTGATGTGCGTGCGCGTGCCCCCGATATAATTCGGGAATGGTTTCATTTAGTTGTTGTTAAGTAGCTGCTAAATATGACGGAACTATTAGAGGTTTAATTAAATAGATAACATAACATAACATCACGCCTATCTTACACGTAGTGGTGTGGAAGAGGTGTACTACTCCCACATTTCACCTGTTATGCTTAGGTCACATGGTATAGGGGTGAACCTATCGCAATCCACCGGGCACAATTCCAACTCCGTGCTGCTATTGTGCATTTCGTGACGGAATGAATATTTACAAATAACACTTTGCCCGACCTAGAAATTGAACCCGAAACCTCGCGGTGAGAGGCACATACGCTAACCACTAGACCTTCGAGGTATGATTAAATAGATAGAGTATTAAAAAGCTAAACGGTAGGTTATGTGTTTGAAATATAAGCCAAAGAAAGGGGACTTTATTGATTTATTTATTTATTGGAAGACCAACAGCAGTAATAATTAATATTAATTAAAATATTATGCAACATTCAGCCAATTACAGGTCCTCACGAATAGTAACAATATATTATAAAATTAAGAACTGCGAATGTACTACAACAAATCATTACAGAGCCTTATACAAATCAATTGCTAAAATAAAACTAAACACTTTGATACTGAAAAAAGAAATCACGGCTTAGCACCTGTCTCATCGACTCCAGGTTTGCATTAAATATATCAACATCATGTATGATACCAAAATTACCTAATCTAAGTAAGTAAGACGATAGACAACTAATAAATCCAAGAAAGATATTATGCAGCTCCCTAATTAACTTTCGATCTAACAAAAAGTGAGGAAAAATATCATAATCATAGCGTGCAGCAGAAATAGATCGGAATAATGTACTCGTAAAACTAACTATAGCCAACTCTACATCCCGATAAAAACGAAAGTGCTATTCTCACTTACAAAAGAAAGTAAGTGATCATTTTCGAGCTTACAAATCATAACAGCTTGGTACTAAAACAAAGAGTTCTGTTTACCACACGCTCGCTAAATAGCGTGATGATAACGTTAGCCCGTAGAGAAAGGTGTAAACGGCAAGGCGAAAAAGTCTTGGACTTCTATTAGATGAGATATTATTTTGGGATGTGTTATTTGAAACTAAGAGTATATTTGCATCTAGTGTTGTGGGTTCGATCCTCACATGGGACAAATCTTTGTGTGATTCGCAAAGATTTGTTCTAACTCTGGGTGTGCTCTGTGTAGGTATGTAATGTATGTTTGTGAACACCCCCGCGACACAGGAGTTATTCCTAGAGCGGGCGTCGTTTTTTTAAAACTAAAAGAAAAGAAAATAAGATCTAGTCAGCATTACATGTTGCTGAGCTGATGCTGGAAGGTAAAACTCCTGAACGTATATGAGTGCGCGGTTTTTTTTTTTAATAACGGCAGCTTAAGGCTGTTTACTGTATTCTTTTAAGTTTTACACAATCGAGGCGAGACGTTGAATATTACTATGTAATAGTACAATATAAAGTATATACAAGTATTTCTTACTTTTAAGTGCATTTTTTGTAATCGGTTTTTTTTTTGATAACCATTGTATATTTTAAACATAGTTGTTT
Source organism: Hypena proboscidalis (assembly GCA_905147285.1). Taxonomy (NCBI): domain Eukaryota; kingdom Metazoa; phylum Arthropoda; class Insecta; order Lepidoptera; family Erebidae; genus Hypena; species Hypena proboscidalis. Next base: position 20,557,299 of record LR990136.1, on the reverse strand, counting down.
CTTGTAGGTATAGTATTAAATCATCAAAACCCTGACTGAACAATAACCTTCTGATTGGTGTGCACAAAGAACAGACGCTGATGTCAGCAATTAGCACTTACTTATTGTGACTACGGGTTCGGTATTGCGGTATGGAGGCCTGAACACTGCCAATATTATCCGCTGTGATTAGAAAAAGCTCCACAAAAAGTAGTCAAAATGCAAATGAATATGTAATACAATTAATTTTATTTGTTTTAGATTTTATGTTTTATTGTAAAATTTACTGCTTTTGACGTACACAATCGATATTCCAATAGAAATAATAAAGGTTTATTTATTTTTCGATTCGACCGGGTTAAATTCCCGAGCTGAGTACAAGAATTTTCTTAAATCTAAGTATGACGTTTATGTTTTTACTCAAACTGATGTCAAGGTTTCTAAGAACAGATTGTCCCATACTGACCGATATAAATAAGCCACCCTGATCCAATAGTTTAGTCTAGAGTTCTAGACTAATCAAAAATATAGTTTAATCATTCGGGATGGAAGACCGAGCGCAAACGTTGGTGCAATCTGTATTCCAACAAAGACACAGATAAAAATAACGACCAAGACTCTCGCTTTCTGAAGATTTGGTTATTCAGTTGATTACTGAACAGCAAAATCTTAAAACTCTGATAGATCAATGCCAAACGAATCTTACAAACACTTACACAGTTTTTTCTTCTTTGCGTGTCAATGGAAAAACACATGGAAATGCATGCTATTTAAATTTTGTTTGACCAAAACTTTGCCACAAGAACGGCATCATCGGTGGCGCTCCACAGGTCGTCTATGGTACAGGTGGTAGGACATAAGGGGCATGTAAGAAGGTGAGCCATCGTTTGGGGACTGGCACCGCATTCGCAATCGGCGAAGTCTGCATAACCCCACCTCGCCAAGTTATCCTGGCAGTTATACACAGTTTATGACAAAGGCACTGAGATACTTGTCTAAGTTGTAAGTGAGATACTATGTCAAAGAAGGATTAAAAAATAAATCATAGCGATTTCAGCAGTATCAGATCTGAGACCTAGAACGTCCAAAGTCCATGGTAGAGCAACGACTCTAACCTATAAATACACTAATAACTAACAGAATGTTGCGTACGCAAACTGATCACAAATTAATGTTCAGGGTCGGCGCTTGCGCATAGAAACATTAACGTACCTTCGTACAAAGCTATGTTATGACTGAAATTGTGTTTAGGCATAAGACATCACGCCTATATTACCTAGAAGGGTGTAGCTGAGGTGTACAACACCCACACTTCACCTGTTATGGTCTCATGGGATAGTGTAATCCGTGTTGCTATTGAGAATTACCTGACAAAAAGTTCACAAATTTTGCCCGGCCTTGAAATCGAACCCGAGACATCGCGGTGAGAAGTGCATACGCAAACCACTAGACCAACGAGGCCAATTTGTGTTTATTGAGTTAAAATAGAGTTTCCAGTCCACCTGTAAGTTATTTTAGCACATTCGTTGTTATTTGACATTCCTATGTAAATAGCTATGTGAGTTGTAGTTGGATATCTGAAGCTAAGTAGTAAATACAGCTCCTTAACATTTATATAAAGTTACACATGCTTATAAATTACTTACTACAAAAGACGATTTGTCCACCATATTATGCTTTCTCAGACCTTAGCAGCGTTACCGTAACCATCAGACAGCAAATTATTCTCTAAAGCTCTTTCACAAACTTCTACCATACCACTTCTAAAAACACAAATCACATTATATTAACATTCTCTACTACCAGTACCGGTATCAACCAAAGTTCCTCCACAATTAACCGAATAGATATCGCTTAGAGTTCCATGTATCAACGGTATAAGGTCATGTACTCCATAAATCAGGCGGTTCGTGCACATCTCTCCCGAGTAGCGGGTACAACTCGAATGGAGAAGTGGTCAGATGGACCACGGACCACCGAACGCGTGAGAATTGGACCATTGTTGCATGGATCATAGATGCTATGTTTTGGTAAGAATATTGATTAATAGTCAGAATAGTGATACCAATTGCTAATCAATCATATCCAAAATGTATGCCAGCGTATGACTAAAAAATAGAACACAATGTTATATTCTATGCAGTTTATTAGTTGTTTAGATTTCAATCAATAAGAGCTAATATTAAAATGTATATATATATATATATATACGCTAGAACTACTATAATTATGATGTTTATGTGAAGCATTGATTTTCAGCTGGTTTTAGAGAATAAGCAAATAGTTATTAGCAAAAGTAGGTAACGTTAAAATTATACGTTTTTCAAGTGATTGCAAAGTCTTCAATGAACTATCTTTAGCTCGAATTTGACACAATACGTGCACGAAACAGGCCAAGCAATGTACATTTTAACGTGCTGTAAAACCATGGTTACCTGTCAATAGCTAGACATGGCAATATTCCTAGACGTGACTCCCAAAGATGGGTATCAGCTTAACGCTAACGATACTACCGTACAAAGGTAGGCAGTGATTCCAGTAATGTCTCACTCACTCAAACTACTTCAGACTATATTGACTTTTATGAGTGCATCCATCCTGGACTGGTTACTTAGAAAGTTAAGCTACCCATCCTAAGCTCACTTTAATGTTGCTTAAGTGAGCCTTAATGTTTAACCTAGGATGTCAACATGTTTCTATTTATGCCGTTACATGAAGTTGAACAGCGAAAAGAGAACGGTAGATAAATCATTTCGTGGCTTCTGTCTCGATGGTCTAGTGGTTAGCGTATGAGCCTCTCACCGCAACGTCTCGGGTTTGATTCCCGAATGTTATTTGTGCACTTTCCGTCAGGAAATTCAATATACCACGGAGTTGGAATGGTGCCCGGTTGGATGGCGATTGGGTCATTTCCTATCCCATGGGACCTAAACAGAACAGGTGTAATGTAGGTGTTGAACACTTCTGCCACGCCCTTCTGGGTAATAAGGGCGTGTGGTTATATTATGTTGAAAATCTCGTGTCGTCGTTATCGAACTTCTCCGAAACAGCTCGACTGATTGTTATGAAATTTTTCGTGGAGCCATGGAGCCGCAGGAAACGGCTAGTAAATGTATTCTTTTTATTATGTCCCTCCAATAAAGTTACAAACATATTATGTATTACTAACTGAATGCCGCATAAAAACATTAATATGAACTTTTCCAAAGTGAAACACAAAACGCTCCAACATCTCTTCATACAAACCATTAATATACACAAGACACACAGGCTCTTAATAGCCATTACGAAAAACAGTAGCGCAAAATAGTACCTTGCACCATAATCGTGCGTAGGAGTACCGAGTCAGCGTCGACATTCCCAGAACCGCGGTCGAGGTGACATGATACACATTATACATAAACAATGATACATAAGCATGATACAAGCGACCAATGAGACGTGCAGTCACGTTTTATGAACCTTTTGTTTTCGTTGGGACTAGCTTTTGACCTTGAACTCAGCTTGGGATGAGTCGTGACCTATTTGGAACTATGATGTGGATTTAGGAGAGGGCATTTATTACTGGGCTATTTAGTTTTGTATGATTTTAAGAACTTTGCTCATAGCTATATTTTTGTAATCTTCTTGTAATGTTGACCTTCATTTCTAAATTTGAGCTGAATTTTAGTTTTCTACGGTTACCCATTTTCTGAGTCAAGTTACAATTCAGTTTGTACAAGGCTTCAGGATATTCTTAGACAGTCTAGTTGTCATAATTTCAGGGTTTTGAACCCGTATATAAAGAGTTTATATATCATATTTCAGTTTAAATTGGAGCCAAACAAGTTCCCTGTTCCTGAAGATCTTATTTTTTTCAACACCAAACTAATGCCATAGCAGTCATCACCAATCACAGACAAGCAACTAATTTTCCGATCCAAATAAAGGTACCACCGTAGTTGGCGGTGAATGGCGATGACGTCACATGGCTCAATGGTAGGCCCACGCGCCTGCGACCATATGGTCGTCTCGTCGCGATTGTCACACTTCGATTTTTACTCACAACTCACAATAGACTAATTGCTAGTCTATATTACAATATAAGACAGTGTAGTCGATGCTTTAAATGTCTGTTTGTTACGCGTTTACGGCTGAACCACTGCAGCAAACTTGATGAATATCGGTATGGAGGTTCGGTAATATAATAAATAAAAAATTTGGATTTTTTACATTAGATAGAACGCCAGGGGCGATTACACTATCCAATGGTCCCAAGCACACCTCAGTCTCAGAACAAATCTTTGTGAATCACACAAAGATTTGTCCCATGTGGGGATCGAACCCACAACACCAGTGCAATGGAGAGCGGCGAGGGGACCGCTTAAACCACTACACCACACGTGCAGACACATCATAACATTCGCAAAAAATAGCTGCGTTGTAAATAAAAGGATATAATTTTTACTCCTTTGTCAGTCGTTTCTGGCGCGTTATGAAAAAGCTCACCAGAATAAGCACCATAGTAAAGGATGGATGCAACATTAGGGCATTTATTGAAACCACAAATACTAGACGTGTAGTTAGTTGATTTAAACCAGTTAAAAGTAATATTAGGACAAATAAACACACGTTAAATTTATATATTAACGTGCCTTGTATACAACGTGAATGGATTTGCCACATAAGGCGAGTGGGGTTTTTGCACAAAAACTTATTTTTGTAAAAATATTTTTTCTGTGGAAATTAACACTGACCATTGACCATGTATAGAAACTATGGTTTGAATACGTGTCACGTTCACCCTGTTTGTTTATGTTATCCTTATCACATACCATTAAATGAAATAATCCAATTTTGTTTTATTTTATTCGTGCGGTTATGCCTATATCAGGTAACGTACGTAGATATTATAATATAATTTAAGGAGTACATTGTTATGGATGGGTATATTATTCATTAATAAATAATGAAAACTCATTAAAAACGTAATTCATAAATGTTATTCGAAAAAGGAAAAAGGTTGCTTTCATTTATAAAACCAACCCAAAGTATATTTCTATTGGAAAATTGTGCATGTTGTCCTTTCATCAATAAATTTCCTTCCTGTCCTTAAGTGTTACCTACAGCAAAACTATGGGGTTAACTAGTGTGTTGAATGATTCGTCACAGAAAAACCCTTCCATCGCGTGACAATAAGCTATTGAATATAATTAAATTCAATAATAACGTCTATTATATTCGTCATAATGAAAGGGGAATGTTATTGCTGTCTCGCTGTGTTCGGAAACTAAATAATAATACGTAATTGTGATATTGAACCGATTATATTTATCTCTTTCGAAGTATTTGCTATGCATGGCTGATATTTTATATATACGGTAAAGAAGTTATAGAGACGAATATACATCCTCTAACGGCCTCAGTTACAGATACTGACTGTATCAGAATTGAACCCGAGATCTCCGATTACGCTGCCTTAAATCGCATTAATATATATGTTATACACTAGCCATTTAAATAACAGTCAGTCAACGACCAAATTAATGAAACTTGAACATTCTCATACCAATTGACAACAGTATTAACGACTAAGACAACAACGTGTTAAACTCGAGGTTAACGCATTTGTATTGATTGTAACATTAGTCGTGTTGGTTGCTACGAATATGTAGGTACAATTGATGACGCGTGGCGTTCGGAAAAGGCGATGCAAACAGTCAAAAGATCCGTGGACTTGGAGCAGGTCTTGGATGGCTGAGTAGAGTAGTATAACGATGGGCTGGCAAAAATTTCGTCTGTTCAGTGACTAACAGTATTTAATTACTTAGCATGGCGAAATGCTTTATATAAATTAATTTAAAAAAAAAATCGCTAAGCTTTTGATATCTCTTTCCTGTACGAAAAAAATATGAATGAGAGAGATGCAAGCACTGGATTAATAAAACCGTAGATTAAGAAATTTGGTTCAATCGGTACTAAGTAGATTAGCAATTAATTATTCGACCCATTTCAATAATAAGTTGTTTCCGATAACACTATCTGTTTGTGTATTCACTCGCTCCAGATTCGGTATGCTAATGCACCTGACATTGTTTGCATTCTAATGCATGTTTAAATGGTCGCAATGATTTATCAATGCGAGTATTGTCAGTTAGGACATTAGGATATCAGCAGTATCAGTGGTCACGTATAGATAGCACAGAGAATTATATACGTAACTAGCAAATTGACTTGGCATTCCGAGCAAACATGCATGTTCAATATGTTCTAACGGCTACACATCAACCTATATATTTCCAGCATAAGATGGTCTCGCTTTGTATAAGCTTCTAATGCAGTGCGAGACTAGCTTAATACTGGAAATAAGAGATGTGCCGACTAATAAGAGATGTGTCGGCTTTAGTATAAATGCCAATAATCTAGTATAAGAAGTTCTACATAACTTGTGACACGTTGAAAATACTGCATGTTGTGGGGCAACGAGCTACACAAAATAAAACTATTTTGAAATGCATAATTATTTACCTAAAGATAATGATCGGCCTGGCTGATTAATCGGTAACACTTTAGTAGTTGCCAAATAGTCGCCAAGTAGTCGGCACATTTCTACTGGAAATGTATAGGTTGACATATTGAGAAAATTCTTGAAGTTATAATGAAAACTGTACTAAAATTGTAAGATCAGCTGCGTAGTTTGGAAGTCCTAGTGTGTAGTCATACAATCGCGGGAAGTGACTTGATTGTATACCTTGTAGAGATAACAATGTAAATAATTGTGTATTATCAAAGATAAGACTATCGGGAACATACCTACTCGATTGAAAAACATTTTCCTTATGCGTAAGTAAGTATATTCTTAGAAGAACTATAGAACTATAGAATATTATTTCGCATATTTCAGGTAAGTATAACACGTTAAGCTTTTTTGGCATAATGTTTTTTTTCGTATAAAACTTGAAGAAACTTGAAATGGGTATCATAGTGTCAAAAAAGGTTGGGGTGGAATAGTATTTTGTTGAAATAAGATATTATAAAAATAGTATGCCAAAAGACAATTTAATTAGCCCCAAATGACTATTATGCCAAAGAAGCTTTATGCCTAACAATGATGCGTGAAATATTTTTGCTAAAAAAATATGCAAAAGAATATGCCAAGTTAATATTATGCGTAACTATCATTATGCTAAATTAAGGTATGTGAAGTTAAATTATTCCAAATAAAATTATGCGAAACAATGTAAGGTAACACTTAATTCACAGAAAACCAATACACCCAAGCGATAATAGATTTCCTCACCTAACACCTAGCATTAAGCCTACCGATTGCATTTAAATAACAATTAGTTTGGTTTATGGCGTTTCCGGTGATGGCGTCGCATCCGGCGTGCGCACGCGCATACAAAGCCTGCACTTGCGGCGCCACATCTGGCTATGGCGACCGTGGTGACCATCATATCCGGTTGAATTGTTTTATGGTGTTTAGAGATGAATGGAGGGTGCTAAAAAAGGTTTATTTGCCATAATCTGTACAATGCCTCGATGTTATAGTGGTTATTGTATGCACCTCTTACCGCGAGGTCTCGGGTTCAGCAAAGTGTTATTTGTGAACTTTCCGTAAGGAGATTTAAAATAGCACGAAGTTGTAGTTGTGTCCGATGGATGGCGATAGGCTCAGCCCCTATCCCATGAAACCTAAACATAACACGTGAAGTGTGGGTGTTGTACACCTCTGCCTCATCCTTTTGGGTAATATAGGCGTGATGTTTTGTTATGTTATGTTAATTTGTACAATACAATAAGTGAAGTACTGCAATTAGGATAGCACAAGAACTGTTATCACTGCTTGTGGTCTAAATTTAGTGTCCATTAGCAACTACAACATAACAGCAAATGAATTGACGTATTTTAATTAATTAATTATGCGTCTTGAATCTATTAATTTGAGGCTAAGCTTTTTCACTTGCATTTCTTTCTCCAAAAACACATTTTGCATGATTACGTTTAATTAGATCCGTGGCTGTTTTATGTGGGTACAGACGGCTACACTGCAACCTATACTTTGCCAGTATTAAAAAAAAAATATATATATACATAGAAATCTTAATAATAAGGCAATAGAAATGTCAAAGACGCGTGACCTCTTCGCCGCGCATCTGTCAAGTAAAACACAAGTGCGAGTTGAGGAATTGTCGTCTTAATGTCATCGCAAAAAGAATAATTTTGTTTGCAGGAATACAAGCGCATTTGTCTAATCGAACACAAGTGCGAGTTGAGGAATTGTCGTCTTAATGTCATCGCCAAAAAGAATAATTTTGTTTGCAGGAATACAAAAAGTGGTATTTGAAAACCGGCGACATGCGTCCCAGTGTTAAAAGATAGTCGATAGCATTTCTATTGACTAGTTATTAAGATTTCTATGTATATATATAATGGTCTCGCGTTGTTTAGACTTGCCGTGCAATGCGGGACCAGCTTACACTGTAAATGTTTAGGTTGATCGGTAGCCGTGTGTCTCTCCATCTTTATGTCCGTGTCGGCAAAGGAATCGTGGCGACCCTATTCGCAAGTTTTATTTGTTTCACATATGGTCACTAACGCACAGAGCGCATTGTCGTTCGTTGACGTTCACGAGGTTTAGATACCAATACGGACTATCCTGTCGTTGTCAACGCTGTAGTATTGTAGAGTAAAACTGTTGGTAGTACGCTTGCGTATTTATAATGATTCAAATGAAGAAAATATATTTCCTATTGATAAGCGTGTAATGTACAAATGGACGTACCGAGGAGTGCTAGAACTCTTATCTAGATGGGATAAAGATATAATCAAAGGTGTATAGAAGAGTAGCTTTTCATCCTAAAATGCCTTTAGGTATCTAATTCCTGGTATGGCAATGACCTTATAAATTTCTCCTGGATCTAAAATATACGATTTCGAAGTATCAATACTCTGCCTTTAATTTCGTATAGTAATTTCTGGTTTGATAATGTCCTCATCATTTCCCCCTGGATCTAAAATAAACTATTTCGAAGTATCAATACTATGCCTTTACCCAAGACTGATTCATTGAACACCTCACTTTGTATCCTTAACAACACTTTATAAAATAGATTCGCTGATTTTATTTATTTCTAACAACTATTAGGTAAGCGTCACTCAGTCATCGGAGATAAAAAGCCACGTTTCCTGACTCATAATAATCGTCATTCATATCGAACAAGTGAGTTAAGTCAGTACCTGTCTCACCTTGACTCAGCGCCATTGACGCGATGACATAACGCTTGTAGCAACAACACGTAGCTTACTAATCTCTATTTTAAGCGAGATTCTGTAAGATAAATTAATACATTTTCGATGTACCTAGTTAGGGTAGTCTCGAATATAAGTGCTTTTCATAACTATGACAAAACACTAATAAACCTAACTTTGCTTTGGTAGAACTCGAGTCAAAAAGCACCCTAGTCACTTTTAACCTGCTATCAATAATTGTAGTGCTTGCCCTATCGTATTTTTGTTTGATTATGAGATGAAGACCAAAGTCACTGGTAAATTCGTGGTCCTAAGATGTTGAGACGCTTATCTACGATACATATTATACATAAAAATAAATGTTTGCCTCATAATGTCATAATGTATCAGTGCAATGTAAAAGACAATCATTTTAAAACGCCAGGATAAGAAAGCAAATTAACTTGTGTACTCGATATATGTGTTCCCAATACGGATGTGGTAATAAAGTAATTAATTAATTTGAACTTTGTCATTTATCACGATTACCACCAAACAACAAGTGAAAGTAGTAATATCGAATCCAGAGCAAAATTTCGTCATAATTTAATCAGTATTGATTATACAGTCATTGGCAGCGAGAGGCGGTCTACTGACATTTAAAAATAATAATTTCTACGCATTATTCTTACTTCCACACACTTATAAGGTAAAGCTGTTATTAAATACTTTATTATTCAGTTTATTGGGGTGTTATCGAACGAATAAATATGGCGACATTGGTGTGAAATTAATAACTACCGTCAACTTTACCCATTTGGGTTAATAGTCGATTAATGATTGAGAAACAGCATTTAATTGACGCTTTTATTTTTACACCCCTTTCTCTTCCGTATCCCAAAATTGTACGTGTTCGTATTAAATTTTAAGACAATTTCGCGTATTTTTTTTTAACTTACTTTAGAAATCGAATCAAACTAAAAACATTTTTATGTAAAATGTTGACAAGACGAGAACATAATCATGATCCGCACTGTCAAAAAGCTATCCGATCATAGAATCTAATAACTTTGACAGCTCAACATGGATAGAGCCAAGCTTCTAGCTCTACGCTCCCTAACTCTAAGCTAAGCCCTAATAAAGTTAAACCCCAAATTGCCACTTAAACTTAAAAGTGCAATAAGTAGATCACACAACCTTTCCTCGATGTGACTAGATCGCCTTGCATCGAAAGCATGCGCACGCGCCTTCTGTGTCAAGGTGAGCACAGCATTTACCCAGAACCCATACTCATCACATTACTTAACGGAAAAATATTGTTTTGATTTCGGCATTGACCCCATTTAAGCTGTCGTTTAGTGCATAAGTACTATGGATCATTTCTTGAGAAGTTATTGTCATTTATGACAGCAAAATGAATCAATATTTAACTTGAATGCTACAAGGTCCTTATTATTGGTAATTGTACGGTTACGACTCACGAGGAGTGACCATTTTTGCAAAAATAAAATAAGCAATTTGTGAGTTAAATAGAAAGACGCCTTCATCTTCATCTTTATACATAAACAAACCGAAAACAGTAGGACAACAAAAGGAAAAATATCTGGGAAAGGGAAAGTATAGTTTCTAGCCACTGATGCTGAATTTTTTTATAGAAATACAATATCTTCAGTCAATCAATTGTCGTTACACTTAACATAGAAGCAAGAGTAGCATCTGATTCTCTTGTTTTCCACTTGAATTTCTTTTGGCTATAAATATGTATTTTTTTATCTTTTCAATGTCACATCAACAGAGCAAGGCCAAATACATTAATTGCTATGCATATGAAAAATTAAGGCTCCCAGAATCATGACCAAATAAAAGCAATTGTTAACAATGACCAAGTTCAAACAGACATATTAATTTTACTAACAAGGCAACAATTAGTCGTGACAATTTGCAAGGACCCACGCGGGGACAGCTATTTAAACATAATTATTGCTTTAATTTGGGACAAATGAGATATAACGACCTAAAAGAGTGTATGATTAAAATTTAAGAATAGTTTATTATCTCCATCTGTGCTTTTTTATGAGACAAACTCGTGCCGAGTAAGGTTGATTAAAAGGATTGAAATTGAGGTTACTTATTGTGCACATGTTTATAAAAAACTATACCTATTTAACACCGACAAAATAGGTACATTTTGGAGACTACCTGTTTAAAATGCATATTGGTAAAAAATGGATTTGAATTCAGCTTTTACTGCTTATTACATTCAAACGTATTTATTAAATGACATATTATTATTGGGAAGAGGCTTTAGGTGTTCACGTCGACCTCCGTGGGTCTATTGTGACATAACCGTCCCTAGTTTCTCTACTTCCCTACTTATCGTTGGAATTCCATTATCAATTCATAAAGTAAACAAATCATTTTTCTCGCCGAACTATAAATAAATCATGCAGAAACAGATTAAAAGAATGCGATACGATAGCAAAGGCAGCTCCACGCAAATAGCTCGGGGCTAACTTTAGCCATGGATTACGTCATTCCCCGTCATCGCACTACAAAATGAAGATATCCTTAAAACAGAGATATGCACAAAAAACGAAAATGTCTTTTGCCGTCAAGAAGGTCACGTTCCTGACCTTATGGACAATACATCGTTAAAATGGTTGCTGTCAAGGAAAAGTGTGAAAGATGAAAAAGAAAGTGATTCATCACAACACTTAGCAAAATAATAAAGATTGTACTTTTTTACGATTATGATAATTTGATAGCGAGAAATGCTGATAACCATACGATTAGCGAAAAACAAACAGACAACATATTCAAAACAAAACAACATGATGTTTTACAATATCAACTTCGTTCGGAATTCTTAAATTCTTAATTCAATGAAAATTGAGAGCATCCATGGATCAAAGGGACCTTCGTGCCAAAATTTTCTGGCAGTCCCACATTTCTAAACGATACCATTACAAAATAGCATACGTGGTACAATGGTTGGCCAAAGTAAACGCAGACGTCAAGCATGCCGCGGGCGCCATATTCGAAATGGGGTCATGGAAACTGCGCCCGCGCACACGCCACCGATGAAAGATGCTCTCCGTGAATCTTGTTTAGTAGAAGAGAAGATATTCTCTACACTTGATAGATCATTAGCTATTTTTCGTTAATAATTTTATTGTTAAACCTCTAAATTATTTTCAGGCTGTGTGAAAATAATTTAGGTAATGCTGAATAACGTCATCTTAATAATGATATATGTATACAAAAGTCTGCGATTTACGTAAACATGCATTAAAAAACAAAATAATAGCTGTTTTTATAAATGACTCAGTTCTGCGATTACGGTCCCGACGTCCTAGAATCAACACTGAATTACAATTGAGTAGGTTTTAAAAATATAAAATACAAAGAATATGACTAACAAAATCACTTCATTGATTGTTTTGAGTCTGAGGAAAAAAACATGAATGGTATACAACTGATGCGTGGCACGTCAGCAACTTACCACACCGCATGACTGTTTGAGGAAAATAAACAATACAACTATGGTCTAAAAAACCGCTAACCCACATTCACGTGTTCCTCTTTGAATGAAACTTTTAAACTACTAGGAACACTCCGAGGTTACTACAGACTCTACAGAGTAATAGGTATTAGATATATCTACCTAACACATTGTAAATTTTTCCTTCACAAACATGTAATATTCTGCCATCTTTGCCTCACTTTTACTGCTTTTACCAAGGACGATAAGGCTTTTACTAACAAAAGCTCAATATAAAGGTTTTTCTTAAAAATTAAAATCTGCTTGTGACAACCATTTATAACCGACTGCCAAAAAGGTTGAGGTTCTATGTTCGACGCGTTATATTTTTTTATGTTTGTTCAGCGATTTCTCCGTCATTTGTAAGACATCTATGAACGAAAAAGCTTTTCCACATTTTACAGCCAGTCACAGACTCAATATAAAGCCATGTAGGACACGGCTAACGCGCGATAAATGAACTGAACCTTTTTGGAGTCAATCAGACTACAAAAAGCGCGTAGTGAAATTGTCTGTGGTTGGCTGCCTCCGTGAGCGGTCAAACACGACAAAATGCCTAATTGTGCACTGAAAAGTTGTACGAACTACCAAATTAAACATAACAAAAAAGATTATGGTATTACATATCACCGGTAAGTCACAAATATCTTATTATATCCACCTCTTTACATTATTTTATCAATTTTATTTGCTAAAATTTTTCGTTCCGACGCCATATTCCTTAATCGTGAATATCCGCGTGACATGACTTTGGAACTGCGCAACTGCGCTTAGTTGAACTATGCCGCGGGCGTTCAAGAGAATATTTTTGGTAATTTAAAAAAGAATTTGTTATGAATTGTCACATGGTAGTTCAATGCAGATGGCGTTACTGATGTTACTGATCCTGCTATTCATAATGTCAAATTTGAAGGGCAATTTGTTCGGACAAGCCATTTCTATAGTATATATTTCTATGCCATGTAACGTTTTCATAACATCTAACCACGCTAAATCAAACGGTGTAAGCAAATGTAAAACAGACAACTATTTTCGTTCTGCTGCATCTAAAAATAATGTGAAGATACAGAGATGAGTCCCGGTGCGAAGATAAAGCGGCGGCGGGTTATAGGTTATCGCATATGCACAGCGATTCATTAACAACTGTCTCTTCACTGATAACTACATATTTTTGAATACTTCATACATATTTCTGTTGATAATTTACTGTTAGATAGCCTCTGAATTTGAATGCCTTATCTTTTATGATGTGAAGTTATTTTTGCTTTTGTACTAGGCTGACATCTTTAGAAGAGTAAATCCTCTCAAATAATAATGTAGGTACTACAAAATTAACCGGTTTCATAATTACCAAATGGCGTGTCAGTTGCAGCAACAGCTGACGCCGACGTTTTAGCTGTATTGTTTATTTTTATTTCAAACACCAAATCAGGTTTGAGATAATTTAGTTTTGAAAGCCTTTAGTCTACCTGTACTTTCATTATACTAGTGTTAATAAAGTAATTTAGCTTTAAATAATTAATATCTCAAAAAAATTTAGACATGACCAAACCACAAGAACAACTCAATCCACACATACAACTTTACACTTTTAAATTTAAACCTTTTCCCTAAAAAACGTTGATAAATGACATGCCCGCATCAACCGCCGTCCGTCGACGAACAGACCATTACCCGTCGATCATCGTTCAATAAAACGGTTCTGTCGTATTGCCCAGGCATGGCCAGCTGCGGGCAAACCCGGGCTCATTACTTATCTCAACCATTAGAGGATAAAGAGCCTGTTGTGACTGTTAATGACATGTCTGAGGATGTTGGAGACGACTGTGTTGAGTAAAATATGTTGTGAGTAGTGATTTTAGTTTTTTATTATTTTGTGACAGAATCTATACTTTACAGCACTGCACACATTTTTAGAAATGGTCCACAAGCAACAGCCATCAAGTGCCTATCTCAATCTGACTACAAGTTTTGAGCAAGTATTCCAAATATAGTATAGAAACCTAAAAGCACATAACTCTAGTAGCACAGCATGCAATCTGTTGCTTCATTTATAAGGCTTCACACAACAATGCTACTCTAAAGAAACACATGTCAGTGCCTACGCCTGGCCCCGCAGAAACTGACAAACTTGCTGCACTATGAAATCATACAAAAAACGGGTAGTGTTAAAACAAATAATCATCCAACAGCTTTTGTTTGTAAAAGAATTACGATAAATCAAGCAGAAAGTAGAAATGCCACCCTCGGCTACCAAAAATAACATCCACGTTTAAATTAAGTAAAAAAAAGCAGTTAAAAAGGGCGCGCGCTGCGCCGGCGCATGTGCTCCGCATGTGACGTTTCCGGTTAAAAATTTGCATTGTCTATGGTGATAAAAGAGGTTCAAAGTCAACTATGATGTTAAATGCAATGAGATAATGCACCATGCGACCATGCTTACTTTTGAGGATTGTCAGTGTTAACATACATATAGATGTCGTTATTTATCATAAAGATGTCTAAAAACATAATATACTGGATAAAAAGAGTCTGTAGTCATAATAACAGTGTAAAAATTACTTTAAGATCATTATTTTGATGTGTGCGTAAATTACTACTCTGCGAAGTATAATTTGCTATAATGCAATTTTATTATACCTTCGGATATTTTGCATTTTACCTCAAAAAATACAATCTTTAATGCAAATTAAATTATTTCTTCGAAAAGTAATTATTTACCGACCTAATTAACACAGCAAATTATCAGCGTCTTACATAATTACATGACATAATTACCAGTGCATTAAATAATTCGGTACTTTAAATACATAAAATAATTACTTTTCTTAATGAGTGCTAATCATTTACCTCGGGATTTTGAATAATCTAATGAGTATTGTTGCCAATGCAATTATGCCCTGTCAGGATCAGTACTCAGTACATCCTATTGATTGGCAATTATTACAAAACAATGCCAGTATGTGTTGAATAAATCGTTTGTAAAGATCGAGATAGTGCAGCGATAGCCCAGTGGGAGACCGTAGGACTGCGAAGTCAAAGGTCTCGAGTTCGAACCCACGGCAAACACCTCTGTCAATAAATCGTTAAGATTCGTCTTTTCGAAGATATGAGCGTATTTATCATATAAATTATCGCTCGCTAACGGTGAAGGAAAACATTGTGAGGAAACTTGCATGCCTGAGAGTGCCTTAAAAAATACTTAAGGATGTGTGAAATCTACCAATCCGCACTTGGCCAGCGTGGTGGACTATGGCCTTACCCTTCTCATCATGAGAAGAGGCCCGAGCCCAGCAGTGGGACATGTATTAGAAACAGGGCTGCTATTATTATTATTATATAAAGTAGAGATAAATTCATATTGTCTGGAAAAAAATTACATTGAATTATGTTATTGACATTTTTATACCACTAAGGTTCAGTCTGGTGAATAAGCTCCACGCCAGCAATCCTACGATACGACATATTCCCTGCGCAATAAATTCAGTTTTGCTTGCTTTAAATATCGCTATAATTAACCTAAATCAGGGTCATCAATAGATCATTCTTTTAGACTATATAACTATCATTTTAACAAGACCAAATCAACTCAGTCCAATAAAGAGCAATGAATGCTGAAATTCGCGGCCGTCAGCTGTTTGCGCCATGATGTCATCGATGTAACAACTCTTGCTGCTTACCTTGCAAACAAATACTGCTATATTATGTTATGTTATATTTTATGCTATTAAATAAGTTCTTGTTTTTAGGCCAACCTTATACAAAGAAACTGATTTGGCTCTCTCTATCGTCCACGTAACTATAACGTCGTTAATCCACTAAAGTTGATTCGAAGATATTGTCGTTAAAATCTATGCAGCTTAGATTTTGAAGTTGTTTTTTTTAGATCGTAGAATGGTGTTTCATTGTTTTAAACTACATTTAAAAATAGTTAATTTGAGGCTTTCCGACTTTTCAGTTGATTAGATAAATGTAATCAATTTACTTGATATAAAAAGTTATAAATCTTTGCTCACCCCGATTTGTATCTCGACCTGTCGCGTATACTAGGTAGGTAGCTACAGAATTTCATTTACTACTTTCCTACACCTGAATAAAATACTGAAGCAATGCTTTTTCAATAAGCTAGCAAAAGAACAGTTCAAAAATATTTAAACCTTTTGCCAAATATTGTGAAATCCTTTCTCTAAAACAAACAAATAGACACAGAGAAACTTGCTTAGAATAATAACTCAAGGAAGCGACAGTGACATCTTTGTAATACATTCATATATATGCGTGAAGCATTATGTCCGTACGCAAATACAAGAACTAAGTGTGAAGTGTAACAGTAACATATTGTGGCGGATTTTATTACGATTTTACAAACCTAGCCTAGATTCCTGAAGGTTGGCCGGGTTAGTGCCAATTACACCAACGCGCAACGTGATAAACTCAGGTTTATCGCTTAGCTACAGTTCCGTACAAACATTCAATCAGACGGAGAGGGAATTTAAGCCAATACGGGTTTAATAAGAGACTAAGGAGTGTGGTGCATTTGGCTCTGAGTCTTCCAGTCGGCATAGCAATAAAAGTTGAAGTACTCGTAGATCTCCATCTGCACTACATGGCTCGTGGCTCGTGACCATGGACCGCCTGTTCGACACGGGAACGAAAATAAACGCGATATTATCCGTGAAGCTCCTTTCCGCTCATGTCGGTACGGAGCGCCTAAATGTCAGACTAACCATCTCTTTATCGTACATCACGCTTGTATTACCCAGAAGGGGGAGGCAGAGGATAAGAACTCCCAAACTTCACTGGTTATGTTTAGGCCTATCGCCATCTACTACGACAGAAAAATCCCAAATAACTATTTTGCCCGACCGGGGGATCGAACCCGCAAACTACTACATAGATCAAAGAGGTAGCCAACCTTCTTAAATCATTCTAGACACAGCTCTTGATTTAAATAATATATTTAAATGTATTCTTCAATTAATTTTAATAAATGAATACCGGAATTAGACAGCTTTTGGGCAAGGCCGTGTATGAATCAATTGAAATGATTTTTATTCTCAAAATAACCGGCCTGAGCCTCTCAGCTTATCGATGACATCAGTCTTTAAACAAACCAATTCGCCGAGTAGTTTTCAATTTATTCAGAGCTGTTCTTCTTAAATGTTTACATAGTATATCTTAGCAGCTAGTTCTTACATAGTAACGATGACTAAAAGTCATATTTTTTATCTAGCGGCTAGCGAACACTTGTATAAACAAATGTTTCATTGATACGATACGGTTCTTGGCAACTCGCTCATTCAATATGAGAAATATGCCAAGTTTTGTGTAAACACTAGGAGTGACTAATGTCTACGTATTTGTATGCACTAACGCCAGTATAAAAATATAGACTTAAAACAATTATCTTGAGATACGAGCGGGCAAATATTGCGCGCGCAAACCCATAAAAGTCGAGACGGAGATATTTTTCGTTCATTCTAGGGCTATAAATCAAAAATAAATACTCACATTTTTCTATCGCCGTCAACATGCGCCTGCACAGTAAATCCAAACATAGAATTCTGATTACCCTTGTAAACTACCCTCGATGGTATGTCCACATTGAACCCCATCGCTCCGGCGCACGCGCACAAAAATACACATAACGCTAACGCCATTGTCAATACACAATCTTCACAACCACAGAAAAAAATATTAATAAATAGCACGTTAAATAAAATTTACATAATTCGTCCTCATGTCGTTTCGAGTGAGTTTACGATCGTAGTTTCGCGGTTCGGGCGATACGTGCATCACACGCGGCGTTCGGCGCGCTACTGGCGGCTCCGTGACGGATACAAGTCGGCAGTGAGGTAATGCCGTGGAAATACGATGGCCCGCGATGATTTTCACAGATTTTCCCGGTAACATGAGTTACGCGGGAAACGTCAGCGCGAGGACGTATTTTTGTTGATGTCTCGAATAAATCGGTCACGGCTATTTACAATACATGGAATAAAGAAGGTCTTCTGTCGAACTGTAAATGATAGAGCGTCCTACAGGTTTTCCTCAGTCCTTTTATTTCTAAGGTCAAGAATTATCAATATAATTTATAATAACCTTACATTTTAATAAAATAGTAATTATTCCGCGATGTGTTGAACGGTGTTTTTAACGACGAAAACAACACGAAACACATCTTTAGGTGAGCATGCGTAAACTATCCTGATAGTACAACATGAACCTACAATTTAGTTATATAGGAATCGTTACGTCTAAAAAAAAACAATGTATTATTTACAACATTTATTAACAAATACATTTCATATGAATGGTACACTATACAGTGGCAATTATAAAAATAATACCTTTTACAGTTAGAGCCTTCATCATAAGGGACGCCTTGTAAGACTAGAGGGAGAAATTTCCAAATACCATACAATTTTTTGTTTTTTTTTACTAAGCGCTGAAAACACCATTTCCTGATAAAGCTTTAGGTATCCACCTATACATATTTGTCATTTCAGCTGGCAGTTCTGTCGGCTCTGAGTATAGAAGACAAACCAGGTAATAACCTAGATAGATATCTTTTTTTGCAAACAAAATGTGTTATTACGTCTACATCGATCGACGTAAAACAGCTCTTATTGGCACTTCGAACGTCAAATGCATCAATCAGTGGTCGATCGATATAAATGTAATAAAATTCTAAGAGTGACATCTCTTTTTAGCATATTTTTTTTTTAAATTTTAATTACAATAATTTTAGACTTATATGGTTTTCTCATGGGTGCCATTGTCAGAACTGGGCCAAATTGAAATAAGACCACAATGGAAGCACCAGCTTTCAAATAAAAAAAGAATCATTAAAATCGCTGCGCCCAGTCGACAGTAATGAGGTAACAAAAAAAAAGACGAATTGAGAACCTCCCCCTTTTTTGAAGTCGGTTAAAAAGGAGTGTTAATTATGTGATATCACTATTTCGAAGGTTCCACTCCTAATCTTACAAGTCAACCGTTATTCATTAGCTCGTGATTTCCTAGTTTTATTTTATATAAAATTGCTTACAATAAATTACAAATACTGAATGCAGTACTTCACCGTTTGTGCTTAATGGTAATCATTTATTCGATTTAATAACTTAATATAGAGGCAATTGAAAAATACCCAAACCTTTTACGAGTAGCTTTTTGAAAAAAACTCGAGTCTTAATTTCAGAGGTGTTAGATAAGCCTTATTGGCAGGCAAAGCATATGACACTCAGAAATGAATGTGACAGTTGCGTTCTTTTTTAAATGTTACCTGTGTCACTTTTAATACAGTCAGGTTATAAACAAATAATAAATATTTCACAACTTACACACAACGCCATCTAGTCCCAAACTAAACAGAGCTTGTACTATGGGTACTAGAATAACTGATACTAATACATATTATATACTTTTCTTTTGTAAATAAATACTTATTATACATAGAAACACCCAGACTAAGACAAACCCCCATGTTCATGCACACAAAGATTGGTCTCAAGCGGGAATCGAACCCGCGACCTCGGCGTCGCAGGCAGGTACACTACCCACTCCGCCATCCGGTCGTCGATTTTATGGGTCGGATAAGATCTAACTCGCATCTCAGAAACTGGCCCTAAGCCCCGATTTCAACACACTTTTTAGGACCAGTTCTGATATACCATACAATAACCAAATTTAAAAATGACACAAGTTGAAAAAACGAACTCAGTTGTCTTGAACTTTCATTAATGAGTGTTATATGCTTATCCTGCCAATAAGGTTTATCTAACACGTGTGAAATTGGGGCTTAGTCTAAGGTTTTACTAAACCCGTATTTACTTCTTTCGCTCTAATTGGTTAAGCGTAAAATTTGACAAATTGTGTTGCATTAGTATTTTTTTTTTAATTACCGTGTTGATAAAGAGAAATATATCCGTTTATATGACGTCATTTGAGACTTATTAATTTAATTTATAAAATAATGTTTTTTTTTTAATTAATAAATTATGATAATCAGGGGCGGCCTCAACCTATACATATAATAAAATTGCTATTTCTGTACATTGATGATATTAAATAAATATTTATACGAGGAGTCTGTATAACAGCAGTAGTATTTTTATCCGTCTGTCTGTCCGTCAGTATGTCTATCTGACCGTCTGTCTGTCTGTCTGTCTGTATGTTCGTACGCGCATCACAGAATATGTACTGATTATAATTAGGAAAAAGAGCTAGAGATCTAACATGAAAACTGTTATATATGTATTATCTTTGTATTTTATTCCTAAAGGGGTAAATTTACCACCGGCAGCTTGGTCCCCGCACCTGACGTCGGCGGAACACTGATTTTTATATTTTGATAATAATATGTTCCTTTATGTAATTAATACATAAAAATGTATTTAATAAGATGAAATAAATAAAACGGGCAACATAAAATAAATACAAATCATGTATTTTCAGACAACGCAGCCCATAATGATTTAGGTTTTACGTTAATTAAGCAATTCTTCCTGGCGATGAACTAAATTATTTTCTTTACTCAATGATTTAATTAGGTAGCAGTAGGTAGTATCGTCATTGTACCTTAATTGCTAATATTAGCAAGTACCAACTGTAACATGCACATTGCATTGACGAATTACTGGCAAATTTAATTTAATTATCATCATTACCAATACTCAGTAGCTATATATATATTTTGAATTTAAAGCTTGCAGTTGGAAGCAAGCGTCAGAGTCAACCCCCGGCTTATGTTAACATATTTTCATAGAAAAAAGATGCGCGCGCAGACGTGACGACACGACACGTTTGCGCTCGTATGTTTTTTGACGCTGACGCTTGCTTCCAACTGGAAGCTTAAATCGATGTCGACAGATATGAATTTTATGGTAAAAATTTAATTGTCAGATGACGTCATATAAGTACGAAAATAGCGCGTTATGATAAATTAAGATCATTTTGAATACTGTTTTTGTGTCATATATATATGATATAATTTAAAATACAGACGTGGCATAGTCGGTATTAGATATCAGCGATTAAATACAAATTTCGATAATTTAGTTTATATATAGATTTGCATGTTATATAGTTACAGTTTACAAAGAGATAAAGGTACACAAATAAGCAAATATGCTTCGAAAGTACAAATAGTGTAATTTTTATTATACCAAACAGGTTACGGTTATTTTAAACCTTTTTTGTTTAAATAAATGTAATCTTACCACTTCGTTATATTATCTACAGTCTTGTATTGAATACATAACAAAACATAACATCACGCCTCAGAAGGGAGTGGCAGAGGTGTTCAACACCCACACTCCACCTGTTATGTTTAGGTCCCGTAGGGATAGGGGGGAGGGCCTATCGCCATTCACTGGGCACAATTCCAACACTGTGCTATTGTGAATTTGCAGACGGAAAGTTCACAAATATCACTTTGCCCGATCCGGGAATCGAACCCGAGACCTCGTGATGAGAGGCCCAAACGCTAACCACTAACCCAACGAAGCAATATTAAATAATATATTTTATAAATTTAATAGGACGCCAAATCATACTCATACCTGTTGTCTGTGCCACTTTGCAACTAGGATTAACTACAGCAAATATTATACCAGTGTATAATGTTGCTTTAATCCCACTTTGCTCAGTAGCACACTATTTTGGAATCACGTATTTTTATAGTATTTTACATCAGATCCTTTTCAAATTATAACAACCTTTGCTTAACATTAAAAATAATAAAACTATTAGTAACGGGAGCAAAAAAATATCTATCGCTACCTCACTCTTTATTACTTTTCTGTATTGAATCTAAGGAAACACCATAGTCATAGAGAGTGAAATAGAGATAGCATTATATTAACAGACCGTAAAGTACGACAAGTATATTTGATCCGGTGTCGTTGGTTGATTCATAGAAATCCTCAGAGAAATAAACCAACCGGGGGTGTCATTGTCAAGCTTCCCCCGTTCCAAATATGAATGATCTCCAATAATACACTTCTAAAACTATGTAGCTGTCAAATTTGACAGATTTGACAGATTTGACAATTAGCGCGGGACAAACCTTGCGAGTTTAGGCTGCATTATTTGCATAGATATTTGCGTTCATTGCGTCTCCATATTGTTTTTTTAGTCTGAGTAGAAAACCTCACAATACGCCTCCCCTACTACCAGGTCAGATTATGCTTGTCGCACTATATCCATCTTTACCCACCTCATTTCTATAACAAAATGTCTTTTTACACTTACACATACAGATGTACATAAATAAAGTATATAGCCTCTCTAACTTATGTCTTATACTTACAGTCTAATTTGGTTCGTACTTATAAATGCTTAGTTATCCGGGGTATGTGCTACGACTTGGAGAATTTGAATACGCTCGGCGTGCTTTTCTTCTGTGGTTTGTTCTCTGCGACCTGCTAGAATAGAAAATAACGTACATATCTTTGAGGAGGATTAGGGACCATCCAGAAAATAAGGGGATTGCTTTTTGTCTCACTAGATGGCGCCGCTGTAGAGTAGGGTCTGTCAAACTTATTTAACATACATTGATTTAATCCAGCCATTGAGTTTATACGTTTTTATAGAGGCACAGTTCTTGAAGACGTTTTGCAGACAAAAATTATTATAAAGAACGGATTTTTCGTTTCAAATTTAAATGGAGACATTAATATTCCATCTCTCTTGCTCAAATATGTGCGGTATGTGCCTTATGCGCTGGTAAAAAGTTTGTCTTCAGTACGCCCTAACGAACTGTGCCTCTATAGACACTTATTTTCATAATAAATATTCCATACGTGTACTGATTGTATGCTTACAGTTCTCTCTCCAAGCAGTAACCTGGCCTTATCCTCTTCATGCGGTTCGGGAGCAGCGGCCGCTCGTCGGTGCAGCTGCAGCTTTTGTCGAATCGCTTGAGATAATATTACCCTAGAGGCAATAAACGACATGTTAAATCGAAAATATTTAACGAGAAAAATGCAGTTAGCTAAGGTTTTTAGTATAAAATATTGAATTGTCTGACAGATTCTTGCCTCAAATGAAAAGGCATTGAATTGTTAATGAAGTTTCACGCGTAGATAAGATACTATCTAATTAGGAATTATTTGTAAAAGTCTTGTATACAATATAGACAAAAATTTAAAATTACAACACTTCTTTGGTGTAGTCAAGTTCCTGGCGTTACCTCCTAGTATCACTCTTGGTGGCCAGCAGCAGGTCCAGCCAGGTCCACGTCACATTGTGGTACTCCAGCGTGGGCAGCACCAGCGGCAGGTCCCTCACATCCTCCAGGTTCTTCTCCTTACTGCCCTTGTATGAAACCCGCACTGGGACCTCGGGGATCTTTATGTAGATGAACAGCTTGTTCTTCTCTGCTCGTTCCTATTGGAATTAAAGTATAATCAACTAAATACCACGGCTATAGTTAGCTATAGTACATAAAAGGGTTAAGTGCATATTTTATTGCCCGAAACACGAACACGAATTAAAAACCAAATAAATCTACTGGCCGACCCAGGCATCCAACCCAACACTTCACGGTGTGCAATTTCATATGCTAACAATGCATCGTTAATTAATAAGTTATCAAATCAAATGAAAAAAGAATTTCTGTATCCTACTCCAATTTGCAAATTTCCCTCAATTCATCCTAATATCAAGATTATCAGACTCGAGAAAAAAAAATATTTTTTTTTCAAAATATCAAATATACCTTCATTTTCTCAACATCATCCTTGTCCTTCTTATCTCTCTTCACATAGAAGTTCGAGTTAGAATCCTTTCCCTTCTTTTTAATCTTCTTGGAGCCGGTGGACACCAGGCTTGAGGAAGAGGCTCCCGACTTCAGGGTACCCTCGTTTTCTTCATCGCCGTCTTCTATGGAGTCAGGGTCTCGTTCGGGGAAGCAGAATTTTAGCATCGTGTTGAAGAACTTCTTGGTTAGACCTGATGGCAGAATAGATGAATGGGAAATAAGAAGTTCTGTTTTTATTAGATATGAGTAAGGTTAAATATATACGTGCATATGTTAATAGTAAACTTTAATAGTATCAAATGTGTTATTAAACTGAAGTTTTCGACCTTATTACAATGTGAGAGTTCTAACAGATTTTTCAAAATAACATAAAATCATACCTTTAGTACCCAGAAGGGTGTGGCACAGGGGTACAACACCCACATTTCGCCTGTTGTGTTTAGGTAAGGTTAGGTAGGGTTTCGAGCCTATCGCCATTCACCGCACACAATTCCAACTCCGTGCTGCTATTGTGAATTTCCTGTCGGCAATTTCACAAACAACACTTTGCCCAAACCGGAAATATAACCCGAGTTAGACCAGTTATTATAGTATTTTTTTTCGAAATAGGACCGAGAAAATTCTTTTAAGACCAAAAGTGTGTTTACGTTTGGCTGCCTAATGTATTATTTAACACTTAACGTACCTAATAGATGCTACATAGCTTCAACTGAAATATTCTTTGTTCTTCAGCCTCTACACAAAATATCACACGAGCCACATTTAAATAAGCATAATATTT
The DNA here is from genome assembly GCA_905147285.1 of Hypena proboscidalis. Classification (NCBI taxonomy): domain Eukaryota; kingdom Metazoa; phylum Arthropoda; class Insecta; order Lepidoptera; family Erebidae; genus Hypena; species Hypena proboscidalis. The sequence continues at coordinate 20,532,024 of LR990136.1, read as the reverse complement.
TTACAACAGAACTAGAATAAAATATAAAAGGTATTCCTTTAGTATCACCTGTTTAAATACAAACATGGCGGCAAGACAAAGGTGAGAGGTTTGGTAATACAATGCATGTATAAAATAGTTCACATAGCTACCGATCAACCCATACATTTCCAGTGTAAGATGGTCTTGCGATGTATAAGCTTTTCATGCAATACGAGACCAGGATTTACTGGAAATGTATACCTTCATGTGTAGTACGTGTGTACACGTGTATAAACGTTTGTTGTTAATGGTGCATTACAATGTTGCATGTATGAATGAGAATACGGATAGGTAAAGTAGGGTATGTTGATATCTGTAGTTATAGGTTGTGGTGGGAAAATGAGGGTGACTGTCTTTTTAAATAATAAAACAGCCTCGATAGGATAGTCGTAAGCGTATCCGGTTCGATTCCCGGATCCGGCAAAGTTTTATTTGTGAACGTTCCATCAGGAAACGGAGTTGGAGTTGTGCATTGATGGATGGCGATGGGCTCATCCCATGGGACCTAAACATGGTGATACAGGTGAAATGTGGGTGTTGTACACCTCTGCCATTCCCTTTCTGGATAATATAGGCGTGATGTTATGTCTATGATATAAATGTGTAGGTATGTGAGGGTGTATGCGTAAGTGTGTGAATATTTGTTACTCTTTCATGCAAAGAACTACACAACCAATTTAGATTAATATTTGTACAAAAATAGGTTTTCATATATGCTTAGTTTGTACAGCAATACAGCAGAGCCGCGAATGGCTATAGTAAAATAAAGTAATTAAAATAAAATAGCAGTTTTATTTAAAAAATATACTTTTTTTTTGTCGAGCCGATATTAATGAAAATTTTTTTTTATTCTACGCGTGGAATACAGCCCATGGACATCAACAATCCACAAAAGCAGATTATAGATGCGTCGCTGCAGCTGAGGACTACGATGTTATGCCTCATGTGCCAGTAATTTCAGAGCCTGATCTCACCAACCAGAACACAGTAATGGAGACTACGTTACACACTACTATTTGGCGGCAGGTTAAAGAAGAGACGGTGGTGCTGCCGCCCTCGAGCTCATTCACAAGAGCTCTACTACAAGTGACATTTTTTTATTTTCTCAAATAAACCATAACTGTAGCCATTCAGAAATTATAGTTCTAAACAGACAAATTTGTAGGATTAAGCAATATCCGCAGTTGTATATGATAGCAATTGCGAGTTTTGAGACAGAGATAAAAACATAAATATATGTTCAAAGGGCAATGAACTTCTGTATCTCCTCATGACAAAATTCCTAAAATCATGTTTTGGCTGTTGGAGTTGTTTTTGTTACCTTAGACAGTTTAGCTAGCTAGAAAACGCAAAATAAAGAAGTTCTAATAAAATAATTCAAATCATTATTTTGATAAGTAAAATTTATATTTATTTAATTCTTTAGATTATTTTTATTTGTTCTGTAATTATAATGTTGGTTGACGTGTTCGAACGCCCTTTGGGGTTTATGAAAAAAAATTAATTGACTTTGACTTTGACAAAATTATGTAGTCAATAAAAGTTTATCAAATCAAATCAAATCATTTATTTCCATGGGCCCCAAGGGGCGCTTGAACACGTCAAAACAAACATCAAAATACAAAAAATATACAGTTAAAAGAAAACTTAACTAATTAAATTAAACATAGGTACGCTTTATATCACTTTAATAAGTTTATACCTTTTCTATTTAAAAATAAATCTAACTTCCGATAACGAAATTCCTATTAACCTAAAAATAAATGACTACATCTAAAACTATAATTAAATTATAATACTTATTAAAATCAATCCAAGTACCAGCTCCGATGGGTATTGCATCATGAGAAGAGCTGGTGAGAAACTCATGTGCACCATCTTTTTAAATAATTCATACAATATTTGTTTGTTTTTTTCACAATAATTCTATGTTTAAGTTAGAGCAACCAAAACAACATTATGGCTAAAGATGGTTATGGAGAGACAATAGTATCTGTAGGATAGGTACAATATCTTACCTATCCGTATAGGCACGATGTTGACTTCGAAGTGTTCCTTGACGGCGATGCCCCCCACGGCCGGGCGGTCGCGGCAGAACACACGCAACGCCGCGCGACGGGCCAGGGGTGCTCTGCCTGATGGTTCTTGTGGTACCAACACCTATGTGAATACAACATTTTAATCTGGAGAAAGGTCCAGTCATGCGGAGCTCCAGAAAATTAAAAAATAATCTTTTTGTCGTCATATTTGAAATATATTTTGCTATTTTTTTCTAAAAATATCTAACACTGACTTAATTTTTTTTTTTGGTAAATAAATAAATCCACCTTTTGTGTTGCTGAAACAGTAAAAAAAACCACCATGATGCTGGAAAATTTTAATCATAGTGCCGAAAATTCTAACTCCATTGAAGTATTTTTAAATTTTCACTTCAATGGTTGTAAAAAAATATGGCGCCATAAAGAATTATTTATTATTTTTATAATTAATGGGACCTTTCTTCAGTTGCCGTATTATTGTTGAATTTTGTGGCATAATTGTGTAACCTGTTTTGTTCGCACTATTAACTTATTCATCAACGCAGAGCCCAAACAACTAGGAACTTGCAATTTTGCTTGAAGGTTCGTTACATGGCGTAGGGGCACAATAAAAATACATTTTTGGGACCCGAAGGGATAAAAAAAATTGATCGGATGTATGTAAGACTGTTACTTTTGAAGTTAAAAGCATGAAATTTCATAGTATTGCCAATAATAACAGCATTTACTAGTAAAAGCATCATAAAAACCAATCCGCAAAATATTGTGAATGAACAATAGTGTGTAAATAAGAATAAACATTGCAAAAAGATTGGATTTGATGTCTTACCTCAGGGAAGGGTTCATTTGGTAGCAGATTTTTCACCCGAACATAACCGAGTTCTAGTTGATGCTCTACCGAGTCGTCTGATCTTGAAGTTTTGGTATATCTAAACAAATAATACATAGACTGCTTGTATTGACAATATAAAAAAAACTAGCACACTTAAAGGTAATGTGATTGTGAGCGCCGCGGCAGATGGAATCACACGGCTCGCTCAGTGTTTTTTTTTTTTTTTTATTCCACTGAGGTGGCAAACAAGCATACGGCCCGCCTGATGGTAAGCAGTTATTAGGTGATTATGGTGACTCTACATAAATATACTCACAAGAAGTTAGTAAGTAATAGATCAGCTATTCCAAGTTGTCCATCGGCATCCGTGAGTCTCCATCTGGCACTCTTGAAGCATATCTCGTTATATCTGTGAGGTGGGGCGTGAGCACTGCGCACTGCGGGGGTGGCAGAGCGTCCCTCACGCCAGGCACGCACCATGGCGTCGAGCTCCTCGCCCAGGGACCACACTGATTCTTTGCACTCGTTTACCTGGGTAATACCATCATATTATTATGTTATATCCACATTTAAAGCTGTAGCTAACAAAATGCATGTTCAATCGACAGAAAAATTACATTTCCAACTCTGGAGATTCTGATAAATATGACTCGATAACGTGTAGCATCTGCCTAACAGTTTAATTGATGACACTGATCAACTTATTTTATGTGAGTAATGGCAATATTCAATTTAATACCGAAAGTTAACTCATTACATTATACGTTATACATTATAAGTTAACTCATTACATTACTCATACAGTATTATTATATTTTATTAATTATGTGTAATGTATTATTAAAGATATTAAACAGTTTAATTTTTAGTTTTCACATCTTTATACACCGCGCGCTCCCCTAAATTCACACTTTATAAATTTTCTTTCCATCCAATGGTTGCCTGGAAGAAATTGACACAAGGCGATAAGGCCGCCACTTGTATTACCATACCTTTTTGTGTAAATATCTTATGTCATTATTTTCTATTGCTTTGTGTTTGGTGTATAATAAAGAGTTTTTATTATTATTATTCACTCATTTAATCCATTTTCTCATTTTTTATATGTTTAAATATAAATTATAAAAGTAAAGTACATTTAAAAATATAAAAGTATAAAATTCTACATTTTTAGATAAAAAAAGAAAAAAAAAGAAAAAGAAAATAGAATAGAAATAGAACATTATTTATAAATAAGACATAGATGTATTTATTGGTAATTGTTCGTAACAAGTCAATATTACAATATTATAATACATTAACATATCAAAAATATAATACAATTATTCTGCAGTCAATTAAAATTAAAAGAATAATTATTTTCATATGGGCGTTGCTCGATAAGTGGTGCCTTTAATTTATTTTGAAATATTTATCTGTTTTCGCTAAACGTATGATGGTCCCATGATATAAGAAAAAGAGAGTATAATTATGGGCAAACTTCTTGAGCATTAGGTGACGTGGTAGGGGAAAGTTTGCGCATCGTACACTTACAATTTATGAGTTTACTGATAACAATTTGTAAGATACTGAGAGTATCTTGTAGTTTTAATTAATAAATAATTTTTATATCGGCAACTCAACAAATAACATGTTAAATATCCCGAAATAAAATGCTCAAGAAGTTTGCCCATAATTGTAATATGTTGTAACAAACCTGATCATCAAGACTCTTTAGTTCATCCATGGCAACAGGGTCGTTGTCCGTTATTGACCGATTCTTCAAGTAATACTCCTTCTCTAAACGACGTAGTCTTGCCAGGGACTCTCGAACCTGGGATACAATCAATACAAATAAATAAAAAAGTGTCTTTTTTTAAATGTTCAAATAACAATGCTTTTTCTAGTTGATATAATTATTTGCACCTATGCCTAAAATATAGTTTTCTTTTTTTTTTTGTATGTCTGTCTGTATCGGCTAATCTTCTAAACGGCTAAACTGATTTTGATAAAATTTGAATAAAGGTAACTGACTACAAAGCGCCAAACATACTTTTTATTGATCTACCTACCACGTAGACGAAACCACGGGCGAAAATGTGTTTGTTTGTTTGTTAGCGCAAATCTCGGGAACCACTGATCAAATTTTAATAATTATTATTGTGTTTGATAGTCTAACTATCCATTAAGATTTTATGATATTTAACATAACGCTTTACTTCATGGAAGCAGAGCTATTAGTTATTTTTTTTATTTTTTTATTTTTTTAATCATTTATTTTCATAGGCCCCAGGAGGCGCTTCAACACGTCAAAATATTACAAACAAATGATATAACGAATTCCAAGCGGACGAAGTCGCGGGCAAAAGCTGCCTCGTAAGTCTTAAATATAACATCGTTATAAGCATCAGCATCCAATTTTAAAGTCTCATGTATCATCCTAAAGCAAATTTCTATTTAGGCGTCATCATCCGATTGTGTAGTCTCACATTCGATTCCCAGTTCGGACTACCATGATACCTAACAGGCTTTAGGTAGAAGAAAAGTGAGGTTAAGTATTTAGGTAGGTGGTAGTCACAATAGCAGCACGGAGTTGGAATTGAGCCCGATGGATGGCGATAGGCTCAACCCCTATCTCATGAGACCATGGGTCAAATGGTGTTGTACACCTCTTCCACACCTTCCTGTGTATATAGGCGTGATGTTATGTTAGGTATGTTATATAGATGGGTAGTGATAACCATAATTATGTTTTGTTTGAGTACCGTAACTAAATACATAACATGCGAATATTTTCGATACCAATACTTGTAGTACAAAACAATATCTTTATCATGTTTAAACAGAATTCTCGTGACTATAAACAAACAAAAAACACGTTTTCTACACCTATCACTTGTCCTTATTAACATTGATAGGAAATTTCCAGCTAAAGTTATATCGTTTATTCAGTTTAATACAACGAAATATAGTATGATTCATACAAATTAATGGATTCTTATATTTCGTTCATAGCGGTCACGAAGGTGTACAAGTAAAATAGTGAGTGACGCAACGCATAAGCGCTCACTAATATTATGCTGATATCATCACCCGTTGATACCGAACGCTTATTTCGCCACCTCATTCACAATCTTCGGTAGTATAGTGGTCAGTATCCCCGCCTGTCACGCGGGAGACCGGGGTTCGATTCCCCGCCGGAGAGAATCTTTTTGTGGTTTATTTTTGCTTTTTAGATTATTTAATAGCATTTCGTGTATTATTTAAATGTATTTACAAGAACTATCTTTAGCTATAGCTTTCGAACAATTTTTTATTGTTGTACTTTTAAAATATTGGTCGGACAGATGACCTTTTTTTTCTACAATTTATTTATTTTTATATATATATTTTTTTTAATTTTACCTTTTTTTTTTAAGTTTCTTATCTTTTTTTTAATTTTCATATTTTTTTGTTTACCAATAACAATAGTAACAATACCTGAGTCTGCAGTTTGTGTATGAGTTGCCTAGGATCCTGGTCCTGATGCAGTTGCAACTGGAACCGCATTCGGGCCCTCCTTTCCAGTGTACGTCTACGTTCAGGCTCCACATGTAATACCACGTTGTTCACCACGTCTAGCAGCATGGCATACTGAAAATAACAATATTAAAATGATTATGAATTCTGAACATTTGTAGAGTGCCTTGAGTAGGGCACTAGGGCTAGTTCTTCTTCTTGGTCGTGTCGATGGCTGAGTCAAATTTTATTGGCCCAATAAGTGGTCAATGTTATGGCGCTCTCGCCGGCGTTCATGAGCGCCCCTCTTGTGCAGGTGGTAGGGCATTTTGGACAGTCAGTAAGGTGGTCAAGGTTTTGACTTGCCATCGTGGTAAAGGATTAGCCAATTCGCTTTTAAGAACTCGCGAATTGCCCAGGGTGCGCCGGACGTAGGGAATTGTTGTGTACGACATCGGGGAGGCTCCTTGCATGCACCCCCCAGGGTTAGTAGACTTGCCACATATTCGATAGTCTTACATTAAAAAACAGCTACAGACAAAGACAATCGGTATTTGACTATTTGTTTATGATAGTTTTTAGGGTTTCGTCAAGACAAGTTGGCATGAAAGGTTACCGACACGTCGAAAATAGAGCGAAGTGGAACGAGAAGACTAGGAAGGCTGACCCCAACACTAGATGAGATTAATAATAGCCAGGAAGAGAGAGAGGGAGAGAGAGTTTTCAGGGTTTCTTCGTCAACAAGAACTGCGTTGACTTTTACAAGCTTACAACGCTATTCTGTCGCTACATATATTGAGCGTGATTAACATACAGTATTATTCCTTTCTTCCTTAGTTAGTTTAAGTTATATAGTCCTATGTCTACCGTTAAATTATTATTATTGACAGCCACGATACAGGCTTGCCTAGTGAGGCTTTTATTGTTAAAATGTTCATGTTTACTGGACTGAAATATAATAAAAATCATATTCTATTCTTTCAGCAAGCTCTACTCCGTTAAGATACCAAAGCACAGAACCTTGAAGATCTGGAGTATATACCTTATGTTTTAAACTTTCGCGATTTCAGAACGATTTGCTCGACGTTTCGAAATGACTTGCATCATTCGTGGTCACGAGCCGACTGGCTTACCTTTATAATAATTACGCGATTTAGACCGGTTGTCGAATTTTTGAAAAATATATAGGTACCTTTCCAGGATGTTGCGATCGATCGAATGGGAAAATGGTTTAGTCAACGTCAATCGACAGTTTACTCCACAAAAACAATCCAAGGATGTTGACTAGTGTCGACTCTTCCATCATCGTTTAATGTGTAGGAGGAACTAACCTGCAGAGAGTTGGTGCAGACGTTGAGGTCGTGGTGCATGAGCGTGAAGGAGTCGTAGGGCTGCTGCTGCGCCCAGCCTGTGCCTTGCCCGCCCACCGACTCCGCTTCTTCGTGCGATACGTAGTAGAACTCGCAGGCGCAGCGGGATACTATGCGTTGGAGCTGCAAAGAAGAATATTGAACCGTCATTCTTGATGGAAATGGATTTACCACGATCTTGCTTGATTTGGCAGGGGGGGGTTTGGCAGGTCAAAGTTTGACTCTTGGTTGCCTGAGCGGCAGGTACTTTTGGGTTGTGGTACGATGGTGAGAATAATTGCCAAAAGTAATTTTCCTTACTTATTTCTGATCATTTTCTGGAATATTTTGTTTCTTTCTTTCATAGAGATCAATACTTATGTCTTGTTTATCTCAAAGGCACCTCTAGTATGACTAAGCCTATTTTTATTTTCCGTTATATATAGATTTGGTGTTGCAATAACTTACACTTGCTTGAAATATTTTTAAAAACAAACAAAATTGTATAATTTATTATTTGATAAAAGATGGACAAGAGATTCTCACCAGCTCTTTTTAATGATGCAATACCCATCAGAGCTGGTACTTAGATTTATTTTAATTTGAACCTAATCAGTTCGATTAAAATTGCTCTAAGCTTCGGTTATTCAAATCATATTATTTTTATTAGTAAAATTTTATTATTTTTTTTATTTGCTTTTGATTATTTTTATTTGCTCTGTAACTATAATGTTTGTAGACATGTGCAAGCGCCCCTTGGGGTTTATGAAAATAAATAATTTGACTTTGAACTTTATTTATTTATTTTAACATGCTAAATAATATCACCTGTGCTAATCCAGTGTCGGCACTGGGTCCCACCGTCCTTCCGATGACACCTCCCGCGGAGTGCCCACTGCCGACCAGTCGTGGTACATCTGGTAATGCATTGATTTCCGTGCTCTGCCACCGCTCTGATATCTCTTCTACCGATACCCACTGGATATTTTCTGGGGAATTGAAAAAATAACTGTATTTTTTTTCAAGTTTTTAAAAGGTAGTTTAGTTCTATCATAATGTTATAGCTTACGACATTACACGCAGGGATAAGGAAAAAGTGTTAAAACACTTACATTTGACCAGTATGTGTCGTTCTATGGTACAAGGGGTTGAGCCTATTAATTTCACGAAATATTAGATATCACAGACCACGTATTTTGTTGTAGCAAGTTTTCCGATATTTTGCAACTGTTGTTAGCCGCTCAAAACTCAGTTTTATTGTGAACAAGCGGCAATACATGGTAAATATCCTATGATAACCAATATTTCGTAAGAAAATTAATATGTTTAGTTTCAAATAGTTATTATGACTAATATTATTTGCATGCGCCAGTGGATAGTAACATGCTATGAGACGGCGCCTACCGTCGAGCTGGTCGCGGTCGGCGGCGCTGACGGTGGCGTAGTACTGCATGGCGGACAGCGCGCCGGACCAGGCGGCGGCGGCGGGCTGGCGGCGCACGCGCTGGCGCACCTCGGCGCGCGCGGCGCACAGGATGACGTAGCCGCGCGTCTCGCAGCCCTTCAGCACCACCTGCGAGTTCACCAGCTCGACTGCGAACCAAGCAGTGAATGGATTAATCGAAATGTCCTTCCTTCTAAACTAAGGACGCTGCTGAACGCAATATCATGCGGTATTGAGGGATTCATGAAGAATGTATACATATATAATTTTGCTAAGGTATAGACGTACCACGCCAGTATAAGCTAATTAAGTAAATAAGTTATGATGAAGTTATGTTTTATTGAAAAGATCGAGGGATGTAAAGTCTTGCTATCGAAAAAGAATTCTAAATTTTGAAAAATCACGGCCGCTGTTTAACGATGGTGCAACTTTCCACATTTTTTACCGTAAGAACAGTCGTTAAATTACGGCCATAATTTTACGGCCGCATTAATTAATATCACTTTCCTAGGAAACCGAAGCTTTAGACTACTCACACTTACCGGTGAAGCGATCCTAGGGTCAAGTCGAGTTGTTTTTCTTTCAAACGATAGCCCGTATCTCACTTCCCCGTCGCAGTGGCTATTTCAGGATCAAATCTAGTCGTCTGCCTGCTATTCCTCAAGTGTCGCGTTGAATATTGCATCTCTCAATTCGACTTGGCTACTATATTGCCCTTCGGCGGTTGTGTAAGTAACCCGCTTTCACCACCCATATTTTTTTATCAAGTAATGATATATTTTCCATCTCTATGTATACTTACTAAGACAGGCGGTATGCGCATTGTCATCGTCGAGCACGTGCTTGGAGTGCGGCGGCGCGGCGGGCGGGTGCTCGTCGCTGCCGCTGAGCTCGTCGCTGAACACCACGGGCGCCGAGCCCCCGGCCTCCGCCACCAGCGCCGCCAGCATGCCGCCACCGCACAGCGCGCCGCCACCGCCACTCTTAAATACCAATAGTATCACAAACAACATCGCTCATACATATAAAATAGTTATTTATGCAACTGTTCTATAATGAGGGGTATTAAAACACGAGTGTGGGTTTATCACACGAGGCGAAACCGAGTGTGATAATAGTATCACATGAGTGTTTTAATACCTAATTATAACAGTTGCATACAAGACTTTATCTACACCCATGATATGAATCCTCTATAAATGTTCTGAAACCATAGGGTATTAGGGTACAGTGTTGTAAGAACTCTATGTAAATTCATGGAAAGTTTAATATTGAACAAAAATGGCGGGATACGACGTCAATTCAAAAATTCGAATAAGTTTTTATTTAAATTACGGCGCTGTGGTAGTGAAACGCGCGTGCATGACATGTTCTTTTTTTGAAATTCATAAAGATGCCATGAGAATGTGGCTGTTCGATGAGTAAAAAAGGAGTTGCATAATGAATTTCAGTACAACATTATAACACCCGTTTGGGTGTTATAATGGTTATTATGACACTGGCTGTTTTAATGTTGGCAATAAGCTAACTGTTTCAAGAACGTTTATAGAGGAATTATAGCATGGGTGTAGATAAAAACAAATGTCGAATTATACATAGCACATTATTTAACTCCGAATCCTATGTATACCACCTATATAAGTCAAGTGACGGTATCACGAAATCAACGCTGAATCCGCATACATTCTATACTATTGATTAAAATATTAATACAACACACGAAATTTTATTTTCTGTCAATCAAATATCGACCGTATTTATATAGAGGTAAGCATGCACAAAATTTTCGAAACCGTCAGTTTCCCTTACAGAATCTTTTGCCGGAAAAATCCAAATTAACACTTTGCGTGACGCGGGAATCAAATCGAAACTCGCGGGGAGAGGCTAACTCCTAAGACCAACGAGGCGGTTCACATAAAGTATCAGTAATATTCTATTGGCATTAGAGTATTATCTTACTTGTGCTGCAGGCGGGGGCGGTGATATGACGTCAGCCTCGCGCTGGTGCTTCGGAGACGTGTTGGGTGGCTCTTCCTCCTTCAGGGCTTTGGTTGATAGGTTCTTCTTTAGTTGCTGGACAAATAACGTGCAGACATTTTAAGGTTTTAAATAGCGAGGTATAAGACGAGGTAATATCAGATATCTTGACGGTTTTTAAGTTGGCTTCAGATGGCTGCTTGACCAATCGACGAGCACCGTACTCGAGCGTAGCCAATACCGACCCGTGAAATTTAATTTGGGGCTAACTTCAAAACCGTCAAGATCCCTAACTTTACCCATAACAAAAAAAGATGAGTAAATTAGGTAAGAAATTAATCTTGGCAAGAAGTTGAAATAATTTAATTCTGATTCTGCTATGTGAAATCAATACCTAGGACCAAATGTTCTAGTGATAATATGTAGAAGACGGTAATTTAAATAACATCCCCAAATCGCGGCAAAGCAAAGGGCTATGACCATGGGATTGTTTATTGCTGCTACTTATCTATTATATGGCTATGTCAAAATAAAAACTGATGTATTTATTATATGCAGAATAATATAAATGTTTAACTGTAAGTCATATATTTTTATGGCTTTTTTTTATTAAACCCCGCTTAATTTAAGTCTCTTATTACTAGATAATCGTCATACACTAAACTGGAAATTATTTACTATCTTATATTCGTCACACAATGTTGGCGAAACAGTTTTTGGGCATTACCTTTCTTTGTAACAAATCTGCTAGCAAAGAATTTAGTACTAAGCTCACCTGAGTCTTAATATAAGTATCAATGAGTGCAAACGCCAGATCTCTGTTGAGTTTTGTCCAGGCCCCTCTTAGGTCATGCACTGCCAGCCTGTGCGTAGGAGGAGCCACGGCGCTCACGCCTGCTTCCCGCCCGTACGATACCCGCCGTACTGACAGACAGTAACACTTCTCCATCACGCGGGGAGTTAGCTGGGAGTACTGCAATGTAAAACACACGTTGAGTCCAGTAATGATCAAATCTTGAGATATCAGGACAAAATAGATAAAATATGTGTAATTATAAGTTGTGTATGTATGTATGTATTCTTAAGAGACTTGCGTCAAGCGGCTGGATCAAGGGTCTGATGCAGAAGGCGGTGCTACTCGACACGGCACGCATTGTGATGAACCAAGGAGGTTCATCTTTTTGAAAGCCTGAACTTAACCACCGGTAGCTTGGTCCCTGCATCCGATGTTAGTGGGGTACTATTTTTTGTTTTATTTATTTATTTAATACTTTATTGCACACAAAAGATTACAAAGAAATACAACATACTACAGTATAAGTGTACAACTTAAGAGGAAAGTACCAAAGATAAATATAACTAAATCCGTATACATATTTATACCCTAGTACATATATTTTAGAGAAAATAAATGAATGACATTAAAAATAAAAGATTTATGAATATTGAAGTGGTTCATTCCCAAGTAGCATTACAAGCTGTATAAAAGCTGTACTAGAGCGTAATTTTATACTTAAAGCTGTATAGTAGCTGTATAAAGGCTGCATAAGCGCTTATACAGCCCTTATAAGTGTAAAATGGGCACAAATTATACAGCGTTTGGTGTTATAAGAGCTGTATAGTAGCTGTATAAAGGCTGTATTAGAGCTGTTATTTGGTGTAAAAAGAAACTACAACTCTCCAGATGGTATCCTAAACGTATCTTGTAAGAGTTAAAGTTCTACAATAGTGGTATAAAAGAATTACAAAAGTATAGATATTTTAATGTACATCATATTTTTTATCTACATTATGCATATTATTATAATGGCAAATTACTTGCTAAGAAAAACATATAAATGATCTTGAACTTATTGGTTTGGTGAAAATAACGTGCAAACCAATATTTATTGTAAACATGTATATAGTTTTCGGTAAAATATTCGCGCGCTAGCATAAAAATCAAGAAAAACAAAAGAAATACTGAATATCGGTAAGTAAGTTTTTGTATTTTAAGGTTAGAATAACAACATTTTAATTTCAAGTAATAAGGAAAAGGCCAAGTTAACGTTATTTAAGCTAGTAAACATGATACGGCTAAAGATAATGCAAAATAATGTCAATTCTTATTGTTTTTAGAATCATCTAATATGTTTTTGTTTATTAGAAAATGGCGTCAATTTTAACACTATTTGAAGAGCAATATAGCGCCAGTAGCTGTACTATGGAATAAATGAAGTGTATTGTACAGCTTTTAACTTCTAATTAGAGTAATTATAGAATATTTTTATTCAATAGGCTGTATTATGCTCTTCATTTAGATAATAACTAATAACCTCTTTAGAGATACGTATAAAGAATTAAAATCTCTAAAACCATTTTGACGATTATTTATTAAGGTATTTTCTTTATTTTTCAGAATAATATGTCGTTCAAGATAATAGAAACTGAAGAAAAATGTCAAAAAAACTTTGCATAGTGCCAAGTTCCTGGGAATCAAAAGTTGTGTTATGATGACGAAGGAAGCAATTAATAATATTATTTTTATCTCCTTTTTTTTTTTTTTTTTCTTTTTTTTTCTTTTTTTTTTCGTACGGAACCCTCATTGGAGCTATGGATTGTCGGTGTGGTTGAATGGTTTTTTCTTTCAGTCAATATTGGTTCACTATCATTACTGTTATTTAAGTTGTAATTCCTTATATTCAAATATTCCTTCTCAATCCATCTCCTGACTGCGACATTGATTTGACGTCTCCGTCAATAATACAGACTAAAGCTGTACTATAGCTGCCATTTATCTTTTTAGTTCTATAATACTCTCTTAGAAGTAACTAATACAGCTTTAATACTTATAAGAGTGTTAAATTACACCATAAAAACTAGTGTTATAATGAAGTTAGCATATGCCTTTGTACAGCAACAAGTGTCAAGTAACACTATAATACAGCTTAAAGCTGTAATAAGCGAGTGAATAGTACTATAATACAGCCTTTATACAGCTTTAGCCGTAGAAATACACTTGGAGTGTTACACAATTATTAAAGCTGTATAGTAGAGTTGTAATATTCCGATATAACACCTTAAGTGTACGCAGATACCATTATAAAGACTATATACAGCTGAGCTGTATAATAGCGGATTGTAACACTCTTATAACGCTTATAACCTTTCCTGACTCTCTTATACCGCTCTTATAGCACTTTAAGTTCTATATTGGCTGTATTATTGATGCTGACGACACTTACGTGCTACTTGGGTTGCCTGTGCCTTCTCCCTGAAGGGATAAAAGCGTAAATTTCTGTAAGTATATCTCCATGTTATACTTCTTACCTCGTCTCCTTCCTTCTCCTCGGAAGCCAGGGTCTTCAGCCATATCTCCGCATCATTGAGGTCACAGTTCATGTACACTGTGGTCCAGTTAGCCCTAGGCCTTCGCACCAGGCCGTCATTGGTAGCCACGAGAGAGAGCCGGTGTTTAGAGCCGCACGTCACTCGTACTCCAAGCATCTCGATACCTCGTTGGAGAGACGATGATGACCAGTAGAATACCTTAAAACATCATAAAACGTCAAACAGGTCACTACTAAATATATATATGTCCTTATTACATGACATTCGAGACTTTTTTATTTGCGGTCTTTCTAGCAAGTTATTTATAATTACATTCTATTAAGTATGTGACTAGTAAGACACATACTTAAGTTAAGTTAAGACTAAGAATATAATTTTCCAATAAAAAAAACCGACTTCAATTACTAATAATACTTATAAAATAAAAACTACTTAACCAAACTGAAAGAAATTATGGAACCACCTGGCAGCTATTTCGCGTCGAACAAAAAAAGAATCACGCGAATCGGTCCATTAACTGCGACGTAATCGATGTACATACATAGAAAAAAAAACATACCGGCCGAATTGAGAACCGCCTCCTTTTTGGGAAGTCGGTTAAAAATATGTAACTATGGTATGTACCTGTAAATTGTGTAAAGTAACAGATACACTGACGTTACGGTAATGTCTTGACAACTGCGGCTTGCGCGGGCGCACGTTTTTGAAGATGCGTCCGCGGCGCGTCGGTCTGGTTACACCTGACAGTATCAGCTTTAGGCTTTCGAACCACCTGCATATAACAAAATATAGGAACATGATTACAATATCTGAATGTTGACAAGACTAAATACCTTACTTTCTCAATACAACAAATTTCACCTAACGTCTTAGATAACCTGTTCCTAACAGCTCACTCGTGCCCATCTAGCCTCTCCTGCTCATGCAAACAACTGGAGAGAGCCTCCTCCATCAAATACTTAGGGGTTATGATTGACAGCACACTTAGTTTCCAACAGCACATAGATCTACTTGCCTCAAGGGTTCGCAAACTGATATTTGTTTTCAAGAACTTAAGACACACCACCGATAAGAATATTCTCAAATTGGTCTATCTATCCTTGTGCCAACCAATCTTAACATATTGCATCACTGTTTGGGGTGGCACTTGTAAAACTCGCCTGTTGAAGGTAGAAAGAGCACAAAGAGCTGTTTTAAAGGTAAGTCACTTCCTACCCTTTCGTTTTGCTACTACAGACCTCTACCACCTTTCTGATGTCTTAACGGTGCGTCAACTATTCGTGCTTCAGACTACACTTAAGCAACACTCAAGTCTTGTCTATGATCCTACTCGCGCAGACAGACGTCTCAAACATAATGTTTGCGACCGAATAAAAAACCAATGGTCTTCATCTTTTGCTGGTAGATTCTTTGGGTTTTTGGGCGGATACCTATTTAATAAAGTAAACAAACTTACCCCAATTTACCACCTCACAAAGTATCGCTGTAAACGGGCTGTCACCCGTTGGCTAAAATCTCTAACTTATGACGAAACTGAAAACCTAATCACTGTTCCCTAATTATCAATGATGTATTTATTACTGTGCTTATATATTATATTTTCAACCACAAACTACTACTCACCTCAAACTAAACCAAACCACTCTTTACACCTCCAGGTCACATTCGCACCACACAACTCACCACACCAGGTCACATTCACACCACACCACACAACTTACCACACCAGGTCACATTCACACCACACCTATGCATAACACACCCTTCACACCACATTCACAAACATCTACACCACACCCACACTCATTCACACGACAACAATCCTACCTACCTTCTCTCATCATGATTTAGTGATAAAGCTTGTTTCACCTTGCAAAACTCCACCTATCCAGAGTCTGGAGAGTCTGGTAATCTGTCATACAGGTCTCCTAGTACAGATACCAGTCTCCCACACAGATCTTTGTTATGCTAATTGTAAACAATTTTGCTGTCACGATTTCGTTTTTTCTATGTACTGTGTGAGAGAACAAAATAAAGATTATTTGTATTTGTATTTGTATTTGTAATATGTCTGCGCAGGGTACATCCTTGCCGAGACAGAATGAACGAGAAACTTAATCTAGAAAGAAGAAAGAAAGAAAAATAAATTTATTTAGATACATACGGGACATATCTAGATAAATAACAATATACAAAAAAAAAATGGAACAAAATATATTTAACATAATGCCCCCAGTTGCACCAAATAGGTCCTGATTCAGCATTATGTCGAACACAAGTCTGAAGCTGGTTTTCGATCAGGCATAGGTACTTAATATGAATATAACAATAAATAAACAAAATTAACACTACTAATTAACCTAACACACATACACACACCCACACACACATACATAATCTCGTTTCTTCTTGTTGAAAGAATCGGGAATAATGTGTCTTTATGTTTTTTTTTTTACATTAGATAGAACGCCAGAAGCAATTACACTATTTAATGATCCCAATGACAAGGCCAAATACACACATTCACTCACACAAGCACACCCAGTCTCAGAACAAATCTTTGCGAATCACACAAAGATTTGTCCCATGAGGGGATCGAACCCACAACACCAGTGCAGTGGAAAGCGGCGAAGCGACCGCTTAAACCACTACATCACACATGCAGACTCTGGCCTATAAGTAGTGTAGTGCAGTAGTGGCCATTAAAGTGTAGGTACACTTTTGCTACTCGTGGCTATTGGCAGAATCAATTATGAGGGTTAACTGATATAACACACACTACGCGGCAGCACTGAGGTGTCAGGTCAGAAATCTATACATTTTCATACATGCCGTATTTGACATAAGCAAGCTTGCGGCATGATGAAGCGTGCATTATTGATCAATATTGCTTGTACGAGCAAACCCGTACATCGCAATAGTTTTAGTTTTATGCTGACATCAACGCGCAGCGAAGTGAACAAAACACATACATTCGACATAACAAAAAGTAGTTGCAATCTATCGGTTCGGCCGTTCGGGTAACATCAAAACGTTCCTTTCGCCGCGTGTCAGTCAATTAACATAAGATTTCAGTGTAATCTATCTGACTTTAAATACATTTCTTCAAACTTCTATCAGACTTATCATTTAGATGAACAGTGGCAAAGCAGTTAGCTATGCAGGGCCAAAAACTACAACCTGTTAGTGAAGACTGACTACATCAATTATAAATATGTGAGTTACGTACTTAAATAGTGGGTATATTACATTTTTTAAATATGATACTATAGTAACTAGTCACTTCAACTACTGGCGTAAATTTTAGCCTCATTGAAACACAAATAAAAAGACATTATTAAAAGAAATCACAAGAATATTTTAATCGCTATACAATATAGTATTATTATGTCATCGAGGTGCTTTTCTATCTGACGATATATTACCTGAGAGTGCTTCCATAAAGCAAGAGTACTGGTCCATTGCCATCTTTGTCCACAGGCTTGGTCTCCAAACTCAGGTGCAAGTCCAGTCCTTGCGAACGGAATGCTCTGTAGGAGTCGTGTTCCTGTAATCAAGAATGTCTGGAATCAGTCATTATAGACAGATTTAGATTTTATGACTTGTAAAAATCACAATAAATTTATTTATCCTGAAATGCTGTAAAATTGCCATGGTCTTAATTCATGATACAATAAAAAAATTAGAATGCACTTAACATACAGCTAGACCATGACATAGACATGCCCACCATCAGTACCGTCCAATTAAAAAATCAAGGATATGGTGCACCAATCCTGAACTTCGTTGCATGAAATGTCATTATTGATAACTTGATTTAAATATTCAAATCATTTATTATCATAGGCCTTAGGGGACGCTTTAATACTTTCAAAGGCAAATGCAGTTATATTGCCAGCAAACATAAATTAGTTTGCACTCACAGCTGCACCCACACAGCTTTTGCCCGGTGGAATTCTATTTTTTCATGCTATTTTCTTTAAAATTGAGGAAATTTTCTCATACACTTGCAACCCCTTTGAGAGTTGAATTTCTAAAATATCTATCCTACAAAGATTTGTCCCGACTCGAATCCACAACACCACGGTAGTGGAGAGCGACTTTTAGGATATAAAATGGTAAATATGGTAGTTAATAATGTTACTGCATTGGTAGTTAGCTTTTCTTAGCATTGTTACCTGGTTACTAGAATACTCGGGCAGGCGGCCGGGCGCGCACGGCGCCACGGCGTGCTGGTCCCGGGGGTCCGCGGCGCACTGCCAGCCCAGCTTCACGGACAGGCGCAGCGCCGGCACGCGCAGCACGCGGCAGTCGTCGTACTTGCTGGCCGTGCGCACGTACACGTCCAGTGTGCCCAGGAAACCCAGCTTGCCTGACGAAATACAAGTTGATTGATCTCCAAAAAAAAATCAACTTTCAAATTCAAAGCGAAGCGTAAAAACAAAATTATAATTTTATTTGTATGGTCTAGAACTAAAATGTAGTTTGCAATGCAACTTTTTTATCTTCTTTTTTTTAAATGTTATATTTGTTTTTTTTTTTCAGAAAATGTTATTAAGTTAGTTTATTAATAACGAGATTAATAAACAAATTTGCAAATACAAATGACTAGTATTCTAGTTAGCCACCTCCAGCTAAGCTTAATTCACTTGCGTTAGGAGGAAGTTCATGAGTGAAGGCCAGGATTCGAACCCACGATCTCTCGATCGTAAGACCAATGCCTTATCCATTGCGCTACGGCTGTTTTTGTCAAGTCTTCCTATCATATTAAAAGCGAAAATTTCTGCATGCATTTCTAACTATATATTCACCATGTATTGATGGCGACATACTATTTATTTATTTAACATAATTATTAATTGTCTCGCCTTGTAAAAAGATTTTGTTTACAACTTATTATTAAATAAATTGATTTGATTTTGATTAAATACGCTAGCAAGATGACGAGTCGATCTTAGTTTACACTCTAATAAACTCACCATTGGTCCAATCCAGCACCAGGTCACTCCACGTGACCTCCATCTCTTCAGTAGTATTGTAAGGATCCAGGGACACGTGTAGCAGACACGTGAACTTGGTGCAGTTGACGGTGAGGCGGCCGTGCATGATCAGACGGACCTTATCCCACCAAGATAGAGGAGCCGATGGGTCCAGCGATGGTCTGGATACTTGGTCGAATGCTGGTAGAAAAACGAAAACAGAAAAATTGAAATTTTTAACCGAAAAAAGAAATAAATAAAAATAGCGCACCACTGCGCTGTTTGACAATAGAACGATTTTGGTGTAATAACATCCTAACAGACATTAACAGATAGTAATTAATTAATCACATAACATAACATCACCCCTATATTACCCAGAAAGCTGTGGCAGAGATGTACAACACCCACATTTCACCTGTTACGTTTAGGTCCTATGAGATAGGGGGTCATCGCCATCTACCAGGCACAATTCCAACTCTGAGCTTCTATTGTTAATATCCTGACGAAAAGTTCACAAATAACACCTAGCACGACCCGTTACTCGAACCCGAGACCTCACGGTGAGAAGTGCATTCGATAACCACTAGACCATCGAGGCAGTTCTCAGTTCTACGGTCAATCTACAAAAGACCCCAGGGCGCACTCTGGTCTATTACATAGGTGATAGTAATAATAATAATTAATTATTATATTAAGAGGAGATATATTATTTATATTATATAATATATATAATTATATATTATATTAAATACTTATAAGATATAATTAATTATTATTACTATTAATTATACTACGGTTACATACACACCTAAGTTACAGTGCGCAATGACAGGCTCCCAGCAAGGTCCGAAGGCATAGCTGAACTCGGCCATCTCACAACAAAGGTCGTAGTACCATTTCAGCGGCATCATGCTGCGCTCCAACTCTTGGGGACCCCAGGGGGCACCCTGATCTATGACCACGGTGCGGACGGCTACGACAAAACAAACACAACGAAAATTTAATTAAAAATAATTACGGTCTTGATGATGAAGCCAAAAGATGGTGTTAACTTCGTATTTTCAATCATGTTTTTTTTTTTAATTATTGTCACCTCTTGATGGTGGTTGTTCCTCGGCAGCTAGAAGGGTTCCCCACATCTTGAGCTCGCTCATGCTGAGCAGTGGCTGCGGGAAGTCACGAAGCAGCAGCTGCCACTGACTGCAGGACATGTTGATGCTGCGGCACCAGAGGGTTGTGAATTCGATGCCATCTTCTGGCCATGGGCTACGAAAAAAACGGTAATATATCACACTGGTCTATATACTCGATATAAATATCAAGTTTGTTTTTAGAAAACTTAGTTTAGAATTCTGAATTAATACATTTTGTAATTGACTTGATTTTTTTTACCTGCTAAGTCCTACATTAACATAGAACTTAGAAGCATTTTGTCCTTTGGATAAGCTTTTAAAATGTAATTAATTGCAAGTAAAAATTTACAATACATTTTCTTTAATTTTGAAGTATTCCAAGGTTATCTGAGGCTCAAGAGTTCTGAAGTCTGTAAAAAGGCTCACCTATCATAATCAATATCTCTGAGCTTGGCCTGAGCATTGTTTGCCCCATGCAGAGTAGTATCAGCCAGCGCCACGAGTGCGAACCTCGTGAGCTTACACGCCACGAGGCGAGAGCGCGGCGGAGGCGCGGCGCGGCAACGCTGCACGTAGATTTGAGCGTCTTTCTGACGGAGCGCTGAGTATAGCTCCTCGACTTTACCAGCGGGTAAAAATAGGTGAGGCTTGCAGAGTTCTTGTACCTAAAAGATAGACTCTGTAATATATTTCTGAATGAAAGTTATAGAAGGTATTAAAAAAAAACAAAAAGTACACAGGTACAAAATATTTTTCAATCACATAATCTCTAATGGCTGGCTTCCTCTATAAGCGACCAAATATTACCTAAAACTTAGAATGGTGAATACCTTAGCATCAAGCATGGTGCGTCGTTTCTGACTCTCCTTGTACTCGTCCTCTAAAAGTTCATAGTTATCTCGAAGCTTCACTTCGAACGGATCGTCGCTCATCTCTATTAGGAGCTCTTCAATCTAGTCAAAGAAAGAAAAAATATCATACATAAAAATATTAAAAAAAATATATTAAACCAACTTCAAGAATCCTAAAAATCACTTAATTACGCAACAATCTTTTTAGTAGTTCTATGGGATTCTATGTCCTAGATTTCTATGGGATTCCATCATCAGATCCAGACTTAGTGGCCATGAGACCATTTCGGAGATACACTCTCTAAAATTAAAAAAAACTTGATAATCAAATTTTTGAAATCGGGTCCCAAATGACAGAGAAACCGCTGGAAAACATTAAACAATAAATATATGTACGCGTCGAACCTAGAACCTTCTCCTTTTTGGCAGTCGTATAAAAAGACGTCAACAGCAAAACATCCAATCTTAAAAAAAATGGTTTAATAGATTTCTTTATCAATAAATGTTGAATTTATTTATTTTGAAGAGTCATAGTATAATTATTTATTACAGATACAAATACACGTTTGACTAAAAAACTGTCTAAATGCAGACTGAGTCCAAGTTTATGTGAGAGATCAATCAAGCAGCAATCCATTTGCTGATAATATCCGGCTCGAAGGACCATGGTA
Source organism: Hypena proboscidalis (assembly GCA_905147285.1). Classification (NCBI taxonomy): domain Eukaryota; kingdom Metazoa; phylum Arthropoda; class Insecta; order Lepidoptera; family Erebidae; genus Hypena; species Hypena proboscidalis. The sequence continues at coordinate 20,509,918 of LR990136.1, read as the reverse complement.
GTGACGTGAGCTATTGTATAAGAGGATCCATTACCTTGATGTGTAAATCACTGGGGAGAGGACTGTCAGCAGTGAATGGCTTCTTCTTGATATTATGCACCAACTTGATCCACTTGAATAACGATACGAAGTCACCCTGCACTGCCTCGGCGAAGCGATGCTTGTACGGGAACACCAGGCGGACTGAGTCCACGTTCACTGCCCTGAGGAAAGAAATAATTTTTCAACTATAGTATACTATGCAGCAATAAGTATAATGCCGAATTAAAGTTTTAGATCGAGGAGTACAAACATTAGCTATTGAGGGCAGTAGCAAATCAACTTATTAAGACATGCAATCAGCAATTTGTTTAGGTATTGCCGGTGCGGTGTGCTATTTTATCAGTCTAGGAGGCAATAGATGGCGAATAACCGACTTTCAGACTTTGTACCCCGGGGAAAACACCATATCATACATTATACGGTACAGAAGTACTTACCAGACCTTGTTCCAGGTGAGCGCGAACCCCTCGTTGGCTTTCCTCTCGACCCTCACCTCGTGGTCATCCTGTGCCCGCTCCTGAGAGTAACCTTCCACACTGAGAACTTCGTCCCCATTCAGTATCATGTTCAGCTTGCTCCATATTATGGATAGACCGGTTTCGTGGGAGCAGGCGATTGTCATGTCATCTAAGACAAAAAATTTGAAAGTCTTTATAACAACATGAAGCTAACGAAATATTTCGGTGAGAGCTACACTATTTGCCATAGGTTAGTGGCTGATGGTTGAGCAGAAAATCAGACCAGACGCGCGATAGCCATTTTTAAGCCATAAATTAGTACAAAAAAAATAAACTTACCAGTGCCAAACAGCATATTATTTTCCTTTGACAATAGCAGTCCTAAATTCGTTTCTCCTTTAAAAGAAACTCTCCAATTTAGCGCCCTTCCTTTCTTTTTTACAGCATCTGTCCTGCTCACTCTCAACTCTTGCCTAAACTCGTTTACTGCCCTAACAAACGTTAGTACCTTTAAGTGAAGGTTTGCACTCCATTCTAAATCTACGTTTTCTAGAAATTGGAAGTCTAGGAGTGCTGAAGTCTTGTCTTTGGCAATTATGTGATCTACTCTAGCTAATTTAACGTGGAAAAATGTGGATGGAATCTCGTCTGATCGTTGACAATGAACGTTACCTGAAAAGTAAGGAGGAGATTAGTCGTCTGCGTTGTATTAAGAACTTATTTAATAAAATCTTTATTAGAATCCCCAAACTCCTAACCGTTGAGGAGTTGTATCTTCCGTCGCCAGCTCAGCAACATGAAATTCTGACTGCTAGATACAAATATCCTAGTACCTTTAGGTAATATACGCAAAACAATATAGAAGCCTTTCAAATTTGAGGGTTGCCCTCGATTTCCCTAGGGTGACTCAGATCGTGACTGATGCGCATAGGACCAGATGACAAGTATACTCTTTCAGACAAAAAAAACAATTTCTAATTTTAGAAAAACCTCATTGTATTAGTTTTATGCAGCCTTCACTCACCTTTATAAGGCACCATATCCACAACCTTTAACCCAGAAATTACAGCCCCGCTTTTGCTTACAGTCTTCTCAATGGTAACAGCATCTACCCTAGTCATAAGGCACATGTTATCATTCACTAGTAGGAACAGGTTTATGTGAGACAGAGCCACGTTCAAAGCAATGTTGGAGGTAGTATTTGGTGGATCATCAGGCATTATAGGCCTGATGGTAGTGGTTCTGTACTGGTTCAGGCAGTCCGCTAAGGAAATTATGGTTTTCGCGATGACGGCGTTCCATTCTAGGCGGAGACAGTCTATCATGGCTTCCACCTGGATATTAAATAATTTATCATTAGTTTTTTTCAAGTTGTAACATAGTGCATAGTAGGTTGGTAGGTATTCCGTTGTTCTACATCTTAAAATTAGTACCTACTTTAGAGTCAGTAGGTCCATGCGTGGCCCACTTCACCAGCGCCACGGCAAGCAAAGCTTCACCCCAGGAATGGTGTCTCCTAGGCGGAGGGCCTCGGAGCTCCAATGCATGGGGCCCCGCGCTTGCCCATCCACCGTCTACCAGCAACTCTGCGCCCCACTGTCTACCACTGATAGCGGTACGAGCTACTGCACAGCGGTACCATTCCTCTGTAAATGTAAAAGGATATAAGTGGGATTTAGAATAATGAGGTTGCAAATAATCTAAAGTAAAAGTAAGAATAAGTTAATTTGGCCGCAATATTATTTTCCGTTGTTTAAAATATTATTTATATATGTATTATAATTGTATATATATATATAGATATTATGGTTTATTACTTTGGGGTAGTGCCACGGATGTAGATTCAATTTTTGTGCTCCAGAAACGAGCTATTCGAGCTATCTATATGATGAGTCCCAAGGAGACACTAAGAAATAAATTTAAAGAGATAAATATTATGACGTTACATTCTCAATACATTTATGAAAACTTATTGTACGTCCACAAGAATCAAACAAAATTTAAGAAAAATAGTGATCTCCATAAAGTAAATCTAAGGAACAAAAACAAACTGGCTGTTCAATTCAACTCAGTTCAACTAAATTATACTAATTACAATGGTTATTCAAATCATTGTAATTAGTATAATTTAGTTTTATTTATAATTTATTTTTATATCATTTGTTTGTAACATTTTGACGTGTTCAAGCGCCTCCTGGGGCCTATGAAAATAAATGATTTGAATTTGAATTTGATATACACCATGTTTTATGGTTTACAGATTTGAGAAGTATTATAAAAATACTATAGAAAAGCGACATCAAAGTACTCTACCATACTTGCAGTTATATTTTTCTTGGTCCAATATCAAGCTTATTCACAAATATCACATTGCTTTTACATGACAGGCCTGCAGTACGAGAATATACGGAACAGCCATAGCGGCTTCGATGGCTTAAATACATCAAAGTCTAGCCAACTAATCTCTAGACTGAAGGAGCTGATCCAGTTTGACCTTGATCTCGCTGCATCCATAGCCCAATGCGTTGTTATCCATTAATCTTGCGTAGACCGTTACCAGTCGGAGCTCGTCACAGCCTAACAGTATGCAAGACACCCATATAAGTGAGGATATTGCTGGGCTTAAACATTAAAGACTAGCCAACTAACCTCTAGACTCCAGGAGCTGATCCAGTTTGACCTTGACCCCGCTGCATCCAAAGCCCAATGCGTTGTTATCCATTAACTTTGCGTGGACCGTTACCGATCGGAGTTCGGCGCAGCCCTGCATTATGCAGGACGAGAATATGCGAGACACCCATAGTGGTGGTGATGGTGCTGTAATTATACATTAGACTTAGGGACAATTTCACCAGTCCAGATAAACCGGTAGCCTATTCGGAACTTGACTGTCAGATTAAATGCCAAATCTATAGAATTAACTACCACTTAACTATCCGAAACCTTATCAGGGACTGGTGAAATTGGGTCTTAGTTTGTAAACTTTAAGATACTGTACTAAAAACCTTCACTTTAAGTGTAATTATGTCCACTAAATCCTGAGACATTAAATTGAATAATTGAAATGTACTATTGATTTTAAACAGAAACATTTTTATCGCAATTTACCACGCAATTTAATAGTGAAAAGCATACAATCAATTATACTTACACAGAGCTTCTACTTCCATAAGTTGTAAAGGCTGGGCCTTTTTCACTTTCTCTTTAACCGATGTGTACCATTTAAATGCTTCTGAGTGATTGTAGTCTATGTTTAATGTGCTTACTATTAAATATAGGTTAAGGACGCCTTTTTCCAGCTAAAAAACAATATCCTGTTATTATAACATTGTAAAGAGCCTAAATGTGAAATATTGGCGCAACCTATAAATGCAGATATTCTTCTTACGGCTTGGCTAAGAAACTAATGGGATTTTTTTTATATATATATTTTTTAATCCAGTATTGATTGAGTAGGGAAGATTACTGAAAACTCAGCCACCAGGTCTACCCTAGTGATGGATCTATAGAAACGAGGGCTATCGTTTTTTGTCTCACCAGGTGGCGCCATTGTAGAGCAAGGTCTTTCAACGTTTGTTGACAGACATTGGTTTTTTCCCAACCATTGAGTTTATACGTTTTAATAGAGGCACAATTTTTTAGCGCGTTTTGAAAACAAACATTTTGGAACAAGTCAATTGGGGACATTAATACGCCAGTATCTATTGCTCTCATACGTGCCTAATGCGCAAGTGCGTCTGTCGCTCGTAAAAAGTTTGTCTTCAGTACGCCCTAGAGAACAGTACCTCTATAGACACTTTATAAACTTAATGACCGCATAGCCAACCAGTAATTAGTGACATTTGACATTTCGGAGATCTCACGGTACACAAGCAGCCCTAGCGGCGAATTCATTCGCGATAGCCCTCATTGGCGCGATTCTGATTAATTGAGAAGACTTCTTATGGCATAACCAAATCTTAAATGGTTTAAAATGTAACGAAATAATAAACATTCCAATAAAGAACTGTATTACGCATTCATTTGAAGTATATACCTTGGCATCCAATTTAAGTTTGTTCAGCAACAGCAGCTTATCCTTATTCCCTAACACCTGATACTGATCCATCTGGAACGCCACATACACCTGCGGTAGACCACCCAGCAGCTCAGAACCATTCTCATCCAGCACTGATCCTGCACTGAACCTTGAATTTACCTGATTTGGGCAACAAGTAGATTTAAATAAATTAAGGGTATTGATAAGGATCTGTTCATATTACCAGCGCGGTTGCAGAATTTTATATAGAAACAAACGCGTGGCAAACGCGTGGCGAACGCGCGGTTGCCTTGTTGCTTCATTTATATGAAAATTGGGCATTTTATATCGTTATCGTAGATCGCTCTAATCTGAAGGGGATCTGCGTTTTACGTGCGGCTGACGCGCATTCGACGCTCTTATGTGAAAGCAGTCTAAGATATTAAACGTCATACTTACTTGTAAACTTTGTAATGACATTTCAAAGTTTGTATTTACAGCTTTGTCTGTACAAGAGATTATTGTTGAATCTATTCTTAAACTGAATATCTGTAACAAAAAACTTAAAATATAATTGTAATCATGAAATTATGTTATCTTAGAAACCCATATAAATAAAATAAATATCACACAACATTAAAGGTGAATAATAATAATAAGATTCATTTATCTCATATTGGAAATGTAAAAGCAAATTTGCCTGTGTATTCTGTAATGCTTTATCAGATAAACAACTTGACCATTCTCGATGAATATTGGTGCGGTTATAAGCTTGAGAGACCGTAAAGGTGACTTATTATCGCCATACCATTAAAATACTTACCTTTGGTATCACAGGAGACAACCTCGGTATCACAGTGCTGAGGTGATCACTATCATCATTTGGCTGCACTGCAACTGCTCGGCGCTTTTTATGCTTCTTGATGAACTGGTACAAATCGTCTTGTAATGTCACAGATGTACTGCTTACTATTGCGTGGATTTTCTAAAAGAGTAATTAATGATGATGAAAGTTTAAATTATCGCCGCCTCCAACATTTGCAATGTATAAATTTACACAATATGATGGCTTTACAAAGTTATGCTTCTCAATATCGACTGCCCTCAGCTCTTGTCTAAAATCAATTTTAATGTTCCTCGTAAGTGTCCCAGAAATCCGGTAAATCTACTGTACCCACCATCTCGCAGTACGGTCCTCGGCTTCAACTCTCCAATACCAAGACTCAGTAGACTATATAATAAGTTTGACACTCAAATTGATATGCTTAATACCAACCTTGTTAGATTTAAGAGTCAGGTTCACAACAGAACTAATTTCATTTAACAACTTTTTTATAATTAAACTGTGCCATTTAAATTAAATTAATATGTTAGCTTTAAGTTTATTTACTAATGCATGCTTCACGAAATTTTTTTGTAACGTTAATATCAACCTAACTTCTAACCTATGTTATTTTTGTTTTTACTAATCCATATGTTTATTGTGAATGCTGTGTTTGCCGATTGATATTGTGCACCCAAACCTTGTTGATCATGATTGTATTACATGTAAGAAATGTGTAACAATTGTAGGCGAACCAATAAATAAATAAATAAATAAATAAATAAATACATCTGCATTCCATAATAAAACATAACTGTGCAAAAAGAGCCAAGGTCAATAAGACATTGATTACACAATATTTATATGAATACCCACAAAAGAATTGATATCTATATGGGTGCCAAGTTCTGTGTAAATAAATCCAAGCTAAACATTTGACTTTAACAAAGCAAGTTTCTTGGTTATCGATATATTTGAATCAGTCACAAAAATTCTAGTTTTTGAACGTTAATAATAATACTTGTTTCAGCTATGTTGATAAAATTTAGGATTCTGGGTTAGCTAATAAACTGCAATAAATATTTAAAATTTTAAGTATGTTGGTTAAATAGGTTTGGGTCAAAAGAATTGCGAAATGGTTTGTGTAAATATACACACTATGCGTCTCGGCAGTTCACCCTTTGAGCCTTGGATGCGACGCTTTCGAAAATAAATTAGTAAAATTTAATTCACCTCGGTGTATAATGATGTTTTGACATTACAACAGCTCTTACTATCAGTTTGATCTACTAGTATGTAATTGTCTCATTTATCATAAATGTAAGATTGTGGTGAGATAATTATTATTAAGTAAACAGCACAGATATAGATCTACATAGATAACGCAAATGCATGTACTTCGCGTGTCTCAACCCCGACCAAGCGTCAAGGTTGGTCGCCGCTAACTTCAGTCCACGCGCGTCTTTTGTCAGAGAAAATCATAGCGGTCGGCTCCAGTTGAACATACTGGGCGGATGGATTTCCCGTCACTAAATTTCGGCTGTGACGTCACAATAGGTATTAAAAAGTCGGCACGCTTGGTTTCAATACAAATCGTGATACTTGCGTTATCTATGTAGATCTATATCTGTGGTAAACAGTCTTAATTAAAAACTTACCTCAACATTTAAAGGCCCATCCGCCTTAACAGTGCCCTCGATCACCAAACTACATGCCACTTCTACCAAGCACTGTCCATTTCCTTCTATCCTGGCACAAGCATCCACCAGCTTGGTAGAAAAGACCAGGGCTCTGGCTGGTCCGCCAGCAGCACCATCTGCATGGACTTCAGCTGCTGTGGCTGAGATTGACCATGGAGAGGTGCTGTTACCTTTGTGGATGGTGATAGAGGCGTTGAATATGTGAACTCCCATAAACTGTTGTAATAACATAGTTAATTTAGTAAGTCTTTAAACATGTTTATGTCTTGTTATTTGAATATCAAATATTAAAGAGAGATTATAATGCTTAATGCCATTAGAGCTTAAGCTTAAATCTGATGAAGAAAATTGATTTTGAATAGTCATAAAAATAAAAACAATAAAAATATATAATAATAGTAACTATTGTAAAAAGGTTGATAATAACTCTGTTTTCAACAACATAATCTCTGTTAATTTTTTTAAATATATGCTTTTGTAACTAGACCCTTTTGTATAATAGATTTATGATTATAGCATAACATCACGCCTATATTACCTAGAAGGGTTTGGCAGAGGTGTACAACACCCACATTTCACCTGTTATGTTTTAGATCCCATGGGATTGGGGGTGAGCCTATTGCTATCCACTGGGCACAGTTCAGACCCTGTACTGTTATTGAGAATTTGCTGATGGAAAATTCACAAATAATAATGAACCTGAGACCTTGAAATGAGCCCAAATGCTAACTACTGCAGCAGTTTGATTGTAGATTTGCAATTATATCAATATAGTAAGCTGTGATTTACTGACAAATATGTTAACGGTAGCCAGATTTATCAGTCATTTTATTAAATTTTCCTTATTTTGCATCATAATGTGATTATAAATAGCCATAGAATGGTAATTAAATTAAACTGCGATGCTAAATTATCATCCAATTATCTCTAACTGCTATACAATAGACATGATTTCTGATCCATATAAGAATCCTTGGTAATGCAATATTCTTCATCCCTTATGCAAAGCAATCAACATTTTGTCTGTACAAATAGTTACAACATTTTTCAAAGTTTTGGCTGATGCCATAAAATAAAAAGAAAAAAATTAAGTTCCTTTTTTAAATCTGTCAAACTTACCTGAGCAAACATAATTAAGCTATGTGGCAGCTTTTTATACCGAAAGTCCAACAACTTCTTAGTTGCTAGGCTGTTCAAACTATTCTCCAAATCATCAAGATCAGTAGCCATGTCATCATATCCCTCTCTAGAAGTAGAATTCTGCTTTGATAATAACGGCTTGAGGATGGTTTCAACAACAACACTCCTCTTTTCTTCAACATTGTTGGTGATGTCAACTCCACGGATCACAACAGATACCAGCTTATTTATCTCAGAGTTGAAACAACTGCTTTGAAATGATACTTCATTAATGTGCTGGAAACATCATATATTGTTTACCAAGTGAAATAACAAAATAACCCTTAGAATATTATTTATGAGCTCTGTATATTCAAAGGAATTTCTAAGGCAAGTATGATAATTAAAGCCTGTGCCACTTAATTCAGTCTAAACAGTGATAATTAGCTTCAAGTACTTACTATAGAATACCTGTCTTTCGATAGGCTTACATCCTTGAGTATTAACTTCGGCACAGCTATTCTACCTATTTTCAGTTTTATGTTATACTTTCTCATAAACAGCCATGCTAGTAACGTCGGCAGCAGCCTAAAATATTATGATCGTTACCAAAATAGTAAACAAAACAATAATAAATAGCGGTGTCATTGCTAAATCCCCTACTTACCACGACACACACGAATAAATAGCAATAAATATAAAACAAAGTATTAGTAGGATGTTCATATTTAAATGGTTATATCATTTCGTTTGATAATTTCCCAAATACCTAATTAAATATTTCCATTTTTAAATCGAGATTGATTCAACTTCACTTCGAAAATATAACCTCGAAACTATTGCATACGAAACTTTCATTTTATCTGTCAAATACACGTCAAACGTCACATCTGTTTAATTTTCGTTCAGAAATGCTAACTTGATAACTAAACGTTGATAATGTTTTCATACTGTTCACATTCCTTTATCCTAAAAATATGACCAAGTCACCAAGTTTTTCACTTGCCAGGTTTTATAACAATCATAAAATCTCGCCCACCCAAAAACTACCACGCTTACACTAAACTTATCTGTATCTTGCGGTTTGAGAAATCTGATGCATGGAACATCTTGAAACTGAAGAGTACTGATTGATGTGTCGCCCAATCCATATATACAACAAACTTGATTTTAAATCATTATCCCGCTGGATTCTAAAGACGCATTGAATTATGATTTTATAAGCCCTTTATGGCCAAAGGGCCTTTATGGTCAATTTAAAAATCCATATTTATGTGTGATTGTGTATTCAATGCGATTTTGTAAATCTTAACGATGAGAAGAGGTACTGAATTCAAAACCACATACATATTTCTTATTCAGTCGCATTAGTGGGTCAGAAGCGGATTTCATGAACAAAACAATATATTTTAAACATTTCTTTATTATCAACTAAACTACACATTATTTTACCTACACTACATTAGGGCCACGATCTCTTAGCTTCGTATCCTTCGTACTTCTTCCTTGACTTTAAACCAGTGACAATGGTCGAACTCTTGGGGAAAGCTGATACACCTCCAAACATGGTGTCTTTTTCTAAAAAAAAAGGATATTTAATATCTTGGGTACTACATAAATGAGTCAAAACATTTAATATTCGCAAACTTTTATCATGGCGTATTTTTGCATTTATAGGACTGGTACATTTGTAGCAAATGTATCAATCATACAAATGTAAAAAGACTTGAGAGTGAAGACATGAACCTATAAACAAACACAATTTTCAAGAGATAGCAGTTGGAATGCTTCTTGGAAACATTATTATTATGCCTAAAGTGCAGTCATTTGAAGGGCAACTCCACCAAATCAAAGCACATTTTTTTTAGACATATAATATACAGGGTGTCCCAGTTAAGGACGTCAAGCCGAAATGGGGTGATACAGTAGGTAATGACAGTTACCAGAAAAATATTAAAAAAAAATCCTAGTTATGTTTTTTAAAAAATATGAGCATTTTTAAAAAAAGTGAAAAAATTACACCCTGTGGCGGAGTTTTCGTTCCTGCTACTTCAAATTTTAATTTTTTACAATTATTTTTTTTGTTATGTAATCCTGAATACTACTCCTTTAAACTGTAGTAAAAAGAAAACAGACTAAATTGCAGCATCTTAGTAGTAAATGTAGTTTTTATTACGACTAAGATTTAAAATTAATTTTTCGTCTAGATTTAAATGACTGTCCTGAAAAAAAAAATATACTGGGTAAGTTTGGCAAGTAACTCAAAAAGTTGGCGCATTTAAAAAGGATTCCGAAAAGGTATTACACAAGCTAGTTTATTTCTTTAATTGCGAAGAATAATTTTCGTTTTCATTAAAATCATCATAGAAGCAATGGCCTTCGTCCTTGGCACCGCAGGCGACCGTACCAAAAATATGTTTTTTTTTGTATAATCTAATTAAGTGGTTTTGTCTGTGCAATGACTATTGAATAAAGATGTTTATTGTTATTATTAAAACATAATTTTGAGTTAACCAACTTACAATCGTTGTTATTTCTTTTGAATTGTTAACGTATCTGGCCCGTGTTATCTATCATATTGTTATGATATCGTGCGTAGGGATTCTTCACTACATAGACAATGCGGAATATCAAACTATGCTCAAAAAGTATATTCGTAATCAATAGAAAATGTAGCTGAACTAAGAAGAAGACTAACAGAAGCAGCTGAATTAGTTGAAAACGGGTAATTTGCCCACCTTATAACACGGTTTTTTTTTAAGAAGACGTCGAACTTGTATTGCGGCTGAAGGCAAACAATTTGAACATCTCTTATAATCCGATATTCAATTAAATGTATATAATATTTTAATTATTTTTATAAATTTCTATCTAACTCTCTCACGCTCAAAGGATACATTTAACTATCTTACTCCCAGTTTAAATTACGGACGGATACGTTAACAATTCAAAAGAAATCACAACGATTGTAAGTTGGTTAACTCAAAATTATGTTTTAATAATAATAATAAACATCTTTATTCAATAGTCATTGCACAGACAAAACCAATTAATTAGATTATACAAAAAAAAACATATTTTTGGTACGGTCGCCTGCGGTGCCAAGGACGAAGGCCATTGCTTCTATGATGATTTTAATGAAAACGAAAATTATTCTTCGCAATTAAAGAAATAAACTAGCTTGTGTAATACCTTTTCGGAATCCTTATTAAATGCGCCAACTTTTTGAGTTACTTGCCAAACTTACCCAGTATATATTTTTTTCAGGACAGTCATTTAAATCTAGACGAAGAATTAATTTTCAATCTTAGTCGTAATAAAAACTACATTTACTACCAAGATGCTGCAATTTAGTCTGTTTTCTTTTTACTACAGTTTAAAGGAGTAGTATTCAGGATTACATAACAAAAAAAATAATTGTAAAAAATTAAAATTTGAAGTAGCAGGAACGAAAACTCCGCCACAGGGTGTAATTTTTTCACTTTTTTTAAAAATGCTCATATTTTTTAAAAAGCATAACTAGGATTTTTTTTAATATTTTTCTGGTAACTGTCATTACCTACTGTATCACCCCATTTCGGCTTGACGTCCTTAACTGGGACACCCTGTATGTATATATATATTTTTTTTCTTTTCTATTTTAGGCCTCAATGCATATACATAATTTCCTTAGACTAACATACATATAGCTGCTTTGCATGAATACCCGCACAAACCAATTTTTTTAAAATACTGGTAAATTAAAGTATTCGCAGCTCAAAACCTATAATTATTTCGATTTTAATGAAACCTTGATTAATGCCCTTTTGATTTATACATTCTATTATTCTATTGATCAAATACATGAAAAGTTTTGACAGTAAATATTTTGTTTAATTTTCAAATAGCTACCCTGTAAAATGTGAGGTTTTTGGATTGTGTGTTTATTCATGCAAAGCAGCGATATAATCTTATAAATTATTTTGTTTTGCTGTATTGCATGATGAGACAATTTTTTATATTGCTCACTGTTGTAATTCACTATTTTTCATTTTTGTATACTAACCTGGATGGAACCTAACATAGTCAGGCTGAACATGCAAGTTTTTAGGCAGGTCCATTTTCTTCAATGCATCAAATGGTGTTCTTGTGTCCACTGGGGTCAGGTAGAAATCTTTCAGTTCACCTGAAAAGAGGTATGACTAACTCAGATAAACTGTTAACAACTATGTATGATGATTATGACAATATTGTAGATTTAGGTTAATTATTTTATATAACTAGCTTCGACACACATCTTCACCCATTTGGTAGGACAATAAAAAGTAGCCTATACCCTTCTTCTTCCATTCATTCTCTCCGTACCTTTAACTATGTCCATAACAATTATTATTAACATTAGTTCAGTGGTTTTAGTTATGGAAATGTCACATACAGGTAGACAGAAAAGTAATTTTCCAGTTAAAAATATTTATTGGGCTATCTCATAAATTAGACAGGATCTTGAAACTTACCAACATTCCCAATTGTATGCAACTGAGAGTTAGGTACATCATAGCCGGTAGTCTCAAAACAAGCTTTTAGTACAGCATATTTGGTCTCCAGGGCATCAAATACTGCCTCATCTGACTTCAATCCATTGTTGTCACAGATTTTGCCAATAGTCTCCTCAATGTCGGCAGGTGGATCCCAAGCTTTTGTGGGCCGGAGAAAACTAGAAAAAGTAATTAAGATATAATTTACCCATATTATTGCTTTAAAGCAATAATCGCTGTTTAATATGGCATCCTACTAGTGAAGTTTTCCTCAATATTCTCTTATCATAATATTAAAAGATGTAGGTATATTTCTGCACCTTTTAATCTTAATAATCACTACATACATTATGCGTGCTTTTGCTTTTGTTGTGGGACCATGATTGACCATGATATCAAGACTGAATAACCAGTGATGTCAAAGAAAGCAGATTGTAAATACTAAGTTAAATAAATACTCATTAGATTGACTACCATAATAATAATAGGCAAAGGTGTTACATAGTCCTGTAAAATATCTCTGAATATAAAATAATAATAAAGTTCATGTAATGAATGACCCATTGTAGAAAGTAATGTATGTATCATGTTTACCCTCTGGCAGCCAAAGATTCTGCAGCTGCTTGGAACTTCTTGTCTACTTTAGGAAACTTTTTCTGTTTATACCTCACTGTTACCACCTGTAAATGATAAACATGCAAGGATTAATAACATGGTAATATTGTATCAACCTATTATGATTTTAAGAGTGTACTTAACCTGAAAATTTTTGCATGGTATTGTTGCTAATAGATTTCGCAACATGGTTAAATACTAAAAAGTTATTACAGTATTTGAATTATATAAGATTGAAAGTTAAATTTGGTAGGAATAATTAATATTTATCTAATTGAATTTGATCACAATTCCTTATTTATTTTTTTTTATAATTTTGACAGATGAATAAATTATTCTTTCCACGTGAGTAATTTTATTTGGCTAAGTTTTTAAAATATTTTAAATAATTTAAGGTTATTCTATTGAATAAAGGAGTTTTATTTACAATAACACTTTACAAGCATTTAATTTTTATATTACGCAAAATGCTTAAAAAACGTATATTTTTGACTTGCCTAGTTTCATTATTAAAGTAGTGATAGCATCCCCAACAAAATAACTTAATATTTGTCTTATAACAAGCTATAACTATAATTTTACTTTGTGAAATACCTATTTCTGATGGTTAAGTACCTCACAAACATTGTTTTCTTTATTCAAGCTCTCTGCAAACGTGTAATGAAACGTTTTTCAATTCCTGGACGAAATCAGTTTCTATCTTTGGCCGCCTACGGCAGCACTATCGGCTTGGGTTGTTGTTTCCTATCCGCCATTTTCCAGTCGCCATTGGAAGGTGAAAACTTCACTAAATGTCGGTGATGATTTTAAGATTTTGAGTGGTTTCTTTAAGATTGAACCTGTTTTTAGTGTTGTGAAATGAAAATGAAGTGCCCCGGACTACCATGACGCATCAAAATCACCAAACAAACGGTGCAAGTCTCGAGGATTGCCACACAAACTTCTTCGCCTTGGTAAGTCACTTTTACATTGATGAAAGAACTCGTATGTACTTTTCTTTCGAAATCATTACGATTTACATGGAGCCTATACTGCGCGGTATCACTGCTATGTCTCTGGTAGCATGTATTAGAATACCCAAATAACGAGTCCACGACGTCCAAGTAGACGGTCTGATTATCGTTAGGACGCTGATATACAAAATTCACCTTATTGCGCTACGGCTGTCGAATCGATCTATTGCGTTAAAGTTTTTGTATGGAACAATTTACGTTTAGACAGCTAATGACGGTCGGCCGTTAGTCATCCTGGCATCGTTCTTGCTATAGTACGGAGTCATGTCATGTTGCTAACCCACAAAATGTCAACGCTTTCTGCGAGCGAGGCCACAAGAAGCCACCGGCCCATAGAGGTCATTTTGAATTCACCTGGCTGTAACGCGGACCGTAATGTGTTCGCGAGACTAGTTTCGCCAGGTTGAGGAAATAACTTTCTTATTACATTTTTCGCTTCGAACCATTCGATAATGCGACACGATAGCAAGGCATGAGGGGTAATAATATTTATGTGCGTGTTAAAAAAAACTATCGGGTCATTCATTATCGCAGTGTTGTAGTGTCGAGTAGCTTTGCGTAATGTTCATAGCTGGCGCGAATTTTATCAGATTGTGTTCGGGTGAGGATTAGCGGGTGACGGGTGGCGGCGCGGGGTGCCGGGCGGACGGTCGTCCTCGCCGAGAAGCGAGCACGGCACGGGCGCCACTTCCACCTGACGCGTTGCCATATCTCCGCGGCGGCGCGCGCCTGCCTGCACCCGTCTCCCTCTGCGCTCCGCCTATCTCGACGCGATACAAATTACCGATTTCTTGCCCTGCCTGCTTATTGTCTAATTATTTATGCGTCGTTTGCGGACATCGTTGCTTTTGTCGCGTGGAATTTTTCTCGTTCACATCGCAAGGCGCGGTGACGCATCGGAGGCTACTAGGTGTCGCGCTCGGGTTCAATACACTTTAGTACACAAGCATTGCGCAAATAAAGTTGCAATCGTTCATTCAAATTAAACATCGAATGTATGGGTTATTGCCGAGTTGCTAACATTGAGTAGGTGTACTTACGCCCTGGTAGTATGGTATGCGCGGCATCTGCGCGGCGGCATCACAGATGTCGCGGGACTCGTGGGGTCGCCGTTCGGTGCGCGCGCGCACTAGCCTGGCTGCACAGGCGTCTTGCGCTCATTCAACCGTTTATGAATGGTCGTAATGATTGTAACTTTCCCATAAACGGGCCTCCGCCCAGGCACCACTTGCGTGTACTGTGATTATCTAGGTAGTCGATGTTCGTCTTTGTTCTTTTACCTGTTTACGCTTTTGTCGTATTATGGTAGTAAAGCGCAGTCATATGCAGTATGTCATCACTGACTTTGTTTTGACCATTGTTTACCCTTGACGCATCAGAATGAACTGACGCTAATCATTGATGCGATTATGTGGTCTTTGATAGTTTAAGGCTGGCCATGTTTTTGATCAATTTACATTAGAGATGTGCCGATTGTGCCGTATTCACTATAAATGTAAATAGTCAAGAATAAGAAGTGCTACATGACGCACAAATCATGTTGTAATTAATATACTATATTGTGGTGCGACAAACAATACGAAATATAACAAGTTTTTAAATGCATTTAAAATTCTATTTAATCAAATCTAATGATCGGCCACTTTAATAGTAGCCGACTAGTCCACCATTCGACCGCCGACTAATCGGCTAGCAAACTAGTCGGCCGATCCGATAGTCGGCCCATCTCTAATTAAGGTATTATGATGTTGAAGGTCTTAAGTTTAACAGTAAACAAACTTAAGAAAGTACCTACCTATATCCATTTATAACATGACTTGTAGCCTTGATCCGTATCGTTTGTAAATAAAGCATTAAATTACGTCATAAAGGCCTTTTCCTAATATATCTCTGTCTCATTTCCCTGCCACACTGTATAACTGCGATGTCCATTGAGTGAAGAAATCCAGTGCTAAGTTATTCATGGCATCTGACGAACTCTACACATGACGCCCCGCGACCCCTGCCCGACACCTCTTATCGCCCTCTACGCAAACAGAGCACGTCTTCAATTTCGTCCTGAATGTGGTCGTGCCCACTGTGATATGAGTCCTCTTGTAGGTCACGCTATTCAAAAACATACACAAAAGCACTCCAAAGCCCATCAAAAATCTTTGCACTAATTAAAACTGACCTGCGTCCATTAATTACGTAATTGGCTGGTTAACAGCATTAAAATAACATGTTAAATACCATTTTGAAGGCATTAAAGCGTCGGTTTATTTAAACAAAGTAGTATCACCACATATAACTGCTAATAAAAGAGCTGACGATGTTATTCATAATTACAACAGACTGTTACGATTTTCTAATGGTTTTTTATAAGTCGTAATTTATCGGATGATAGTAGGTACTCATAAACTTGGACGGTGTTTATTCTTGGCCTCGAGGAATTTCGTACATCAGATTTTCACTTTCATCTTCTTGGAGGCGAGAAGAAACGTCATGATATGAAACAGGCGATCGCTTCTTAATAAGTAAAAGGTTTACTTAAAGACTTAAATCTAAGAAAAACTTATTTACTTAGAAGTTTAAAGATATATAGATAGATCAATTCATCAAATTTGTAACAAACATACAAAGAAATAAATACTTAAAACTATAACGTGCAAAGGGCGGCCTTATCGCTTGACGCGATCTCTGCCAGGCAACCTAAGGACCAGACCAGAAGGAGGACCATAATAGAAGGGATTTTTGCGGTAGCTTATTGTATTGGATTTGCTTGTTGTTTATGCTGTCTCAAATGTCCAAGGTCCAAAAAAATCCAGCTAACTAGAAAATCATAGCATTATCAAAAGCATTTTTAATTAATTTAAACATACTAATTCATTAATCATACTATTAAATCATATGAGTCAACCTTTTGTTTGCTATAAGCTTTTATGACCCATATAATGCTTAGGGTTACAGAAGTATTACACAATTCGTTGTTGTCATCTTGAGCTGTTACTAAATAGCTACCTTGAATATAATTTACGTATCAACTAGTTATGCTAAAACGCGACGTGTATACTAAATGATTAAAGAGAAGGTGAATTGTATTGACTCAGTGAATTTATTTGAAGTATTGCTCACTGAAACATTATACTAATTTCCTTTTCGACGTCACACGCGTCATCATACTGTGAAACAGATAAATACATTATGCAAGTAACCTTCATTAGATATTCCACGAAATTACATTTTCTAATAGACAATATAATAAAGCTTATTTGACGTCATAATAAATACTTGCAGAACAACTTTACAAAACCAACTTCCATTACAAAAAATGCACTAAAAAGTAATATCTCACCTCATCTGTGTATAACTTGAAAGAATACAGAAAACGGCCCTAAAGTGCCTATATTCAAATAATTATCGCCGTACTCCCAACCCTTGAGGAATTGTACCTTCCAGCATTAGCTCAGCAACATGAAATGCTGACTGCTAGATAGATGCAAATACTCTAGTAGATTTAATTATTATACGAAAAACAATATAGAAGCCTTTAAAATTTGAGGGTTGCACTCGATTTCTCTAGGATCCCATCATCAGATCGTGACCTGAATGGGACCACATGACAAGTATACTCTTTCAGGCAAAAAATTAATTTCTCAAATCGGTCCAGGCGTCTTCGAGAAATCTGAGAACAAACATAAAAAAAATACAATCGAATTGAGAACCTCCTTATTTTTTTGAAGTCGATTTAATATACAAAGCACTGTTGATGGTTAAATTGTATTTATGTATAGAAAAATAATACACAAACAAGTACCATTACAAGTTAAAAAGTAAGTTTTGTTTTGTCGCGGCTCGTTATCTGCCAGCTGATAAGTTATCGCCCTGTCACACGGTATCAAGGTCCGTACGAACGGCGGGTACCTATCGCTATCAACCACAATAGGACATGGTTAGAAATATTTAGAAGTCACTTTGACATGTCCTAGGTATATCTATACAAGATTGAGAAATCCTTGAAAGACGTGAATTTCATGTAAAAAAGATGCATGGTCAAGAAAGAGCATTTCACTCGTAATGATAAACCCTATCTCCATATTTTTAGGAATATGTCTGTCTGTCTGAAGGTTCGGAGTGAAGAAATAAGAATGATATCGAGACGACTGTCTCAGAAAAAAAACGTTCTACGCCGACCCCAAATAAAAAGTAAAAGGACAGGAAGAAAAGAAAGTACGTGGCACTAAAGTCTGCTGCTAGATAAACAATACAATGTCGAAACTCGGAAATTTCACGAAACACTATTATGGTCTGAAGATTAAGTAGATAAAGCCCGCATTGAGATTACGCATCCAACAGCCACTTACTATAATGATACTAATGAAACACACGAACAGAAATATCGCCATTATCAGGCAGATAACGCACGTACTCGTGAGGCAATGTCTGAGTTCACATCACGTGTAGAAACTGTATTATCGATATAATGACACGGAAAATATCTTATTCTTGGTGCCGAAATAAGTTTGCTCTCGATACAGTAACTACCTAATAAAAAATATGGTTGTGTTATCAAATAATCACCTTTGTCATTTTGCTGGCTACAAACATGAACTGCTTCAAATTGAATAGTAAAACAAAGAAGACCACGGCGCCCGCATCCGCGCTTATTATCCAAAACCGCAATTTGAAGCTGGATATTGTGTATTTTGACTCATCGTACAATTGTTTACAGTGCAACCGATGAACACATAATACCGCATTATCACGCATGATAAACGAACGCTGCGGCTGCTTTATCATGTTATATATCTCACGCTTCTTCAACACAACCAATTGACGTTATAATATCCCATTAAATAACACATATTATCTGAAATGAAGCCTGCAAAAACCATTAAACAGTTGCATAGGACTGTATGACATAAATATGAACGGCATTAAGGAAAACATTAGTCCTGAGGATATAAAATAATTAATTGACGCGTTTACCTATATGAGAATGACGCACGCAAGTGTCTCAGTGTCCTCAGACTGGAAAATGCCAGATAGGAAGCGACCAATAGCAGCTGATAGCCTGACATATGCCCTTTGCGCAGAGGTTATGCAAGGGAAAATGCAGGTTCCCAGGCAATGTTTACTCTTGCGAGACGTGTTGTTGTTGTTGTTGCCACATAGATATTTTGGCAATAAACTGGGTACGACTATGATTCGTTGACACCTTCCAAGGTCACGAACAAAAATAAAACAAACCGTTTAGAACCAGATTGTTATCGATCGGTGATTGCTAGAACCGTTATGACCCAATTTACTCGGCTAATCCTCATTTAGATTGAGATAAACGAGTGATACGTTCTAATGAGAATATCACTCACTTTTCTTTTTGAATAAAAGTCTGATAACGGACATTGTTGAGTATATGTTTCGTTATGAAAGGAATCGGAGCAATGAGAGTCAGTCCTTGAAGCCTCGCAGAAGCGTCCTTCGCCAGACTGCATTGTCCTTAATCGAGTCGGTACCACCCGCTGCTTTTATTTAACCCACATTTAAGAGAAAGGTTTTTACCACGTTGTCTTGCAAGCGAAACTATTTTATAAAGTTCTACACGTCATAAACCTTCCAAGTTACTTGATGACCTTGCCAAATGTTTGGCGCCGCGTAAATTAAGAAAATATTTAAATGAATTTCAATTTTGTATGCCTGTATTCATGTATATATGAACGATTAACGTTTTATATTTATGTTTTACATGTTGGATCTTAGATTTAATCCAAGATAATACAACTAAGATCCTCCTTAATGGTTAATCAGAAGTAATTTTGGACGGTTTTGTTGTACCCTCAATCTGCTAAGATTCATTCGTTAAATTCATGTAAAGAGCCAACGTCATCAGTTTATTACTTGTTTGAGAAGAACCAGTCTTAAATATTTGAGGTGTTATGACATCATTGGATGGGATTCAGTCAAGTGTAAGCATCATTATAAGACGTCCTTTTCCTCTTGTTGTTACGTGCACATTCTGGGTCAAGGTTCTGTTTTGATGATGCTGTCGCGAGGAAAACGACGAACGCTTTCTTATTTGTTTGTCAATTAAACGTACATATAATAATACTGGAAAGTTTTATATTCCTTACTTGCCGCGTTCGTTTTATTTCCTACTTTATATTATGATTCCGTAGAACTTGTGATTGCGTAAGTTTGCATCTCGATTTTGACCTCGTTTGGCGCTCGCAGATAATGCCACGTTTCTTACGGTATTGCTTCCGTTCGTTCCACGTCTGTATGCTTTGAAAAATACTGTAAAAAAATCAAAATTGTATGGTTTCCCTTTAGAATTTGACGATGTTTCCATCAGAAGGCAATTATGGTCTTCCGCTATAATACATACGCTGTCGCGCGGTCCGGCCGCGACCGCGGTCACGATATGTGGGTCAAGATAACAGAAGTGCTCTGTGCCCGTCCTACATTCGATGCTCGGCCACTCTGCACCATCCACTATACTGGACATATTCAACAGATGGAATATCTGTATAGGTTTATAATTGTTTTTTTTGGATTTCTTTAAATTAAATTTTTAAAACACTGCACTAAAGTGTGTCTATACTTCGGCTAGAATATTTTGGTTTGCCGAAGTAAATACCAACATAATATACTTCTAGTTGAATGCATATCAGAGGAACGTAGACTTCATTAGTATGATTGAAAACTCGTCGCGTTCAGGTTTCTGCGTTATGTCGATCGATAAAAACAAGTCTTCACTAGCCTTGTGCTCCACTTTCGCTTTTATTGGCTAAAGGTTATTTCTACACGAGTATTACTCAGCAAACCCGCTCCACCCCGTCGTTCAGACCGTAAGTGTCTGAAAACGTGAAAGTATGAAGTGACCTATATTTTTTTATTGTGTAAACAAGACGTGTATGTTGTGTTGACGGTACTTGGCACGTTCAACTTGCATGCTTGATACCTGGGACTTTGTTTGAACCACCACTTCAGGCTCGAAGCCTTTGAGAAATCGCTCGGTACAAAGATTAACTCGAGTGAAGCAGATCATGGCGTAGCCGAAAGCGCTCGTCGGTGGCCCTTTGCATGCAAGGTTCGGCCCTTGTCTCTCAGAAAACAAGTTCTACTATAATATATTACCCCGCCGTTTTGTTGTACATGCGTAACACATAACTTTATGCATCACGTTCTTGCTGTTAATATAGGTATATAGTTACTGGTTTTTGTGGCGGTGGAAAAACTGGCTTTACATACCGGCAACTTATATATGTTATCATTCAATATGGTTCTATTGACTTTAATACCTTATGGATGAATTGCATCAATTTTGAAATGCGTGATTACAAGATTTTACATTTACAATACGTAATACATCGAATTGCAAGTTTGACCTCATTTGCAAATAGTTAACAAAATTAACTGTCAACTGTCAATGCAACTCGAGACTATTGCACATAGCCCCACAATATTATTTAGTGTAATTGACAAAATGGAATGTCCACACAATAACTATTTATTGCGTGCGTATATGTAAATCTTGTCGTGTTGGAAAACATGGCCAAGTAATGTCTGAGGGCATATGAATTTAATTGTATACGCTTTCACTAAACCCCCCCTTCCTAAAATTCGACAGCCGCCCGGCCCCTCCCTCGGTTTTCAAAGTTGTGAAGGTGTGAACTCGTTTACCAAAAGTAACTACCATTACCATAAAGATGTACCAGCTCTATTATTTACATCTCATTATAT
The DNA here is from genome assembly GCA_905147285.1 of Hypena proboscidalis. Lineage (NCBI taxonomy): Eukaryota > Metazoa > Arthropoda > Insecta > Lepidoptera > Erebidae > Hypena > Hypena proboscidalis. The sequence goes on along the minus strand of LR990136.1, from coordinate 20,487,894 downwards.
TCCGTGTCGTCAGATTCAATTGCTGGTGCCTTCTCCTGAATTTAAAGTTTTGATGACGCATGGTATTCAAAATCCTTGATTGATACTACTACAACTTGTACAGAACTATGGGTACGGCCTTTTGGATGAGCGGTCCATTTTCTGGCAGGACGGTAACATTTTCAATTATTTTTCTCTTAGAGTTGCGTGGCACGAATGCAACTCGGTATTCTTTCCGAAATCAACATGATCGTGTGCTCATTAACATAATCTTTCAATTAAAGCAGTGTTGCTAAACGTGCAACTGGCTTTCCAGTATTTGTCGCGTTCCACTTGTTAAATAGTGCACGTAGTCTTATTTACGTGTCACCATAGAAGCTGAGGTTTCGACGCGCGAGAAGGTATGTTCTGCGAGTAACAGAGACGGCATTATCTAGTCAACTGACACGATTGAGAGCTGCGTCGGACTGTTGTAACGATGTTGCCGATACAGTTGTGCTAAGCCGGTTTGAATCAATTCAAATCTTTCGAAATTTAAACGCGTCCTAAAATGTGGCCACGCTTTTCCCGCAATTCTGCCTTTGAAATTCTCTGTGAATGTACTCGCTTCTACCAGCGCACTGCGCACAGTACAATATCGTAGCGATGTCCTTTGTATGCATAAAAGCTTTGCGGTCTGCGAGCGGAATCTGCATTCTGTCGACTCGTACGAGCTGTCGTCGCTCTCAATCTCGAGATTAAAATGTTTGTCTACATCTTGACATCAATAAATTTGCTATCGAGTTGAGTTACTTCTTTGCTTTAGTACTTTTAAAGTGTTGACATAAAACTGAAATCGATACTACTGAGATTCTAATATTTTCTGTTGTTTGTTTCACGATTAAAGAGCCGAAAAAACTAGGGCAAACCTTCAAATTTGTAGACTAGACGTAAGGTCGGCGGGTGCGATGACCGCGGCTGGCGCGCGCCTGTACCGTTAGCAGTGTAGCTCCGCACTACTGCTTACCTGCGTACCCTTTACCTTTTAGCACTGACAGACGCCCTTAAGCTTTCATGATGCTCTTGGGTCTGACGTTTTAATTAAACGTCTCGCTTAAACAAGAGTTATCCCTCCAAATCTCAGACATTATAAATTATGCAGAAATGTAATATTCTATTTATATATTTACATATCCTATAAAAAAAAAAATACGGTATAAATTCAACTTCTTATTGATTATTTTTATAATTAGCTATGCTTAGCAAATTATACTAAGAAACAGTTGAATTATGGGACTGGCAGGATTTGAACGTGGCGTCACGAAATGACGTAACATACAGTTGAGAAATTTAGGGTCGCAGGTTCAAATCCTGCCGGCCCATAATTTTTTCTAACTGTTTTTTGGTGTAAATTCAGTTAAATAGTCGGACTGGTTCGTTATTAAAATTCTTCGATTGCCAAGAAAAGCAAACATTATTCTAAAATATTTTGGACAGTCGGCGTTCTTGTAACCGTTGCGTGTCGACCTCTTTCCTGAGGTTGTCCACTATGCGGTGAGTCTCGGTGACTATTGGTTGGCCGTCGGCCTCGAGCTACCATTTTACCTGACTGTTTTATATCCTGACGTAACTCTCAAATCTTCAAAGTAATCGTAACCATATATGTACAGCAATTAATACGAAATACCACGACTGAATAGATAATTGTCCGCTCTTATGACGTCATCATCGCCGTTTACTTTAAATAATGTAGAAAGTGTCGATTAAGCTTACATATTTACGTAAAACCTCTTGCCATTTAAAACACCTAATAGATTCTAACTGATGATCAGATTTTATCAATTTAGCGGTTCGTTATGTAGTTGATAATTGAATTTACATAGGTGTTTGCAAATATAGGCATACAATATACATGCGCAGGCGCCGATGCGGCCTCTAAAACGCTCCATGGCGCGTGCCTATAGTCGCGTTTGCCGCATAACAATTCCGTTTTAATATTACTGCGCATGCAATATCGTACTTGAGAGGCTAGCAAAGTGTTAGATCGAATATTTAAAACATGATTGTATTAATCCTTCATGCTGCCTTAGGTACCTAGGTCAATTAATTTGCTGGGTTGTCAAACCTTTACTGAGAAAGTCGCTGCTCCATCATTAGGTCGTGGGAGTGCCAGTCTCATTGCGGATCTTGCGTCTCTTCTGGTAATGATTCAGATAAGGATATAGGTGTACTCAAACTCGTTACCCAATAAAGAGGAAATGCTGCAGATTCAGGCGCTTTGCAGACCAAGCAAACTAGGCAAGGAAACCTTTAAAAAGTTAATAGCTACAACTATGTTGCTTTTGTCTGCAAAGCACCTAAATCTGCTGCATATCGTCTGTAATAAACTAGTCCTTTCGTTTATCACGACACCCATAGATCTAATCTATCATTCTCCCAGAAATAATTTACAACTAGTTTTTAGTCTCTATCCCTAGTGATTAATACATAGCTGTAGCGGTAGCATTTAAACTGGGAAACCGAGTTCAATATAGTCTCTTACCAGTTTTCCCTTTCAAAATTACCATAATCCATCAAAAAAGGCACAAACAACACGCCAGCCAGCTCCGCCGTTTGACTAATATATACAGGAACTATTATCTCTGGTCACGTGGCGTCCTTGCCCTTGGTGACAAACAAGCGGACTCGTACAACGAGAATGCAAATCTCCCTTTTATAATCAAACATCAAAACGATTTCCTTCTCATTACCTTCCATGCTTATGGAATTCATTTTATCTGAGTATCTGCTTTGTGTGTTCTTTCATACTTAACTAAATTAATATTTGAATCTTCATCAGCATCAGCTCGTTGCAGTTTTCTGCTGGATATAAAATCTGCAAAGTAACTTCCTTGGTCTTACGCATTTAATCTTCACAAAAACTTGCCGAAGATCTTCGCTGTTTCACACTATGTTTTTCTGCCGGCCTAGCATAACGAGCGCGAGATAATTTCTGTCATAATTTTTATTCTACGACTATGTCGTCAACCACCTCACCTCACGTGACCCTAAGTCCTCCATCAGACGACCTCAATTTTAATCTCTATACTTACTACCTTTATGAAAATGAGTTCTTCTCATCATACAAGCCGGTTTACTCGAATTTTGACGCTCGTACGATACCGATCCCTGGGGTCAAAGGTAATCATTTTATCATGACAACATAGTAAAAACTGTGCTACTAATATACCTTCTCCCTCACACGGCTGGGTAAGATAGAGTAAGAAATAATTCGTGGTAAGTGTAGCTGTTTGTCGCCGCCCACTCGCACCAAGTAATGTGCCTGCTGTGTTGGTACATTGTTGGTTTATAATGCGTACACGCATTGTTTGTTTGTGTGCGTTTATGGAACCATGGCATGGCACTAGCAGGTAACTAACTGTTCTTCGCAATAAATGTAAGCTTGCCTTGTTAATGTTTATGGCCCTCGTAATAGCTCCCACTGATTCCTTAGCATTCATCTTCGACAACTTTGTCTTCCAAATATAGATAATTATCATATCAGAATAGTTGTTTGTGTTTCTTCTACAATTATTTGAAGACTTTCGAAAATGTTCATTTTATGATATTTCATACGTATAGTATCCATGTATGTGTGTCTTCTTTGTAAAATGCCGGAATGCTTGCGTACAATATTTTGATTAGTCGTAATACCAACTGCCCTTGACATTGCTGATTCTCTCCATTGGCTGGTACTGCCAGCAGTACCATACTAGATTATTACTACAACAAACGTAAGCGTATGTTTTAAAGAAAATAAGGCTGTTGTTAACAGCTATGTGACATAAGGCTGGACACGCGCAATCCATAATAATGATGACGTTTGCGGAAGTTGACCAGTGGCCGGCGGCACGCACTGCTGCCACCGCGGTGTTCGTAGCCTGCGGTAACTGTGTCATTTTATATGCGAAAATATTGATACCACCCGCTATGTCGTAACATTCGGATCGTATGAATTTTCGCAGACTGTTTACAAACACATTTATTTATAGGCGACTATTTCTAATATTGATACACCCGTGACTAACACATATTGGGCACATCTCGGACTGCAGGTAAACTAAACCCTAAATCCCCTTAACCCCATAAAAAAAATCTAGTGACGTCACATGTCAAAAATGCAGTAGCGAAGTGCATGGCCGGGGGCGGTCGCACGCGCAGCGCACCGTCACATCATCCTCGATTGTTTACCCCGCTAGTAACGTAACCGTGCGCGTGCGACGTTGCCATTCTGCCGCTCGCCTCCTCTCACTTTCGCGATTGTGCCCGTCTCGCTCGTGTCTGATATTTCTGTCTCGTTCTCTCGACTAGCGGTGCTCGACTTTTTTGGACATGCGATTTTTTCCGTTCTAGGTTATGATCGCTTTACGGGATTGTTTACAGGAAACTGATTATACGTTATTTACAGTTTATTGAATTTAACTGGTAGCCGAGGTTTTCGGTATTTATTAAATATTAAATTAAAGTTTTTTTTTTTGACATGGTGTATTTGGGGTATTATGATTGATACTGAGGGGTATTTAGGTAGGTATGCTTATTATTTATGTAAATTGGTCATTCAGTACTTTCAGAATGTATATCCAAATAAAGCAATGCAAAGACATCAACGTAGGGTCGCCAGCGCATCGATTGTAGGTATAAGTGGGCGATAACGCACGATAAAGGAACGAAATGGAAACGATCCACTGCTATTAATGAATTAATTTAACTCCATGTCCAGGCAATTAAAACATTCGAGTTATAAATATAGCGTAACTAAGAAACAAAAAAGAATATTTTAATTTCGCGCACTGTGCGAAACATTTAAGCCGTGGTCTCATTCGACTTCAAAGTTTTCAAAGGCTTGCGCCGAGTGACGTAACACCGCTTTAGAACCGGTTACTGGCAGAATTTTCCGGAAAAGGCACGGCTTTCGACCGGCTTCATCCGGGTGTTATCGCCAGGCTAGGCGTCCATCCGTCGCTCGTTTTGCATTTTAAATTCAAATAACTGCAGATTTTTCCGACTAACTTGCACTACTGGGCTCTTTGTCGACGAATATTTTTGCGTAATATCCAGCCAACAATTTAGTCACACCGCCGCGCCGTAAGATACTTGCAGCTATTGAATTTTCTTTACGATCCATTGACTTTAGTGTTAGGATGTAGGCGTATTGAAAATACATTAGCAGCTCGTTGGTACCTAACCTATCATGTTTTATTGATGAGCTCCTTTGCTCAATTCTTACTGACGCATACATTAACATGTGTGCTACTTGATAGATTCAGTCTTTAGATTGCAGGGTTCCAAGTGATAATACTTGTCATAGATAAAATTAAATTAAAAATCTAAATAAAGAACTCTAATGCTATACCATATTGCATCGTAATTGTCGCTTTTTCGCGTATCCATATGCATTAAGTGTCAAATTTTGTTATCTGTTGTGTTAATTAATAAACATGGCAAGATTAATAAATTTAATAATTATAAATTTGGCCACAAAAAACAATAAACAGTTTATGGGCGAAATTTAGGAAAATAAGGAGATCAATTAGTGAATCTTAATGAATAATTATAATATACATATATATTCCATAGAAAATTATTATCTTGTTAATTTTGAACTACTTTAGATCGCCTGATTAGGAATGAAGGCTCAAATGTTTACGAGCTTTACACTTAATTAAAGAAATTTGTATCAAATGAAGGCAAGTCGTCACGTCGTCGTACAATAGAAAGTGAAGCGGGCCTGCGCGGGCGCATCGGGCGCGTTAGAAAGCGGCCGGCCGGCCCCGGCGCCGCCCGAACGAACATTCACGACACCGAGCTTGACGCATTCTTTCATATTATTATGTACTCTATAAAGAATGTTATCACACTACTTATACAAGAGCAAGTTCAAAAGCATTCAGAACACACAATTTATCAATGACTAATGCAATACCGATCTTGACCTAATCCAATCAGTCGTATCGCTTTTATTTATTTAATTGATTTAATCTCCACTGTAAGCATTTATAGAGCCGTGGTTATTTCAATAAATTCCTTATTACTGTAGCCAATAAAATAGTAATAAACTTCTGTAGAATAACATAAACGGGTGACTTGTTGTATAATTTTACATCTAAACATCGTTTAACAGGCGGTTATAGGCGGCGAGCAATAACCCCTCATTTAGAAGTTAACACTAAACTCGTTTGGTGTTGCTTATTCGTCCCCTTATCGCGGTGGGTCGGTGCCGGTGCGACCCCACGCGTCACGTGATCTCACGTCTGCCAGGTGCGATTAGCCCCTTCCGCCGCAGATGCTCGCTAACTCCGTATTTACAATAAATTTTCAGTTTAGTATGTTACTAAATTAGTAAACCATTATTTCACGCATATTTACTCAAGTCCGTTAAAATGTAAATCTATTCAAATCATGTTTGAATCACCAGAAACTAAAACCAGCTCTAAAATAAGTTATCACTTTTTACGAAAATGTAGCTGACTGAAAAACCCACACAAACCAAAACAGTCCATTAAAATGTATTCAAGTTTACCATTTATTTAATAGCCGTAGAAACACGGGCTGAGTGCCGGAGACCGCGGCTGCGGTGGAGGGTTGGAAACATCGGCAAATTATACAAACAACACCCGATAGATAACCCATAATTTTACATCAATCAAACGCTAAAAATTATGCAATTAAAACTTAATCAAGGGCCGACCTTTTTATACATTAATCCGTATGTATTCTACCACATAGTACAGAAAACGTGTGTTTTTCTGTGTGGGTAATGTATTCAATAAGATAGCCTGCGTATAATTTTATTTACTTCGGAGTTCAAAAGAGTTCAGTGTGTTATTCGCTAGCTTCACTTTGTTTGTTAACCTTAGTTCGCTTAGACACTGGTAACTTAAGAATACTATATACTTTCAGTAGCTATCAACCTTTCAGTTTACTGGTTGACTCAAAAAAGGGGCGTTGCCTTTTGATAGGGCATTTTGGCTAAAGTTGAGAGGTTTGCAACGCATGGTAACATTGGTAACACATTATGTTAAAAATTAACCGTCGCAGCTATGAAATTAAATTTAAATAAACTTAGTTAGAATTAGTCCTGGATCTGGGTCCTGTCTGGGACTATTTACACACCAATGTTCGGTCACCGTGCGATGGGTGCTTGACCCGATAAAATATTTGCATACCCAAGGTCGGCACACCACCTGCCACCTACCTCGTACTCACACCATTGCCGTTTTCCATGCAATTGAGGCTCACTAATGGCCGTGTGAAAGAGATACTAATTCTATGACCGAAGCCGCTCTTCAGTCCATTGTGAATGAAATCATCGGCCATGATTGTCTTGTCAGGTTCTTTCATAACATTCATCTTGCATATTGTTTTTCGTCTAAATCTTCGTCTTTAGATGATCAGGTTTCCAGCTGATTAAATAAGTTTGATCCAAATGTTATGAATATTTTATTATATCATAAAACGTAATAGTCATTAAAATGTTAAATATGTTTATTAAGAAAACGCTTTCTTATATTGTAGTAAGCAGCTGTTCTCCGATGTTTACATCGTGATCCACGGTAAACACGTTAACTATGTTTCACTACAAAATGTACGAGTAACGACGTTAGAAGCGCTGTTTAAGTCTCGGAACACGTGTTAGCACTACAAAAACACTGTCAGTTAATCTCGTAGCTTTGCGCATCGTACGGGCTTATCGCCTTGTTACCACTCGCTTGTTGCCAGAACGTAGCTTAAACAAACAACACAAAAGCATCAGATTTCGTTAGTTAACAAGTTTTTATTATAATCTTGTTGTATCATGGAGGCTTCCAGGTGTGCTCTGCACTCCTGTAACTCCGTCCCTCTGGACATTTGCCAGTGCTAATAAATAGCCTTGTATGTGATAAAGTTTTTCAGAAGTAGTTCTGATGGTCTATTTTGGTTCTTTAAGAACGCTTCAATAATGTACTGTTTGTTATTCCAGACGGAGCTGTATGGCATAAAATGGCGTAAGCTCGTATGGGGGGAGACGAGCGGCAGTGGCGACGGGGAGGAGGGCGGTGCGCCGCTGGCGGACCCGGTGATCAGCAGCTACGCGCGCTGCCTCGCCGGCGACATCCTGTGCGTGTGGCGGCGCGTGCCGACACCGCAGCCGCCCGACCTCTACGAGATGAGCAGCGCGCCCGCCCCGCCGCCGCTCTCCCTCCGAGCCGCCAAGGAGCTCTGGATCTTCTGGTACGGAGAAGAACCAGACCTAAATGGTCTCGTCGCCCCCGAGCTCATCACCAGCCGTGAGTATTGCCTTATATATACGTTCACTGACCCGTTCTGCAACTGGGCAGTAACTTTATTATTGTAACGGTTTTTAGTCACACTGTAACCCTACTCTTTACCACGCTTCAGCACAGTATTATTTCAGAACATCTTATAGTAAATAAAGAACTTTGCTATGGAACGTATCACATACTAAATTTAATAATCACTAAAATTATCAGCAATCTGATAATAGATAACATGTAATCACTATACAAAAATCACATAAACAAAAACACGCTGTCAGAATTTAAATCAAAATATGCTAAAACTGCCTCGATGGTCTATGGGTTAGCGTATGCGCCTTTGGCCGCGAAGTCTCGGGTTCGATCCTCGGGTTGGGCAAAGTGTTATTTGTGAAATTTCCGTCAGGAAATTCACAATAGCAGCTCGGAGTTAAAATTGTACCTGGTGTTGTACACCTCTGCCGCACCCTTCTGGGTAATATAGGCGTGATTTTATGTAATAAATGTCATAGTGACAAGACGACACCTTCGCTCAAGTTAAAGGCTCGTTAACAAAACCTCGGGACGCGCGACAATTAACACAGATTTAGATCTGGAGACGCGGCGACAATGGACAGAATGAGAGGAACCAGGAAGGAAGGAAGGCAGGGAAGAAAGGAGCAAGTAATCAACATAATAAATGAGTCTTGCGAGTACCCTCTCAAGTGTTTTATTGCTTGGTCGGTTACTACAATTTAATTGTAAACCACTTTTACCTTCTTTCTTACCAATACCCCTTTTCAAAATCAAAGGTAAACGCAGCGCGACATTGTCAAATTGGATGATTATCTTGTGATGGCCGACGTCACAAAGACACAATGGCTCAAGTTAACAGCTTGTTATGATGACATCTATATATGATGTATCGCGACAATTAACACAAAGAAAAGATCTGGAGACGCTGTGACAAGGCACAGAATGAGAGGGACCAGAAAGAAAGGAAGGCCTGGAAGAGAGGAGCAAGTAATCAATATGTGAATGAGTTTCACTGATACTGCTTGGTCGGGACAACATTTAAATTGAAAAGCACTTTAACCTTCTCTTTTGCCATCGTCCCTTTTATATTAAAGTTGAATACCAGAAAATAAATGACACAGTGCGAAATTGTCAAGATTATCTTGCGAAGTCAGACGACGTAATGGCAGAAGTCACCAGCATGTTAACCAAACCTCGGGACTCTGCATCGCGACAATTAACATGAAGATTAAGATCTGGAGAAGCGGCGGCATGATGCCGGCGACAATGCACAGAAAGAGAGTAAGGAAGAAAACCAGTAAGGAAGGAAGGCGCAATTAATAAGTTTTGCAAGTACTGTTTCAACTGTACTGTTTTATTTTCTTTGGTTGGGGCACAGATTAATTAGTCCTTCTGCGGTGAACTTATTGAAAAGCAAAACAAATGAACCAGAAAGAAATAAATTGAGATGAAATCGTACCTTTTTTAACCGACTTCAAAAAAAGGAGGAGGTTCTCAATTCGGTTGTATATTTTTTTTGTTAACTAAATATCAACTAAATCTCGCTGCTGCACTGCTTACTACTCGCATGTCTAGGGCGCGAAAATGTCTATTTTTTAAAAGCTCAAGCATTCCGAACCGGCTTTGTCCATAAAACTTACCAAATTCTAGAAAATGTTTCAACATTACAAAATTATTTTAATCTACTCCTCTAAAGCCTCAAAATATCTGCCTACATTGTAACTTTCTAAGAAACCTGTCCAAACAATTTTCTTAAACCGATATGTCCTCGAAATTTCTTAAGCCGAAAATCTGCTGTCTCGTCCATTCGGGGGAAGCGGCGCCATAAAATTTCATTAGGTCGGTGGTAATCCTGGCGAAAATGTTCATTTATATTTAGCGGTAGATGTGCTCCATAACCAGGGCAGGCTGTGCCGCCCGTCCAATTTGTGACACGACATGACCTCGATTTCGCCAGCCTTTTTTAGTGGGCGGCTCTACGGGCAAGCCCCTTTCATCTTGAGCAAATTTCGTGACTAAGTTATCCTTACTCGTAAGACAAGGGTATTCTTTATTCTACGCACTCTAAATACGCTATTGTTTAGAGCTTGCCATATCGTGCTCTTTGTTTTAGTTCTCAAATGAAGTAATATTAAAATAAATATGTTTGTGTACGGTTATTAAATAATTATTCTTGATTTATTACTAGTGCTACACTTCATGATATATATTAGTCATTTTGTCTCACTTAAATTGCATTGAGTCATTGCGCCTGTGACGAATGTTTCAAATAATTGCTGTGAAATATGAGCTTACAAATCTCTACAAAAGGCAAAATCTGTTATTAAATTATTATTCCTCCCTCCTACAGGAAATTCAATGAGAAGGAAAATGTTCATTATTGGGCCCCAATAAAGGTAGATTAAGCAACAATACTCCAAAGTTAATCATTAATCTACTAAGCAACGAAACAACAGGCTTGAAATAAAAGAAAAATGCCGTCTTCTGTCAAATGGAAATCACTTTTCTACTTACTTTACTAGCATAAAATAATGGTGACACACAAAAGTATAAATATCCATTATGATATAGCCATTCTCCAGGCCATCGTTAACTCGTAACAAGTGTTAACCACAGACGCCAGAAGATCCGCACATCCTATAATCCATTCCGCCAGCAATCCTTTATTCAACAGGTGGTCTTATTTCTTAACCGCACTTTCGATTCGATGGCGGGTAACAAATGATCTAGATCCTTTCAACTAAATTGAGACGTTCCTTTTACATCTTGGGCCGCCTTTACTTCAGCGATCTTAAACCTTTTGAAGTTTGTAAATGAGATCGTGGATTCACACCCATCAAATATACAGTTTATATAAACATAATACAAGTTCAAGTTGGGGTAAAATATTTAAACGTTGGTCCCGAATCAAGTAGGTGGAAGGGTACTATCACCACCCACGTTATATTTGGTTGTATGGATTTACTATTTGTAGTAAAATCAGTGCCCCACTTTCCTCAAACGTTAACGCCATGATTTTCTGCAAATGAATCAGGTATTTCAGCCAATGCGTATTTAGTAGCAGATCTATTTCTTTTGTACTAGAATTAAGATCAATACTCATGCAGAGACTAAAATTATCCCCACTTGCCATGAATCCCATGATTCTAGTCATCCAGTACAGAACATTCACGATTATGTGCGCTTTGAGTATGACTAACACTATTGCCAATATTCTTTGAACATAAAAGTTTTCCTGCTGTACTTTTATTTAAAGCGACGCGCGCGCATCTCGCCGCGCCCTCTAGCGGGCAAGTTCACGCGCGACTGGTCGAATACCAAAATAGATTGTGACATAAATCTACATAAACGGTCTTTATTTTGGTACTCCGCCATTGTTTTGGTATGCGATGTCAACCATAACACAATACATTTTGTTAGAGAATATTACTTCGTTCAGTCTCCGTTTACAATGTAATGTGAGATACCAGTGGTACTTCAACTCATTGTGCGCTTTGGCAACTGACGAGTACGAAGTTCTTTTTTCGGCGAAACAATGAGGACGGCCTTTATTTCAATAATACGTAATTTGGCTTTCAAAAACAAAGCCTTGTTGACAAATAAAGAAATGATTCGTTTGAATACATTGAACCATATCCGTCCAACTCTTCGGATACAAACAGAAGGTCAATAAATTAATGATTGAGTAATGTGCCATTGACATTGGTATTACATTAGATATTTTTAACAACTTGACTACAATTTTATGTTGATGATGTTTTGGACGGACCCAATTTATGTTATGGATACTTGGATATGTGTATGTGGCTCTTCATTCGTATCTAGGATACGAAGGATTTTTATCCATGTTTAGATTTCATCCGAAACTATACAATTTCTTTTAATATCTTCAAATTCTCTGTTTTCTGAAGAAAAGATTCATATTTTATTACCGGTAGTGATATTGGTCCTTCGGGTCTCTGTAACACGGGCCGCGCGCCCGTGGCCAACAGCTCAATTGTTCTAGCCTTGCGATTCTATTAACTGAGCATGCCTCTCGATAGGTTGATAGCCGAGACGGAGATAAACACCCGATTACTATTGCGAATATCAATGTTGAATGTTTTGGGGCTAATGTACTGAAATTAACTTTTCTAAGATGTTAGCAGGATAATGTAAAACTTATTGATTCTGCGCAGTCTTCTAAAGGTTTTTAATGCCATAACCGTAGCCTATGCAAAGAGAACCGGAAGCAAAGATATATAATAATATGAAAATCTACTATGTATACCTCATTTTATTGATTACATTCTCGTTGTTCTTATTTATTTCTACTTGCGAATAAGTGAGACTGGAGCAGTGTCGAATGGAGGTAGAGCTCTTATGAACGAATTCGAGGGCAGCAGCACCACCGTCTCACCCTTAACCGGCCGCCAAATAGTAGTGCTTGCACTACTTTCTTCCGGTTTGGTGGTGAGATCAGGCCCTGAAATAACTGGCATATGAGGCATTACATACACCATATTCCACAGATGGAGCGAAGCATCTACAATTTGCTTTTGTGGATTCATAATGTTAATGGGCTTAAGTTACCACTTACCATCAGGTGGAATATACTAACGTTCGCAACATGACAAATAAAAAAAATTGCAACTGTGAAGAGCCTTGAACTCTTTTAAAAATAAGCAATAAAACTAACACAAAACACGCGTTTTATCGGATAAACTGACGCGTTACTCGACAGGAAAAGTTGTGTAATATCACACCTATGTGCTAAGTAGCAGTAAATGTGTTACGCCTCTTACAGCCGATACAGATGTTAAAAGCTGAATGGGCGAGCGTGCCTCGGCTTGCGGAAGCCGGGTTACTAGTTTCCCCCTCGAATCGATACTCAGTTGAGTTTCAAAGGCTCGGAAACAGCCTTCGTGAAAAGTTTCTCAGGCATTGTTTACATGCCTGACTATTATTTGGGAACGACCTTTAAGTGAGTTAAATTGATAGAGCTGCCGATGTCTTCTTCAGATCAATAGTTCAATACGTTGACAGAAGTCAAAACCTGAAATTCCAGATCGAATCATGCCGTGATAGTATTAAAGCGGATTGTCATTGCAGTCGTTTTGTTTGGCTACAATATAAGCAATAAGAATATTATTCGTCGTAATATCAGCGCGCTCTGTGTCTCACAATTGAGCCGGTGAGCGTGGGAAGCCCGTATTATCTGCTACCATTTCTATAGGGTTTAACAACATGTTACATGCTAATAAACTCGGTAAATACTGTCCTATCGTCGGTCAAAGTCCTCTCGCTTATGTCCTTGACGTATTAAAGGAAGTGCTTTCAGATCGGCCTCACTGTCATGGCTACTTGCAGCGAGATTTGCCCATGGCATGTGAATGTCGTTTCTTGAAACGTTGCCAACTTTCCCAAAGGGCTGCATGCATCTCGGAACTGTATCGATAATCGTGTCAATATGCATACAAATGTCTCGCTATTTCTAAAGAATACTTCAAAGAGATTCTCTTCAAATATATTTGATATCATCATCAATAGATCGAATGAGTAATATGACTGTGTTTACATAATTAATTTTACACAACCCGAAATGTAGTACGTACTTCAAGTCTGTCGCATACGCAAATATTTGGTTTTCCAGCGTATTCCCACATTGATGTCGAGTTATTTCGGAAGGAAACTCGAGGATCGTGCTAAAAATAAATCCGTTATTGCTACGATAAATCTCTCCCGGTCACCCAGTTTCCGCTTATATGGAAACGGGTACCGCAAGGACGTCCTGTCGTGTCCACATTATAGATCACTCGTATCTTATTAAAGTCCTACGCAATTTAATCGGTCTATTGAAATTGTTATCGCGTCTTTGTGGTGTTCCAATCAAATTATCATGATCAGCAATTGACGGTCATTAACAAATCAGGTTTTTGTAATCAACTCGTTTTATGGTAGAACTTTAACTAAAACTTGTTTTGAAAAATGGGGTCGTTGCAAAGCTTACAGCGGATTGATCTCTGAAAGTGGAGCATTTCGCAGAAACTCGTTGAATATGCGTTCGGCTGCAGCGAAGGTCGCTGTTGTACGCGCGACTGAGAACGGACGGAAATAGCCGGACGTATGGCAATTTCCCGTACTACCGACCAAATACGATTGACTTAACAATAATTACTGTGTAATTGTGGTTTTCATCCCTCTTGCACTCGAGACTTGGCTTGTTGGTCTAATTTCGTGTTCTCTTACCTGTATCGTATTTAGTTTCCAAGTCATTTTAATTTCTTCTTACTTATTTATCTTTATTGCATTCTGTTTTCGATTCCTGTCGACAACCATGACGGTTGCTGAAAACCAGCGCTGTGAAATTCTTACACCAATGTGAGACAAAGTATTCACGCTGAGCAACCGCCATTGTTACCATGCATATTGTTACCATACATTTATTCTTATTTTATAAGATATTGTACCGTTTCGGTTTTCTTAACCAAAACGGCTAAGAAAGAAAATTTATTTCTTTCCATTATAGTCGTTTGATTATTTACCGCTCTTATATATTTACTAATCTATTGTTATTGTGTTTTTATTTCGGCGCTTTTTTGAACAGTAACTCCTGACATACCTGCATAATTAAATATACAACCGGCCCGGAAATAAACCCATCCATGATCCCAAATCGACCAACAAGTACTCGGTAATACTCGGCCAACCCATATAAAGAGAAAGATTAACACGTCTCGGGTGCATATCGGTGGTTGCGATCTCCCTTTAATATTTAACCGTCCAGCGGCAGTTATAATTTAGCCAGGTCCCACCGTCCCAGTGTCGGTGGTACGTGAGCCTATTTGCGCGGAGATTAACGGGCTGACCCGTCGCGGCAGGCGGACGCGACAGCGGATAATCGGTTTAGGCCAACCCCGCGCCGATTCCACACAAGGGGTGCTAGGGGGTCGTGGACGCGGCACTGCAAATACACCGCTTATACCCCTCCTTTTTTGTTTATTGCATATTAGATGCCTTCATTTGGATGCCGTTTGGTTATAATAATCGTCACAACAATAATGGCATATTATGTAAAAATGTACTGAAAAGAATGCACTCACAACTGTGCAAGGCTAGAGAAAAATCATCTTTATAGTTATATCTAACGCTGCATTATTCTGTTGCGTATCACAAAACAGTACCTCAAGTGACGGGGCTGATAACAATCTAAGCTTCCAGTCCAGGCTACAAAAAATGTTACTCATTGTTTACTACGAATATTACTAGGTTCCGAAGACGCCCGAAGGCTACTTGATGCGGTAGGGTTCGGGCGAGGCACGTGGGTAACGGAGGGTGCTGGTGCGGTGCGCGGGCGAGAGGGTGGAAATGTCACGTTACCACCCTATGTGGGCGTGCTCGCGACTCAGATGGAACAGCTTTATCGCTGCGCTAATGAAATTAATAAAGGTCACACAAGGTTTCGATACCGCTCATTTCAGAGGTCCTTGAAACATTCGTTCCTTCAATGAACGCTCAAAAGAGTTCCTAAACGGGCTTCTGTTTGTTTATACAGTGAGAACTAAAATAACTTAATGTGTATATTACTGGTGGCTCTTAATTTCCATCGTTAAAGAATTTATATATTATATCAAGTTGCACAATACGATAAAACCGAAGCATTGACTGCATCATTTACTTCGTTCCACGAGCGTTGCTAGTATCAGTAGTATCTATATCAAATATCGATCTCGTACACTTAAGTGAGCACAGTAATTTCTATGAAATCAAATTGTCCATCCAATTTCTGATAAATCTCATCACCTGGTGAAGATGGCGCATGCAAACAGCCGCGAGGCGATGGGCGAGGTTGGGTTCAAGGGGTGTCAAGGTGCACCCCGTGTGGTCTGCCCTCGCCTTAATTATTAATACCCTGACCATATACTAGCCACTTTATCGCTAGCCCTCATCATCCCGACACGCTTTTGTATCTGCCAACATTTATTCGGTCAATATTGCCATTTTCACGATAATGTTCGCCCCAACTGTCGGTTTTCCGCACCGTTACATCGCCCAATAACAATGTTTTCCCTGAATAGCCTTGTACTTGCCTTTATTTGCTAAGAAGGTTTCATTGTAGTTGAACCAAAACTATTTTATGGAAGGGACAAGCCATTTAGGTTAATGGGGTTTAGTTACTTCTATGGAAACCAGTACTTCTTATGACAAACTGGCTATTTCACCATCGTGAACCTGGTGTTTTTGCTGCTTATAGAACCCTTTACTAAAGTACAGCATTTCACGGCTTGTCGTATCCTTGAAGCAGCACTTGAACAAAAGGAGGGTCGGTGTCGGGCGGTGACACGGTGCCGGCGGTCGCTGAGGCGGAGGCGGTCGCGGCCGGCGTATCGATCGCATCCGCTGTCCGCCGATTGGTGCTGCACAGTGCTACCCCCGCGGGTGCGCCCCCACACAACCGATCTAATTTACGTGTCAACCACGTGTCCGATGACCTTCACGGAACCGTGGCAACACTAATATACACGCACTTCTATGAAAACATGACTCGTGTAAGTCTCAAACGTGACTCTGAGTATGTTAATATATTGGGAGATCGGCCGTTATTATGTCTTGCTATTTTGCAGAGAAGCTTTTCTCTTCAACCGCAGTAACTACATGCCTGCCTTAATAACAGAAACTCTGATGGTACCCACTCTATTTATAATACTGAAACGAAAACCTAAAAATATCATAATAGTATTTTTGGTATGCTATCTTGATATATATCTTAATACGTCGTTCTTATTCTGTAAGAAGCTGTTAACTTTGCTATTATATTTAATTGTTTAAAATCATTGCATCCATTTATAAAAGATGTTTTGTTTTCTCTAAGCTCTATGAACAATCGATATTTCCCATAACTTTCAGCAGCGCCATTCAACCAACTAAACGTACATCTCATCATATAGGGTGATATAATTTTATCGCGTAATAAAAACATAAAAATGCACATTTGGAGCGCGGGTTGGGCGCATCATAGCGCTGTATACAAACACGGTTCTCGATTGCGACACGCGATAAATTAGGTGTGAAGACGGCGATAAGTGGCATCTACCGGCGCGCGCTACAACCGCCCGTGCCGCGCCGGCCGCCGCGCCGCACGCTGATCGATACCGCCCCCGCACTCTACACACCGATTTGTGTACAACCCCGTTGCAGACACACCATTATTGATATTCATCTTTGGATCTTATAGTTATAACACATGTACTGTTTTCATACCCACCTCACACTGCAAAAAACGTTTTTAAAGATTTGGATTCTGGATGGTTTTGAAAATAATTAAAATGAAGATAACCTATTTTTGTGTGGAATCTGGTTCCATCATGCACTCTTTTTAATTTTTTTTATTGTCATAAAAACGATTTCGTTCAACAATCGCCAATAACTTTTTTTTTTAACTGAACAGTAGTTACTATGCCACTTAATTCGAAATGTTAGTCCGTTCAAAAATATTCTAAAAAATCGCAGTTTTAAATGAATTGAATTGAACAGTTCTTTTTGCATTTTTTGAAAAGGTTTTAAGATATTTAACATTACGCTACAACCTACAGGAGCGAGACAGTTAGGTTTAAGCGGGTAAGCATTTTATGACCGCATCTTGTTGCCGTAATAACTTTTGTTTAACTTTAAAAATACCTATCCAATGACGTATCACACGTAGCTATTGGAGAGGGGGGGCAAAAAGGTCTTTGTTCTTTTTACTTTGTCAAAATTGTTCCTGTGATCTAAATATAAATTATTTTTGAAATGCAGACGTAACTCAAGCAGGTGCTCAAAAATGTATAACGCAATTTCGGAGCGAAAATTTCTTCTGATTGAAACGACTTCGACCCCCGGTCGTTGAAAAGCTTTCAAACAGACGTTCAACTAATAGCCGAATCCGCGGCGTCGACTCAATCAACTAACTGGCTTGATGGAGACGCGATATTATAACTCATGTATGTATTAACGATAACAAGCCGTAGAACCGCCATGTCACCGGCTGATCATAAAAGCGTGATGTTTTCTTGGAAACTTGCCAACCACTAGTAAAACTGCCCAAGTTCATTGAGTAGTCCAATACGATTTCCGCTTTTAGTGTTATTCTTTGGAACTTAATTTCAGGAACTTTCTTTCCATGCTTTTGCTACATTGAAATTTCGTTGTGTGTATCCTTCGTCAACTTCGTAGCAGAATCTTAGATGTATAAGTATTTAGAGGCGCATTAGAGCAATAATTGTAAAAGCTCCATCAATCCGCTCCCTCGTAATCCCTTAAGTCGCAACAAAGCTGGAATCCGTCTAGACGTTGTAACACCGGGAGTAACGAGAGCCGGCTAATTAGCCAGCGACTTACTGCTGCCTTACTACCAGCCTGCCACCCAAAGGGGCACGTGCTTTGTGTTAATCCAACGCCTAATGCACGCATGACAATGAATATCAAGTTGCTTACATACTACATGCACTTCATGCTCACAAATCTCAAAGTATGACTCTCAAATTCATATAATAATATCAAGTTAATAGTTCGCTCCACACCGCATCTCTCTCAGGACAAATCGACTAGTTGTCAGCATAAATCAGTAGTTGTTTCTCTCATTTAAACGCTTCAGTAATGCGAACGCAACAGGTTGTTTTGTAGGCTAATTGTGGACGCAATTAAATCGTTTCTTTTCGCCTTCGGCTCGGAGGACGCCTCGTTATCCGTAACGAGCCTCACTCTGCATCTTTTTGTTCATGTAACATTGTTCACTTTAATTCTAATTGTCTCATCGTTGCCGTCCTTCTCTTTTTCGTCGTTCAGTGTCCGATGTCGCCGATCGCGATCCTCTAAATCCGTCGTAATTGGCGCATACTTTTTGCGTACATTATCGCTACCATTTGATGTATTGAAATATTTGAGTTTTTACTTTCTCGTGTCGCTGTCCGGTGAGACGACCGGCTCGGCAACCCGTTGGCCGGGTTTGCCCACGGTCAGTGCGACGCGACACCTGATCCTTGCTGCACATGTCTCTTGTACGTATGTAGTGCATTATGTGGACAGATGTTCAAGGACTGCTCGGGAGCTGGTTTTGAGGCACCACTTGACGTCTTTCTTTGCTAAAGAATTTCTACAAATACGTTTAAAGTCGTCTTCGAGTTATATAACGTTGGTACCACTGAGTTCTGCTCTCAAAATTTAAGGCTTTTTGTATTCGCCGTATAAATGGATATCGTGCGCGTGCGCCAGCTCGTCGCCCAAATTCCTGACAATGGGTTTGTTGATGGCCGTTTACATGTTGTCGGCCTGTCACTGAACTCTACTGTTTTAAATTTCAACCGACGACGTACTTAAACTGGTTTTGCTTACTTTTTTGCCTATGTTGAAGTTATTATGAATAGACTTAACTTTAGGCGTGAGGTATTGTCCTCGCTCGATGTTACAAGATCTTACATTTTAAAATCTTGATCACTCGATTTCAACGGAATTAAGTACAGGTGCAGAATTGCAGACTTGGTTAATCATATTTGGCCTTTCCGCAGTAACATAATTCGTCATAGATTTCTCAAGGAATGCACGTAATGTTGATAATGTGTGACGGTCACCATATCACGGCAGGTTCCGATGGTTCGCCGTTGCCGTGTCGAATGGACTAGATGAATTATTTCACCTCGAGCGTCGGTGGCCGGGGCGCAGTCGTTGACCCGCTGTACGCCCGTTCTATGCCCATCACACGCCCTCCTCAAATAAGGGTTTCTCATCGATGAATCCTGCACGAAATAGACTACTTTATCTTTTACGACTTTTATTTGTCCGTCTATTTGTACTACGAATTTTAAGTGATCGTTATTGTACAATCGTTTCATTTATAGATGCAATATAAACAAAATTTTAAAACATAAATATCTATGATATTTATTTTTTAATCATTCATTATTTAAAACTATATCTTATCGAGGCAGATCTGTTTGTTATGGACGCTGATAAGCATGATTTCCTGTTGTCTTCGAAGCCCAGTTCTAATGGGGGCTTTTTATCACTCGTATAAAACTTGAAAAGCAACAAGAGGCCACTGCTCCTTGTAATAGTTAGTCCCATTCCATCTAATATAGGTATAGGGTAATTTACTTGTTCGCAAAGATAATAGGAATCAAATCAATGTGTAGCTTTCGCCCTAAAATTACCATAACGTTCTGTTTGGGTAAATAAATCAGAGAGTGTGGAAACGAGCCGTTAGTTTTATTAATTAGTAGTTAAGGTCGCGTGGGTTGAATGCGCGCGCTGCAGTCGTATGTAGTTATTGTGGGAATTGACTCGAGTGCTCTGCTAGTGAAACGCACGCAAGCCGCTCACTGACCGCTTTCTAACCATATTTTGATTGCAACAATTCTGCATGGTACATTTTGTTAGTGACCATCACATCAATCGTGTATCTGCTGACATGACGTAAATTGTTGTGCTTTATTACCTTTTCATTGTAACAATCACCGCTACCTGCACCACCTCCATTGAATGTACGCATCGAATCAAATGTTGCCAACTCACAGCGCCACGCCGATGTACACAAGTTTTGCAATTTGCGTGGGTTAGCTCCGAGGCCGTGGGAAACGCAGCTTCCTTGCCGTTTAAAAGACGCAATATTGTCATAATTTATAACGGTGCTACAGCAGCGCTACTGTCACCATCGGCAGGCGTACTGCTCCACATTCATTTCACGTGATATCTGTGAAAGCAGTTGCGCGTTTAAAATAAAGTCGTAGGTGTAAGGACTAGTGCGAGTCGAGTGTGCGGTGAACAATTGTGAATGTGGACCAGGTCAGATGGTTGTATATGATGTAACTATGTAAAGAGAGCGCGCGTAAGAATCTCTGCGCGGGGTTGTTGAACGTTCAGTGCGACCGCGCGTTGTTCGGCGTTTTATTAATAAAATGTTGGTGACGTGTATCGATGGGCGCGCACCGGATCGGGCTATTTATTGATGCGCGTGCGCACCATTCGCTGGTCCGCGTATCGATCTGTGGCTCCCTCTATTGGACGTATTATCATCAAATTTCAAACACAAATATGTACAGCCAATGTCTATGTGTACTGCTTTTGCTTCGTCCGTACCGTTATTATCGATTCGTCTCACTTAAGTCATGTCTGACACCATAACAGTATTGCGCGTTGTACATTTATAGGTCGTGACAAACGCAACTGCTGTATTTGTAGTTCTACGCTATTGTATTTCTTATATAATTTTTTGAATGGCTACAACAAAAACCAGATTATTTTTAAAAAATATGTCATACTGGGCAACCGGCATGGTTGTATATGATGTAACTATGTAAAGAGAGCGCGCGTAAGAATCTCTGCGCGGGGTTGTTGAACGTTCAGTGCGACCGCGCGTTGTTCGGCGTTTTATTAATAAAATGTTGGTGACGTGTATCGATGGGCGCGCACCGGATCGGGCTATTTATTGATGCGCGTGCGCACCATTCGCTGGTCCGCGTATCGATCTGTGGCTCCCTCTATTGGACGTATTATCATCAAATTTCAAACACAAATATGTACAGCCAATGTCTATGTGTACTGCTTTTGCTTCGTCCGTACCGTTATTATCGATTCGTCTCACTTAAGTCATGTCTGACACCATAACAGTATTGCGCGTTGTACATTTATAGGTCGTGACAAACGCAACTGCTGTATTTGTAGTTCTACGCTATTGTATTTCTTATATAATTTTTTGAATGGCTACAACAAAAACCAGATTATTTTTAAAAAATATGTCATACTGGGCAACCGGCTGTCGATATTGTTATTTTAATCCTCTTGCTAGGTTTGATTGGTCAGCTTTTCTCTTCCTCGTCAGTATTTCTAATTCCGGAATAGCAATTTGCCAGTCTTTAAGTTCAGCTTATTCCTTGTTAAATTATCTTCTGAAAGAATGGCGGTTTGAGACATGATCTACTTTGTGTGCAAATAATTCGGCATCTACAGAATCCCATTTCGACATGGGGCCGTTCCCGTTCGCATCTTTATTCGTCTTGATATAACCATTAACTCTGAAATGGTGCGTCGACTGTCGAACAGAAACAAAAGCTGAGAGGGTGGGCCGCTGCAGCTGCGTGTCTCGAGGCCGCCGCGCAGATGTCGACAAATCCGCCCCGGCTATCCATACCAACTACTAAACTAGAATATGCATCCACTGTCACACCCAAATCTTCATGCTTATATTAAACCCTTGAAATATTGGCATTTAATCATCCTGTGGTAGTAGCTCAAAAAATACTCAATCAGTCAATGAAAAATAAATGATCCCGTGAAAAATTAAATCCATGGATATTTTGAAAGCTTTTCTCCAAATGACAGTTTTTTTTTTATATGGATGATTGCTTGTTATCGTATCGTCTTCTACTCAATATCTTATAGAGGTGTGTTATTTCCTTCATTGTTTTATATGACATTACAATATCTATAATCATTATCTTTTATCGTTATCTAATTCTAATTAAGCATTCTGTTAAATCATTAACTATCCGTAAAAAGATTTGTTGTATGACAATCGGGAAGATGCGACTGGTGAGAGCTGCGGAAAGGGCTGATACGACTCCCCTGCCGCCGTCGTCGGGGCAGTCTGTGACGTCGAGCCAACGAAGTGCACGTGACGTCACGCGCGCACGTGGGCGAGCGCGACAGAGACAACAACAAAACCTCCGGACAGGAGGGACGGAGCCCGACATGCCGCAGCAGAGGGCGCGCGCGAATTGACAGATTTCCACGCGCTCGATACGATCTTGAATTATATTATCAGGCGGCGCCGAACCGGGTTAAATGCCCGTATCCGCCTATTCAATCCGACTACCGCCCGCCCTTTTGACGATAATTTTGAAACATTTTGTCGATTGTTTCACGCAAAGCGCGGCTAGGTACCTTTGTAGGTGTTGTGACAACCGGTTCCGCAACGATGTTAAGCCCCACTTAGCTGGATGTCGTCGGGCAGAGCGGTGGTGTGCGGCTCCCATGGCTGGCGGAGAGCGCGGCGAATGTTACCGCAGCGGTTAACCTCGGCCGGCCGGTACAGCCTGTTGTAAACAAAGCGCGCGCAGATTTAAACGCGACGTTGCCATGTCGCACCGCCCGCCTATCTGTGTAGCTGTCACCGATTGTTTACTATTTTTCTCCTCTCTCCTGCCCACTGCTACAGTTCTGAATATCGTTTTTATTTTTGGAGTCTGCTTGCATTCTAATGCAGCCAAAATTATAAATTATTCTATCAAAAACGATTTCTCTTGAATAGAAAGTCACTAATTTCCAAAGAGGGTGTCGTTTGTGACCTGACCTGAGACATAGCTAAGGGCATACACAAGGGGTATGAATATACTTGCACTCGAATAATACCTAAATGGTGCTTTATTACACATCTACGAGTTAAAAACACAGACAGAACCGAGCACATCATGCAAGCACATCACACTAAATTTGCGTATAGCAAATGATGTTGTTTTACCTATTCAAGCTGGCGAACTGGCGATGTAATAAATAATCATGCTAAGTAGTACATTCTAGCATTCCATGTTTTACATGCATGAGCACGATGCTCGCGTCTTACAAGCTAATCGTACATGATGTGAGGATGTTCACTCCCAGACACGCCAAGGACTTATTGTTACCGTTTGTACTTATCTTAACTATTCTATCTTTACATGCAGTTCTTTATCAGACACTAGACATCAGTAGCAAACAAGTTATTGAATGACAAATGATTTCTGCACCTTACTCCTTCCGAGCCAATAATGCCAGGTTGTACTAATTTATCGAACGAAGGGAACACAGTAGTTCAAGCATTATTTCATGGCAGGTTTATAAAAAGAGATGGTTGGGATTCCTCCCCGATTTCTTTTAAGGTCTATTCAATCAGTACAGAAGTTAAATAAAATAATTGCGTGACTTAATGCAGTAAGTAGCGCATAATTTTATTAAAGCACCTCACGAGGTTGCGAAAGTTTCCTCTTAGTAGAACACGGCGACGCGAAACGGAGATTGTTCCAAACATTAGTGGTGTGAGAAGGACGCTGCACTAGCCCACGTGTCCACCGATAATGTTGTTGCGCTGTCACCGCACCCGATAAATCTTCCCGCTCCACTGTCTACCCGCCAATCCATTAAAACACCGTATTTATTGCCGCTCGATTTATCTAGCATACAAAACTATTTTTGCCGCCTTACGAAAATTCAGCTTCAACTCTCGTTGGAACTTTACCGGGCGCTACGCAAGGTGATTCACTTATCAGCTCGCTTTCAATGATGTCTCAGCGAACGTTATCGTCTTATCAGCGACATTAACCGCAACGCGGCAGCAAACAAACAGTACTTAGGCAACAATAGTGATAATCGTATGGCGATTACTGCGTTCACATTGGCGTGGAGGCGGGAAGCGGCGCGGCGGCGCGCGTCGTCTGCCCGCTATCGATCCCGGCGCAAGCTAGTGCCAACCACCGTAGTTACACCGCGACAAAATATGCGACCTTGAACCTTAAACTATCTTCTCTTCATTATTGCATCGAACGAATGCATCTCACCCCTCAATGTCCTCAAACTAAACAATTTAATAAAACATTAAAAGAGAAACTTAAACTTGCTAGTAAACAAACGCAAGAAAATTAACATGCCAATAAAGTTGGGCGCCAATTATGTAACGAACTATTTGGAACATTGTATTATTTCGTTTCCAATGAAGGGTGCTAACGCTTTCGACATACCATTAAAGTTTAACGAATAAGCGTAATGATGAATACACTTTTATTTTAAAGTGGTAAAAACGAAGGAGTATAGTGGAAGAAGGAGGAGTGGTAAGAACTTCTAAATTCTAAACACAAGATGCTGCTACGATATGGACTGAAAATGAGAGAAAACTCCTGCTGGCACGAACCACCCCATCGATCGATGCTGCGATCCTTGGTGAACCTCCATCGCAATAGTACCAACATGCGGGTCGAATCGTGACTCGGACGGTATTCGTATACTTACAGTAGTTACAGTAAACGTACCGTTTGTTGCGTTAACGGCCTTGGGAGATGTAGTCGATGGTGCCGAACCAACCGGCTCAATAATTGCACTGGTCGGTGCGAGAAACTCCGCGCAACTGCTACACACTAGCGGTACTTGAATAATTGCCGCAGTTGCTTATCAACGCCTCACTGAACACATTCAAACTTGTGCTCTGAACTTTCCGTGTTAATTTTTCACATAATCAATTTACTAATGGATTTTAAAGCAAGTTTTGTTACCTTAAGATATTTATAAACTTTAATCGAGGTAAACTTGTAAACTTGAGGCCTCGCCGACATACGTTACTTGAATTGAACGCATAATTCCAAGAACCCCAAATACAGAATATTCTTCTCAAGATCTTGCTTGACGTCTTACGAATGTCCATTGCTTCTTACTATAATGTGAAATATATAAAGTTCTACTGGATATTATCATGCTGGTCCGAATTGCTAACAATATTGTTTTAAGTAAATAGGTACTTAAAACAATATTGTTAGCAATTCGGATGTTTGTTACAACTAAAGTGTTACATGTGCAATTAAAGTTTTCTCTATATACTATATATCTACTCTATCTATCTAATATCAATTTTTGCGCGCTAAAAGTCGATCGTATTAGCTTTTGCTTTGGCAATAATAGCTCAGTGCTTACAAAATCTGATTATTAGCGTATCGGACCCTCCTAATAGCTCTGTTAAATTACCGAATGGTGAGATTTAATAGAAGTTATTTTGGCCTGATCCATACCGTTTATAGTCGTAACCACGTCTGATCCTAGGACATGCTCGAGACAAATGACATAAAGGTTTATGATGTGCAACTGCTAGCCACGAAATAATTGATAAATCCATTGGTGTTCTAATTGTGGAGAAACTAGTTCAATTGAGACAGGCCCGAGATAAACGCACACACCTGGAGCACGAATGTCAAGGCTGAACGCTTGGAAACGCTCCAGTAAGACCAGCAAGCGCCGAAAACGACTGAAAAATGCGCACTTGCGTACTATATATTTATCATACTACTTGTTATTACGGGGTGCTTGAACGATAAACCGCTGCATAAATTATTCTCTTGTTTCTCTGTTTTGTTTAGTTTTTACGTATTGACGGTTTGTAATACTTTATTTCTTGTAATATTTGTATTAATTACTTCAAATTGACTGTCTTTATTTAAATGGATGTTTAGGATATAAAATTCAATGTCAATCATTATTGTTAGCGGCCGCTAAGCAACTGTGCTCGCATGTGTGTCGTGTGCGGCGCGCGCTACAAACACAAGCACGTGCGCCGACCGACTGAATGACGTCACATGGGTCGCCTTCGCCCCGCCCCCTAGCTAGACAAGGACAGCGTTACCCGTACGGAGCGGCAACGTCGCGCGCGCCGTTTTGTTTTCGCATCTAACGTTGGTGATAGGCCGGGTTTATCTTCCGATTGCGAATGCAACAACAGCTATTTCTAGCTTCACTTACCACATTGCAACAACCCGATTTTATCGTTTCTTAGCACCTCGACGTTCCGCTATTGTGGACATTTTCATCGTCATAATGACCTTGAGCCCGTCTCTACAATTTTATTAGAATATGCTTATTAAAATGTTATCTACTGTCTTTTTTATATTACTATCATGAATATCTTTAGAATTATTGAAAAGTGGAATCTGGACCAAACTCAAGGTTAAGCTGCTACAAATGCGGGGTCAAGGTTAAACCATGCTTAGTAATATTAAATCCTTCGTTGTTATCCAAAATCCTTTTGTTTTAAAAAAGGACCAAGTCACTAAAATGTTTTCTCTTTTATTTACAGAAGGCGATCAGGGATCGTGGGAAAGTGGCCTCTCGTACGAGTGTCGCTCGCTACTCTTCAAAGCTCTTCATAATCTTATTGAAAGGTAACACAAACAATGTTAAGTAATTGTTTTAAAACACAAATATTATGCACAATGCAGTAATTTATCAATCAAGAAGAAGCAATCACCAAAGACCATACTTAGCTATTTATCGATTACTTGATTTGAGCTCAGTGTGGCATATTACACGGTCAACGTAGTGCGCGCACTCTGTTTCAATGCGTCTCGCGAGCTAATTGCTCGTGATTTATTATGAAATCATTCCTATTGAACGCTTTGTGAACATATGCTACTTGTATTCACAAAGACACTTTAAATTCATTCTTACTTGATAGGTGTTCCACAAGGATCGATTCTTAGTCCCAATTGTTTTCGTAATATGTAGTTCGTTTTTTTTTTTAAATAAAAACATACGCATGGAGTTGCCCCGTCGCTGAACTTATTAGCCGCTCAGATTTCTTGTCAATTTGGCCGGACATTATACCATATCAGTCTAAGTATTTATTAGTTTATTATTTAATCAGTCAAGTAACAGTATAATACGATTAACGATTAATGTTTGTCTTGTTTAAGACCATTGTGAAAATATTATAAAATGCATACATAAATCGAATTTTAAGATTAACATACAGCCAAATCATTAACCATCTCTTTCTAAAATAATTTAATTAATACAAATGTAACGAGACGGCTAATTAGCGGCCATTTACTCGAATGCAATTTGCGCACCGAATGTCTGCACCTGGCGGGTGCGCGGGCGCATCGCACTAGCCGAGCTGCCGAGTAGCTCTGAGACGAAGGTCGATGTATCGCACAGGGACGTTCTAATGTCGTTTTTTGTACCTTCTGCCTCGGAACATGCACCTAAGGATAGCCACTCATTTTAACAGGCCCTGTTTTATTATCTTCCACTGTCGTGTTTATAATGGCTTACCATTATTGTCTCAGGACAAGCTAAATGATGTGTTAAAGAAACGTGTCTTGGAATTTCCGTTAAATCAATCGTCGTTTAATCCTGAACTAAAATAACTTTCAAATAAGTTGGTTGTAGTTCGTTTCTAGCAACATTTTATTTCGGTTCATTGAGTCGTCAAGGTGACATATCTATCAAGTTAAAATTCAGTTAACATCTCGAATATTGCTGTGACGATTTTGTTAATAGACGAGATCCGGGGCTTTATAATTATGAACTATTAACTTTTCTTTTGGAATCCTAATTTTGTTATAATGATAGTTTTATATTTTAATATATCAAAATGGTATATTCTTCAATTAATTTAACGTTAAAATCATGACTTTAAGTAGAAAAATTATATTCAAACTGTTTTATGAGATGAACACGGCCTTGAAGATTTACAATTAGGCACGATTTTGACAAACAATAGTAATTTGTTGCGTATTTTAACAAATCTCGGCGACTATCTAAACCGTGATGGTTTTTTGAGGTTGCCATCTTAATTATGCTGTCTTTAAGTTATTAACATCAAAACAATTAGATTGTTTGCCGCGGCATCAAGTGCTGTCCGATAGGCTTCAATCGTTATTGATGTTCAGCGACTGTTTCAACCGGTTGAGTAGTAATGATGCGATAGTGATACAGATAGTATGTAACATGTAACACATATGACGTAAGTGGCGCATGCATCGCCATCACGCGACTCAGGAGCGGTGAGCGACGGAATCTCGGCGTATGAACGAAATCCAGACGAGTCGTTGACCCCGGGTGGCGGCTGGCGGCGCGTCAAAGAAACAATGCGTCGCGGTGAACCGGGGATGCGATCCCGACACCGCGACAACGTACACTCCACACTACGTACTACACGCACACACGCACGCAGCGCGTGGGTGTACCCGCGGCACCGGCAGGGCCTCTTCACTAAACCATAAATTGGTCGGATCGAACTTATACGTCGTTAATTGAACACGGTGGTTCAAACAGTAGTGCTCCTTCTTCCCAATAAATATTGTCGTGGAACAAATTAAGGCATAGCTACTTAATTTGATGACGTTACAAATGAATACTGTATCTACTCATTAATAAACACTTAGCTTTGACTTAAGATCAATATAAACAAAATATTATTTAAAAGTTATATCTGATTCTGAAAAAGCTGTAATAAAACACGACACCTAAAGTAGCATGTATTCTGTTTAAGTGTGCAATAAAAATAAAAAACCGAAGGTTTTGCGTTAGGCTCGTCAAGTTACTCGCTACGATTGAGTTAAGGTTTTTATGTGCATTTTACAACCGACGGCATCACTGAACTCAATGACGACTTTACTCGTTATAAATTAGCTTCGAAACATAAAAAAACCATCGTTTAAATTTTATATTGATTCTAAGAACCGATAGTGACTTCTTTCGCGATAAATGATTTGATTGATTTTCGATACAACAATTGCTAATAAAAAACGATTTTTCATTATCACAACAATTGCAACATCTATGCAGTCGTCGCAAATTTCGGACACTCGCATAACAAGTCTGTCTAGACGTTATAAGAGCTACAAAGATGTCCGCAGAACTTCTGGCTAGCGATTATCTCGCTCAAGCTAAGTCAGTTTAATACGAATCGCTCCGGGCTGTCGACAGATCTCGGGAAACGTTTAAACGAATTATGTGGTTTGATACGGATCCTTATTTTGTCCTCAAGATTTTACACAGCTAAATGCAATCTCTTTTAATCCAATCCAGTAAATTTGTATTTGACCAACCGATAAAAATAATTTAAGGAGATATTGCGGCTTCTGTAGAAAGGTCTCGTTGAAAATGGTTCAAAGACCCGAGATATGCTAAATGGGCGACATTGAATTGCTTAATTCTAAAGCTCGTAAGTCCCACATAAACACAGCTGATATTGTAATAATCCCTTTGGTGGCTGTAAAATCTCAAATTATGTGACTTGATGACTGTATTACAGCTGATTCGCTTTTTATTGCATGGAGCTGCTAATGACATATTAGATTTAAATCAGTGGGATGGGTTTACTTCAATAGCAGTGATATAAAAGTAGTAAAGTTAGAACTTCAGTCTATTAGATCCAGATATTCCAAAGACACACAAACGCATATTACCGGCATTGGCGTATCTAAATCTCACCGAATCTCATCCGCTACAGGCAGTATGCTTTCTTCTACGGGGCATCCTTCCTCTGGTATTGTTTTTTTTTCTTTAATATTTGACTACCGTTGGCTGCGATAACTAAGTAGGCGATAACAAGGTATAGTAGACTTGATTCTCTTTGTAAATCACCTGGGTGTTAATAGTTGTCTTAATTCGTTGGCATAGGTGTTAAACAGAGCTTTTTGCCACCCATAGCGGTTATTAAGTTATCTAAGCAATTTTATTTGTTTACAGTTTATAGATGTTGTGACTAAATATTATATTAATTTAACTACTTAATTTTAAAGCAATTGATGACAAGTCTAATTATGTTCTAAGACTATCAGAGGAGAGTGCAAATTCGTTTAAATGACGATTGACGTATTGTTTACATCAATAACCACATGACTGTTATCACTTATCAGCAGAAAATCTAAAACTAGCAGCCACAGTGATCGTCGGTCTAGTTAGTTATGAAATATTTCTTATCAGCAATTAATTTGTTACCACTTATGTTGTGTAAGAATAACAATCATGGTCACATAATAATGTAACTTATTCTATTCGTAAATGTAACAAAAGTAATGATTGGTTAACTAAAGAAAATGATGCTTCATGTGGTAGATTAGTCAGTTTGTTTGATCAAAATAAGGATATAATAGAAATAAGGATCAAATGTGATTAGTTATGATACTAAAAGACGTGCATAATATTTAATAATGAAAAAAAAATGTTTGTTTTTACAGTAAATTGATTTGCGACCTTCCCATTTCTATTACAACTGTGCTTTGGACCAACAATTACCAAATACTTTGGGAATTTTAAGCCACGTGTGTTTATTTAATTAATTCACATTTGTTTTATCTGAGTCTTAATTCATAAAACGCTCATAAATCTTTTTATAGCCGATATAATTCTATTCGAAACAAACAAACATTCGTTAAATTGCATATTCAATCTCAATGCAAAAATCGCTTCATCATTCATAGATATAACATAAATAGTATTAGAAATATATGTATTTTATTTATATTTAAGTATGTTTATTTAACTGTGTATTTAGGTATACAGCTAGGTAAATTGGTTTATTAAGGTGGTATTTTATTTTATAGATAGCTTAATAATATATTTATGTCTATTTGTTTATTTTTATGTACTGTAACTTGAGTTACTTTTTATTAATATTTTTACCATAATAATGGTAATTTCATTTTTCCTTTTAGTTGTACACTTGTTTTTGTCCTCTTTTTGCATCTTCTCATCTATAACTCTAAGGTTTGCTGGAAGAGAACTCAAATTTGAGTTTAGCTTGGCTTTATTGTATTCTGTGTTTGCATTGTTTTATAAATTGTAACATTCCACTACAAGTCAAGAACAGGGGTAATTATTCTTTACGCCTATACATAACATAATATAATATAGAACTAGAGTATTGTTTGTTGGTGACACAGTAATATTTGTTATGGCCGTATAATCGATAGCCGAGTGGTTACGACATGCCGCACTACGACTTACACTTTATATTGTATTTGCTTGGTATTCGTTGTATGGAAATTTTGTTGAGATGTATAGCACTACAAATATCTCTGAGCTAGTTGTGTTGTCTGCAATCATCTTGTCCCTCTCTAATTCTCATACCGTTCTTTTTGCGCGCGGCCCGCAAACTATGATAGAACGGTACATTTTTCTTGCACGTTATTTAAGCATGAATTGTAAAGAAATAATGTTGTCATATGAATACTTTGTGGCAAAACTGTTTAAAAACACACAGGGCATTATCGAAGATATTAAAATCTGCTAATTAAAAATACTTTACTATCTAAAATAATATTTGGTAAAATAAAACAAATTTGACTACCGAATCTGTCATATCTATTGTACCTTACATCTCGACGTGTTTTAATTATAATCTATTCGATAAAGCTACATATCGTAAATAATACCGTATCGTAAGCCGCCATACGTGATTGTTAGCCGTCCATGTATATTGTTTTGAAGAACGATTTGTTTATCTGGAAATCACATAAACAGATGTTAATGTTTATGTGACAAGATTTCATTACGATAATGAAATATGTACAAATCTAATATTACCTTTGTTTTAGTAAGTAATCACTTTAGAAGTGGTAAATTATAACCTTTAATGATTTGCATCCGACTCGAAGGATCACAACAATAGTTTAGTTAGTGTAACATTCGCTTTTGCGATGCAGTCTACCGGTACGGCTCAACGCTATCCATCAGAAAGAACTGAACTGGGTTAAATAAGCCGATATTTATACAATTTAAATTAAACACTTTGATACAAGAAATCGGTCCTTTTGAGCTATGGGACTTTGAAATAGAAAATACGAGTATACGAGTGGAACATTGAAAAAGTTACAAATAAAATTTAATTCTTTTTATCTTCATATTGGTAGTATTTTATAGTCGAAACTGTATGCCAATAAAAGAAACGTGATACACTCGTAAAGTGGTGAAACGCTACAAATCTCATGTTCGGTCAGTCGAGCTGAAAATTGTAAGCTTATGGTAGGCGTCTTTCAACTTACGGCTTAAGACAAACCGGGAAAAGTTATTTATTTCGCGAAAAGCGAGATCTCTATCACCTGCTATCACTGTTAGCTTTTCCTTATGAATGGCGGCATTTGATTGTTAGTACAAGAAGTACATAAACAACACTTATGGACCAAATCCACCTGTGTAGATTAAATGTCCGATTGTCATTATTGTATGTCATACTGACTTTTCCTTCCTTACCGAGTTCCTTAATTTAACAAACAGTGGCCATTTTGTCAATCGTTGTAACAAACATATTAATGTTTTTCTCAATAGTTTAGGTACCTTTGGTTTTTCTGCTACTCTGCGGCTCTCTCATTAATCTGCATCGATCATTATGGTCTCCTCGTCCTCTCATCCAATGGTGGCTTTAATGCCGTCTGTCGTCAACAGACCCCTAATTCCATGGTTACTTTAAAAAGGTTTAAGTTTTAGTAGTTGCCATTCAGACATTGGAAAGGCTGTATGTAAAATAGGAGATGCAATAATATCTCCCACCAGTTAAACATTCAAAGTAAATACAGGAAAGTTAAAACGATTTATTATGTCAATGGAAACCGTTTTGTAAATATACATATGCCAATACATTTTCCTGTTTATATCACTTGCATAACACTTACTTTTATGATGATGAAATATTCATATATTCTACCAATGAAAATAATATTATGCCTTACGAATACTTTATGTGTCTATGATATTATTATTATTGCCATTTCTTATTATCAGGTAATTGATTACTAGACCCGATACTAATATTTGGTCAAGCGTCAACAAGATGTAGCTAGTGAAAGCTTATGTCACCATAAATCTTTATTTGGCACAAAAAAAACAGTAGATACATAATAGGACACTTAATATCAAAATAGAATGTTCTGCTGGTACTTAAAATAGGAAATCCTGTGCTATAAGTACCAGCACCTTCCAGTTTCACATTTAAGTTAGGTACAAATAGTAATACCTACTCAATATACAAAATTTGTCTAATTGTTATTGGCCGTTCAATGAAAACATTAACTAATAACACAATTTTGTATTTCAGATGTCTCCTGTCCCGCGACTTCGTAAGGCTCGGCAAATGGTTCGTCCAGCCGTACGACGGCGACGAAGAAGACGTCGGCAAGAGGTATTGCATAATCGACTCTATTGTTACCATAATAAGTATTCATTTCACTATAGCACCACGCGTGATAGTGAAAGTCCGCGTTACGATATGACACGCTTGTGTTTCGCGTGCTAACGTTACATGTTAGCTAATTACTAGATGCTGTTGAAAATTTTAATTGTAAGATCGACTATGGTGTACCTATACAGACCTACTTTTTGTGAGAATGGTACCCATACATGTAAGCTTTTACTCGGTGTGTTGAAATCTTCGTCCGATATTCCGTTGAAATTGTAGGCTACAGCCACCATTTTGTATTGGATCAATGAGGTCAAGAATTCTTATACAACCTTTTGGAGCTAAAGCTTCTATCACTAGTCTAAATCAAAATACTTCTAGAAACTATATCGATATTGAACTCCTGTCGCCAATAGGACATGTTAAGATGGCCTGGTGAACTCGATTAGTATTACGAAACCTACAACTGTGTACTACAAGCATCTTTGAATCTGTATTCATAAGATACTTTGAAAACACTTCCATCCATTGGTTTCCCAAGATCATTATTTATGGATAGAATTTTCCCCATCGCATTAGAATAAACATTTATTATGTATGTGTGTGCATAATGTTGTGATAGGTGAGTGAACCGGAAGTACGATTTGAGGCAATTCTCAATGGATTGTTTTCAAATGAGCCGTGGTAAAACACAGCGTAACTTCCTATATTGACTCGAAGATCTCTGTGTTGTGCTCCACGAGACATAAGAGCGGAACTTCGTTCTCCTTCGAACATTTAATTTATTATAATAATATGAATGTTATCAGTACTTGGTATTTAAACTATTTTATCAATCAAATCTAATCTTGTTATCTCTATTCATTACTTCCATTCACTGTAAATTAACATAATAAACAAAACGGATTAATTTCAATGCTTTTTGAATCCAAAAACCTTCCATTATCTGTGCTAGTGGTAATACAAATGGCGTGAATGTATCATCTGTTATCTCGTGCTCTTTTACATTTCACGAAACAAAGAACATTAAAGATTATCCGGATACGCGCGATCATGTTAGCAATAAAATATATCTTCCTTAGGCGGTCTATCCATAAGTCAACCGAGCATGACCTCATTCGTATCTTTTGAAGCATATTTTGACGTAGCTCACTAGCTTCCCTTTGTGCGATCGATCACAGCCACAGCATACGAGATACGCCACATAGTACGTTCGTATAGTGCGCTATGTCTGATACGGCCTACATACCGCACCCCTAGATGAAAGCTCATCTAACTTCAAAAACTTCATTGTTTAGAAATGTTGAACAGTTTTTCAAAATTTTAAACAATTAAGTTTTTGATTTTGGTATGGATGTGAATTGTACAGAATAACAGATATTTCCATAAAAAATCCACTGAAGGTACCGTTTCAAAAGGGTATTGAATTAAATTACTGTTAATGGTACGAAAAACGGCTGAAAAAAATCTTGTGCCCGAGGTATGTCATTTTTTGTGCACGAATAAATACTACTGTAATCACTTGCGCGTTCGAGGTTCAAAAATAAGCTTATCAAAATAATAACTATTTAATCCTGGGTTAGTTGTGAACTACACTAGTAGCGTATAGCACGGTATCCCTTTAATGATTTAAACTATAATTACTTGATTCATAAAGCCTTGTAGACAGAAGCTAGAAAACCAGAAATTAATACGGACTAAAAATACAAAATTTGTGAGTTGCCACGGTTTTCATCTAGGGGTGTGCGGGTTCCAAAAGCGTTGCCGCCTGCACCGCGGCATTCGGCTCGCTCGCAAAGCATCTGCCATGTGACATTTTTGCGGGACGTGTTACTTTCGTAGTTGGGTTTTACGCCTGGCTTGTTTTCAGTTATGTTACTGTTCATTTGTGGGGCTTAGCTTATTAGGTGGGGACGTTTGAAATTTCCGAATTGCCTGCTTATGTTTATTGGATGGATAAATTATTATTATTACGATAATTTTGAAATATTACATGTCAATGAACTATATATTTTTTCATTATTATATGAGACGCTGGGTTCGAGCCCCACTATCTTAATTGTTCAATTGTACTATTGTATAATAAATACTTAGCAAAGCTCAATTTTGCTTTAATATTACTAGTATATTTTTTTATGTATTAAAATCTTTGGTAATGATGCGACTGCTCACCGTGAAGCCTCGGGTTCGATCCCCGAGACCGGCAAAAGGCAAAATTCTCACTAGCAGCTAAGCATTTTATGGTAAATGGCGATAGGCTCTGTCCCTATCACATGAGATGATACTATTTGGTCTGCTTATCTTAAATCATCCTTATGTAAAATAATTGTTTCCAGCCCATGGCACCTGTCGTTCTCGTTCGCGTTCTTCCTGCACGGCGAGAGCACCGTGTGCGCGTCCGTGGACGTCCGCCAGCACCCGCCCGTGCGCACGCTCACCGCCAAGCGCATCGCCAAGATCAACGCACCTGACAACCAGACTGATGCTAAAGGTACAACAAATAAACACTATTGTTAATGGTGAGCGAGGTTTCGAAGGAAAAATAACTTCGGTAATTTTATTTATTTAATCACTTAACAGAAAATTACATTTTTACACATCAAAAGTCGGACTCAGAACAAAGACATAAGGTGACATACGTGACATAAAAAAACTATCAAAAATATTAAAACTAAAACATATAGAAAGGAGGTTCGTGTCGCTAACAACTATAATAACATAACAATATTCCGAAAGAAATATAAAGTCGATAAAAGTCGCAAATATTTATAAATGAAAACGCAAATATATGACTCACAAATCATACAATTTGTGTGTCACTTATATTTTCCAATGATGATGGTGATGGTTTTTCCAAGAGGATATAAAATTAGTTCTTTACAGTATGAGTACACGGTTAGCGTAGTGGTTAAAGCGGTCGCCTCGCCGCTTTCATCTGCCCCGGTGTTGTGGGTTCGATCCCTACACGGGACAACTCTTTATGTGATCCGCAAAGATTTGTGTGTATAAATATAATAGAAATATATGTTTCTGAACACCCCCGCGACACAGGAGTTATTCCTAGTGCGGGAGCCGTTTTTTAAAGAAAAAAAATCGGGTGTCTTATAATCTAATAGGATAACTGCGTAGCGTGCAGTCAGAATGCTTGGGAATAAAATCTGTCTAATGGTCTTAAATAATACTTTTTTATAAAATGTGACATGGAAGTTGAAATTGGGATAATTCTTAATGGATTGTTTTCAAATAAGCCGTGGTAAAACACAGCGTAACACTTCCTATATTGACTCGAAGATCTCTGTGTTGTGCTCCACGAGACATAAGAGCGGAACTTCGTTCTCCTTCGAACATTTTTAATTAAAACGTACATATTTTTATTAAACCTTATTGTCAGATAATCTGGCTTTGGGTATTTCTGTCTGTATTACTCTATCTATAGTTAGTACACATTCATTGAATTAATAGGATTGTTTGGTTTTGCAGTAATTTTAGCGCCGTTTGGTCTGGAGGGCACGCTGACGGGTCGTGACTGGAACGACAGCGACGCCGCCACCGTGCGATTGCTTGATGCCTGGCGACAGCTGTACCCGCTGGAGCAAGGATGTGGCGCTGTCGAGGTAATTCTATTGTTACCAGCCCACACAGTGACATAGCATCACGCCTATATTACCTAGAAGGAGAATAGGCATGATGACTAATTTTTATTTTTGTATGTAATTAAAACACCTCTTGATATAAGAAACATCATTACAAGAATTACTTTGACCTAACATAAACTTCCTGAGATAATACAATTTCAAATTCACATTAATAATAGACTCGACCAAACGCTCCAAACAAAAGGCTACTCAAGCGTGACGTCACGCTTGAGTATTTTGTATGTGAAGTTATGAATTTTGTTTGATATCTATACGAAATATTGCGTTTATAAAAATGGTTTTATTACAAATATTGCTATAAATTGTGTGGGTAATTTAATGATAAAAAAAAAATCGAATTATTTCGTATTTTAAAAATGAACTCGTCCATGAAACTTTGAATGATCATAAAATGAGTTAGATTTATAGTATGTAACAAAAAATTATTTCAATTGGTTTATGTTTACCTATAGTTTAATAAGGTATCCTATATTTTACTATCTATAGATCAGTCACCATGCCTATTATTATTAATAAGTTACATTTTTGTTTTATATAATTTGAAAGTTAATAGTGATTATGAGCAATGCCTTGTTAAAGACAGCTAAGACCACATGTCATTAAAAGTATTGAAAACCTCGCTCGTATTATTCATCTAAATGTGAAATTATACGAGTTTAAAAGTGGTAGAGAATTAGAGAATTCTGGTCAATAGAAGTTGTGTTTCCCAGGTGGTGTGCGGCGGAGCACGCATGCGGTACCCGCTGCCGTACGTGCTGGAGACGCAGATGGAGTCGGCGGGCGGCGCTCCGCTGCAGCCGCCCATGGCGCACCGCGCCCTCACCGCGCTCACCACGCCCGCGCCTCATCAGGTACGACTCTTGCAACCGACATAGAGAATATACATCTCTCAAGAATTACTAAAGCTTTTACCTTTTTACCAGTATCGTGCAAATATCGACATAAACTCATAAAATAGACGCTGAATCTCCCGGCTCGAAGGACCATGACTGATGATGATGTTAGTAATAATTCACTATTCTAATTTAGCAAATATTCTATTGGCATAACTATGTTATTATTTATGTGCAAGTTAAGCTACTGGAAATAGTCACATAACTACTAGAATGTCGTTAGAACGTGTTATGTCAAGAATGTCACACATTAAACTTACACACAGTACGCTTTTATCACTGTCAATCATAATTACAACCTATGAATACTGGAAATAATTATTTTAATTACAAACTTTACCCAACAGTAACCAATAATAAATAAATTTGCATACCATATGCATTTAAAGCTAATGGAAGTTGGAAACAGATCGGTCTTGCAAGTATTAAGGTCGTTCCGAGTTTATACTTCCTACATTAACTTAGAAAACATGTTTTGAGCCATTTGTTAGACTCAGATGGCTTGAAATGAGTTTAATTTGTTTTCTAACATTTTAACATAATTTCTTAGCTGTACATCTTTAAGTTTGTAGAGATACAATAATATGAAACCTTTTTTAGTTATGGTACAGAACAGAGCTAACAGATTTGCAAAAAAAAACAAATCCGTAGAATCCCATTGAGATCAAATAACATTAGCATCTACCTGAAACTATCCTCTTTTCTAACACTCTTTTGTCTCATATGATGGTGTCAAAGACTCTTCAATGATTATATATTTTTTTAATTCAATTCGTAAAAAGTTTATAATACTGTTTATATATCGTTCACGTATCATTATTCTTAAAACAATATCAAAGAACAATAAATATTAAAGACTTGTATAATTTCCAGGCGGCAGAAATCTGCTACGGCGACACGGCAGAGAAGAGCGACGATTTCATAGACCCCACCAGAAAGACCCCTTGTACCTGTGCAAAGTGAGTACCACGACTTCCTTACTACAAGTAACGTAGTGCTGTTTATCGCGTATCTTATGTACCTATTGTTCCCAGATTGTTGTGTGTATGCGTAAGATGTTAACACTAACACGTATGAAAATAATTCGACTATTCAATAAATAAATCTGCATGAAATAACATCGGTATGTGTCTCAATGTTTAGATGTTGTCCCTTCTCTTACGCATACGCAAAACAATGCTATAATTACATAGTAGATAGGAGTATATAGCGGTAGTAGTACCAAATTGTGTGTTATGCATCTATATTTTAATATGTATATGTATGAGAGTATTATTCTATTACTATTGTTATTTTTACTATTATATCTTTGCATTAGAATGGAATTTTCAAGCTGATTCGCTCCGAATGTTGGACCTTATATTCAAGACTATAAGGATTAATTGAGTGGTGAACACAGCAGATTTAACAGGGTGTAGATTGATAGGTAGATGTTATGTATGTGAATGTTTTATTTTGTATATAGCAATAATAATGAAGTAGTCATAAGCAGTAGAGGGTATAGCTTCACCGGCAAACGAGTGTTTGCTGGTGCTTTTGACGAAGGAATTCAAACTTAAACACGATTGCTATACAGTCGTGTTTGGTTTGAGCTCGTTGGTCATCACGCGGCGAGTCTTGTCACACTGATATCTCTTGAACAGCGGTTTTCTCTTCAATTGGTTGTCGTTGCGATAGTACCACACTTCATATTACTAGCTGTAGTTTGGGGCTCTGAGGTTACAGGTAGTATTTTGTATGAATTTAATTAATGACACAGAATTTGTATTATAGTCAAGTACTGCTTTATAAATATTGCCTAGACAAATATGATACTATTCTACTGATGTATTGAGGGTAATTCTTTAGAATAGTTCTGGTTGAAAGATGCTGAGGGAAACATGGGCTTTCTTGATAAGTCAAAGAGAACATCAACAACAAAAAAAAAAACAGAATAATTAAAATACATTCTGAATAAAATACATCTCTTACGTTACTGCAGCAGTATGCGTGAAAATATGTTAAGGGTAGTATATATACATAGTTATGTACACGCACAACGGTCCCATAGGAGGACTAAGTGCGGATACCGCCCAGGAAAACTAAACTAAACTATGTTAAGGGTAGTAGACAAAATTGCGTGGGAACTAGATATATAGCAGTGCTAAAACATTGAAATGATGGTAAGATCGGGGACTGTCAGACTGCTGAGGGTGGTAGGTAGCGGCGAGAGATGTGAGTGGTGAGCTCTTGCTATCTCGTGTTGTGCGCAGGTGGCGGCGGCGCCGCGCGCCCCGGCCGCCGCCCTTCCACCGCCGCGCGCCCCGCCCCCGCGCCGCGCCGCGCCCCCCGCCCCCGTGAGTACCGCCCCGCACCACACACACACTTCATACATCACTCGTGGTTGTTGCGCAACGCAAGATGTAACTGCTCAGTGCTCATGTCGTACAATAACTGTTACGGTCTCTCCCCAGACTGCTTTGCCTGGTACACCAATCGGTTCTTCGATCGGTCTAACTGTACAATATCTACACTCACATACACATCTAACAGGACATCCAGCCACAAATAATGCAATGCCGCTTCAGTACCGCATGGTTTAATGCCTTTTATTATAATTTATTATATTATATCGTAGCTGATGCATGAATTATTCTATAGAATGCTGGATTTGTCATACGATTGCATGTTTTGTGTCTATCGGGTATTACTCGTAACTGTATCTTATATCAGATTTAACTTGTGTGCATTTGACAACTTTATTACATTGTAGGTAAGCGAACAGTGCTATTAACATCGCGGTAACCTTCGCCTCAACAATACTCTAACGAAAGTTACTAAAATGTGTTTTCTAATAAATTTTCTATAAGACCTATTTACTTATGATTCACTCAGATCAACAGAAGAGCTGCTATGACGAAATTATTACAACGTCCAGTATACAAAATAATGAAGTTGTCAATTGTTATGATCATGGAAGTACACGAGGGGAAATATCACAAATGTTTGTCACAAACATCATCTTCTTCTTCTTCTTATTTATTTAATGGCAACTGAGTCTCCTTGCGGTGACTATTTCTGCCAGTGTCAAGTGTGGAGTATAATTAAAATTGTTAGCGTCCAAAATGGCGGGTGATATACTCGGATTCTGACGATGGCGGCACAGGCGAACACACGCTGTGAACGTGCACTCACCCACGCCGCCACCGCCAAAGTCCAAACATCATCTTCTTACATCTTTGTGCAACATGTCATTAAAAAAAACTAGCTGACCCTACAGATGTGGTCCTTTCTTAACTATGAATACATTCTCTTTGACGATATTTGCAGCACGCATTCAGTCAATGTTATGTCAAACCCCATAAGGTTACATTAAAAGAGTTGATATTGTCAAAAGCGCTTAAGTTTCATTAGAAAATTTAATATGGTCGTTAAGTATTCTTAAATTTTAAATTTGCCGCGCACATTTTTATTTTTTCTTTCATAAGATTCTTCTGATAATAACAAACACATCAAAATAAAAGTTTGTGAAATTGGTAGTGCCGTTCACGCGTGATGCCGTGACCAAGGGAATTAGGGATTAATTTTTAAATATATAGATAGATGTTTCCTTTCACAGTTTGTATTTGCTATACACTATAACCATTTGTAAATACTTTTTTACTTAAAAAGTCGTAAAAAGATTTGAAAAATAAACTTCTCAGTTTGTTTATAGAAATTAATTATATAGTTATATGAATAAGTGTAAACGAAGCTTAATACTACAAGTGGTGAAGTGTAACATTATCAAAATGTTCAGTACACATAATAACATCTACCTCTCATCTGAGAATTAACGATCGCCATACGGTTAGTACATGGGTCCATTCATTGGGGGTACTCATTCATTTGTATGTCATAAGTATAGGTTGTTAGTGATGGTATATGGTACACTTTCATCAAAACAATTGACTGATGTGTGAAATGTTATTACGTTAAATGAATTAAACTATTTTGCTGTGTATCAGTCAAGTTTACTGACCTATTAAGTAAGTTGCTAAGTTATCAGTTACATTACAATCAACTATCCATTTGTTTTAAGATGGTCAAACTTTTCTGTCTCGCTTCTCCTTACCTCACCTTTTTTTAGCTCCTGGCTTGTCTAAAAAGACATGATCAGAACAGACAAAAAGGGCTGTAAGAAGTTATAGGTAAAGAAAAGTTATAACATTTCGACGGTCCCTACGTATATAAAGACATGTCAAAAATGGCAATTTTTTTTATTGCTCAATTGGCTTTAGATTTTCCATATACATAGTCCTGGATATAAATATTTTTTTAATATTACCTATTTAACGTCTTTTGCAAATCGTATAAGAGAACAAGTAATATAATTTACAACGAATAAGTGTCGTAGATGCGGATTAAAAACGCTCTCCTGAAAACCTCGTTTTTAACATGTCCTTATATACGTAGGGACCGTCGATTTGTCTAACTCGCAGTGATTGCGTAGTTATTTACTAAAATAAAGTCAATAAAAAGTGTAATCGATCATCTTAAACTTTATCTTAATTCAGTCATAAATAATGGTCAATTTTATTGTAAGTATGTATTGTATACCATCACCGCCTACTGCATTTCAATGAAGTGAAATAAAAACTAAGTAATCGCTATGTATCTCAGGTCGGGTGGCGGCGTGGTCGGCGCGGCGTGCTCCCCGGGCAGCTGCGGCGGCGGCTCCCCCGCGGCCGGTGGATCTGCGCCTCCCTCGGCCGGAGCACCGCCTCCTTCACCGCATCATCTCGCGCCCACCACCAACCACCAGGTAACTATAGTTACATGTCGTTGTTGATGTGCTTATTGTAAACGATAGTGGTCACCATATTTCTAAGCGTTCTTGAAGCTAGCCGCGAATAGCTGCTGTCTCAGTAGCTCGCGATTCACGCTTACGTGCTTAGTGTAATAAGCGAGAGCGAGCTGCTCTCCCTTTTTTATCTGCGCTGAAGATCATTTGTTACTAACTTCAGACCACTAAGAAATTTGGTGATAATTTTTCGCTTGTATTTGATACTTTTTCATGTGTCATTACTGTCCATTTTAATAACAATTACCTTGTGTTTCAATGGGAAGAGCTGAAAGAAACTAGGCTCAGTGTTACTTATAAGAATTGTGCTAATCCGTGTCCCCCGTGGCGTAGTCCCTGGGCGCGGTGCCCACGACGCTGCACACGCCGGCGCCCACCCCCGACCCCCTCGCCCCGCCCACGCCCGCGCCGCCCTCGCTGCCGCCGCCCAAGACCTACACGCAGGTATGTACTACATGGCTAGTGTAGCAACCTACCTAATGTAACTCTCCGACCCCATAAATAATCAAGAGAAAATATTCTCTGTAGTCTTGTAATTTGAATTTAATTTAAAATAATACATACAAAATTATATTTTTAAATATTATTATATACTTTTAAATGTAACAAGTAGTGTCCCACCAACAACGGATACAAGGACCAAGCTATGAAATCTCAATAAAGCAAAATTAGATAGCCTATATAGACTGGAAGGCGCTCATTACCCTATTTGTGTTATAACATATCTTTTAAAGTGCGGTCATTGCGTCCAAATTTATAATCACTGCTCATACGCTATTTGACTAATACTAACACGTAATAAAACTTTTTCCACTAAGTTACATTATACAAGATAACAATTAAGATTGACAGAATTTTAGATGCTGTATGAACCATTTTGAATGTGTATCATAATGTAAAATATAAAAAGCCTAGGAAATTAGTACTTCTTTT
Organism: Hypena proboscidalis; assembly: GCA_905147285.1. Classification (NCBI taxonomy): domain Eukaryota; kingdom Metazoa; phylum Arthropoda; class Insecta; order Lepidoptera; family Erebidae; genus Hypena; species Hypena proboscidalis. Next base: position 20,443,678 of record LR990136.1, on the reverse strand, counting down.
GATGATAAATAAACATAATCACTTGTTTTATTCCACAGGGCGACTCTCCCCTGGGCGCGGGTGAGATGTCTCGGCGGCCGAGCCTGCCAGCCGCGGCGCCTCGCCTGGACCCCATGGAAGACGAGCACTCGCTGCACATGCTCTACGATTACACCACCGTCTATGCTTGGTATTACACTTATACCGTACCTACTTAATTACCTCTCAAGCAGTATACAAATCATTACCTAATCCCAATCCAGTGTTATATACTGATGCTATTACTGAATATCAGTATGTAGCACTGAGGTCAGAGTAACTGTCATCAGCACTCCACAACCTGGTATGAGGAGACAAAATACTCTTTGTCAAAATTTTGACTTGACTATGCCTTGAAATTTTAGATTCTCAAATGACAACCGGAACTGAGCGTCATAAATGGGACTCCAAACTCGTTAAACTTGTTTAAATTCAAATAAGTACAATTCTGTCTCTTAAGTTGGTCTACCCTACACATAAATACAACTACAGCTATTAAAACCATTGGTAGTCATCATAGGAACTATTTCCTCAAGAGTAAGAAAGTAGTATTCATTTTTAATTTCATTTAAATGTATACAAATCATATGGATGAATGAAAAAAATGAAAGTATCTTTAATGATGCATGCGAGTAATACGGACACATTGATCCGAGAGCAGTTGATGTGAATATTGGCACTCGCTACATTAAGCACCAGTTTGCGCATCGATATCATCAAAGCTTTTGATTGTAGTGTTCAATACTTGGTGACATTTTCTTTTTCACTGGTGGTAGAGCTCTTGTCAACAAGCTTGTGGGGGGCAGCACCACCGTTTCACCTTAAACCTGCCGCCAAATAGTAGTGCTTGCATTACTCTTTGGCCCAGTTAGTTAGTTCCAGTTTGCTGGTGAGATCAACTCTCGAAATTACTGGCACATGAGGCATAACACCGTAGTCCTCAGGTGAAGCGTATATTTCGATCCACGATATATTTTTGTAGATTGTTAATGTTCAAAGGCTGTAATTACCACTTACCACCAGGTGAACTATACACGTCCGTTCGCTGTAACACACGTTGTATAGAAAAAAAACTTGCCGATGAGTTGTATTTGATGTTATTTTAAGTATATTACTGTGAATAAGCATGCATTGATTGGTTTGTCCCGTGTGTCGCAGGCTGGAGCACCCCGTGAAGCGGTTCAAGTCGTCGAGCCGGACGTTCCGCGAGGAGATGGCGCTGGGCGCGGCCGCGGGCGCGGACCTGTACGCGGGCCACGACCACACCAAGCTCGGCGCCATGCTCGACCACCACCACGTCAAGCACGAACGACCCGACCACAACGTTAGTACTCCACCAATACATCTACTCTACATCAACAACTCACATTTATTATTGAATCCCCCACTTGGTAACGGACAAAGATATATAAAAAAACAGTACGATTAAACATACATACTTTAAAAAATATAGTGGTCTGCATGGAAATTGAGACATAGGTATTTAAATAGACGATTACTCTAGAAAATCATAATTGCAAAATTGACGTAGAAAGTACGCGGATAACACAGCATAGATAATTTCGATAGTGAAACGAAGTTTGCCGGGTCAGCTAGTATTTTATAATAAAAACACTACACTGATCTAAAGCCATTCACTATTCAGGAAGGTAAAGGGAGACTAAATGTATGGATGCAGTTAGTATTCCCGCTCAAGGAAATTCATAGTTGAATTTCCCAAAAAAACTATTTGTGTCTTCAAAATTGTCTTTTATTTTGACGGAAAATATAAATATACCTACAGCTTGTCAAAAATATAGTTAAAAATAATAGGAGCGACACAGTGCCGTTTGTATGGAAACAAAATTACAAATCCTCCAATCAGCCCAACCCAATAAGAATTCTTCAAATTTTTTTTATAACAATTCTTTGACAATATTGTCAGTAAACAGATAAAAGTTCTCGTGTCTAGACTATTTTTAACAAGCTGTATGCCTCGTGAGAAAATGCACAGTAGGTTACTATTGTTTATGGGGATACCGACAACACCGACAAGTTTCTTGTCTGTATGTTGTAGGAGGACACAAAAGAGTACAAGAACCTATTCACGTCGGACGGGCTCTACCCCACGTTCAAGGACCTGGAGCAGATCTTCGACAACTCCGACGACGCCGCCAGCGGGGACGAGACGGTAAGACTTGTGAGTGTACCCTTCTTTATCTAATAGTAGTTGGTAGTGTCACAGAATAATGAGGTACAGAACGCAAGCTACATACGCCGCGCGTTCAACGCACACATAGATATCATTCACAGGCACAATTTCTTAAACAATTTTTGCTCGTCCACTGCCGAGGGTAGGTATAAAAAGTGAGAAAAACATACATGAGTTTGTGTTCTGCACCTTTTTTATTTTGTGATAGTGTTAGTGTCCTATTAAAAACGCTAAAACGTTATAATGTGTGTTGCTTTAGCGTTTTATGTCCGTTTAGTTGTATTATTTTATCTTAATAATGGTACAATATAATAATTGTGCCATTTAATTGACAGTTATTGAAAAGAGAACTATTGAAACATAGTATAAATTATTTGCCTTTTGTATGTTGAGTGTCTGTGTTACTGTTGAGAAGTGAGAAGGTGTAAAATTGAGTAATATATTATGTAACAAGCTAACCTGGTAAACTTCGTTCCGCCTGAGAAAATAATCTATGCTGTGCTACCGTAGTTTTGTTTCGTTTTTCGGGGCCCAAATGAACCCAACAAATTATGTGAATAGGTTTACTGGTTCTCGAGTTTAAATTGTGTAGCAATTTTTTTACCAAGATTTTTTCACTATTTTACCTAAGACTGATGATAAATAAGTTTCAGTAACTTTCATGTATATCGTATGAAGAATGACCTTACATAAATCGTTTCTGTCCGGCAGCTGCAAGTGTCGACGCCGCCGGACTCCAACAAGTCGCTGGACGAGCGCTGCGGCGGGCGCGGCTGCCCGCGCGCCGAGGAGCTCAGCAAGATGTTCCCCACGCCGCCCAGCATGGAGGCGCATGCGCAGGCGTCGCCCGCCTTCTCGCTGCCCGACGACTGCGCGCGCGCCGCGCCCGCCGGCAGCCCGCCGCCCGACGCCGCCATCGAGGTACTGGCGCGCCCGAACTGTCGCTTATGCACATTACGTATTTCTGGTTTAGTGTTTAATATTCACGTCTCCGCCAGGACTGGTCGTACGTGTTCAAGCCCCCCACCGTGTACAAGTACGTGGGCTCGTCGAAGTACGCGCCGCTGGCCTCGCTGCCCAGCCAGCTGCTGCCGCCCGTGACGCTGCCGCCGCACGCCGTGTACCGGCCGCGTCGCCATCCGGAGCACGAGCACGAGCCCGAGTCGACCAAGACCGAGCCCGATGCGGATACGGACACGCAACGAACTAGTAAGTTTTAACACAACTGGCAATTTTTATTTTATTTAACTGAAATTTTGCACGTTTCACGACAATACAAAATGAAGGTAATCACAAAAATTATATAATTCATAACAATGCGACTCTGTAAAATAGTACAAGGTTAAACGTAATTTAGCTGCATTGAGGCTAAGGGCTGTCGTGTATGAATTTCCCGCTAGGGATGTTTGTGTAGCGTATGTGGTCTGTGAAATGTCAAATGTCAGTATTTGCAGATTGCCTATACGGTCATGTCGACCATTGAGTTTATAAATGTCTATAGAGGCATAGTTCTTTAGGGCGTTCTAAAAACAAACGAGCATTGATTTACGAACGAACACGTATGAGAGCAAGAGAGATGGACGTATTTATGTCCCCACTTGAAATTAGAACAAGAAATCAGTACCTCTTAATAATTTTTGTTCGCAAAATGTTTGTGTTCAATACGCCCTAAAGATCTGTGCCTCTAAAAAACGTATAAATCCAATGTTTGTAAATAAATTTTGACAGACCTTACTCTACAGTGGCGCCCCCTGGTTAAACTAAAAACGATAGCCCTTATTGCAGAAATAAATATGAATGCTTCCTCGTAGGTGTGAAACGATCAGCATCTCCAGTAACCGAGGCCCGCGACTCGCGGCGGCGGGAGCCGGGCAGCACCACCCCCGCGTCCGTGGGCGCCGCGGCCGCCAGCGCGCCCGCCCCCGCCCCCGCCGCGCTCACGCCCCGGCCGCGCGCGCGCCGCGCCGCCGCGTCGCCGGCGCTGGCCGCCAGCACGCACGCCGCCTGCCCGCTCATGCTCAACGTGCTGCTGGCCGACACCGTGCTCAACGTCTTCCGGGACCACAACTTCGACAGCTGCACGCTGTGCGTCTGCAACGCCGGCCCCAAGGTATGGCACTCGCAACCAATTATATTATTCTATATTCAATTTTAAAACAAAGTACAGGCATTGTTACGACTGACTTAAGGTCGTGTGTTGACTTAAGCGGCTCCTATTACACAAGGCACTATACTGTGGACACCATATATAATAATAGTAGCCTTGTATCTAATTCACGTCCCACTTCTAGGCTCAGGGCTCTTTTCATGATGAGTAAGATTAAACCTTAGTCCACCGTGCTAGCCAAGTACAGATTGGTAGACTTAACACACCTGTGAGCAGTTTTAAGGCACTCTTTGTCACGCAGGTTTCCTCCTAACAATGTTCTTCTTCACCGTTAGTAAGTAATAATTTTATTTATACGATTAATACACATATGTGTGTGAGTTGTGAAATATTTATTTATTTATTTATATCTTTAAGTTGCAGCAGTTGTGAAATTTACTGATCATCATATCTATTTGAACATTTTGCACTCAAACTGGGTGAAATAAAACTACTGTAATTAGGGTATAGTTTAAATGATCGTTAATATAGTTTGATTGGTGCAGTAACACCCATAACAACTCGAAAAATGATATATGTTTGAAGCATGCATTCCGCTCGGCAGGTGGTAGGCAACATCCGCGGCGCGGACGCAGCGACGTACCTCACGGGCTGCACGGGCATGGGCGGGGCGGGGGGCGGCGCGGGGGGCTGGGAGTCCCCCGCCGCCGCCGACGACGAACCCTCGCGCTGCACGTGCGGCTTCAGCGCCATCCTCAACAGGCGGCTCGCGCATCGAGCCGGATTGTTCTACGAGGTATTTGTACATTCTTTTTCTTTCTAATTACCTTGAACTTTATGACATACAATCTTGCTTGTAAATTCATGACGTAGATAGTAGTACAAAGATGGTCGTATTCACGATGTAACCGTGTTCCCCGCAGGACGAGATGGAGATCACGGGCCTGGCGGAGGAGCCGGGCGCCGCGGGCAGCGGGGCGCTGGCGGAGGTGGCGGGCGTGGTGCTGGCGCAGAGCGCGGCGCTGGCCGGCGGCGACGCCTCCGCGCTGGCCCGCGCCGCGCGCGCCGCCGCCGCCCCGCCGCGCAAGGACGAGCTGCGGCTCAACCTGCTGGAGTGAGTAACGCGGATCGCCTAACACTCGTTCTGGCCTTAGTTTGTAGTTAAACAGAAAAATTACACCGAATTTGTCACAACTGAAGAATTAAATATAAAATGTTACATATTATTTATTATTGCTATTTGCTGTTCGCTCAGATACACGGACGGGGGCACGGCGGCCGCGCGGGCCCTGCGAGCGTCGTCCAGCCCCGGCGCCGGCCCCCCGCCCTGCAGCGGCGGCGCCGTGCATCGCTGGCCTTTCATCGGAGCCCGGGCGCCTAGGTCGTCGAGGGACGTCGTCAGGTAGATATAGCGACTGACCTGCCGATTCATTATTTGAAAAGTTAGGAACGAACCCCGCGACTAATGAGCACGCTCGGCAGATTGATGCGGCGGTTGCGGCCGCTGCTGCAGGACGCCATCCAGAAGCGCTGCTGCGGCGCGCGCATGTGGGACGGCGTGACGGGCCCGCTGACGTGGCGCCAGTTCCACCGCCTGGCGGGCCGCGGCAACGAGGACCTGTGCGAGCCGCAGCCCGTGCCGCCGCTGCTCGTGGGCCACGACAAGGACTGGATCTCGCTGGCGCCCTACGCGCTGCGCCACTGGGAGCGCCTGGCGCTGGAGCCCTACGCCTACGCGCGGGACGTGGCTTACGTGGTGCTGGCCGCCGACCAGGACGCGCTGGCCGAGCCGCTGCGCGCCTTCTTCCGCGAGCTGTCCGCCGCCTACGAGGCCTGCCGCCTGGGCCGCCACCGGCCCGTGGCGCGCGTGGCCCGCGACGGCATCGTGCGCAGCGCCGCCGCCGAGCGCCGCGACGCGCGCGACGACTGGGCCGGGCCGCTGCCCGCCGGCCGCCTGGGCGACTACCTGCGCGCCTACGCCGACACGCTGCGCAAGTCGCTGGTGCCGCAGCTGGCGGCGCTCGCGCTGGACCGCTCGCTGCTGGAGCCCGAGCGCTCCGCCGAGAGCATGCGGCCGCCCTCCACGCCCGACCACCCCGCCACGCCCACCGCCGCGTCGGACAACGACAACGACTCGTCCACCGGCAGCACCGCCGGCGCCGGCACGCCCTCGGCGCCTCCCACGGCCGGCTCGTCCTGGGACGAGGAGGAGGGCGGAGCGCCCGCGCTCGTCGTGTACGTGGTGGAGCCTCCCGCGTCGCATGCGCATCGATCCGCGGCGCTACACGCGTTACTACGACTCGCTTCGAGGGTCATGGATCACCTCCACCATCATAATCCTCTCGTTAAGGTTAGTGCCCGGCTTCCCGCATGATTTCCTAAATCATTTTTTATTTTAATCATTTAGGTATGTTTAGCACATGAATACCGGTGATTTAAAATAATATTATAAATCAATGCCGATAGCGTTCATAGTAAGTTAATATTTAATATATATAATTTAATAATAAATAATGGTTAACATGAAATATGCATGACTAACACTTCAATTTTACGGATTTTATCGAGATAAGAAAATATTATGAAATATGCACTTTAACATAACGATGAAAATCTACAGATCGTGTCCCTGGAGAGCGTGTGTGAGCGGTGGGGTCTCGGCTGCCGAGACTCGGAGGAGGAGGGTAGTTCTCAGGACGTGCGAGCGCTGGCCTTCAGCGTCTTCAGCGGCGCGAGGCGACTGCTGGTACACAGCGCCAACGGCAAGTCGCTCACCGGCTTCGGCACCGCCGCCGACGCCAACCTCTTCCTGACATCCAAAGACGTGAGTCACTCGTACTATTGAATAAGAAGTGTGATTAGTCTGTTCATGCAATGAGTGCGATGGCGACCATGCATCCAGACCGCGAGCAGTAAGGGCTATATTTCACCGGGACACCATAGCGGCGCAACCAGTCGCCGCTACCAACAAAATGTATACAGCTCTATAGAGTTACTCACCAGGTGTCCATTTGGATGCGCAACCAATTTGGCGGCGCGACCAACTCGGACGCGTGCACATAATGTTACTGGTTACGCCGCCACGCTGGTCGCGCCACCACTAACTACTATAGCGCTGTATGGTGTCACACTCACTCGGCCGCCAGTCCGGCCTTTACCTACGTGCATACAGCAGTAGTGCTATCTCTTCGAGGTCCATTTTGATACTGTCTCAGTGTGGTATGGCGACTGGTGTGTGTATGGTGTCAAGTTCGGTAGCTTGGTGAAACACAGCCCTAACCTAGGCTCTGTCCGCAGGAGAAGAACCGCGCGCCGCACGCGCTGTTCTCGCCGGCCTGGGTGCTGGCGGCGCCGCGCGCGCTGAAGGAGGTGGCGGAGACGTGGGGGCAGGGCGGCGGCGAGCAGGGCGGCGTGCTGTTCCTGTCCTACTGCCTGTCGCACGACCAGCGCTGGCTGCTGGCCGCCGCCACGGACGCGCGCGGCGAGCTGCTCGACACCACGGCCATCAACATCCACGTGCCGCACAGGTATGCACCTCGACCGCGTGCTACTACGATTTAAAGTAGATCTCTACTTTAAATCGTAGCTGATTTAATCGTGATATTTAATAGATGTATTGATTGTGGTGTGTTTCCTGACTTAATGAAATTAAGTAAAGTCATTCCTTTGTTTAAATCAGGTAGTACATTAGACCCCACAAACTTCAGACCAATATCGGTGCTACCTACGTTTAGTAAAATTTTTGAAAAATTAATTCTCGCGCAGTTACCTAAATATTTTAATGAAAACAATCTGTTGCACACTAAACAGTTCGGTTTCACTCGCGGACGGTCAACATGTGATGCTGGGGTAAAATTACTGGAATGCATATTTGTGGCTTGGGAAGAGTCGCGGGATGCCTATGGGGTGTTTTGTGACTTATCTAAGGCTTTTGATTGTGTGCAGCATGAAACTCTAGTCAAGAAGTTACACCACTACGGTATAAGAGGCATAGGATTCAGAGAGTAGATTAGAAGTCAGTGGAAAGCGTTCGCATGGATCAGCTGTAGCAATGGGGGTGCCACAAGGCTCTATTTTAGAGCCTTTCCTGTTTCTCTTGTATATTAATGATTTACCTCATCTTGTTAAGGATAATCATGAGATAGTATTGTTTGCGGATGACACTTCTTTAGTTTTTAAGGTAAAAAGACAACAATCAGTAATTGACGATGTAAACAATGCTTTATCAAAGATAGTGAACTGGTTTAGTGCTAATAACTTGCTTTTAAATGGTAGTAAAACAAAATATATTAGATTTTTTACAAAAAATGTTAAGCAAGTCAAAACTAGTGTGGTGATGGACAATGAGGAATTGGAAATGGTCAATAAGGTTGTCTTTCTTGGTATAACATTAGACTCTAAATTACAATGGGGCCCACATATAGAAACGTTGTCTGGTAGACTCAGCTCAGCAGCTTACGCCGTAAAAACAATTCGTCAACTGACCGATGTTGACACTGCGCGTTTAGTTTATTTTAGCTATTTTCACAGTATAATGTCATATTATGGTTTATTGCTTTGGGGTAGTGCCGCGGATATAGATTCAAGATTTGTGCTCCAGAAACGAGCTATTCGAGCTATCTATATGATAAGTCCCAAGGAGACACTAAGAAATAAATTTAAAGAGATACATATTATGACGTTACATTCCCAATACATTTACGAAAATTTAATGTACGTTCACAAAAACCAAACGAAATTTAAGAAAAATAGTGATCTCCATAAATTAAATCTAAGGAACAAAAACAAACTCGCTGTGCCCACTACTAGGCTCCATAAAATCTCTAACTCGTTTCCAGGTCAATGTATACGCTTTTACAATAAACTTTCTTTAGACGCAATAGAATTATCGATAGGTAAATTTAAAAAATATGTTAAAACTAAACTATGTCAAAAAGCTTACTATAGTATTTCAGACTAGATAAATGATAATAGTATTTGGAAATGAATTGCTCTTCTTATGTGATTTTTTTATGTACTTTTATATTGTTATATTTTTCATTTTAAAAGATGGTGCACATGAGTTTCTCACCAGCTCTTCTCATAATGCAATACCCATCGGAGCTGGTACTTAGATTGATTTTAATTCGATTCTAAACAGTTTGATTAAAATTAATCTGAGCCCCGGTTATTCAAATCATTGTAATTAGTATAATTTAGTATTATTTATTATTTACTTTTATATCATTTTTTGTAATGTTTTGACGTGTTCAAGCGCCTCCTGGGGCCTATGAAAATAAATGATTTGAATTTGAATTTCTACACCAATTTTTATTAAAATCGATTTAGTAGATTCGAAGTACAAACAAACAGAAACATATTTCCTGTTTATATATTAGTGTAGGTAGTTAACGCATATTTTCTCGTCATTATCGTCACCAGACATATGTTGAAATATGTCTACTATTATTTCGATGTCATTTTATAGTTTACAATGTAAACTAACACTAGTATTGTACAACAAAATTTGTAATCTGTCATTTTTATAAATAAAGATCTTTTGAAATTGAAAAAATTGATATAGTTTACAATACTGTTTTGTTTAAATATTGCATTGTATTTATTTTGTATTACAGATCCCGCCGACGCCGCAGCGGTCCGGCGCGTCGCCTGGGACTGACAAAGCTGATGGACTTCACGCTCGGCGTCATGAGCCAGTCCGCGCAGCCCTGGCGGCTCGTCGTCGGACGCGTCGGCAGGATCGGACACGGGGAACTTAAAGGTACCTTAACTAAACTCTTGTCCGTAGCCCTCGAATTTCAACCTAATTAATAAATGAAAGACTAGATGGGCTCGGATCGTAACACGTCGGCACGTTCGTTGGCAGGCTGGAGCTGGCTGCTGTCGCGCAAGCACCTGGTGCGGGCGTCGGCGGTGCTGCGGGACCTGTGCCGCTCGTGCGCCGTGCTGTACCCGCTGGCGCCGTGCATCGTCAGCGCCTGCCTCGTCAGCACGGAGCCCGACTCCTGCCTGCGCCTCATGGCCGACCGCTTCACGCCGGACGAGCGCTTCTCGCAGGCCTCCATCCAGTCGCACCTGCACACGCCGCGGGACGTCACGGCCACGCACATCCTCGTCTTCCCGACCTCCGCCACCACGCAGGTAACTAACAACATACGAACATTCGGCAACTTATACATTGACGCCAGTTTTATAATGTAAATATACATTAACATTGCATTTCCAGTCGAACCAAAACCCTTTCGAGCCTCCGACGGCGGACGCGGACAGCGACATGATGTTTCTGAATGTGGACATGGGTGATGAGGAAATGGGCGAGGACAACATGACGGACCTGCTCATCGGAGACATGTTCAACACCATGTGGGGCGGCCCCGCCGGCTCTCCCCGGCGGACGGACGACGACGCTGCCACCAGCCCCCAGGCGCACCACCATAACCAGGCATCCTGCCATCAGGACGATAATGCCACTGTAAGTATTTTTACTTTCGCTAACAACAATATAAGAATGTACAATGTCATTAAAATAATGTTCTTGACGAAAATGGCACCGCAGGAGCAGGTGGGCACGCTGCTGCAGCAGCCGCTGGCGCTGGGCTACATGGTGTCCACGGCGCCGCTGGGCGCCATGCCGGCGTGGTGGTGGGCGGGCGGCGGCCACCTGCGCGACGCCTGCCCCGCCTTCCTCAAGCACGCGCTGCACCTGCACGCCGGCTCGCTGCAGGCCGCCGACGACTACACCAGCCTCACGCAGCGCCGCGACCACAACACGCACCCGCTGGACTCGCAGACCACCACCGACGTGCTCAGGTGCGCCCAAGATACACTACACTCGGCGGCAAACAAATCGCACCTCCCTGAAAATAACTTACTAAACCTAATCATTTGCAAACCCAAACAATGTTAATATTAATTGAAAGAACATTTAATTAGCTTTTATTAAACAACAACTTAATGAGTAAATTCCTTAAACTGCCGCATGTACTGCATGTTAAGGAAAATGATATCCAAATACTCGTTACATAGACCACAACTTGCCGCACTTTCATGGGCAAAAGGGCAGTAAGCATCAAAATTAGGTCATTCGACATCCAGACGTTGCAGAGAACACATGAAAATACAGAACACAAAAAAAAGGTCTACAAAATGGATACCACTGCAGATCAAGACGCTCAAGTGATAGCACTATTGCAAACAGGGATGCGACAGTGTGATGTTGAGCCAACTGAACTTGAGCCGTTTTGCCAGTGTGCTCCATCGGTTCCAAGAAACTGGGGGCTACACCCGGAGACGAGGATCGGGAAGACGGCGCTGTACATCTGAGAGAAATGACCGTTTCATTGTGACGACGTCATTGCGGAACCGTTTCTCCAATGCTGTTGAGCTACAACAGCAGCTCCGTGGGGCTCGTAGAACCGCAGTGAGCACATCTACGATTAGAAAAAGGCTGTGAGAAAGGAGTATTGCGGCCAGAAGACCAGCCAAGGGCCCGAAATTAACGCCACAGCATCGTAGAGAGCGATTACAGTTCGCTCTAGAACATCTCATCTGGGTTCTTGAAGGTTCGAACTCTTCTCAGATGAGACGAGAGTATGTCTCTTCGTTAACGATAGGTGAAGGAGAGTGTGTAAACCGAATTGAATTTAATTTTTGCAAAGGTGCGATTTTTTTGACGCCGAGTTTACATGTAGGTACTCTGTAAACGATCAACGCGTCACTGACTCCTCCTCCCTTGCAGGTACGTGCTGGAGGGCTACAACGCGCTGTCGTGGCTGGCGCTGGACGCCAACACGCACGACCGGCTGTCGTGCCTGCCGCTGCACGTGCAGGTGCTGATGCAGCTGTACCACACGGCGGCGGCGCTCGGCTAGGCCGCTACCTGTACCTGATATAGCCAAATGATGAATTCCTGGCCATAGTTAATAACAGTGCTGTGTTACTGCCGTCGCGGCGCTCGCGGCAAGGCTCAGTGATTCGTGATCGTGTGTCCGGGCATCTCAAGATATTTATGACGTAACTATGCACTCGCGTGCTAGTAATCTTTATAGTAATGCTAATGTTTTTCTATACCAATAGATAATACCGAGACCATTTTTATATAATGTACCTTATGTTATTGTGGATTTGAAAATGAATGTAATTTTTGTAGTCAATGTTAGTAATGTTGTTAAAAATTATGCTTGTTTTCGAGTCCAAAGATGGCAATCAGTGCCATTGCGTCACCGTTTCGCGACAACATCACGCGTCTGCCTATTCTATTTATTTAAGTAATTTATTAAAGTTGATATATGAAAGATAAGGAAGTTACTTGAATAGTATCATGAGTACTGTTTCTATACTTAAACCATCGTAACAAGAAAATACTCTAAGTAGAAAATTTTTAATTAGCACATTGCAGTTTTGCTCAATGAAATTGTAACACTAGTGATGATGCTCGGTGATACCACTCATGATACTTTTCGAGTTGAAGTAATGTTAATGAGGAAAAGGCAGCATAGGGTAGAGACATAGTTGATGGCAGTACTTAGATAAATTAAAGTAGAGAGTGTAAGAAGAAGGCCTCGTTATGATATGTTATTGTTGACAAGTGTTGGTGCGATCACCCTATGAACGATAGGGTTGGTTTTAAGTATGATTGGTGTCATTAATTCACTCTGTTTAACAATGGCCTTATGTTTCAAGGAATTTTAGTAAATTTTAATGTTTTAAACAATACAATAATTATATATTGAATGGTATATTTACTGCACTTTTTATCAATGTTTGAATATTTTTTTCCTGGTTACTGTAGTTTATTAGCTAAATTAATTAATTTTTAATACATTTCACAAATAAGCCGATGATAGACAATGCAAATTTATTACTAGAGGCATATGAAGCTAAAATGCCAATAATATATTCAAGCAATTATTACTGAAGCCTATATTACTAAACAGAGTGAATTAAAGATACGAAGCATTACTGCTCAGAAAGCGGAATATCAAATGTTAAAAATAAATAACTAGAAAAATAAAAAAAGTGCTAGGTAAGCCGGGAATCTAGGTCATTATAAGTTTCATCACACTAAATATGGTCCAATTGTGTAGAACATGGTTTCTCGACGATTTTTAAATCTAAATACAAGCATTTCATTTTCATTGCAGTTATACTAATTCATTATTACATGTTAAGGGCCATCTTAAAACCAAAAGGACAGTTTTAATTTCAATTTACATGAACTCAATTTACAGTAAATAGTGTAAATTTTACACGTAGTTCTAATGCAAAGAGTTTTAATTAAGATAATATTAACAATCAGATTTTATACAGCTTTCTTTCAATATTTAAATTATTCATAATCCATATAATATCATCGATTTGGTATTCTGTAATATTTGCATCACAAATATTTCCTTTTGCTAAGGAATACCTTCCATGGTCTTGTTGGCAAGATATACTTCCTGATCTCTCATTCCAGAATCAAATGTGAACCTCATTTTATGTAGCTACCAGTTTTAGGCATCAACATGAAGGACATCTGTCACTGAGATATAGAAATGTAACATGTACGCCGCCTCTCGGCGCTCAGTTCATATAAAGAAGAGTTTGTGGAAGTAATGTAATTAGATAGTTAATTGCTCACAATACCTCTTTTCCTTTAAATATTTTGACACCTCGACATTATCTTCCCTCGATTTAAATCGTAGCTAGTAATAAAATGATTAGCAAAATAAAATGTTTTACAAGTAACATATAAAGTTAAGACTTGAAATCACATTTTTTGCCTTACATTGTATTTTCTTTATAAATTGTAAGTCACTACTATGATCAGGATTGTCTATAACAACTGATATTTGAAAAATCAAAATTTATTTTGATCTGAGCATTCAGTAGTTAGTTATTAACAATTGTTTTCCAATTAGATGGAGTTCCCTTTTCTCAATGTCTAGCTATAAACAAGTAGTGAGACATCACAGGAATACGAGCACTATCTTCCTAAACACCTAATTCACCTTTGTCCTGAATTGTTGTAGCGCGATTAAGAAAGTGTGGTATCTTTAACGCCTATATGGTCTTTTAATACGCACGTGTATTGTTAATGTTGTTTTTAAGTGACTGAAAGTAACTTGATAGCTTATTCTGATAGAGGTAACACGCTAAAACAGGCTGAAAGCGCGTTAAAAATATCATAGTCGAATTCGCCTTAACATTATTATAAAAAAAAAATGTCACAATACTTACTGTAACTGTACATTGTTTTGCTGTATGAGTTAATGTAAATGTAATATTTTTGTATTTTTCATTATTTTAATAAACCGGTATGAATTACCAAAGGAGTTAGATATGTATAGTGTTTTAGATATTTTTTTATAAATCATGTGTCTGAAATCGTCCACCAAATATCTCATTTTATTGTTATGACAACCATCAACTCTTCACCCTTTATTATTTTTTGTACGCTTTTTCGAAAATTCCTTTTATTTTATTGAATGACATCAACATGATTATTTATTGTAATTTGTTAGATCACAAAAAAAAATATTTAGAAAAATTTACAATGAATAAACTTTGAGATAATTATGTAATTCTGTACAGTTTTGATACGAGGGAACAAAAGCTCAATGTTGCTTCATGCAAGAACCGATAAAGCACTCATGTACTAGTACGCAAATAATGTTCAAATTATGTAATTATAGTGATAATTGGAAACATCTGTACAACAAACACAATCAAAAACAGATTGCTAGGAAATATTTGTCTTATGATAATTAAACAATTCTCTGGTTGGAAATTAATTAGCAACACCAAATAGGTAATGATTAGATAAAATAAAATGGTGTTAAAGAGAGCCCCTAGGTCCTGTTTGAAGTAGCATTTTATAATAAGACATTGTCATTTTATAACAAAAAATATATAATAATCATGGAGCCACTAGAATCAACAGAAGAGCATGTGGATGCGTCGAATCTCCCGACAGTTTAGTAGTTATAATGAAAATTTTCTATTTTAATATATTATAAAGCGTAAGCGTAGGAAGGTGTGCTGTGAAAACAAATCTGTAAATATGTCCGATGCGTGGTTTGGATCGTGTACTCATTTTATTTTATTGATATATTCCATTTTAATCTTATTTCTGTGGACTGAGTTCGGAAAAATCAAAACTTCTTAAATAAATTTTTCATATTGAACAAATTATCAGAAATCAGATTGTAAATTATTTTTTGTTGCTTAGTACCTAATTATTTTTTGTATTGTCAAGTGATGGTAGGCAATTTGTACAGGTGTATGTGATGCGCGCACGACGTTTGCATAAATTATTTAATTGTAGATGCGGCCCGCCCGCCACTTAACTGAATTATGCCTAGTTGAATATGAAATGTTTTAAATGTGTTACAGCATTTGAGAATATTTAATGATGTTGTATATAGTTTATTATTTTGTTTTGTAAAACGACATTTTGTACATACTCGATGTAGTATCGAATACCGTTAATTATTTGCCCTCATTGCCGATGAATAATGGAGCACGTTTTAAAGAAACCACTCGTAATATTTTGTACAGTTTGTTAATAAGGCGAGATTCGTAGCGAATGGATTTATTTTTAGGATTTCGTTTTTTTTACTTTTTTGTTATTGTGAATTTGTCAATTTTTTTAGGGAATTGGGATCGTACTGTACATAGACCTCACCATTTTGTCATATATTAGATTTAAGTGGTATCTGATGATTGATGTGGAAATAAAATTTTCTAAATGGAGCAATCATTAGAAATTCGTAAAACAAACTTAGTGTAATACTTGATATTAATATAACTTTATAAATAACTGTGAAAATAGGTAATAATAATTATGAATAAAATATTACATATTTAATAGCATCGTTTTATTTATCATAAATTGGTTACGTATTATGTATTCCTACACAATGGATTACTATTCCTGTCCGTAATTAACAACTATACTAAGCCCCAATTTCACAGGTCTTAGATAATCTTATCTGCAGGATATAAATATATTTTTATCTAAATGCCTTCTATATAGGGGTACGGAAGGCTTACTAATGTTCAATATTTCTAACAAAAAGACAAAGGTACATACTCAAAGTTAATAATAATCTATCCTCTGAGAGATACATAGTTTAATAAAATGAGTACCAATTAGATAGTTGAGTTCTCATTGCCTTTTCTGGACTTAATACCGACGCACTTCATTCCGAAAATAACCTCAGTGTCTTAATACCTTTCTTCTAATTCATTAATTTGTTTTGTTATACTTTCTAAGAGTATAAAATAATCTTAATCTAATAAATAGTGCCTTCAAATAATCTACCAGAAAGCATGGGCATGGCATACCAAAACCATATTGTTCAAACTCTTTAAATATTTCTTGACCTAAGCTTTGTATTTGGATATGTCCTAAAATATTCTTTAAATTTATTCTTTAGCAGCATAAAGAACGCTGTGCTGTGAAGTTAAGGTCTAAATTACACTTAAAATGTCGTCATCTTTGTCCTGGTTTCCTTGTTAATTCTCTAGGTATAATATAAAAGCTTTGCTGTGCTTGGATGCATTTGAGATAACAGTAACCGCAGACATACACAAATGCATTTTTCTTGTTTAATAGGTAGAATCACATTACATATTGATTTTGAAATATTGTTTATTTTAGTTTCCTACTATACTAGACTAAAAACTATGATATTTCAACCAAAATATGTATCTGATGTCTAAGTAAACTTTTAAATTAATTTTAATAACTAATAAAATAAAATATTATTTTTGGATTTCCTAAACAATTTTGCCGATTCAAACAGTTACCAAGTTGCAAAGCAACCGATTAGTTAGACTTTCAACAAGTTACTTGGTTCTTTCCCAACCCTACCATGGGTGCGTTCCTTTAGCGTTCCTTTTGTCCCAAACGTTTCGTTTATTTTACCCCCATAGTTTGTTGTTCCTTTTGAAAAAAAACGTTATTTTCGATATTTTTAATCTGAGCAGATATGCAAGTGGAACGACTGACAAGTGATCTGTGCTTCAATTTTGACATTTCTCCGATTCCGATTACTCTTACTCTCGCTCGTACGTTTACGCATTTTTCTGTGTGATAGTCATTTACTATTACTTGTTGCATCATCTCTACAATAATTAAAAGAGCATTCACAATCTCTGAAATGAGCATAGTTTTTTTCCTTCCACTGCATTTAAGTAAGAGGTACGGTCATTTCCAGAGGAAATAAGCATAATATATATCATATTATGATATAACAAGTAATTAACTAACTTACCTCAACACGATCAAAATAACACTATGAAAGAAAAGCAGTAAACTAGTTAACAATTCAAAACAGAATCGTTCTAAATGTCAAATTCTCTAATTATGTCAATATTTACACCTTTTAAGCCAAGTACAGAGCTGGGTGAAAAAGAGCAAAATCACATGATCGTTTTGAACGTTTTTTTTTGCTCGTGGAACATGGGTGTTAGATAACGCAAATGCATGTACTTCGCGTGTCCGAACCCCGACCAAGCGTCAAGGTTGGTCGCCGCTAACTTCAGTCCACGCGCGTCTTTTGTTAGAGAAAATCATAGCGGACGGCCGTTTGAATCGTACTGGGCGGATGGGCATCGGCGGCATCGGTGTCTTTGAATCGGTTTGGATTTCCCGTCACTAAATTTCGGCTGTGACGTCACAATAGGTATTAAAAAGTCGGCACACTTGGTTTCAATACAAATCGTGATACTTGCGTTATCTATGTAGATCTATATCTGCGGTCAAAACACTCAAAACAGTTCAGTACGACCACAGAATCGCTAATGGAACAGGAATCGGATAAAAAAAAAACGAAAAAAACGTTTAAACTGAGCTAATGGAACGCACCCCATGATCGAAGTCTGACATTTTTTAGTTATTTGATAAGCTGTCAAATTGACATAAATCTATCATTTCTGTGTTGTGTTTGATTTATCTCAAAATTATTTTAAAGTTTTCAGCAGGATAAAATAAGAAGAATGACATTGAGATAGCTTATTTATCATAAAAATCATAGATACATATACCAGGGCTAGTAAATTACAAGTTCCTACAGTGGTTGATGTTGCTCTAAGCCTGTATATATTTTTATAAATGACAATGAAAATAAACGAAAAGAATTTGTGCGCTTTCGCGTCGTCTGCGACGCCCGTGGACCGTGATGGATGGCTGGAAATGAGGGGTGAGGTGGGCAAGAGCTATCAGAAACGATGGTTTGTGCTGAAAGGAAACCTACTGTTTTATTTTGACAAGAAAGGAGACAAGGAACCGGTTGGAGTCATTATATTGGAAGGATGTATTATCGGTGAGGATATCAGTACTATACTAAGCATATGTGTTTCATAGTCATAATTATTAATGGAAAACTTAAGTGTATTGTTGGCTCACATTTCTTTTCTTTAATAGATAATAGCTTATTGTTCATGGAACACTCCAACAATACCTTTCAATGCATTTGTTTTGATGAACCCAAATCCAGCGAATCACAGCAAGGAAATCATTTATTTGATAAATACATTTATTAGAATAGATATCACAACCAGTAACCATAGTAACCACAGTTCGTATTGACCAAAACATAAAGAAAAGACACAACACAGTCTAGGTTATCTCTCTCCAGCACTGTAGTCACTCTATATTTCTATATCTGTCTCTGGACATCAACATCATCTTTAATTTGAAATCAACACTCCAGTATCATCAGAAAAATAAAGTATTGTTGTTTTCACTGTCAATTGATATTCACCAGAGTTAACTGAAGAGGAGGCCTACAGTTTCAAGATAGTATTTCAAAGTGAAGGCGGTCGCACATACTTTCTATGTACTAACTCTCAGGCCTCCATGGAGACATGGATGAAAGCCCTAGCCTGTGCCAGCTATGACTACATGAAGCTTATGGTATCAGATCTGAAGCGGCAACTGGATGAAGCTGAAGGTATTACTTTTAACTTTAGCGTTTTTTTAATATTAGCTTTAATAACCAGAATGCAGACATAAACTTTAAAACCCAATTGTATAGACTTTATTTCTATTGATAAAGATTGTGTAGGTAGCAGTAAATATTACTATGAAACATGATATATGCAATGGATAAATTACATTGTACCTTTATCATATTATTATCCTTTAGGTATGTAGTTCTTGAAAATTACACCCATTTTATTTACTGCAACAATCAAATTGTCTAGAAGTGAAAAATCGTCTTTATGATTGCCTGTAACTCTTCACTAATGTCACAACTGGTTTCATATACTGCTTCCACTTAATGAATGCCCTACCGGAAGTTTTGTTATCTACAATACTATTATCTATCTATGATTGTTATAGTCAATTAATCATACATTAACTATCAATTGCTATCTCCACTCTAAGAAGTAAAGGCACACAGACGAAACTCACTTGAATATGGAACTTATTGGTTTAACTTGTCGAATAGCAATCAAAATTAAAAGAGAAAACAGCATTGCCGGGCATTCAACATTTTATCTAGGTATTTATTGTTTTTTTTCTATATTTACCCTGCATAGGTGCACATTAAATAATGTAAGTCCTACCTTACATTATTATTCTTCTGTTGTGTAATTTTGACTACACACCATATACTTTTCTGTATATTATGTAATCAGTCTTGAATTCCATCAACATTCAAATTAATACAGGCAAATGATAAAATGTGGATAGTATTTACCTTAAATGTATTATTATTTGAATCACATAACCAAAAATTATTCAGATTTGGGATTGAGTAACAAAAATATCAATATATAAAAGATGAGGTAAAAGCCCCATCCATGTGATAAATATTTTATGTTGGTATTCACTTAATATGTATCAGGACAATACCTAAAGAAAGTCAAAGTCACTACAACTTGGAAATAACTATTTATTTTATGTCTCATAGCGGAGGCGGCGGCAGATGCCGCACTGGTGACGGTGACTCCTCCAGACGAGGAGCCGAAGGTGCCTCCGAGAGGGCAGCGCTATAACCCCTTCAACAGAGTCACCGATGGTGAAAACAAAACTGTGCCGGGCAGCAGACATCGTAAGTAACACATTTATAGGTCTTTCATATTAAACTTATTGGCATAAATATTCAACCAATATTTATTAAGTGTGCCATTCAATTACATGTTTTAAAGTCTTAAGGTGGCATGTTGGTCCATCTTTGAATGGGAATAAATCGTCTCCATAACTACTTCTGCTTTCATCTTGCAATAGTGGAATTAGACATGACAATTAATCACTTTGAAGGAGCTATATTTACTTATACTAAGTAACAGTTGAAAAATTATGGGACCAGCAGGATTTGAACTGTGACCTGCGTCCTCGTCACGAAATAATCAATTAGAAGTTTTCTATATTTACTTGTAATATGAAACCAAATTTTAGCTTTGCTAATCATTTATTATACAATCATCTACTCATCCACTTTGGCCATGGAATCAAGTCCCAGTGGAAAATGTCTTAACAACGTCTCAATAAATAGCGCTCAGCCAGTAAGGCGAAGCCTAATGTTCATGTTAGCAATAGGTTGAAAAAATCGATTCCACTGGAACTAAGACATACAAATTAAAGGGGAAATTGCGTTTTTTTCATATTTTTTATTAGTTTTTGTATTATAACATTATTTTTTGTATTTTATGTTATAGCGGTAACTGTGATACATATTCTATGCAATTTTCAACAGTCACCACGGCGACACACTGATTACGTTCGGACAGTTCGGACTGGTTGACAGTGAAGTATTATTAAATGGCATACTTTAGAGCGAAATAGAAAACTTTTCTTGAACAAATTTAGTTTTTTGCATTACGACTCGATCGGATCGGATCGGCAATATTGCCATTGTTGCATACATATGATATTAATGAAATGAATGTACTGTAGTGATTTTTGTATTGTAATTTCAGACAAAGAAAACGTACGACAGGAGCTGCCTCGCAAGCAGGTAAACTTCCGCGACATTCACAAGTTGTACGGACGTAAAGTATTACTGGATCGCAGCGAGTGGCGAGCGCGAATCGCTAAGCAGAAGGAGGACACTTCGCAACCTCTCATACAGTTGTAAATTATCTACTTTTCATTGCATCTTCATGACTTTTTGTTAATGTATTTCGAAATTGAGATACCTGCCATGTAATACGCTATCTAAATTCTAGTCAGTTTACATCGGGTATCTTAGCTGTCAGGGCCACCTGTGGTCCCTGGAATTCGTTTGTCTTAATAATGACGTACTGCAGTCGATAAACATTATCAAAATATGTTTAATTTGCCCCGCCTGATCTAAAAGCTGTACATCCATGCATGAAGGGTACATAAATACCAAAGATAGACTGGTAGGAGTAATTAATTGTTGGGGGTTTTTGTGGCTCACAATAAATAAGTTAGACATAGTAAGTCTGATTGTTTTGTCGCATATCCGTAACAGAAAGTCGTGAAGGTAGAGTTATGTACATACTTTAGATTAATAGAATTATTTTATCACCATCTTCACTAGCAATCACTAAAATCAGATGTAAATGTAATGGGATAGTTAAAGACATCATAATGATTATCATTTGTTTCGCAAATTAAATATAACTGTTCTTTAGAATAATAAATCGAAAATATTTTTGTAATCATTTTGAATGTAATATTTAGACACATGCAGTATTAGATAGTTAGGATATGAACATATTCACCTCTCATCATCTCTCATAGAACTTATATCGAAAAATATTCATGTAAAAAAAAAAATGTTTTCATATACAATATATGAACCTTCTTCGGCGGTTTGATAAAATATTGCCGTTGTAGGTATATCATTAACCTTTTCCCCGCCGGAGTCGTATTTATCCGACAAAAATACCTATGTCTTATTTATTCAATTTCTAAACGTATTACGATGTTTTAGCCTTAAATAGTTTTTTTTTAGAAACTTTATCTATTCAACCTTTTATACAAATAAACATCGAAAAATGTATACTAGACCATCCCTATTTATTGTAGGTATTATTGTGCGATTCAATGTGCGTGGCGCTTGGGGAATCCAACTGATAAAAAGTCGGGCGGTGAAAAGGTTAAAAGTTATTATTATAGTTAAGTTTATGCCGATCTCTGCATATATACTCCTCCTCCTCGCGTCGTTTTCCTCATTGCTGAGGGTCATGATGCCCCCGCTGGTGTATCACTTTGTTTTGACCATGCTCTTCCAACCGCTCCTGTTCTTGGCTTCGTGTAGTGCCGTGCAGGTTCAAATTGAGGCCAGAGCGGATTTGGTCTGACCATTTAGTCGGACTGCGACCTCTATATATACTAATTTATGCCATTCATTGTACTCGCACTAGCTCAAGAAGCACTATAGGTTTAGTTAGTGAAATTTAAGATTTATTTATTATATATATTTATATTTCCACGAAGTAGGCTTCATTTTAATGCAGAAAGTAATTATTCATGTCAGACTTTTGTCTTGACGAATAGGAAAATGCTTTACTTGTTTTTATTACGTGCCAACATGTTATAATATCATGTATTTTAAATAAGTGACATTAATTAAATTAATAATTATTTACATGAAATAAATATGGGCTATGAAATAAACTGAAATATATATATACATAAACGGATTGTTTTTAATTTAGTTACCTACAACCCAATAAGTGAATCCTTTGGGATCCGCACACTGCTTTATTATTGACAAATTTATCCGCACACTGGCAATTAAATCTTTAATTTCTTTTAATCTTTAGCACCGGTATTAATTAAATTCGAATTTTCACTAAACTATGCGAAAACAGTCCGAGATCTGCATGCAAGATGTGATTACGTGGCGGGGCGTAGACATGCGCAATCACTAGCACTACGACAAAAAATATTTCAGAGATTGAAATGACAGTTACGGTGTAATATGACAGGGAATGCAAATAAAACAACAATATTTTGTATTATGTAAGTTTACTGTTCATTTTATAATATGTTATTATAAACACAACGTCAACTAGTACAGTCGGCAGCGTAGATATGCCAACACACATACAAAACAAGGGCACACAGAACATAGTATGCCGCCGACTGTATATAAAAAAGCTCAAGTAACATAAGTTAATTTATTATAGCCTTGGAGAATTACGTTTAGGTTTACCATCGTGTCACTTACAATGCATACTCATACTATAGTTTTGGTATAACATTTTTAACACACTAGATAACATTGAGCAATTTATTCGATATAAATTATGTATACAGCTTCGTGTCATGATATAAAGTAGGTACATATAACTATCCGCTATCGTAAGTGTTAAACTATACACAACAAATGAAACGTGCGGCGGAAGACAGGAGCAATGCCCGGGGATTGGTAACAGTCACGCGCAGGGTGCAGCAAACGCTAATAACGCTAATTATATATTTCATTCTCGTAAACATTTCTATTTCATATAAGAAATAAGATATAAATATGCCTCTAAACTTTACGAACCGCTCACTAGCATTTATTGACATCTTTGATTTCGCGCCAAATAAATACTTTTTAAATCCAAAGATGCCATTGACAATTCAATAATTTTAAAATAAATGCTAGTGGCGGTTCAAAGCACTCTAATTTACTCAGTTTATATAATATTTAGACACACATACAAGTCCACGCTTTCTAAACACGGTTATAATGCTTTCGGTTTCGTTGAAGACGCAACGACTTCGTAACAACTGTTAGGAATAACTTAAAATAAATATAATTAACCATAGAGTTGTAATATAGAGAGACTATGTAAAAAAAAACTTAAACAAACTGCAAAGTAAAGAAGAAAGATAAGAAAAAAAAGAATATGTTCCATTTCATCTATACAATAGTTTGACCAATCATTGCGTCTCCCTCGCTTCGGAATACATTACAATTAAAGGAAATATTTGGTAACAATGTCTTAAAGATTAATATGAAAACAAACATAGGATACAATCGTTAGTATTTACAGTATAATTTACACAAGTCACATCACTAACCAAATCGACTACAGCTAACTTAGAAAATAAAATTTAGTACATTATAAATTGCTCTCAAAAGAATTATATACATTTGTGTGGTGGGTGGGAAAAAGTCTGGCCACTAAGTATTTATGGTAGAAAGTGTATTTGGTCTTAACATATTAAATAATTATATTAGTATTCATAATATATCGTTCCTTTATACGCGTATTTGGATTATTTATTTATAACTTAGTTAAGTTATAGGTCTACTATGTTATTTGCGTTATATTATAGTAATATAAGTCACAAACAGACACTTTTTATATCAAAAGTTAGTACATACATTCTGCTTGTTATCTTTGTATTTCCGTTGATAATTTTATTATATCAATGCCAAACATAGCTTAATTCGGGGAGTATATATTATATATTATAAAATATAAAAAATATTTCTAGATATATTAGAGTAACGATGAATATACGTGTGTGGGGTACAACAAGCTAGTGGCCAGGTGCTCGCGTGGTGGGTGCGTGTGTGACGTCACAAGGATGACGTCATTGGAGACGCAATCATCGCTCTTCGCTCGTCGCTCACAGCTCGAAGCGCTTCTTCCGCTCGGCGACCATGCCCACGAGCGGACCGAGCGACGGGCGGCTGGGAGCTGAGCAGCGCTGCTGGCTCGATTTTAGTTCTGTGGACAAGCAGACTATATTGCAATTATCCAAACAAACATCAAAGTTAATCTATCAATTAAAATTTGTCACAAATTAACAGTTTCCGTTTCGCGTTGTAGGTCGATAAAAATTAGCCTATACTATTTCTGGGGCCTTGAACTATCTACTACACTAATTTTCATTAAGATCAGTCCAGTAGATTCGAAGATTTTTGTGTACAAACAAACAAAAGAGGAAAGATTTTTTTGTTTGTTTGTATGTTTAACAAACGAACATAAATACCGTTCTTTTTTATAATTTATTGGGATAGATAGGTATATTACAATTCCTGACAAATATTCCGTAAGGTAAGGCAAGTTAGCATCAGGTGACAGTAAGCTGAATCGCTATGTTCATAGCATTAAAAGGTAGTACTTACCTGGACGGGTGAGAGCTGCAGATTTCTGGTGCTCTCTGTCTTGGCGTACTGGATCTTGTTTCGCGCCGGTCGCGCCGCCTCCAGCAACGGACTCGCTCGCGACGACTTCGCCTACACGTACACACAGACATTACTAAAACTTCACCTTGATTACTAGTATATTAGCATTACTAAGCAGTTATTTCCTACTTTTGGTCAGTCAAACATTTAACAAAATAGACAAAAATCTTGTGACAACACACCCAGTTCACGAAATGTATTAAGCTTGTAATTTTGCTATAAATGTTACTGGGATGCGGAAGCAAAATGAGCCAAAATGGGGCAATTTTAGTAAAACTTGTGGATATTATTATGTGCAACCATCACCAGATTTAAAACCATTTTAATTATATTTACAGTTTGCTAACTTTTTTAGCCATCTTTATACACTGTGTCGGAATAGTTAAACAACAATTTCTAATTTTCTGTGTTCAGTAAATTAAAACAATCTGTTATCAGGGTTTGTAAACAACATAGAAACCAAAACGTTGGAAAACCATAGCCAAATCAATAATCAACTGTAGGATCAATAGTTTTTTTTTTTTTTATTAACGTGTATTGTCCCATTGTGGGGCAAAGGTCTCACCCAAAGACTTCCATTTCTCCCTATCCGTAGCTATATTTATTTATTATTTACAATCAATGGGAAACATTACTGCAACCTCAGCTACCAGATGTCGCTCTTTCTTATTGGCAGTATTATTTTGTTCGCGTTGTTCTTTTCTTTAAATACTCGTTTTTTTTTAAGAAATAGGGATGTGACTCGCTCGACTACGATCCCACAAGTGACTAGCCCACCAAGCGAATAGTGTGTGCATTACCTGTGGTGTTGTCTCTCTGCCAGACTGTCGCCAGGTGCCGCAGGTGTTGCCACAGCGGCGCCTCGCCACTCCCATGCTGTTAGTGCACCCCATACATGACCGTTACTTTACATCGCTACCCACTACCGTGCTTACCACAGGAAGACTTATACAAGGTCATAAAAATACTAATAAATTGTAGAAAAGAAGATCAATATGGCGTTTAAAAGCTTAATAATTAATAATTAAATACTGAAATAGTATTTTATTATAACCCTGTATACTAGCGACTGACTAATATTGAGGAATATTTTGAGCTTTCTACTAAAGACATAAGGTTTAATTTTCACCATATTTAGAATCATTACGAGACAATTGGATGTCTTCCTGGAGTCGCAATGTACTGGATACTATGTATGCTACTTGATCGCAGAAATTGAGCTATTGTGGTACATGTGACTCCTATCCTACTCAAGCGAAACTCTTGAAGCTCATAGCTTTTATTTCCCATTGGATATCTTATGATTTATCTAGCTTTCAATATCAGTTTAAAAATAAGTCCCAAAGCCATAGAAGTGCATACCAAAACCAATATAATTCCTGTTGTGGTGTCGTAAATGAATAGTGTACATTTTCCATATGTTGGACGATTTTACTGTTTCAAGTTCTGAGCTCAATTTATGCGATCAATCAAGTCATTATTTGTATGAAATTTCCTAGAAAATTATTGGCACACATTTTTGGAAGAAAAATATTTACTCAGACTAAATACCTCACTTCAATATCTAACATCAAAGAGCATATTATTTAAACATTGTTTACACATTGACGAATACTTAATGCATAATGATTAAAAGTCAGTAAAAAAAAAAATCAAATCAATCAAATGAATATAATGTTTAATACTTTTCAGATTTGATCGGTTGAATGAAAGTAAGTGCGTTGATGCATGCAAGCGTGGTCTTGTATGGTAGAGTGAGAGAAGCGTAGCGTAGCTGTGCAAGCGAGTGCCGTGAGAGCGAGTGAGACAGCAGTACGTACCGTGTTTGTGTCTTCTATGAGCTGCGCGAGAGTGGACGCTTCGGAGTTCTTCATATCATTAGCTTCAGATATCAGGTGAGCGCGCAGCTGCTTGTTTCTAAAACCACAGAATGTCTTGTTTAATAAAAATCCATCCAATCACAAATATTGCTTCACCATTATGATTATGTCGATAAATTAAGACAATCCTTGGTCATCTTGAGCTGCCCAATTTTTTTTTACTATCATTTTGGTAGATTAGCCACTGCCGTAGCTTCACAGATAGGCCGATATTTACTTATTGCAATTGAAACGATGGATTAGAGATTTGGGATGAGTTCCAATAAAGAGTTTCAATGAAATGAAATGAATTCCAATAGCAAGTGAATTACCTGGAATCAAGTTGCATGATATGGTTGTGTGCCTGCGCCAGCTGCGCGGTGGCAGCGGAGAGGCGTTCCTCCAATGCCGCTGACTCCACGCACTTCACCGAGTACTTCTCTGACAGAGACAGAATCTCGCGCTTTATCTCTTCCATCTCTTGCCTGGAAAAATATTGGAGCACTCGTTTATAGCCCGCACATGAGTATTGGGTTCGCGCTGCTGTGTGAGTCAGGTACGAGTATGTATGAGAATATCATCAACATAGTAAAAAATATAATCCTACTTTTAATTTCTAATAAGTATAATTAAACGTTTATCACCTCTTTTGTACCTTTTAAAGTATCTTACGAATGGAAATGTATATTTAACCATTACCAAAGTAATATATTAAAAAAATACTTATTGTAGCTGTGTACATTTGAATCTGCTAATAAGATGTTTTTCAATCCAAATGTAAAAATTACGTTGGTAAAACTCACTGGTGTCTATTGCTGATCTGCTGCCTCTCTCCACTCAGCGCACCCCTGGTAAGGAACTCTGCTTTGAACTTGTCGACCTCGCGCCTCACTTCGCTCTCGTGAGCCTTTCGCATCGCGTCCAGTGCTGCTAGGGTCGCACGGGTCTCTTCTGCTAATGCTTGCTCTTTGTCCAACCTGCAGTTAGAAAATAGATATTCAATGTGAGTTTTCAATGAGCATGTCTGTTAAAATTTTTGGTTGTAGATCACCGCAAATAATGTAAATATTATTGTGGCCCTTCGAGCCGGATTTGTACCAACGATCCATTAAAACAATAAATTACAGGCAAAAAGTGACAAATCAAAGTTACGAATAGTATGCGATAATGTTTTTGTGATAGACTAGTTACCGTAATTGAATGAATGATGTAAATACCTGAGTTGTTCTCTCTCAGCGCGGTGCTTCTCCTCCATTTCGCGCACGATGCGTCGATGCGAGCTCTCCATCGCGAGGAGCCCCTTCTCGCAAAGCGCGCGCAGCTGCTCGATCTCCTGCTGGTAGCGGGCACGGAGGCCGTCGCCGTGGGTGTCGGCGGCCACTGCACTCTGCCACCACAGACAACGGTTATAATAAAAGTACGATCAACAACATTGGCCGAGCCATACATACACATAAATAGTTTGTATGTTACCTGATACGCAGCTCGCAAGTTCTCAAGCTGCGCGGAGTATTCGGAGTCCAGAGCTGCCAGCCTCCTTTGCAGCGTGCGCGCCCGCTCCCGCAACGCTCCGCGTTCGCGCTCGTGCTGTGCTTGCAGCTGAGCACGCACGCGACGTGCTGCCGCCAAAGCCGACGCCTGCTGCGCCAGGGCACATTCACCGCGTGCTCGTTCCTCGTGCAGCCTAGAAACAATTTTTTTTATGAAGTAACTTGTCCTTTTCCTGGTACTTTGATCAAAGCACGCCTGTCTCAAAACGTACCTATCCAACGCGTCCTGCAGCTGCTTGCAGTGCTGGCAGGGCACCAGCGCTTGCAGAGCTTCGACGCGGCGGCGCAGCGATTCCACGCGGTCGAGCACGCTACCATTACCGGCACTCGGGAGCTCGACTCCCTCTCCACCGGCCAGCTGCCGCTGTACGTCCGCCACTACAGCCTCCACCCGCTCGAGGTTCTCGCCGATCTTCATCGAGTCTTCACTGTTACCCGAACAGTCACTGGAGAAGAGCGCTCGGCACTCGGTCGAGAAACGCTGGAACAAGTAAACGAACTCCGCCTCCTGCGTGGGGTCCGTCTCCAGCGAGGAGAGGGCGTCCTCCGACGAGCGACGCGGACTGTCTGCCGGCGGCGACGACGCGCGGTACGTGCCCTCGAGCACCGCCACGCGCGCATCAACCAACGCCCGCTGCGCTAAAGCCTCCGCTAGCTGCTGCAGGAGCGCCCGACTGTCTAGCCCCGGGGACGGTTCCTTGGTGCGCCGATCGATGTTTGCCAGGCACGTGCGGTATCGCACTGCGATGTCCTTGACGGCCGCGTCCATCTCACAGCGGAGGTGATCGTGAGCAGCTTGCCACCATAACTCAAGATCGGCGCGATCCTGAGCCGTTAGAGTGAGCCGGGCGCGTCTAGCCTGATCTAATCGCTGGTCGCATAGAGCAGCGGCGCGAGCGAGAGCACGTGTTACTTCTGCCTGCACTAGTTCAGCTCCCAGAGCATCCCTCGCCGCAGCCCATGCTTCACGCACACGTGCAGCCTCCACGTTAGCGCGAAGCTGTTCAGTATCAGTGTCGGTGGGTGTTGCGTAGCTTAATGTTTCGCAAGCTAAGGCAGAACATAACTCCGTTAATTTCTCACTCTTGTACCGTTCGACCGCCTCAGCAACTTCACGTTGTGAAGCTTTTAAGGCTTCCAAGTCGGCACCGTGAATTATAAGTTCAGAACGGCGTTGTTCTTGCGTCTCCCTTGAGCCGTTAACGATGTCGATCTTGCGTGTGAGTATCCTTGCAAGGTAGTCGAGTGAGCTTCTCGTACCCACTCCGCTCCTGCCACTGTCCCCGTTGATCTTTCGTTTAAGATTATCTATTAGTTGACTAGTTTCAATAATTTCAGACTTTATCAATCGAGCAAAGAATCTGCTGCCGTTGGACGACTCGAGCGCTTCCTGTATTCGGCCTACGAGGACCGCCTCGTAAGCCAATTTTTCTGCCAATATTTCCAAGTTTCGTCTCTGTGTTAATTCACCGGCCTCGTACAAGGCCGCCTTCCTCCTAGATATTTCAAGAAGCTTGTTTCTTAATTGCTCCTCTAACTGAACAACGACCTGAGCGACGCTGTCATTTACATCTTGGTCTTGATTTTGATCGCAATCAACGACGCATTTGTCAAAGCACTCCTGTAGCCTCTTGCTGACTTCCGTCAAACACTTCTCCATAGATTTCAGGCTGTACTTTTTCTCGAGACTTGGTGAAGGTGATCTTCGAGACTTGGCCGCTCGCATTGCACTCATTTGACAAAGACACTCGTTTACTTTATTTCTCGAATGTATCACTACATTCTCTAGACTCTGTAGCCTTTCCAATAAATGCCTTTGTGACTGCGTTCCGATACTAGACGCTTCTGGACTTTCGTGAAATGATGGACTCTCTGTTGATCTGGTTGCCTGGCTCAGAGATTCGCAGGAGTTTGTGAAATCCTTGCGATTTTCCAATGCGGAGGCTACTTTGGTTTCTAGCGAACTGAGGCGAACTAGCATTTTCATTGGTTCTGAGCTAGTGGCGCTATCGAGAGATTTCCTTCTGAGCCGAGCGGCCAGTCTCTTCATCCTTTTCTCATCTGTGAGACCCTCCGATTTGGAGGATTTTTCTTTGGCAGGAGACGAACTTTTGGAGGGAGAATTTATCGTCGGGACCGGTTCCCCGGTTTCCAACATTGTGATTTTATTTTCCAACTCAGTCAACTTCTCTTCTACTTCTTTACCTAGAGTGAAAGATTCTCGGCCCTTGAGTGATAGACTACGTCTCTTTTCTCTAGATTCAGACTTTTGAATCTTATGTTTTAGTGTTCGCACTTGTTTATCTGACGCTGTTAGTTTCTGAGTCAAATCAAGTATGCGTGCTGCCATCAAATCAATCTCGGACCTACTGCATTGCTCTCTGAGCTTCATTTCATTTCTCAGTTTCATGTTTGTGATTTCTAGTTCATCATACATGTTGTGAGAATCTCGTAGCTCCTTCTTCATGGCTTTGATCTCATGAATAGCTTTCGAGAATCGATCCTTTAACTCACCGTATTCCTCTATTAACCTGTCCTTTTCCATGCTATCTAAATCCATGTCTTGATTTAGATTTGTCAAGTCACTAAGAGAACCAATGCTCTTTCTCTTTTCCTTGGTGGGTGATATTGATTCTACGAGTGACCGGCCTTCAAGATCTTGTATCCTGACATACAAGCTGTCATTTTCTTTAACACTTTTTAAAAGTTTGTCGTTTAATTCGTTAAGTTCTCGCTGTAGCTGCACAATGGTTTCCTGCGCCGAGGATAGCTGTCTGGTTAATAACTCGCAATGTTCCGTCGATTCTTTCAAGAAGTTTTGCGTTTCCGTTAACTTTGTCTCCCAAAGGGTTTTATCTTGATTATACATTGCTTTTATTGTGTCCAAACTCTCAGCCTCTTTAGTTCTTAGCGATAACTCTTCTTCTTTATTTTGTAATGTCGTAACTAGTTCCTCCATCTTCTTTTCTTTCAAAGCTGCCTCTGATTTTATTTTCTGCAGTCTCGCAAGCTCTGTCTCAGCTGCACTAACATCGTTAAGCGCAAGTTTTAGTTGTTTCTTCAAGTCGTCTATTTCGATAGATTGCTTGTCGATAGTAGAAATGTAGCTACGTTTTCTAGCTTCAATCGGCTTTTCGTTTTCGTCAACTTCGTCAACTGTGCGTTCTTTTTCTTTGGTAGAATCGATTTCGTCTCTATCGCCTTTCGGTGTGTCTGATCGCGGCGGTGGTTGGTGATTGGTTTTGTTGCGAACTTTTTCTTTGACTTTGGATATTGGTGTCCTCGTGAGTAGTGGGGATGGAGGTGGTTGTGGTCCCAAGTCTCCCCAATCTGCACTATCTCTTCGACCTCCCTCAGATGCAGTTCGATATTCTTCATCAGAAGAAAATGGTGCTGATCTGGCTGTGATAGGTGTGACTGGTGTTACGGGCGAGGTGGAAGACTCTGAGGCTTGATCAACGGCATCCTCCCGTAAGATTAATGACAATGGCCCTGTGTCAGGTAAACCAGCTGTTCTTCTCATAGCTGACACCCAATTCGCTCTAATACCTGCTGTAACCGCTGATAATACAATGTGTTTTCCATCCCAAGTCTGCGAACAAATAAGAATTAGTTAGTTTGATTCTACATAATGATATGTAAATAATATTAATTGACTTGTATGAAGTTATACCGCATACCTCAGTCTCAAAAGCATATCCATTCGTTGACGCTGAGGTAGGCAGTTCCACTACCCTTGAAATCCCACTCAAGTCTATGACTCCATCCATCAGCCCTCTATGTTCAGCGTGAGGATCCCGGAAGTATAGTAGGGCTGCTCCTCGTAGAACAAACCAGTGCCTGGACCAGCCGCCAGCCCCTCGCCTTTGCAGCCAGCCGGCTCTTGCGTGCAGGAGTCTTTCAGCTGGTAGTTCAACCCTACCGCCTTCGCCGGGTTCCGTTGGTTCTACGACATCGGCTGGCTCGCTACCATCGCTTGCAGAGCTGGAGCTAGGTGGTTCCTCTGGTGGTGCCCCGCCGTCCGGTGATCCTCGAGCCTAGATATAGTATCGAAACATTAGTATCAGTATTATAATAGTTTATTTTTCAAGCAATGAGTAAATGCTCTTGTTTATAAAATGTATGACTAATGAAATTATTTATGAATCAATCACGAACTTTCTTGGTCTATAAGCTACTAAAAATAATTGGTTTGGTTATTTGAAGTAGAATTTCGTGAATGTATTTACTGGCAGTCTATCAGGCGGTGGCAATCTGGTAGGTCTCTCAAGGGTTGGTGGCAGAGCTCTTCGTGACCGAGGCCTGGTGAGTGACGCTGCGATGTCACGGAGCTGTTCATCGTACTGCTGGTGTTGGTGCTGGAGTAATGGCGAGCGTACCCCTACGGTGGCTGAAAAGAGAAGAACATATTATTAATGTCATAATATGACAAAAATTTTTTTTGGTCAAAAATTGGTGCTGAGTCCTGGTGTAGCAGAAGCATGTTTAATATACATACCATCATCATTGACCGGTGGTGTGGTGGGTTCTGCCCAAGTATCCCTGCGGCGAGACCGCGCCTTCTCCTCACCGTTGATCTTGTCTCTGGTCGGTGGAGACGCCGATGACACTGGCTGGTCTGTGTATACTGAAACAAAATCAAACATAATGTTACCGTTCAATGGGAACAACATACTTATAATGTTTCTTATACATGTAATTTGTGAAAAGTATAAAGTGTTTCAAGTCGAAAACGTCTTGGTTGACGATGTCAAACAGTATTGTGACTGTACAATAACTAAACTGACCTAAACCTCCTTCTGACGCAGTCGGGTAAATATTACATAATAATGGTAAAGACACAATCGCAGTAACAAATTCGTCCTTGTCAGGAAAACATTAGGTACTTATTACTTCGTGAGTTATTACGATGACATACTTCTAAAGAGTACAAGATTTGAATTGTAGATACATAAAGTTGTAAATCAATATCGTTTATCTTCCTTGAAAAGGGAAGGCAGCTAGCTTAATCAAGATTTTACTTCAAAAGAATCGCTTTACCAACGACTGACAGGAGGACAGATTTACAGCAATTTGTACATAGATGCCCTTTTACTTATCTATCGGCCAATTTCCTACTTTTCTTAACAAAATACCATCGGCTGTATCAAAAATGGTGATGCACGATGCCGCACCACGATGCACTATGCAATCATTGGTGCCTTAACGAAGTGCCCAATAAGAGCAAGGGTTTAAAAATACCAGAGCATTTCAGCGCGTCTTATTTACGACTTTTGAGAGCAGTTGATGTGCCGAGAAGCTTCGAGCAACACGTATTTATTTTGAAGTAGTATTTATTATTCACAAGTACTGTTACTATGTAGTAAATCAGGGCCTGAAGCATTGTACACACTTGTTATTCTTTAGGAGTGACGCGTTTGGAATGATAAATGATGAGTGATTCAGTAAATATTTTAAAATGTTTATTAATAAGTTGTATCGCATAATTTGGTCTGCCACCATCAACAAATATGTGCAAATACTATGTCGTATCACAGAGAATTTATGGACAGAATTCGAGTTATCTTCTTCAGAATTGAAGTGACTGAGTAATAAAACGAGGAACTTATCGATAAATAACTAAATCCGTAATGGAACTACGATATACAATTTATATCAGAGACAGCTA
Source organism: Hypena proboscidalis (assembly GCA_905147285.1). NCBI lineage: Eukaryota > Metazoa > Arthropoda > Insecta > Lepidoptera > Erebidae > Hypena > Hypena proboscidalis. Next base: position 20,409,184 of record LR990136.1, on the reverse strand, counting down.
AATTGAAACATTATGCGCAAGCGCCGACAAAAGCGTCCGTTTCATCTTATTTATTTTGTTCATTAATAAAATTAATTGGGAGTTGAGTAGATTGCGAGTAGCGTAATAGTTTCTTCCAGGCGAGGATTAATTAAGATCTGTTTATATACGATACACGAGTAAATAATAAAGTAAAAAGGAAAGTTAAATACAGACGTAGACTTAATAATGGATTAATCAATAAATAAAAGGTCTATCGGCGCAGACCTTGGCATTATGCATTCGTCTACGGGAAATAAAATCTTTACTAACATTTTCGACATTTATGTCAAATAAAAAAGCTAAAGTTAACCTTAAATAATCAAACACCGGTTTCGACTAACTTTCACACATTTACTTGCACTAGTAGTAAATCACTTGACTATTTCCATAAAGCACAATATTTACGCTGTAATAAACAAATCGTTTACAAAGAGCAGCGACAAGTCATAAACATTGACAAATATATAGAATTTACTTTTTTATTGTGAAGAAATAGCGTACGTCGAAATGTCGCGTACATCACGCGGGGATGATTTACAATGGAAAAAAGTGCGAAGTTTAATAAATATGAATGAGGCCGTAGACAAGGCGGAGTAAATCATCGACACCCACTGCGAAGCATTGTGTGCCTTGAGGCGACCACGGCTCTCGCAGGACAGGGCTACGGGCTAGCTTTAATTTAAGACCTGATTTGTTAACTTAGCGAAAGTGGCTAAATGAATTAAACATTAAACTAAAATAAACATGCTAAAGAAATGGAAAGCGGTGGAAAAAAGCCGTATAAGGTAGCCATAGAGGTAATTATAATGCGTAAAGACAGGTGTAATCTGAGACGAGCGGAGAGAAATCAGTTAAAAGATCAACAACATTCAAAACTTGCCTTAAAACCTTCGATTTCCTAAATCAGGCCGGATTTCTACTAACAAGCTCATAACAAAAGTAGTAAGGGTATTTTTGGGTTCTTTTTTGGACCTTCTAAATTAGGTATTTTTGTGTGATTAGCCTCCATTCTTACAACCGGATGGAGTCCTTAGTGGCTCCGTCCCTGACCTAACTCAATGTTTGCATGTGTGGTCTGAACAGGCATTAGATTTTTTTTTTTGCCATATGTATGTAATGTATTGTTTACTTATGTACCCGTTATTCTATTCTTCGGTTATAGTTACTTGGCAGTTAAGACGTATAATGTGAAATATAATCACAAAAACACTTTGTTTAATTATGAAACTTGACGGCAGTAGTAAAGTTATGGCAAGCAATGCTTTCTCCCATCTGCTGAAGTTTACGACTAGTCGGAAACGCAGGTAGGTAAGACCCGCGAGCATTCACCCATTAGAAATTACCTATTACATCCTTGTACCTACCGCATCTTACGACACGTCACACGCAACCAGCATTAGAGTAAGTGAGCTTAGGTTGTGTAATTGTATGTTTTTAATATGAACGATTACTTGTATTACGTGAAAACTCGTTTTTTGGCCATCCATCATATGTGAAAGTTATTGACAACTAATTAGCTGTGTGGACAAGTGGATTCTGTTCACGTGGTCACCTATTCGTCTTTGATGATATTGTAAGATCTAGCTATCGCAAATGTCTGCATAATTGATTGCAAGCGAATATCACACATACAGACTTTTCTCGGAAATCTTTGTGAGCATTTGATTAACGTAATTTGAATTTGTTTTCATCAGAATAAGATAGCTGTCTGACTTGCTAGAAATGCTTAACCCAGAAAAGAAATGTTCAAGATATATGTGCGTACTCGTTACGAAACGGCTAATGCGAATCAAATGAAGCTTTCATTAACAATATCATTAAAATGAGATTGTCAGCGTAATCCGGCAGAAACATCATTAGTCACTGATTAAAAAAACAATGTTCGCGTGCGTCTAACAACACGAGAAATAGTTCTTGATAATTCAGGGGCTCATAGAGGCAAACGAACTCAAAATAAGCTATTGTTGCACTATACGAGCTCTATATTAAGAAAAAGAGGACTAATGACTACATTTCTTTGTGTAATTTCAATGTAGCATCATTATGGGCTAAGTAAAAAGCACTGTGTACGTTTTAAGGCTAGCAAAAAGTTCTAGGAGCCAGAAAATCCATTAGCGCGAGGCGTTGACCCCCGTTACTCATGAGTTATGGTTGCCATGCCCTGACAGCCTTCTCAGAACCACGCATGGTATAATCGATATTTTTTGCAAGTGTTCTTACTGAGAGTGAGGTGATAGCGACTGAGGTTCTGTACGTTCAAAGTTGTTGTATTTTTATGATAAAGGAATTTAAACTTAAACTCTTTGATTATATACCTATAGATACCACCTCATCAACGCTAAATAAATTGTCCAAAAATGTAGTCCGTAAAATACGTGACAAATACAAAAACCCTTAAACTTTCTTAATCTTGGAATCAAATCTTTGTAAAATGTTAGCAATCAAATCGAAGATATTCATATACAAACTAAGTTACTAAGCATTTAATTTTCATTCATATGATACTATTCAAAGAAATTGCTGGTAGGATGAATGTCTACCCGTCCAAATGTCTTGCAAATCGACTCTATTTATGGCTTGAAATGTCTTTATTCACAAGTGACATGATGTATCAACTCTCTCCGAAACCAATCCCGTTCCACATAAATGCCACGCAAGCGAAAGTCTCAACTTATCACCATCCTATCATCCAGGACCATAAAATCTGTCTCAGGGGAGCAGCCTGCCCTTTAACCATATATTATGGTACCCATAACTTAGCCATGGAACTAGTCTTCAGCACTCTATAAGTTAAACGGAGTCAGGACATACGAGTATGTAAATAAAACGACTTCAGTCAACATAGATTGGGCCCTCCGGCGATATGTTGAGAAAACCTACCTACTTTGAAAACGTAGTTATGGTAGGACATGAAAAGATTATGCGGACTATTTGTGGCTGAGAGTTAGCTGCTGATTAATAGCTCGAGATCGTATATAAATCAATAACATAATACAGAATTTATGCCGATTATTCTTGATTTATTGGAATGCGATTAATTTTCAAAACTGGACTGCTAAAACATATATCAGGCATAGAATAGACCACTAACTAACTGGACTAAGTAGATTTAATTGTAAGTGCCTAGATTTAAATGCAAAGGAATTTCTGGCAAGACAGGTACAAAAAAAATCAAGTCTTGAATGCTAGAGTGGGCTTTTGACAAGTTTGGACATTTACAAGGACCCATTTACACGTTGTAAGTTTTGCAAGGCTATTTTTGTGCAATCCCTGTGTTTTTAAATGCAATAAACAAATCAAGCAATAGATTTACCGCAATTTTAGTGCTTGCTTTGAATTGCAGCAAATCTATTAATTGCTTTGTTCATCTCGATTAAAAAGATAGAGATTGGCTTGCAAAACTTAGGGATCATTTGTATGCTCAGTGTGACTACAAGCCTTAAGCCGACTATCCAATGTAATTAGTCGGTTTCAATACGATATTAATCGCAAAAACTACTTGAATAAGAACAGTTATTAGAGAATATCTTGCGGTAGTGTCTGTGCTGGTAAAGCTACCGATTAACCTATACATTACCCGTATAATATGATCTCACGTTGTATAGGCTTACCGTACAATGCGATACCAGCTTATACTGGAAATGTATAGCTTGATCGGTAGCCGTCTATTCAAATTGGGCTTGTTTGCTCATTTCTTAACTTTTTTGTATTTGAATCTTTTATAATAAACTAGCGACCCGCCCCGGCTTCGCACGGGTACAATGCTGATACTAAATACACTACAGAAAAACTGTGAACGTTGTATATAAAAACACAGCGGCCCGCTCCGGATTCGCACGGGTATATAATATATAGCCTATGTCACTCACTGAAAAAATGATTAAAATCGATCCAGTAGTTTGATTTATTCATTACTGCCCGTGGCCCGCACGCGTTAAATTTGGAGTAAAACAATTCCCCCTTTCTATGCATGTATTATACATAAAAACCTTCCTCTTGAATCACTCTATCTATTGGAAAAACCGCATCAAAATCCGTTGCGTAGTTTTAAAGATTTAAGCGCACATAGGGACAGAAAAGGCGACTTTGTTTTATACTATGTAGTGATATTATGTTCAAATATACAACGTAACAACGCGTCATGTGATTATCTACTTTTATTAAAGAATTAAATGACTTTCTTAACTTTTTATACACCAACTAGCTGAAGACGGTAGTTGGATTCTGATTTTTTAATACTTTCTTGTTTTGTCATATTTATGTGTTGTAATAACTGCTTAACAATCAAGCGACAGCAAAACACTCGATTAATAAAATTTAAAATTTTAATCATGTCATATAATCTAAAATCTCTAATTGACGATGACAAAATTGTCACAAAGAGGTCAAAAGTTTTTGCTACGCTAACTGATAATCTAGAATTCTAGATCACCAGAAATTCAACGAAAACGCATTGATCAACATCTTTCACTACTCCAAAAACCAACCATAATAGCATAGAGCAGTATAATTTACGATAAACATTACAGTTATTCCCAAAGAAAGCAAGTTAAACTGCCCTTGACAAACAAACACACAGTTAATGTAACATGCATACACAAAATTTCACCTAATAACAATTAAATTTACATTAAAAGCACGACTTTCCATCGTAACACGTAGTAAGAGATGTGACACGCGCCGATGCGCCTGCGCAAGCCAACGAAAGTGAAACACCGCACTCTTCCTTAGTTAAATGTTAAAAAAATATAATGTCATTCGCTATTTTTTGAAGTTCAAATGACAAGTGAATGACGAGAATTTGAAAAAGATAGATTTTGTGGTAATCGTTACTCACGATTAACGGGAATGAATTGAAAATCCAACAACACTTCTTCACGTAAAAAAAAGTGTCGAATCTTTACGGTTGTCAAATTTTGGCGTCGCTGTAATGTTTGTCTAAATATGAATAGATTTTGCACTATATTTTTTGAGTGAGCTGAGAATTTTGGCTCCTGGATATCTTTTGTAGTAAAAAAAGTTTACGCTTTAATTGACAGTTTGATCTGATCACATCTACAATTTTCAAAAATAAACGATGATAAAGGCACACCTTGACCACCGTCTTTGTAGAATGATAGGTTAGCGCTGAGCCGGATGACAGGCCATCTCTACATAGATACATAGATAGTCAAAATGTTCAAACTAAAAAAATAATATTTCGCCCTTTTGACTACTAGACTGTAAAACAGTCTCATATATTTTTGACATTTTCTTGGAGAAGGTGGAATCTGTAATAATATAACGAGAGAAAGTTTTATTGAAATGGTTCAACAATACAGAATAAACGAAGAGACGATGCATACAGTAAAAAGATTCGTGGATTTGGAGCAGGGCTTGGATAGCTGAGTGATAAAGCGATAGACTGGACTCCAATTTTTTTTCGACTGTTCTTAGTAATAAAATTTGTTCCATTCGCCATTAAGCAGAGAATTACATCGAAACTTCCTTTGCAATTCATTCCGTAGCTTAATTTACCAGTCAATTACACATTAGATGTTATATTAACTAATATTAAGTTGCTATAAAGTACTTTACACTAATTATAGTAAAAGGCAGGGCATTTATACTGCGTTAACAGTTAAATCCATCAATGCGTTGATCAATGGTAAGTTTTCACCGCATCCGCTTTCCACTTATCCCAGTGACCTGATACCATTAATGCTGTTGGCTTCTCCACTTCTATCGATAAATTCAATCGATATTTTAAGTCGACAAACATTTTTTACCCTCATCAAATTGTACTAGCTTTTGCCTGCAGCTCCACCCGCGTTCTTTCTGGAATCTTAAACGATCTTCATCTCTTATCCAGATCAGTTTTGTAGCTTAGCCGCGAAGATATAACAGAGACACAAAATTACTTTCGAAGTAAAAAGATGTAGAATTGTTTGTGGGGTATAATTTTCAACGGATTGAAAACTTAGTCTTTCTTTTAGATTTCAAATTTATTGCTGCAATAAGGAAAGAAAGTAAAACATTTCCTTTCTTATAATATGTAATTAATATCAAATCAGATTAAGATAAGTCTAAGGAACTTCAGACTTAAGTTGGCAAATCGTGTAGGATATTGCAGTAATATTACACTTGCTATTAAGTTAAATACATTCCTGATCGCGTATCTTTGTAATTCGCTGTTATTAGAGATAGATACTGTCGATGTGAACTGAGACTGGAATTAATGTTTATTTCTTGGTTACATCAGCAGGAAGTGATGGTTGGAAGATGGGTAGATATACTTCCTGGCTACTTGGGACCGGGTGAAGCTGGCGTAGAATGCGAGTAAGACTAGTTGTCTCAAAGCTTCCAGCCTAAATTCGGCTTGCATTACGTTCGAAACCTTTTTCACAAAAAATGTAGTTAACCAACTCGCAATCCACTTGATGGTAAGTAATGCATGCTGACACTCAGTAAGAACTTTTTAAGAGGCATTGCTAACCCAGCATTTTACCTTATTTCATTGAAATACAGAAATGAGAATATTACACGACAGATAATTGTTGAAACGAAAATTCTTTTACAAAAGGCTCCATGTCTTGATGAATGGAACAGACACTTACAAATAGTAAGGTACGAGTATATCTTCGCTAATTTGTGTACCTTATTAGATACATGATGAAATGATGTTGTAAATGAATGGTCCCACGAACCAGCCTAGCTAGTATATTATTATATTAATGTATTTTACAGATACCCGTATCAGAAGCTAAGTCAATTGAACTTTAGCGTTTAAGCAACTGCCAATAAATTACTGTGTCGTGCCTGTGTTTAACTTGATTGAGTAATAAAATATTGAGTAAAACTTGCATCTTTTGTGGCTCATGTTTATTTTCAGAATAGCTGCGGCTCGCGGTTTTACCTGTGTTTATTTTTGCTGCTAGATCACAAATACTTAACTCTTACAGTCAAACTTTTGAATAGATAAATAATTAGACAAGCACAAAATAATAGCATATTTAGTTTTTTAGATTTATTTTTTTTAAATAAAATTAAAAAAAACTTTGCTTGCCATTGACGATTAGAAAAAAATGGTGCAAGGGTGCGGCACGCGGCGGTTAGGTAAATACTTTGATTTATATCAAGTTTTAAGGCAATTTATAAATAAAACACCTTAAAAATGGTTTTATGGGCTGTAAGGAGGTGGTCAACATATCTTAGTACCAACACTGAAAGAGTTAATAAAATCATATTTAAACTCCCAAAAAAAAATTTCACATGCTTAAAGAATTATTAAAATCTAACCAGTAGTTCCAAATTCCAAAGATTAGGGCATTCAAACAAACATACCTTTCTACTACATGAGTATAAATTCTTCGATAGTAAAGGTTGCATGTATATTGGATAGAGACCTATTGGCTTAAATATTGAGAATTTAAATAATAAAATTTCACATTGAAGCGTGAGATTTTCTCCGTTGACTTGTCTTACGAGTATAGAGCTTTTGGGCAAGTGTTGAAAACAGTATGAAGTCGAGTTATACGTACGGCACGTTATTATTTATTTTACATACATAACATAACATAACATAACGCGTTTACAATACCCACTCGCTAGACCAACGAGGCAGTTTCAAGTAAAAGTGTTGCATTTTTTTTTAACATAAATTTTATTTTTCTTCTTCAACATTTATTTTTAATACACTCGGTCGAAAAAGGATAGAAGCAGGCCCAATGTATACTTTTTAGGTGTGCCATGGAACAAACATTAATAATTTATACAATCTAGATCAACAGAATACCAATAAATACCACAGATTAAAAGTCAAGAAATCAAACTAAATCCTGAATCTGATAAACTGTCAAAATATTAAAAGTATAATTTACAACGCTAGCATTTAAGTTATCGTAAGTTATATCTATAAATTGTGGAGAACATTACTAAATATGGTACAGCAATTTGTTGTAAAAGCTGTTATTTAGTGAATTATGTGGTATCTAGTATTTGTTCAAAGGTCTTTGGTGTATGAGGGAACCGCCCGGAGGCGTGGATGACATATTGCACTCGTTGCCTTTTGAACTGAACGGAAGCCTCGAGTTATATTAATGCTTCAATAGTTTTATCATTCTAAGGGCCAGTTTCTAAGGTTTCGGATAACCCTTACCCGACCCATAAAATATAACCTAACCGAATTTAAAAGTGACAAGTTTGTTTGAAAAAAGAACACAGCTGTCACTTTCATTTATGTATGTTATAAGCTTATCCTGTCAATAAGGTTTATCTAACCCCTGTGAAATTGGTTCTAAGCCTTAATACTTCATTTATATTCTACACGTACGCATAACTTGTTAAACTGAAAATTGCATATTCGAGAGTATTGACTGAAAGGAGACGTTGCAATATCACCCTCAGTTCCGGCAGGAATGGATACGTATCAAAAATACTTATAATGATTATAAAAAAATAGATACAATATATAAAATATATATATCTAAAATTATATATACAATACATATAGATAAAATTGCTCTGAATTAGCTCAGGGGCAGCAAACCTGGTTCACGAAATCACAAGGCCGAAAATAACAGGTGGGATATAGATGTTTTATATTGGAGTGTTTTTTTTTGTCCCCTTTGCAATGAAAGTGCACAAATCTCTTTTCTCTAATATAATATGCATGTATAGTACATATAAACCTTACTCGAAAATTACTCTATCTATAGCTGAAAACTGCATCAAAATATGTTGTGTTGTTCAAGATTTAATGGCACATGATATGATGGCCGGTAAGGATGACAATCAGAGGAATCCAGTTTATTAACACACGTATTTATCTATTGTATGATACATTCTCCTCAGCTGCCAGACTTGAGGTAATTTTCCCTGGACGTTGTAACTTCTGTCTTGTGATGCTCGGAGAACTTAGGATCGAAGTACATAGATCTATTACATGAAACCGTATTAATCGGATAAGTTTTTACTATTGCTGGAGGATATGCATAGGACTTGCCATTATTATCTGTGGTTAAAAGACTTTAAACTAATAGAGGTAATCCTTTACTACCATTTTGTATAGAAGGAATTTCATCATTGAGTTTCTTGTCAGTTCTTTTCATGAGCTCGACAGCTGCTACACATGAACTATCAAAGGATATTGCCAGTAATCATAGGCGCTCTTGTCTTATGCCTTCAATCCAGATCACAGTGATGCAAGCACAATTTAAAGGCAGATTGTAGGTTTAATACATAATAATATTAATAGTAATGCTTCATCGTGCAATTTGTTTACAAGAACTGTGATACCTTTATATTCTATGAATAAAGATAATTAACTAAGGACTTGCAATAATAGCGATGTATTTATTCCTTATTTTAATTGGGAATATTACTTGAACCTTAACCCACTGATTCTTATGGGTATTGTTTGGACGCCAAGAGTGAAGTTGTTCTACAAAATCAAAACTGTATTGTGGTTGGTAGAGTGGACACAGTCAAGGTAGGATCGCTAAATATTTTTACGAACCAATACAGCTATCTCACAAAATAGTATGTAGCTATTTTGTGACATATATAGAGGTATAGAGCGACAACACAGGGAGACAACCTAGGCTACTTCGACTCTAAGGTAATGTATTGATATGAGCAGTGTGTGCATTTTCTTCCCTAATTACCTTTTTAACGAAGAAAATGCAGTTACAGGCAGCAAATGCAGTTAAAACAAAATTCCTTCAGATAGAGAAACCTTGTTTTCACCGATACGTTCAAGGCGACGGCGATGGACCTAAATAACGTTATCACAATCTGTAATTAGAGGGCGCTCTCGCCGTTACATCGGTAATTGTATCGTAATTAGGATCTTTGAGAACTACTACATAATGAAGGAAAAGGTTCACTAACTACTGAAAGAAGAATACTGCACATAACGGCGTTGCGCGTTGCTGTGTGATGTGTGTACAGCCAGCGCGCCCACACGCTCGACGATTGCGCTTGCCTTATGTGGGGTCAGCCTTATCTACTACATGTATTAAAATACGGCGCATAGGATTTAATACGAGTAGTGAGGTCTACTATGTTGTAGTAGTCTATGAGTGCAGAAGCTCTTTCTTTTTTTTACAAGTCTTAGGCAACGAACATGCGTCCCAATACGATGGTAAGATTAGGGCTTAAAACTGCATATTTCATAATATCATTGATTTTCTCAGATTTAGCGGCAGATCTACAACTCATTGCGGATAGATGTCTCTTATCATTACGTGGATTAAACACTTGTTTGCATTTATTTTATCATATTAAAAAGTGGCTGATTGTTAAAACTTGAAAGATACGTCGGCATACTCAAGACAACCTTGGGTATTTATGCGTAAAATATAGCCATAGATGTCGTGAGTGAGTCTTCTGTACCCATTTACTTAGTGTCCCAGGCGTCCGGTCCGAGTCGCCTCGGTGCGTAGGCGCATATAGGTGCCTAGGTGGTATAAATCTGGGCGGGGCGGCCTTGCCTAGGTCGGATTGCTGTTGGTTTATTCTGATATATTTGTATTGGAATTGCTTCGCGATTGTAATTGCTTTTAGAAATTTTCTAGGTGTAAGGTCTAAAATGAAAGTTTTGAATCACTGTGTGGATGTTAAAGTTTCTTTGAAGTAATTGAGTATTAATAGGAATTACATTGTGACTTCAAGGTGGTTATTTAAACCGTTATATTGGATTAGAATTAGTGTTCATAAAAATGTGGTCAACATATTGTATAGACATTAATGATATGTTTATATGTTGGTTGAAAAATCGACATTAAACGACAATCGATTATACAGGTAATTTAATAAAATGATCGATTTACAAAATGCCGTACAAGTAGGTTACAATATTACACACGTTGACCCTATATAACGTAGTCGCATGATCAAAAACAGCTTTTATGATAAATTAACAGCTCTTCCAATCAGAAAACTTGATATTTTATTGCAGAAAGAAAAACCATTAATAAAACTCTATTACAGTGTCATCACGGTCCGATTTCGCGGGACTGTCCCAATTTCCCGGGCAATGAACTGAGCATTAATTTGAGTCATACAAGTCATACAACTCATCATTTGTTACGTACGTTATGATCATGCGCTGACGTGTGATGTATGATAAATATGACAAGTAACAATTTGCGCTGACCCTCAACTTGAAATTAAACAAGTATTAAAAGCGCCGCGAATTTCGGCTTTCAACCATAATTATAGACATTTCGACCGAAGAAATGCGCTTTGATTTTAACAAAATTTGATTTGATTGATAACTTTTTCTAGTATAGAAATAATTATGTCTAAGAACAAAATCATTTCATTTTGGTCCTCTGTTTATTTAGTCATAGAATCTTTCTCCTTCTCTCTTTTTTTTAAACCTAACGTTTATATAAATCAGTTCTCAATGAAACAGGAAGTAATATAGCCTTTCTCGTTACATGAAAAACTAAATTCAATGATTTATCCAAAAGGTAAACCGTATAATTTGCTTAGCATTACAGCATTGGTCGTCTAAACTGCTGCTCAAGTAAATACCATTCAAAGATTGGCAGAAAGATTTATTACACGACGTAAGCATCCGTTGGTTGGACCGTAGAGGCGGCTACTGATCAACTTATAATATCCAGTTTAAACTGGTCTCGTATTGCATGGCAAGTCTATACAACGCGAGACTTATATTGGAAATGTATAGGTTGATCGGTAGCCGTAGGTACAGTCTACAGTTGAGATTGCAGGAATGAACCAGTCAGGTATAAAGCACTGCATACACAAGACAAGAGACGCATGCGCTGCGACCCACGGAGGACTGCCGAAGACTTATTTATCGTAACGGTGCGGATTTAATTGACCAGTGTCCCGCTGGTGTGGACCAATGATCTGACTCATCGCGAAGGGGTTGTGGTGCAAGATGTGTGGAGATAGCGGTTCGATATCTGTATGATAAGGACTTGTTAATCCTTGTAGCAATAAGCTTGTAGTGGACGAAGCCTACATTTTGTACAAAATCTCAATTAGGTTTAACCTAATCATCATCATACAGCGATAGCCGTGTGGGAGACCGTAGAACTGCAATGAAAGCACACTTCTGACAATAAAACGTTAAGATTCATCTTTTCGAAGATGTTTGTGTGTATTTATCATATAAATTTGCGCTTGCTAACGGTAAAGGAAAACATCGTGAGGGAACAAGCATGCCTGAGAGTGCCTAAAAAGTGCTCGAGGGTGTGTGAAGTCTAACAATCCTTGGCCACGGTGGTAGACTATGGCCTAACCCTTCTCATCATGAGAAGAGGCCCGAGCCCAGTAGTGAGACATGTATTAGATACAGGGCTGCTATTATAAGCGATTTTTGACATAATGCCATCTAAATTGTTTTCTGCCAAAGCGAGCCTTGCTATATAGCTCTTGCTGATTTAATTATATTATTATGTCATCATCATCAAATAGTAAATTTCAGTATATATTGACAAATAGCATAAATACAATAACTTTTAATTCAGTTAAAGTTTAAAATATTGATGATTGATTGTAATCAAAAAGAAAATTCGCTATCTTTCATGCATTGAAAACGCATCAAAGGTTACAGCACCTCTAACGTCTTTGCTTTTAATTAGGTCTAACCCGTCGTCGCCGGACGCCATAGATTTATGGTCTGCCGGACTGGCAATCGCAGCACCTGCTGAACGGTGTGAGATAACGGTTACAATGGATGCGCCGTGTACCGTGCGCGAGGGTCTAAGGGTAAGCGATGGATGGTCGAAAGTTGTTTGTTGGTCTGTTTATCTGTTAGCTTGTTTCTACTTACGGGTGGTAATAGGTACGTTATTTGTGGATTGTACTTTACATTAGTGTGACCACATTGAAATTAGCGGTATTTATCTTTACTTTATGGGTACTTATACACACGAAGCAGCGATAGCCAAGTGGGAGACCGTAGGACTGCGAAGTCAATGGTCTCGGGTTCGAACTCACGGCACACACCTCTATCAATTAATAGTTAAGATTCGTCTTTTCGAAGATATGTGTGTATTTATCATATAAAACGGTGAAGGAAAACATCGTGAGGAAACCTGCATACCAGAAAGTGCCTAAAAAGTGCTCGAAGGTGTGTCTACCAATCCGCACTTGGCCAGCGTGGTGGACTATGGCCTTACCCTTATCATCATGAGAAGAGGCCCGAACCCAGCAGTGGGACATGTATTAGATACTCTATTTCATTCTAAAATCTATACTTATGATCAGAGGGAGGCAAGTTTCAAAAGTTTTTAAAAAACCTTCACACAATGAATGAATGGACACAACATAATTGTTTGCACAGTAATTTATAAATATAGGAGGTGGTCTATATCACCTTCAAATAAATGAAATGGTGCAGATAGCGCTGTGGCCTTTGCATGGCATTATAACACCCAGTAATTATGCCCACTTGTAATTTTGATACGTACATGATTTTGTTAATGGGAGGTTCAATGATTTGATATGTTGCGAAATGTGTTATTAGTTATTACTTCGTGTTACAAATTCTTAATATCAACTCCTAAATACATATTTTATTTATTTATGTATTGCCAATATTTCCATAGATACCAATTACTACCAAGGCCATCTGACAAGCCATGACAAGGGCGCGGAGTACACCTTATTGTCTCTCCCGCGCCTTTAAATTTGCTTATACCATATTAGCTTGTTTACATTAAAATATGTATGTCATTGTATTGATGTATGAACCGCTCAACATCAAGTAAAATATAATACTAATTACTATTTAATTTATATAATTACATAACATATAGTAACCGTATTATGATCGAGTTAGTCACACATTATTAAGTGTTAAATCAATCAATGTTTGCGCATGTTTGTCAGTCAATCACGTTTTCTTTCTTGGGCACACACAACAAACACACTTGAAACATGTGTTTTACTGTGTTACTTGTGCACTAAATCCTTTTTATCTCTGCTCTTTATGACACGACAAACACTAAATCATGTTTATGGCCACAAAGCGGTGTCTAAAATTAATTGTGTGTTTCGTAAATGACCGGTGCTAAAATTAAATTAGCGGTTTAGACGTAACTTTTTAATTATAATTTGTTTTATAGTTTTGGTAATTAATATGATTTATTATTATTTTATTCGCTATTTAATAAAAGTAAAATTTCTTTCAAATTTATTCGCCTAATTTATACTTTTGTTTACATTTTTAATTAGCCTTTCTCATGTTACACAGAAATGACGCGATTATATAATAAAAGTTTATTAATTTAATATTCTCACAATCATGATTTTATACTTAAAATTAAAAACAAAAAAGCAAAATTATTGGTCGTAATGTAAATTTAAGATCTTAATTAAAAGAGATGCGATAAGAATGAGGATAAATAAAAAATAAATAAATTTTAATGACCGACCAAAAGTGGTCAAGCGTCGGACGGGGAAATTATTGCGGGATCGATGAGAGAAGCACGAAATAAAGCCCTAAACCTTATAAATAGGGACTTTATAGTCTTTAAATTATATAAATAAACACTTCATTCAATTTAAATATAATTAAGTAAATATTTAATTACTTTTATATAGCAGAGCTCGTGATTTGTAAAAACATAAATCTTTTTAATAAATGTGATCTATTAAATCTCTGCGCCATTTGTTTTGTTTATCCTTGATACTAGATCATAATGTTTAAATCTATCGATTAATCAAGATCTTAATTAAACAACATACAATCAAAGGCCTTTGAAAACATAAACAATATTAATTAAACAATTTGCCATTGAACATTGGGGCGTAATCAATCTTATCACAATATCGCAAGGAGTCAATGGCGTATTCACGACAAACGTCTTATCATGGTTTGAAATTTAATAATTTAACCATAGACTAAATAAAAAAAGGCATTTAACCTCATAAATAATATGTGTGTAGGTACTATTATGTTTTATTTATGAACCAAACAACCTTTAAATCGATAGAACGGTGAGATATGGCGGATATGGCGAACCCTGGAGTCCACATTAGTCGAGTCGTTATTAAGAAAATTAACATTAAGTATTTGACCCCAGGATTATTATTATTTGAGTTACAAAGGTTACAGTTTGCTGTAAATAGAAAGTATAAATGTAATGTTAAGATTATAGCTACTCGTACTTATTTTAATTAACTCTATAACAATCTGCTAATAAGACATCAATACAATTTATGAATATTGTTTCTATTTAGAGATTCGATTTAAAAGGCTTAGAAATGATAGGCTTTCTTGAGAATTGCCTAAGTCGCAAGGTGCAAGCCACATACATATTTCGTGTAAAAAGAAAATACGTTATTGCCACTTTTAACACCTTTTAACCAACATAAAAAAATAAAAATGGTATTTTGCCGTTATTTTTTTACTTTTACTTGTTGCGTCTTTCTTTAAGGTTGAGTCTTACACTTATTTTGCGCCGATCTTCGCATTAGCAACGTAGTTATGTTTTGTGTAACCAAGTTTCAAAGGTCGATCAGTGCATACTGAAAGGTGCGATGGTAAAAGCTCCCCTACCTTTGGTGTCGATAGGCGTGGGTGCTGCCAGACTCGGGATCTCGGGCTGCGGCGGCTGCACCCTGGGGCCGGGCCACGTGGTGGTGCCCCCAGAGCAGTACCGAGGCCTGCTAGCCTGGCAACCGTCCGCGGCATCACGGAGAGTGGAAGCGTCTGCTGAGTATTCTAGAAAGAAGGGTCAGGTTCAAGAAGGTGAAATGTTAACACAAACATATAAGAGGGTCGTCACATATCTGACGGAAAAGACCTCGCGTAACGTTAGAAATCTTAAAATATTTAAGATAGCTCAACTAATGATGCGTTAGTCAGAAGTCAATACGCCCGACGCATTTTCGTCAAATGTGTTAGAATAGAACCTTAAAGACAGACAGCAAAATGAAAAGAATATAAGGTAAGATAAAAAGCCTAAGATGTTCAACGAAATGACTTACTTCTAGTTGTTGAAGATTGCAGAAGACTCGCAGTTTGGCCGCCGGGGAATGTGGCGTTTCTCTTATGCCGACCCTGTGTACAAGAAAAAATAAAAATTAGGAGTGTCCACTTTTATTAGTTGCTTAAATAAACCTCTTCAGTGCTAACAAAAGGTACAACTAAATAAGTAGTACATATCTGTGCATAAACAAGTTAATTATCTAAATATGGATGAGAAAGTCCTGGTCCGATAGGTAGCGGAATATGGACATAATTAGATATTTGATTGAGTTACATCCGAACAAAAACACACCGCTTTGTATTCCTTCTTAGACTAACTAGCTTAACACATAAACAAGCTATCATATACCTTTAAGAGCATAGTAACGACTGGTCAGGACTTTGTATGACTCTGGCGCGCCCATAGTCCATACACACCATACAACAAGATGTAATTACCTGTTTCCTATAATCTGCCAATTAAAGATTTCCAATCAGACGTCTCTATCGCCTTTCGGAAAGTATCGATGGTACTACGGCAGATGGTAGTATGGCAGTAATGTGAAAACGACCGATGGCTATCTTTTAATTGTTCGAAAGCACATGCCTGAGACTGGTTCTAGGTTTGATGCGATATGGCCAATTTACTTGTAGACAACTTTACAAACAGTAGAAACATTTCTACCGTTATATTTAAGTAAAAAAAACACATCTCTAATCTCTAATTAGCTAAGATTAAAGAATCTAAGCTAAATGTTATTTCTTGGTCTTGGTCTTCTAAGGACCAAAAAATTTATTAACATTCTTAAATCTATATATTTAATTAAACAACCACAATTCTTATCAGTTGCACAATCTAAAACAAAACTAATCAAAGATAAAGTTATTCGAACAAAGCCTCCAGTATTTGTCGTAGAACAATCTCATTGGTAGTTAATCGTTTAATAGATTAATTGGCAAACTATTTGCAACTGGCGCTGGCGGTGTCAGAATACATGGATTTATAACTATTGTGTGCAATTGAACTGTTTCTCGGAAATTCTTTCGACAATACGACAGTTTGATTAGATAAATATATTGAGAGTTGTTACAATTTATTGCGTCGTTGATCTAGTGGTTAGTATATGCGCCTCTCACCGCGAGGTCTCGTGTTCGATGCCCGGGTCAGGCAAAAGTGTTATTTTTCTGTCTGGAAACTCTCAATAGCAGCACGGAGTTGGATTTATACCCGGTGAATGGCAATAGGCTCACATGGGACCTTAACATAAGAGGTGAAATGTGGGTGTTATGAACGTCTGCCACACCCATCTGGGTAATATAGGCTTGAAGTTATGTTATGTAGTTATAATTTATCTTCAGGCAGAACTAGGAGGTATTGGTCTGACGACCTGGATTCAAGTCATGATAACTGGTGGGAAGAGCTGGAACATAATTGGAGTGACATTTGCCCAGCAGAACGACAGGAGTTTACAGGACACGATGAGAATAAGGAGTAGTATTGTAATAGTTTAGCTTATACCATATGAATACTCATTTACGAACGTATATTGCAAAATATAAAATATTGGACATTATTAGTCCCCCTAGGCAGGACTATCAAGATTTCTAATAAAAACAAAACTGAAATAAAGTTGTCGTCCGGACTAATGAGTGTTTGTAATTAATAGCAGAACCAAAGCGACATATTGATCACATTACGTATTATAAACACATGAGAAAATAAACATGATAAAAAAAACAACTTTCAGAACAGTATAACAATTTTTTAAATTCTTTGCCTAATAACCTACAATTATCTCCTGCTAGAGCTAGGCTATGCAAAAACTTAAAACCTGATATCTTAAATAATCGTTTAATAAAAAACTATGAATCATCTCAATAGAAAATGTAAAATTAATTGTTTGGAACATAAAACAATAATAAAATGCTTGCGCCGGCGCCGACGACCCGTTAGCTGAATTAAGGCCGGCTACACACTCACGGCTTGACGCAATTATTATGTTAATTAAAATATATGATGATTCATATTGCAACTAAAAAAGTTCCTTCCTTTTAGGTTTATGTTTTAAATGTAAAATTATCACACAATTCATATAGCTGCTAACATTTGTAATCAGAAAAAAAATCTTTTATAACAATAGCTTGAAAAGCTTTAGGTCATTTATATAGGAGCAATTTGGGAACGTTGCTCACTGACAGTTGTTTAGATTTACGTGCAATAAGCGGACACCTGTCACTAAATATTAGAGTACCATTTAAATGACTTTATCTTTGAAAATAGTAGTCAATAATAGGTCCTGATATTTGTATTGTTCCAAGAATATCATATCACCTCGTTCTGGGCTATGGAGAGCTGATGGCAGTCGCACTATTTAAAGTATTGATATTCAGCTAAAACCGTTTGACTACAATCTGACCCCAATGTAATGAGGAAAAGGCTTGACAAATAATAATGATCAACCAAGATTGTTAGTCGCAATGCAGTCGCAGTCGCAATTGTGCAGCTTTCCTAACGCAGGGTCATTGAACCGCACCGATTTTACGAGAGCCGTGATAAGCCGGTGAGAACCGATAACAGCTCTTATCGGCACTACAGATTGTATGACGAGGGAAGCTATTCATTATAACGTTATCGTGTGACTCTTGTTCTTATCAACATAATAACACTGGGCTTGTTAGACACAGGGCTTTGCACCAGACTGTCCAGTATGATGGATATCAAATTTTAAGAGTGGTTTAGTTGTAGAATCGTAAGAACAAACTTCAGACTCACATCGCGTTTATTGTTATAAATATACAATATAAATTGTACAATATAATTGTTATAAATATAGTAGTAATGTAGTAATGTTTTAACTAGCTGCGAACCGCGTTTTCACCCGCACACATTAAGTAACAAATTCGTACAATGAAAATGCCACAAATATCCCTTATAGTTTGTTTTTACGATTCTTCAATTAAACCACTGAATGGGTTAAGAAAACTAATAAGCCTAAAAGAGGTTTTTTTCAAAGAAATCCAAAATGACACTCTTCCCGAGACAGGAATAAAACCCAAGACCTCGCGGTGCGACACTAACCACTACACAAACAAGGCAATCATATTTCTATTTCCCCTATAAATAGCACAATCCTTTGATATTGACCTTATTCAAACACATGTATTGATTACAAAGCTTCCCATACAAGGCG
This sequence comes from Hypena proboscidalis, assembly GCA_905147285.1. Classification (NCBI taxonomy): domain Eukaryota; kingdom Metazoa; phylum Arthropoda; class Insecta; order Lepidoptera; family Erebidae; genus Hypena; species Hypena proboscidalis. The sequence continues at coordinate 20,390,038 of LR990136.1, read as the reverse complement.
TGGATTGCCACAAGAGTATCATATGCCGTGGCAAGGGCAATGGTATAATAGCTACCACACATGGCTATTGATGGTCACTCGAAGTGCCGCGTCATCACTTGTCGTCACGATTTTATGGTGGGAATAGTGTGGATCATCTCTTCTTAACTATTGCCCGGTCTTGAATAAGATTGGCAAAATAAACATCTATTCTCTTTTTTCTCATGCGGGATTATTTTATTTCACTAGATTAAAATCCTCATTAAGTTGTCTATGCCCTATTATACTTTGGTTTCAACGTGTGAGATTGAGTCAATATTACATTACTTTAAGATTTCGCGTTACATTGTCAATTTAATAGACATAATAATATTAAATGAAAATTCACTTGTAATTCCTTATTTGCTTAACATTTAAAATAAGCTGGACAAGTCACAGAGCCGTCACAATTTGATCTATATAAAAATATAGAGTGTTAATCATGTCTGTGTTGCTTTTTTTTCAGAAAACAGCTGAAGGCTGCTCCTGAATCTACGGCATTACAGTGAAAATTACTGTGAAAATCAAGTGGCTTGCATTTTTTTTGTTATTTCTATATTCATTAAGATGTAAGGTCCTCACAAATCCAGCCGGATCACATGGTACAGCATCGTATTTGTAACGAGAGGCGATACGGCGCCGCCGGGTCATTGCCCCGCCTTTTGATACCGTCATTGTTACATTTGTAGGTGCAGCGTTTCAGATTTGTTGTAGGGGTCATCTAGCTATAGCTATCTTAGTAATAGTCATTAGTCGCAAAAGGACTAAAGCTAAAGACTTCTTGGAAGCGAATCGCCTTCAAAAATTATGGAAAATACATTTTTCTAGTAGAATTTTAAATAAGAAACATCAATCTGTTTAGGCTAAGCAATTAATGGGATTAGATATGGAACAGCAACGTATCTTCTTGCCACCGCCAGACCTTCCCTTTCTAGATTGTGGGTATACCTAGTTATCGTCCCATATTTTCTGACTGCTATAATTTTCACCTTTATCTATGAAATCTTGGCACTACACTATCCGTCATGGTCTCCTTCTTCTGCCGAGTAAGATGTCCCGTCCCCTTTTTGACGAGAATACCAGATCCAGCTAACATTAGAAATTGTAATCATCTATTCGTTACCGTCAATTAAAAAGTTAAAAAACAGCCATAAATATTATATACACTTATTTTAATTGACCTGCTATTAATTATTTTACAGCTCGACTAAACTATTTTATATCATTGTACAAGATGGCGCATATCAAATGGACCACGTGAGAGTCCCCTATTGTTGGGAGGTTGTTACAACTCGTTCAGTTTAATACAAGCTGTTATACTTAGTAATGTTTGGAACTTGATCGATTAGATACGGTCAGATTTGTGTCGGAACCTTTTGGTTTAGCTGGGTATGGTATGAGTTAGTTTGGAATATGTAGCGACATAATGGATGTAAAGTTTTATTTGTGGTATTAAAATACTATGAGTTAGGATGGCCTTTCTTACGAACAACAACGAAACGAACAAAAAAAATGGCAAAATTATGTAAATATTGATTTTATTTAAATTTTATTATTTATTTTAAAGTAAATATACTGCTAATTATTTTGTGAATATTTCTAGCGTCTACCTGTTACCGTTATCAAAATCGAGCTGAAACAAGCAAAAAAAAACACCTATGTTGTATGGCAATGTACCCCTAAAAGTATATTTTATTCAGTTTTTCATTCAACAGTTTTAGATCTGTGAAACTTTCAACTAACTAGCTATACGGTTCATGAGATACAGTCCGGTGACAGACGGACAGTGAAGTAATAGGTTTCCGTTTTTACCCTTTGGGTACAGAACCCTAAATTACATTTAAAAATACATTATGTTTTGTTGGGTTACTCAATTGTTTTGCACGGGTTTCATTAACCTTTCTAGGAGTTAATGGTATTTAAATATTTTATCAAATTAAAACAAATTATTGTCATCAACCCTAAACTTCAGTAGAATTGCATTAATTAGTGTTAAGCTTACAAAATGTTACATTGCTTGAAACTTAATTAAGTCATAGTACCACCTTAGCATTATAATTAAACTCAACATGTACATTAATCTATACTCTGTCTGTACTCTGTCTCTGTACCTAAGTCAGAGAGACAAAAATCAGGCACCGGAATGTAATTCACAAAAAAGAATTTGTGAATTTGACATTTTGGAGCTCGATTTTCATTCTCTGATTATAACAGAGTATATAGCTGAAAGCTATTTATGAACCGAATCTCTTCAAATTCTGTTGCATAGTTTTTGGCGCCAAATATAACATTTTTTTTCTAAAACTTTTGCACTAATAATATTAGTAAGATATGATTACTTATGGTGTGATCGACTTTCTTTCACAACTGGCCAACCTGTTGTTTCCCTGACCACTCTTGAAAATACCATCCCATCTCACAATTGGATGATCGACTTCAATCACAGTGCCTTCACCGTACATGGTCATCACTTGCCGATACCATCCCGTGGTGATAAAAAACAGCACTTAATTGCCTAACCAAGCGAGCCTAGGGTTGTCAAAACTTAATACTAGAAGTTAGAAATCCTGGATAATGTGTGAATCTATGAGTGTTAGAACCCGTAACATATTTTTATTGATTCTTAAATTAAATCGAAATTACACCATCCTGGTCTATTAGTTCTTTTTAGGTCCCTGTAGCCATCATTTTGATTAGAATTGGATTTTAAAGATAAATTACAAAGACCATCCATAAATGACGTGAGACGTTTCACGATTTTCAACCTTTTATGACATAGAAATAAATATAAATCGTATTCATTTCGCTTATCTACCTATCACACTTCGTTGACAGCCTCCGCAATCACGTATAATGTAATTTATCTGGCAATAGCATATATCTAAAGAAAAAGGACTGGCAACCCTAACCAGCCTAGGTATTGAATTCAAACAAGAACGCCATGTTTCAACAATAAGTAGGAACTCCTAAAGGAAGGAATTCTAGAAATGATTGCTTTATTGTGCTTTTTACTACACCTCCGTAATTTGTAAGCTTTTTAGAAGCTTCCAGTAGCTTTTTTGTTGTGAAGCTAATCTAGTTGTGGACTTTTTTAATGTACTGCCGCATATGGTTCAGATTTGTTAGCTTTTTGCAGCTTCGATGTGTTCCGCGTTGCTTTTCTTCAACAGGAAGTTTGTAAGGAAAGAATTCACGCAAGTCTTTTCAATCACTATCCAAGTTTTGGTTTACGGCTTAGTATATTATATTTATTTCAACTTCTGAAATGTAGTAGTCTGTTCATCTTTGTTATAATAGTATAGTGTAACAATTTTATGTAGAAAGAAAATAGTTATGCAATTCTACCGTTCTGAAACCATCTATAAAGTTATTTGCTACGACATTTTTAATATAATATCTTTAGACAAGCATGTATGCAATACGTGCAAGTCTAAGATCTAGCAAGATACGTAAACTATACTCGAACAAAAAGCACGTCGTTTACGGTGGATGCGTTTGATAAATAGCCGACATCTGATGTGACAGACAGACAGACACCGGCGCTGTGAAGATAGATGAGAAAAAATTAAATATGTACCTAAATGTCTTAGTGCAGATTTAGTATCTTAGCTTGTGTAATCAAATTCAAATTCAAATTCAAATCATTTATTTTCATAGGCCCCAGGAGGCGCTTGAACACGTCAAAACATTACAAAAAATGATATAAAAGTAAATAATAAATAATACTAAATTATACTACTTTAGATAAAATGTATCTAGCTAGGTATTTTAGCAGTCATTATATTATTTAATTGCTTTATAACAATTTTAGCAAGAATAACCCCTTAGGCATGGAAGGCAATGTATTTATGTATTTTAACGACATAATTGCAACATAATAACTCTTATAAAGGTCTAGAACTCTATACAAATATGTATTTTATAACCAGAAAATCTATAAACATTAAAAATTCATTGGAAAAATAAAGTCATTATGTTTTTATCGATTTTGAAAACTAAAATGGAGTTATTTCAAGACATTGATCCTATAAAAGTGTAATTAAAAACTTTTTCATTTCGAAACACTTTGAAAAAGATAACAACTTGATTTCTTTGCTCTATTATTATACCAAAACTTAAAAAATACAATATATATTTGCAAAAACATGTTATTTACAGTTGTAAGAATTATGACCAATTTGGAATGAAAATTGGGTGTAATAATATAATAACTATTGCTACATGAGGAGCGAAGAAATAGTTAAGTTTTGTTACCGCTATACAAATCATAATTATAAATGTAAAATATGGATACTTATCAGAATTTTATTAATAAAAGCTAAAGTAAATATCTATGTACAAACCTAGTCTAAAAGATCGCTGTCAGTGGGCAACGTTCCCAAAATGCTGGCAGCATTGCCACGTTGTATTGCAATGCTTAACTTCTGGCCGAAATAAATACCAGCATTGCTTGATTACAATGATAAATGCATAGTTCTATGAGGAGAAATTAACTTATGTTTCTTACTTGCCATGCAATAACTACAGTACTGATTTTAATTAAATTTAGTATACATGTAGTTTATGAATCTAAATAAGCGCAAGGGCACTTATCATTGACGTATACACTACGCCATAAAAGGACGCAAGTGACGTCATAAAAGTGGTGGCACTCAGGGTGAAGTAACCCAACTCCGTCATGTGAGATGCACAATTACAATAGTTGGAGGAACAAGAGACAGGTTCTCTACGCTCCTGTTTATGCTATTCAACCTGTTTTGTCGCATATACATTGGTTATCAACGTTAAAAATAAAGTAGAATATTTACGTTTGAATTAAAAATATATATATATAGAAGCTCTGGCAGTTGAAACCTATCTCCAAAAATGTATTATTCTCAAATTTTAAGCCAAAGAGCGGAAAAATAATATTACAGATAAATATTTTCCTCGAATTTCATATAAAAACGCCAGATCGGTTAATATCTGCATTCTCATGTCTCAAATTATGCGTTTTTAAAACGGTAAATCTGTAACTATTATCTTCCTTGACGACCCTAATTACAGCTTAAATTGATGGTGCGTCACCACGACACTACCAAAGAAACGACTTTTGTAACATGGTGCAATATTTTTAGGAATTACTGATTACTCAATATTGGGTAGCATGACTTCGAGAAGATTCCTATAAATTTGTGACGTCATAACCCTTATAGAGAACCCGTCCAGCGATTCAAAAGATAATAACAATCTAAGACAGCCATAACAAAATATATAATTAAATCTTTAATAACCGTAATTCTTGGCATTATTATGACGGGTTTATATGGCACAATATCTATTTAACTTAAAACTGTATAGTTTTTGTCCTAAAATCAAAAGAAGGGACACGCCTTGTGTTCTTTGAGACTTCTAAAATAAATAATTCTAAGAAACGGGTCAATTGAAATGGTTTGTGATGTTTCCTGTTAAACTTGTTCACTGGCTCCGAAGTGAATTCACTCCAGTTACTGAATTTAACGATGGTAGATAGTATCTAGAAATCTTGACATCTGGCGGCCCACGCAAGGCCAGTGATCAGCTGACATCACCCTGAAAATCAGGGCATTCCTCGAGAACCAGGTCATTTAGCTTCATAAAGACGCATCAATTCATGGGCCAATTTTTCAATTGGTGGCAATCGGTAGATCAATCGATTGAACTTGGTGGCAGCTGCGCCTGCGCATCGGTCGCTCTGCAAATGGGCCGGTGTAATTATCGCTGGATAAAGTTACATGCGCGTTGAGTCATGCGCTTATGTTTATAAGATGGGCATGAAGAAATTTGGGTTTAATTTCGGAATTAGGTCGAGTTTCTTTTTCGGTTTTGGATATTTTTCAGTTATCTAATACTATTAATATTTATTGTTTTAAGTGATGATATTTTGATACGGCAGTATCTTCAGTTACGAGCCATTACTTATTAAATTATTAAATCCTAGAGATCTTAGGACGACAATGAATGAAAAGTACATTTTTAACAAGAAAATTGTAAGTATAGTTTGAATTAAATGAACTAATTATATTATAAGTGTTAAAATTAAATCGAGTCAATGGAAAGTCAAAGCATTTATCTATTTATAACTTCGTAACCAATCACGGAATTGGTTGATTCCAGAGAAATTAAAATGGCAGGTTGCACTTTATAATTTGTGAAGTATTAAACCCACCACAGGGCTATATCAACAATCTCAAAATATACGTTTTTGTTTTTTTTTTGTTTCAAGTTCCTGCTGGCACTGAGAAGTTTTAAGAAAACGAACTAGGTATATCAAACTGTGTGTGACTAGGGATTTGATCGCAGAACATTATAAGCGTTAAAATAATGTTAGAAATATTTAAGCTATGGTCGGCACCAGAAAGAGATTTCCTAAAAGTTAATGTCTCAGTCATTCTCAAACTAAGCACTTTCACAGACACGGAAATAAGTTTAATCTACTGACTTTTCATCGACAAGTCGTTTACATCCCTACACTTAACTGGTGGACAATTTGCGCACGCGCAGGTTTGCGGCAGGAAGCCAGGCTTATTACCTTCCAGTGTTCGTTTAGAAAAGTGGCGGCTTGCCTTTCTTTCTCAGTATTCTGGGTAGAGAAGAAACGTAGTGAGTACAGTAATAACTTCACGAGTTGCTATAAAATATGATAGACCTTATTTTGTAGGGTTTGTTGCCAAATTTTTAATTTCACCAGCATTCATGTTATGTTATTTTTTAATTTTGACGTTCACGGTGAGTACATAAATTATGATGTTATATATTTTAACTAGATAAACAGGGTGCAATAGCAACATTATGTGTCTTAATGTATGATGTGTTGCGATGGAAGAGATAAAAAAAAAAACATTATATCGAGAAGCGCTCTCGATGGAAGCACTCTAATGCATTATCACAGCATATTATATCATGATGGACTAGCCTATATTTCACAACTTAAAATAACACTTTTCTTCGTTTAATCTAATCATGCACTCGCGCTAACAACTTCCTTACTGTGTAATGCGCAGGCGCAGACGCCCGCAATTCCCGGCCGTTGCGGACCGTTCCCGGAAAGTGGGGAGAAATGGGAAGTGACGGGAAGTCGCCGATTATAGTGTTACTGATAGGTGTGATGAGATCGGGCTTTGTGTGAGAAAGTAATTGTGTAACTCTTGATTGTATGAGGCGTAACTAGTGGCTTCTTATATTGGAATTTGTTTCGATTGAATGATACTTAATTTTATCGTCGAATTGAAGGTTTTGTTCTTGACTATGTTATACTTGTCAATAAATTTTTTTAACCACATTCCACAAACTTTAAGACTTTTACATCTTTTTAAAAGAAAACTTAAGTCTTGGTTACTTGAAAAGTGCTTTTATACGCTAAATGAATTCTATTCCTGTAAAAAATAAGTTATCATGTTTGTTAGTGCTACTTTATTGTCCATGTTTACTTCTTTAAACAAAAATTCGCATGCCTATTAAAGGTGAATATGTCGGGCTGCTAAAACATGTATACCATCTACTGTACCATATTCCTGCGAATAAATGAATCTTGAATCTTAACAGATATGAACATAGACCGTATTTTGAACATTGCTGAGTCACAGCAAAACATAGTCACTACCTTATAATTTCGAGGCTTAAAAAAATCAAAATTAATTTCATAAACTGCTACACAAAAATAAAAAGAATTAAAGCCAGTTCAAAATAGTCGCCTTTGCCATATCTTGTCTGAAGCTGCCATTAAAATCCAGGTAGTCAGCTGCAAACTCCTCAGCTATCACAATCTCCCACTCACCTTACTCCTCGGATAGACGCTCAGTACATCAGACCACCACCGAGCCTCCTCCCTACAGGTACCCTTGACGAAGGTCACCCGCTCCGGCGCCGTGATGGCCAGGCTGAACGGATGCCCTGTCACGGTATCTGCTTCGGACACCTCCAGCACCGTGGTCATGTCGATGCTGGCTTGAGGCACTGTGTCTGGCTGCAAAGAAAAAATGGTTTAAGTAAAAAAATAGAAAGGCCTTATCTTTTATTGGGACAAAATGTATGCCAAGACAAAATATATAACAAGAAAATGCTCGAAAAATGTATGACCACAATCAAATAAACTTTCACAAAAAAAATTAACTATGTTAAAATTTTCCCTAAGTTCAATCATCAAGCAAAAATTGTAATTAATAACTAAATTGAAAACAAAATCCTTTAATGCTTGCAAAATTGAAAGCTCAATCTATAGCAAAATAAGGTATTATAATCACCCAAGTTTATTTTTAAACAAGCTAATGATCATATCACAGACAACTCAATCGTACCGTGATCTATACAGCCTTTTACTTTTTAATTTCCCGATAAGAGGTAACTAATGGTTGCATTAAAGGAACAGCTCCTGTTCTCTATGAAATATCGTCTATGGTGTCGGTCATTTTTCTCCGTCGTATTACTTGGCCAATATCATTGCTACCTGTCCATTTAGCTCTGAGGACGTATTTTATATAGCCTGTGGTGATTACTTATGTTGGTGGTTCTGTAATTAATACATGACAGTTTAGATTTTTAATTAAATCTGTCTCGGATAGCGGAGTTTGAACATACTTTGGATTGTGGGCCTCGTTGGCTATTTATTCCGTTCAGTAGTGTTAATATCGGAATCTGGTACTTGAAAGTTGGATTCAACTTTAAAATATTTTTTTGCCTATTACTCGAAGGCGCCTGGACCGATTTGAGAAATTCTTTTACTGTCTGATAGAGTATATTTGTCATGTGGTCCCATTTCACGATCTAATATTGGGATCCTAGAGGCAACCCTCAAATGTTTTAAAAGGTTTTTATATTGTTTTCGTATATTACCTAATGCTACTCGGATATTTGCATCTAGCATTTCATGTTGCTGAGCTGATATTGGAGGGTACAACTCTTCAACGGTTAGGAGTACGGGGGCAACTCATTAAATATAGGCACCTTAAGGCCGTTTACTGTATTCTTTAAAGTAATCTTGTTATAAAACAAATCTTACACATCAGTAAATGGACAAAACTAGATTTTAGAACGAAAAAAAAACAAAACCAAATGATAGGCCCGTATTCAAAAACACATTTCTCATGCAATTATAATTTAAGATGCAAATCAGGCGTATTAAATGCACCTATAATTCTAGTCCATTACAGTTTTAAAACTAGTTCAATTACATTTGCCTTGCACTTGTGGCATTGAACCTAGGTTCGGTCTAGGTTTAATGGAGCACTGTGTAATTTAGTATTTAGCACTGCTCATGACCTAGTGCTTATCCTAGCGGTATGATAATGTCTGGTCGACTGTTACTGCGTGGTGCGAGTTGTGAATGATTGCTGTACGAGGTATTATATTAAGTATCTACGATTATTAACGAGTATATAATTGTTCAAAGTGGAATAATTGGTGAGAACGCTGGTTGAAAACTGTTACCAACTTTGGTAAATGTGAGGTTTTATGAGATAATAAATGGACGACAAAAAGGACCAGAAGACTGGTTTCTACTTTGGACAAAGGATCAGCATTGCCATACAACGTGGCAATGCCGCCAGCCTTCTGGGCACGTCACCCGCGGTCGACATCGATGCGGACGTATTTTTTGACACCTGAACTTTTTATTGGATATATTTTATTTAATAAGGTTGTATATTTTTTTATTTGATGTATATATAGTTAGGTATATATTAAGTTTTCACGTATTCAATAATATAGTGTAATTTAAAATGTTTAATTGTATCATAATTTTTTCAGCAATTAAATGTAAACTAACGTAAAGATCTTATAACTTGTGCCGCTCCAATATGCGCAAACGTCGAATCGGAGCAGTTGACGGGCGTCTCCCGCGCACCCGAGCGACCAGCGACCAACGACCAGCGACCGGCGATCGACGACCAATCCACAACGGTACCCGCATTTATACCGCATTGCGATATCTCATCTATTCCTACTATTTATACGCCCATCTCTGCACTGCTGATTAGAAAAGATCTTGGATTTCAATACACCAGGAGCTTTTCTTTATTGAGCTTTCAGACGTGGATACAGTTATCGTCGTTAATGTAATAATCATTATCGTTAGCATAGAATTATCATTTAAATCTGTAATATAGTTTTATTAGGTAATATATTTGAAACTCTAAAGCCTTGTAAATCATGGACCTCTATATCTCTGAATAGTATTTGTATTCACAGGTAATTGCTGGTTAAATAGATAATATTTGCTGTAATTGCTGTTTATTAGACTTTGGGTTACGTTTCCTCCCAATGCCGACTGAGCAACAAATCTAACTAGAACCGAGGGACTATACCTTAAAGTATTATTCTGGTTAATTGGGACTTAAAATTTGGCGAAAGAAGTAAGCTCGCTCTGAGTATAATTGGATTCAAACTAATGGCAATAAGATGTCACAGTACGTCCTTAGATAAGCTTTACGATACACCCTGCTTAAGCTCTCCTGCTTGAACGTGAAGGTTTAGAAAGACGACAATTTAGAATGCGTCAATGCAACTTCAATTTTTTTTTTGACGTATTGGCTATACACTAACAATCAAAACCTTGACGGTTTATTACTTTAATTGATTCAGTGAAACTTGATAGTACAGCTTTTGATTTAGCACACTATAAATCAATTTATCCATTTATTACTGACGGATTATTGCCTTTCCTAGATTCCAATTACATTTGCAATTACTTTCCCAATTGCATAATTTAATCGAATCTCGACTCAAGTCTTACGATAATATTTGTCAAGAATTACGAAACTGAAATTGGTCTATATTTTAACCTTGTCTACGATAATGGGTGCAAGCGAGACAAAACACTCATTCAGTTCGAAATAAATAATACATTTCAAAAGTGATTAATGTTCAGTCATTGACAATAACATGGCTTAATTTGATTTATGAGGTAACTTTCGCCGTTCAACGGTTTGATTTCGTCGTCTGCGCAGGCGCAAGTAGGTATTTGTTACGTCATTGCTGTTCCCATGGGGCATGGCGGCATGGCGGCATGGGGCATTGGTGTGGGTAAAATAATAGAGACATGAAAAGTTATGCAGATTTACAATGGCAATTTATCAAGATTGCAAGAAATAACATTCAATTCGCAGTGTTGAAAGTGTTGAGATTTTTCTAACAATGGTTGCATCAATCATTGAAAGCTTAAGAAAGAACATATTATTTTAGTACTAACTTCCGTTCGCGGTTTCGCCTGCGTGGTACGTCAACAACAACTAGCTTATAAAGATCCTCAGGTGTTCTATTATCTCCATTTAAATTGTTATCAAAATCGGTTCAGTAATTTAGCCCTAAAAGTGTAACACAACCAGAAAGAGTTACTTTTTATTTTCGTAAAAATGATATAAAGGATAGGGTATAACAATGCCGCGGGCTTCAAAATCCAGGCTCCTAGGCCGCTGAAGGTTGTTGTCTGAGCTCGGTAAGTAAAAAAAGTAAATGATAATTGTTAAGGTAGTGAAGTAATTGTGGTTTATGATAGGAGTATGTAGTAACTCCCATGTTATCCGAACGATCGCCGATCCGCATTCCGTGAGCTTGTTATGGAGATATACCCTCGAGGTCTCTCTTTGTACGTCTTGAAAGGCCAAGAAGAATATTTACATGGTAATCTGAAGAAAAATAATGTGTACTATTGGCCAACGCAAGGTGATCTGGGTTGATTCTATGATAATTACATGGTTAACTTTACATCCCCATAAAATCTACTCTTAAAGGTAGGAGAAGTCGTGATATTTTGCTTTTATTAAAAAACTAGCTTCTGACTACGACTACATCCGCGTGGAATTCGATATACCCATGCTATTTCCTACAAAATTGAGAAACTTTCCTCATTCATTTTCGACCCGAAATTTACACTTGGGTAGTTAAATTTACAAAAAATCTATCTTATTGTTAATTGATGTCTTGTAGGTGATGTAATCTATGTGCCAAACTTCATACATTTTCCTTTAAAATTGACGAAGCTCCCATGTAAATCATATGACCAAATGAGGATATACAGGACTTTCGTCTCCTCGATTAGCAATACTAAAATTTTAGTGTATGATAGCTTAAAAGAACCACCACTGCGCCCGGTGGATGACGATCAGCTGACCTCCTATCCCATAGAATCTAAACATAGCGGGTGAAATGTCAACCACATTGTGTACACCTCTGCCACACCCTTCTGTGTAATATAGGCGTAATGAACCACCTATTAACCAGGATATTTCTTAATAGTAAGTAACTAAGTACTATATAGGTACTGTATAACAACATTACAGGCAAATATGAATGGGTGAAATTCTCAATAGTTGTCTTGTCTGCCTATTTTATAGTTGTATGACTATTTTAGGCACAAAGCTAGGCTATGGTTTATGGTGTGGGCTCGGCGAGGCCTCCGTAATTGTGTCTTCACTGGCTTTATTACCGGTGAATATTACCATTGATACGTTTTGTGTAAGTAGGCAAGAACAATTCGTATTTGTGATAATCATTAAATAGTCAGTGTTGGTTATAATTAAGAGAGTCTCCACGATTATTGATATAGCATTTAACTATATGTTTAACAAATTATACTAAGAAAAAAATGAAAAAATATGGGACCTGTAGTATTTGAACCTTCAACCTTCTGCACACTGGGCAGCCGCTTTAACCAACTAGCTACCGTCACCTCCTAAATTTCTCAATTGTAAGTTCCGTCATTTCGTGAAGTCACGTTCATCCATTTGTTGCTATTGCAAGTATAGGATACAAACGGCTGCCCGGTGCGGTGTGCCAATTCCATATTTTTTTAACTGTTTCTTAGTGTAGTCTTCACACGATGTTAGTAGTAATTGTAATAAGAAAATTATTTATTGAAGGATAACAGTCTCAAAAATGCTGGGTTAGTAATTAAAAGGACTATTTGGTACGATCAAAATCGGCATACAACAGAGAAAACATTACTTTTGACATCTAAAAATATAAATTCTGTCTTCCTTGAGGTCATTCACAATAAAACGTGGTGACCATCTTTAAATTTCAAATTTCAAATTCAAATCATTTATTTTCATAGGCCCCAGGAGGTGCTTGAACACGTCAAAATATTACAAACAAATGATATAAAAATAAATATAGTAAATTAAAGTAAATTATAAATAAAATTTAAATATATATCATTCTTAAAGTTTGTGTAATTAATTTACCAATTGTTAAACATTACATATTACATACTTTCCTAATGCAAGTATATAGCCACTAGGCTATAAGGTTGCAGTTATGATATTGAAGCAGTAACTAACACACATGAACATAACCCTACCATATCTTAAACAAACGATGAGCCTATAGGGCATATTTAACTTCACCATAAACCTCTCTGATGGGGAAGCAGCAACCAGGAAATAATTTATGATTCCACCTGCTCACATCGCTACTGGACAAGGATATGGGGCATAAATGGTGGGTTAGTTATGTGGGACTGTAAAAACGACATGCTAGGATTTATAACAGGGGAAAGACGGAGTGGGTGCTCAGGTTAGAACTTATGGTATTTTTTTTGTTTTATAGGCCATACGACCTACGATTTGGCAAACCCAGAGAAGTTAATGAAATGATTTTGTAGGGTAATATTAAGATGTTTCTAAAGTGAATATAAACTAACAAAACTTCTTCATTCATTCTTTTTCATTCATTCAATTCTAACAAAAGTGATCAGGTATCAGACGATTTGATTGGTTGTCGATAATGTTTTGTCAGATGTTAGTTGATTTAGATCGTAGGAGAGTAGTTTTTAAAGGACTTTTTAAGTGTTACTACACTGTAGGCCTAGTATATCATGCCAGTAGCTGAATTGTAATTTAATCTTATCATCACGATTTTTGTTCAGAGTGCAGACAATGAAAAGTAAAGTGATACTTCTTCTTGAGATTCTGCTATCATGACTTCACTGTTAACAGCGGGCTTTGATCGTTGAGCTTAAATTATTTAGAAATTAAACCTCGCCTTAACATTGGTCTTACGTTTCTTGACTTCAAGATAAAACGTGAGGAGGAACAGACAATAACGGCTTTTAGAATTAAACAAACACTCGGAGGTTTATTGTTGCAATTTATTTGTTGAAATCCCTAATGATTTCTGTGCCAGCTACTAATGATGCAAGAGTTAACACGTTTCCCACCGCGGAAGTCGAAACGTCGTGACGTCATAAATCCTCCATAGGAACTCCAAACAATTAGCCTTGCACCTTTAACGGGCCGTGACCAGTCTTACGCGACCCCTGCATTCGTTTCAACATTGGACTAAATTGGTTCAGAGCGCGGCTCACCCGGCCTGGCCATTACCATAGTTGGCACATTATAGATTTGTCATGGACTGGTGGTACCGTTGGGTGTCGAGATGATTAGGTGGTTGTACCGTTGGGCCAATGTTGGTGCCAATGGTTTGGTTATGTAATGTTATGGAGTATGGAAAGTGGTTGGTGTTGGTAATGTGTGGTTATGCTCATCATTGAAAGTAATACATGAGAGAATTATGGTCAGTTTATTTTGCAGTTAAATACATCTTCCTTACTATGAGGTACTTACTTACAACTAAATAAATGATGAGAAGTATGCTTTTGTAATTCATATAGTGTTTTTAGTCAGATATGAGTCGACCTTTAGTTCAGCCTTGGGTCATAAGGTTTCATAAAATTTGTGTTAATAACCTTTTTGAGCAATGGATAGGACGGCAGGTAAGAAGGCAGCAATTTTGTTCAGACAATATAGACTGAAATATTTTGTCAGACGATTTTCCCTGAAACATTCCTATTCTATCAACATGTTAATTCACCATAAAGCTAAAGGCTTCATCATAACCCTGCTGGCATTCAACACCGTTATGTATTTGCCTCCCACGCCACTTCCAGCCAGACATCTTGGAGTTATGGACTGCACAGATACAAGTCCACGGGACTTAACCAACAGGAGTGAGTGAGTTTCGTAACTCTTGCTACAAATTATCTAATAGGTTTTTCGTGAACTAAGTTATAACATTGGTGGATTGTGATGAGTTACATTGTAGGGCAAAGAGCTTGCTTTTAGAAAACATTATAAGGCGCGGGAATAAGTAAAATGCAATGAATTGGCATTCTCTTTATAAAACTTATAAGTAGCCATGCGGCAGTAAATAGTTACAGTTATTCTCTATGAAAATATCTGAACGTTCCTGGTTAATACTATTTTATGGCGGGCAAACTGTAATCGTAAACTCTCTTTGACTGCGTTTTGTAAACGGATGGCATATAATTCAATTATTTATTTATAGGAATATATTTACTGAAAGCTAGTCACATGTAATTTGCGCATACTTAAGTCCACATCCGGAATGCCTCCGTAAACCTGAACCACTCCTCATTGTGGTTATCAAAGCCTCAGTGCTTAATTTCCACAAGTTTATAAGTACAGATAACCAGTTAGCGAGTGACGGGCCAGCCCTATAATTGGGTTGGTTACCCTATTTACGGGGTAATCCATTAGGCTGGCAACTCCACGTCCGCGTTTCAAAGATTAGCCGTTCCGTGTTAATCAGAGATTGCGGTGTCACTCGAGCTATTTGCGCGTGCGCACGACAGGGTTGCCAGACTCGGTTTACGTTTAGCTGTGTTTAACAGGAAGACAGGCGAATATGTATTTAGCACAGGTGTTTAGTTTCTGTCTCGCTGTTTTAGTCAGGAAGTATTTTGCGCTAGATCTCATTGGCGGAACCGAGATAGGGGTTTATTTTAATAATTTAAATGTAGGAAATTGAATTACTATACTTCTAATTGTTGTAACAATAGAAGGTAGAAACAAATATTTGATGCACAGGAGGCCAGAAGCAGGAAGAGAGACTCCAGAAGCGGCATAGCTCAAAAGTCAATGTGTTTTTACTTTTTGTGGTAACCCTATTGTAAGGGGCGGGGCAGTCTTCCTAGGTGGCGACGTATGTAGACCACATCGATGCATGTCCGTCTACAGTGTGTTGCATATGCCAGTGCGTATGCGCATAGTCCCATCGTATTGAAGCCAAATTTTATAGCGAATAAACCCTGTTTCGTGTACAAAGGGCCGACGAAATATATAAACAAATGGTAAATCTAACTGTTATTTGATGACTGTGTCTGTTTTGTTAATGAATTCGTGACAGTTTTGTAGGGTAATCTAGACATAAAGCTAAGGGTAAGCAGTTAGAAGAAACGTGTATGTAGAATATTGTGGACTCTTCATTTTAATACCTACCAAGTAGTGCGCCGTAGAAGGTAAAGAGGTGCACCGCGAATCGCGTTTTTAGCTAAAATACTTGTACTAAAATTATTGTCCCTAAATAAATAAATAAATATCACACAACATACACACGACGCCATACAGTCCCAAACTAAGCAGAGCTTGTACGGGTACTAAAATAACTGATACTTATACATATGTACATTTTCTCTTGTAAACACATACTTATTAAACATAGACACCCAGACCAAGACAAACCTCCATGTTCATGTACACAATGATTAGTCTTGAGCGGGAATAGAACCTGCGATCGAAGCGTCGCAAGCAGGTACACTACCCACTCCGCCATCCGGTCGTCGAATGATAAACTAGGTTTCACCACACTTGACCTTTTGCCGCCAGATATATTTCAATAACCAACAAACATCTCCACAACAACGTTATTCCTCCAATATCAGTTATTCTCAATAACGGTAGACCATCGTGGTATAGGCGGTGGCAGCCAGTGATGCATGAACACATAAATGGCACAGTGCGGGTTCGAAGCCGGGCAGACAAAAATTGCTGCTAGCGGTGCCGGGCCCACCGGCTGTGACGGACTGACCCTAGGGATGCGGTGCACGGGAAAAGCGTATGGCAAAGGAGTTAACATTTATTTCTTAGAACATAATAATTAGAAAGAAATACAAAAATGACTACGGTAAATGATTACTATTAGGAGGGCTATACGCTTATATTTAAAAATATAAGCGTATAATAATAGTGAAAGGGATGGAGGACCTAATGCTGTGTGGTAAGTGAACGTGAAGTGAAAAGTTGTAGACAATCTTTAGATGTGCCTAAGGAATACGTTAAAATAGATAGAAATTCATTTTACGAAGAACAGAGCATGATGTCTTGAAAATATTGTAAAGGTATGAAGAATCCGAAGATACAATACCCATCGGAGCTGGTACGTAAATTGATTTTAATCTGATTGTAAACAGTTGTATTCAAATTAATTTAAGCATTCACATAATTGTAATTACTATATTTTATTTTTTTATTTTTATATAATTATTTGTATTGTTTTGATGTGTTCCAGCGCCCCCAGGGGCTTATGAAAATAAATGATTTGAATCTTGAATCTTGTTGCCGCAGATGAGCCAGTAAAAGTAATCGTTCAAGCTCGTTATAATTTATAAAAACATGAAAGAGCTGATACAGAATCGCTCACACCTTGTTCCACAAGCCAGCATTTCCCTCCATTTGTTAGTATCACAATATTAAGGTGATATCCATAGTTTTTGCGTGCCGGCCGGCCCGCGGCGGCGATCGACTGCAATCAGAACTGGGCTGCGGTTACATTAGATTGCACGTCTGTCCGTCCGTTCATTTGCACTTGAAATGTTACGAATTTATTTGTGTAACGGAACTTTAGTTTTGATTTTCCTATGATTTGTTTTAGATTGTATTGGCGGTTTTACAGATCCGCATTAAGATAACATAACATAACATCACGCCTATATTACCCAGAAAGGTGTCACAGAGTCGTATGTGGCGGTCTCCGCATATAATAAATGACAGATGACATGGACAACATCAAGAAGTGACACTCACGTGACAACTGTCAAAGAGCGCTGAATCGCGATAACGAAATGTTCACAGCAAGTGACTATATATACCACTTTCAATACGCTACCGTTGGACAGCTGTCCGCCAGGCAATACCACCGAGCCTGGTCGGAGGATCTTCCCTTTGTGGTGGAGGAACATCACACCCTGTTCCTCTACATCGTACAATACCCAAATTTCACCTGTAATGTTTAGGTCCCATGGGATAGGGGGTGAGCATATCGCTATCCACCGGACACAATTCCAATTCTGTGCTGCTATTGTGAATTTCCTGACGGAAAGTACACAAATAACACACCGAGATAGATAACCACTAGACCATCGAGGCGCTGCTGTGTTTATTTAGTGCCATGAAATATTCATCTTTATGTTAGTTTTGATATAAACTGTTTATCGTCTACAGTGCAGTTATAGTTAGTATTACAATGACATAAAGGAACTATGTTATTAATGCGGTAAAAAAAATAATTGGTCTACATGAAAATTTTACACGTTTAAGTTAATTCAAATAAACCTAGTGCACACAATAAGACTTTTTAAACGCCCAATAAAACTTGAAAGCAAGCAACAGATAGATTTTATTGAACCCATTCGTTTCTACAATAACTGCATTATAATCAAATAACCACGCATTGTCAAGTTGCCACACAAAAAGCATGGTGTCGTGAATGTGCGCATACCATAAAAACACCATAAAATTGTTATGGCTGATAGGTACTATGGTGCAGGTAATAAAACACTCGACTAAGGGAAGGTGTCTACTGATGTGGTGATAGACGGGGCAAAGAAAACCGTTGTAAAGGGAAAAATTTTCCACCAGAAGGAAATAGCGAAAATCTAATCCTTGACTTAGGTTTTTTATGGGTATCATTAAGATGGGTAACGCGAAACGCTAGAGGAAGCTAATTTTTTTATGCATTTTCTTGAAGTATATAATTATGATACCTCTTTGGGTATCTATGCCACCCGCAGTAAGGAAGCGCTGCAGGCGCAGACATTTGCCGATTTCTCAAAAAAACTATAGAAAGTACCGAAGTATCTTTGCCGCCACGACTAAAGACTAACTACTGCTAACAAAAAGCGCCATCAAGGTAGCACGCTTGCTTTTTGAATAATGCATTTATTCATCACTACTACAGTGACCAATTTTCAAAACAATCCCGGGCACAAGGATGATACCCACGGGCCGCAGGTTACCGACTGCTAGCCTAAACTGTACATAAGCAATATAATAGTAGACCATGCTACGCTTTAATGGACACATAGCTTTACTTTGCATCATATTATTTTTTAATAACCGCGTAGGAGGCGCATTTACACATGATCACGGCGATGCGAACTGATTCGATGTTTATCGTCTTTTGTCCTGATAAGTCGAGCTGTAAAAATTGTCGTTGAAGACATTATGGCTTTTATACATATTATATTGTAGTTACAGTAAAACCAACTCAATCTAAATTAAGGCATTTTAAAATGCCGCATATTTTGGTGCATTCCGTCTCACGTTTAATTTAAATTCAAAAGATTTATTTCATTGCTATACAGTGCTTGTAATTTTCGAAGTTTTTATCGTGTCTGCTTCATTTTCTTTTCATGTCAACTGATTCAACTATATAATTTTTCCATTAGCTTGTAAAGCATTTCAAGTCACAAACACTATTTCAAGTCATCATAAATCTTCTGATATTCAATCGGGAATCGAACTGTGTCCCAGTTCAATGAATGTTCCTTATACAGAAGATATTGAAATCCAGGACGTAAATAAAAATAAACTTTCGTATTGATGACATTCATCGAGTGAATTATTCGATAGATAAAGATCTCAATCGACGCGAAAACTCGTATTGATTGAATAAATTCGATTTTTAATCGATTTCAATTATGCGCGCGCGCCGCCCCTACGTGTGATTTATTCAGTGATATAAAGAGAATATCATTTCTTTTTGATTTTCAAGTGAAAGCTGTTGATGTAATCGGTTTTAATGTAATTTAATGTAACGTTTTGTTAATGTAGTTTTGCGGTGGTCGTGTAATTGATGTTATTATAAGATACCCTTTACATGACAACTGTTATAATGGGCAGCCCAAATGTGCCACCCACCGCTTAGGAGGCTGAACCGAACCAGACTGGATTCTCATTTACGTTGAATGATCATATCACGAAAAACGACTGAATAAATTTTATACATGTAGCTTTATAGCTTTGTTAACATATAGTATATTGGTTATTTTTATCGACGTAACATCAACGTTCACTTAGATGAGATATACGTTATTATAATCTTATACTAATATAATATTTTATTCTAGCTCTGGCATGCATTATACAACAGAATATCTAATTAAAATTAATAAAGATAAATAAAGATAAATTTGGACTTTTTTACATTAGATAGAACGCCAGATGCAATTACACTATCCAATGGTCCCAATGACAAAGCCAAATACACACATTCACTCACACAAGCACACCCAGTCTCAGGACTAATCTTTGCGAATTACAAAAAGATTTGTCCCATGTGGGGATCGAACCCACAACACCAGTGCAGTGGAGAGCGGCGAGGCGACCGCTTAAACCACTACACCACACGTGCAGACAAATATTATATTTTAATTTAGTATTAAAATAAAATCTATTTTTCTAATATGACAGCACCATCACTGATACAGTTCACACCGCCACACATCAATTTGTTTGTGCGCCTCGCATTGTATATGCTGCATGTGCAATGCTATGCCAGCTTATTCTGTTATTGTATAGCTTGATGCGTAGCCGGGTGTACAATAAAGTAAAACACTTGGGTAACTATTGTTAAACAATAATTTCAACAATTATAGCACACTTTACAGGCTATTGAATCGCGGGCACACGTGACGTCGCATCCGGTTCAGTAATGAGTATCCACAATGGGCATTGTCACGACACTTCCGGCCGGTCCATCCTGCGGCCGATCTCTATCTCCGTATTGTTTTGTCGTAGTTTGATCTACTGCCACAACTGTGGTAGATATTTTAACACGTTCACTGAACTAGCATGTAATATGCGTTTCAATCTAAGAGATTGGAGATACGTATTTTATAGGCTCGGAGCTAAGCTAACAGTTTGTACTAAAAACAGTTAAAACAATTACGAGACCTGGATGAAACTGTGACCTCTGCATAACGGGCAGCCGCTTTAATCACTCAGCTACGGTACTCTTGCC
Source organism: Hypena proboscidalis (assembly GCA_905147285.1). NCBI lineage: Eukaryota > Metazoa > Arthropoda > Insecta > Lepidoptera > Erebidae > Hypena > Hypena proboscidalis. The sequence continues at coordinate 20,368,969 of LR990136.1, read as the reverse complement.
AGGATCCTAAATTTCTCGACTATATGTCATTACGTAACGTTACGTTCATCCATATGGACCTATGTGAACTGTTTCTTAGTATGATTTTAAAGTTTGTACCTATCTTAACTGTTTCTTAGTATAATTTCCAAAACATGTTTCAAAAATGCAATGTTTTTCTTGGTTTTGGGTGTTTCTGTGTGTTCTTACAAAAGAAAGGGTATAATGTAGGTATATAATATCAGCTTTTCTAGTACCTATAGTAAAAGATATTTATTTGTTAACAATACGAGAGTATAAAAGTTACTTACTTAGTGTACAAATCTTGTTCATAATCTTTACAGAACAAATTAACAAAATGAACCTAGGCATTGTTAAATTACTAATAAATGAAGCTACTTTGCAAAAGTATTTCTTTTACTTTTTTATTTAACAAATACTATAAAATAGAAACCTTTTGCATTCTAAACTGTTGATATAATTAACATTCAGTATCCGTTTGTGCTACACGGATCGGATGCTATGAATGGAGCCGCGGCACATAATTATGGAGAGATATTACAATGATTACAATACAAAGCCGGTTGATGCTTGTATTACAATACAATAAGCAATCAACGGGTAATCGACGAGTTGTCACGTAAGGGGGATTCATATTTTTGATGATATTGTCTTTCGAAATGGAGTAGGTGTATTCTAAAAACCTAATAGACAGTTCCGTCTCTGCTCCTAAGGCCTACAAATGATAATATTTATATCAATTTACATAATTATTTATTTACATTTTTGATTAAGTTATTAGAATATTTAAATGTACATAATATGTTAGAAAATAAATGTTTTTGTATATAAAAAAAAAAAAAAAAAAAAAAAAAAAAATACATAACTTTATTTAATAAATTAAAGGAATTTACAGAAAAATTATCTAACTAAAAATAAATAATGACTAATAATAAAACTATATATTATATTTATTAAATATAATAATAAGAAGCGATAGCCGAGTGGGAGACCGTAGGACTGCGAAGTCAAGGGTCTCGGGTTCGAACGCATGGCACACACCTCTGTCAATAAATCGTTAAGGTTCGTCTTTTCGAAGATATATGAGTATTTATCATATAAATGATCGCTTGCTAAGGCTGAAGGAAAACATCGTGAGGAAACGTGCATGCCTGAGGGTGCCTACAGGTTCTCGGGGGTTTGAGAAGTCTACCAATCCGCACTTGGCCAGCGTGGTGGACTAAGGCTTAAACCTTTACATCATGAGGAGAGGCCCGAGTCCAGCAGCAGGACCTGTATTAGGTACAGGGCTGCTATTATAATAAACAGTACTACAAGCAAAATATGTACGATCCTTGGCAATTTTCTTAGATTAATTAAGTTAGTTGCCAATAACCTGACTTAGACTTAACAGAGTTTTTGCATCATAAGGCATATTAATTCATACTGTGTAAGTTTCCATAGTCTTTATTGAGCACTTATCAGAAGACGAACTGCACGATAAGTATACAAATGACAAAGAATAAAGCATCTATTTATTGCTTCTGTTAATCTAGGGCTTACAGTAAAGCCTACAATTACAACTGATAAAGCCTGAGCAAATTAAAGTCCTTCGATTTCTCACAGAGAAAAATAGCCCATGATAACGTAAAGTTCACCGCATCTTTACATTTCTGGGCTAAAAAAGTTTAATGTGACCTGATTACATGTATCGCGGTCGTGTGCGGTCTAAAAGCATGTGTTCTTTAAAAATAGCCCTTCATTGTCCACGGCTAATAATGGCCCGGGCGATAATTGGGCATGGTCGATAATTGGGCCCAAGATAAAGCCTTCTTTATGGCCGTAGGAGACACTTAGGTGCTGGATCCGATTTACGGCTCAGTAGCGGATAGTAGGTCGGTCCGTTTGTGGGATTCTTTTAAGCAATATAATAAGATTAAGTCTCCAAATGTTGCTAAAGATTTAATTAAACACAGCTTCAGGCTTATCTGATCGCAAATTGTAATAGAAACCCATTGATATCTGAGTTTTGTTAAAACCTTAATGAACCAGCTAACTAGAAGAGACCCTCGGTTTATTTCTTGTTCACGTTAATCTGCTGCTGAACTGACAGACTAACTGGCCGAATGTTGTTTTAAGACTGCTTAGTGGTAACTTCGGCATTGGTATTTCATAAATGGAATCACACGAAATTTTAATTTATGTCAGTCAAATATCGACCGTAATATTTATATGGAGGTAAGGATGCACAAAATTAGATTATTATTAATAAGATGTCTAAAATCTGCCAAATATATAAAAAACAAATAACAAATAGATGAATTATTAAAATTATGAAATACTGGTGTTACTTACGTAATGTTGGTCTATTTAGTCGACCGCGGTTTCGCCTATACGCACACAGTGCAATACTGGCTGCGACTCAGGCGCGACGTATCGGCCGTATCGCACTCTCTTGATAATGCCTAGACGTATAGGCGAAACCGCGGTCGACTAAATAGACCAACATTACGAGAGTAACACCCGAATTTCATAATTTTAATAATGTTACAAACTCACGTCAGTTTTAATAAAAAATAGATGAATCGCAAGCTCAAATTTAAATAAATGTGTAGATAATGATACAATTAGCATTTATGTGGACAGGTATCTTTTCTTATAATTCGTAGTACTACGCGTGCTTTAAGGTCATCAGAAGATTATGTAAAGGTGGTCCCATTTATTTATTCAGATAAGTTAAAATACCAGATACGTTTTTAAATGTACGTTTTTACAAAATGTAATCTATTGATAAGTTGTTTAATTAATAACCTAGCAGCGAAGTACGCAATGGAACTAAATAACTACTTATTTAATTTAAAAAAATAATCTAACAACCTACAGTTTTTAAAAATTTTCTTTGTCATTTGAATTACTGTAACTATAACATAACATTACGCCTATATTACTCAGAAGGGTAGGTGTAAAACACCCACAATTCACCTGTTATTTTTAGGTCCCATAGGTGGTGAGCCTATCGTCATCCACTGAGCACAATTCCAACTCCATGCTGCTATTGTTAATTTCCTGACGGGAAGTTCACAATAAAACTATGCCTGATCTGTGAATCAAACGCATACGCTAACCACTAGACAATCGAGGTACCTGACTATAATTACATAATAAAACAACATCATTAAAACAGGCAATTTTAACAAGTTATTAATTGATTGACTTTTATCTAAAATCAGAATCCGGTTCGATTCCGTCCACTTCAAAGTCGGCCGTCATTCCTCGTCCATTCATCACCGTTCACCCATTCACCTGTGCCATTTCTCGCCCACCATGTTTCCTCGAATGACTCACAAGACAAGAAAATCGATAGTATTTATAAACGATTCTCAAAATTTTATTTAAAGAAAGTTCCAAATGAATTTCCGGTCGTTACTCAAAGATTTCGGTGTCCAATAAAACTAAAAGAAGCGTAATGTAATGTGTTTTCATACATAATTTACGGTGATTTACTGGAGTCGAATTACTGAGCGGCGATTAAGATTGTATCATGTGAATCTCGCAAAATTATCTCTGCACTTCGGGGAGGAGCCACTGGTATAATATTGAAAGTTTGGTGTAAATAAATACCGACATTATTTACTGTTGGTGAACTTTAATTGGCTGATTACCTAAAAAGGGTATAAGGCGCGAGGAAAGCGGAATCCACATTCTGTGAATCACATAAGAAATGGACACCAACACAATATATAGCTTCTATCGTAATTGCGATGTTAACTGTTTGGAATAAAATTGCAAACTGTTAGACAATTTCAAGCTGATCTAAAATTGTTTTCACAGAGTTATCATTTGTTGTTAAATTTGACCACCCGCATGTATAACTTGGTCAGAAATTAAATGAGCAGTTGTCGCGAGTATTTGCTACAAAGTTGCTGCCATTCATTCATAGTGAATGCTCTTAGCATAATTCTCACTCGACTGTCATCGTAGTCATTAACGTAATCATATCGCAGATTTGTTTTATTTTTTTAAGATTAATTTTATTTGTTTTGATATTTGTTATACTGTGTTTATTTCTTTACCTTAAAATATACTCAATTCTGTAATTTAAATACAAAAGTTATCAAAATGTTGTCTTCCGTAAAATTGTTTATGTCTGGGCTTCTTTGGACTGAGGCTAATTACGTATTATTAAATAAGGAAATATTCTTCTCACTCCATATTGGCCGCAACTAATGGTAACTAAAGGGGCTAATATTCGTGCGGAAATTACTTAGCACATATCCATATCCGTGCCATTTGCTTATTCTAAAACTAAACAAAAGAAAATAAACGCACACATTGACACTTTACACATACAAACAATTTCATCACAGCGACACAAGTGCATGCGTGATATTATGGGACATTTCCCGTTAGGAGTACAAATATTATGTACATACATGTTTGAAGGTATATAGAGTGGGTACATTATAAAGAGTGTGGTAGCCTGGTTTTTCATTGTAATATGCAGATTAGCCGGACAGTTTGCTTAGTAGCCGGCTGTGTCGCTAGCCGCGAGCGCTAATGATACTTGACGAATGGTCCAAGTCATAGAAAAGGGATAGCTGTGAAAAATCATCTTACATAGGACAAACATTTGTACATTTTTGTTAAATTTAGTTACGATATTGTTATGGACCTTTAGAATGTAAATCATACGTTCAAACACTTACGACAATAATATAATTATGATGACATTGCCTATACATATTTACACAATTCAATCAACACATATAGAAAGTAAAGCGAACGTGACCAAAGATGTTGATTCAAATCTTTTATGGAGCGTATCCAAGTACCTATAACTTATTTATTAAAACAATATAAAGAGTTCAGTCCCGAAACAACACAACGCGTTGATGTCTTTTACGTTAGTATGGCTTCCACTTCTACACTACGAAATTATGGTTGAATTATGTATAAAATATTGGATGAAAGACAGTAAATAGCAGTGCTAAAGCGTTTGCCATACCTTCGGTAAGTCATGCCTTGGGACACACGGTAGGTGCGCCGGCGCAGGCCGCGAGACCCGCCTTTTGCCGTTTCTATGACGGTTTAGAGCAAATGCCGCTCAAATCACTATATATTACCTGTGGTGTTTCGCGGCTAAACACACGGTACGACCCTGGCTTGACTGCCATCCCCAGCTGATTGGACAACCATTATCTATTTATGTGGTTCAGGGAAAATTGCTACAGGAAGTGTTTTAACTGTCCTAGGAACTTTATAGAGCTAGATTATAATGTATTTTTTTTTTGTTATAAATCTTTGTCGTCTAGTATTTCATGTTTTTTTTCTTTAAGGTAGAAAAGCGTATAGTCGGCCTGGACGTCCTGATGGATACTTCAGATCTTCACACGATATACCTACTGGCCCAAAAATTTGGTAAACCATAAAAATCTTAACAATGTGCCATATTCATGGCTAGCAATTATCACTGCAGTTATAAAATTCCAGCCATAACAACATAGACACCACATTGTTGCAATATTCTAAACTTAGTTGCTCATTACAGAAACAATGCAATACAAATCTTATCTCAACCAGAATAACAACCAATTACAATCGCCTCTGTACAAATCACCCTACAAACTAACAAGAAAACATCGTGATAGGTTCAGCAGTTTTCGCATAAAGCAGACAGATACAAGCCAGCATTGGGTGTTGCGATAGAATCAACATAAGCCGAGTGGTAAGTGCCAACTCGATACGATCGTGGATTTAGTTCAAAGTTGTAGTTATCCAACAGAATCTTAGTTCACGAATTTAATAGGTTTATTTTAACACTAATTTGTGCTACTTTAAATTACATAGATATACTAGCTGTTGCCAGAGGCTCCATCCGTTTACCTGCCTTAGAACTTATTGCTATACTCCAATGGCATTTTACCCCGTTTTTAGCAACATATTTCATTGCTGCTCCGCTTCTATTGGCCTTACTGTGATGTTTTATAACTAATAGCTTTCCTTAATAAATGGGCTATCCAACAAAAAAAGAATTATTCAATTCGCACTAGTAGTTCCTGAGAAACGCGTTTAAACTGACAAACGCTTCAGCACTATATTATCAGTACAGAATACATACCCGTGGTAAATACTAGCTTACAACAGATCTTGAAGGTACCTAGTCTACTTGTTTGTCACTTAGGCTCCGATTTTACTCGATTATACTAAACTTAACTAAAGGTACAATAGCCAGTGATACAGTTATTGGTAATAAGGCAAAGTCAGTTTACAAACGGTAAAACTTTTTTTACAGTGTAACACCGTCTTAATTTTAAGATAGGCAGTGAAGAAAAAAAGAAAAAATGTCACGTAATGCTCACTTTAATGTTAAAAAGTTTTTAATTTACTTAAATTTATCAACTGGTCATAATTTCTAATTAATAAGCATTCTATATGGTCAAAACATTTAAAACAGGTGTACTAAGCGTGGGTTGCCTAAGCAAATAGATTTTTAATTAATAGTTTATATTTAACACGCGTACAGAGATTACATAAAAACCGGTAATTGGAATTAATTAGTTATCGCTTGCATTACATATGGAGTACCAGTTACTCCCCGCGATTCACACATATAAAAGGTAACTGCTCGGGCCCTGTAGGTTGTAGCGTGTTGTTAAAAAACAAAGAGCCTTTCTTGAAAGTTAGACTATCCAATACAAATAGAGTTATCTTAACCCAACAAGTAGTTTGCAAGATTAGCGGGTTCGAACAAACAAACTCTTGAGTTCTTCAGCTTTGTTGAAATAGATGTAGGGTGTGCACCTATTCGTGGCCGCTGGCTAGTAGGTCGCGGGTCTCACGGGGTTCCGGTGGCAAGTGGCAAGTAGGTGACCACGGGCGTGGTCCGACCACAATTTTATTTGCTTTTAATGTTAACGAGAATGTGTTACTGATTTAATATGTTGGTCTAAAAAGTTTGCAGCTGTCGGCGGTAAATCGTGGTAGAAAATCATTTACAGTACTGCTAAATTATTGGGGCCATTTTATATAGATAACAATAATAACTTAACAATTATTAAGCGACATTTATTAGTGTCAAAGTTTGTAAATAATTTTACATTCAATATTCAATACCTTTACTAAATAAACATTAAATTTTTGCCCCTAAAGCTTAAAGATTCAATTAAAAAAAAAGACACCTAGTCTAAGTTAACACTAAACAATCCAATCGTCCATAAAAGGTACTCGTAACAGTCCTCAAAGTAAGTAATTTAGTGACAGTTAAGTTTCGTCACCAGTAAGTTATCAGTCGAAAAACGGTGAATGTGTCCGAATCGTCATTACTCGATTACGTGTAAAACTGTAAATGTCATTACATCGAGTTATTGACGCATTATGCGCAGGGCTGTGCTGTGATGCGCCTTTGAATAATCGCGAAATGTGTTTTCTCGCTAACATGTCTAATAGCCGACTGAATATTCTCGCTAAGCTGTCTAATAGTAAGTTATGTTACGGTATGTTTATGACAGGTATCTTAAGGATTACAACGAAATTTAATCATTATATACTTAATAATATTATGTGACCGAGCTTTAATTGAAACCATCAAATCGTTTAAGTAGTAGTAGTTAACCCGTAAGTAAATTTTAATCAGGGTCGCTGTCACCGGATACGGTGAAGAGGACTATATATATATATATATATATATATATATATATATATATATATATATATATATATATTTTATTGCTTCTTAATAGGATACCGCCAAATAAGGTAAAATGTCCGTAAAAGTTCTCTGCCTACCACCAGGCGAACTATGTACCTATTTGTTTGCCACCTCAGTAGAAGTGATAAATATTATTTAATGTACGTAGTAGTAGCTTTGTATATTTATAGTTAAACATAATAAAAAGAATATTTCTTACGAAAGAATTGACCTTTAGAGAGGATGAACAGATTTAAAATGTCAAAAATATTGAATTGTGCGATTGCGTACAACCCTACACGAAAAACTCGTTCGGCTCGGCAACAATCTCGATACGAATGAATGAATGAATTATATTTCGAAATGATCGAATCAAAGTTGACGGTTGCGTAATACGACATTAAGCTCGGAAATCAATCGAATAATGTTTTATCTGCGGATATATTACACAAACAAGATAAACGTTTGATAATGGGACAAAAACACCCGTATTATAAAGCTAAAAAAATCGTTTGTTTGTACGCGCTTATCTATGAAACTACAAAATCGATTTAGCCTATTATTTTTTTATTTGATAGCTCAATTTTCGAGGAAGGCTATAGGTTATTTAACATCAAGCTATTCCAAAGGAGTGGCACAGTAGTGATTACCGCAGCTAAAGAGCTGCTAATATAGCTCACTGAGTGCAGATAACGTAATTATTTGTAATCTGAACGTTTTTCCTGTGCGTGGGATCACCTCTACACCATTGTTATGTCACAAGTGTCAATAATTGTTATGGTTTTACTTTCGAATGGAAGACAATAAGAAATATTTATTGAGTTACTTTTACAATGGCTTGTGGGCTTACAGATTGAGATATTACTATGATGTAATGGTTTAATGGGGTTACACTTGTAGAAAAATATATATAATTACAGTAATTTTCAAGAAGTAAAAGTTTTTGGAACGATTGAGATGAAAGATTAAAAAGTGCTTAGTGTAAACGGCCAATATGTTGTAGCCATTTTAAGCTAAATTTAGCATTAATTTAGTTTATCTGTAACGGCTAAAGAAGGTAAGATAAACTTAAGATTAATAATTTTGGACATTAGTCGTTCCACAAAAAAAAAAACCTGAGAATAGCCGGCTCATCCTTCACACCTCGTCAATCAAAACAATCGATATCTACTTTCTTGCCATCCTGCTATCAATAGACAATTAATCAATTGCTGCAAATAACAACACTAATAGCAACTAAGCTTAAGAAAAATTTCATAAATTCGATAACTCCTCTCTCTCTCTCGCACAGAAAATTCATTAGAAATAGACAGAGTTATTACAAGCTACAATACACATTCCTAACGAAACTGCTAATTTCCGTGTAGCAATGCAACAATGAGTACAATCGCCAGGCGAGGTGTTGACCGAAAGGTTACAGGTTGTAATCCTGCCTCAATTGTCTGTGATGAAACTATCCCTAACCTACTTAGCAAACGAGTTGATGTGGCAATACCTACTCTCTTAGTTTAGCTAGAAACGTGTGAATTCTTGTATTATGTCATGATTCTTAATAAACTATAGGCTTCTAGCAAAATCTTGGGTTCTATCACAAAATACCGGCCAGTACAGAAGTAACATAGAGATAGTAGATTTTTATCGAAAAATCTGTTAAATGAGTGTTGAAAAGAAAATAGTATGATGTCTTATTTGTTGTAATATATCGTCTTATTAGCGAATTAGAGTAGAATAAATTTTGTATGACGATTTTAGATGCTTTGTGAGGTCGAAGGACTAAATATATTTATCTACACCCATGCTATAAATCCTCTATAAACGTTCTTGAAACAGTTAGCTAATTGCCAACATTAAAACAGCCAGTGTCATAATAACCATTATAACACCCAAACGGGTGTTATAATGTTGTACTGAAATTCATTATGCAACTCCTTTTTTACTCATCGAACAGCCACATTCTCATGGCATCTTTATGAATTTCAAAAAAAGAACATGTCATGCACGCGCGTTTCACTACCACAGCGCCGTAATTTAAATAAAAACTTATTCCAATTTTTGAATTGACGTCGTATCCCGCCATTTTTGTTCAATAATAGTATTGAAAAAATACTTTTTAATAATTGTACGATCCAAAATGTAAATAATTATTACAATAAATAATTATAATATTACCTATACATAGTTTTTTTGTATTAGATACTCACTAATTAAACTTTCCATGAATTTACATAGAGTTCTTACAACACTGTACCCTAATACCCTATGGTTTCAGAACATTTATAGAGGATTCATATCATGGGTGTAGATAAAGTCTTGTATGCAACTGTTATAATTAGGTATTAAAACACTCATGTGATACTATTATCACACTCGGCTTCGCCTCGTGTGATAAACCCACACTCGTGTTTTAATATCCCTCATTATAGAACAGTTGCATAAATAACTATTTTGTTCCATTTGATAATAAAGATGTCCAATTTTAAATTGCCTTTGAGGTACGTAATCTGATAAGTACGGTCACAGTAAAGTATTCAAATCGCAAGTTAAAATGTTTAACATTAGAATATACGAGTCCAATATTATTATTGCTTAACACTCAAAACATTTAAACGACTCAAATTACGCTTAAATCGGTATTTCACGCAGGAAACCTAAAATGAAGTGTAATAGCATTTTTGTTGAAGTGTTGGCGGCGCTGCGCGAACGGATGCGCTTGCGCAAGCGGCTGGCGTGTCGTTCTAATTACCTGTTATGCTGGTAGCACTGCCACTTCCGCTCAAGTGATTTGTGAGGGCATGAAGGATAGGTTTTGCAAGACTTGCAAGGTAAAGTAAAAGGATTATAGGAAGGATTAAATGTTGATTGGATTTGAACGACAAACTTGTTTGTAATTCATATAAGTTGCAAGGTCTAGAATTTTAAAATTTTGTTTGTCAGTAATTTATGATTATAATATGTAAACATTAACTATGTTTACATATTATAACATCACACATGTATTGCCTAGAAGGCAAAGAGTATAGCAACTACATTGGATAGTTTTATTAGATCCATTCGCCTAGTCGTAAAGCCTATCGTCATTTATCGGACACAATACCAAATTCCGAGCAGCTACTGAGAACTTTCTTACCGAAACATCCCAAATAACAGTTTTGCTTCACTGGGAATTGAACCCGAGACACTCCACTTACATACACATAACACAACGAAGCTGTAGTTTTGAGATAAAATCACGTTTTCAGCTCAAAAGAAAACAGAACTCACTTTATACCGTGCGACAAAATCTGCGAATTACCTAAAATTATGTAATAACACAAGTTCCATCATCCCATATTATGATTTAACCTTTCGAATAACTACGCAAAAGTATTTTTTCACATGCCTAATTATTGCATTTAGCAACTGGAACGCGGCATTACCACGGTATGTAGGGTAAAAGTCACAATCGTTGGTGATGCAATTTTTCTCGCAAGTATTTTGTATTTCTCGCAAATCGAGGAATGGAGTGGCACAAATCAGCGTGGTTGCAAGTGAGGATTGCGACATGAATACGGAATATGCGATAGGCTACGTAAAAACATCGATAGCTTTATATATCGATAAAATCATAATCCAATTAATCGCATAAGTCTGCGTGCTACTATTGACATAAGTTTTAAATTTAGGGGCTCTGTGGACGCTAAGACTTCAGTAGCATTAATTTACTCGCGATCGGAATTATGTCTTAATTTAAACTAAAAACTAGTAATCTAAGATTTTGCGTGTAAAAGTTTTCGCTAGCCTAAAATTCAGAAGGCTGTCAAATGTATTAAAATACGAATGAAAACTGGCAGTCGCCCAGTTACTTCGCTCAAATTTTTTCCTGGATAATGTTTCCATTCTATTTTTGAAACACCCTAAAATCTGTGTATTTCGGGCCGCACACACGGAAGCGTGGCCGCGCAGGTGAATCGTGGCTGTAGCGGGTGCGCCGGCGCATCGCTTGCACAACGCGCGGCCGCATTCCGCGACGGACGGCCGCGCTGCTGCACGCGATGCCGACGGACACTGTTAGATCCTATGGCTAGATCATTAGATCCAAGATAAAGTAATGAGGCAGGGTTATAAAGGAAATTATAGCCTAATCCATGGAACTATAATATTTGAAGTAATGACCCCACTCTACTTTTGCTCACATTCGCGCAGAAAGGTGTTAGTTTTATTGAAACTAACTTTACTAACTATCTTTCTGCATATACGAAAAAGGTATAATCATTTATTTTATTTATTTATGTATCAGACAAAGGCATGTTCCAAAACTTAGTCTCAATATTCAAAACCACCCACAGCAAAACAAAAAAGACAATGAAAAAACGCACCTCCGACTGTTATCAACGCCATCTTGCTTGAACAATGGAATGCATTAATTGCTCGACAATTACTAAAATGATTTGTAACTGATAATATCGTATGGCGGGTAGGCCGTGTAAATAATTACTAAAGGTAGACGCACACTTATCCGAACGGAAGAATCGACTATCGACCAACTTTATAAGTACCAATGCAAACACATCGGTCGATTCGACAGCATCGTCGACACCGAATCTCCTTAACGACTCACAAATGCAAGCGCATTGGTTGATTAAACCGTGAATGATCTGATGACGTCAACCGAATTCTCATTCATCCGATTCGGATTGAGCAAGTGTGAGAGGATTCATATGTCTTTATACGAAGAATTCTTAAATTGGATTCGTTGTGGCGTATTCGAAGCGGACATTGTGCGATCACCTTTAGAGATACTCGACGGAGCCCTACGGCGATGTCGGTTCGGTTTTCCTTGGGTTGCCAAAGTAATTTGTTTAAAAAATTGGCACTCCCGGTACGACTCCGAACGAAATTGAAGGTCTCATGTATTTACAATTATGTAGCAGGGATACGTGTAATTGCTGTGTAAACGGTTTGCAAGTATCCTTAAATATATGGACGAAATCGATATGACAAAAAGAAACTAGTTTGGTTAATCGATGCCCCACCTTCGTTCTCATCTCGCTTCTGATCATTATGAATTGATGAGCAGTAATATCGGATTAAAAGAATATAGCCAGTCAATAATTTATGAGCCAAAACTGGTATTTTCAGAAATTGCAATACTTTAATTGAAGCTAAGTTGTGGTTGGTCAACCAGTACATCACAAATTCTGCATTTTTCAAACAGGTCACACATTCACCTTAGCTTCCATCACATGCAGTGCAAGATATCTCACGTCCCACGTCACATAAGTCTACGTCTAGTTTACGCATAGCTTACGCTTGTATTAAATCGTTAGTAGGCCAGTGTAGGTTTGTTTCCAATAGGTTCATTAATATGGATGCTTCAGGCATCAGAACCTACACTACACCAACATGGCCTAATTGGCATGTCATTGTTTAGCACATGGCCAGCCGGAATGCTAAATTATTGTTGTGATTGTAAGGGATCCCTTTTGGTGCTGTCCTTGTATGCCCATTCGTGGAACGTTTAACAGATTCTAAATAACACTCATTTGTGGCTTTTAGCGACATGTTTTCTATATTTGTGTGTATCCGAAACCTTTGACTTGCTGCATTTTAATGATATAACAAAGATAGCTTTGACTGGTTCTAAGTACTGAAGCGTTTTGATCAAAGATTTGTTAGCAGTAAATCTCCATGTAAATAGTTTATGGATCATTAATATGATTAATTTCACTCGTAACTTTTCAGTTAATACTCAGGTAATGCAATTCATCTTCAAGAAATTGTTATTAACTGGTCTCTTATAGTAATTTCTATAGGAACTTGATTAGTGCTGTTATTCCAATATGGTATGATAGACATGAGATCAATCTACATCGTCGAACTTATATAAATGGACTCACTGACTAAAGAATCCTGGGGTACACATTTTGAAGAACTTTGCGCACAGAGGTTTACGCTGTCCCCTGTCCAAGCAATAATAAAGGATATTTCTAAATACAATACCTAAAAGGTTACTGAAAAGAGGTCGCAATGCGTTCCTATGGGGTTACAATGATACAGTTATTTGTCACTTTACGTCGGGTTACGTGAGTGATTAGAGCTCTTTTGCAGTAGAAAAAAGAAAGAGTATTAGCACATAATTGCGATATTGCGAATAGCCGGGTCACTCGGTCCGCTCATGGGGCACTTGCGGGGCTTGGCTAATCCAATATACGAGGGGCTTCAGGTGACGCATACTACGAGTCGTTGTATTCGCGGGGTTATTTATAGAAAAATGTAACGATGATGGCAAGTTATGCAAATCATAAAGAAATCAATATTAAGGTTAAAACGTTGAGAATCCAGTAGGATTTGAACCCAGCACTTTCGCCAATTTAGGTATGGACTTAATGACTACTGGCTCTAAATTCTTCAACCACTATTTTTTTATTCCTTGCTGGATATGTGTGTCTAATCCTGAAACCGTCTAAACATCACGGAAAAAAATATGCATAATCGGCAATTCACAAAGGTAATTTTAAAGTTTTTTATTCTTATAACAATAAAAAAAAGTCTATAGTAGAGTAGATTTGTAAGACTAAGGTCTGGACTGTCTATCGAAAGGTCACGAAACGAAAATGATGACCACTTGAAGAATTTAACAGCCGTCGTCCAATACCAATTGTTATTAACTATATTAAGTTAGCTGTGTTGTAAAACTATAAAAATATCTATAAACCTATCCAATCAACGGGAATTATTTATTCATCTCAGAAAGGCATTCGCCTCAAGGCGTATTTACTGAACAAACTAACATAACTTTTATATCTTTTCTATTGACATTTACACATAATCATTTGCATATAACTTATTTTATATTATGTTGTAAACATGAAATGCACACAATAACGGTTTTGCATGTTTATATAGTTTTATGTAGAAATGAAGACATCAAATTGTACGGGTTGAGAAATACTTAATATTTTGATTGTTGTGTTTTACCGTAGTCAATACATAAAAATCCTACCTTAGAATAATGAGTACAGGAAATAAAAAAAAAAAATTCATGTAGGCAGTACATACAGTAAGATTTTGGCAGTACACCGAGGCATGGATAGGAAAAATAGTATGTACGTCATGTACGTAGGTATAACCTCCTAGCCAAATGGTTATTTTATAAACAGTAAAGAAATAGTTGAAAAAATGATGGGACAGTCTTCTGCACACCGGGCAGTCGCTTTAACAAACCAGCTACGGTCACCTCTTGATAAGACGCTAAATTTTTCAACTGTATGTTACGTCAGGTTCAAATCCTGCCGTTCCCATAATTTTTCAACTGTTTCATAGTATAATTTGCTATGCATAGCTAAATGCTATAAAAATAATTAATAAGAAGTAACATTTCATATCAAAATCGAATCACAGTTAACTTATTCCTAAAGAAGTTACTTTTATTGATACCTTCATCAAACAATCGTTATCACTAGATCAAGTACCGTTTTAGTCCATCAGACTTATCGGACCATTAGACCAGATAGCCGGCCGATAAATGGACCCTCGGCCTGATGCATACACCGACGCAAATTAATATATGTCAATGAGCAATGGAGCACTTTAAGGAAATGAGAGTAATACTGTGATACTGATGGGTTGATCTGGATCTGGTGCGGAAGACAACATGTTTGGAGGGATTATCTTGTCACATCACGGGACAGTTAAGCAGTATTGCAATTTATTATGTTTGTTTTGAATGAGATGTATTGTAATTTTAATATAAAGTAATTATTATGAAAAAGATGTCTTGTAAATAACTTTATTTGGAATAAAAGTTTTAAGAATAAACATGGTTATTTTCTTACAAAATATATGATAAAACGGGATATTTACTATGTATATTTGTCGTTTAGTTTTATTGTGAACATAGAGATTGCAAAATCTCTTAAATATAGAGATAACTCGCTACAACAAATATACATGGTAAATATGCCGTGATAATGATTATTTATTTGGAATTACCAGATTAATTTTTCTTTGAATATCTTTATATTTATTCGCGTTTGATTGCAATTCGATAATGGTTACTATAAACTGGATATGGGTTAATAAAATACATTATAGTGTACAATTTTCGTTCTTCATTGTATTGTAGATCATTTGATCTGTGCGACATTGAAACATCTAATGAGGTCTGCTAAACTAGGAAAGTATAAAGCGACATTTTAATTCCAAGAACCAGCTTGTTGCTAAAACTGCATAATTGCGGTAGCTAATTATAACCAACACAATCTGTTTAACCTCACTTACCTCTTAAATTTAAATAGGGGTAAATGTACCAGTTCAAGTGCGGCTGAACAACGCCTACTGAGCACTCCGTCATCGCATGCATAATATGCATATGCAAGCTCATGCATGCATATGAGAAGTAATGAGAAACGCGGAACAGAACGGCAATGTAAAGTGTTTCATGTGGGCAGCAGGAGGAAGGTTAACTTTGCATAGTGGGACTTTCACGGTTATTAAGTGTTAAGGCTCTATCATAAGTGAGGATAAGCTGAGATTTGTGGCAAATTTGTGGGTAGTAAAATATTTTTTGGGACGAAAGTTTACTCAACATAGTCTAACATAGAGTTATAATAACTCCGAGCAGAGAACTTCTCCAGGTCAGTTCGGTGAAACTTTTTTGTGAGGATGTGTATGATATTTTTTTAGTGTTGCTATGTTTAAGTTAAACTTTGAGAGAAGTCTAACACATTACTATCAATGAATGTAAGTAAAAACATTTTGTTCTAAGAATGCGTTAAGGGTTTCTTAAGAACGCATTCAAGCAGTAAATTCAACAAACTAATGTGTTACACGCGCACACTTTAAAAACAAATAAATATGTCTTCTTCCCTACGCTTACTTACGCCAACTTATCTTTTTATGCTACGAGGGCGCTCCTAGTAACACAGATATTGCTAGTTATCTCGAAACACCTGTCGCAGCCACCCGTAAATTTAAGTTTGTAAAAGTTAAACACCATTAATTTTCCTACTTTCCCCTTGGAACGCGTTAACGACTTCCCTTCTATTTGAGTTTGTGAGCGGCATTGCAAACCTCATGCATTCACCGTCATGATAACGAGGTGCGAAGGCGAATACATTATGCGTCACATTGACGCGCTGGGCCGACAACTGGCCCCTTTACCCTGTATCGACAAACGCTGAAATATTGTACTTAAGGCGAGTGTTCTGTTTATTAAGTACGTGTGAGTAACCAGAGCATGCATAACAATTTAAATGTGAATGTGGAACGCGTGGAAGTAACACATTATGTGTAAGGTTCACAACACCATTTAAAGCAATGTTTATTATGCCCGAAGTACACATAATTTGGCATCTAATATGTGAATGCAATAAAGTGCCTAATATTCGGATGGTACAAAAGTTCTGGGTTAGACCACGCCCAGTAACTGAAATGTATCATAACGACCAAAATCAAGTAGTTTATTATTACCTAGTTGTATTCTGGTCACGCATTTATTGGCGCCATACTATGACTAATCAAGCAACAAAATCGCTTTGCGATGTCATCCGCTGTGCGTCAGTATTAAATATCTCAATGTTCAGTTGTTCTACATCCAGATGACTTTATAGTCTCGTCTCTAGCACAGATTCCCAACCAATCGGCAGATAAACATCTCAGACATTTTCTTGTTAAATAATGTCCACCGCAAAAATCAAGGGTGAAAAACCCACTCGACGTCCGTCGAATTTTAGAGACAGGACTGAAATTCTATAAAAGGTAAGTTGTTTCGTCTCAAGACGGTATCAGTGGAGAAAGCCTTCCTAGTCTTCCTGAGCATTGTTCCTGGTAGCTTTACATCACAAATCAAGTTTTTGTCTCGCTCGCGCACCTCCACCGCTTTATACGGCGCGTATTAAAATTCATGTACTCACTTGAAATCGCAACGACGCCAATTATTATGAATATTTATGAGTGGCAGAGAAAAATGTGAAAGATTTGATATCGATAAAGCGAGGTGCCGATGAAACCGAGTCTGCTGCTCCGCGACCGGTCGCCCATGTTTGTTTTTATAAACTGCTAATATTATACGCGGATGAAATTATTATTGACAAAAACCGATCGCTCGGTGTCGGCATAATTATTGGCATTTATATTTTGTTTTTATTGGTTTGTTAAAGTTTATAATTAATACAATTTAAACGAATGGCGTGCTTGATTGGAAAACGGCCTCTTTTTCTATGGCACACATGTATTTTACAAGCGCGTTATGATGTTAACGACTGACCATAGAGGCATAGACACGATCGAAACAAAAAGTTTTAACGATACAACATAATCTCGAACACGAAATGGAACGAAAAGGAGGATTTATTCGAGCGCCTGGCCTTTCTAATACAAGTCAATTATTGGGCACGTTACCCTACTGGGTTTCAATACTGCCCTTTAAGGTTGGACCGGCTCTGAATTTGTTCGTGCGATAGATTAGTCGGAGCAAGAAGCGAGATGTTCGTAGTTAGTGATACAGAAGTACGCGGAAGCAACGTGAAGCCTTTTTAGTCGCTCAGAGGAAAAAGTGGAAAGGGACGGTGTCGATAACAAGGTTCGCTGCCTTATTTGATCGATAAAAGTTATTTTAGTTGTTGATCGATTGTGGTCAGGTATAATAATAATGTACAAGCAAGTTCTGTGGCTAGATTGACATGGGCGGGTTCCGGACGATTTATCACTGCTGCAATCAGGAAGTAGTAGTTTTTTTTACGGTAGGTACTTACGTGTTCGTCTAACGAGTACGTGAGCTCGCCGTCGTCGTACAGGACGAACCACCTCCGCTGCCATCTCTGAAACAAGACATAACAAATATATTAACAGAATGAAAAGGATTGCGACAGCAATAAGATGTAGTAGTAACTTGAACTTAACCATTAACTAGCTTAGGTGAAATCAATTATGATAGATATGTAAAATATCGATAAAGGGGAACCTAGGACCATCACATAAATGCAAGTTACATTGCAAGTTCCGTCGAAAGTTCGAAGTAGATTTGGTAAATTAGTTATATTATACCACACCAAATACAAAATGCAGACAAACAAATTGACTTTAAACGGCAGACGACTCCATTCCGGGCATCAGTCCGTCACTCAAGTAAGTAGCAGGTAACCTCAAAATTCATTACACGTAGAGATCTTGACGAAAAACTGCGAGTTATAAAACACAGGTGCTTGAGGTACGTGACAAACATACAAACAGACATTGCTTAAAGTAGGTCAGACGTATAATTCTCCGAAAAAAGAGGATTTTATAGTTAACTTTTGGTTAAATCTTGGCTAAAGTTGCTTCAGAAAGTTCAACGGCCCTTAATAGTACAAAAAAGCAATCCCAAAAGATTATTTTACATCACTTAAAACAAGGGGTGAAAATCGTAAAAAAAAACAGTTATAACTAGCTAGCTAGCTCGACAGAAAACGACAATAAGTCCTTTTCTGTCGGGCTAGCGAGGTATATTTTTCGCGTAATTTTCATGTTTCTCCATACATTAATAGGACAAAACTGCGACAAAATCTATCTTTCTCATTATGCTAGCCCCTCTAGGCTTTGGTACCGTTAAGGGCAGAGTCATCCATATACATACCACCAAGAAATGACCCCAAACAAACAATTACTGCTACTCCAGTTAACCGATGCGGTCCACCACGCATGGGTACGACACCTAATATCGAGGTGTGAAATTACAGTTCGAGTTTAATGTCTTTGTGTCGCAGGACAGGACGGCTGCTGGATAGAGACGGGAATAATGGTTCGTCGTTTAGGTTAATTGTAGCCTATAGTGTAGCCACAATACGTTTTTATATCTGGATAAGAAAAAAACTAAAGTGGCTTGGATAGTACTAGGTTTATATGAAAGATGTACGAAAACCTTTCTGGTACAACTACTGACACGATTGTGATGCTCTCGAATGTCACAAACTACTCTGAACTTTTCATTTCACGTTTAGTTAAAATGTCGGGGTATATACCGAGTACCGATATATTTAGGCTATAGGTATAGGGTGCAGACACACCTAAACATGAGCGATGGGAGATATCACACCAGGCCTACGTGACACGCGGCACGATTTGCGTTAGCCGATAATTGGGTGTTTCACCCTCAAAAGGTGAGATATGACTGATTAGAACAACTTTAGCACGTAATTAAGTTGTATTTTAAGCTTTTTCAAGGCTAACTTCTTTCAAAACATAATATGGGACCGCAACTAAGATCCTGTAGTCTTTAAATTAGATATTTTGAAGGAACATTAGCTTTAGCCCTAATATTATTACCTCCGAAGGCAGTTTTAACCCTAGTGAAGCCGTTGCAACACATGCACTAGGGTTCATCTAGACTTGAGATAATTATTGGGAATGTATACCAGTTCCTTAAGTTAATTAATTTGTTTTCATGACTGCATCATCAGACCATCTCCCTATCAAGTCCGATTTGGTAACAGGTACATCCAAAACGTCCGCAATTATTGAAACTACGTGATGCAACGAAAAACAACTAATAATAATGAGCACGCCGTACAAATGCCGTGAGAAAGACAAACAAACAGACAAGTCTACTAATTGTTACCAATTAAATGCAATAAGTAATTGCTATTAGGTAATAATATGTTTTTATTTTGAAACTTCGTTCAACACCCATTGTTTTTTATACAAGCTTTTGAACAAACACAATAGGGATGAGCTATCTAATAACCTGCTACCAAATAGAAGTGTTTGCAATACTGTGTTTAAGATTGAAGGTAAGATTAGTCCCTGTAATGACACGGAAAGTAAAATAATGTATTTTACAGATGTAGCAACAAATTTGCAGTGCTTTCAAATTCAAATTCAAATCATTTATTTTCATAGGCCCCAGGAGGCACTTGAACACGTCAAAACATTACAAAAACTGATATGAAAATAAATCATAAATAATACTAAATATACTAATTACAATGATTTGAATAACCGGGGCTTAGATTAATTTTAATCAAACTGTTTAGAATCAAATTAAAATCAATCCAAGTACCAGCTCCGATGGATAATGTATTATGAGAAGAGCTGGTAAGAAACTCATGTGCACCATCTTTTAAAATGAAAAATATAACAATAAGTATACATACAAAAGTCACAATTTATTTCGAAATACTATTATCATTTATGTAGTCTGAAATATTGTAACATATTTTTTAAATTTACCTATCGATAATTCTATTGCGTCTAAAGGAAGTTTATTGTAAAAGCGTATCCATTTGATAGGATCACTTAGGATGTTCTAGGTCTAAAGTTACATCACTTAGGATACTCTTCTAAAACTTATCATTTAATTGCAGCACAGAGCTTTGCATTAGACCTAAACGTACTGGTGAAATATGGTTTTAACACCTCAGACATAGCCTTCTATATAACTAATTAAACACTGGCGTGATATAAGGTTTTGTTACAGTTAGTTTTGAAGATGTTTTTTTCGCTGTTGATAAATCAGACTTGTATTTTTAATGAATTTACAAGTTTCCGTTGCATATAGGTGTATTCCTTATCTCATGGTACATAAACATAACATGTCAAACATGGGGTTTAGTACCTATGCCTCTGCCCTACTCCTTTAGATAAAATCGGCGTGATTCTAAGTTAGGTTACAGTTAGTTATAATACACGATCTTTATAAGCTATTGATTTATCGACTTCTATTTTACTTTACTTATACAAGTATCCGTTGGCGATGGGTCATATGGGACCTACACATAACAGGTGAAGTGTGCGTGATATACACCTCTGCCATACTACCATATAGGTTTTATTGTATATTATTATTTACAGTATTTTTATTGAATTTACAGGCTTACGTCCATTCGACTTCGTCACCGCAGGCGAGTAAATCAAGTAGTCAATACTTAATTAATACCAAACGCCACGATACTACAAACAATATGAATATTGCCTTGACACACACCGGGTACAATAACTCGCTGTAACACAGGTTCATAAACAAACCTAGAATCCGCCACTCATTACTGCGGCGAGATGTAACAATGAAATAACTGACATACATTACGAGATGGTAAATAGAGTTGCCATCGTACAACTTTGAATTACTATATTATTAAATGTGATTTTTTCTTAATTTATTTTAAATATATCTTTAAAAAGCGAATGTGATAAAACGCATAAAACAAGAATATATTTTTTTTAATCCATCAATCTACCTGCGCGTATAGTCAGAAGAAGATAAAATCTATTGTTATTTTTGAGGGAAATATTTTATAGGGGCAGCGCATCAGCAGCTATTATAGACCAATGGGATCTAGTTACCACTTACCATCAAGTGGATTTTTGTTACGTTTTTCAATAATAAATAAATAGAATACCAATGAATATATGCATCCTTTATTAAAGTTATTACTCACTGTGTTCGCATAATCTAACACATCATGTACTCATTGCTGAGATGGTTGACTAGAGATATTTGTTGAGATTAAAGCCGTTGTGGGTTTATTCAGTAGTTCATGGATACGCATAATTAATGCAGATCAAATCCATGTGTAACTTAGGCTTATTATTTTGATAGACTTAGCAAGTGGATCTTATGATTCCACCAGAATAATTTTCATAGTAGCGGTCCTTGACAATCTTCTCACAAACACTGACATATAGTCAGTGTTTTGTGTTAAAAAAATTTGCTAATTCAGTATTGCCAACCTCAGTTTAACTATAAGAGTATTCGGGATTGATTATTTGTAAAAAGAATTGTCACTTTGACAGCTCAAAAAAAAATTGCAGTATCGCGTTTCGTTGTTGCTTTAAAGGTAATGTTTGCCAGCATAATATTCCGTTCCGGTGTTGAATCGTATTGACCTGGAATAATCTGCGTATCAGTTATGGATCAGAAACGCTCATTATTCGCAATAGGTAAAGCGGCAAGTGTCACTGGAAAGCGGTTCGCTCTGCTGAGGGATAAATAGGGCTTGTTACAATGAATGCAATGAGCTACGAACATGTAGTGTTTGGTTATTTTATACAGCTATATTTATTTATTTATGATGATTATTAATTCTCGTTAGTTTTAGTATGAAAACTTAAATGAATTTTAGTATGAAACAAGCGGCAGATTATCTAAATATAAATTGCTTCATCATTTCGTTACACAAATCTTTTTTCTAAATTCTTCTGAGAAGAGTTGTTGATAGCCATTTCTAAATTGAGGTTACTTAATTAGAACAAAGTCTAAGTTATACTAAGTTATAGAGGTATTTGGTTTCTTATTGAGGGTAGGTGCTAATTAGCTAGCATCTTATTTTAAAAAAATGTCCTCAGAAACATTGGGTCACCAGGGAGACCACAATTCTAATATTAAAAATGCGAAAATTCGTGATAATTTAAGTGTCTGAATTTGTGAATTTTTGTAACTTTTTCATGCAAGAAGTACTAGATGGATTATATTGAAATTTGACACAGCTTTTAGTATGTATGCCGACGTAAATATATATATATCTTGCTTATAAAAGTTACGATTTGTTAACCTTTTTGTAACCTTATTGAACGTTCAAAACGAAGATTAGCCCATATACGTATCGATGTATGTCATATAAATGTAGTTTGGTCCTATCATTCTTTAAATTTAATTCAGTTGAAATTTATACGGCTCTACCTCTTACTCCTAGCTCGTTGTTCACAGAGGACAATCGTCAACAATCGGCCGTTCTACCCTACGGGGAAAGTCGGTCGGCCAGCTAATGGTGCTGGGCTGGGCTGATACAACGAGATAAGATTATCATTATCATTATCTAGCCGACTGGAGGTGTTAACATTAACCGAAGACAATTGGGGCAGAGCTTATGGCCACTACTATTTAAATATCGAAGTAAACATTTTTTTTAAGGCAAACGAGCGTGTAGTCGGCCGGTAAAAGATTGAAGACGCGTCGCTTCATATAAGGACTATGTTATTGTACCTCATGTGTCTTTTTAAGGATCTCACTGGTACTATTTGATGGTAGGTTAAAGGTAAATCGGTTAAGATTCCTCTATCTAGTAGACTGTTCACAAAAGCCCTATAACTGGTTTTGTATATGGTAGACAGATTCATATGATAAGTTTACATTTCAGAGTAAAGGAATTTTAAACGTATGCATAAAATGACGGTACGATTACACATGCAATGGAATATCAATAAATCGTACTCATCGTGAATTCAGATCGCTCCTGCCATCATTAATTATTGACCAATAACAAACCGCGAATACCTTTCTATCGAATGCCGTATTAAAATCGGAGGCTTCGAACGCACGTGCGAGATATCGACCAATCGGATCGTTTCGCGCCGTCGAAGTGCGATCAGAACATACGATTACTTATCAAAATCCTGCTAATGAAGCATTCAACATTACTGGACGAACGTATTAAGCCGTTTCCGCCGGTCGCTTTGATCAGTTTTTGGACTGGCAACATCGTTCAATTAGAGGGAGTGATTTGACATATTTTGTGCAACTAATCTTTTTGGGACATCGTAAAGGATGAGTTTTATTATTTTCCTGCTGTATTTTTATTGTTTAATGCAATAACTGTGAGGATTCTTATTCAATCGTTATTTTGATGGCTCTCAATGCCTCTAAATACTGCTGCGTTGGGTACATCATTAAGATTATGGCAGGCTCAAGACTGCTTGGATAAGTATATAATAATAATTTGCCTTCTTATTGATTATTTTTATAGCATTAAGCTATGCTTAATAAATTATAATAAGAAACAGTTAAAAAAATATGGGACCGGCAGGATTTGAGCCTGCGATTTCTGCATGCCGGGCAGCCGCTTTAACCACTAAGCTACAGTGCCTTTTGCCAGGACACTAAATTAGCAGAGGTCGCAGGTTCAAGTTCTGCCGATCTCATATTTTTTCAACTGTTTCTTAATTATTATTTTTTCAATAGCTAAGTATCTGTGTATTACAAATTATTCGAGACCGTTTATAACTTTAACAAACTAACGATCTCGAGGACTCGGTTCAGCGCTAACACAATGTTTATCTAGTACAGTTAAACCCTGAGGATGAGTTAAAGCTAAACCCTTTAATGATTGCCTTAGGAAGCACCACATCTCCCGGGAATGCAATGGAATATTCACACAAAAAACACAGTTCAATACTGTACAATAGGTACACATATTGTGTCTAAAGAACAAATTACTTAATGACGAGCAAACCCATTAAACTCTTCCACGGGCAAACAAATTCCTACACCATTATTCGCAAAAACCATCGACACGAGCATGGAACAAATGCAAATTCTGAGTGAAAGTGTGTTGCTATGTTCTTAGGCGTATTAAAATAATTATCTCAGTAATACAAAGGCCCGATATCTTGTACCGGCAGCAAGAAAGTCAGATGCGATCGTGCTAAGCGCTCCATTGTGAAAAGATTGGAAATATTTTTTCTCACAACACAATCGATTGTTTTTCGCTTTATTAATTGTATGTTAAAGTGAAACTTTGATGAAACAAGTGTATAACAAGATATTGCGTGTAGACGAGCGTGATGCCATAATTAATGCTCTGAATTACGTTATCGATCGATCGGAAAAAGGAATGTCAGAATACAATGAAATGATTGTTATGCTTCTTCTGTTAAATAAATAATTAAAGCTTTTGAATGCTTTATATAAAGTGCTTTTAAATTGTTAAAATTCATTGTTTATTCCATTCTTTTGTATTCTAAGTTGTTATTACTGCCAATTAGTTAAATTAATGGACTGTTATTACGATGTTTTAAATGTTATCTGATGACTTGAATGTATTGTATTTATTCATATAATATATGCAAAAAAAAAACATATATATTATATGAATTAATTATTTTTTTTAAATAATAAATCATACAATTTGTCAAACATACAAGATGGTTTAAAAAAATACATTTATTTTGCTGACAGTCCGTCGCGGGGAGTCGCTGCGAATTTCCGATTTGTTTCATCGGTATCTTTGCCTAAAACAACGACACAAGTGCCATTATGCAACGTTCACGCGAGACACCGCAGTAATATCCGCGTGCCTTACTCTACTATGTAATCGATACAAAATCGACTAACTCGATTCTCGATGACACGAGCACGCCGCACGGCGCGCGTTGTCTGATTCGACTGATTGATTGATTTTTAATTCAAATAATTAGTTTTTTTTTATTTAGTGGCGTGCATGTATTCCGCATGCTCGGAATGACTTCGACTACGACCCAGCACGATGTACTCGATACCAAAATCGAATAATTATTTTTAAATTGATTGGTTTCTTAATTTAACCATTTTAGGTTTAATTGAACTGACTGTTATATCACAGCAATGTTGTAAAATTTCAACACGGAAATAGGTTTTAGTGTTAGGCCTATTAACACAGTTGCCGACAAAAACGGTGGATGGAAATGGCTCCTATAACTTCTGTGTACCATAACCATCATCGTTACCTACAATTACTTTAAGTGTGCCAGCTCCTTAGCACGACATGCTCGAGATTTTGCATCCCTATCAAAAGTACCAGACATAGGACGTAACATGTAATGTCTTCATTCCTGACGAGTGACGCAAAATGCAACGCAAACTTGACCTTTGGCTATGAGAACGTCTCTTGCATAATCCTAATCATGTGTAGCCAAATTGCAGACTAAAAGCTTCAAGGATACCACCCATAGATTGACACGCCATGACCTATGACTGGCCAGAAAATCACCGCCTATTAATAAAATATTGTTTCGATCGCGATTTTTTTATTGTTCGATTATCAATTTTTTATTATTATTAATATCAGGTGTTCTAACCAGCGGGGTGTCCTAATGTGTGATTGTAATCGAATTGTACTGACCATTATTTGTTACGTAATCGTTCACTCGTAGACAGCAGATAATTCGAGTGGATTACTCGATAAATGTGCGACGGATCGATGCATCGACTCGGCGATTTGTCATAGGGCCTGCGCATGCGTAGATTGTATCACACGTGGCTGCTTACCGCGGGAACAGAAAGAGAGATGTCTTGTTCATAAGTGGAATAGTAAAGTGGTATTTCCTAATGTGGTAAAATCCGTATCCGAGATCCCAGATTTCATGCGAACAAATTCACTTTGGAACGTATGAATTGAATTCGTTGCGCCAGTTTACATTCAACTTTCCATGAACGTATTGTTGTTGAATATCGTGATGTAGTTTTCATTACCAGTTATTGTAAACTTGTTGGAAGAAAAGCGACAAAAAGCGACATGAGCGGCACTCGATCAGATCACTTTTACCGCGGCACGTGTGTGTTGTGTTGTGACAAACACGCACACGAACGCATCCATCAGATTTAATTAGTGTTCCGATTGTCAGGTTTTATCTCACACGATACCGATGTTTCGTATGTAACGAAGTGTTCTCGATTGTTCGCATCGATCATTGCTCTAATCGATGTTAGTGTCAACCGACGCAGGCGCTCGAGTTAGTTTTAACTATTTTATTTTAGACATTCCTATTCTTAACTACCATTGCTACAATAGATGTAAATTGCAAAGAAATACAGAATTTCGTATTGTATCGATAGACGTTTGCGATAGTTAGCAACTGATGTACGAGACAAATTTTATCCGCAGCATTTATTTTATTTTAGTATTTGAGAGAACTTATTAGCTGTTTTTTAAGATGCGATTCCAATGCATCCTCAATTTGAGTTGCTTTTAATTAAACACACTATTCTTAAATATGACTCAAACTATTCTCTTAATATGACTAAAACAATTAGAGTGTAGTCGGTAGGTACATTTCTTAAAGACATAACGGCACTGCCAAAGCGTCGGCTATTAGATCGTGTGTTATAATTAACTCGAAAACCCGCACGCTTTTTGTTACATGCCATACACGTTATTTATTATTTAGGCATGCGTATAATCATCTTGTTATGGTGAAATGTTGGCTTGTGACTAACTTTATAAGTTGTAATTAACTATACCTACCGACAGTGTTGGCCAATATATTAATGAATGATTTTTTAATACTGGTAATGTCAAAAAAAAGATAAAGTCAACACAGTCTAAGCTGCCTCCCTTTTGAGTCTAATAGTATAATAAATATTATAATATGGTAACATATATATTAAATGAAAGTGAGAAATATACAAATAGAAATATACTTAAGTCCTTAGTTATATTATAAGCTCTGTCTGTTACGTTTTCGAAGCAAAAAAACTAAAGCAATTTTGATGAAAACTTATATGGAGATTATAGATATGGTTGAAAGTCTGGCCAGGTAAAATCACAGCTGAAGTAGATATATACTGCGTAGAGATAGATAAGAAAATACTGAAAACAGTAAAGAGCATACTCTAATTTCTGAAAAACTCATTTAGAGTGAACAGATCTTAACCGTTCAGGAACATAACTAAACAATGTCGAGAAAGAGATAAATACATGCTCATAGCATGAAGTCTTCGCCAGAGAGCAGTTACAAAGAGACCGTACGTATCATTTAAAGTTACAGGGAATTTTGATGGCTGTCCAAATTATGGCCGCCGTGTCTCCCAAATGTGTGATATTAAACTGTTGCTAAACGATTTCTGGAAACACACATAATTTGACACAAAAAGTCATTTTAAACCCTACATCTTCCATACTTAAGTATATTTTTTAATGATAATGTTTTGTAAGGAAAGAGTGCCATGTGTGGCATTATCGCAAATGAATAAAGGTTTAATACATTTTATATTGGAAACCTCGGCTTTATACTTTATAGGGCATTTTATAGCGGTTCAATATATCACGTGAAAATATAAAATACATTGTAATGCGTTTTAAATTGTTCAGACTAAATAATTTTTCAATGACGAGTTCTGACCTAGAGAAAGGTAAAATTTTGCTGGTCTAAGTTAGTAAAGTAACCCCTTAAATGAGGTAACATACATAACATCTACTTACAAGGCATAATATAACTCAGCTACAATCCAAACTGCTCTAAAACACACATTGTGACAACTCACAATTTAATTGCCAAAGTCGATGCCCTCAGAAAAATTCGAACATACCGTAGACAACATAGTTCATCGTTCACGAAGCCGGCTTTCGACACTCGTGTAATTGCTCGCGAGTTTTTTTAATTACGACACACTCCGTAAACGCACCACACACGATATTTTAAAAAGTTTACTGTTGACAGCCCACGTCAATTCAAACCTTAACTATATAAATTTATGGTTGATATTTGTGTGTACATTGTACAGCCAGTGATGTAGATGTTATCTCGGTGTTTCTATTGCATGTGTAGTCTGTTTATCTGTCTGTCGATCGTCACTGTCATTTGTGAGGGAATACAAATGTCGCTGTAATAATGAGTTCAAAGTTGCAAGACTTAAGAACGTAAGTTCAAGTCTGCATATAGGTTTGAACAACACTATTACATAAATAAATACCTACACTACATACAATAAATGCCTTTGCATCCTTTAAACTAATTTAAATCTACATTGACTAATTTTATCAGGACAATAATAATAATTATATGCAGTTCATACAGTTACATCAGTATTATGAATTTATGAGGTAAATAAGAGTGTCAAACTTCCACTTTTTTTTTTATAGACGGCATCCGGGAATGCGCATATTTTGAGAAGTGTCCAGTTATTATAACGTGAATAGATAGGCAAACAATCAAGCGGAAGATTTTATGTTTGTACACTCGTACGTAGCCCATGACATCCTATAATTTGCAAGAGTTTGCATTTAAAAGATAAATGGACATGGAATGGCAGGGCCAGAAAATTCTAAGTCCAGTGTTCATAACTAACCCTATAAATAGGACGTGTGAATATCCTAACATCTCGTAACAAAAAATCCCCAACATCACGACTGCTCCAAAACAAATGAAAACACACAAAGCGAGATTCGTCGCAGCTAATTCAACAAAATGGCTCTTTGTGAATTTACAATTACACAACCATATTATTTATAGTGCACGAAAACAATGTTTCTCGATATATGGGATTGGCTTAAACTTGTAGGGCTGGCCTGATTAGTTATTTAGCATCATTACTTACATATTCCGTGACAGTGTCTTAGTAAATTAAATCATTAGTTTTGGTATTACCTACTCGAAAGTATAGACCCAAAATGCTAGTCGTCGAATGAAACATTTAGGGTGATTATATCTCCAGAAATAAAGGATATGGCGCCTCAAATTAAATTCACACTATACAAGTTTACCGAACAATATTTTGGTTGACAAGAACTGCATTTAATACCGAAAAACTACATATTCTACCAATGCATATGTGTAGATTTGTGGAATTTGATGACATAAGGGACACGTTAAGCTTGCAGCCTAGATTCTATATAACTATATAGGATGCTTTAATAGACATAAAACGCAGACGCATTTGTAGGAGGTTTGTTAAACGCTGGTTCAGAATAACGTATGCCATAAAGATACCCCAGAAGACTCCAGACAATCGATTGCAATAAAAACTGAAACACAAAATCCATCTGGTTACAACCCTAAAAGGCGCGTTCCGTATACGGAGTGCGTTACACGTTTTCATCATTTTGTTGGCATTGTGACGCAATGGAACGCAACGCAACGTAACGCGAATGTCAACGCGTGCGCAGGAACGTGTGATGATTGATTGACGAATGTTATGTGCTTTTGACAAACATTTGTAGACTATATTACATAGTTATTACACTACTTAATGTTAATGCGGTTATGTAATACTTTTGGTCGTTAACTGTCATAATTTCTTACAACTCTATTTACAAGTAAAAATTGTTGGCAATCAATTATTACGAGGTATCTATTATGATTGCGGCATGTTGTAAAATAATTGAAATCTAAAGTAATGCATCGGGAGCATGCCACTTTTGATAGTCTTACAAAGTCATAAAACTATAAAAGAATGCACAGACAGTACGTACGAGGAATTTATTCAAATATTATTATTCAATCATTCAGATAGCCCACTCCCATGGCTCGTTGATGACAATCGAGTAACTGCAAATCAAGTTTATGTATCGTGAATCACGACCCTACTCTGTTACATACGGTTTGGTAACCGGCTAGCTTAATTACAATATATTACTTAATAAGTTCTATCATTAGTTTAGTGCTTTGCTTCGTATCCTACCATTTGTCTAGATAACTAATTACGCTTTAGTGCATTCGAATATCAGTACTGCTATCAATGTGTTTTGGTCTTGTAATACCAGTTAAGTTGCGATATAATTTATGTTATGGACTTTGATACATTAATCAAATATTGCACTTTAAAATTTATCAAATATTCTTAAGGCATATGTTAGTGGTATAAGCAATGATATTATAGAACTATAGATATGTTACGTTCATAGAAATTACGATTTAAATCCGTTCCGAGCTATTCCAAATTGCACACATTGACAAATGTCCGCAGCGCACGCATCCTTATCGCTCTAACGTCAAAACAATATCGCTTTCTCTTTCTTAACTTGAACATGGCGCATGGCGTCTGGCACGTGACTGCGCTCGACGCAGGCCACACGCAAACTAAACACAAGACGTCCCAATTGGGACGTATTTGAGTATTCACAGCGCGAGCGCTTATAACATATCTGCTTTTGTTTTTATATAATATCATTGGGTATAAGGATCGTTCCTAATGAATTCACAGATACGTAGACGTCAGATTTTTGATTGATTGACAACCCTATGCGGGCGGTTTGTCAAAACTCACGCAGACAATCGTCTTTTGCGCAAGCGCAGCCAAAACTAACATGGCCGACCCTTGCAACACGTGATTGATTAAAAAGTTTACTCCTATTGTCTTTGGTACAAAGGCCGCGAATAATTATGGGAATTATATCGGCGTTACAAATGTCAGATGTAGGTGTCGGTCTGACTGAATAGTACATAATTGTTAATTATTTGCTATTTTAACACATTTGATTAGGTTATTTCAAGTCCATTTGCGTCGGTGTGAATTGTCTTTATTACTAGACTTGTGTACATTATTAATGGTAATGTTAAAATTATTCGGTTGAGTAATCAGAACTAGTTTATAGTGAATTGGATTTCTCGATTTTGCCCATTGTAATTAGGGCAAGGTTATAAATATAAAGACCATCGAATTAAAATTATGACTTATACCGACTTATACAGCAGCCGCAGGTAGACACAACAATGACACGAATAAAAATGATCATAAAGTATATAACAATTTGTGTCTTTTTTAACCCAAAGAATGTAATGTCGTTACATACGTCAGCCGGTTTTTTTATACAATCAGGTACTTAACAACCTTTACACGGCTCTTTTGTCAATCAGGGGCAGATGACCCCCGTAATGACAGTTCACAATATCATACAAACAATGGAACCGCAAAAAATCTGTAGGACATTACCCCCATACAACGCCATACAACGAACTTTGACAATGCCATAGAGAAAAATTAGTCGATTCATAATTAGTGAGACAATTGAATCGATTCAATCGAGCGGGCGTTAAATAATAAATCGACTATTGTTCCGTTAAAAAGTTATGTTTCGTTAATATAATGCTGTAGTAGTGCTTCCAGCTTGTTTTTTTCGAGTTGGCAAAACACCATCGTCTCACCTTTAAACTGCCGCTTAGCAGTGCTTTAATTACTGTATTCCAAAATTGAGATATAACAGTTGTTACTCTTAGATATAGCGACACATCGGCAGTTTTGGACTGTAGTTTACAGTAACAATCAGGTAGACTCATAACAAAACATCACGCCTATATAACCCAGAAGGGTGTGGCAGAGGTGTACAACACTCACACTTCATTCACCTGTTATGTTTAGGTCCCATGGGATAGGGGGTGAGCCTAATGCCAACAACCGGGCACAATTCCAACTCCGTGCTGTTATTGTGAATTTACTGACGGAAAGATCTCAAATAATACTTTGCCCGACCCGGGAATTGAACCCGAGACCTCGCGCTGAGGAGACCATCGAGGCAGGTAGACTCTCAGAAGGGTAGAAGGATAAAAAGTTCTGCTTTTTCTCTCGACCATTATTTAAGATAAGTTTTACTATGCCTCCTTAGCTTGATACTCTTGTCTAACTATGACGTAGGTATTAACATAGAAACGTCAATTTATTTTGTCTTTTGACGTGCCTATGTCATCGTCAAATCTAGGGACAAACCAAGCTTGTCTGATGGCTTTGCACGCGGTCCTCGCGCTGGTCGCTGGCTTGCGCCAGCCCCTTCTTTGGGGGCCATGAGGGGCCTGCTTCGGCGGGCATCGCCGGGAGGGTCGTGGTTGTTAAGGCTGCGCCGGTTTCCCATGACTCTCTCATCAAGGCGAGTGCGGGAGCACCGTGGGGTTTTAGTGGGTATTCCCGTGCCGTTTAACATCGTAGGCACGGGCGAGTCCCACATAACCACTCTGCCCTTCCCCGGGGTGGGGTGGTATGCGTAAATGCATTTCCCCACGTAAATAAAAAAAAAAAAGGGACAAACCAAGCTAAGGGGCTCGTTCTGTGTATTAAATTTCCTTAGGCTCCCCAGCCCGTAAATCTCCGATTACCTTAAGTAAAGTCATGTAACCTGTTCTTAACCTTCAATTAGAAGTAATTAGAAACGTAAATAAGTCCTAAATTGGTAAAAGTTAGCGGTACCGCGATTGGGTTGCCAGTTGCCAGTACTTGCCAATTAGTTTGGGGTCAGATAGCAGTCACTTCGTGTAATAGGTTGCCAGTACTAGTAATCTGTCCATTAGGTACGGTAGATGCTGATCTCAAAAAGAGATTCTAAGGGAAAAGAGTCCTGTACGAACATACTACATATTTATTTAATTATTTTGGGCAACAAACAGCTTTTAAAACAATAAATTAAATAACTTATATAAATAACAACGTAAGCCAATTGACAGTTTCCGCTTATGTGTATGGCTAAGTTCGAAACTTACATATTAAAATAAATAACATGATCTAAAATGTAAATAATTCACAATATATGGTATAATAATAGATATAATAAATTAGAATAATAGTAAATAAAAATAAATTATTATTATTATGGATCGAAAAATTGTTTCGTTATTACATTGCGAAACTGAGTGTGGTCGTTAAATATGTCTAAATCTTCCCTCCTAACATATTTGTTTGTTTTTTTAACTACACGTTATGTGGCGGATATATGCATAATACGCAGACATGAAGGGCTAGCATACGAGCGCGATAATTTTTTTTTCACACTAACGTGTTTTTGTGACACTTACGCAAGGAAATCTGTTTTGCGTTCTTTTTCTACGCTTACGGCATTGGCATAATAAGACTTTCTGACATAAATACAATCGTCAGATGGTTAATTTCATTTCAGGATCAATTTTCGTAGGAAACATAGCTGCCGCCTGCGTGGTACCTAGGGCAATAGAAAATAGCATAAATCTATTCTCAGACCTACAAAATATACACAAAAAAATTTCATAAATCGGTAAAGCCGTTTCGAAAGGGAAAAACGAAATAACTGATACTGTGACACGAGATTTTTATATATAAGAACCGCCATTCCCAAAGTGTTCAAACCTTTCCTCCCACCACAATCCATTCCTGGTTGCACTTTGGGATTTTAAGGATAGCAGCCCCACCCGCCGGTAAAATATTTTACTTTTCGAAGGGGTTCCTCCACCAAGAAGTTTGGAAGCCATTGTTTTAGAAGAAGAATATTATCATCAGCAACACATAGTCTGAAATTGCCTGGTTGCCTTAATTTGGATGACACTACCACCACTTTTGACGACATGACTAGACGTAAACTAACGAAGGTGTATTGACTAGGCGTGAAGTTGACCTCGCCTACGTTTTCTAATCTCTACGACATTTGTGTAACGACAGCTTTCGAAAAAATAATTAAATTTAAATATGATTACCAAATATATTACATAGTTGTGGTAGGCGGCGATTCGAGGCAGCCATCAAGTCGTCATTAATTTTAAGAAGGAGAAATAATTAAAATAAAGTGGCTTGGCAACAGCTAGCTCATTATCCCATTAGTTATCTAATTGTTATACACTGTGGCCATCGATTTTTGCACTTATGTAAGTAATTGAAGGTCAAGCAAAACAATTATTAACCATGTTACTTATTCATTCTGACCAAAAGTTTGACTATGTACAGTAGAATAATAGCAGCTCGGAGTCGGAATTATGTCTGGTGGATGGCGATAGGGTCAACTCCTATCCCATGGGACCTAAACATAACAGGTGAAGTGTGGGTGTTGTACACCTCTGCCACACACGTCTAGGCAATATAGGCGTGATGTTATGGTATGTATTTTTCAAAAGTTAGACAACGGGTCTGAATCGCGTAATTATTATAAAGGTAAATAAATACCTATGCTCGACGCAAGTCATTCGAAACGTCGAGCATAGGTACCTATTTATTTACCTTTATAATAATTACGCGATTCAGACCCGTTGTCTAACTTTTGAAAAATGTTCTCAAATCGCGAAAGTTTAAAAACATAATGGTATGTATGTTATGTTATATCATAGTTTTTTTAATATTTATGAACACCTCGAACTCGGCAACGTTTAATCAAGGTTATAAAGCACTTATCAGCAAAATATCACATAAAGTCTATTTACTAAGCATACTACGTCTAAATTTTAAACGACAAATACATAGACTCTTGTGGCAAATGACATCAATTATAATGAGATATCGACGAATAGGTGCAGTTTTATTTTACCAGACGCTCACGCTGTATATCTTGGTACTACTGACCGGCTCACACTGGTTGGTTGCTCAACCGTAACCATCGGTAATTGAAACCAATATCTACACATTTACATCCACCAATGCCATTGGTATACGTTTTACAAGATAACTATTAAAAGCTCTACGGAACAAATCGAATTTTAATGATACAGCTTAAGTATCATAATCTTAAAACGGTGCTGCCGTTGATCTGTGTGGGATAGAAATATTATTAAGATGATTAACTTAATCTTATTTTACTTTAAATAAGGTCAAGGGTACAGCAAACCCCAATTTTTTTCTATTTACGACTTCAAAAATGCTCGTATTTGGCCAACAATAACATGTTCAAATACCTGTCCATATGCAGAACCGGCTCAAGGATCAAGAATCCAAATGTCCATATGTAAAGTAGGCGAGTGAGTCATCACAATCATCAAGACCGTCGACTATTTCTTCTGGCTATTTATATTTGTCAAAGATAAACCCACTAATACTCTTAAGCGTCTAATCGCGGTGTTGAAGAAAAATGAAAAATTACCGAGCAATAACATGACTCGTGCCTTTCGGACATTACAAACATGACTTTGAGTGCTTTGTCTAATCCATTTGCACTTAAAACAAGCAGTTTATGAGTTATTATTACTGCTGGATAGGTTTAGACTGAAAATAAAACCAGAAAATAACATCAAAAGCTCATTCGAAGTGTCACCCTAAAATCAATTTGCTTTTCTCCCTCGAGGTGGCGACACCCTTGCACAAATAAGTCACGCCACACATCAAAGCCAGTCCAAGCATGTCGTTATTTGATCTCCGCAGTCGGTACAACTCAAATATTTCCATAACTGAACCGTCTAATTAACCAAGGGTTTCCGAGAACGGTGTTAACCAAAAAACAAAACCAAGCATGCGAAAACTCGTCGAAAGACGAATTCAAATTGGCCCCCAATTCAAAGTGCGAAGGAACCCATTATTTCGGTAGCCGAAACAAGAAAAAAGATGTTATTAACTGCCTTACCCAAGTTTTTATCCATCAAACCTAAAGGGAGAAAAAAGGTTTTACGGGCGCATCGCTGCGCAGGCGCACGTGTCCTGTTTTTGCTGCGGTTTCACTTGCGGAATTACTAAATGATACCTTGCAGAGAAATAACTCTGTAGTAAATTATTTGGAGTTTTGTCCTTTTTGCTACATTTAAAATTTGACAACAGGATGCCTGTGAACGCAAGGTACTGTAAACTTGTTCGAGGTTGCTGTTTTTGAGTGGTATCATTAATCACTAACCGCAACCGCTCTTAGAAGGTAATTTCATAAAATGCTTCATCATATTAGAGTTAGTGTCTGCACCCCTCGATCTTCAATCATCGACCCACACACGACGGGTCTTTCCGCACTTTTTTTGGCAAAAGTTATTCATCAACAAACAGAATGTACTCATTACCTTTGGTATATTTCAACTGCCAAAATGATTTGACGTAGTGACCGGTGAGTGATCGCTCTCGTCAGGTTTAAGTCATCTAATTGTGCATTGACCTTAGGCAGCCCGTTTTTACTGCCGCGTGGCGAGGTGGTCCTTATAAATGATCAGAATTCAGACAATCCTGTTTTTGCCATACATACCGCGATACGTTTTGACTCGTGCCGATGTCCTGCTGAAGACTTATTTAGCTTTATCGAGAAACATGTCTATCAAAGCTATAAGTAAAAGGTTTTAAGTCGCCAGATAAATAATTATAATAAAGATACTGAAGTTATTTACGACAATGATGAGCAAATGACTTTAAAAGGGCAGGAGAAATATTTGTAGAATACTTAACCTTATTCCCTACGGATAAAGTTCGAAGCACTATAGACGGGTACGCAATGAGAACCTTGAAACCACCATTGCAATATCCGGGTTCAAAGTATTAAAAAGTGCGATAACTAGTAAATGCCAGGCGAGGAATTCGAGCAATATTTAAGGTTTGGTTGGAGCAACACATCGCTATTAAATTAAATCTAGTATGCTCGTAAAAACGTTAGCAGTTTGGCCTACAGCGGCCGCGGCCGAAGACCAATTAATCAATTACGAAAACTAACTATGTGATTACAGGAGAAAGCTAATTTCGTAGTTACGAGTTATAACATTAATTGCTGCGTCCAAGCGTGATCTCGGTTTCAAATAATTAGCTTACATCGCGTGCATGGGACTGACCCCGACTTTGAAGTTATAATGAAGGGTTTTTATTAAATCAATGTCAGAAGTCCATTAAAGGCTGGCCCCCGAGATGAGTCCACGCCATCAATCAAGATACGGATGGACACCCAAAAAAGAGGGACTGTACTACGTTTCGGGATGTTGTTTACTTTTTGGGACACGATTTAAATAGCTTGCTCGACCACATTTCGATTTGCGGCCAAAGGACCATCCTGCCCGAAATTTTAACGCTGTTTCTGGGTTGAAGATAAGTTTTGGAGCTGCAAATGTAAGTTGGTTTGGTTTTAAGCAAGACGCAGACGGGTTGACGGTAAACAAGGGTTGTTGGGACGTAAGACCTTAATCGGGTTGTGTAAGAAATATGCGTAAGGGAGCGGTCGACAACAATTCATTACTGCGTTGAGATGCCATCTTGCAATTTCGTTGTAGAATGGACGGTGTATCTCGCTTGCTTTTGTCCATAATAATATATTACTACTCAATAATGGTTCTCGATAACGAGATCGCCGGTCATGCATGTCGTATGTGGGGCGGTTTAAAATAGTTTTAGTATACCTATAGCAAGTGAATAAAGACCTGTCAAAAGATCATTTAAGGTATCTAAGATTATGGTTTAGTGATGCCAGAACCCTTTACAAACGGTGAATACCCCACAAATAATAAATTTTCAATATCCATGAGATATAAAAAGAAAATAATAAAATTTTCTTTCCTAGCCCGACAAAAGCCTCTCCCGAAATCCTGATCATAATTACATGGTTCGGTTTAAGCAAAGCACCTGTGTCGGTCAAGGTATGGGATTCATGGCCGTGTCGAAATGTGGGCCCATCACATTCTTTGCTTGCTTTTTATCCGTGACTATATGATAAGCCTTTTTACATTTTAAAGGATTCTAATGCGATCTACACTATAAATAAATGGTAAAAAGTAAAAATACGTTGTCTTTGAGAGAAATGAAAGATTCCACTATCCAGCGATATGTTGAAAATGGATAAGGGTTTATGATGATCAAATTAAAAATTGATTATGTAATGCTGTCAATATTAAAAGAAATTAATCCAAAAAGTAAATAAAATAACGGTGGAAGCGCAACAATTTCTAAAGAAAACAACTTTGTATACTGTGACAAATCAATATTTTCGGGCTAAATCCAAAAATTCCTCCGCTATCTATTCCGGGCATGTTCCGATAGCTCGTGCCTTGTCTCGACAAGGACATGCCCGTGGGCGAAACACGCAGGAATTTTGGAGACATGTCCCGAGTTGTTCTTGATAAACTGTCGTGACCATTTGTTGTTGTTTTTTTCTTCTGAAGACTACGTCGTCGATAATATTGTCAAGTTAAAGACAAGCTATGTGATGTAAAATTACAAAGTTCCATTAATTTAACATAACATCACGCCTATATTACCTGAAAGGGTGTGGCAAAAATGTTTAACAACCCCTACTTCAACTGAACTTATATAGGTTCATCATAATTATTTCACGTTTGATAGAACCTCCAATGATACTTTAACTTCAAAACGTTAATCGTCAATTTACATATATACCCTTCAGATTTATCTTGGACCTTTAGAAAAGGTTCCAAAGAAACGAAAAGTAGCAATATCGTAAATTCCTCAAAGCTCTTGAGTCTCCCGACCATTGAACTTACTGCACATACTCATCAAGTCAGTATTATCCTCCTTGGATTTCCCAGTAGTCAAATGAAGCAGTTTTAATTGCGGTTTACCTGAAATAAAAAAGAAAACAAAATAAATAATAATCCAAAGGTATACTCATAAAATCTTGGTAAAAGTACGAAAAAAATTCACAGATGCGTTTATGAAGTCGTGGAATGTGCCTAGATTATCCCAAGAGACTACAGCATGGAGTTCTTCAAAAAAGCGAATAGGTCTTAAAGGGTCGGCAACGTAAGAGTGATGCTCTGGGGCTGCAAGTGTCCATAAGCTACAGCTAACCTTCAGGCGGGTCTAGCACTAAACATAGTATCTAAAAAACCGCGTCATTAATATCAAAGAAAAATTAGGTTTGTTGATAAAGAGGTACAGAAAGCAGCCGCTGCACTGCTTTTAAAATTCCATATGTAGTGTACTGCACCGCAAACGCATTAAACATAAACCCGTCCGTATCAAATTACCAACCACCCCTTAATCTTAAAACCCTTCACGACTCGAAAAAAAACATCGTCAAAGCACTTTTGTAAAAAATGATCCAAGTCAGGAATGTCCCGTGTCCATTAGATAGTATCATTCGTCCTGTGCGTCCGGGGCGCGTGACAGGCCACAAAAACAGGGATAAGATCATCGCAACTGGAATTGTCGACAGACTTGGACAAAATGGTACACGTCGAAACAGTTTATGTTGACGACAAAAGACAAGTTGTAGGGCGATTATTTAAATTTGCATACAGTTGCGGCACACGATACTACTCCGCTCACATATGTTCATCGTCCATTAAAGTCAAGTTAAATGCAAATGCGCTTTGAAAAAACAGTAGCTGAGTTCTTCAAATCCTTAAGTAGTTTCCGTCAGAGATAGTCTGAGAGCTAATTCTAAATACCTTTATATTTAGTTCCGACAGAACCATCTACCTATCTTAGTGTCTCTAAGATAGAGATAAACTGTCACATGTCTCTTTGCTACCTTACGACTATTTTGAGAATGCTTTTATCTTAGAATAGCTAGCGTCTGCGGCTTCCCTGAGTCCATATCACTAAAAAAGAGTCCAGCTATTTAATATCTAGTATTAGAGTCTAGCTATTTATTAATTTAATGTACAAATACAAATGATAAGTAGTGTAGTACAGCCTCTCCTAAAATGTAGATAATCGAATATTAAATTAATTATAATAATAATATTTAGCATATCATGTCGTGAAACAAACATGATACGTGACCTTCAGACTTCTAGTATTCAATCAATATAAATATTATCTATCTGCTTGGACAGCGGCCATAATATAATCCCCTTAATCTAATCTCACATATGATTTGCCAATCGGCTGGCAGTCCACGAGACATTTCATCAGAGCCGTTGACAACGTGCGTCCTTGCTTAACAGAGCACAACTAGCAGTTGCGGAGCTAACACGGGGAATGTGACAAGATATAATAATGTTTGACTTGTGATTTAATATAATATAATAATAATAATTTATTTGGCACACAAAAAATACAGTAGGTACATAGGATAGGATTTGTGATTAGGACTTATTTTAAAAAGATTTTTGATTAAGCCTAGATAGTAGAACAAAAATATTCAATTAATTTCACTTAATCTAGTTAAACATGTTAAATAGGGAATAATCTAGGTGGAAATAGTTTACCTTAAAATCCTGGTCTACTTGCATTCAATGCAAGTTAGTGTTGCCCAGATAAGTTTAAGGTGATAAATTGTTAACACTTATGGTATGGTTAGCAATAATTCTGTTCAATTAGCTATAAGCATTGCAATTTAATTGACAGGTCCCAAGAACTATCCGTGACGATTACTATCCAGCCAATTACGTTTATTTCATTTGACAGTACGCCGTGACATACTGTCGTGCGACCCCATGCTAGGTTTGTTGTCTATGAAAAACGGAGCATGCACTCAAGGTTCTATATATCCTAGTATTATCTGTTAATCTGAGTGTGTAATCGCTAAGTGATCGTGACTTTGTTTTGTAAACTAATGTAAATATATGTGTTTGTCTGAGACGTTTACAGGTTAGGACGGAAGTGCTAATATTTCACGTTTGTTATCAGGGTTAGACAAATATCAGAATCAAATCCTTTTGTTTTATTTTATAAACAAAGTAAACATATTTTTATTCAATGCTTCTTTACTGTATTAATGACCTTGATTTGAACTTTTAAAAACAAATAATAATTAAACAAATACATAGGTATAAAAAAAAACATAAATTTGAAATAAAAAGTTCTTTATTTATTGTAATTTTTATTATTACTTATTTATAAATTACCATTTACCCTGATCGAAGTCATAAATATCTAATGTAAACAAAACCAATAGGGCTCTATTCTACCAAGCCTGTCGGTAATGCTTTTACGTTACGAACAAAAACCTCATATTTTTTCATACTCCATCTGAATTCTAATACTAGCACCAATACACGTATCACAAATAATGATTTAAGCGGACCGCAAAACAAACACTTTCGGGCTGCGGTCTCATTTGTTTTTTGCCACCTGCCACTTGCCACAAAATGATGGCAAGAAAAACTAACATTACATAACTAGCAATATTACTGAAATTATTGCTGGATATGATAGGGCCTAGGATTGTGATGAGGTTGTAGTATTATAATGGTTTCTTTGACGGTATTAGGATATTTTACTTTTATTTCTCAAGTCGAAAATGGTTTTGAGAAAGTCTGTTGACACTTTCGTCATTAGAAATGATAGGTATAATCTCAATTAATGATTACTAAACGATTATTAGTAAACGTAAACATTGTCATATAAATTATCACTCGCAAAGGAAAACATCGTGGGGAAACCTGCATGCCTGAGAGCCTACATAGTGGTCGAGGTAGTGTGAAGTCTACCAATCCGCACTTGGCAAGCGTGGTGGACTACGGCCTTAACTCATCATGAGAAGAGCCGAGCAGTGGGACATGTATTAGATACAGGGCTGCTATAATTATATATGTAAACGAATTCTATGCTTTCGAAAACGATAAAATTTGCCGTTATAATCCTGTCGCTTATAACCCAGACGCAGGCGCGGATCCAGAATTAGGGCAATGGGTGCTATGTTCCCCTCTGCGATCTAGATCACAGAAGTAGTCTCAACTCTGACATAGGAACACGATCAAGCAGGTCAAACAGTTTGCGCTCTGACAGCACATCATCACAATTATGATGGATTTCTTTCATCAGCTCAGTCAACAACCTTATCTCCCTGGATCTCTATCTCTCACTGACTGCCACTACCCTCTAATGACCACGTCGTGACCAGCATCACCACACATATAGCACCACACTGTAGACTGCAGATAGCAAGCATCGTGCGTCGGGAGCGAGGCGTGACCTGCGCACGCGCCGACTCACGCACTAACAACGTAACAACCACTAAGGCACAGAAGGTACACAGATACCGATACGTTTCTTTAATTTTGGCTCTCACGTAATAAATTATATCACTGTTCATATGTGTATTATTTATACAAAGGATTTAAGATAATTAAAGTATTACATCAAATGGTAATTGACAACTGAAGCCCATCTACAAAATATTGGATGCAATGTTACATTGGTTGTTAAGCGGTTTACCGTGTAATCTCAGGATCTCACTTATATGTGAATTATATATGAACTATTAAGTGACATTTTTTTTTTAAAGCGATTGCAGTTCGAGAATAAAATTCTATACCTGCATAAAAGTGAGCCATCTGGCGTATTAAAGTTGCCCCTGCGCTCCCTTGCACTATGAACCTGAGTCGGTAATTATCATTAATCTCCAAGAGATTGATCATTGGTGTTACATGATTTGTTTGCTGTTTAACTAAATCGTTCTAAGCTTACTAAGTGGGGTGCCATGCTGGATAGATTTGCTCGATGTGGATCTAGATATCGTGGGCTAGCTATTCATTCATATTGATAACTCATTTGTGACTTGTGGTTTGCCATTAGTATTCTTAAGTGTATTAGCATAATTTTGTTTGTTTGAAATTGCTGTACTGAGCTTAACTCTGAGGCTAGCTCGGCAAGCTGTTACAATATTAATAAGTAGTTAAATATAAGTAGTTTTAATCAAAAGAAAAATAAAGTGTTTGATTGTTCGTATCTCGTCATTTTGATAACATTTTACTGGCAGGTACCTATATATTTTTAGATTATTTCTATTAGAGGGATTATTTTAAGTGGAACCAGTTTACTTAAGAACAAATGTTGTTCTCTAATTGACTAAACTTCGATACCAAATACGTAAGAATGCCATTGGCCAATTGCTTGTAGGTCAAGAAAGGTTCTTGACCTCTCGTCGCCAAATTCTGAATCAGACAAAACAAAACATTTGCAAATTAATTAATCAATTGGCAACACTTTTAATAATAAATTAAACAGTTTATGTAAAAGCGTGGGACGGGCTAAGCATTCTAAGAAAAATAATGAATATGCAGAAAAACCCCGTGTGACTGTTCTTTAAAAGGGGTAATAAAACCGATGGTAACTACATGGGAACCGTAATCCATATCAAAAACCGCAGATCCTGTACGATGTACGTTAAAAGCCTGGGAGGATCGTTGGTGTTGCTAGCTTCGAAAGCAATACATTACAAATGGAGATACTGCACAAAAAAATACAAAGTTTTTATAATTGTGGTGTAGAGGAGTCCTTTGGTTTTAAGAAATACCCAAATTTATACAATTCGTTATTAATTAAAATAATAAAATGGACAAATTGTCACTAAGAATACTAAAATAAAATCAAAACGATTCATAACTTGACGAAACTTACAGCATTTCGTAAATGTCTTAATACAGTCAGTCTTCAATTTGTTTTCAGTTTAAAATACATTTATTTCCTTTCGCTGGTAGCGATAGAAACTTTATTAATGCTGGCAACAC
The DNA here is from genome assembly GCA_905147285.1 of Hypena proboscidalis. Lineage (NCBI taxonomy): Eukaryota > Metazoa > Arthropoda > Insecta > Lepidoptera > Erebidae > Hypena > Hypena proboscidalis. The sequence continues at coordinate 20,324,850 of LR990136.1, read as the reverse complement.
CACCATGGTAGAATACGAAACTTCCTTTGCTGACCGCAAGAAGCGAGTTATAAAAAAGCTAAGCACGGATCGGGTATCCTTCGTAGTCGATCTAACCGCACACACGTGAAAAAAACATTTAACTGACGGTGTACGACGTCGGTTGAAATTACACTTTTGTAGTATAAATATTATGAGTAAAGGCATGGAAATTATCAGAGTTGAAAGTTGATACATACAGAATCCTTTAAGAAAAATGTTAATAAAGATTAAAAAATTACGTGTGCACCAGAATCCAGTACACAAGCTATAAAATATTGTTGGTTAGACTCACAGAAATTTTAGACCAGTCTGTTGTCAAACTTGCCGCACTCTGGTTACAAATTTTCATAATGACAACATTGACATTGACAAAATATTATTTTTAATACCTATCATCTTTATTGTTTTACGTGAAAGTGATGCCTTAGTAATCAAAGGTAATTGTTGAGCTCTCGCTGCACGTGCAAGCGACGCTATGCTATGCAAATGAACAAATTAACAGGGATAGGGCGGCGCAGTCGGTTTAATTTAAACCAATCAGGAGAGTAATTTTATTGAGTAGTAAAGATATAAATTTTGTAGAGAATAAATAATGTCTAATAGTTAATGAAACTTTGATCTCAGACAAAATGAACGTAAGTCTCCATACCTATTCACGGCATAAATTTAAATATAACACTATCGAAATTAACGATGATGATATTTAAATACACAAAAATTGAAGCTACAACACATTTATGTGAAATTTTCTTATCAAAATTCTGAACAGATACAAATTCGTTCACATTTTATTTTTACACGTCAATCTTCAATACTTTACATATATGTATATAAGTGCTTCTCATTTTTGAGTAAAGCAGGTGCTGTTGTAAATTTTAATAATTGCCAATTTTGTCATAAACGAAGTGAAAAATATTTTAGCGGCACACAGGAAACTCATCATTCATCATTATTTTATTATTTCGAAAAGTGAATTTCAACATATGAAAGACTGTTTGCAATCGGTACCATAGTTTTATGAGTAAATAATATTACTAAAATTACGAAACTTCATGTTTATTAGTAGCCAAAAGTATGTTTTCTGTAAGCTTAGCTCATATTGCTACTAAACAAAGAGAAAAAAGGAACATGACATATAGACTATCGTTTTGGTCTTACTTTAAACACAAAAAGTTAAAGAAAGCGAATCAAGTCATTGAACGACGAGAAATAAGTAATATGCTTGAAATTTTACTACAGAATCTTCAAATCCAACTTCAGTTAAAACATGTTTAACATTGATGACAAGCACCTCTCAGCATTACCTCAATTGATGAAGGAAGTAACCTTTAGGTTCTCCTAGGTAGCAGTTCAGCAACCTTAGCAAATAACTAAGGAGGGCACTGATTGCAGAGCACTGCAGACGCTGAGTGTTGCCGCGGAAAAAACGTGATTAGAGAGTGGAAGATAACACTTTATAAAATCAGTTTTGTCGGCAATCATGAAGGCAGTGTAAATAAGGAGTTGCGAAGTTAAAAACTTTTCAAGAAAATTTAGTACTTTTTTACAAAATAGAAAATTAAGTAGCATTTTTGAAATGCTGCTTTATTTTGTGTGGTAAAACTAAGAAAATAAACATGAATTGTATCTTTGTGGGTTAGTTATTCATAAAATTAATCGTCTATTCCGCAACAAAATTCCAAATGACTGTCAACTCTAAGCTCATAAGTCAATTAGCCTTATAACAGCTAACAATTCGGTAAGCACAGCACTTAGATTAAGATACTAAAGCTACTGACAAAAACGTGTCCAGAAGCATTGTGTCAAAAACTATTTCTCACAAAAACTGAAACAACATACTTAACCTGCTCAATGGGGCTCTAAAATTTTATCGTACTCATAGTATCGCTCCAATTAGTATGTAAAGTTTATTTGTTCGAGCACCTGTCGCGGGTAAATATAGTAGCTCCTTATTTGGTGAATGATCTGACACACATGCTGTGTTTTATGGTGCTAGTGACCCTCAAGGCTCTGGAGAGTTCTAAATGTAAATATGGAGATGAACAAATGTTGAACATTAAGTTACGTAAGTTACTGTAAGTTAAGATTGTTCGTTTTGGTACCACAAAAATGGCGACCTATCTATAGTTATCTTGTGTATTAGTAAAAGCATTTTTATTTATTTGAGACAATACTCTCTCCCATCTCTGTTACAAACAAATAGCATATAAAATATGATAACCTTGCAGTCGGGCAAAAAAAACTTGCATCGTGTCAATGGCCCATAAAACTCATAAAATTGAACAAAATATTGCATAAGTTAAGGACCACAAATTTTTTCTGAACATCTATGGGATGTAGCATAGCATTTGCCATCGTTCGTAGATTATTCATGGCCACGAGTAAACTAATAGAAGTGGCGATGGTACTTCCTCTCCCGAGAATGTCTACAAAATCCCTCTTTGTGTATGATTAGTTATGTGTACAACACATAATAACATTTGATTGTTTATTTAGCCACAGCGTAACGTAGTTCCCACGGAGTCGAAGGTCGCTCACGACGTCTTGCGAAACCATCTCGGATATTCGCTTCGCCACTCAATATTTCATCTTTGTTCAGGAAGCTGATTCGTTGTTAGATGTAAAGATTTTTAACTATTGTTTAACATCTAATAAAACAATTCGTGTGTGTGAATTGAATGTTTGTGAACACCCCCGCGACACAGGAATTATTATTAGTGAGAGCGTCGTTTTTTTTAATGTGTGGTTTTGTATTTTTTAATTCCTTTCGGAATACATCAAAGTCCTGCCCATGCCTAGACCTATCCTGGTCCTTAAAATAATCTGTTCCATGTTCCATCATTTTTTGAAAAAAAAATTAGCAGCTTTAAGTACATGAATATTCTACCAGCTGTTCGCATTATTTTCTCTTTTGGTGGATGAGGCACGCGTTTGACAACGATTTCACCAGATGGTAAGTGATGATGCGGTCTACTGTGGAGCACGCTTACCTATTAGGTTCCTATGTTTGGCTGTTCGTGTTCTGTTGGACTCTACTGGAACACGAGTTCAGTTTTATCTATCAGGAGTTTTCAGGATTTAGTACTTTTTTTTTTGATATAGTTGTTGCAAAATGTCACTAAAAGGAAATAGACTTCAAACAAAAAATAAAGTATTATTCTATTCCCTCAAATAGTTCATTAGTAGTTGCATCACAGACGTTTGATGAGATATAATTTGTATATGTAAATAGTGGAGCAACAGCGCACGATGTTTTAGGTCGGAGGTCAGAGGTGGCGTCCTTAAAGAGGCCATTGTTTTCTGACTATTATTACTATTGGTAATTTATGTACTACTCCTCCTTCTAATGTCCTTCCTTATGATTCTTCTGACATTTAAAGCCATTTATTTAACAAATTGATGAGAAGATTAGACCGAAATAAGACACCATTCGGATGGTTCATTATGGTGTAATTTTCGCCATAATTGTCAGCAAATCAGGCTCAGTATTAAGGAGACAAAAGTAAACCAGAATTTCAATCTTTTGTTACTTGACCTTACTCTTAATAGCCGGAAGAGAGAGTAAAGAAAAGGAAATACTAATACAAAAAAACAGTAACTAATTGCCGAACACATTAAGGTCTTAAATACACAAAATACTTCGAGGTCAAATATTGACTGAATGAACAATTAAGGTGCAACAATGGTGGGCGCTATTAAATTTAATTAGCTAGCGTTTGAGATGCGGCCGCGCGGTTGCGCAAGCGCAGGTGCGCAAATGTCAGGTGCCGCGCGTGCGCCGATCGGTGTGACCGTGCCCTTATGGAAACGTGATCTTTAAACTGGTTTTTGGTAAAAATATATGAAGTAGTGTTATTTACTGAAACGGTAAAATGTTGACAATGGAGCAAGTAGAACAAACGGCCCGGAGAAAAATGAATTTATATTTTTATTATTTTCAAGTAAATTGTTGGGGCAATGTTGAGGTAGATACTACTCTTAATATTAGCAGTATTCGAAAAAAGTAGTAGTCGATAATATTTAGTTCAATAATTCCACTAAAACCATAAAATTACGTAACCATATAACTACGTAATTAAATGAATCCTAGTAATTTCACACGCACAAAGTAATATATTATAGAGTCAAGATCATCTCACAAAACAGTTATTCTATAAAACAAGATTGCTTTCAATATCTCGATTACCCGGAACAGGGACGTGTCCCGGGACCCAGGAACGGTACAGGCACCGCGGCAATAGGCTAGGCAATCCGGCAATAGATCCCGGAGAGTTCCGCGTCGGCGCCTTTGTGCGCACGCGCCTTAATCGGCCGATGGGAGTGATGGCACGATACGCAATCAACTATGTAATGGATGGAGGATGGTAGATCTACAAGTTACAAAGTTACGCTACATTTTCGATAAGTTTTATGGACCAAAAGGAATTTTTAAAAGATTTAAGGAGTTATGAAGGATTTTTTGTGGGACAGACGGGTCTGGGCTTTTTTTGGGTACGGCGGTATGGACCAACTATTTGGATTTGACATTTGACATCCTTTATCTCAGTTCAACATAGTAAATGAAGCATTTTACACACGTGTCAGTTTTTGTACAGCAGTACATCTTATCTTCTATCTTACCAGCAATGATACAAATTAGTACGAATTCCGATTTGATGTCTGACACGGTGGTGCTTACCACTTAACGAGTTGGGCCATCGCGAACTGTTATCTGCAAACTGTAAGACCAATTTGTTACACAGGTTTCTTTACGAATTTTCCCTCACGATCATCACGAGTACGATAATTAATGAGCACATATCAAAACGCAAGAAATTCTTGTGTATAGTCAGCAATGAAAGAAACGATTGTTGAGTAATAAAGGTTCAATAGCTGCAAATTAAATTGGTATGCGTTTCTTAACTTCAAAGGGTAGGTTAACTTAACATTCGTGGAAACACAAAGGCTAAAATTAATTGTGTAATAAGCAGTTATTTAGTGATGCAAATAATATGTTTTGTTTGTTAGGGAGGTATTCGGTGGCCATGCTGAAAGGTTATATTTGCAAACATAAGTTTATTGTCTGTTTGAACACATAACATCACGCCTATATTACCCAGAAGGGTGTGGCAGAGGTGAACAACACCCAAATTTCACCAGTTATGTTTAGGTACCATGGGATAGGGTGAGCCTATCGCCATCCATCGGCCACAATTCCAACTACGTGCTGCTAATGTTAATTTACTAACGTAAAGTTCACAAATAACACTTTGCCCGACCCGGGAATCGAACCCGAGACCTCGCGGTGAGAGGCGTACCTATATGCTAACCACTAGACCATCGAGGCAGTCAGTCTGTTCGAATTAATTCAAATATTTTTATTAAAGTTAAAGCAAGCAAATCCTGCTGATGACTTAAAGGGAAAAGATCAGTTACGTAATTCTTGTTAATTTTATAGATAATTTACTCAGCACACATTTGTCCATCATTCATAGATTGAACTGGAATTTCAAGGTGTAAATAATGTAAACTCATAATAAACCACGTTGCGGTCGTAATATTTCTGCTTACAAAAACAATTTCTTCGCCTTCAGCTGTCGAAAACAATCTTAAACCCTTAAGGCACCACAATTTACATACATTTATGAATCTACTAGCCATCTATTAATTTCTCCAGGTTAAAGGCGAGTGCGGTCATCGGTCAACATTGTAAGGCCCATCCCTCACGATACTATTTTGTATTCACAACTCTTAATATTATCCAGAGGGGTCAAGTAGAGGACGGGTGTGGTAGTGGCGTACCTATAACACCTATATTGTGCCTATTGTGATCTACCGGTCACAAGTCCAGACTCCGGGCCACATTTTTTTTTTTTTATTTATTTATTCATAACAATTTTTACATTGTGTGGAATATTTAAAACATTTAAGAATATAATATCAAGCAACTTAATTAAAAACAATCAATAAAAACTACTATTTTTCTACTATTATGATATAAAATAAATTCAATTCAATTACAATAATAAAATTATAACATTATATTATGTCAAATGTGAAAATAAAAAAGGAAAAATTTGATAGAAACAGATAAAGTCCAATTCAACAACTAAAAACAGCCAAATAAAATTATAAAATAATAATAAATTGATAATATCCCGGAAAAACCCCATATAATTCATTTGCCCGACCCTGTGATCGAACCCGAGACCGCATCATTTATTATTATTTTGTATTCGTATTGTAAATAAACAAACGAGGAACACAATACACTAATCATATTCTCGGAGTAATACATTGGCGAGCACCGACCTGCCGCGTAATGCCCGCGTACACGATACAACATAAATATCGTTGTACAACACTTGTAATAACTTTTGCTGAGACAGGTGTTAGCTTTGATTGTCAAAATGAAGATATTAGCACGGGTTTGGCAAGTGTTATAGAAAGTTATTAATAATACGTAAATAGAAAATTACTTTATAATGAAAAAGTTAAAAATGTGTCCGGTCTACTAAAAAAATTGAATTGAATGAATCTAAAAGTAACAGACTTTTTAAAGTTAAGTCTGTTATATTTAAGACATTTACTGCAAAAGTTCTGCAAAAGTTCGATTTCAGGCACTATAGAATTTATACAATTATAAATTAACTTGCTTAGGAAACTCTACTTTCAGGTATTAAATAATAAAAAAAAAAAAAAAAAAAAAAAAATTATATAAATAAAGGTAACGAGTATCAAAACACAATATTATACCAAATAGTAAATCTTAAGCTACTATCCAACTTACTTCATAACTCAAGCAATAACTCGCAACACAATGTTGCACCGTGTACCCGCCACTAACAATACACTCGGGTCGGCCAGTAATTGCAAATTGCCAAGTGATAGATGCGGCCGAAGAAAAATATCTCAATTCATTAGCTGCGATTGAGCCGCCACGGCGCGATACGGTGAGTGTGTGAACACCGCGGCATGACGGTGCTCAGTCAATGGGAATTTCTACCGATGAGACTACGGTTGAGACCTGTGATGAGGGCTTTACACTGGATCTATAAGGTAAGCACTGAGCTGCAATTGGATTTTGTTACTGATGTTATAGTGTACTTTTTATCGGCGAAAAACTATGAACACACAAATTAGCTATTAAGTTTTGTGTCGTGTGTGTAATGATCCCGTAGAAAAACATGAGGAGGAGCTCGTGGGTTAGTCGAAGCTGTGCGGACCGATCTTGCAGGTAAAGCAATGCTAACTGCGGTCGACCATGGATGGGTGATCATCTCATCATAACTTACTTTCACCCGTGCCTCGGCAAGCACGTTAAGCTGTCGGTTCCGGTTGCCATTTGATGATCTATGGCAGTCGTAACGGGTAGTCAGACGCCAAATAACCTAACAACTAGTCTTACAAAAAGGGTCGTATCACCTCGTACTGGGTTGTAGGGGTCAGATGGCAGTTGCTCCACGTAAAATACTGATATTCTGTTAGACTAGAAGCCGACTCCAATGTAATTGAGAAAAGGCTCGAAAGATTGATTGGTTCCATAGAAAAACATGCTCATTTTAATTGATCTGAGTGACATATGTTGGCTGAGCTTTCAGTTATCTCGTTCATTAAACACTTCCTAGCTTATATAATATTAAAGTTTAAAAAATAGGAATCCAGCAGGTCTCGAACCTGCACCCCCTGGGTATACGCCTCAAGTGCTTTGCCAATTCACTTTTGGATTCCTAATTTTCAACTTAAATATTATATAAAACACTAAAAGGCATAGCAAAGCTAAAATTGCTTTACAATATTACAAGAACTTCCTAGGTTTTAAGGAAAAGTTGTTGCTGATACCGTTCCTATTTTCTCAATACAAGTAAGTACTAGATTTTAGTACACTTTTCCTGTTTTCTACATCTTTTTATATTTTGTTAACAAAAGAAAATAAAAAAATTAAAGCTGATTGTAGCTGCGTCGCTGCAGCTGAGGACTACGCCGTTTCGTGTTATGCCTCATATGCCAGTAAATTTAGGGCTTGATCTCACCACCAAACCGGAACACAGTAAAGCAAGCACTACTATTTGGCGGCAGGTTAAAGGCAAGATGGTGGTCGTGCCGCCCTAGAGCTCAGCCAACCAATATTTTTTTATAATCAGCAATTAAACAAACATATCTAGTGTAAGCGAAAACTAAGTTACGGAATTTTCTACTTCTATACAAATAAATACTACAAAATGACTTTCGTGTAAATGTCTCTCCTGTTACTTACAAAGTATAATAAAGCAGGAAAACCGAGCATCTATCTTGTATGGCTATAGAAAATATTAAATACTAGCTGTTACCCGCGACTTCGTCCGCGTGGATGTCGTTTTATGAACAAAAAATGCTAAAGGTAACAATGTCAATATAACAATAGTAGGTACAATTCATGCACTTAAGGTGGGGTTATGCAGACTCCGCCGATTGTGAATGCGGTGTCAGTCCCCAAACGATGGGTCACCTTCTTACATGCCCCTTAAGTCCCACCACCTGTACCATAGACGACCTGTGGAGCGCCACCGATAATGCCGTTCTTGTAGCAAAGTTTTGGTCAAACAAAATTTAAATATTGAGCATTTCCATGTGTTTTCCATTGACACGCAAAGAAGAAGAAGAACCTATCTATTACCAAACCGACCAAAACAAATATTCGAAAAAAACTCAAGGAAAATAATATTCAAACAAATCAAAACAGACAAATAGGAACAACTCATGTAGGTACCTACTTCGAAACTACTTCAAATTTCGAAATAATAGAAATTGCGACACGTGCGTCCGAGACAGCCCGTAGAGTTTAGCGTAATGTTAAATATCAAAATTCACCCAGTTGTTTTTAAACTTAGCGCTTTCAAACAAACAAACTATCTCCCACGATTTCATCTGTGTGGTAGGTACATCAATAAAAAAACTCAATAACAGAAAATAAAATTCCTACCTACCTAAATAAACCTATTTCTGATAATAATTAATCTAAACTCAATAAATAAGCAAAATCCCTATAAACTAATATCTATACGAATGTCATAGCCTACCTAACAGTTTTATAAAATAACCTACGGTCACTACGTACAATATCAAATATAGGTACTACCTATACCAATACTTTAAAATTAAAATCTATACAGTACGACTTATATAAAAAGAAACCTTTCGGTTTATCTTTATAAGTCGAACCACAAATATAAGTTTGTCATAGGTCATTTATAACCTACGACAAACTTAACTTTGCGGTTCGGGAGCAAACCGCAAAGTTAAGTTTGTATTTTATTGTATATTATTACCTACTACGACCTATTAGATTAAAAATACCCTATTAGGGAAAAAAGGAAATAAAAGCAAATCGGATTTTTTTAAAGTAAAGGAAACTATCTAACCTACTTATAACTATAAACTAAAAGAAATATCAAGTATGAACAAAATGAATAAAATAAATTTACAGGACCTAATTAATAAAAAACACTTAAAAAGTTATACGAAACAATAAAATAATTTTACTGGATCGAAAAATGTAATTCTCTATAGCGCAAATTTGTCTAATCGCATGCGTCCGACAACGATCCCTGCCGCAGATGCCGCCACACTTCGGCGAATGTACGCGACTACGACCGACGGCAGCGGTGGCGATGCAGAGCATTCGTCAAAAGGAATTTAAACTTCAAAAGCGAATGATTTCTTATCAAGTACTTAAATATAAAGTTTCATGGTTTTATCTTTTATTAAGAAATCCCATACAAACTTTCAACCTCTATTTCAACCCCTTCATCCCTTTTTTTTAAAAAAAAAAGTAGCCTATGTTCTGTCTCAGGGTCTAAAGATTGTCTGTACCAAATTTCATCAAAATCGGTCGCGAGGTTTAAGCAGGAAAGCGTAACAGACAGACAGACAGACAGACAGACAGACAGAGTTACTTTCGCATTTATAATATTAGTTAGGATACAGTGTGGCTACACTCATTTGTTATGAAAACGTATGTAGTGCATGGCCACGGCCGGCAGGTGGCGACACCTGTCACATTCGCAATGAAATATCGACACCAGGAATTTAGAAGAAATGTAGCTATTCTTGTGGGATTTCTTTAGGAATACAGATTTAATCCGTGATGTCCGGTTGATGTTAAAATCACAGATTATTGCCTTTTTTGGAGTACAGACCCTGATTCCTATGGAGACGAATTTGTGATTATAATGAGCTGATTCTTTGGAGCGCGGGTTGGTAAATTAGAGCAAGGTTAAGTATATCGTGAAATAAGCTGGATTATGTGACCTTTAACTAAGAACAAATTGTGCCTACATTTTGATCAAATAAAGCAACTTGAACTGAACCCACTTACTTTGCTTCTTTTGTAGGAACAGTAATTTGTCGATAAAAACATGGCACAGCGAAATAAATATATGTATATACTTATATTATATACGTTTTCTATACACTTTCCTTCAAGGCTCCTAATCACTAAAACTTTAGTATTCACGATTCCTCTTGACATTGAACTCTCCAATCAATAGCTATTAATTGCAGGTTGATATTATAATTACAGTCCACCTGATCGACAGATTGATGGCGCCGCCTCGTCACCTTTGATTGCTTATCACTTTGGCTTTGGATCTCATCAATAAATAAACTATGGCTGTTTGTTGAACGATTTCTCGTACCTAAGGTTAGGCTGTTCGTAAATTGTAGATATTTAACATAACATAATATAACAATACGCCTATTTTACCTAAAAGAGTTCACCCACATTTCACCTGTTATGTTTAGGTCCCATAGGATGGGGTGTGAGCCTATCGCTATCCACCAGACACAATTCCAACTTTATGCTCCTATTGTAAATTTCCTGACGGAAACTTCACAATTAACAATTTGCTCGACCCGGGAATCGAACCAAAGACCTCGCGGTGAGAAGCGCATACGCTAACCACTAAATCATCGACGCAGTTAAAGTTTAAAGAATATTTAAACGAGTTAAATATGCCTTGTAGGTCTATGTGTTAGCGGCGGGATCGAAACCCGGGTCGGGCAAAATGGTTTTTGGGGTTTTTGCCGTCAGGCAATTCTCAAAAGCGGAGGGAGTTGGAATGGTGCCCGTTCGATGGCTATAGGCTCACCCTCTATCACACGGGACTTAAACATGAAAGGTGAAGTGTGAGTGTCAAACACCTCTGCCACACCCTTCTGGATAATAAAGGCGTGGTGTTGTTATGATTTGTAGATTTGTTATGTCTTTTCACTTACACAGATGGTCTGCAGACTCGTCAGTTATTTCCCCAAACGATGGTTCACCTTCTTACACGCCCTTTATGTCCCACCTGTACCATAGACGACCTGTGAAGCGCCACCGATAATACCGTTTTAGTAACATATTTTTGGTCAAACAAAATTTTAATACATACTGAATTAAATTGACCGCAAAGATTACTAACATACAGATTGTATGTTATACTGTTAGTTGTTGTTACGTTTAGTAGTATGAGTCACGTTTATGTACAATATCTGTTCACCAAACACACGTTTATGCGTTCCGATTCTTAGGTAGCGACTATCCTAAGCGACTGATTATTGTTTACAGTACGTTTCGCTGTTCGAGCAGTTTTGGCTCGTAACTTATGCATTGCCATGTGTTTTCCATTGACAGCAAGAGAAGAAGATCATACAACAACACACTAGAAAGATATACTTAAACATTCGAATGGTCGCACCTTAACGAGGCATAAGCAATATCTCGACTATTAATATAGTGAAGACGATGTATGCTAAGCTGTTCGGGTCAGCCGGTCAGCGGACAAGTGTCCTAGATACTCTGTAAACATACGGACAGAAAGTGTGACCGCACACGCCAAGCACGCCCATGCAAGATTGAATTGTGAAATTTCAGTTTGGTAACTTCGGCTAGAAGCTATAGACATGCTGTTGTTACCTTTGAAGTTTATTTTTAAAATTACTTGCGCAATGAGTGATAGAGTATACCCGTATTTGTTTTATTAAACAAAATATAAAAAGATGTGTTTTAATTTTTATACCGCAAGAAAAAAATACCCAATGGATTTGAAACATGATGTTAATTTGTTGCAGAGGTGTGGACTGTAAAAAGTGTTAATACATTAAGTTTAATAATTTGTGTCGAAGAAAAATAATATTATAAATGCGTAAGTATGTGCGTATAGATGTTTGTTACTCTTTCATGCAAAAATCGGGACGATTTTGATGAATTTGCAAACATGTAGCTTATAGCCTGGATTAACATATAGGCTCCTTTTTAACCGTCTTCAAAAAAGGAGGAGGTTCTTAATTCGTCTGTATTATTTTTATTGATATACCACGCGAGCAGAGCCGCGGGAGTAAGCTAGTATCTTATACAGGATAGAGGAAAAGATTTTCAGGATTGCGACGGAGCCATCCATTTTGCAAGTCTGTATGTTTAATAAGTGATGATTGCGATAATCCGCAGTACATCATAGCTCTCTATTTACATACTTACAATGAGCGCCCCAATATTAAATATTAAATGTATTTAAAGGAATAAGATCATATTCTAATAATATCATAGACAGAGGTGAAACTAGGGGGAGGGCATTTTTTTGAAGCCGCGGTTGGATGCGTGTATACAATATTTTTCTATAACCAGATAATGCTATCAACAGAGAATCAGGACAGGTAATCTAGTGTCTCCCGAATAATTAAAGTTTTGGGCATGCATAGAGTCGCGACTTATCTAGAACAATATCTTGGTTCATTTTCTAAGCACCTAGGCAGTATATTAGTCTAGTACCAAGCTACATTACCGCAGCTCTCACACTATACATCGTGCATTACGCTAAACGTTTCGCAAAATCGCTTAGATCCGTGATAACACGCATGCCGGCGAAAGGGAAAAGGCATGAGAGATGAAAGTACGGACTTCATGAAGATTCGTTTAAGTTGCATAAAGGGATTGAGATGTTTGTTCAAATTACTTGATAGTGAATACTTAGGATTGCTATCATTGGTTTAGATTTCAATATCTATGTTTAGTGATTCAAAGCAGAGATAATAGATGACAAGATGTAACGTGAAGACAATTTAATGTTATATTGCAACAATTGGACTGTCAAATTTCATATTCTCCGGGGCGGGTAAAAGCTGTCAAACTTTGACGTTATTTTTATCTGGAACGCACAGCTCTGCTCGCGCAGTGGGAATAATGTCATTTAAAACTTATAACAATAAGTTTTGGTTAAATGCATGCTCTCTGGTTAAATGCATGCTCTCTGGTTCAGAGCTTTCTTGCACACGGAACAGTATTTTAGGCACGTTTGATATGAAGGATAAATTTAAAAAACTTAAATTATGTCTCAGCCTGCTATCAATAAGCAGTTGGACCTCATAACATATAATTTTAGAAGGAGAGCTGTTTATGGATATTTAGTAAATATAACGAATAAAATCGAGACAAAATCTGGCACAGGCTTATTAACCGAAAAGGAAAGTGCTCAGCACAGGGAACTCATAATATAAATAAATCAACACAAAAACGCTACCTTTAAAATTTTACGAGTACAAGAGTAAATTCAATTTCTTATCGATGAAAATTTTATGGCGACCCAATGAGGGTGCGCGGGCGCAATTTACGAAAACGCTTCGGGCATCATCGGGTACCTTCAGTTTTTTTTTGAATAATTCATACGGAAGAGATCAAAGATGGGCTGGTTATGGGATCCTTCTGAACGTGTATGGTGTTATGGGTGATTACTTTGCGTTCGTAACAATGCTTGTTCATGTAATAAGTTTTTGTGGGGGAAAGTTATGTAATTGATATACAAGTGATGGTGCTTTAATCAATTTATGGCATTCTTGCTGCTGTCGTGAGAGATTATTGAAAAAGAGGCTTTTTTTAACGTGTTATATGTACTTTTTAACTCTTGAATCATAAGTTTACTTTAGTGTCATACCATTATATATATCATTTATTATAAAGAACTAATCGAAGATAGTTATCTCCATCTCAAGATTAGATTCAATTAAGTTCAAAAGTTACCGCTCAATTTCGCGCCTAGTTTCAGAAAGGAAACAAGTCTACCTAGATATTTAATGGCAATTTTTCAACTTCCAAAATGCCGACGACATTTTTGTATTTGAAAGTTTGATACGGCCTAAATATAGACCTGGGCATGTCATAGACAATTGGCTAGTATTTGCCCGCGGGCCTGGGCGTACACACTAAAAGTAAAAGTGTGAACCGGTGGAAAACGATGGACGAATAAGTAATAAGTGCGCCCACGCTGACCACTTGGAATACTTTCTACTAACACTTTACTTATGATAGATAGGGCTGCTGCAAAAAGTGTGTTGAAAATTTTAGTATGATGGCAAGAAAATGTATACAAGAACAATTAGCTTCACAAAAAACAGCGATCCTAAAGTACAATTGAATGAATTTGTAGGTTATTTGCATTAAAATCAATAGTAAACCGCAAATTTTGCTACATTAGGAAAAAAATGCTCGTGGAAGAGGCTGACATTTTGATAAGCAGCTGATTATAATTATTTAAATTTTATATACTAATATTTGCACGCCTTGATCGGCAGAATATGATGATACTGTGTGTACAAATAATCTTTATTTGGATGAATATGGTACATAATAGTGGTACATAGTACTGAAACTAAGTAGTTTCAGTCACCTATGTACCATATTCATCCAAATAAAGCTTATTTACTAACTTACTTACTTAAATTTTTCAACAACCTTTTAAGACAAAATCTGATATGACCCTGTCAGATAAATAAATTTTACAAAATGTGAGATTTTCCCAATTTTACTTCTATTTTCTTACTTTAGTATGTCTACCTCTCTAGTTTTGCTTTGTTCAATATCATCGCGCAATTCACCCATTATTGCGGTTTCTTTTTGGCAACCCTACCATAGATGAACAAACGGTCAATGTTACAGTTTGTATAATAATGATGGGTGAAAAAATCGACGGTTACTTTCAATTTTATTACGACAATCGCTGGTCAATCGGCTTTATCTACCAAAGAAGTAATGATACTACTTCGGTGCTGCCAAATTACTTAAATTACTTTAGAATTATTGCAGGTCGAAGTCGAAACAGGATATGAACTGGAGATAGTTATTTTACAATGGTTGATTGGTTTCACTTGCGGAAATTAAGAGAAATAGTTCAAACTATTAATGTAAACTGCTAAGTTTGTTAAAACTATTAAAGAAATGGCTTTAAACATCTTAATACTAAAATTGCAAAGGACTGTTTATATACAAGCGATTTGTAAATGTTGATTAGTCAATGCCAAATGCAATAAGCTATGTGCAATTTTGATAAAATAAATTATAATGTCATATTGTATCCTTATTTTTTTTTTATAGCCGGCAAAAGTAATACCTAATTTACATATAAATTAAAGTTAATAAGCCAGAACACCATATCCGCTGGTTAAATGAAGATTTGCAAATTTCACGCAATATTAGGTATACATTAATATACATAGTCTCATCAAGAATATCCACGCCTTAATTGAGTATTATATCTTTACTAGCCTAAGTTTAATCCAGGTTTTAGTCTTCATGTGCAAAATTTTATCAAAATCAACCAGATAGTTTTTTGCGTGGCAGAGTTAAAAAACATTAACTACTAACACCCATCCACTATTACTTTAAAATACAGGGTGGCCAACTTTACAACATATTTTCGTACACAAGTTTTTTTTGGTGCCATATTTGATATTTCTTTAATAACAGTTAATCAAAGTGGAGCGTGCAAATTAGTTGTGAACCATTCTTACTCGAAGCTCATCTGTACGGTAAGATTAGATTTTGAAAATACTCCGTTTCAGAATTAAATTTGAGCAGGAAAGCAGGAAAGTATTGTGACAGATATATAGATATATCCTGTCTTTTGTGATGCTAGCAGCAAACTTGGAAAAAACGGCATACTCGTAGAATCCGTCGTTATTATTAAAGTTAATTGAAGCACTATGTACTAAAAATAGTGATGAAAAAATAGCGAATAGTTGTATGTTAACGGGTACAATATTAGCGTCAACTGTTTATATTTATTTGGCAGGCCCGTACAATGTATTTAAAGAGAATAATCCAGATATTTTCATTTTGTTTTGAAGTTATTCGAATTACAAAATGTAACAATATAAGACCCTACCCTGCATAAGTAGGATAGGGAAGGCGTACATTTTATTAAAACATGATCTAATGCCCTTATCGGCTGACTTTGAATGCCATCGATTATAAGTTTAATTAAAACTAAAATTAAATGTTCAATATCGGTGTAAAGACTAATAAATCATTGTTTGAAAGCGTCTACTTTCATAAATATTCATTATTAAACAATAGCTTCATCTTAGGGGCGGGCATGTTTTATTATATTTTTTAATTTTAACTAGTGAAAGTACAAGGGAATTAATTGATTTAAAATGAGGAAGTTATGGTATTTGATTTATTTTTATTTACGTTTTATTTTTTTGTTTTATAAAAGTTTTGAAATGTGTAATACTAATTCATAGATATACAATGGATAGGTCGACGGTTGAAAAAAAAAGTGGAAATGTAATTTTTTCGTCTTTGCATTATAGCAGCCTTGGGTTCGATTCTTAATCATGCATGCATGCTATTTTGTAACTCTTTCCTTGAAAACTACTAAACATATTTTGAAGTTATTTAAACACTAAAGTTAGAACGGTGAATCATCCTAATATATTAGTTGTTAACAAACGATGTTAAACTTTCCTAAACGATGAGCTATCGATTGACGGCATTTTAATTGAACTGAGACTGGTTTTGGCTTTTATTACTTTGATGACATTAATCTAAACAGGATATGAATCACAATACACTTGTCGAAAGTTGCCTTTATTTAACTCTAGGTCGATTAGACAGAGTAATTTTAATAGCTTTTAAAAGGCAGCTTCTATGTCTATGTATTTATATTTTATGTATACTAAAAAAGTCCCAGACAAAATTCATATCTATTTTTATATATATTTTTGTTAAATTAGGTCCTCTTAAAGCAGTAATAAGCGCAGTGACTATATGAAAGGTGTGAGAATTTGTTTATTGTTTAGTATAAATTAGTATGACGAAGGGAGGAAGGATTGACCCCGAAGAGGTAGAGTGTCAGAGTAATAGAAAGTTTCGTGATAACGTAAATTAAAAATAATTTAAGAGCTGTCAAACTATTTTATGGACTTGATGCGGGATTTGAACCCGCGACTATAGGATTTCTGCCTATCGCTTTACCACTCAGCCATCCAAGCCGCGCTGCAAATCCTCGAATCCTTTGACTGTATACATCGTCTTTAGGCGTCCGGAAAGACGATGCATACACTACATACTATACACTACATAATATATAGGATTCCGGAATCCTATAATCGCAGGTTCAAATCTCGCTTCAAGTCCAAAACAAGTTTCAATTGCTCTTAGTATTAGATTGCTTAGGATTTCTAAATGCTATAAATAAATCAATTAAAAATAATATGTCAAATAAGATGTAAAAGGTATTTGTAAAATGTCCCTGTACATCTAGATCAGTAGATCTACTTGCGGATTGTTGAAGAGACCAGCGATTGTGATGTCCCACTCTAATGACTTTCTTTTAGAGATAGTTACCTGAAACAAACATAGAAAATATCGTTAGATAATGTAACAACATAAAATGAGTACATGTTTAGAAGTCAAAGCCTAACATGTTGTAAAACGACCGATATTTGAACCGTATTATTCATTCAATTAACAAAAAAATTTGGTTGCCTGTTTAAATGTTTTGTTTAGGTAAACACCCCGCAGGAGACACGGCTTAACATATACATGTTTAAAGGAGGAAGCACCAGCGATAATCTGCCGTCTTTAACGTTGCCTTTGATAGAGAGTCCAGAAAATATATAAAAAAATATTTTTTACTTTTTTGCCCGCGAGGTAAAGTTCATTTAAATCCATCAAAGATATTTTTGCGTGAAATACTAACAAGCATCCAGACATCCACACACATTTTGGCATATACAATATTAAGTAGGATACTATTTATTGCGTAAGTAATAATACAATCTGGACCAAAGTCAAGTTCTACAAGTCTAGAACAAATTCCTGCGTGTCCGATTACGAGCGCAGATAATACGCACAACACAATTCTTTAGTACTTATATTTAATACTAAGTTTAAAATGTATTTCTTATTCTTATCGCGAACAACTTATTTTAATACTTTACTACATCACTTTTTCAGTATCGTATCTCGATTTTTTTTATTCGAATGTATCAAATGAGCTTGTAATTTTCTCAATGAGTTTAATTCAGGTTTAGCTTAACGAAGTACACACAAAATAACCTTAAAATAGACTCTGTAGTTTCGAAACACAGCTAAAATCCAGACAACAGTACACAGCAAACGCCAAACATAAGCGTGTGGAAACGACTAGAGACATTGCAAACTGTTTGCTAAACATCCTTTGATTTGTCAAGAAAACCGACACCGACCCCGGACACTGGTGAACACAAACAAAAACAGGCAAATACCAAAAAACACCCGTCCACATATTGGCGTTTGTTGTTTGGTGTTCGTATAGGATGAGTAAACGATAAGCCGTAATGAGCATGCGTATTATAATGGTATCGGCTACCTTCGACCTCCTCCGTCAGTCGTTTTCCTCAAGTCTGGGGTCGTGACCTCCTTCATCCATAACACTTGATGTTACGCCATCTCAATCTATCTTTAGCCAATCGGAGAGCATCGTAGACAGTGGAGTCGAGAGAGGTGCGTATTTGGTCCGACCAACGCATCGGGCTATGGCCCCACGCTCTTTCCTTTGATCATTAGCAGAAAATAGAAAAAAGACTGGCAGTCTTAAGCAAACCATCAAAAGAGACAGAGCAACGCTACACTTAACATCTCAGTTAAAATGAGAAGGAATGCAGCCGAGCAGCATTTATAATGCTGGCAGGTTATTGGAAAGCAATATATAATAATAAAGCACAAGTCCTGGTCGCGTGACGCACGCTACGGAGCGAGTGTGTCCACCGGCAAAGGCAATTTGTTGGTTATGTTGTTCATAATCGTATGTCTATCGTGACAAACGTTGAAGGCTTAGGACAAGAAGCAATAGGACATGCTCTGCTATCTTAAGATCTTCGATAAATGAAGAATCTAAGATATCTAACAAGGATTTGATGATATCCAGGAAGACCATATTAATTATAACGCTGATCTTGCGCCTACTGCAAGGTGTTGAATCTTGAACCATCAAAGAGTCATAGAGTCAGGGATTCAAGGGCAATCCTGTCCAGATTGATTCAGAATTGAATCATCATGAGTGTGGAACCAATATGAATAGTGATGCGGTGGAACAACTTCATATCCAAGAGTGGCCTTCGCTGCTTTAAGTTAGTTTAAATATAATAAAATTGTTTCAGGAGGTATCAGGTTCGATGCCCGGGTTGGGCAAAAGTGTTATTTGGGATTTTTCCGTCAGGAAATTCTCAATTCTTAACAGCACGGAGTTGGAAATGTGTCCAGTGAATGGCTATAGGCTCACTCCATGTCACATTGAATCAAGACAAAACGTGAAGTGTGTATGTAAAAACTTCTAACATAGACGTGATGTTGTGTTTTTAAGTTAGGTTAACTAAAAAAAATTACTTGAGTTTTCAGAACACAAGATTCCTTGAATGTTACATAACTGATGATGATGACGCAACATGGCCAGGAAAATTGCACTCATTCAATTTAATAAGGCTTTATTACGATTGTAATAATATACCTCTTGTTACGTAATAGCAGTCGGTTAAAATTAGTCACGGCTCACAATAACGTGATCTATATAACCATGGATACACAAGGTTTCTTATTTGTATGTAAATATCTGCTCTTCTCAGTTAATATACAAGGGAATTTTAAAAATACTTCCAATCTTTTTTTTACTTTACCAGAAACCTGAAAACCATTTGTTTCAAATCAGTAACAAATCCATTCATACAAATTGGCAAAATGGAATGTTCAAATAGTATGAACGTGTGTTATTTTTCGTTAGTTTTCGTAAAAGTTAGTTTCAGTAACCAAATCCATCCCGGATTTGGTTACTGATTCTGAACAAACGGTTTCTGGTTAAGGTAAAAAAAAAGCTTGTATAATCTCTTAAGGGTAGATTCTGAACACCATTCTGAACAACTTAATTTTTAGGAGAACATTTCTTATACTTCGATGTTTTGTATAAATCATTTTGACAGTTGAAATTTGGATACATGTAAAAAAAATTGTATAGACTCTCATTTTTAAAAATACCCTTTTATTCAAATTATGTATTTATGACAATCGTGTCGTCGGACAATGGGCACGTTTCACGCTTGCCGGTTTATGTTCTCAATGTTAATCAACCGTTTATATAATTGTAGAACAAGCCCAAGAAGAATAAACTAAGGACTAAATTTCAGCAGTTCTGGATAGATCTAATCCGAGCCATAAATTATAACTTGACTGAACACAGCGGCCTCTTTCACTTATGTGTGCTATATGCCTTGCCCACCAATAAGGTTTATCTAAGACCTATGAAATTGCTGAGCTGAGTCCCAAAATAAAATCATCACTTGCCATCCTTCTTATAAGTTTAAAATATAAAGCCTCAATACTTGTGGTCTTAAATAAATTTATTAAAATGGGTTTCAATTTAAACTACAGAAAGTGTTGTAATGCAACTACTGAGTTCCTTAAGGTAGACGACTTATGGTCATGGTCACTTCTATGGACGCTATGGTCTAGCAATAAAAAGTATTTCAAAATCGAGGGAGCCATGGAAGCAAAGATAAAGTAAATAAATAATAAAAAATACATAGCCTCTGCTCAAAGATGTCACAGCTTGACATTATTGACATTACGAAGAGAAGCATAACTTCAAGTAGTGTTTTTAATTTAGAAATGCTTATTTTTATATCTAATCAAAATGTATTCAGACAATGAAGAACAGTCCGTGGAGGAAGTATACAGTGCAACTGAAACACAGAACTACGTAAGTTCTGAAGAAGCACCAATAGAAGAATGGGCTTCTCTAGAAATAGTTCACCATGAACCCAACCCCAAAAGACTTCTGTATGAACAGGGACACTATGATCCCGGTAGCGAAGATATATGTCCCAATTACATCGCACTATCCGACAGCTCTATTTTGAGACATGTATACTACAAGTATCCAGTTCTCCAAGACCCTGGAATAACCATAGCCTTGCTGGAACCTGAAGACCCTGTCATTTACCCTAATGACGGACAAAAACTGTACATGGCTCAATGCCAAGAAATGAACCTATGTCCAGTTCGAATATTTCATAAGGGATTGTTGCAAAACGAGATAAACTTAAAATACTATGGTGTCAATCCAAAAGGACTCCGAGCTATGGCCAATGCTCTTAAACATAATGAAAACGTTAAGCTTTTCAACTTAACTGATAACTTCTTGAATGTCGACGCTTCTTACCACCTGGGAGATATGCTTAAAAGCAACAGTACTTTGGTAGAGCTGAATCTGTCAGGATGTCGCATCGGTCCGGGTGGAGGTAAGGCGTTGTTTACTAACATGCTGACTAATAGAGCTTTACGTGCACTCAATTTAAGCAGAAATCAACTGGGAGACGCTAGTATGGAATATTTTGCTTTGGCTGTATCTAACGGCCTAAATATAAAAATTATCGATTTAAGTCACAACGCTATTAGTGGCGATGGAATGAAATACCTAGTAGACGCCTTCCAGATATATAACAATATAACACACTGGAATTTATCGTGGAACAATTTGCATACTCCAATCACTTACAATTTTTTAAGTAGTTTGGCTGACACTTCTAACGGCATAAAGAAAATGGATTTATCGTGGAACGGTCTGGGCAGTGTAAAATTAGCTATGGGTATAGAAAAACTTTTGAAAGTTAGGAATTTAAAACATTTAAACTTAAGCAACAATAGATTGGAAGGAGATGCCATAAAACAAGTTATGGCGAGTTTATCAAAAGCGAAAAGTCTGATAACTTTAAATTTATCTAATAACCCAATGTCAACCACGGATGTCAACTTAATTCTTAAAAAACTAACACTTCGTACTGTTAAAGTGCAGCATGTACACTTACATGGATGAAGTGTCCGTTGATGTCGAGTTTATGAAGGAACTCGAGAAATTAAAGGAAACAAAAAAAACACTAGTCGTCACTCATGGCTATATTACAGGTACTTTTCAGGCTGTAGGGGAGGATATGAAGAAAATAGTTCTTCGTCGCGCAGAGTTTGTATGTCGAAGCCAGAAAAAGAAGAACGGAGTTGATTTCGTACTTTTTATGCTCGCCCTCCAAAAAGAAATCAAGAAGTCTGGTGTTGCAATGACTACCAGTGAAATAAAGAAAACACTTCGTTTAGAAGGAGCTACGTTGGACAACGACCTACTGGACGCTCTGATGATCGAGTTCCCGGGGCCACGGACGGATAAAGGAGATAGAACTCTTAACTTCGAAAAGTTATGTGAGTACATGAGACGGTTAAGGCCGGATAGGAAATTGCCGCCCACTCCGCCCCCGGAACTAGAAGAGTTACCAATGCCTCCTCTCCAGGTAACTGTCAAAGGTAAAGGTAAAAAGAAAGGCAAGAAATAAAGTCGTCTTCTTCTCTCTTCGTCGTCTTCGTCTCTTCGTAGTAATTTAGAATCCCTACATTTAGTTTCTTAAGTTTACCTAGACTTCGCATTTTATCATTTGGCCTAAAAAGTGTCATTTATGTCAATGGCAGTCATTTAGAATATTTTAAACATTTAGTTCGCTAGGGAGTATTTTTAAGTTTATCCAAATAAATTATTATTGTTTTAGAGTTTAGAGTTAATTAATAATGGGTTACGAAAAGGCAGTTTATTCAAAATACTCATTAAGTTTACTAAATCTTTTTTCAAGTTAACCTTTCGGGCTAGTAATTTACTATGTTATATTTGCACATGTCGATTAATTTAAGTGTACTCTTCGCAAAATGCTAAGTTTTATTTTGAGGTTAATCCTTCGTATTATAGCTAACACCTCAATTTTAAGTCAAAAAATAAAGATTTAAAGACTGATTGATAGTTTTATTTATGTTTATTCTGTGGTAATAAAAAAAACAAGTAAAGTTACCAAATATTAGATATAGCGGGTTATTTACCATGTATATTTGTTGTAGCGAGTTATTTCGATATAACAGATGTTGCAATCTCTTTGTTCAATCAGTTTTTATGAGTTTTCATAAAAGCTGCGATACCGTTAACATCTCGCAACATCCCGCGGGACCGAAACCGTGGGTAAATATGGAAAAGCTAAAAAAAATATACGAAAGCTTATTATAGAAATTTTAACTGATTACTGTTTATTATTCAATAACCTCGTTGGTCTTACTGCTTCGTTGGTTTAGTGGTTAGCGTATCCGCATCTAACCGGGAGGTCTCAGGTTCGATTCCCGGGTCGGGCAAAGTGTTATTTGCGACTTTACCATCAGGCAATTCTCAATAGCAGCACGGAGTTGGAATTGTGTCTGGTGGATGGCGATGGTGGATATAGGCTCACCCTTTATCCCAAGGGACCTTAACATAACAGGTGAAATATGGGTGTTGTACACCTCTACCACACCCCTCTGGGTAATATAGGCGTTATGTTAGGTTATTCAATAAAAAATGCACACACGGATTCGGATGGTCACTACTATTATATCTTTCGCTTTCGTTTTGCATTTGCTTTTATAACCTCGTATCCTGATTGCTCTTTATTCTGCAGTCGTCAAGTATTTAGTATGTTTTAGTTATGCCTAGAGATGTGAAGAGGGCAGCAGTGAAAGTAGCGCCCGGGGCAATGGAAACTGCGGCCAAGGCCAACGAACTGCGTATGTTATTTATCAATGCAACTAAGAATCTTTTATTTGGTCGAAGAGATGTTCCCAACAATTTATTGGTGGTAGAGCTCTTGTGAATGAGCTCGAGGGCGGCAGCACCACCGTCTCACCTTTAACCTGCCGCCAAATAGTAGTGCTTCCATTACTGTGTTCCGGTTTGGTGGTGAGATCAGGCCCTGAAATTACTGGCACATAAGGCGTAACACTGTAGTCCTCAGCTGCAGCGACACATCTATAAACTGCTTTTGTGGATTGTTGATGTCCATGGGCTGTACTCCACTTAACATCAGGTGGACTACACGTTCGTTCGCTGTGGGCGTAGTATAAAAAAATAATAATAATAATAATAACTTCGATGGTAGCTTCGACGATCCCAGTAGACTTGAATATTGTTAATTCAAATATATTAGAAACCTCGGCATTCTCACCTATATCATCAGCTCAGCTGAAGTTATCACTGTGACCTTGTGACTGCAAGAGAGAGTTCTACGGTTCTAGCAAAGGGCCCACTCAGACTTAGCCAATATTGTTATTTTATTAGAAACAGTTGAGCATTAGTTAAATTAATTAAATTATATTTCACAAGTTAAACATAACGCCATCCAGTCCCAAACTAAGCAGAGCTTGTACTATGGGTACTAGAATAACTGATACTAATACATATATACTTTTCTTTTGTAAATACATACTAATTATACATAGAAAACACCCAGACTAAGACAAACCCCCATCATTTCATGCACACAAAGATTTATCTTAAGCGGGAATCGAACTCGCGACCTCGGCGTCCAAGGCAGGTACACTACCCACTCCGCCATCTAGTCGTCAAATAGTAAGCGAGTCTGAGTGAACCATAAGTGGTTCACTCAGACTTACGCTGTTTAGTTGTTTAATAAGTAGTCCATTGTTTAATTCAAAGACCATTCTGATCAAAATATTAAGCTACAGATTTGACTCGCGATCGACTCGATCATGAAAATGACCGCGATTGCATCAATGCCGCAAACTCACCGCAGCTTAAAGTATTCAGTCTGTTTAAGCCCTAAGGTGACTTGTAACACTTATTTGAATATCCGGCAATCGAGTAAAGTGAGCATTCACACCGTGGCGAATGACGTATGCCTCAATTTGGGGCTGTGGCGAATCTGGAGAATTATAGGTTTGCGGTGGGAGGAACTTATTCTTGCAGCGAATACTTTCAAATTTGATTTTCATGCAATAAAAAAATATGAAGAATTAACAAAAATACTGAAGTTATTTTTTTTTTTAAAGAAATAACAAACAAGCATGAGCTTTACAAGTGGTTTTAAAATGTGTTATATATATTTATTAACTAACTGCATATTAATGTTTTCTAAAAATTTAAAGTTTCA
The DNA here is from genome assembly GCA_905147285.1 of Hypena proboscidalis. Taxonomy (NCBI): domain Eukaryota; kingdom Metazoa; phylum Arthropoda; class Insecta; order Lepidoptera; family Erebidae; genus Hypena; species Hypena proboscidalis. Next base: position 20,299,575 of record LR990136.1, on the reverse strand, counting down.
CTAGAGTGAAAGGCTGATGAAACCTAAACAAGGCATTTAGGCAAAAGAGTTAATTCTTTTTTGGTACAAAAATAACGCGATTATAAAAATAATTAGGCCCGCAAATTAATCCTAAATATGGATATACCATCTCAGACTTACGTTATTTTGGTTTGTAGGTCGTAGAAACTTGTGTATTCTATAAATACTTTTACTAATTTAGTTTTTGCCGATGTCAGCAATACACTATACTTGTAAGATTCAGTTGACCAAATAATTTGCATACTATTAAATAACGTAATGCTTAGGTAATACCAATCGTAATGCTTCCAAATGGACCTAAATCAGAAGTTAGTAAAATTATAGACCCTAAGTCAAAGCACAAAATGAAGTGTAGGATATGATGCCCATCCTCGAACCTTTTAGTCTAACGGATTTAACTGAATATCTGTATTTTACTGCACTCAGACCTACACAGCCCAGTACGAGGTAATACGATACTCTTTTTAGACTAGTTGTCAGACTTTTTTGCTACTCCCCGTAACGACAGCCATAGATGTTCAAATTGCATACGGGACCGACGGCTCAACGTGCTCTTCAAGACGCAGAGGTAAACTCGTTCTGTTAAAGATCAGATCGTGGTCACCCATCCACGGACGACCGCGGTTAGCATTGCTTAATCTGCAAGATTGATTGGTCCGCGCTGGCTTTGACTTAGCCACGAGCTCCACGAGTCTCTCTGAGAAGTAAGTAGTAATAAGTTACCCAAAATACTTACATATATCAAATCATGCCACGGCGGTGGAGTCGTAACTTACTAAGTAATATCGCTTATTCTGTATCCAACTTTCCTAATTAGTGCGTGCATACATAAATTTGTCAGATTACCAAGATATATTTTATAGGGAGCTGAGTAACGAGCATGTTGGAACAGCCCTGCCTATAAATTGTGGCTTGTTCAACAAATATCGAGCCACTAGTTTCGATGATAAATAATTTCTAGCAGCGACCGCTTGCGTGAGCTGATACGGAAATACGAGGTATTGTCTGAACGTTAGGAAAGGTAGAATCACATTTTATAATTACCGTTTTAGGTGCGTTGAAATACCAAATACCAACACATTTGGAACGAAACCATTGTTGCCACCTAGAGATACAAATATAAACTCAAAGAAAAATTAATTATTTCAAATGTTTTAATTGTATAAAAATAATTGAACTCTAAAGATACAACCTAATCTAAAGATAATCAGATAAATCCTACCAACTACATAATATAAAAGAATACTAATGATAAAATTACAAACATAAATTAAATATAAATAGTTTCGTAGGTGAAAATTAGTAAAATTAAAAGTACCTATAGAATAATATCTTCTTACACAATAAGTAGCAGATTTTGTAAGGTAAATCGAAATAACATGCGTATTTTGTTGATGACTATCATTTTTTCCCTTTAGCCTTTTCTTTTCCCTTAACTCCTTTTCCTTTGGGTGGTGGTGGTGGCGGTGCCTCTGGCTCAGGCTCGGGAGGAGGGGTTGGAGGCAGTTTTCTCTCCGGCCATTTCATTTTCATATATTCCACCAATTTTAAGATTGAAATTCGCTTTCCCCCCTTATCATCGCGAGGCCCAGAGAACTCATCAACCAGCGCTGCTACCATATCATCGTCTAAAGATCCTCCGTTTGCTCTAACGTACTTCACGAATTCTGCGCCTGACATAACAACGTTTTCGTCTTTATGAAGTTGCAGAATAATAAGTCCGATATCAGCTTTCTTCTTCGTCTTTGCGCATAGATAGTCTGCTCGATCGAGAAGGATTTCCTTCATTTTTACACCGACCGGTTTGAACGTACCCGTCACGTAACCGTGCGTCACCAGCAACTGCGGTCTGCTTGACTTAGCTTCTTGCAATAATTTTATAAACTGGATATCCACTTTTACATTATCCATGTATACTCTCTGCACTTTGACAGTTTTTAGCAGAAGCTTTTTAACAACAAGGACGGCATCGGCTGGTGTCATTGTGTTATATGATAAATTCAGTGTTACCAGTGTCTTTGCTTTCTTTAAACCTAAACCAATGTGTTTTATTGCTTCACCATCTAATCTATTGTAGCTCAAGTTTAAATGTTTAAGGTTTTTTATACCCATCAATTGTTTAATACCCTGACCTATCCGACCGCCGAATAAGTTATTCCAAGACAAGTCCATTTTCTTCAGGTTTTTTGAGGTTTCTGCCATGCTTACAAGGAAATTGTAAGTTCCTGGTGAGAACAGACCGTTCCAAGACAAATCCCAATGTGTGATGTTATTATACGCTTCAAAAGCTTCCGAAAGGTAATCTATTCCTGTTCCGCTTATATCATTGTGGCTTAAATTGATCATTTTTATGTTTAAACCATTAAATATTGCGTTAGCGAAAATCTGTACACCTGGATCTCCTAATTTATTTTTGCTTAAATTCAAAGCACGCAGAGTTTTGTTAGTCACCATACCAGTAAGCAACGCCTTGGCACCGCCCGGACCGATGCGACATCCTGACAGATTCAGCTCTACCAAAGTACTGTTGCTTCTGAGCATATCGCCCAGGTGATAAGAAGCGTCGACACTCAAGAAGTTATCAGTTAGGTTGAACTTTTTGACGTAATCATTATATTTAAGAGCATTAGCCATGGCTCGCACACCTTTCGGATTGACTCCGTAATATTTTAAATTAATCTCATTTGTTAACAATCCTTGATGAAACATTCTAACTGGACATAGCTCCATGTCTTGGCATTCAGCCATGTACAGCTTTTGGCCGTCATCAGGGTAAATAACGGGGTCCTCAGGACTCTGCAAAGCTATCATTATTCCAGGGTCTAGAAGTGCTGGATACTTGTAATATGGATGTCTCATTACGGAGCTGGTAGATAGTGCAACGTATTTGGGGCATATATCTCCGCTGCCCGGGTGGTAGTCTCCCTGTTCATACAGCAGTCTTTTGGGGTTGGTTTCCTCCTGAACGTTGGTTGCGTCAAGAGACGCCCATTCCTCCATCGGCGGTTCTTCCGAGCTTTCGTATTCATTTTTGAAGAGAACGTCCACCGAGGGTTCTTTGCTGGGTTGTTCCGAATCTGACATTTTTCTCTTTGATTATTAAAAAAAAATACGATTCTGATAGTCAACAAAAACGTGAAGTGATCACAAATAAAAATATAATTGTCAGACGACAACGTCAATCAAATGGGCATGACATATTTTTAATTACTTTATGGAATATCAGAAGGGGTCTACGAAATAGTTACTATGTGTTTAGTCAGACATCAAATAAGAGGTGATTTTTAAGAGATATACAACTTTGAAATGAAATATAAAACACATTAAAATAATGTTGATGGTCACGCTTTCGGTAGGTAGAACTTTTAGAACAGGTGACAGTGCATAACACAAAGTACCATGTTATTTTAAATACAACCAGATTTGCATAAGCATTAAAAAACATAATCAAGATACAACAAAAAATTTTAAGAAACAAAATTAAAATAATTTCATTTATATAAAATTTTAAAAATATTCATAAGAAGTAAACTAAACAACAAAAATATAGATTAGAATTGAACCCTAAAAGTAGATATATTGCTAAATTATTTGATGATAAAAAATAACCATCACAGCATATTAAATAGTAAAGTAATAGAATAATACAAGGAGTAAAATTAATAGTAATTAATACATTACATCTTCTAAAACTATAAATAGCAGATTTAAAAATATAAATAACATAATTTCTTAGAAAAATGTTTCATATAAATAGTTTCGTAATGAGATAAAACAAGGAGTAAAATTAATGGTTAATACAATATCTTCTAAAATTACAAATATCAGATTTTGTAAGATAAATCATTTCACCTTACATGCGTATTTCGTAAGTGACTTCAGTAATAATTTAATAATTCCCTTAGCCTTTTTCTTTTCCTTTGGGTAGTGGCGGTGGTGGAGGTGGTGGAGGTTCCTCAGGCTCCTTTCTCTCCGGCAATTTCAATTTCATATATTCCACTAATTTTTTGATTGATATTTGCTTTGCCCCCTTATCCCCCCTTTTAGGCAGTATGCATTGAAACTTTTTCTCTTTCATAGCGTATAACTACCAAAGAATATGATCCAAACTCACTTTTAACTAAGCTGCCCATCTGCTCAAAGCTTCCCAGTTGAAACTGAGAATGTAGCGGGAAAACTGAGGTACGCGAAGACCTGCAATGTACCGCTGTCCTAACCAATTGCACAGGCCAGAACCACCAAGGTCTGCGGCATCTAGAAGTGAGCTGAAGAGGGTTAAATGCCTTATTATATTACTAGTCGGAATACCTATTATATTCTTTGTATACGATACCGATGATTGCAACTTATATTGATCAAACTTTCAATTAAGCATGTCAACAAATGAAATGTAATAAAACTAAAAAATATTTCTAATATTATCTACAAAAGACGTTTTGTAGTGCTTATATTTAATTAAATAATCAATTATAAAAGCCATTATTTATAGTGTTTTAGCTCAGCCATGTTCAAATTGAAACCGCAAAGGTTTAATGGTAGTTTAATTACAAACAGAGATCGAGAACCGTGGATGTACCCGGTTTACGATTTTATAATTGTTGTGAACCCGCGGGGAAATGGAGTAATAACAAGTTTATGTGCGCGGAGATCTTTACAGACGAAGAAAAACAAATGCTTGGATGGGGCTTTATATACAAAAACGTCTGATAGCTGTTTTAATAGACTGTTAATTAAAATTAAAAGCAGATATCAGAGATCAGTAAACAACAAACACTTGTTTTTTTGCACATAGGATTATAGTTTCAAGATGAGAATTGAGACCGTCATTTCATAGATACGAGTTAAAAATACGATGTTTACGTTTTGGAATTCGATATTCCTCATGCTATTTCCTTCAAAATTGACAGGTTCCCCTCACACACTTACAACCCCTCATTAACCATCTTGAGCAGTAAAATTGCTAATAAATCTATTTTTGAATTATTTATCTTATTTAGGTATGTGGAGAATTTCGTGCAGTTTCCTATAAAATGTATTGACTTGCCATATTCACTTACAACCCCTGATTCTTGGGTAGTGATATTGTAAAAAAAACTATCTTAACGTTCATTTACATCATGTGAAGATGTTCAGAATTTCATACACTTTCCTGCTATCATGTAAGGAACCTATGTACAAAATTTTATGCAATTTCCTGCTAAATGAACCGTCCATATAAACTTACACCCCCCTAATTCATACCAGTAAACATATACCAGTTTTTAAGTCAGACCACCAGCTACACAACTTTTGTATTAAATTCCATGCAGTGATACGCGTACGACCATACAGACAGAGAGACAGAAAAAAAATCTACTGCTGTTATAAAATCCCCTCGTGTAATTTTTTCTTAATTATCTTTTATGTACAGACATAGCTGACTTACGATTTGATCACACGTATAGATAGATACTTTTTATTTTATTTATTATTTTATACCTATCCCCAATTGTATCCACAATTTAACTGTGGTCGGCTTATAAACCGCCGCAGTTACATTTCCACAAACATTAGCTACTTCCGTGTATTTAATCAAAATTCCAGACCATTCTTAAGATAACAGATAAATGCTTTGTAATTGATTCGAACTAGGCTTGGTCCGATCGAAATTGATCAAATCAGTGCTATTGTATTTATTTCTGGCGCTTTGTATGACCAGTTGTTAAGTATACTAAGAAACAGTTGAAAAAGATATGGGACCGGCAGGATTTGAACCTGCGACCTTACTGCACACCGGGCAGTCGCTCTTAGCCATCCAGCTACGGTCGCCTCTTACCGGCACCCTAAATTTCTCAACTGTATGATACGTCATTTCTTTTTCAACTGTTTCTTAGTATAATTTGCTAAGCATAGCTAAATGCTATATAATCAACAGTTGTTAAGTAACTTGCTAAAAAGGTCGGTAGGTCAAATTCATTGAGAACATTTTTTGTTATAAATTGAGGTTCGGAAAATCAGTTAAAATGGCAAACAAAATTACTATAAGACAGTGCTGGTTAAAAAAACATCCTACTTTTGAAAATAGATGCTTAAGTTGAACCCTGGGGAATTAAAATAGTAACTATAAAAGAATAGCACTTTCATTGACCAAATCTTTAGAGATATATATGTTCAAAGGTCTATAGCTCGTTAGCTGTTATATTGAGTTAAGACTCAATATAACAGCCTTGTGCCAAATGGAACAATCAAAGAACACTTGAAAGCGCCCATTTTGCTGCCAACTAGATGACATGAATTTCCTCTGGTACCTACTGAAAAACATTGAATATTCACTTCAATAAGCAAGTAGCGTAAATCGCCACATCGGAACGCTACCAAATGCTCTAATCGCCATAAATCGCTGAAGTGCATGGTGTTGCCATAAATTACGCGACCGCGGCGTGCCTCGACAGCCCCTCTCATAACCTAGCGAATAAATAATACTACTGCAAAGAAGGCCCACTTGCGCAGGATAGCAAAGCACACATATCGTGGCAGGCGACTCGGGCGATACACTAGCGCTGCGGTAAAAAAACTTTTATAATAATACTACGCATTATTACCTAAATCATTGTGGCTACCCAAAATGTTGAGATACGTATACTGATTTTGTTTATATGACGCATGTCGCTAAATTGCTCGTAGTCCACAGAAATTGCAAATAAGTCATAATAATTATACTTAGTTATTGTGCCGGTTCTGCCACACAACAGAATTAAATTACACGACTATTTGATACTAGATCTAAGATGCTCATGTTGAATGTGCTGTCATATCGTACATTGTTTTTGTTCAGTCTCACCAGCTCTTCTCATAATGCAATACCCATCGGAGCTGGTACTTAGTTTGATTTTAATCTAATTTTAAACAGTTGGATTAAAATTAATCTAAGCCCCGGTTATTCAAATCATTGTAATTAGTATAATTTAGTTTTACTTATAATTTATTTTTATATCATTTGTTTGTAATATTTTGACGTGTTCAAGCGCCTCCTGGGGCCTATGAAAATAAATGATTTGAATTTGAATTTGAATTTGAATTTACAGTTCAAATATTGATTTATTTACGTCACAAACATCTAAGAGTGACTCACACCACAAACACACACACACACACATACACATACACCTACACACTCGAACACACACATGTATCCGCAAATAGTATTAATTACTTTAAAGCACTACCGTTTATATATTTATATATCTTCTAGCAATAAGAATGTACCTTATCGTAAACTCGAAGAGGCCTGGCTATCTGTAACACAGGTTTTTTCAAATACCTATTTCAGGCACCAGTCTCTCGCAAATTGGCCATCTTAAATTGTAATAGATCTAACTAAGAACAATTTGTGAAGAGAAAATAAACGATATTATATTATAAGCACCGTAGCATCGCACCTGTGCCGTCTGTGCTGATATAAATTACGAACTTAAAGTCCAGGCTTGCTCTTTGGCGCTATTTGATTTAGAGAAATGGAAAGGCGTTACCTATTGTTTTCTCTTTAAAATTTACAGAGCCAAGATAAACTGTATTTGGTTTTGTAATGAAAGCGTGTTTGTTTAAGAAAGTACCGTGATTTACCGCGGCTTGAGGGAATGCAAATCGGCTGCTCAAATATGCAGTGGCTTAAGAAAGTTGGTTTCGGTTGGCCCTTTGTCTCGTTTTCAATTTTATATTGTTTCTAACATTCTTGCTTTTAGCTTTCTACCGTCGTATTTACGGCTATGACTGTTGCTTACAAAGTTGCAGATGCAGCGGTAACTTCTGACATTTTCGCCAAATATATTATTTAAATTGCTTATACATCTCTTTCTTTTCCTCTCTTGCTTGAAGTATAAGATCTTGCAGCCCGTACTAACTTGGTAATTTAATATAATTTATTTGGGAAAGAATGTTTATTCCTTCGCCTAACTTTGAACTTTTTTGTAATTTTTTTCAAGTAACCCTTTATTGTATTAAATAATAATGATAATGAATTGGTTAATTTATTTAACACAATATTTTTTCAAGAATAATTTATAAATATTTTTCCATTGCACACGAGTTTCTTGCCAGCTCTTCTCAATGATGCAATACCCATCGAAGCAGGTACTTAAATTGATTTTAATTTAAACCACAGTTCGATTAAAATTAATCTAAGCTTTGGAAATTAAAATTTATTTTGATTAATATAATTTTAATTTATTTAATTCTTTAGAATAATTTTATCTGCTCTGTAATTGTAATGTTTGTTGAAGTGTTCAAGCGCCCCTCGGGTTTATAGAAAATAAATGATTGAGTTCTTATAACTATTCATCATTTGGCACATGTTCTTGGTTTAGTCTATAGAGGAAATCATCAAAAATGTAACCACTACGGAAGAAAAGTAAAGAAAGAAGAAATCTACATTAAAATATCGAGATATTTAATCACTGCAATCATTAAATTATTGCAAAAATAAAGGTCACGTCAACTTTTACGCAAGGTGATTTTCTTTCAGTAAAGGTCTGATTTTTGGCAGCAAGACAGGTTGGTGATGAAATTTGGCATTAAATTTAATGTTAATTTTACTCCGTATACGATATAAACAAAAAACAGTATACATTACATCACAATATATTGCGCAAAGCATCCATTAAAGATTGACTGTCATCCGAAATCGGTGACGGACATCCACGAACGATATTTTTGTACATGGTCCTTCAAAGCCGGATCGAATCACAAAACAGAGTAATGTTAATTGCTCACTTGTAGGCCCATCGGCGCGTGTCACACAAAAAGAGGGCCCCGTAAAAGGATTATAGGATACAAAAGGCACAGGAATCCATGAATAAAAATGCCTGGCCAAAAAGATGGCGCCCTATATGGTGTTTGGGAATCTCTAAACTTGTGGTACGTGGCGACGTGCGGATATTTGCGTTAGTACGTATCGTAATGTGGCAGTTACATGCCATCGTAACATGCGTGCGCGTGCGCAGCCTAAATGTTATGACGTGGTATGCTTTCGGTTAAGTTTGGAAGCATACCTCAAATGCAAAACATACTCTTTCTTGTGATTGTGTCTTTGTATGATTGATTATGTTTTAGTTCACAAAACTTTTGTAACCGACTACCAAAAAAGGAGGCGGTTCTCTGTTCAGTTATAGATATGATTTTTCTTCACTCTTAGAACTCGGTTTTATTTATTTTTGTAGATATGTTTTTATAACACAGGAACATAGTATCATAAATTGACATACCAAAGATTCCACAATCTATCGCCTGGGCCTGTCTTTAAAGTACCACGGATACAAAGCACTTCCTCATTCATCCACATTTCTCCAACGGAAATCGAACGTGGAGATTACATTGATATCCAGTTACAGGTAATTTGTGCGCTTAGTTCATACCGCTTGAGAAAGTGATCGAGAGCTCAGAGCCTCAGCCATTTCTGAAGGAAATTGATTTTCACTGGATCGATGAAAGTTTAACATTCGCCGATGCAATTTTGTGCAGAGATGAAGATTAGAGTGGTGTGTTATTATCGATTTACGATCCACCTATACAGCAATAGCGTTTATGGATTCCTGCCCGTTCGTGAATGACCAAATCTGTAGTAATCCAGAGATTCACACTTTGAGGGTTAAGAAGGAAATAGGATGTTGCATTTTTAGGAACGATGATTTGCACAATGCCCTTTTAAAAAAAAACGTATTAATTTTAAAATAATTTTCTTGTGCGTTACCACGTGTTAAAATCACGTTATTCAAACAAATTGAATGATCTAACAATCTAAATATAATATGTTCAATTTGTTAAAAAAACGCGATATCTGTTTTACTCGAGAATATTGTCCACATCTAGAATCTATTTTCAAAAAAAGCCCCTTTGTCTATGACCGCTCGGTTTTTATTTATCTTGATTACAAAATCGACACTGCTTACTGTCGTGTTCACAGAGACTAAAGTAAAAACGCTTTTTAATTGAGCTGTCACAACAAATGTACTTACTTATTCGCACGTATTAAGGACACCTTGCACTTAGTCGTAGGTTTCCGGCTTATGGACTTACCGTGTGAACACACAGGAAATATGATTTAATGCACTAAGTAGTTCATATTTATAGAAGGAATATAAATCTTGTTAAGATTAAAATGGAGTTATCAATTTATATTAAGCCCTAATTTCAGAAGTTCGTGATGAAGATTTAGATAGTTAATCGCCGGACACTCTATATAGGCTTATCAAGGACTTACTAGGCACCTGTGAAACCAACCCTAAGAAATAAATAAGACAAAAATAAATTGAGATATTTATGCCCGGTCCGGGCGAGATAAATCAGCGAAAAAAACGTTTTATGTGAGGTTACATTAAAATATAAGGGAGTAAATGGTAGTATGATGCCTAATCGGAGACCATGGCAGAGAAAAGAAATGTAAATTAAGAATACTTACATTAATAAGGACTTTTGCCAAAGAGGTTAACATTTGATTATGTTATTTTCTTTAAGAAGTTACATGTGAAATTTAAATTAGAACTATTAATAATAACAATAACTATCAATCAGTTCATTTTACATTTGATATAATCAACATTAATTGTTATATCAACATCTCGATAAAATTTATTTTTGTCATAGTGTCCATCAAAGTCACAAATAATATCTCTATTGTCACAGATCTTGGTTTACGCAAGCCTGACTCGATTCGAGACAATACAATCGATCCTTAACACCTGTAAATCAATTTAATCGATTGAATTGAATTATCGTTGTCTTTGTTTAAAATGACCTTAATATTTTAAGAACAAAGTTTGTTATGCATGCGGTGTGGTTGGGCAACAAAGTGTACAAGTGACTGACTGACATGATGTTACAAAATAATTATAGTGATTGAATTTACAAGGACTTTCAGATTTTTACTTCTGAAAAAAAGAGCTATACCAATGTTTAAGAATGATAAAAAGCACATTGTTTTATTCAATAGCATTCGATGTAATAATGTGATATTTTAAATTGTGTCTCTGACGTGTGTTAAATAGTAACTTAAGCTGATCTTTAGACATTTAGCTAAGAATGCTGATGTGTTACATAGCTATTTATATCAAAGATATAGATAGCTATGTAACACACAAAATATATGTTACTGTTAAACGACTTATAATAGAGTCATGATCATTAGATGATTCAAATTAGATTATTTTGTAGAATTGCCATGGTTTAATCACAACACAATAAAGTGGCGCCGCCATAAGAAACAACAATAACTCCATAAGACATTCCATGAACGACTGAGCGCCTTTAGAATGAATGGCGAATGGAATTGCTCAATTGATATTTGTATTGTTATTAAATTAAAGGAAAATTGTTTATTTGATTGGCAAGGTTGAACCTAGGGTGTAATTATTTTATTAAGGTGTGGTTCAAACATTGTTGTTTATTTAAGTTAGAAATAGCCTGGGGCCTTGTGAATTTGATATCTCGCAAATATTAGCTGTTTGGAATTATTAAGATTATGTATCTATTAAATCTTAAGATTGCTCAATGAGACATGAATCATACAGCTAAAATTTCGTGATTGTTGAGCATGCTTCAGGGACGGACCGTGAACTTTGAGGGCCTTGAGATAAGACTACCGAGTAATTAAGGGTCCTTGCACACTACTTGTGCGCCTTAAAGACAGACATAGAGGGTATCCCCTTCACATGGCACGCCACGTATGGGCTAAAACTCTAAACGCCCATGGGTTGGTCCGGCCGAGGATTAAACAATGGTTCGACGTCAAAATGTCAACTGATCTTCTGAACTTGGTTCAGCAGATGCTTATCTAGTGCAACTAAATAAAGATATGTACTATTTTAACAAGTATTTATAAGCAAACATAAGTTATTTAGATATTTTTGTTCCCAAATTTCTAATAATACAAAGTATGTTTAATTTAATTGCACTAACAGTTCAATTATGAAACCTTAATTAAGCATTAATTACTAATTTAAAAACAAATTACTTCTGGAATTAAATAATCTTACCAACAAAAAGGCTTACCTTTATCATCATTATGGCAACACAAAAGGAGTCAATAAACTTATTTCCTTAAAAAATCTCGGTAACTGGCAACCTGCCTAAAGACAAACCCACACCTGTTATGTGGAGCAAGGTGAAATGATAATTACATACCATATTGATTCAATAACCAACATACAATTAAACTAGAAACATTCTTATTTCATAAGAAATAAAAACTATTATTGATTGACTCGGCTTGCTATTAAGTTGGTAATTTCAAGCGTGGGACACATTTTGAGGTTACAATCGAGTTCTCGCGATTAATTATCGATTCATTGCAACGATTGAATCGAGTCGAATCGCCTACGTGTAAAAAGGTATGAATGAGTGGAATTTGTAGTACATATCGATTGTTAGCGTGTAACGAATGGTTTGGACATATTGTGGTTTGGTATTTCTAATGTTTTGCTGCTTTTGTAATTAATTTATGTTATGTGATTGCTGGTTATTAGTGCGGTAGCTGAAGAAAATGGCTGTTGTAAATATGTTTATATAGTACGAGTTGGACGGCACCATTGAGTTTAGACGTGTTTATATAGCCACAGTTTCTTTGGGCGTTCTGAAGACTAACTTTTTGCGAGCGACAGCGAACTCACTAATCTTGTCCCCAGTGCATTAGGCCGAATGAGAGTAATGAGTGCAATAGAGACTTGAAAATAAAACAAAATTGCCGTAAGGTCATTTCGTTGTTTATTAAATGACATTACTACCGCTAGATTGTGAAAGCAAACCTTTTTCCTAGACAAATATAGTTCCATCTGGAACTGGACTCAGGATAACCTGTAGCACTAATGAGAGAAGTTAGCGTAGAAACGTAAACATTTCGCTAAGTTTAATAGATTCTTGAAATACAAATATCTAAATATGTTAATTCTGCCTCCTCTTCGTGGATGAATCAAAGCCGAATTATTTATTTAGTGGGTTTTAGTACCAAAGAATTCCTTAGTGTGACATACCCACGCTTATTCATAAAGTAACAGGTAAAGTGTTGAAAAGGGCAGATGAATAAAGGTACACACAAAGGGCTAACTTTGATGGATGAACAGAATTGAATAAACAGGATGTGTGATGACGTGATGCTTAGATCTGTGACAAGGACCCGACAATTCGAGACTTAGCTGTAGTGTTAAGATTGTAAATGTAGCTGAGCAGGGCCCCAGGTCTGCTAAATCAATGGTCTATCATTGACAACATAATTGATAGTTTAAAGGTTTTGTTCCCCCGTCGATTTAGCTCATTACCAGAACTGGCAATTATAACAAACTAGCTGCCCCGCGCAGCTTCGCCCTTGATAAAATTTTGCCCTCGAAAATATTTTAGAAGTATCCTATGTCCTTCTCCCGGTTCTAAGCTACCTCCCCACCAATTTTCAGCCAAATCGGTTCAGCCGTTCTTGAGTTATAAATGGTGTAACTAACACGACTTTCTTTTATATATATAGATATGGTGTCAATAATAGACACAAACATGCATTTTAGTGTTTAATATATGATTTGTCTATAAAAATAGATAAAAACCAAATAATAAGTTAAAAAATACAGCGCTCGGGCGTCTACCCTTAATAAAGATTAAAATAATGACAATCCAACAATTGTCACTTCTTGGCCGTCAAACAGTCGAATATTCATATTCTTAATTCAAAATTTGTCAAAATTGACGTCTTAATTGAATTTGGCCTAGGTCTCACATTATTCGTACCAATAAAACCAGTCCAGGTGTGAAGCGTGGTAACCTTAGGTGTAGAAATGGCATCGCAGGTCAGGCGACAGTTCCATTACAGGTAATTTGCCATTAGCCTGCACTCGGCCTTGGCTGCAATGGGAAAAGGCTTGGGAAAAACTTCTAAATAAGATTATTACTTCGCTTCCGTATAGGGACGAAGATAAGTGTAGTTTTTATGAGGTAAATTCATTCAGAATGGAAGTGTTTTCATATAATAATATTACGTCACTGTCCCGTTTGTCTAGTGGTTAGCGTTATGGCCACTCACCCCAAAGTCTCGGGTTTGGTTCAGGCAGGGGATTCTCAATTACAGCACGGAGTTGGCATTGTGCTCGATGGATAGTGATAGGCTCACTTCTTATCACATGGGACCTACACATAACAGGTGAAGTGTGGGTGTTATTCACCTGCCAAACTCTTGTGTTGTATATTACGTCACTTCTGTAAGTGTAAGTGCTGATATAATGATGTTATTATTTTTTCATCACAAAATAGAATATTTGGTTATCAATTTCTTATTTTTTATTGGAAAATACCACACAAGTTATTGTTCAAGCAACATTTTTTATTCTATTACGTAACACGGTCTCCTTTAAAATGCGGTATGTTTGTGGAGGCTTATCACATGCAAATTCTTAAGTCTTTAAAATGCCTAAAAATTTCAAAAAGAATTATGCCTTCAATGATTTCAAAGCCCCTATTATTAAGAAAACATTCGATTATTCGATAAGAATCGATTCAACTCGAGATATCGTATTCACTAATAATACCTTACAAAAATTTGGCGTATTGAAAAGAATTATTTGTCTTCAAGTATGAATGTATTACGAAGGGGCCCATAATATAGGCTTATTGATAAATTATAATTGAGACGCACACAAAGACAGAACTTTTTAAAAATAATATATAAAAGAGGTGCTTTGAAATCGGTAGAACAAAAAAGGTAAAAGATAGTGAGCACCCACAATCGATAGTAAAAAAAAAAAATCACTATTATACAAGATTTTTACAGGCAATATCGATGATAAATACGAATCATTCCATGATTTTTGAGCCAGCTAGATATTAGATAGATAGTTAGATCGAGTAATCTTTATTGTACACCAATATTAACAAAGAAGTTTATTTTGTAAACAAATGCACTAAAAAAATATGTTGGACAATAGGCGGCCTTATCGCTATAAGCAATTTCTTACATGCAACCTTAGGATGGACAAGTAAGTAATGAGCAAAGTTATGGGCAGTTGTTGTCTATAGTTTACTATAGAACTTATAGCTTTGAGAGTAAGTGTCTATAAAAGAGAAAACCCAAGAGAGAACCCTAGCAATTTATCTAACTTAATCATAGCATAATATATTATATATCCATCAATTAATGCCACGTACTGTACATATTTCTTATTAATAAGAGCATTGGACGTAAAAATAAGGGTGATTTAATTAAGTCGACTCAATGGCGCCGTTCAATCTGATCTAAATTGTACTAAAACCCTTTATTGCGCACGCGCAGCGAATTTTATTCGATGAGATGTCGCTAGGGTTGCCAGCAAGTCACTATTTTTTTCTTTTCAATATATCAATGTTTTGCAAGTAATTGGGGTTTAACTTAAGGGCAAACTATACGAAAGCAGAAAGAATTACCTTTATTATATTTTTTTTATTGTTCTAATTCTCATTTTCAATAAGGTTTTTTTTATTCTTATGCTCATTTCATCTTACTTTAGGTTATTATTAATTAAAAACATTACATTTTTGACACACTGTAATTAAATTTAAAAAAAGTTAAAAGAGCTTAAATATGGTATTGTTTTACGTTCCAAAATGGATCACCTTTAACTATTTATTTATTTATTTAACTATAATTACTAAAAAAGCCTGTAAGACATTGCTTTTTAGCGATAAGGCCGCCCATTGCACAAGTCTTTTTGCTTACGTATTTATTTTGGTGTGCAATAAAGATTATTCAATATATCTATCTACTATGAGTTGAATTATTTTTTTGTTAGTAACAACGTAGTATCATCAAAATAGCAACCCTATCGTACGCTAATTCTGTTAAATTGTGATACAAATAAATTGTTTTATTGACACCATAAAACTCAATTCTTTTATTCTTCAATTTAATCGAACAAAGTACCTTTTTCACTTGATTACGGAATAAAAATCCTAAACGAGTCCTGGAATGGAGGCCGCGACTCGGCAACCGTAAGGCAGGAAGCCCCCCTGCCAGGTGGACTGACGACTTGAAGAAGGTCGCTGGAGGGGACTGGATGCGGAAGGCGCAAGAACGAGTGTTGTAGCGCAATTTGGGAAGGCCTATATCCAGCAGTGGACTTCGAGCGGCTGAATGATATGATAAAAATCCTTATCGTTTCGCAAACTATCTTCAAAGAACGAAATATTTAAAAGATTTTTCTTACGAAAACTCTGCGGTAAAATAAGACATTAAGGGCTAGGGAATGGTAGGCTAACCACATATTGCCAAAAAAATCTGACAAAGTTCTATACACTAAAAAATAGTTAACATTCTCACCAAAAATCCTTATACAAAAGTAAACCAACACAAATTCCTCAACAATTCTATAAATTGGATCTCTTAAAAGGCCACAATCCACGCACAATACACAAAACAAAATCAACCCACACATTCTGGAATTAGTTCCAAAGCCAGTACGTATCATTACTGCCCGTCCGCAAATGGCGATGCCGTGAAGATACGAGTGCAACAAATAACTGCGCATAAATGAAACAATTGCACTTAATTACACAAATAATCTACGTAATTGGCGGGCCTAATTTATCTTGGCCCACGTGGGTGGTTGGTAAGGTAACCATTGTTCTGCCGATAAAGGGATATTCCGTCTTATTTTTTCAGTTTATTGTCGTTTTTGTATTGTTTACTCATTTAAAACTACTATGTATTCACAGAAAATCTTGATAGTAGGTAAGAATATGTATAAAGTACCTTTCTCTAATAATAATTATAGCATAGTTTTTGTTACAATATTAATAAAAAGGACCGAATTATATGCATCAATTGTTTTTCCAACCTGTCTCAAGCATTTAAAAAAAACACACCTTGATTGCTAAGTTATAAAAGAATCAACACGGTTTAATCTTTATTTAATAAAGCAGATCGTGATTTTAATAATCATTTTTTGTGCAAATTATTAATCACAGACACGGAATATTAATTAAATCGTACCTAGTTAATGATTTAAACGACAAGACGTTTTTCAGGTACTATTAAAATATGTATTCGTATCCTGTCTCAAGTTATTTTATCTTTGATATGGACACCACGTTACTACACAAAGCGCAGAGTGGCCTTGCCCCAGCGCATCTCAACAAATATAATGTCATTTCACTTAATAAATTATCATTGATTAATAGATTTTCACAAACGAACAAAGACCTTGACAGGTTTCATGCGCAGAAGCGAGACGGCACTATTATGAGCTGTAATGTAATGTAACACCGGTGGGGAAGGTCAGGGTTTGTAATAAAGACCTATTTATACTTAAGAAGCATTCATGTCAGGCTAAGCATAGTCAAGGGACAAAGGATATACTGCACTTATGGGTATTAATAAAACTAATAGGTGCTTTTGTAAGATTTTTGAAATGAAATCAAATGTCCAGTAACAATCATCAATGAAATCAAATGCTTTTAATAATTTCGCCAGCTTTCAAGATAAATATAAGCCCTACTACAGAATTAATGTCGTGCCCTGTTACCTTTTCTACACAGTTTTCTTTTAATAGCTTTGTATGGGTTGTTAATTACCTGTGAACAAGAAAAATATACATTAGTGATCGAATTCATGACAACATACATATTTTAGAGTAAATAAATTATTATTTGGTAGTTGAAGTTTATGGCCTTAATATTTATTATTTATTTATTTATTTAAAACTTCATATACAGAATTTGTATACAAGGCGGACTTAATGCCGTAGGCATTCTCTGCCAGTCTACCTTTGGGTGATGCAGAGATTAACAAGGCAGGTGAAGTTATAAAATATAGCGTTTTGATAAGAAATGAAATAAAAATCAATACAATTAATAAATACATAATGAAAATAAGTGCGTATATATATATATATATGCATAATACCTACATAACAAAATACTTAAATATAAGTAAATATTTAATAAATAAAATATATATAAATATATGAACGAATAATAAATATTATGGTGGCGATTCATTCTTGTTGAGGAGAAGATTCCGAACCTTGATTTTGAAGGCGTATCGACTGGCTGGGTAATATTAGGTTAGTCAGGAAACTGTAGTTTTGGTTAGAGTTCTAAAACACAGTTATAGGTGACTCATCAAGGTTTTTTTATTTACGGACCATAATACGTGCTTCTGTTAGCCAAATATTTCATTACATAAATGAAAAGCTATTACATTCCAACACATTTACAAACAAAAATAATAAACTATGCCACATACCAATTCAATTACCAAAAAATATCGCTATCCTGATCAAACAACACGACTTTCGCATACCGATCCCAGATAACACACTATATCCCATTCTAACATATGGATGAACGGCTTCTTAGAGAGAGACGGGTGTGGTTGCTAATGAGTAGGTGAAATGGTGCATGGAGGGACACACAGACATACACAGTGAAATGTGAAAGTGTCCCTGACTTGTTACTATGCAAAGCTATTTAGCGGACAATTTACCAACCTTTTGTCGTGAATTCATTCGGTTGATAAAATGCTACTTGGTTTGAGTAACCTTTTTGCTAATTTGAATAGTTAGACTATGTTGATGTGGCAGCAATACACAACGAAAGACGGTAAGTAATTATCAAGACGAAATTCCATACACCACGTTGTAAAGTTGAAAAATGTAAGCTTATAAAACAAACATAAATAAATAGTAGAAAATAATAAATTAAGCTCAGCAGTATATTTTGAAAACCCGTTCGTTTTTCAGATGCCGCTGCACAATGCTAGAGCAAGATAATGAATAACTACGAAAAAAGGGATAACCACATAAATCAACACATATTCGCATATCAGAGAAGACATCATAGAGCCCAAGATCTGTACTAGATCTCTTATATAAACACTTCACTTACTAACTTAATAAAAGGTTGTGTGAGTGTGAGAAATGGCTCCATCAACCATGTGATATAAACGTAACTCGACCTTATTACTTTGACTTTTATAACTTGAGTCAGATGACCGCAGACGATTTAACTGATCCGCTGGGTCATTTTCATAAAGGTTATCTTTACCTTTTATTACGAGTACAAACTGGATTCAAAAATAAATAAAATATATATAAACTTGAAACGTCATCTAATCAACACACTATACATTACATAAGCAGAGGAAAGTCTGATGTTAATATCTAAGTATCCGTAAATAATGTCCTAAATAACTTTATTCCGTGATCAGTTTTGATTTTTGGATTTCACGTAGTTCACGTTATTTAATTCAACAAGTTTAAGATAGACGGTATAGACCTCTATTGTAGTAGTATATTACTACAATCTTATTATACAAAATAGCAACCAAAACAAACCGTGATAATAATAAATGTCTACCAATTTGATCGTTTTCATCAGTCGCGAGCGCAGCATTGGCACGTTATATTTCAATGTCAGTTTACGGGCACGGATCGAATATCGCACGCCATTGAACGACCACTTTCTTGACAGGCCACACCCGCCATTGTCTTTATAGGGCTGTCACTAAAATGCTGTACTTTGCTCTAGATTTCAGCCCTAGTTAACGAGTACGCTTGCTCGGATTATCGGGAAAGTTTTCGATAAATGGAATGCTTGGACACCCTGATGGACGGCCGCGATTTCTGGTTTCTAGTTTTGATTTGAAAAAGAAGTCTGATCTCACTTTAACAGACGTAAGTAGGAGTAAATGTTTTTAGAAATCCCCTCTGGCATGACAGAACAGTGTATTGATAAGAATCTTGAACAAATATTACCCACACGTCTTATATAACCAGCACATAACGCCGGTCATAGGTTAAGTCCACTGACAACCCTGCGAAAGTCCGTTTGTTTCACTAATCACTTGTCAGCGGCCGACAAATCAAGATCGATTCTGATATTCTTAATTCAAATTTAACGCATCTCTTTCTCACATACTAGCCATAATATGTTGCCTTCTCGCTCATAAGGTCAATTTCACCACAGTCATTGAACTTTGTTCGCTCGTTCAAACATTGAACGAGAGAGAGAAAAAATGTATTTAACTGAGTTGAGCCTTAAACTCCGTTCAATATTTTGGTGAAATCAGGCCTAAATCGTGAGCTTTAGCACAAGCGTGATCGAGCTATCATTTGTCACGGTAATTTTTTCTCTGAAGAGATAAGGGAAATTCGTTATGACACCTAATATATTAAGCTTGTAGATACGCCCGGCTTGGTTCGTGAAGTTCCACCTGTCAGTTAAAAACTGCTTTGTATTTATTATGTTTGCTAAATGGAAGACGATAAATTATAATTTTTATCTCCATTATTTATTGTCTGTTATTGATACGGCCGCGCTGATTGTTTAAGTGAAAATGTCAGGGGATTGTTAACGAAAGTGAAATTTTAATTGGATATAATGGCGACTGGTTTGCCGCGACTACCGAGTCAACGGAAAGATAAAAACATTATAGTAGGATATCATTAATTTGACATTTCAGTACATCAACATTCGACACGACCAGGGCCAACATAACGAACGCAAGATAGATTTTGTCGATTTTTAACAGATATATATATATTATTTTAAAAACGCGACAAACACTCTCGCGCTCGCCTCACGGGTATCCGATGACCTATGTCATCGTTAACCATCATTGTTACCTTCATAATTCTCTGGCATAATAAAAGCTTCATAATGCATAATAAAAGCTATAAAAGTCAACCTTGATGAAATAGGCAAGGGATCGGAAGATGATAGTAAGTAAAGACTGTTGGAAGAATATGGAGTCCTACGCGATTTAACGCAATATCTAGAGCTTATTATAAAATTTGGACTGAAAACCTAACACATTACGAGATGACTGAATTTCCCTACGGTCTATGGATATTCGAATAACTAAATAGACAGTAGAGCCTATAGCTAGACGTTCCAGTAATTCGAAAATCCCAATATACTTTTTTTTTACTACTGTAGCATTAATCGCCAAGACATTGATTGCCTCCATTATGTAAAATTGGCAAAGTCTGCCCACAAGATCTAGCTATAAAATAATTCATACAAAGAAAACATTCCGCTTTTCAGTCTCACAACTTTCCAACAACCCCGAAGCAAGAAATTACAGAAACCATAAATCCAAGTGTTCATTGCGGAGATGCGCGGTGTAGGAAAACCTGTGCGTTGCGTCACCACGGATGGTAATGGTTTATGGTAAATGTCAGGTCACGCGTGCCTTCCTCACTGCTGGTATTATCAGCTGTGGGAACTGTCCTAGGCAGCTAGGCTAGGTGATATTTAAGAAAGGGTTACGCGGTATAGCGGGAACATTGGCTTCGTTAGGATGCTTAATATTTTGTAGTATGTTTATTCTAAGGTTATTGCTAGGGTTGCCAGGCTATCATGTGATAAATATGATTTTGTAGGTCGGATTAAGAATTAATTTATAAAATTAGTAACGGAAAGAACTAACACGATAGATTTACTTCAAGAGTTCCTGCTCAAAGAGTTTTTCAGCGTATCTAAATAGGATATAAAATATAGCTTGTATTGGGTTAGGCAGGAGTGTATCTTAGCAGTAGTATTGCCAGAGCCAGCATGTGATATTTCGGGACGGATGTTAATATTATCGTGTCTATAAAACACGAAACGAAAAAAAAACTTTACTGACTGTTAACGTCTTGTGATAGCGCGTGCGCGAACAACATTATATTTCAATGCACTAATCATAACATTACATAACATTTTACAAAACAACCTGGCTTCACAAGGCCACAAACAGCCATACATTTCATAATTACATCAACCAACTATAATTAACTGACATTAAAAGTAAAAACCGAATTCTTTCGCTCTTCACCTCATAACTTAAATCTAGATATGAAACCTGAATCATTGCACAATGGTGTTACGGCACTTCCCAATTATGGTACTACATTCACACGAATACCCGATAAACTTGATTTACGCAATTAAAAGAAACACCCAAAAATTTGCTTTTCTTTGTTATTGTTGACGTGAGAAGTAAGAAATTCTTGTAAGAACGTGATTGGTTTCCGGCATTGGTTTATTAAACAATAGTTTATATAGATATTGTTAGATAAAACTTACCGCATTATAACTTTATTCCGAGAAAGGAGAAAGGTATGCCTATTTATTTGAAAATATCTTATTGTATACAATCTGGCAGAAGTGAAGTGGTGTACCGAGAATTTCCTGGCTTAAAATACCGAAATAACACTATTGCCTTACCCGCCGAGCGAACCTAAGACCTCACGGTGAACGATCGCAAATAATAACACTAGACCACGAGGCAATCAAAAATAGCTATATTTTTTGTTTTAATTATATACTAGCCTGGTAATCTGTGACACAGGTGTACCTACTGCAGAAACCAGTCTCTCACAAAGGAGTTTTGGAACTATGTAACTGAACACCTTTGTATAAGAGAAATAAACAAATTTTTATCTTCAAAAAATTATATACATAAAATGTTAGTGGTAAGAATATATCTTTGAAGTCCAATATCTGGGCATGCGGTAACCAATTACTTGGATTACTCGGTGAGTGATATAAGAAAGTTGACTGAGATGTAAGTAATAGTGTGGAGAGTACGAGTGAATGTGGCTGCGCACGCGCTGACAGTCGGACAATGACCGATTTGACCGAATTTGCGGACATGCGCGTTGCTGCTGAGGTCTGCAATTACGCTTACACAATTACACATTCTTGAATATCTTAGATACAATTAACACTATTGTAGTGAAATGTGGTCCACTACAAAGAGAATATAGTGCATAGTAGTATTTTATTTGGTAGCTGCTTCACGGTGGTTAAAGGTCCAAACATGAAAAAATATATATTTTAAGACGAAAATAGTCTAATTGGTTTGTAAGAGAGGAAGACAACGTTAATGGTGAATCAGCTTCTGCCTACGGCTCCTCCCGTGCGATACATTGATAAGGACTAATAAAGTTGCCTAGATGTTCAGGCTATAACTGTCTGATTTTTAGTTAGTATTTTTTTTGTTAAGAGTACCTACTGCCATTGTCAATTATGACATTTCAGTCAAAGGTGGATAATAAACGCCTACTTGGATTTTTTCATCACTGATTTGACATAGATATGATCGGGCGTAGGAAAACCGAAGCCTAAAACCCCTCACCCCTTACCCTTCTTCCCTCACCTCTGCGTAAATTTCTGACTTGCAATATGATTCCCATGGATATGACGCTGCCTGACATTCAGTAAACAGTAAACCAAAAACAAATTTCGGGATAACAATACATATGGCGAAAGTAATTTCTTTGTCACACAACTCGCTCTGCTAAAGGTCCGTAAAATATAAGTTACTATGAAACTTAAAGTAATAAATTAAATAATTAGGAACTTTGCCTATCTGAAATTGATCATTCAAAATACTATCTTCAATAAAACGTATTAATCAAGGACTCAAAGAATTAATTAACAGGTTCTCAAGTTTCTATTTGATGAATTCCTATTTACAATGTAAAAAAATATCATCAAATTTTCCACCCGTTTCAATACAAAAACCTAATTAAATTAAAGACTATACACACAGGTGCACAATTTTATTGAAATCTATCTTGTAGTTTTCGCGTGAGAGAACAACTTAAATGCATCCATAAATACATACAATATTCTCACAAACTTTCGCATTTATAAAATTAGTAGCATATTTTCATGACTATATCAAGCAGTATCACAGATAATATGATACTAGTAAGCAGGAGAAGGAGGAGGGAGAACTGTACTATACGTACAGTTCTCCCTCCTCAGCTGTTATCAAGGGGTGCAGCAGCAGCACAGCCGGCTTGGCGCCTTGCACTTTCACTGAGGTCGACGCCCTCGCCAAAAATAATGGCGCGCGCGCATCGTTACGTCACGCGCTTGCCGCAATACATCGCTACTTGCTTGCGGTTTGGCGACGAGTTTAGACATAGACGCTGCGCTTGCGCAAGTGCGTAGTAGCAAGTCTGGAGGTTGACGGAAGATGGCATGCGGTTGAATTAAAAGGTTAAAGGACTCTAAATGTCACTTGCGACATGATTTTTTGTAAATTTTCTATTTCTTTTTTTTCCTAGTCAATACAAATAAGGCAATATAGAGATCTATATGGAATGAGTTTAACTTTTGAAGTGAATCACGAGTGATTTATAAATATGTGGATTTTTCCTCATTTTGTAACGCTATATTTAACGGGTTTTGCATCAATTTGCCCATATTATTATAATGACCTGGTGGCCTAGTCAATTCTAGTTGTTAGATAAATCAATTTTTGGACAGATAAAGGAAATATAAGTATTTTATTCATGTATTTGTTGAGGCCGTATCGTAGTTTGCTCACTTCGTAAATGCTCGAGAATTTCATGAAATGGTCGCATCAATGTTTCAGTTTCTTTTGCCCAAGAAAAAAAAATTTGGCCGATTCTAGGTACTTTATTTTAAACGCAAAGTATTATGGATTTAAAAGGTTTGGAGTAAATTGACCTTGCTAAAGAATTGGTAGTAAAAAAATAATATCTCAATATTTCGTACAAACTGTTTGTTTCAAAACAGTTCACCATCTCGATGACATCCACACCCGCATGTTTCCAACCATCGATATGCTTTCATCGATGCTATCACGAAAGTAAAAGCTCACAAACGGCATTGTCATTAACGATGGAATCAGCATCAACAGATAGCTAAAACAATAGAGAGAGTCGCCTCGGGTGCAGTGATCGATTACAATTAATGAAATCGAAACTAACCAAGTGTTGAATTCGCGTGACCACAGTTACAATTGCTTTGAAGAAAGTTTTTTTTGTAATTGATATTGTCTATTGATAATGCTAAACTTTGGATAGATAGATTAAATTCAATTGTACCTTGAAATCCGCGTTGAAGGTATTCTGGCTGATAAGCAAAAATGGCGTATGTTACAATTTCTTTACGATTTTCGTATACAATGTACTTTCTTTTATGTCTATATAAATTCAAGGAAAACAATTTACTACCTCTGTCTTTATTTTGCAGTTAATATGTTTTAACCACGATATTGATGATTTCATAATTTTGACTTCAAGCGGCGTTTATTTTGAAGATATTTTTGGTTTTTATCTTTAAGTGGATGGCAAGATCGTTTAGTAATAGTAAATATTCCAAATTTAATAAAGCGAAGAAAGAGAAACAGCCGTGGCGCAATGGATAAGGCATCGGTCTTACGGTCGAGAGGTCGTGGTTTCGAATCCCTCCGACCTAAACATCCTCCTAAGCACAAGCGAATTAAGTTTAGCTGGAGGAGGTTCACAAGAATACTAGTAATTTGTATTTGCGATTGCTAATAAACATGAAAAATTAAAGACATGATGTCTGAAAGGTACAATACAAAGGTTCTCCCCTTACAATTCTAGCTGTAATTGATTGACAAATAAACTTGTTTGCTCATTAAGTAATTTACATTTAATTAAAGGATGAGGTTGTACCGTACAATATTAGAAGGATTTTATTTGAGCGGATGCGAATAAAACATACAGTGCTATGACCCTGGCTCATTTCATTTATATTTACAGACGAGCAACGAACTTGCAACTTTGTTGTGTTTAAGTAATATTTGAAAATCGAATTATGTCTATAAATATAAGAATGACAAAGCAACATAATAAACACGCTAATATTGTTGTATAAGCAAGTAAATGTATAAAATCAGTGTAACTTCCAATTAAACAATACAATAAAAACTGCCTCGATAGTCTAGTGTTTAGCGCCCCTCAGCGAGGTCTCTGGTTCGATTCCTGGGTCGGGCAAAGTGTCATTTGTGTATCCGTCAGGAAATTCACAATAGCAGTACGGAGATGGAATTGAGCCCTGTAGATAGCGATGAGCTCACCCCCTATCCCATGGGACCCAAACATAACAGGTGAAGTGTGGGTGTTGTACACCTCTGCCACACCCTTACAGGTAATAGGTATAGGCGTAATGTTATGTTAATAAAAACTTCCACTTGCGAATATGGTCATAACACTCGAGAAATGCCTGCAGTGCGTAAAGCAATTCGGATTATAATCACCAACAACAGGCAACCACTTTTTGTCGCCCGTCGGTATCCCGTCTGCAGCACACGGATTAACATTTAATTGCAACAAGATCTCAGATACGCCTTCAAATAAGGCGTGTGTAGTCGATGGCCTCACAATACCTATAATGTGCCTGTTCGTGATAAAAATAGTATTATTACATGTGTTTGCTGTAATGTTATTAATGTTATTATGTGCTGTTGAGCAATGTTTTGGTAGCACGATTTTGTTTTGAATTGTATCTAGATTATCAAGGAACCAGTCGTAGAAAACCACTTATGATCGTCTTCTTCTTCGTCGTGTCGATGGCTAAGTTAAATTTAATTTTGACTTGCCATTGTGGTGAAAAGATTAGCCGTTTCGCTTTGGAGAGCCCGCGAATTGCCCAGGGTGCGCCGGACGTAGGGAATCTTTGTGTACGTCACTCGGGGAGGCTCCTTTCATGCACCCCTTATGATCGTATGGGGATCAGGTCAGACAACAAAAACAAATGCACACACTTTTAAATAATTACAATTTATTATCTTACCACACCGTATTTATTCACCTTTATTTAAAAACACACACTTTACGCATTAACTATTTTCACTTAACCTTTACATTTCTAATCGAACCACAAGACTGCCCGCCATTTCCCTGACATCGTCCGATCACGACTCGTCACCCCACCACCGGAAATGAGTCGTGGTTGGTCGATGCTTAAACTTAATCAAACCAATGCAAATGATATCATAATAATTCAATTAAATTATAACTTTAAATAAGAACAATTTACAAATAGATAATTACCATTCATTATATTTATTACCAACTACTTCCTGTATATTTATTATTTCATTTGCCATTTCCAACACTTGGTCCAATTCAGTATCTATTTTCCAATCATAGATCAATTGAATAACAATGTAAATAATAAGTAAATGATAAATAACTATCTAAACCTAACAATCGTACGTGGCGTCTAATAAAAGGATGAATAAAATTAGCCCATTTTACTATTTTGCACTATTATTTAAGAACATAGTTACTTATAATAATGAATAACACATAACATCACGCCTATACTACCCAGAAGGGTGTGGCAGAGGTGTACAACACCCACATTTCACTTCATGTTAAGGTCCTATGGGATAAGGGGATCTTCGTGCTGCTATTGAGAATTTCCTGACGGAAAGTTCACAAATAACTCTTTGCCCGACCCGGGAATCGAACCCGAGACCTCGCGGTGAGTGGCGCATACGTTAACCACTAGACCATCGAGACAGACATAATAAAAAGGACCCATATTACATATTATTATATGTTATACTATGTATAGTCACCGTAATTATAACTTGTTTTTTCGATATTAAACTTCAAAATTTGTCATGTTAGCTCATTAGTATTAAGTACAATTTATTATTCATGAATAATATTATGTATGTATATGTTATGTATATGTAGTTATATTTATATGTTGTATTTTCTACTTAAGTTGTACACTTATCTTGCCCTCTATGGCATCATCGTCTCCTCTATTGCTCTAGGTTTGCTGGAAGAGAACTCAAGCACTGAGTTAAGCTCGCCTTTTGTATACTCTTACTGTAATATGTTTATTTTTCTGTAATCTTTTGTGTACAATAAAGTGTTAAATAATAAATAAATAAATACAAATAATACAGAGTGACGCAAAGGAATGTCAATTACCACTAAAATAAGAAAACCTGCCATAATTCCCTCCGGTAATCCATTCTTATTATAGCGAAGAATAAATTATTAAATTCATTAAAACAAAGCTGCGAGGATAACACCGATTCAATCATTAATCTCTACCAATTTATCTCAAAGTTGTACCACGCGATTATCACCTTTACAATTTCAAAATAAAGTCTATAGTGAATGCATTTGTGTTGGCAGTTGGTTAATGACAACGCCGATTGCCATCGAAGCGTGTGACATATACGAAATTGCTACTCTGTGTGAAAAATTACTTTTGATTTCCTTTGAAAGTAGGTTTCGAAAGAAAAATAGTGTCAATATTTTTTAAATGAAAATTGACAGTATTGATGGTTCAGTAACAGGACATTGTCCACTGCTGGTCACGAGGTTATCAGTCTGATAGTATGTTGGTTTTGAGTCTTTTTTTTTAAATATTTCGTTACTCATGTAATTCGATTTTAAACAGTTTGATTAAAATTAATCCAAGCCCCAGTTATTCAAATCATTGTAATTAGTATAATTTAGTATTATTTATGATTTATTTTTATATAATTTTTGTAATGTTTTGACGTGTTCAAGCGCCTCCTGGGGCCTATGAAAATAAATGATTTGAATTTGAATTTGAATTCATGCAGCAGCTTAGCTTTGCTGATACCAATCAGAAGCTATACATTTTCAGCATTAGCTGGTCTCTTATTGCACGGGAATTTTATGTTATGATTGACGTTATGCTTACTAACCTAAATACAGACCAAGTCCAAGATATCAAACCCTTTTTCAGTCTGTCATTAAATAAATATCACACAACTTTCACACACCATTATCTAGTCCCAAACTAAGCAGAGCTTGTACTATAGGTACTAGAATAAAAATATATACTTACATACTTATTATACATAGAATCACCCAGACCAATACAAACCTCCATGTTAATGCACACAAAGATTTGTCTTAAGCGGGAATCGAACCCGCGACCTCTGCTATACGGTTGTCATTATATGTGTATTTAATGGCACCAAATGCCAAATTTCAGTTCGTCTGAGTAGCCAAACCTAAATTTGACCTTTAAAGTTATTAACATATTTATGGTTTTACTAACGGAACTGTTATAAGTAGGTATTATACAACTTACTAAATTACGAGTGAAAAGCCTTTGGAAGGCGTCAGTCAGTTAAACCGCGTGTCAAAAGGTGACGGCCATACACAAATCCACACCACGAAACCTCACAACTTCAGAGTTAAAACCAAATATGGACATGAATTTAATGCAAATAATTGTGCTTAACTCGAGGGGGTAGATTGTTACGCCTATCTATGCTTTGACAAAAACGTGACATTATGCAAGAACAGCGCTCTTTAACATTTGGCAGCGGAGGACGCCTGACAATAACTCCTCCGGTTGGCTTTTTGCTCTGAGTTCACAACTTACTAGCCAGAGGTGGAAAAAATTACATCTTCACACTTTAGTTAACATGAACGTAACATAACATATCAAGCCTATATTACCCAGAAGGGTGTGGCAGAGGTGTACAACACCCACATTTCTCCTGTTATGTTTAGGTTACATGTCGTCATTCGTCATTTACCTAGTTAAATTCCAAGCTCCGACTATTCACTGACAAAAAATCTTAACACATAAATTACCCGACCAGGGAATCGAATGCTTCACAATGACCGGTCGTAAATTATATATATCAAATTGAATTAATGACCAATCGAACCTTGGGATCAAAAGTCGATTGGCCGAATCTCAAAACTTTCTCCCAGAATAAGCAGCTATTCATTGCATTTCTGAAATCCCCACAGATACAAAATGGATACAAATGACATTTTCTATCCAACCGGATAACGTTCTTAATTCAAATTCATAAATCGAATCATTTTAATCCTTACAATGAGTATGAAAATCGAAGATTGTTGTATTGTTAGGGTTGGCACAGAATAACAATAACATATCGTCAAGGTTTAATGTGTTTAGGTAGATTAAATGGGGGAAAACGAACGTTTAAAGGTAAAATAATACAACCAAAAGCTTTTTCGCCTTTTAAAAATCATTAAATGGAGATGGAATAATTTAATAAAATAAAACCAGAGTCGTGAGACTTTTGTACCTAAAATAAAGCAATCTTTTGTAAAATATTTCATTCGATTTATCCTTTCTTGTGCACATTGTATACAAAAAAGAAAAAAATGCCAACCAGTATTGGTTCACTTAAATCTTTTATTTTTATGTCGTAGCAACCCTCGCATATATCGATGACGCATCAATGAATGGAATCCACTCGATGCGTTGACATCGCCCCGACCTTGAGCCGAAGTGACCCGAAGTGATCCGAAATGACCCGAACGCTCGGGTCAAGCTAATCCCATTAAAAAAAACAATACAATATTGAAATTCTCTCTTCTAACCGCGGCTCCAACAGTTTGATACGCTGATAAAAGAAATCTATGTCCTTCACGGAGACTTGAACTATCTCCATATCTATTGATATTAAAATATATTTAGTAGTTTAGCCGTGAAGAGTATGAAGACGGAAAAACAGAACTTACATAACATAATAACATATCATTACGCCTATATTACCTAGAAGGGTGTGGCAGAGGTGTACAACACCCACATTTCACCTGTTATGTTTAGGTCCCATGGGATAGGGGGTGAGCCAAAGTTAGTGTCGAATTAAATATGTTACTAAGAATATATGTTTCAGCGTTAATCTATTCACCTAATTAGTGAAAGAGCTATAATTTAGTAAAGAATTCAGAAAACAGAACTATGATGCAATTAGTAGAATTCGTTTGAAGATGGTGTTGTTTATTAGCCAGGTGAAATATGAGATAATAAATGAAAGCAGTATTTTAAATTAAAACCCGATCTTCTCATGATAGGCGACGCTGTTGGCACTATGTTAAAAGTTAATGGGATATCAATTAGTGTGCACGGTTGGCGTATTGGTTAAAGCAGTCGTCTCGCCACTTTCAACTGCGCTGGTGTTGGGGGTTCGATCCCCACATGGAACAAATCTTTGTGTGATCCGCAAAGATTTGTTTTGACTCTGTATGTGCTTTGTGTGTGTGAAATCAACATCCCCGCAACACAGGAGTTATTACTCGTGCGGGCATCGTTTTTTTAATAAATAAGGCACATATTGCAAACAAAGTGACCACATAAACAGATTAGTTATTATATAAGGTATCACATTATTACAGTAAATTAAAAGCTTTTCCAGGAATAACCTTTGTACTACTAAGGGAAACAGTGCTAAGCTCAACTGATTAAAAATAAAAATTAAAAAAATCAAGTTTACCGTTTGGTAAACTTGATTTTTTTAATTTTTGTTTTTTTGTGATTAAGGTTAAGTTTTTTTTGAAAAACTTGGTTTTCCGTACCCTTTATTTCAACAAATATAAAATGTAAATGAACACTGACCACTGAGCACAAGAGAGATTTAACTTAATAGAGATTTAACAAGAGAGTTTTAACTTATTTTTTTTTTGACTTAATAAAGATAATGAAGCTTTTTATTTATTTAACTGACCTATGTCGCATCCACCCTGTATACTATACCACCCACAAGTCCCGTAAAGGTTAATTTATACGATAAAAACTATAACAAATTAATATTCTGCAACCTAATTAAAATACTTTACATATTAATTAATTTTAACAGTAAAATAATTCGAAAATAATACCACGACTAACATAACGGAACAAGGCAGAAAAGCACAAATAAGGAAAGACATGAATATTAAAATTTTTAATTATGTTAACCTGATTAATATGATAAATGTGCGGCAACAGTGACAAATTGCATGTTTCTGCTTCCTTCCTCATGAAATTGTACCTACTTCCAGTACTTCTCTCGGTAATATTTTTCTAAAAGTAGCTGTTTATTATTTAACACAGAAAGTTACACTATTGAATCAAGCAGTCGCTTTGTCGCATTCCACTGCGCTGTTGTTGTGGGTTCGATCCCCACACGGGACAAATGTTTGTGTGATCCGCAAAGATTTGTTTTGACTCTGGGTGTGCTTTGTGTGTGAAATGTATGATTGTGAACAACCCCGCGACACTGGAGTTCTTACTAGTGTGGGCGTTTTATAAAAAAAAAAAAACTTAGAAACGTGTTACCTACATATCAAATCTCTTTGCAAGATTACTGGCAACTTTAACACTCAAAATATATAGTTATATTATGACGCCTGAGTCTGCTTGCGACCGCGACAAAGTGCAACCTTGTCGAAATGTTAAAATCAATAAATGTGCAAGGCGAAAGTTAAAAAAAATAATATATATTATTATAGGCAAACGATGTCCGACCTAACTTCCATTTTCACGCATTTTAGAAGCTGCCACCAAATTCAGAATATTCAGATTTTCATATGGATTACAGCTACTTATACCAAATTAAACCTACAATCCTATCTCTACTTTTAGTATGACTATATACACCTCGTCTCAGAATTATCACTAGGTTTTAGGGTTCCCCACGCTTAACTTCAAATAGACCGTTTCATCTAAGTGCAAATTACACCCGATGACCAATACTACTAAACGACCGGAATGCGAAGTGCGTAGTGTACCTGCCTGCGACGCTAAGGTCGCGGGTTCGATTCCCGCTTAAGACAAATCTTTGTGTGCAATAAACATGAGCGTTTGTCCTAGTCTGGGTGTTTCTATGTACAATAAGTATGTATTTATAAAAGAAAAGTATCTATGTATTAGTATCAGTTATTCTAGTACCCATAGTACAAGCTCTGCTTAGTTTGGGACTAGATGGCGTTGTGTACACAGTTGTGAGATATTTATTATTTATGTGAGATATATTTATTAATACTATTCGTCAAACCAGTACTGGTCGGCCACAACATTGAAACAAATAGTTTTGCGTGCAGATAATTCTATTTTCCACGAATGTGAAGGCACCAGAGCAGCTACCATTACAGAAATGGCAGGTAAACCATCACTTACTTACGAGCGACGGTATCATTGGGTACTAGGCTTTTCTAAATTACAGGTGCTATGACAAATTGTAGGTGATTACCTCTATATATGTTATTTTGCCGACAGACGTTCACTTTAACTTTCTTGAAAGAATCGATAGTGAATAGCGGCTCTTGTGAAAGACTTTTATAATGTTTTATGCATTAAAAAAAAAGTGTTGTTAGCGGTTGCGCCTCTCGCAGTGAGATCTCGGGTTTGATTCCCGGTTCGGGCGAAGTGTTATTTGTAAACTTTCCGTCAGGAAATTTACAATAGCAGCACGTAGTTGGAATTGTGCCCGGTGGATGGCGACAGACTCACTTCCTATCCCATGGGACTTAAACATAGCAGGTGAAGTGTGGGTGTTGTTACACTTCAGTCATACCCTTCGGGGTAATATAGGCGAGATGTTATGTTATAATAATTATTAATGTTGTCAGCGCGTCTAACTAAGGCAACACGTTCTCGAAATGCTGGTTTATATTACGGCTAGCGACTTAGTATCGCAATACAACGCGGTAATGCTGCCAGCATTTTGGGATCGATGCCTTCTGACAGTGACTTATTAAAATTAGATTAAGTTATTAGATTAATTTAATTTAAGACCCTACATGTATATTTTTCTCAAAATAAATGTATTTCCATAATCATAAATATTGGGATATCTATTTCTCTCAAAGGACAACATTACATTAAACTTGTTTATTGAATAAATTAATTGAATTGAATTGAAGTATATTATCATTACTATTAATATTAATCTTGACTGAATCGCTCAAAATGTTTGTTAAGTACGTTTTATTTGTTTCTCATAATTACTTCTAACAAGATTGACTGGGAAGGTCATCTCTTTCAACATTAAACATGATTAAGATCAGCAAATAAGCCAACAAAATTCAATTATACAACAGAATTTTGGCATTACCAAATAGTGGTCACGCGAGGTGCAATTTTGATGAATTTGACCGTGCCCGCCGCTGCCCTGTCCCGCCCCGGTCCGGCACCGGCTTCGGAGTTGTGATAATGGTTAATTATGACCGCCGGACGACCAAGTTGCAGTAATAAGTCATTAAAGATAGAGGGCATAATTGATTTCAACATGCAATGGCTGAAACTGCGCCTACATTCATTATGCTGCTGATGATGAGTTTTCCCGCTTTGGAAAGAGTTCTGGAGCCAAAAATTGCTGGTAATTAAATTACTTCATTTGCGTTTTGTTTTCCGTTTGCCAAAGTTAACTTTGACATTAATTTACTTATATGACAAAACTGACTGTTATATAGGTTTCTCAGAAAAGCCCATGACGCAAAATTATCTTACTAATTCTCATTTTTAGAAAGATTTTTTATATAAATTAGTGGCTTAAATTTAATTAGGGGTAATTAAATTTGCTCTCTAGAGAGAGAGAAGGGAGGGAGGGATATGAGATTAGGGGTTTAAGGGAGAGCCGTAAACTCATATCTCTGATGAGTATTGATGACTCATCCACAACTGAAACATCATCTTCCAAACATCTTCACAAAGATGCCCCACAACACAGCGCACCGCCATTAATTCCGCCTTCCATACAGGAACAGAATTATTAGCGGCTATCCTCCGATATTGTATGAATATGTCATAAATCTCTCCCGTCATCGCAGGCCTAGCTCTTAGGGTGCGTTTCCATCAGCTACGTTTCTATGAATGCGTTTGAAATATGTTAATTTGATTTCTTTGTCCACATAGCTTAGTACTGGCGGAAACAAGTTCAGCTAACCTTTGTGTTTTGTAAGGACTAATGCGGGCTAGCTGCTCGCTCCACGTGCCTTGCTTGCTGTTGATTTGATACATCATCGTATTCTAGAGCTTGAGCTGGGCGTCTTCCTTAATAGCACATCTTACTCGCCACATAGTATAGAATCAGTGAAAACGTTCACATAGTTTCGTAGCTTAGTAAAGAATAAATAAAGACCTATCTCAAATCTCTTTCGCTAGCTTCGGTAGTTTAGCTTTCATCCTAGCTGCATATCACATCTCTGATGGAAATGCTCCCTTAGATCTAAGTGCTGGCTAACGGGATTCAGTACGTGATTATTACAAATAAATGTGGCTTTTTCTTCTTGCTTCCTTGTATGAACTATAATGTAACTGCATGACCGTTTAGTTTGCTACATCGGGATATAAAGGCCCTTTGAAAAGTAATTTGTGTTGACGTCTGTCCGTTGGTTGTTAATACTGGCTAAACTGGTCTTTAAGAACACGTGGCGAAAAATATGGACAGTAGAAGCTGACAGATCACTTACCTATGACATTGCCACATCTTATCTAGGGGTACCACCTTTCCATTAAGTCTTCTCGAACTATGCAGTTTAATTTATAGTGTAGGATTAAAAAAATAAATATCGTTTCCCAAAGTATACTATAAGCTGAATGTGAACTGCAGCCTCCGAGAGGAGCAATGAAGAGTAAGTTAATCCCACGCGTTTTAGAATTCAAGATGTCTTCTTACCCGTATCCCATGACCATCAAACTAAGCTTATAAATATAAAACATGGCTGCTCGTTACGAGCGCGTGCGCAGCGCAGGTGTACGAAAAGCGACGCAAGTCACAAATATTCCACGCACGTATCATTTGTGAGTTTTTTTACCAGTAATTACTGGACCGGTAAAGTGGAGTCTTTTTTGTTACTTACGCAGGTTCGTGTGTAAAGGTTCTGTCGAGTTTCGGACGAAAGTTGTTGCCGTATTGCGTCTTGACAAGTTCTATAGATAGCTAAAGAGTTATGTCTACAAGGTGCTAGGTGGTTATATCTACTGCCTAAAATAGCCTAGCAATGTTACAAGATCCACGTGCCCAAGCCAGTAGCTTTATGTAAACCTTGTTTCACTTATTAAGTACACGTATTTACTTAAGACTTTCACAATACCAACTACCTAAGACGCAACGAATCTGCGCAAAAAACCGCAGCCAAACCGGCGAGATAATAATCAACTTTTTCCTTCAATGTAAAAAGCTAATGTGCGCAATAACCGGTCAAACCGCATGTTTCCCCGTTTTCCCCACTTTTCCCAAGTCAACAACCTCCCACTGAACATACATGGGCATGTGAAAATGACATAAAAATGCGCACGCGCACTTTCGATCTCGAACAAGCTTCCGTTGGCTGCCAACTCACTCTTATTTTCTAATCGACTTTCGACGAGGCCCAATTATCGTAGAATACATCTCTATTAGAGGTGCATCAAATATAAATACGAATATTCGATTGTATCAGCGATAAGAATATTTATATTAGCCGAATAGTAAAGTAATATTCGTTCAACAATGTTCTAGTGTAATAGACCGTACTTGATCAATACTAAATTAGAGATTAGAGGAACTAAATTACTTGTGGAATCATTATCTTAGTTTATCATAACGAGATTGCACTGTGTTCTGAACAGAAAAGTCAGTCAAAAAATTATTCGTTCGATGATAGCTTCTATATGGTAACCGTCAGGTTAGTTAGTTTAGTTGTTTCGTATTGTATTTTGGATAGAAGCACTTGTTTACAAAGTTTACACGACCAAACGTATAAAAATCCATGTAAAACTATGTGTCTAAGGATTTGTACTCGCCGTATTCGTGAAGGTGGTATGCGTCACATCACTACTCTACGGATATTATTGATTCGTATCGCGTAGATAATGCCAAAGTAGCAGTATCGCCAGTATCTGTTGGTTAAATACCTGATTGAGTGCGCAGGCGCATTACGTCAGTTCTACGTGACTGCAGGAAATTGCTCAAAAATACAGGTTCTGCAATTTGTATACTGTGGTATTAATATGCAGAAAAAAGATTCATTCATTTCGTAACTGTATTTTTTGCGGTGAATGAAAATATTTACCGTTAATTTAAAATGGTATTTTATTTTTAAGTACAATAATATTCAATTAAAATTTCTTCATCAAATATTTACGTGAGTTCCCATACGAAAGATTGCATTCTTACGTTCGTCATTTTGTTCCTACTTCAAATGGATTCGCTATCATGCGCCTCCTGGGGCCTATGAAAATAAATAATTTGAATTTGAATTTATCAAGATTGGTGTTTTTGACAAAATTTATAAAATAACTGTCTCTACCTTCCCCCGTGGAATAAAGACGTGATTTAATGTATGTATGTAGGTTTGCTAAAGTAATTATTGATCAGGTCCATAGATTGCCATCAAGCCAATTTATATCACGGATCGCTCGGCATTCCAGTAGCAAACCCTATCGATTTCAAACTTTCGACTCCTGCGCAGCTCATCGATCATACCAGCCAGGTAATTAGCACTGTAACCGGTTAGTCATTATTGATCGTATCTCAAATGGAATAAATCGTAACACCCTGTAATTGGCCACAGATTTGAAACAATTAATTTTAAAGATAATCACGTGATAGAGGGAAAGTTTTATTAATAAGGAAATTAATGTTAAGTATCTACATGACCTTGAATGTTAAACATAGTTAACCGTTGCTTCATTATCATAACGCGTTTCACTCATATTTAAGACGTTTTATTTGAATTTGATCAAGAAATTTCAATATATTTTGTCTATAAAACAGTATTTAATTAAGACTCTGTGGATTCCCATAGTAGCATCAAGAGAAGAACATTAGAACATCACAACATTTTTTAAAAAAGAATTATCGTACAGCTTATTAGGACCCAGAGAGTGTTAGGGTAAACCACTAAACCAAACTAGATGAAAATTAACACGAAAATAGTTGATGGTCTCGAGTATCTGGGCAGACCCGCGAGCAGAAGCAATATAGTACACTATAGGTACTTACGATAAACCTCTTGTCAGTCCTCGTAACTTTCGATAAATGTCACACCATGCTCTGATTCAAATTCAATACTAATCCAATTTGAATAGCAAGGGTATTAGAAAGTATGCATGGTGCCGTGTCCTCAGATACCGATCAGCTCCATGGCAGACCTTGGCAAGCCGGAACACATCAAAACATAAATGTTATCTGGCTGCTGACTATGGTGTTTTACCATGGCTGATGGAAGGATAAACTGACCAATTCTTGTTCTGATCGCCCGTCTGATGAGAGGAAGGTTCTTTCAAGGAAAAGGGATGTAGAGCATAATTATATTTCATGGGTTTTCCTTTGTCTTTTAAGTAACTACCTATCTATACATATAATAAAATTGTTAATTAGCTATGTCTATACATTGAAGATTTTAACAAAAATACTACGAGAAGACTTTATAATAGCCATAGAAGCCGAATCACATTTATTTAAATTTTTATCTGTCTGTCTGTCCGTATGTTCGCACAGGCATCATACAAAAACTACTGCATACAATCGGATACGGTATACGGTCTTCATAGTTATGTAACTGACGGTTTTACTTAAAAACTAGTAGGTATATGTTTTATGTTAGTATTTTAACCATAAAAAGGTGATTTAGGGGCGCTAAGTTTGTAAATTTTGGAGGGAATAGCATTAAATATGGCACATTGCTTATAGCAATAGGCCGCCCATTGTGCAACATAGTTTTTAAGTGCATTTGTTTACAAAATAACCTTTGTTAATTATGGTGTACAATAAAGATTACTCTATCTATCTATCTAAGATCCTTTTATGAGCTTTAAGATAGTTTTTAAAATTTCTACTTCCTAAGAGGGTAAATTAGGGGTTGAAACTGCGTACATGTTGCTAATTTATTATATTCATATCTCTTTAAAGCAAACAAACGTTGGTACATACTCGTAGCTTCGATCGCATCGCATCGCTTTAGTGCGTGGTCTAGCAGCACAATTAAATGCACTTTTAAAATTCCAACATGTATAAGGCAGGATGTGTTTTTATTCCTTTGAAATATTTTCTCTTTTGTAACGCAGCAGTCGCCGTATGTATCAATGTACTTATTAAATATGTTCCTTATTTTTCATGATAAACATGGACACAACCAATGCCGCACTATAGAAATCAAGAAATCAGAAATCAAATCATTTATTTCCATAGCCCGTAGCGCTTGAACACGTCAAAACAAACATCAAAATACAAATAATATAAAATTAAAATAAAACTTAATTAATTGAATTATAATACTTATTGCAATAAAATTATTTGACACCAGAGTTTAGATTGACTTGAATTTAACTTAGAAATTTTAATAAAATCAATCCATGTAACAGCGAACAGCTGGTAAGAAACTCACGTGCACCATCTTTTAATTCATATAAAATTTATTTGTTTTTTGACAATAATTCTATGTGTAAGTTATTGCAACTAAAACACAATGGCTAAAGATGGTTATGGAGAGTAAAATAAACTTAAATATTGCTATGGGACTTAAATTGATACTTATAAATAAAGCCGACAAGGCCGCTCTATGGGTAAAGTATACGCAAATTACAGACAATCTTTGACGTGTCCATACTGGTCATATCCAATCGGCCTCCTGTACACATTTATATATATTATTCTTTTTTTTTTAAGTAGACACTATTCAATCGTCTGTAGTTATTATACTAGTCGCATGCAATAGACAAAACGCACATCTGCTGGACTTTTACTCAGGTCCATTTGCCACAGACTTTACACTTTTACTTTCGAAGTTTAAAAACAATGATTTGGCAAAAAAACTATACATTGGTGTTCGCCTCACAGTGCTCATAGATTAGGAAATATTACAGATGTTAAATTGTTTGATTTTAGTGATGATGATTGATGTTACTGAACTTTAAAAAAAAGTTCGATACGTCACGATTTCATGTAAATTATTTTGGTAACGACGCGGTAAAAATAATATTGTTTTTAATTTAAGGAGATATATATAAGTTATACTTATAGGTAAGCGTGCTCCACCGTAGACCGAATCTTGACTTACCATCAGGTGAGATCGTGGTCAAACGCGTGCCTATCCACCATAAAAAAAAAATAAAAATAAGTTAGCTTGAAAAAACAGTGCGTTAAAATACAATAACGATATTTATCATGTATATTTGTTCTAGCGAGTTTTATCTATATTTCAGAGCTGTTGCAAGCCCCTAGTTCACGAAATACTGTTAATGTTTAGTAAGAGAGTGTATGATTCGGGCTTTAATCTTATAACTTTATAAATTTAAAAAGAAGTGACGCGTCTCTTTCTTTATCTTTCACAATAAGTGTGAACACCGGAATCGAAGGTAATTGAACGAGAATCGAGAGAAATGATAGACATTTTTGTAACAACATATAATTTGAGGCCCGGCATGGGAACACAATGATTTGACACTATCCGTGGATTGAGGGCGTCACTATCAAGAGTATAAAGCCAATTTTGCTTTTTGAGGAAATTACTATTATTTTTTTATGGAAGAGATGACTTCTCATGAGTTAAGAGATTACGATTTGATGTTTTCTAAAGATTGATAAATAAAAATGCCCCGAGTCGGACTCGCGCACGAAGGGTTCAGTACAATTATTTATAAAAACGCCAAAAAATTACTGTTTTACTGTAATTTAATTAATATTTATTTAAAGTAAACATATTTCTGAAAATCAGCGTTAGGTGACTGTAGTTCATTGCAGTCACTTAGCATTATGCTGAGCAGCTGGCCTATTGGTACAAACTGTATTACTTTATTTCACTGTATTTCCTATATTGTTTATTTTTTGTTTTGTGCCAATAAAAATTTTCTTTCTTTTTATTTTTCTTTTATTTCTAAACATTTTGTGAATATTTCAATCGTCTACCTGTAATCGTTATCAATATCGAGCTAAAATGAGAAAAAAAAATCACGATATGTAGTTGTAGTTATGGGAGCCCCCTCTCTTAAATATATATTTTATGATTTTTTTAGTATTTGTTGTTATAGCGGCAACAGGCGGCAACAGTTTTACATCATCTGTGAAAATTTCACAGATGATGTAAAACTTTATTAGTTTGACAGTTGAAATTTTTAGGAAACAGCGGTAACAGGCGGACAGCTAAGTCTTAAAAATAGTGTTCCGTTTTTTTCCCTTTGGGAACGGAACCTGAAAACGACGTTAGTTGGGATTTATTTTTATATATATTCGAGCGACATTTTCTTAAAACTTAAACCGTGCATTATAAAACTATTGGTCTGATTAATTGGTATGAGTACCAAAATAAATGTCTTGTTTTTGTTAAAGGGAAAGACAATCAACGTTGACTTCCGTAAACCAAGACAATAATATATTATTTGAAGTTATAGTAATTTATAGTCATCATAATTATCTACTATCATCATCAATCACACATAAACATAAGCCCCTTTAAGTTCACCTACTATGTTTACTTAGCAAAATAGAAACTACGAATAAATGACTATAATTCCGCTACTTACTAATTGTTTCCACACAAATGATACAAAATTACA
This sequence comes from Hypena proboscidalis, assembly GCA_905147285.1. Classification (NCBI taxonomy): domain Eukaryota; kingdom Metazoa; phylum Arthropoda; class Insecta; order Lepidoptera; family Erebidae; genus Hypena; species Hypena proboscidalis. Next base: position 20,258,511 of record LR990136.1, on the reverse strand, counting down.
ATCAGTTGTCAGTCACAGATGACAAAACACGGCTTTAACAATATATTTAGTACATTTTCTCCTGCAAATTGCTGCAAATATCTATTCTGTAGTAGCGGCCATGTTGTTTGGTTAATGATAGCATTTCCCCAACGATTGATTACCAGTGACACTAATGCCACTAAACAAGTTGTTGTGGCTGATTTCACGAAGCTATATTTTCTAGATATTGTCAGGTTTTGTACATAATTATGGAGTTATTTTTTTTTTACTTGTCACGCGACATAGAACTAGGGATGCGGTAATAGCTTGAATTATCTCTTTAGAACGCATATCAATGAGGGCTATAGAGGCACAGTTCTTTAGGGCTTTCTGAACACAAACTTTTTACTACCGATAGTAAACGCACTTGAGCATAAGGCACGTATGAGAGCACGAGAGACTGCCGTAGTTAATTCCCACTTGAAATTGGAACAAAAAATCCGTACCTCTTTATAATTGTTTAAAAATGTTTGTTTTCAAAACGGCCTAAAGAACTGTGCCTCTATAAAAACGTATAAACTCAATGGCAGGGATAAATCAATGTCTGCCAACAAACTTTGACTTCTAAATGAGTGTAAAAATATCTTACATCCATATAAGGTTTCAGAAAACACGTCAGTCGAAAGCGTTTCTCGTTGTAGGAAAATAAGTTTTTCCCGTTTCCGACTTAAATGGAGAGAAATTAATGGTTTTACTCACTCAGGAGTGCTGAGGTTACGTGTTATTTCCTTACACGTCAATGTATGGATGTATGGTGTGCCGGGCCTTACCTGTGAACAAGGAAATACACATTGTAAATAATTGCTAGAACATTAGGTAACTGATATTTATCTAGAAATATTGAAGACTTCCTGAAAATGGTAATTCTGTGAGTAATGAACCTTCCCGAAGCGATCGTTAATATAAAAATTATAAAGACTGATAGAATAACGAAAATGTTTTGAACGTATAAAATTAGCTTTTGCATATTTTTCAAAACACGCTGCCAAACTCTCTTCTTGTCAACCAAAAAACAAGAAGAGAGGCGAAATTAAAATTCTTTAATTTAGTTTAGATAATTAACTATGTCCATTTAGTCAATAAAAGAGGCATGTAATTCACAAATAGCGCAGTAACAAAACACATACCTCGTTCTAAGCAATTTTCCCAAGCACGTTAATACAATGTCATTCTCCAATAAAATATCTGCATACTTACACTTTTCTCGCCAAAGACGCTAATGCCTTGCATCCGGCGCAAAACATTTAAGATGCAAATAACTAAGATAACTTGAGAAGGATATATTAAACAAACATAATTATTATAGTTACCGTATTGGATGAAATGTATTTTTCTTTGCGATTAAGTGAGCTCTATTAACGTAATATAAAGTGCTATATATTACACCCACACTTAGCTGGATATATTTAGATGTGATTACTTGTAATCGAAGACAATTTATAAAGATTAATTTGATATAATCTATTATAATTATTACACCGTATTCTCTTGACCCACTTGACTTTATTACTGGTAAGTATCTAAATTTAGTTCAGAAAACCTATATAAGATCGAGTAGGTTTTATAAAAACTAAGTATTATTATGAAATACGTATTTTCACATTAGCTTTCTCATATACTAGACAAACGAGACTTACATAGAAAATAAGAAAATCATAGTCAATAATCCAAATAAATGACCATAAAACCGCATAAGATGTTGACAAATACGCACTTTCGCTGCGCAGGCGCACAGGTGGCGAGCGGAAGCGCAGATTATGATCGCCCGGGGACTAATCGATACAATATGTCAATGAGTGTAAGTGAGATATAAAGCGAAAGCGAGGAATTGTATTGTTTTATAAGAATTTATGATATTGAATGTACTAGTACTATGATTTCCTCAGATTATAGCATTAGATATTATATTAGCATATAGATTTATAGCATTTAGCTATGTTTCTTAGTATATAGTACTATGATGTCTCTACATGGCTCTTTATCGTATAGGTAGCTCATAGCAATTACTAATTGCAGTCGTATAATTATTGTTAAGGCCCAATTTCACCAATTCCTGATAAAGGTACAGTATTTTAGACTACATAAATGATTATAGTATTTAGAAATGAATTGCTCTTCTTATGTGACGCATGCATAATAATTGTTATATTTTTAATTTTCACTTGAAAAGATAGTGCACATGAGTTTACTCACTAGCTCTTCTCATAATAGAAAATCCATCGGAGCTGGTACTTAGACTAAATTTAATCTGATTCTAAACAATTTATTATATTTTAATACCCGGGGCTTAGATTTAAATAAATCTAAGCCCCGGGTATTCAAATCATTGTAATAAGTATCGTTTAGTTTTATTTATTATTATTTTTTTTATTATTATTACTAATGTTTTGACGTGTTCAAGCGCCACCTGGGGCCTATAAAAATAAATGATTTGAATTCGACCTTTCATTTGTCAAAAAAGTTCCGAATTACTACCAGGCCTATAGCCTTTAGCAGTCTTTAAATATCTCTATCATCAAACAAAATCGAAAGCTTCATCCAAATTGGCAACCAGCGCCTTTAATAGCGTATCTTCCGGTACACAATAATTACAATTACATTCAAATTACATCAGTGTGAAAAGTAATTAAACTTCCAAGTGTTCTGTAAGTAATTATTTATTTATTACCATCGGAGCAGCCTTGATATACAACTGTTTGATCAATTTGAATATGACCTTTATTCATTGATGTATTTGTTATTGATCTAGTTTCTGTTGTTGAGATGGTGGCACTTTCTGGCATTGAATAGATAAAGAATTGACAGTTTTCTTTTATATATTGATAGATTTGCTTTTGATCGCGGTTACATTTGATGACATTTGTGTACAAGTATATAATTATGTATTAGTATCAGTTATTCCTATGGTACAAGCTCTGCTTAGTTTGGGACTAGATGGCGTTGTGTATATGTAGTGTTATATTTATTTTTTGTTTTTAATGCAAAAACAGAGGATTTCTTTTTTTAAATGTAGTATATACCGACCGGGTGTGAAGTCCTAAAGTCAAATTGAATTCGAAAATTTATTCGAAAAAATGATAGCATCCCTCATGTGTCAGTATTTTCTTTCGTTATAACATAACATCAAGCCGATATTACCCAGAGGGGTGGGGCAGAGATGGACAGGACAACGTTCTCACCTGTCATGTACAGGTCCCATGGGATTGCGAGTGAGCCTATCGCCATCCACCCGGCGCAATTCCAACTGCGTGCTGCTCCATAGTACTTTGCTCGACCGGGGAATCGAACCCGAGACCTCGCGGTGAAAGGCGCATACACGAACCACTATACTAACGAGGTATTTTCTTCGTTATGTTGAAAAAAAATCAGTTAATCCTTGAAAGTTAGTTAACTTAAAATTTAGGCGTCAGTTGTTTTTAATTTTTTATAATCTCGGCTTGTGCCGGTTTCTTTAAGAATAACACGGGCCGAAGCCAAGTGTTAATCTAAGTGTTAAATAAATAAATAAATATCTCACAACTTACACGTAACGCCATCTAGTCCCAAACTAAGCAGAGCTTGTAATATGGGTACTAGAATAACTGATACTAATACATATTTACTTTTCTTTTGTAAATACATACTTATTATACATAGAAACACCCAGACTAAGACAACCCTCCATGTTCATGCACAATAAGATTTGTCTTAAGCGAGAATCGAACCCGCGACCTCTGTTAGGTGTGTCATTGTGTGGAGTGGTTGGCGATCGCTGTGATGGTGCAGAGTTATTTAAATATTATTATTATAAGACTCTTATTTGAAAGAAACACGTGTAATTGAAGTGAAACTTATAATTATTTTCAAGCAAATAAACAAACTCTCCTTATTTAATTAGTATGGTCTTGCAGATTAAATAACTTAAATGGCATAGAATAGCTTAAGTTAATAAGTATTGGAAAGTACGAAGGCTGTGCCGGTGCGTGGACTTTCCTTCTCGTACGTGCGCGTGCGCATATCAGCGGAAAAAGTCATTACTGCAGGTGATTATGAGCTAAGCAGGTTTGTTTAAACAATATTAATTATGTAAGTTTCTAACAATTAACTCTTTCAATATTTAATTATTTACTTGCGGGTCAATGGCCGACATTTTGAAAGTGTTTCTTTTTTCGAGGTTTTGGCAAGTGGACTGAAGTTGGCATGACTAAACAAAAACACAACATATCTATAAAATAAATGCTATTACACAAATGTATACTAAACGCTCTATAGGATTGAAAAAATATTACAAGTATTTTTCGTACGTAAAATTGCATTTATAATATCTACAAACATTTAAAAAAGGCTAAAAGTCAGGCATACGAGAATATGCACATATCATTATTATTATCGATACCGCAATAAAATCGATGCTAAACGATTCCGATAACGCGGTATCGTTATGGTTAATTGGTCTATAACCTTATTAGTTTATGGTCCCTTTTCAAATAATATCGGATTATTGGTTATAAGATCGCAAAGGGAGTAAAATGCTCTAGGATTGTAGCAGTAATCTTTAAATAATGCAAAACTAATTTAACAGTACATACAATTTTCTGCTTTATAGAATAATATAATAATTACTGCCGCAGTAATTAACTTAATCATAATGAAATTTTCATGCCGCAAAGTCTATTTGCACTACCATATGGACTTTCTCTTCCCGTTTAAAACTCTAAACATACCTTTTATTAACTTAGCCATTTTATGCAGAATACTCGTCGTTCATTATTGATGACTTATAACACTATTTACTAAGCTAACCCTCATAAACAAGTGATATTTACGTTTTTAATATGTGGTAACGTATGCATAAATAAATGGGTAAGTGGATACCTAAATGTTACCTTTCGACTAATTTTAAAAGAGATGAATAATTATTAGAATTTCAATTTAATTGGAAAAAGGCTCGGAAGATGATGATAAAGATTATACGATGAAACGGTAGATACAAAATGGGTAGTCTGATGGTCATCTGAATTCTGATCGAGGTATTTTATCAGAAAATGTCTGATGGTATGTGCCTCTGCCAGCCTCGGTTCATGGATATAGCTAACATCTCAATACTATTCATCTGTCGAGATGCGAATTACTCTCATTTTTTATATTTTTGAATTGCACATCGCACGCAACATTGTAACGTATGAACGACTTTATAAAAATACAGTGATAAAATGAAGATAGCAGATAAAAAGCTGGATTTAAGTAAAATGTGGTCGATAGGAAAAAGGCAATTTGCATCTGAGAATTGTCTGGAATGCCGCCTGATAGGTATTCCATCTATAACACAGAGTAGATAAATGGCAAATGCAGCTAAAGCTATGAAATGAGCCTAAATTATTTGTTTTAGAAACAGTAAGAAAAATTTTGGACTTCAAGTCCAAAATTTTTTCTTACTGTTTGGGATTTGAGAGACGATGTCGTTTGAGAGACAGTCAGATTCGTACATTTAAAGCAGGTCTTGGATAGCTCAGTGGTAAAGCGATCGGCTGGAATCCTATGGTCTAGGATTCAAAGCCCGCTTCAAGTCCAAGAACAATTCCGACTGTTCTTAGTATTTGTTTGCTAAGCATAGCTAAATGTAATAAAAATCAATTATGAATATGAACTCTTCTGTCTACGATACGTTGATAGTAAAGCCAAAAAATAGCTACTATGTTTAGGATGATAGGTAACTTTTCGTTTACTAGTATTAAATAAGATTACACAATGGTGAGGATCCACCCACGAGCTCATCCAAAACAGCCTAATGGTAAAAGATAATAACCATAATGGTCAGTTTTCCAAATGACTTCTAAAAATGTTGGAAACCTGTCTATTACATTACATACATCTATAAAACAAATTTACAACCTTGGCTATACGGCTCTAGAATTTCGTAACACGAAAGCCAAACAGGTATATTACTTAAGAGTGAAATTTTCAAGTTTCTTTTAATTAGAAAGAAATAAATACTTAATAAGTTTCTTCTATTGTATGTATTGTTGATTGGCCGGTTATTATAAAACGGTTTTTTGCTTGTAATATAAGTATTATTAATTAATATGCGGTAATGGATATTATATGGTACTAAGTGCTTCTTTGTATGTTACTCAATGTTTGATGAATGGATCTTTTTGAATTTCACAGTGAATGACGTTTCTTTTTAGACAGTATTGAAAGTTATTAAATAATTTTGCATTTCTAAAGATGAATAATCGTATCGTACGAACACAAGCCTATCGTAATCCACCGGGCAAAATTCCAACTCCGTGATGCTATTGTGAATCCTGACGGGAAGTTAACAAATAACTCTTTGCCTTACCCGGGAATCGAACCCGAAACCACGCAGTTAGAGGCACATACGCTAACCCCTAACCCATCGAGGCAGTTCAATCTACTTTGATTGATTACTATCTGCAATTCGGATCTTGTGTTCTCAAAGAAACAGAGTCAAGCTCTAGATAAGTTTCTTCCTCCTTCCTTTTCTAGTATCCGTTCCACTATTCACCGGTAGTATTTAATAGTAGATCACATCAGTAATTAAACACAATTATTTTAATACACCGTAAGATGATTGCACACATCAACGAGTAATTACGCCTCTACTGTGTATTGGAAGTCGATTTCCCGTGAAAAGCTATTGAAGAGTGCTTTCCCAAGTTTCCTGTGTTTAGTTGTTTCCTTTGACCATACAAGGCAAGTGTAACTTTAAGTGACTGTAGGAGAAATGTGGCTAAACGTCAGCGTTCGTCAGATGTGTCATGTTTCTAGATAGTTTACTATTCACGACAGGAATAGTTTGTTATGCGGATTCTGATTCGACAAGAATTTCCCTGTATTCAATAGTTGCTGTTGTATTTTCTTTATTCAAAGTTTGTGAGTAAAATATGTATTCATTCTGTCCTATTAGCATTGTGTTCTAACTTTAGTAGATCAAGTTTGAAATTATAGTATTTTTGTTAGACATTCTCTCAATGATAAAAATATTCATTCATCAATCTGTCAAAAGTATGTATTGCGAGCCTTTTGTATCGCGATTGAAAAAAAATTGACATCATAATGTCTTTGTACTTAATTAAAGTGGTATTTACGTTTCGAAATGCAATGATGACATTTTTCAACGTATATGGCAAATAAGAAGAACTATTGTTAAAAAAAAATGTCTACCGTATTCGGTAGAATTTTTTTTTTTGGATCTTAAGCGGTATTTGAACCCACGACTATCGCTTTAGCCCTAATCTTAATCCAGCAATCTTTTGACTGTATGTATCGTCTTTCCGGACGCCTCGTGTCATCTATTTATATCTCGATATTATTAGGAAGCAACCGAATGACTGATGTTACAATCAATATAAATGCTGTATCAATGAACACGATCGGTTTTTCAATTTCTAATTGATTTATATATATAGCATTTCGACTGTTATTAGATTGCTAAGCATGGCTAAATGCTATATATAAATTAATTAGAAAATGAAATAAGAAGAATATCAGCTTTCGAAAATAAAATTATGTCTACTATTAAGTTAATAGCGAATAAATGATGCGTTTATTAGAAGTCTACGCACTTCAGGAAGTTGTAAGCATTATCTATAAAATATAATCGTTAAAAACTAGTTTCCTCCTTTCTTCAAACGAAACGGAACCAAACAACCATTATAGCAGCAATATTATAAATAAAACTCAAATAACAATAAATAAATAGCCGATATTACAAAATTATGTTATAATTTCTAAACTTCTTTTGTTTATCATAAATGAATCGTAAAACTCCTATTGATGTCAATGTATTCACCACTATTGACCGCAATTCGTAAAAATATTATAATTATTGGCAGACAATTGAATTGACAATGCCTCGTGTAAGCGTATACGCCTATCATCGCGAAGTCTCGGGTTCGAACCCTGGGTCGGGCAAAATGGATATTAGGATTTTATCTGTCCGGAAATTTTCAAAAGCAGCACAGTGTTGGAATGGTGTCTGGTGGATGGCAATAGGCTCTCCCATGAAATGTGGGTGTTATACACCTCTGCCACACCCTACTGGGTCATACAGGCGTGATGTTATGTTATTGTAGAGAGACTTTTGAACCGATAATGGTAGAGCCGTTTCTATTTCAATTAGATATTATTATAAGTGATGCATAGTTGGGTTCGGTTCATTGTACTAGCTTATAATAGCAGTGACATTTGCGCGTGCGCCGCCCTACTTATACAAAGATGTTCTATCGGCTTGTAATGTAGTGATATTTAGTTATTTATATGAAACTAGCGACCCGCCCTGGCTTCGCACGGGTACAATGCTGATACTAAATACACTACAGAAAAACTGTGAACGTTGTATATAAACACAGCGGCCCGCTCCGGATTCGCACGGGTATATAATAATAATATATTATAGCCTATGTCACTCACTGAAAAAATGATTAAAATCGATCCAGTAGTTTTGATTTATTCATTACTACCCGTGGCCCGCACGCGTTAAATTAGGAGTCAAACAATTCCCCTTTCCCTATACCATGAAGATTTCCTGCTATCTTTGGAATATTCATACACAACATTTTTACTTATTTACTTTTTACATGTCTCAGCTCTATTTTTATCCCGAAGCTGACTGAGTCGAGCCTCGAGCTCTATTGACGATTCTCTGTCCCTCTGAACAGGCTCGCTCCCGCGCCGCCCCGACCGGCCGATACCGCCGCAAACTCTACGTCCCGCAATTTTTAAATCTGTAATATCTTCGAAAATTTTCATTTAAATCACATGCTGTAAAGGGCAATTTCGATCTACATGAAATGCACAACGTATCTAATGTATTTAATTGGATAAGTAATGATACTGTATCGTTTAAAATAGCTTGGTAAATAACCCATATTTTTTTTGTAATATGTAAAAGATAAAAATGGTTACTGTGGGTTATCTTTAGGAGATAAACATATGCTGTCGCGGATTTTTTTATTCATCTTTTCAAGATATACAATTACGTAGTACATAAATTGGATCTATCTCGTAAGGTTTAGCCAGCGTTTGCAATGTAAGCGCAGAAAAATATGTTTGTTACGACATCACATTACAAATCTTTAAATTTCTCGGCTTTTCTCTACTATAATATGCATGTATTATACATAAAAACTTTTCTCTTAAATCACTCTATTCATTAAAAAAAACCGCATCAAAATCCGTTGCGTAGTTTTAAAGATTTAAGCGCACATAGGGATATAGGGACAGAAAAGGCGACTTTGTTTTATACTATGTAGTGATACATAAAAACCTTCCTCTTGAATCACTCTATTCATTAAAAAAAACCGCATCAAAATCCGTTGCGTAGTTTTAAAGATTTAAGCGCACATAGGGACAGAAAAGGCGACTTTGTTTTATACTATGTAGTGATGTACTTTCTTGCTTCTGTGGCGGTTAATTTTGATCTGACTTTTTTGCTGACTTGATGACATTATCAAAATCTGTTGATAATTTTATCGGTCCCATAAGATAGGCGGTGAGCCTATCGCCATCCACCGGTCACAATTCCAACTTCATGCTGCTATTCTGTATTTCCTGTCGGAAAATTTACAAATAACACTTTGCCCGACCCGGGCATCGAAACCGAGACCTTGTGGTGAGAGGCACATACGCCTACCGATCATCGAGACAGTTATTCATGTACAGTGGGCCAACGAGTTAGGTATGCAGGGCAAAAACTTCAAAGTCATCGTAAATACTTACTGTACCAGTTATGGATAAGTGAGTTATATATCTAAATAGTGTGTATATTATTTAATAAGTGTATTAAATAAGCAATTTACACATGCATATCTATTGCAGTCAGTTTTAACTATGGCGTAGAAGTTTTTGCCCTGCATACCTAATTGCTTAGCCCACTGTACGTTACTTTTACCAAGCGGTATTTATAAACATGGTTATATGAAATTACCATTAAATGGTAAAATGCCAATTACCTTATTTGTAAATATTTGCATCTAATATTATGTTTGCAGAGCAATTTTCACTTAATTTGAATATCTAATGATACAACAGCCTTTTACTTCTAGCAATTATTTACTTAAACATAGGTGAAACCTTTCTCACGAGGTTTTTACAATAATAAGAATACTAGATATAGAACTGCTTCGATGGTCTTGTGCTTAGAATATGTGCCTATCAAAGCGAGGTCTAGAGTTCGATTCCCGGGTCAACCAAAGAATTATTCGCGAAATTTCCGTCAAGAAATTCACAATAGCAACACGGAGTTGGAATTGTGCCCGGTGAATAGCGATAGGCTTGCCCCCTATCCCATGGGACTTAAACGTAGCAGGTGGAGTGTGGGTGGTGTACACCTCTGCCACAACCTTCTTAGGAATAGAGGCGTGATGTTATGTGTATGTTATGTTAGAATACTACATATATATACGAACTGCATTAAATTTATAATTATTTCTGTATTCTTTATATTTTATAATTTCAACTGTCATTATCATGACTTTTTATTTTATACTTTTTTTTTTTTTTTTTTTCTTTAATTAAAGCACCAACAACTGCCCGTAACTTTGCTCATTTACTTACTCGTCCATCCTAAGGTTGCCTGTAAGAAATTGCTTATAGCGATAAGGCCGCCCATTGTGCAACATAATTTTTAAGTGCAATTGTTTACAACATATTTTCTTTGTTAATATTGGTGTACAATAAAGATTACTCTATCTATCTAAATATCAGTTAAAACCTTGTAAAGTTTGTTATCGTATATTAATAGGGTATTTTTTACTTGGCAATTCCAGTCCATTAGTTTCTGTTTTTAGAATTCTTTTTAATATTCCTTACAATCGCATGCAACTATGAAAAATGTATCCCAACATTGTAAATGAATAGCCGTATTAATAACCGACTTAATTTTATATTATTTATTCATGTAATTTATTGCACGTATTTGTCATCTTCGACTTGTAAGAATTTACTGTATTGATCTCTAAGGAATTTAAAATAGGTTTTTTTAGCAAACGAGTGTAACACCTCACCCAATGATATAATTGATATACAGCTTTTCTGTAGCTCGTTGATATTTGCGAAAGGTTATTTATTTTTAGATATTTTTTTATGATTAAGCTCAATAGATTCAGTAGTTGTGTTTACATCAGATTGAAGGTAAGATAACATTTGCTGTAGAACACCTGATTTACTAATGATTTACTTTCGAATACAACTAAATTAACAGTTTATACTACCATTCAAGTAACATCTTATTGATTGTTTAATAGCATTAAGCTATGCTTGGCAAATTTTACAAATAAAAATTTAACAAAATTATGGGACTGACAGGATTTGAACCTGCGACCTTCTACACACCTGGCAGCCACTTTAACCAACCAGCTACGGTCGCCTCTTGCGAACACCCTAAATTTCTCAACTGTATGTTTTAAGTATAATTTGCTAAGCATAGCTAAATGCTATAAAAATAATCAATAAAAAGTTGAAATAAGGTACGCGTTCATTACTACATTTGTGCTAAATTTAACTTCGCCATGTTGGTTTGTATCCTACTTAAGGTAGGAACAAATGGATGAACGTGACGTCACGAAATGGCGTAACATAAAGTTAAAAGGGGTCTCGCCAGAGGCGAGCAGCTGTCCGGTGTACAGAAGGTCGCAGGTTCAAATCGTAACAATTTAGTGACAGTTAAGGAATCTTTGTTCGGGGCCTCTTTAGGGACATAAACATTTCTCACACATATAAATATATCATACAAAAGGATCCTTTACCTTTTTAAACGGGCCACACTATTAGTTGATCCATTTAGCGAGGTGTTAACTGCGGTGCTAACCCAATATTTAACACAATCGGGACTCGAACGTGTTACCACTCAATGATACGTGAAGCGGGGTTAATTAGGAAGCTTTAACACCTGTTGTGTGACTAACCGTTTGTTATGGATCGAATGCAGTGTCAATAATGAGAGTTTGTTTAGGATTCAATCATTATCGTTTTTTGTGATTTGACAAGATGTTTTAACACTGTAAGGTTAAGTTAAAAACAACTTTGAGAGGTGTAATAAAACTGACAACTTAATAATGATTTTAAATTTTCGCGACTTGTATTCAATTAATATTATATTGTGAAAACGGGACAAGGCATAAATACCTTTATGCTCGACAGTTTCTCTCGATCGAAACTGTCTAGCAAAAAGGTATTTATGTCTTTAAAAATATTTACGCGATTAAGACCCGTGTCTACAATAAATAACTAAATAATGAAAATGTAAATGAAAATTGAAAAAAGGAATATGTATTTGATTGACTAAACTTTTCACCGTACCATAGCTAAGCGGATGAAACGGAAAATTAAGAATTAAACACAGCAGAATTCATTTAGAGGTCTGTTAATATAATTATGATTGAAAACATTTTGCAACGACGCGTAATGCCGGCAACCGGCTCAAATACTACAACCTGCATCGGATTTGCATCTAAAGCTTACATCCAAACAAGATTTACACTAAACCCAATAGCTTAAAGTCGCCTTACCTAATTAAAATTCTCTCCTGACCGTTCCTGACTATTCCTGACACACCAATAGCTTAGTGCCAAGTGCTGGCTTATGCAAATCCTTTGTATAGTTCCTGTTATGCCCGGGTGTGTATTTTCAGTCCGTCAGCATGTCCAGTTAGATATTAAAGCCTAATAACTGGTTAGGATAGTAGTTCGGTAGGTATGCGGTAGTGGGACATACGGACGGACAGTGCTGTAAGCTGACGTATAAAAGTATAAAACAATTCTAATAGCAACACGCGCCGTAAAAAAATAAAAACATATTAGTTCATATTTACTTTAAACTTTATTTTATTTATTTTGTCGATAGCACAATATCGCTTTGAGGTAGGTGAAATGTGGTTGTCGTACACACTGGGTAGGAGGCGTGAGGCAGTGTGTATGACAACCACATTCCTTTACTGACAACTCCTTTGCGTTGTTTCTTAGCAGCTTGAGCAGTTAATAATTGTATCTGGATTTAAAACAATCTACTCTACCGTGGCAATTCATTAGCCAAGTAAAATCATAACTTCAGAGATAATTGGGCTAAAAATTCCGGAAAAACAGTTTTACTCACATGTTTATAACTCTTAGTAAATAACCATAAATAAAGAAATCACAACCAATTTATCATTGAGCAAAAACATGATATAATACATCCAACGTAATCTAGCTAGTATTTTTCTAAGCTATGTCCGTCATTTGTAGCTCTGTATATCTCAGCACGTCAACATTCCGGCCAGGGTCCGCGTTCCGCCATTTTGAACAAGAAGTAAAAATTACCCGCAATTAGAGAGAAATAACCTCATAACTAAAAAATAATTGCTTATAAACTAACCTCTCGAGATTGCGATAATATTAAAACTATGGGACCATACATAGAAATAGATATGTTTTTTTACTATCTTTCAAATTTTAAGAAGAAGGTTTTATGACTTTTAAGAAATATATGATAACAATCTAATATTCACAGTTTAGGAACCGCGATCTTTAAAAATGTATATTTAACTAATCAGATCAAAAAATTTGAAGTTTACTTTCTCTGACATCAAAGATAGAAATGTAATATTCATGTCGACATCAGAAGTATTAAAGAAGCCTTACGTTTGCATTCTTTCAATACAACCTGTATATTATTTTAAAAGCCAAAATGGAAAATAGGTTAAAATGCAAAAAAATATATATTTTATTTCACCTCTTTTGTACGGGTAGAAGTTAGGCGCCATATTACTAAAAGTGGGTAATAAATGATCTCAGTATTACCCAGCTTGCATTCCTGCGCATCGGACGACAGCAATTAACCGGGGCGTGTCGCACTAGCCGCCGATTTAGTGTTATGTGCGCACACGCAGCCCTGGCCGATGTGGCTTTGTGACACACGGAGAGAAAGAGTACCTCGAGAATTCAGGATAATAGAAATATCTACAACATTTAAGTAATGTTATTGTATTTTTAGTTGAAACAAACCCGTGACAATTAAAAAAAAACCTACAGGAATAGTAATTATTATATATGATAGTAAAAGTTACAAGTGATAACACAAACATGTAACCAGGTGAACTTACAAGTTATTAAGTTTGTAAGACTACGTGTTTTATATTAAGGTCTTATATGTAAGGGTAAGATAAAGATATTTAGACTTACATATTTAGCAAAACTAAGAAAGAAATAATTTTATGGCCTTACCCAAAGATATCAAATCAAAAATAGATGCGACTCATGTAGAATCGAAAATTTTGTTTATATTCGTAATCATACATACAGATTGCGCCTATCCCAACAACCAACTAAATCATCCATAACCGAGCTCGCGATTCCCTCCACCCGTGTGTCCCCACTACTCCATTTCTTGGTGGTAATTGAGGGACCATCCAGCACTTCCCGGTCGCCACATTATGGCGACCCTGCCAGCAACCAGTCTTGCCACTTGAGAAAAAACATATTAACATTCATCCTATGTTTGCGATACCGGGAATATTAATGAAACATATTTTCTCAGGGATTTGTTTTTGTTTTCTGATTGCGGGAAAGTGGTTAGATAGTGTTATTAATTGTTATTGTTGTATGCGCTAGTGGACTGCTGTAAGTGCTACTTAAATAAACAAACATGAATCTTCATAATATTATAAGTACTGTGCACGATTATAAGGAGAAAAATTAATTAAATGAAAATAACTTAAACAAACTTAATACATAATTATGTAGGCCCAATTTTAATAATTTGTAACTGCTTTAACGATTTAAATTTCAGTGAAAAAGTCAAAAGGTCTAAATGCGAGAATCAAAGATGTTGTAAATAACTCTTTTACAACTAGAGAGGCATTAATATCAAGAAAGCGTAGTAAAATTTTTGCATCTATCAATGTCGAAATTCACCTATTAATATCAAAATGCATCTATGAACGCCAAAAATGTATTCGAGTTATATACACGACGAAGAGGCAAATTAAGAAAAAGCGTGAAAATTATTAATGATATTATTATTACCTTATGATTATTACCTTCTACTTTAATGATATTAAGGACACAAATTTTGAAATAACATAATTGAAAGTTTGGCTATTATAAAATGTATTTTAGTATTAAGCCCACTAAAGTAACAATCCTTCTAAATAAATATTAAATAATAGCCAACACCGATCGTCGAGATAGACAAGCAAATTGTAAATCTCCAACAACAATATCTAGACAATATTTCTTGTGTATGCACGCACAATCCTAGGAGGTCTGAAACCACCACAATTACCTATACAATAGAACAGCCACGTTACATACATACATATAAAATTGTGTCTGTCCGTGCCGCCGCGCAATGCGGAAGCGAAACCGCAGGCCGACACAGACGGACAAATTATATTGTATGTATATCTGCGCAATTTTCATGCTGGGCATATGAATATGGAGTATTTTGAATTCCTAGCTGAATTAATTGAGCGGCGGCGAATATAAATAAATATAAATATTCCACAACTCACACACAACGCCATCTAGTCCCAAACTAATCAGAGCTTGTACGCCTAGAATAACTGATACTAATACATTTATACTTTTCTTTTGTAAATACATACTTATTATACATAGAAACACCCAGACTAAGACAAATCCCCATGTTCATGCACACAAAGATTTGTCTCAAGTGAGAATCGAACCCGGCGTCGCAGGCAGGTACCTACGCTACCCACTCCGCCATCCGGTCGTCTTATAAGGATATGTTGGGCATTTCATTGGCTTGCAGCCTCATAAACCAGCAGTTTCTTCAGTTTTACGCGTGTTCTGCTCCGCTCTCGTGAGGCATAGTCTCATAGCAAGATGCTGGAGAGTCATAAGTAGTGGTCGGCAACCTGCGGCCCGCGGCTATCATTCCTGTGGCTGTGATTTTCTTGAAAACAGTCTCTATTTATCTGAATAAATTCATTATATACAATCTAGCGCGTTCTTTTAGTGGCGCATCGTTTGTTTTTCTTTTTTCTATTGCCGCCTATTCGATATTGATGATGATCAAGTACCGCCCCCCCCACGTCCCCTACCCCCGAAGTCTACGTAGAACGTTGGGCGTCTAGTGCGGCCCAACTTCCATTTATTTAGTCACTATATGGCAAAAGGTTGCCGATAAAGACATGCTCAAGAGACTATTCAATGTAAAAATAATAATTAATGCCCAACCAGTAGTTCCAAGGATAGCCGTGTTCGAACAAACAAACTCTTCACCTATATCATTCTTAGTTAAGAAATATAGATGAAAATAAATCTAAGTCCAATAGAAAGCGTCACTTCGCGTGGCAATAATGGCAAAATGGCAGCAGAGGCAATAATAGCGCCGTACACGTTCTACTCTGATAACGCGTCACGCCGCGTTCCTGCAACCATATCACATGTCACACTGTTTTCTACACACATTTATTTATACGCCGATATACATCAAACTATACATTTCCAGTATTAGATGGTCTGGCTCTTACTGGCTTCCCGTGCAATGCGAGATCAGCTTACACTGGCATTGTATAGCTTAAGGAGTGGCCGTATGAATTGTCTTGTGGTACAGCTGGTGGTAAATTGTAACTACATGCTACATGAGATAAGGGGCGAGCCTATCGGCATACACAGGGCACACTGGTGGTGGAGCTTCTGTGAATGAGCTCGAGGGCGGCAGCACCACCGTCTCACCTTTAACCTGCCGCCAAATTGTAGTGCTTCCATTACTGTGTTCCGGTTTGGTGGTGAGATCAGGCCATGAAATTACTGGCACATGAGGCATAACACCGGAGTCCTCAGCTGCAGCGACGCATCTATAATCTGCTTTTGTGGATTGTTGATGTCCATGGGCTGTACTCCACTTACCATCAGGTGGACTACACGTTCGTTCGCTGTGGGCGTAGAATAAAAAAAATGAAATCCAACTCTTCGCTGCTATTGTAAATTTCCTGATGGAAAATGCCTGACGGGCAAAGTGTTATTAAGGATTACTTCGTCAGAAAATTACCAATAGCAGGACGGAGTTGGATTTGCGCCCGGTGAATGGCGAGAGGTTCACTTTCTATAACATGAAACCTAAACATAATAGGTAAAATGGTGATATACATCTCTGCCACTCCCTTCTGGGGAATAAAGGGGGGATGACTATTTGTCACTAATGTTGTCGCACTCAATTGACTTCCCTACAAAAATGTAAAAATCAAGACGGAAGCACAGTATAAATATGTACAAACAGTATGGAAACTACCTACAAACGTTCGAAACGGCACGCACACATAAACATGCACATCGACGAGACCCCTAAGCGATTGTCGCTGTGCTGTCAGTAGCGAGTGCCGCGTGGAATCGTTTAAAATTTCGCCGACCACCAGATGATTTTGTTTAATATGTCGAGAAAATGGATGAAATTTTTCGTTATTGCCTTAAAAAAACAACACATAAACTGCAAAGTAGCTGAATTCAATTATACAGGGTGGATGCGACATAGCGACATTTATTGAAACCACAGCTTCTATACATCGCCAGTATGCATTTCCACCGGATAAAAAATTCTCTGGCAAAAAAAAAAATCCACGTCTTCCGAACAAATTGCACGATCGCAATGTTCAAATTGTTCGGAAAACGTGATTTTTTTTTTTCGCCAGAGAATTTTTATCCGGTGGAAATTGATACTTACCATGTATAGAAGCTGTGGTTTCAATAAATGTCGCTATGTCGCATCCACCCCGTATAAGAATGAGAATTTACACAATTAAATTTAATAATAAAGAATTTCGTACCTGTCGTAGCAGACGAAAGTATTTTTCAGAAAATAATTTGTAACTTTTACCCTTTTAGCCCTCTCTTTTATTTTAATTTGTAATATTATGTTAAATTGCATTTTGTACGCCGCGTGCTGTAATATTTAGATAAATACCTATCTACAAAACAAAAACAAAGATCTACAAGTTGTTATGTGTCAATATTAAACTGTGTATCGTATTTTGTTGAGATTAACCGATGCTCTGAGATTACCTATTTACATTTTATTTGTAAACTAGTCCTTCCAATACGATTGAATGATCACTAAAAACACTTTTTTTTTTTCATTAAAAGTCAATATCAAAAAGTTTGAAAGTGTCAACCCTATAGCTTCAATAGAGCGTAGGTAATTATTTTATGAAATAGGCTTAGTTTCCATACTGTTACATATTTATACTGTAACGGAAGTGACGTCTCATCCTTCAATATCGGAATAAAACGGAACGGTAACGGCCGGCACTCACTTTTGCCGCTGAATTCGTCGAGTCAACACGAAAAATTTAAGGGAGATTAGTGTTAGAGTGTCGTTCTAATTTAATTGTTCAGTGTATTTTATATTTAAAATCGACTAATTGTGAATTACTACGTAAGGTTTAAGTTTAGTGATTTGCAACGGTTTTTACAATAAATTAAAGTGGTTTGCTTTGTGTTAATGCGATTATAGCTGATTTATATAATTAAAAAAGAGTATATCTAACATAGTTGTTTCTTTTACTAATCTCAAGGTCTAATCTAAGTAGTAAGTTAAACTTGAATCTCCTAACCCGAGCCCGTTTCCAAGAGCTCTACCACCTTAAACCATGTCATGTGCTGTCAATATGTATGATATATGATTAATATGTATGTATGACAAGGCAAGGCGCCGTGTTAAGTCATAGGAAGTGGTTACGTAAGAGAAAGTCACAAAGGATACGTGATTATTACAGAATGTAATTAGTTTTTTTGCTTGATCGTATAGTGGTAAAAGTATGCGCCTCTCACCGCAAAGTCTCGGGTTCGATTTCCGGATCGAGCAAAGTGTTTTTTGTGAACTTTCCATAAAGAAATTCGCAATAGCAGCACGGAGTTAGAATTGTGCCCGTTCGATGGCGATAGGCTCAAGCCCTATCCCATGGAAACATAACAGGTGAAGTGTGGGTGATGTACACCTCTGCGAAACCTTTCTGGGTAATATAGGCGTGTTGTTATGTTATGTTAATTAGTTTTGATAATTCGATTAGAACATGGCATTTAATTTAATATTAAAAGTGTATGAAACTATTCTACTTATTTATCAATGGTATGTCGTATCTGTACTTTGTAGTTGGATGTTTAATTTTAGCCTGGTATCACCAGGTGAGCTGGTTCGCTTCAAAATGTGGCACATTCTATAAAGTTAAGACAGATCTCATCTGCCGATCGTCCAGAGGTATTCGGACAAAAATTCTTTAAATTAAACAACTGTCCATTGTTGCCAGGTCTACATAGCCACCTGTTCCTCATTATTTTCATCACAATAACACAAAATTAATTACATTTCCTAACAAATCGATTATAGAAGTAGAAAAAGTTAGAACAGACCAGCCAATGTAGAGAAAAAAAACATTTGTAAACACTTTTATCAGCACAGAGCTGCACAATCCTTATTAGCCCACAAACTAAAAAGTGGCGTTCTCAAACCGGCCAGGAGTTATCAGCTCATCATATCACGTGTTGCATCACGGAGCATTCGCTGCCCGGTGCCCGTAATGCCAGCATTATATATGCATTAAAGGATATCATTAAAAGCACATCAGCTGCCGCTCCCCCCGTCCCCCCGAAACGTGTTATAACATATAACGTGTTTTGAAACATAACGTAGTAACTCCAAGTCTTGAAGCTACTGGGACTGAGGAAAGGCGGCTATACTTGGCGGCAATGAAATGCAACTAATTTTAGCGTGTGTTGACCGCCTTTAGAGGTGCCTGCAGAGGTCATTTTTGTTCTTTTTTTTTATATATTTCACAACTCACACACAACACCATCTAGTCCCAAACTAAGCAGAGCTTGTACTATGGGTACTAGAATAACTGATACTAATACATTATACTTTTCTTTTGTAAATACATACATATTATACATAGAAACACCCAGACTAAAACAAACCCCTATGTTCATGCACACAAAGATTTGTCTTAAGTGGGAATCGAACCCACGACCTCGGCGTCGCAGGCAGGTACACTACCCACTCCGCCATCCGGTCGTCAACTTTGTGGTTTATTTAAGACAGTGAAAATTGCTTTTTATTACCTCAAAAGAGAGCATGCATTTAACTATAGAGACTGTAATTTTTAAATTACATTATTCCCACTGCGCGTTCCAGGTAAAATTCACTTCAAAGTTTAGAAATGTATTGATTTTGTCAGCTTTTACCCATTTTCTTCACGTTACATCTTGACATCTATTATCTCCGGCTACACCAAATGGAGTCTATGTTACGTAAATATGCCCTTTAAAATACACCAGCGTGACATAAAGAAACATCCCTTTCTTACGCGAATAATTTTTCACTGTCTCTTTCTTGTGATCCTTATTACCACAGCTAGTTGACAATTTTTTTTGGCTGAAAACTAATAAGATATTACATGAAACGATCAATTTCATCAATTAGTTTTTAATAATACATTTCAAGGCAGCATACTGTTTTCTATATCTTATCGCTATGTAAGCTTCTTATGACAATTAATGATGTCCCGGTTCTTTTATCAAAGTATTACACGCGTTTCCCCAGCTTCTGTGCACACACCCTTTTTTTTTTTTTTTTTTTTTTTTTTTACGTGGGGAAATGCATTTACGCATACCACCCCACCCCGGGGAAGGGCAGAGTGGTTATGTGGGACTCGCCCGTGCCAAAGATGGTAAACGGCACGGGAATACCCACTAAAACCCCACGGTGCTCCCGCACTCGCCTTGATGGGAGGGTCATGGGAATCTGGCGCAGCCTTTACGTCCACGACCCTCCCGGCGATGCCCGCCGAAGCGGGCCCCTCATGGCCCCCAAAGAGGGGGCTGGCGCAAGCCACCGACCAGCGCGAGGACCGCGTGCAAAGCCATCGGACATTCCCCATGTCCGACGGCCTGGTCCTCTCGCGGCGAGACAGGTGGTCGGTCCCGCCGCCCACCACGCCGCAGTTCAACGGCTGCGGCCCCGCCGGGACCGCGGAAGGCAGGGAAAGTGGCAACGACACACCAACAGTCCTCTCCCGCCGCGGCCCCGTAAACCACCGGGCCACAGTGCCAGCTTGGGCCAACACCGCAGCCCGGCCTTGCCCGCCGAGGCAGGCCCCTCATGGCCCCCAAAATGTGGGGGGACCGGCACCGAGAGCCGCGTGCAAAGCCGTCAGACACTTTCGTATCTGACGGCCTGGCCCTCCGCGGTGAGACAGATGTTCGTCCCACCGCCCACCACGCCGCAGTACTGACGGCTGCGGCCCCGCCGGGACCGCGGAAGGTAGGGAAAGCGGCAACGAAACACCTACAGTCCTCTCCCGCCGCGGCCCCGCAACTCCTCGGCCGCAGTGCCGACTCACGCCGACACCGCAGGCCCTCCTGTTGCAGAGCCCCCCCATAAGGGCCCTGCAACATGGGCCGCTCCACAAGGGCTTCACTCCCAAAACCCGAGGAGCAGCCCCCCTCTGGGGTCCACTTGGCTTCGCCGTGGCGTGGAGGGCGCCACGGGTACTAAGCCCCACCGCGACGACAACGCGGGACCCGTTGGTGGGGTCTGTGCACACACCCTAACATCTGGTATAACTAGATGTCGGTGGGTAATTTTTAATGTTAACACATTCGCCTCGTACGGGCAGGACACAACGTGTGAAAAACAAGTCGTATGCAAGCGCTCGTGCGCAAGACGCGCAGGCATCCTGTTTATTCAAAAATATACTCAACGCAATATGGCTTTTGGAATGATAATAAAAGAACTTAACAATTTACAGCATTTGCGAGTGAGCTCCAGGCAGGATACCCTACGTAACATAACATAACAAATCGCAATAACAATCCATGTTTCACATGTCCCATGTGATAATTCCTATCGCCATCCACATAGCACAATTCCAACTCCATGCTGTTATTAAGAATATTGTGACATAAAAATCCTAAGTAAAACTTTTTCACGACCTGGGAGTTAAACCCAAGACTGCAATGAGAGATCGCATACGCTAACCGCTACTAGATCAATGAGACAATCAAACCTTCTCAACCTTTAATCTGTCGCCAATAATTCTACTTCTTCCGAAAGAAACATAGCTCTAGTTTAATGGTACGATAAGGACATTATACATTTGTATTTTGTTGATATTCGTGGGCTATAGTTGTTAGTGAACACCAGTTGGGCTAGCATAGAAAGAGAGAGATAGATCCTGTAGGGTTTTTTTCATGTTTTTAATACAAAAATATGTCAAAATCGCGTCGTTATCTATCTCGCGCTCGTTTTGCTAGCCATTCTGGTGTGAGTGAGTGTTGTGAGTTCACACAAATTCCAATGCATCTGCCAATTATCTTGTATATCTAGGACATAGCACAGACCACTGGTACTACATAGATCTGCATGATACATACTAAGCACCAGCAATACCACTAAGTACGGGAAAGCGGCTCACTTAATTAACTAATGATTATTCCGGAATCGGCTGTGCTTTGTGATAACAAATATAAATCTCTGTGTTTGTGCCTATTTCGGTTTGGCCGCAGGTTTAGATCTTAAATTAAATCGTTCGGAACAATAGATGTAAATGGGTAACAAGAGTACTAGAGATAACTTGTGAAATTAAGTACTAGAACTAGGATAAAGTTGAACAGGGTTAAGTTGAGTTGTATTGCGTCGATGTTGAGGTACAATTAAAAAAAGTTTTACGTAGTGTTGTCCACCTCTTTACTATCTTGGGATCTTGGATTTTAAATTGTTTAACACACATCAATGAAAACAAAAAGAATTATCAATTGAAAGAAATAGCATTTTAATCGCATATCAAGAAGTAAGCAATGCGAAAGTTTAAAGTTATTAGTATTATTTAAAGCTAACGCACATACCTTATAATACACATTTTATGAACACAAGGTCGTATCATTTTACTGTATAATTCTTGCGTAAATACAACTATACCTTTTTTTTTTTTTTTTTTTATGGTGTATAGGCTCGCGTTTGACCACGATCTCTATACCTCTTCCATTTGTTTATTTTCTTTTCGACAGCTCACACCTATGCATTACTGGATTTTATTTTCAGAAAAATATTTTACAGTCATGCCGTATGACAATGTGTCATAACATAAAACCACAGACAGTAAATCAGGCCTTGAAATAAGATAATTCGATCATCTTATTTGAAACAAATTATTTTGACTTAATTTATTTATTTACGAGAGGTTATGTCGAAATCATGGAATATCAAATGAAACAAGCAATATTATAAATAAATATTATTTACTACCATGACCCTACGAACTCCTCTTTAAAAATCCTTATTAACGAATAATTAATATTGAACTAAAAATATGTTAGTGCACTTTAATCGATATGAAGTTCTTCTTAATGAAATCGATTATTTCAAATCAAATCGATAACGTGTAAAGGCATCACTAATGTTGAAATGTCAAAATGAAAATAAACGGTTGAAAAAGGTGTAACTACTCTATTTTCTCGGCTACCGACAAAACCAAGGTCAATTTCCAAAGACATAATAGGTACAAATCTAGTTATTTGCTAGTCTACGGTTATATATAATAATCTACATCACAATCGCGTGATTTAGGTTACAAACGGAATCAAACCGCAATACAAATCATATCGGTTATCGGTTTTCCAGGCATTTCTACTTATTAAGTGTGACGCGCTTAATTTATTGCCACGCTTAAGCTGTGAGTTGTATTGATATAATAAGATGATTTTATTTAAGCTGATTGAAATGATTTTATACTAAAGTAAAAAAATTATTACCAAGGCATGTAAATAAATGTTACGGTTTTCTACTTTTGTATGTTATCTTGTTTTGTAATTATTATTTTTCTTTCGCTCACCCATGCTGTCTCAATGCTGGGTAAAAATCTCTTTAACACGCGGCCACGACTTTCTGCTTTGGACCTATAATTTTGTTAATTAGGCAATATAAAATAAGAAAAGGACAAAATACTTTATCAATCTAACCCAGAAAAATTTGCATAGAAAAAAATGCTTTAACCGAATACAGCAAGTATACAGTAGCAATAGTACTACTATTTGAAAACATTTTAAGTGCATTGTTATTTTTAAAGCCCTATTTAAAAAAATATTAAAGCTGCCCATTGGCTTGTATCTTTAATTAATCTTTTAAAAAAAAATGGGTGTTCACAAACATACATTTCACACAAAGATTTGTCTCGTGTGGGGATCTAACCCACAACACCAGCGCACTTGATAGCGGCGAGGCGACCACTACGCCAACCGTGCATCCCATCACAAGGATAGCAAGACCAATTTACTACATTTTAACATCAGTTAAAAACATCAGCGCTATATTTCTCGATGCGAATTCCCGTCACATACGTATGTAAAGCAGTTATTTTAATCAAGTGGTACTAGTGTCGGCAGGTTTGCCCGTTACCTATAATAAATGGCACATCGATACAAATTACCGGCGCGGTTGCTTCACAAACCCTACTGAGACAACCTGGTGCTAAGGTACTGCTGTTTACAAAGATATGCGCTTGAAATATCTTGGAAGCTATTAAAATACAACAAATATAACTGCCTGCTAGGTCTCGGGTTCGATACCCGGGTCGGGCAAAGTGTTATTTGTGAAATGTCCGTCAGCTCGCCCACGCATGCAGCACGGAGTTGGAATTGTACTCGGTGGATGGCGAAGCCTGAAATTGCTACTTATAACGCTTTTCTGTTAACTTTACCATATTTTTTCATGATTGAATTAAAAAGTCACTCAAGGTTGAAGGTATAGTGTGTGACTTGTCAAGGTTATTAAATTTTTGAGATTTTTTACTAAATCAATGATATATTAAGTAACTATCAGCTTAACACGCCACCTGTCATGTCTAAGGTAGGTAAAGAAGGATTTGAAGTACAGAGATGAAACTTTATCGTGTATCTTAGACTACGTCACTAGCTTACCCAACCCGTGTATCGAACACACCACTCCTTAGTTGCTCAATGGCTGTACTATGAAAATAAGCACATTTTAATATCATAACCTCAGCTCGTGACTAGCTCTGTTCACTCTTTAGTTCCGTCCCTGTCTTATGTATTAAATAAGAAAGAGAGGCAAAGCTAACAAGGTATATTTTGAGTCTAATATTTAACCTAGCAGTTTGTTCTTGGTTTTCCAGGTAAATGTGTTTTCATTTTATTTATGTTTACAAAAATTAGTTGGAAATTTACATTCTTTAAGTTTGTGAATCTGGGTTCTTGAGCAAAAAAAAGTAATGTAATATATAGTACACATTCCTATAATATAGGTACATTACATTTTAACGAATTTTATCGCCAAATTTTCTTGATTTTGGACATTGCAAATGTCGTGTTCGCGGCTAGACACTTACCCACTTTTCTCTAAGATTAGAAGCCTCCAAAACCTACATCAGGTTGTAATACTTAGATAGTTCATTGCTAATAAATACAGAGCTATCGCAATCAAACAAATCTATCTAATAGCACTAACCCCAATTACACTAACGCGTTGAACTGCCGTTTGTTAAGCCACATTCTATTGCTCTATTTCACTCAATGTTTAAAAGAGACAGAGAGATCGTAAACCGTAGCTACCCGTTAACGGCGGATCAGGAAGATTGGTGAAGTCACCAGTTACCCGCTACAATTCACAGATTGATTGAGTACATTTAACAACAGATAGGCATCGATTGCGCAGTGTAAAACAAAAGATTACATCTTACAATGCGTTATTGTGCTTTATAGCTTATCTTTATATTATAGCTAGTTGTGTAATAAAAACCGATGGTAACCGTCGTGTTAGCAAATATTTAGAATCCTTAAGCCAAATGGCAAAGTCTCTTTTAATATACGACCGGATGGCGAAGTGGGTAGAGTACCTGCCTGCGACGTCGAGGTCGCGGGGTCGATTCCCGCTTAAGACAAATCTTTGTGTGCATGAACATGGGGTTTTTTCTTAGTCTGGGTGTTTCTATGTATAATAAGTATGTATTTACCAAAGAAAAGTATATATGTATTAATATCGGTTATTCTAGTACCCAATATACAAGCTCTGCTTAGTTTGGGACTAGACTTTCTTTCATTTACCTTATTGTAATACTTTTCCAACTTAAAATTTGACTGTAGGTGAACGCGCTGATAAATGAAATAAGGATATCTAGAAAACAATCTGAAATATAAAATGATTTGAAATTGTGAATAACAATCGGATTTCGGATCAGATCGGGTTATTTAATAAACATATAATACATGTAAGTATTAACCAGTGTTTTGCGATAAAAAAAACTTTAATACCTACGCCAATATATATTTTTAAGTAGCTAAATTAATTTTATCTGTGAAAATAAAATGTAAACAGTTTTTGTTACGCTGGAGGTTGATGCTGTTAATTTTAAGGTATATATTGTAACAACATTGTCATTTTTATGAACTGTTGTGCTTATGGGAAAGAAAAAAGCTTCAAGGTTCATTATGATCAATCAATATAATCTATATAATATAAAAGAAAGTCGTGTTAGTTACACCATTTATAACTCAAGAACGGCTGCACCGATTTGGCTGAAAATTGGTGGGGAGGTAGCTTAGCACCGGGAGAAGGACATAGGATACTTTTAAAATATTTTCGAGGGCAAAATTTTATCGAGGGCGACGCCGCGCGGGGGCAGCTAGTCACAAATATAACTCCTTTGTGAGTGAACGCGTTGATGTCTTTTATTGGCGCTTCTTTACTTGGCTAGTTGACAAATCTAATACAAAGGAAATGGACGATATCAAACATCAATATTGACAGTAGACATTTCGAAAAATAAATCTCGGTCACAGAGAATCGATAGAAAACACAACAAAAAGATATCAACGGCGGTTATAAAATCAATTTGGCAGTTACGTAAATTGTAATACTTGCTAAATAGCCACTGAACGCATAACGCCGACAACAATATTGTAAAATAACAATAAGTTGGTACTGTGCGGCTGGTTTTAGAGATCCGTGGCAAATAATATGAAACTTACTGCAACTTAGTATAATTTGATGACCATTTAGTACGCAATAGCAGAGAATGTCCGTCTGTCTGGCCCATAGCTCTTAATTTCTAAAACATAAGAGCGTTATTCCAAACATTTTTCGGATGGAAGTTACGGCTTTTCATCATAGCTTACACCCTTGTGTTACTTTAAAATTTTGTGGTGACATTAGATTATGATATCACTGACATTAGGACCATAATTTTCGATTGAAATAAGCTGTATTTGGGTTAATAGCCCCACTACTAGTAAATATTATCGTTATGCTCGACATAATTTTCTTGAAATAAATCTGGTAATAAAATAAAAGTATTCAATAATATGTACAGAACCCTAAACCAAATCGATGTCTAATCTGCCGACTAACTGGGCTGTGGCTCAATTGGCCGCAACTCAAAGTGGCGTAACTCACAAAATATAAAAAATAAACAATTATGTTACGCAACTTTCTAGCTACCGGTGCGATTATTTGTGAAACTCATTCAATGATATTGTTTGACTAATGATCGTGCTGAGAATTGAATATCGTTTTATTTCAAGACTTGCGACGTTGTCCCCATTACACTGCAGCCTAATCCTCCGTTAAATAAACATATCATCATTGGTTTTAAGGTGTTAAATCTAGATCAGATTTTTATTTTTTAAAAGATAAATTTATGATTAAAAATGTTCACGGCAGAAAAAACCATATGTGATACATAGTATTCAATACTATATTTTTACTCAGTATTAGTGAACCTATTTCGGAAATAAATAATATTTAAAGGAGGCAAATCATTTTGTGCAGAACAATGTTATTAGAACCAGGCTACTAAATCAAAACTAATGGGAAACAAAAAACTTAAATCTTAGCCTTCATCACTAAAATAAAGTATGTTTAAAAAAATAAACTTCCAGAATTTAATAATGCGGAACATTCATTTCAATACCTTTTTTACTCTAAAACCCCAACTCAAGGATACGGAATTATATCTGTTAATCCTTTTTCTATTCAAAGCGATTAAAAACAAAAGCAAAACCAAAATCATAAAAGCTTATCCTGCATCTTAACAAACAAGGGTTCCAACTTCAAATATGACATTTTAATTAGCATCGCGTCAAAAAATCGACTTCTAACTTGCCTTTTTATCTGACAGCCACTTAGCAGGCAGAGACCTTCGCCACTTATAAAGGAAAAGGAAAAAATAATATAAAGTAGGATCAAGCAGTTGATTACGTATCTTTGAAATGGGGAATAAATTCTTAAAAATATGACCAGCCACGAACGTAATGATGACAAAATGTAATTATATACTCTGTACTATGTTAAGATCGTATCCATATAGATCTGTACGTAGTTACATACAAGAACTATTACATATGTAAAACCAAACTCCATCTCATTTGTTTTTCGTCCTCCATTTAACGTCGAAAATACTTCGTTTTATTGTATACTGCCCAAATTTATAATATTATTAAAATATCATTATTTTTAGATATTCACTTAAAGTTTAATGAATATTTTATGTTTTGACTTTTCATCCTATGTCGTATATTAAATATAATTGGTTGTTTCCGCTATAAGTACACACCCACGATACCAATATACTAACCATATTAAATTTGATGGTTGTTATAAAAATATGATTTTATAACATGTGGCATGTTGTTTTTTAGTTACAGCATGAAGAGGTATCTCAGTAACAAGCTAATCAAATTGTATACAAGTGCCGACTAAATAGTCGGTCATATGAGATCTTGGTTAAAACTAAATACAAAATGAATATCAACAGAATTAAATTTCTAGAAGCGTTTTTGGAAACCAATAATCAGAATTGCGACTACCGGGTTATAAATAAAGTAATTATATTATAAAATTCTTATTAGAATAACCTCTATCTTAATTAACATTGCATATAATTATAACAGTTTTATATGAACCTGTTATTAGAATCAGGTAAACAGGTTGTAAACAAAAAAACAATATACACGATGCAGTTCCATCGTAAATTACTAATGAATGAAAATAAACCCAGCACGAGGTTTCCAATTATGATTCCAGTGATATAATAATATTGTTATTCGAAAAAACGCAATCTATTATAATGACTACAACCTTTTGAACTGTTCTCGTGTTATTAACTGTGATTTAAAACACGTTGATTGTAATAAAAACAACGTAACAAAGGAAGTTGCTATTAAAAAACAATTAGACGGACAGACATGTTTGTGATGGTGAATTTGTTTCGGTGTGATCACTGCTGTAAATAAGTACTTTTAGAAACAAACAAAAAATATAATAATACGCTCTATTTTAGAGTCACGGACCCTTCATTATTCGTTGAGTTCTGGCTTTTTTAGGGTTCCGTAGTACCTACAAGGAACCCTTATAGTTTCGCCATGTCCGTCTGTCCGTCTGTCTGTCCGAGGCATAGCGACGAAACCGTTGGTGCTAGAAAACTGAAATTTTGCATAAACATGTATGTTAACTATACAAAGAAAGTCGTAGAATAAAATTTGGAAAAGTATTTTTTTTTCGGGTAGCTCCCCTACATGTAAAGTAGGGATGTTTTTTTTTTGTCGCCTACCCCACAGTGTGGGGTATTGTTAGATAGGACTTTTAAAAACGTTCAGGGGTTGCTAAGACAGTTTTTTGATTTAGAGATCCGTTTGCGAGATAATTAACTTTAAAGAGCAAATTTTTGTTCGAGTAGAGCGTCCCCCCCCTCTAAAAGCTAAACTACTGGATCCCAAAATCTGAAAAAAATTGTGTCGGTAGTACATTTAATGAACTTTAAAAGAAAACTATAGCGGATAAGTTCACTTCATTAGTTCAAGAGGAATAGGGGTCCAAAGTGTAAAATGCAGTTACTTAGAATAATTCGTGCAAATTACAAAAACCTTTGAAAGTATTGACTTGTATGAAGATGTTACTTGTTTAATACAGATAGTAAATCCCTTTTAAGTCGAAATATGTTGTTTCGACTAGCTACGGAACCCTACTGCGCGTGGCCCGACACGCACTTGGCCGGTTTTTAAATTTTATACTTGGGTGGTTTTCTCAGAGAGGCACTGTTTAGGAAATAAATATACGAATACTTTTTGAACATTAAAATTATGTTGTAATCGATTTTTATCGAATATAAAAACCCAAAATACTTATTTTTGTCAAAAAAATCTTGGAAGAATTAGGTGTCTGATTATCTATGATTGGAGTGGTCGTGTTGTGGAAGCATTTTGACTGTGTTCATTTTTGTTTCTTTTTAACCCAACACCCAATGAAACAAGTAGTCAATTAACGCCTCGATGGTCTAGTGGTTAGCGTATACACCTCTAACTGCGAAGTCTCGGGTTCGATGCCTAGGTCGGGCAAAATGTTAGTAGTTATCTTACCATCTAAAAATCTAAAATAGCAGCACGGAGTTTGAATTGCACCCGGTGGATGGCGATAGGCTCACCCACTATCCCTTGGGACCTAAACATAACAGGAGAAGTGTGGGTGTTTTACACCTCTGCCACACTCTTCTGGGAAATATAGGCGTGATGTTTTGTTATGTTGTTTTCACTACGATCATTATCACGATTCAAGTTATTATTCCATTGATGAGGAGGTTTTTTATTCTGTATCTTTTGATTTTGTTGTTTATTAGACTGGAAAATATTGTATGAAGGTCGAAGATCTGATGAATAAAATATTCCATAATTTACCAATCAACCTATGATTAATGAATAAAAAACAAATCAAGGGCTTTTAAGGTGTTTGGATGTCAATCAAGATTTTTTTAACAGTATTTAGTTTTTATGAAATCAATTACAGTAATTGTTTAAGCGGACGTATTTTGTTTTAGGTATTAAAGATATCATTCCTGTATTTATATATTCAGTATGACGCAATCAATACCGTTTTCTAGCTGATATTGCTCTTCAATTAAAATTTACTGTCATTGCATCCAAGTGTAATTCAATTACAGCCACGACAATCCCAAAATGTTTAATTAAATTAATTATTTAACATTACAGATTACATAACATCACGCCTATACTTCCCAGAAGGGTGTGGCAGAGGTGTACAACACCCACATGACACCTGCTATTTCATCTGCCATCCACCGGGGACAATTCCAACACCGTGCTGCTATTGTGAATTTCCTGACGGATGGTTCAGACATAACACTTTGCCCGACCCGGGAATCGAACCCGAGACCTTAAGAGGCGCATACGCTAACCACTAGACCATCGAGGCAATTCAATTATTTATTTCACGTTACTAACAACAATGGACCTAAATTAGTTTATAGATCTCCTTAGGTCGTCTGCTTAAGGTTTCCACCATTCTCTCATGCAGCCTGACCTCTGAAGGTTACCACCTAAGGTCACACTACTTAGCTTAATTCCATCTCATATTGTAAATTACTTGAAACAATGAGGCGTTTAGATTGTTGTTTGATACCAATGTGGAGTTCGGGTGGTTAAAGGGTAAAAGCAATTCTCTAAAAGTTCAGAGGATTAACTAAAACGCCATGAAAATTGATTATTTTCATGTATTACAATGGTAATGGTCAGTCTTAAAACTAAAGAATTGCATATTAGTCCAGCAAAAGTGTTAAATCCCTTCAAAATTGAGTAAATAAACAATCGTAGCCACAAATTTTCTCTGCGATTCCGTAGTGAGCTGCGAAAATGCGCTCTCTGTCACTCGATTGGGATTTACTCTTTACTTACGTCTCTCTCTCACTCACGTGGACTGGCTCTGAGCGAGCTGACTAGAAAATTTGGTGTCAACTATAATTCGGTAAATAAATATTTCCTTGTGTCAAGTCAAATATCTATTAATTAAGAAAACGTTTCTTTTAAGAAATAAATCGTTTATATAAAACTGATACAAATTTAAAGATAATATACAAAAAATATTGACATTGTCATATTTTATTTGCTTTGGTATTCAGTTTTACTAATAAGCAAAGTAATATACAAATAACCTATTAAATTACTATTTTACTAAATATAAAACGATTTTTAATAGCAGGCCATGGCCAGAGATAAAGAGGAAAAAATACATACAGTAGGTTAAATGATAAACCCGGTTTACGATCTCACTCTCTTATTCAATGTTAGAACGGCAGAAAAGATCAGAACAGATCAAAAGAGTTCAAAGTGTTTAACTTGAGCCGGTAAAATTCGCGCAAAAGCGGTCTGCCTCAAAATTGTGTATTTGCACTTGCACTAGTATACGCAGGTAGCCCTAGTCGATGTTATACCGCTTGTCTATTACACAAGATTCTAGGTATGCCTTAAGTACCGCACCGTAATTACAAATTGCAACTCTATATTTGGCGCCTTTTTTTTCAACTAGCTTGGGTCGGCTTCTAGTCTAACGGATTTGGCTGATCTATACTAATATTATAAAGAGGTAAAGTTTGTGTGTTTGTTAAATTGTCAGGGGTAATCTCGGAATCTACTGCACCGATTTTAAAAATTCTTTCACTAATAGAAAGCCACATTATCGCTGAGTGTCATAGGCTATATAAAAAACCGAAAAATTAAAAGGTTTTTACGTGGTAGTCCGTTTTGTAAAGAGAATCGGAGAAAAACTCATCGTTATACGTGAAGGCCACAGCAGCGCGGCAGCGGCGCGCGATGGTTTCGGCTTATTTCGGTTCGCGTTCGTGCTCACTTCGGAAGAAGGAGGCGTGACCTTCCTTTTACATCTGAGAGGTAGGTACCCGCGCGGCTCTTTACGCAGCGGACGTCCCCAAAATTGAATTTTTCGTAACACACTTTCGACATTCATTAATTTTATTTTCGGTACATTAAAAAAAAAATCTTTTATGTTTATATAGTTTTCATTTAATTTAGGTTATAGGTATTAAGTTAGTTTCATGTAGATATTAATTTAGGTTATAGGTAGGTATTAAGTTTGTTTTGTGTAGATATTAATTTAGGTTATAGGTAGGTATTAAGTTAGATTCATGTAGATATTAATTTAGGTTATAGGTAGGTATTAAGTTTGTTTCGAGACATATTATTGCTGAGTGTCATAGGTTATACATATAAAAAACCGAAAAATAAAAAGGCTTTTACATGGTAGTCCGTTTTGCAAAGCGAATCGGCGAAAAAACATTCGAATGAAAACGTTTCTTACGAACGCTGACTTAACTATGAAAGATATATATTTTTGAACATTATGCCCAACGAAGTGGGCACGGGTCAGCTAGTTATCAGATATTTACGTGGAGAGACTGCTATCAAATTCAAATTCAAATCATTTATTTTCATAGGTCCCAGGAGGCGCTTGAACACGTCACAAAAAATGATATAAAAATAAATAATAAATAATACTAAATTATATTAATTACAATAATTTGAATAACCGGGGCTTAGATTAATTTTAATCAAACTGTTTAGAATCAAATTAATATCAGACCTCCACAGCCTAGTACGAGGTAATACGCTACTCATTGTTAGACTAGTTAACAATCTTTCTGGCCTCTGACTACTTGTAACGACTGCCATAGATCTTCAAATGGCAAACGGGAACGACGCGATGGCTAAATGTGCTCTCTGAGGTACGGAAGAAAGCTCGTTATGTCAAAGATTGTCACCCAACCACGGCTGACACCGGTTAGCATTGCTTAACCTGCAAGACTTAGCCACGAGCAACTAATTCAAAATGGCAAGTACAATCCAAAATACAATTAAATTTCTCCAAAAGTGACGTAACATCTCCTTGTAACAAAAACGTAGTAAAAAAATCATTGCTTTCTATGGGCAGTCGTGCGTGGAGTCCGCGCCACTTGACAACCGCTAGAAAGTACCAATAATATCGTTTTAAGTGCAGCCGGTGAAAACTATTCGTTTCATTACTATGTGATAAAGTAATCATGTAGGCTTTTGCCTTGTTGGTATAATAATTCATAATAATAATTCATAATTCATTTATTCTCATAAGATCATAGGTTGATACAAGCATGCATTATACAGATGTTCTTAGGACACTAAGTTCAGCTATGTCTCGCCCTTAAGGCATAATGAGAAATACATTTTTATTGATATTAGATAAATATTAGATAGATAAAAATAATAATAGATATATAGATACATAATAATTTCATTTCATTTCATTTCATTTCATTTATTTCATAACAATATAATATTGTGTTGAAAATAAAATACAAATTATCTTAATCTAGGTATGTCTATAATTAAATTAAATTAAAACATTAAATAAAAAGGAATAAAATAAAAAAATAGCAATATAAAAAATAAAAAGTCATGCATAATTAACAGAAATAAAATGTGTACATAATAATAAATTTATACATTTCATTATTAATTGATAATGAGGTTGTTGCATCATAAATTGTTAAATACATTTTTGGTAGTAGGCTACAACTACACTGTTCACAACATGACAAGCATGTGACTTTTTGTGAGTGATTTATCTTCTAATAGTACATTGCTCATCGTGAAGTCTCTATGGACTTGGATTTGTGTTCAGTGAAAAAAAAACAAACAAATATTGTATGAATTATTTGAAAAGATGGTGCACATGAGTTTCTCACCAGCTCTTCTCATGATGCAATACCCATCGGAGCTGGTACTTGGATTGATTTTAATTCAAATCTCTAAGCTGAATTAAAGTCAATCTAAGCTCCGGTGTCAATTCATTTTATTACAATAAGTATTATAATTTAGTTAGCTATTTTTTGTATTTTGATGTTTGTTTTGACGTGTTCAAGGGCTCCTTGGGGCCCATGGAAATAAATGATTTGATTTGATTTGAGTGGATAGCGTTCGGCTCACCTCCTAACACGTGCGACCTAAACATAACAGGCAGAGGCGGCTCGTCCTTAGGTGCACTGGTGCAGTGCACTCCCAGATAAAATACGTTGTATAATATTCCTTTAGAACTCTATTTACTCTATATATTCTAAACTAAATAATAGGTATTTATCTTCATTCATATTAACAACTAAAAACTATAACATTGCCTACCCGTACAAAGTGGAATGTTTAAATTAAAGACATTCGGTGCGGTGTCATGTCAAGTAGAAGTAAAGTTGGAACGAGTGGTGCGCTAGCGATTACGCTCCTACTGCAGAAATTTCAATACA
The DNA here is from genome assembly GCA_905147285.1 of Hypena proboscidalis. Lineage (NCBI taxonomy): Eukaryota > Metazoa > Arthropoda > Insecta > Lepidoptera > Erebidae > Hypena > Hypena proboscidalis. Next base: position 20,223,404 of record LR990136.1, on the reverse strand, counting down.
ACGCTCAGTACTAAATTCCATAAGTGCGAAAGAGAAACATCGATGCGGCCCGGCGCGTGAAACAAAAACTTTGTACGAGATTTTCGCCTAGACTGGAGCGCCGCTCCTGCTGCGCGACGTTGCCAGATTGCGTTTTGATAGTACATGACTTCAGCAGCTCAACTCAACAGCAGGGCGCGACCGCGGGTAACGCGGGCGCGGGAAATTTTGAATTGTTACCGATCTTACGTAAACAAACTAAATGAGTCGTGTCGTTGTGTCCGCGTTGCTTTGTTAATTTACGGTAATTTCGTAATTTATCAATTGATATTACTGTAATTAAGACTTATAATAAAAATAGTTTGTGCTTGACCGACCAAAGAGGTGCGCCTATGAAACGTACCTTCCCAGACTACGAAGTGACACCCCACCGTAAATGGTAAGCTCTTGTTTATTTTGCTATTTTTTAAGTGAACACCCATAAAAAAATGTCACGAGCCGCCTCTGATAACAGGTGAAGTATTGGTGTTATACGCCTCTGCTACACCCTTCTGGGTAATATAGGCGCTATGTTATGTATTGAATTTAGACTACAGTAGCCAAAAGTATAATCATTGACGTCCAACCAAAAAGGGATCCCTTTACCAAACGTTTTTTCGAATGATCAATCGGTACATTTATCATCGAGTATCAGACCAATAAATCTCAATTTTTATGATCGTTATCGATATATCAAGCTACAATACAGCAAACAGGGTCTTTTTGTAAAAAGATACAGCATATGGGGTCTTTTTGTAAAAAGATCACATTAGACCCTAATCGAGTTCGCGGAACGTTCATATTTATGTCCATCGTAAACACTATTATCCTTAAACTCGGAGTATAATAAACTGTTTGGCATTTTTCAAATGTGCACACGACTACATCAAGCTATACATTATCAGTATAAGATTGTCCCGCATTGTAAAGGCTTCGCGTGCTCTGCGAGTCCAGCTTATACCGGAAATGTATACCTTTATGTGTAGCCATGTGTACTCTTATTTCTATTTTTGTGGACTTCAGTCCAGGGTTCTCAAGTGAGAAGTTAATAAATTGCAGCCATTTTTCCCCTCGTATTATGTTGTCGTTGCGAGCGATCGGTTCATCTTATAGGTGTGAAACTCTTCTATAGTAAGGTGCGGTGATGATCTCGGGCATTTTTATATTGGAGTGTAGACTTGAATTATGTTGGTGATAAAGGAAAGCAAAGGTGCAATTGCTAGATCACCTGTTACCAAAGAAACGCCATGAGAGCCCTTAGTCCAAACCTTTTAATTCTCTCAAAATATATTGTATATTTCTAAAAAAAATAAGTCTAAAGCGAGATGTTAAGTGTTATCGGCGTTATCGCTATCGAATTTATTATCCAAAATACTGACAAATTCGGGTGTGTTGTATTTTCGGCTGGAGTCAAAGGTTCGCAAATATATTTACAATCCTTTAACAAACTTAAAGTAACACAACCTGTCCTTAAGTTATTCCCACCAAACATTATCGGCATATTTTGGCCAAATTTCATGGTATATACTTTAAGCTCACGTCCAGATATAAAATCAAAGCTATCAATAAAGGATCGAAGTTTTTATCATTGAATCTTAGCGTGTATTAACAAAAATAAGCTTTTATTTCTATTCGTATAAGGTTATAAATTGAGTGTTACTAAAATGTTCGAGCCAATAAAAATAATAAATATTGATTAACTGGCAGGACACCGTTATAAAATAAATTCCCAAAATAATCAACTATCATTATAATTTGTACAGAGTTTTAAGTAAATAAGGATGAACAGACACAATTGGAAAAATATATTGAAAATGTTCATATTAGTATAAAGATTTCAGGATTTGAACATTACCAATGACTCTATAAAACGTGACATTTTAAACATATCGACTTTTTTAAACTTAACCGTCAATTCCATCTCAGAATGACCAATCAGCGTCGAAAATATTAGACATCCACAAAAATACGATTGTTGATTTTTTGGTCGTTTCATTAAAGTCAGTTTCGAATGGCATCATCGATAAGACCAGCATGAAATATTATTATGCAAAGATAAAAAAACATCCAGAAACGTGAATCTCAGGAGATTACGATAAGGCCGCGGCGGGGGGCTTCGCGGCGCCAAAAAGTGTCAAAAAAGATGGCGGCGTGGATTTTTTAGGCGCGAATTAAAGTTGGCAGAATATTATTAATCACGAGAGATTTGCGTTATCAATTCTGCTGTACGCGGGGAGTATTATAAATTTTAATAATGATCGCATTGCTAATGAAACGCTGGCGATAATTATTTGATAAAAAAGACTTGGAAGTAGAAGAGGTCAGGTTTTAAGAAAAAATATTCCCATGGAGGCAAACAATACAGGCATATTATGTAAAACAAATTCTCAATGCTCATGGGTTAAAAACGTTAAACAATGGGGTCCACATTAACAGTACTTTATGAAAATGAGTTCGGAAAAGTAATAAGAGGGTAGGTAGGCGCATCGGAACAATTGAACTGTCACAAGTGGAGCGATTAGCATATAGACATGTCCAGGGTGTGGTGTCATGGCGTGGTGTCATGGCGTGGATCGGGGTCACAGGCTGTGTCATTATGTCATGGTGTGATTGCAATAATAAGATGGCGCTACGAATATTGTAAGAAGATGATGATAGGCGCTATTTGGAGATAATAGTATGAATCATGGTTGCAATTTTGTGCACGATGGTGTATGATGTTGTTTATTATGTGGAGAAATCAATATCGTATAAACATGCCTGAAGAATATTAGGCCGGCCGCAATAATAGTAAAAGTAGACTCATATAAACATGAAGTCAGTGGCCGCACTTCATAAACGACAAGCGACAGTATTTTTTTCACGAAATCGTCAGTGCGTCGCTATTGCACTACCATCATTATTTGAAGTGATCTTTTCAGGCTAAAGACACAGTATAAATATGTTTCGAACGTTTGTAGGTAGTTTTCTTACTGTTTGTACATATTTATACTGTGCTAAAGAGCACTAAATCTATATGGAGGGGATGCTTAAAATTACGGGGGCGGTATATTGTGCCACGCATCTATGATTTTAAAACTAGTTTAAAACTACTTGACGTAATCAATTTCCTTACCTTTGTTCTGTAGAGCGGATTGGAGAAGTCCCACCCAGGTGCCACGAACAGATACCCGCATTTTGATATCTTACGGCTTGCCTGCAGACAAAAATATACAATTAACACTCGGAACTAGTTATTTGAAAGTAGATTTTTGGCCTCTATTAATTATTCTTAAAACTTCCTTCCAACAGTTGATTGCTTGTATTAATATTTTTTTACAGACACCCATATTTCACACGTTATGTTCACGTCCCATGTGAAAGGGGGTGAGCCTATTGTCATCCACTGGGCACTATTCCATGCGGCTTTTAAGAATTATTTTATTATCATATAACACACGCCGACCTGAGAATCGAATCTAAGCCCTCGCAATGAGAGATCGTATAAGCTAACCACGAGACCAACGAGGTAGTCCGTAAATTAAATCATGACAAAATCCTTTTTTTTTTGTACGAAATCTAATCTATTTATCTGTTGACAAAGACTTGGAAGATACGAAGTCATGACCCTCCTTTTTTGCGCACAAGAGTTCTATGTAAGACGTAACATAAAAACCCGATTCTAAATGTATTATAGAGGATTAAACCGAAAACAGTGTGGATTTGACACCTTTTAAAGTAAGAGAAATGTAACTATTTAACATTTGCCGTACTTTTCATGTAATTATTTTTTCACCCACGATCTGAGTGCATTCGGGATACAACTTCAAGTACTCGTAAAAATCGAATTGTGGCACGTATGCAGTACTCACGCGGTCTGAGTGCAGTCAGGGTATACCTGATAAGGTAGACATATGCATATGTATTTATGTATGTTATATAATATGTACCGCTTTATTTTCTCTTTCCAAAATGTCCATCCTAAGGTCGCCTGGAAGAAATCGCTTTAAGGCCGCCCTTTGTACATTTTTCTTTTATTTTTCTTTTTGTTGTTACTTCTTAAGTTTTTCATGTTAAAGACATTATGTACAAATAAAGTATTTTCTATCGTCTATCTATCTATGTCTACCTTATCAACAATTTTATCACAGGAGACGGAGAACTCGTACCCCGAATGCACTAAGATCGCCAGATCTTTTCAAATATTTCTTTGAGAGATTCTTTCACTCTAAATTTTCTGATGTTTGATCGTAAATTAGAGACAGGTTTTAATGCATTATTGTTTCTAAATACCAAATATATGCAAGGAAAGTGCTTATCCGTTTATGTAAATTTAAATGTCTTAATATACCAAAGATGGCTGATTATATTCTAAATATTAGGCAGTTTTACATCTTGCATAATTTCATCAGTTCGCATTCCAATATGGCGGCGTAGATTAGTTTTATAATTAGTTTTTAATAGATTAATTTATAATTAATACATCATTAGTGCTAAAAAATCATTTTTAATTAATTATACAGATTTAAAATTTTTATTACTTTCCGGTGGGAGTCGTATTGAATTGGTTGCAGAATTATGCAACTCTACGTGGAATTGAGAAATTCTACTTAATTTGAGATTAAGTTATCAATTAAGTAATCTAAAGAGTTTGGCAAATTTGCAAAACACTAGAAATCGTGACTCGACACTACGAGAACCTGACACGAGCATGTATTAACAATTTGTTACATTTCTGAATTTGTAGTTAGTGAATAATGAGTTTTAATAGCTCCGTTCCTATCAGCTGATTGAAAAACTAGATTCATAACATCACGCCTTTATTACCCAGAAGGGTATAGCAGAGGTGTACAGCACCCACATTTCACTTGTTATGTTTAGTTTCCATGGGATAGAGGGTAAGCCTTTTGCCATCCATTGGGCATGATGTATCTATTTTGGCGTAAAAACAAGCTAAATAGATTATATTATTTTAATGATTGTTTATATTTAAATCAAATTGTTCTATCATGTAAAATTAAGTTACCAATTATGTTTTAATGTTTTATAAAGACTATTGTCTATCAAAATCAATTAATGTTATATTTTGTGCAATGTATTGTTATATTATTGACATGTATTTATTTTATGCTAAGAACTTTCTAAACTAAACTAAATTGGGCACAATACCGTGCTGCTATTGTGAATTTCCTGACGGAAAGTTTACAAATAACACTTTGCCCGATCCGGGATTCGGACCCGAGACCTCGCGGTGAGAGACGGTGAGATACGCTAACCACTACACCATAGAGGCAGAGGAGTTAGCTTTAACATAAATGAATTTTAACGTAGGCTATTCCAAAAGGTTAAAAAAACAAGAATTGAGGGAAAAGGTCAATGGCTTCATTATTCATATCAGCAATTACATAATTTGAAAGCTCAGGTGTCATTTGTAATGCGATTCAGAACAACCTACTTTTATACAAAATGCTGAGTCGGTGTTCGTAGAATTACGAATAAGTATGATAATCAAAATTATTAAGGTAATGCATTGATCACAATAAAACTGGATCCGATTCCTTATACGTGTACATAACACGGTACTATGTTAGAGTAAAAAAATCTCTATAAAAGGAAGAGTATTCTTTTTAAAGTAATACATTAATATCTTGGTCGGAGAGGTTTTATATATTGGGTCACGTGACTAGATCACCAAGGTCCGAATACCATGGACAGCTCACCACACCAATCTTTTGATTCTCAATGAACTGGGCATAAAGACCGCCTTCCATCCCTGTGCCTTTGCAGAATCCTCGTGTTCTTTGGCCATATACCGAGAAGAGAAGGCGACAACCTTGAAAGACTGATGGTCACTGGGAAGATAGAATACATTAGACATTACATTTTTAAATTTAACTTTAGTTTTATTTTGTTCTGACTTTTTAGTGTTTACGTTTGTTATTATTAAGTTTTATATAAGCGAAGACTTGTCATTGGCTGCCAGATTCCTCTACTACTATATTCAAAACTGTTAACTTAGCTGTAAGTCTTCCATATCTCTTAAATAAATAAATAAATAAATTAGATATAACGCCAGAAGCAATTACACTATCCAATGGTCCCAATGACAAGGCCAAATACACACATTCACTCACACAAGCACACCCAGTCTCAGAACAAATCTTTGCGAATCACACAAAGATTTATCTCATGTGGGGATCGAACCCACAACACCAGTGCAGTGGAGAGCGACAAGGCGACCGCTTAAACCACTACACCACACGTGCAGACAAATAAATAAAAAATAAATAATTAAATATCAGTTGAGATGTTTATAACAAATCTTTATACGTTGCTATTTTAATATATACAGAAAAACAACGAAAGCTTTCAAATGTTACGCCCACGAAATCAAGTACTTCTATTTCATTTGATCGGTTATGTGTCTTGTGCTTTGCAGGCTCAAGGTTTTAACTAAACACTTAACGTTACGTTTCCCACACTTCCAGAATCAGTGATCAGGGCAGAGTTCTGTCAGTTGTGCGATGTCACGTGGGTCGTTGACCGCTTACGTCACAAACACAGTTATAGCATTCTCATTGCGTGATCAAACTATTTGTCATTACATTCAACTTTGATAAGTGGTTTGTGTATTTGACCTCTCACTGTGAGGTTTTGGGTTCGAACCCCAGGTCAGGCTATTGGTGTTTAGGATTTCCGCCGAGAAATTCTCATTAGCACCACGGAGTCTGGAATTGTGCCCTGTAGACGACGATACACCTTCTATCCCATCGGACTTAAACGTAACAGGTGAAGTGTGTTATAATACCTCTGCTGCACTCTTGGTGGTACATGCGTGATGTTATGTTACATTTAATTCAGGGTATTCTATTTCGTGAAGGAATTTGAAGATTCCGGAGGTCAATATTTTGATTGGCGCATGCCAATTCCGTGTCCGGCTAGTTTTATTGTTTCCTGATTATGAGTTAATTAGTGATTAGTCAATTCTCATATATAATGGCCACTCAAAGGTGAGACGATGATGCCTTAACAAACTCGATCCTTAAAGAGGAGAAGGATCAATGAAGCTCGACCACCGTTAAAAAAGGTAAAACTGATTTAAATTTTTAGTTTGCCCTAAACTTTTTCATTCAATGCGAAAATTTACTCCACTAGTCGTCGTTACTTTAGAAAGAGGTAACCTCACCACCAATATTGACCAATAATACACGCTGCATAAGCAAAGAGCTCTTAATTTCACCACTTCACAAAATATGTACTTAGAATTACTTAATATGAACAATTTTTCCTTAAAATGTTCTGCATTAAATATTAATAATGCTTTTTCTCTTAATATAAGTATGTTCGTTATACTTTGTAACACATTGTGGATAGCTATAATTGGTCATTGTTTAGTAATGTTAGCTATATAATATATTTGTAAACGACTGTTGTTTTCCCGAATAAATAAATAAATAATTGAACGTTACCAAAGCCTGACGACACGTTTCCACCAGGAATGTGCCATCAATTCACACAATACGCGCCCCCACGGTGTCGGTGTTGGTTTGTATGTCGGTCTCCCACATGCGCACCGTTACAGCATTAGCGCGACAATACGAACCTATGCGTGTCGAATTTCAGCGAGCGACACCCGTTACATTGCTATCATAGAACTTCTACCTATCTACTAAAGGAGATTGTTTTTTTTCGTTGATATGATGACGTGGCAAATATTTTACGTGATGTCCCGTACGAAATTAAATTACAGGCCGTCAAGTTCATAGAATATCTACTTGCGTTACAAAAAAGTATCCGAAAATTATAATTATATTAAGTTCGAGTACAGTAAGCCTAGCATACGAGCGTGAGATAGATTTTGTCGCGTTTCTGTCATAGCGAAAACGCCTCAACAAAAGATATGACAAAAATGCGACCAATTCTATGTATATTCTATCTATCTATCTATCTATCTATCTATTTATCTATTCTATTAATTTTACCAAATCAATTTCTATTCTATTTTCGTATACTATTCCTTCAGGTGCGGTTTTTCTTAGATTTATGTTCTTAATAGCAAATCTTGGACCATAATCATAAGGCACTTAACTTTTTTGGAACTCGCTCTAAGTTTTGACCGTTCTCCATTAAAATTAGAATTTGAAGTTATTTTAAATTTACTAATAACCCAGGGGCATCTTCTTTAACTACACCATGCTTAAACTTATGATGATGCCCAACAGTTTTATGTTACCATTTACTTTCAGCTTGTTACTTCCTTGCTACACCTGATGTAAAAAGAAACTGAATAATAACCATTTCCGGAAGATTTACAGCTCTTTGGGATGACAACCAGCTTACCATAATCATTATATCACCGCAGAACCTCATAAACCCACCAAAATCACAAAATTTATGAGAGTTACGACCAAAAACCTATTATATGGCGTTTAAGCTACCGTGTTCCTAATAAAATCGGTTCATCCGAACCATAACGCTCATAATTTTGTCTCTTGACAACTATAAAATTATTGAGGCATGGTATAGCTATGGCGTTATTTATGGTTATCCCTTAAAGGAGACAGTTAAGTCATAAGCTGAAGCGATTAGTGTTAATGAGCTCCTTTGATTTTTATAAAACAGATTAAAGACGGTTATAAAATGCGGATGGTTTCTTTTATTGTTCCATAACTAATTTTAGGGCAGGTTAAATCTGTAGGGTGACATTTTGGACACCTGTTGTTCCTTTTGTTGTATTTATGTGTAGCGTCAGTAAGTAAACCCCATAAACTATACAGTGCAACCCTGTATTTTACGTTTAACCAACACACACAATTATTGGATAAAAATATGTCAATTTGTCACTTCACAACAAATTCAAATTAATTACACCTGCGGTAATAACTTTTCACGCGGGACATGACACCACGTATAATGGACATCTTTATAGCAAAAAAAGTTATCATTATTATGCAAAATTGAAAGGTATAAGTAAAGCTGCGAGTGCCGTGACGTATAAAAACATGACCAACAAACCGCCAAGAACATGATTTATTGTAAATAATGCACATAAATAATAAAGGAACAGTAAAAAATGTAATTCAATTACTCTGTTATTTTAATTTCAATCAACGAACCTTTTACATGCATGCTTAATTGCTAGAACTTCAATTAAAAGATTCATAAGGTTAAGCTAAGTCAAATTACATAAAAATCTGTTCTGTACTTTAAACATGAATGAATAACAAACAAACACACATCCAAACTTCCATATCTTAACTAATATTGGAGTTGATTTTGTGTTTGTTACGATTTATCTCAAAAACTACTGCACCGATTTCAAAAATGTCTTTTCCGTCATACTATTACATTATTTCTGAGTAACATAAGCAAAATTTTAACGAAGTACCACGCAGGCGAAGCCCGCGCGGATTTTTGTTTATAAAGTAGCAAGACATTCACTCTTTAACTTGTAACTTGGACAGTCAGATTAGGGAACATATTCTAAGTCGAATATTACAATTTATAGTAGAGCTAATACCTCCATAATACCGAGTTATACAGACATACCAGTTCATGATATGAATGGCTTCTGATACTAAGATGAACACCGGTGTCGCCTCGCAGCCTTCTTCATTAAACACTTATTGAAAAACGGCTGCGTGGATCATCTTGTGTGCGTACAAGGGGCATATAAACTAGCTAATGCCCCGACATACTTTACAAACTTGTATATAATTATAAGATGGGGATTTTTAGCTTTGATGGAGGCGGTTATTGGTAGGAAAGCCATTTCACTTGGTTCAACACCCTTAGCATTGCTTGCTACGCTTGACATTTGGAATCAACTATTACGTAGTTATCAACATGTAAACGTCATCAATTGCAGAGCTGTTTAGAAAAGTTTTGAAAGAGCTGTTTTGAGTGCACGGTTGGCGTAGCGGTTAAAGCGGTCGCCTCGCCGCTTTCAACTACGCTGGTGTTGTGGGTTCGATCCCCACATGGGACAAATCTTTGTGTGATCCGCAAAGATTTGTTCTGACTCTGGGTGTGCTTTGTGTGTGTGAAATGTATGTTTGTGAACACCCCCGCGACACAGGAGTTGTTCCTAGTGCGGGCGTCGTTTAAAAAAAAATATATATATACCTGAAAATTTAAGGATCTTTTATGACCAAACCGTAATTCTTTTAAATGTTTTTGTGCGTATCAACCCCATGCTACAACTATGGACTAGTTCAGTTTGAAAAAGGATTAATTAGATTTCGTTTAATCCACTTAGTGTTGGTAATTCCTTGTCCTTTAAGCTTTCACGGGTACGCTTGCAGAACCAACCGTTCCAACTTGAAACTATTTTTTATCGTGGGAGTCTGGTACACGGAAGGTGCAACACTAATTAACTTTCCCTTAATGAATAGTATGGAAAATAGCCTCGTTCCCTGAGAAAATCACTCATATCCTGCCTTAGCTAATAATCATAATGAATTTTAATAAACACAGCTTTAAGCAATTTGCTCGAGTCGCCAAGAATGTGTACTTAGGCTTAAAACTATTAAATCTGAACCGGTTAAGTTTCCTGGTTTCATAAATATAATCATTCAGGTGGACTTATTGCTTCATAAAATAACTCGACTCAACTTCATGAATATAAACTTGAATCATAGGGCATTAAATGGCTAGCTAACAGATATAAAACTACAAATAAATACGAACACAACTGCGAATGTCCGACCAAACATGGCGTTCATTACGTTGGGCATCGCATGCGCATGCGTCGCGGCCACGATTACTTTCCGAAAGTGTAAATAATTGGAATTACAATAATCGATAGTTTCTCGAGTCGGACGGTAGATGGAGGTCGTGCGCGGTGGCGGAGCGCGGGCGCAGATAGGCAGGGGGAGGGGGGTCGTGAGAACTGGGCGACTTGCACTTTCGTCGGCGCGCACCTCGATGCGCGATAGTGCGCCCGGCGCCGCCGAGTCTGCGCACGAGTCTAGCCCAAGCACTGATTAATCATCAATCTTCGTATTTTACAACACTCGGCAATCCTCGGAGAAAGTGCGACGACCGGTCACTTGAATCAACAAAACTGCGCGTGCACGGCCAGCGTCATGTAGGAAAGTATCAAAATCGATATCACAAACAAAAAAAACTACAAAAGCTGAAAATTACAATAGAAAAAGTGAACTCACTTTCTATCGAATCAAAATCAGACGAGACTATACAAAAAGTGACAATGAAACTAAATCTTGATAGAATCACGACTTTCAACAAACAAACATTAGAAGATAAAGCCATGGGATCCCTACAGCTTATTGTTGTTAGTACAAAGAAAATCTCAATCTCTATGACCTCCATGACATGTATGAAATAGGAATTAGGTATTTAAAAATGCAAATAATATGGACCAACCGACTGACAAAAACGCATGCAGGAAAGAAAAGTAAAACCAACATCGGCCAGAACAAGCAAAAAGTCAGATTAACACATTCGTTTCAACTTTTACATTCAACACGCAATTGCTAAGAGCCGAGTATTCGCACATCGGAACTTGCCAAAGAGAGACATATAGCGAATTGAGTTGTGAACCAAACACGATCAAGTCACGGTTATATTTTCGCAAGCAAAAAAACTCATTTCAACCATCCGTTTGTAAGAAACTAAATGATGCACGTACGAATCTGTGAACAAACTTGTATCGACAATAATTAACAGACGTTGATCGATAAAAAAATCATCCATATTCATTCACACAATCCTGAATGGACATCAATAGAGAGCTAGATGAATGGTTTTCTAATTATTAGCATTAGTCGCGCGGAGAATTTCGATGTGTTTAATATTTCAATTAGCAATGCAAATGCACCTGGAAAGTGTTAGTCCGATGAATCAACTTCCCGTGGTTAGTCAGGAGGGCGTTCCGGCTCGTCACGGAATCGCTACCGACACAATTATCGAATCTAGACCACTCTCACTGAAGCAAAAAGAACACCGAGACGTAAAGAAAGCAAAGTCAGGTGCGCCCCCATTTCACTTTCCAATGACTTATCTTTGAAACGAACTCCGAACGAAAATTAACCTAAAGATGCAAGGAGTACGGTTCGCTTTGACTTGGAGTGCAATTGCATTCAGTCAGTAAGCATTTCATTATCAAGATTTACGAGGAAACCCTTTAAAAGCAGTTAATTGCGAGTGTTCATTTCGCTTTCTAATGATTTCTGTTAATTCTCTGGGATTTGCAGAAATATGTGACATCTAATCTAGCTGGTACTAGATGAAAGCGCAATCATTTAAACATGAACATTTGTTTGAATGATATGAAAATGATTGAGTATATAACGATGTCACCTTGAGAATCTTTGTGGAGTAATGGTGTAATATTGCCATCAATGCTATCGTTTACATCTGAATAATAGTAGATCGTGAGCGGGCATTGTTGGTTGATGGTTGCTGAAGCGGTGCGATGAGGCCGGCGAGGCGCCTACATTTATGACAGACCATTTAGTGCAGATATCACGATAGAGTCGTCAGCGATGTTTTTTCTAGCCGTATAGACTAAGAGAATATCGGCACTCGGTAGACGGCAGAAGAAGTGGTCGTAATTATTCATTGTCGATTGTATTGGCACTAATGAGTCAGTCCAACTGACCCCGTTAGGGTGATTTGTTTGGTTGTCTGAACGGTGGATCAAATTGCAGGCGATTTGGATTATCTGGTATTTTGTCGTCACAAGATTATGTGATTATGAAAGTTTAAGGTCATAGACCTGGCTGACGCGTTCGATGCATTTCGATTCAAGGTCTTAAGCCAGATAAGATACATTATATGAAGAAGAAAAAAGTGAGACTATTTATTAATGAGGTCTGAGTGAGAGTGAGAGTTGATCTAAGCTCAAAAACTCCATGGATTCCGCTGTTGTTAGTACAACAAACAGTTTTCGAATAGATGATGGAGTTAGACTCGAACCATACCGTGTTTTTCACGTAAAGTTCAATGCCTCTGCCTGACCGCTTGATCCAAGTACTTGATAATACAATAGCAAGCGGGATACTGTTTCAGACAATGATATCAACGGAACGTTAATTAGAATTTATCTGTCTCTTTCTAATATTACAAGAACAAATGAGACGGAAACAGGAAAAAGCTATTGATCTGATTAATAGACAAAACAGTCTTAAGAAGAATTGTAAATACAGTTAAGTCAATGTTATTTAATAAATTGATTTATGATGTGTAACGGGTTAAAATGAGTGGGCAATACTTAAGTAATGTATATGCAATTAAGTTTAGCAGACTTATCAAGAGAAGTCAATGAACGGGCTTCTCATTCAACAAAAGGTTAATATTCCCACAATAACATGTTCTGAAATGTTGATGGACTTCCTATCTTGAAATGACCTTAGTATACATATCGTGAGAACGTTCTAATTCCATGAATTAATGCAGTTTAGCTTCTATATCCATACCAAATTCACATCCCTATAACCATATTGGGAAGATAGATTATCACAAAACGTTACTTCAATCAACTTTAACATGAATAATTTAGTTGGAACAGTAATTTATGCCCTTGTAGTAACCAAGCATGCCATTTAATCTCCAATCAAGAAACGTTATTAGCTAAGTACCACCCGTCACATTACACGCACTATATTCTATCCCTTTCCGGCAGTTAATCAATTCTGAGAGGCCAACAGTTTCCTTGGCTGTTTGTTCGGTTTGATCGATATTGGTATCGATATCGTAATTTGTTTCTCGTGATCTACTCAATCGATTTGATTGTTTAGCGTTGACATCTCACCTTGACTCGATTCGTGAACAAGGAACACTTGCGGTTGGTTTGTGCGATATGATTTGTGTGCTTTATGATAATTATGATTTGTGTCTATAAAATAAATCTTCAATTCTTATGCAATGTTTGTTTCGTCTTTTCTAGCTATTTGTTGTATGTTCATCGCATTTATTTGCTTATGATCTTTGCCCAAAAGATAATTTTTAGATCAAGTTTCTACTTAGTGCAATTTAATTTGATGGTCGAAAGATGTATCCTGGTTCAAACTAAATGAGGTAGTGTCATCAGAATCTGTGCACAATCTTCAACAAAAACGAGGATCAGATAACAACGATTAAATAATCCTTATCAAAACTATTGTACTGAGTCTATCTATTAGAGAACAATATCTAAGAAGATAGCTTATAGTTTTGAAAAGTTTGCATTTTAACTTTTCGTTTTGTTCTAATAGGTTCAGAACAAACACAAATCACAACGACATAATTTCTAGTACGACAATTTCTAAAACAGTTCGCCATCGCCGTCCCGCGTCCGGCTGCACCACATAAATTAGAATTTCTCTGGATCTGGTAATTAATCAGCATTAGTGGCTGGATCAAACGCGCCGCAGAGACACTTTCGCCATTCCAGCCGATAAATTGTCACGCCCACGATCCCACCGACAGCCCAGCCTGCGATACAAGCTAGTATTTTAAGCAACGTCATATTTAAATACAATGTGATACAATTACGTGAGGATGTGTAGCAATTGAATTCAATTGGAAATCAGTTGTGTGTCATGTTGAAGATTTAAATTGAATATTTTCGACATCGTCACTCATAGTAGTCGCCGTCAGAAAACTTTTAAGTAAAGGTCGTGCTAACAGATATTGAATTGCAGAATACAAAAGAAAAGTTAACACTGAACTAGACAAACCAAAAACTGAGGAAAACAATAAGCCCGATAATGCAAAATATGCAAAATATACTTATCAACAAACTAAAATCCATGACATATAAGAATTACAATCCTAATTGCAACTCTAGCAAAAAAATAAGGAAAAATATGTACGCAATGACGTCACGCGCATCAACAACAAAATGAATACAAGCGGCTTTTCACTAAGTGAAACACAAGCTTTCCATCCACCGCTGGGAACCAGTCACTTTCTATATAGAAAATTATCGACGTGTACATCCAGAATCATTTGGCACCTGTCTCATTCAAGCGACGCAACAAATGTGGTGTCAAGCTAAATTGGACATCGCTCTATTGACAATTCCTTTCTTGTGTCATCTGTCGGCGACCATTAAATGCAATATGTAATTGTCTATTGTTTGGATAGATAATCTGTTTATGAAACAACTGTGGGTTTTGTAACAAGGTTTGTTTAAGAAGAAAAAATCAAAGACATTGAAATCAATGAAGCTAAAACTTTAAACGCAAGAAAAAACGAACAATACACTCCTCTTGAACTTGAACAATTCAAGGCCAATTAAATACTTAACACTCTCGATTGTTTTTCGATTTCGGTACCAAGAAAACGAGTTATTTCGAAATTCACACCGCTATTTCTAAAAACCGGACTATTCATAGAATTTCTGTAAATGGAAAGTTCGTTGTATACTCATCAAAATTACAAATCAATAAAGTCAATACCATAATCATTACATAAGTAAATTCAAATGTCTTAAATAATTTAAATCATAATGATCTATCAATAAAACGTGATATTTTAGAATCCGCAACAACTTATCAATGTGAATATTTGGTCCTCGAAACTTATTACAATACATTTTTGCGGCTTATTTATTGGAATTGATGCTTAATGATAAAACCAAGATCTGGAATGACAAATGTTTAGTCCTTATTTATGCTGCTATCATTTGATAATTTATCTTCGGGTGTTAAATTTGAAAAATCATGTATTTTATCGAGGCTGAGGTTCATCCGATTGTGTAAAATGCGGCGACTGCAAACAGGTTTTGGTAAATTTTGGCCAAATCTTCTTTTCCTTTTTGCATTCTTTTGGAACAACAAATGGCCAGACCTTGAACTTCCAGCTCGGGGTTATCTTTATTTTTAACACGATTTTATGTCAGTATAGGGTTTTATTAAGGTTTAATGATGTCACCTTTAATTTAATCATGTATATATTTAGTTATTTGCTACGAATACTTAAATATTCCTTCAATCGTAAATCTTATTTGTATTGTTCTTGTCGATCTTCTAGTTATCTTTGTATGACTTTCTTTTTATTTTGGAAACTTATCAATATATAACAACACTTTTTTGTCCATGGCATAAATGTTTGTTATCAATTTTACCCATAATACTAAACTTCAAAAGTTTACTTAACTCGATAAAAGCCAATTTTGACCCAAAAATTTAGTCGCGCTTAGCGTGGGATACATTCGTGTAGGTGTGACGCTGGCCCTTTCATTACCAGCTATTACGAAGGGTAACGATGATTGCGCTATAATAATACACCGTGAATTCTCACCCACTAAATCTCCTTGCATCGTAGATCCTATCAAAAGAACGGCTAGAAGAAACCGACTGTTTGTTTTTTTTCTTTGAATCCTCGAGGGCGTAATGAGGTCCTTGTTTCGGCTGTAAGTGGAGTGTAATTGCTGTCAAAATTAAAGGTTTCGGTCCAAGCGTGATTGAGGAAATAAGGGGCGTCAATGACACGGCAATTAGAAGACGCGACGCCGTAAATTCGACGGACTGCAGACACAAAAAGTGTATCCCTAAATCACAGCGACCAGATCAAACAGTCCAGTTTTTTTCCAGTAGTCGTCCAGCCATAGGTTCGTTATGATAACTATTATTTCTCTAAATAGACAGCGGTGCGCGGGCGGGAATTTTAATGGGCAGGCATCTTGTGCGCAATGCGCGGGCGCAACTTTTTGTGCCCCACCACCGGGCACGCAACAAATTGTTGTTGCGCCGCATTTTGTGCGTTTCTAGAGTTCAACGGGTTCTTGGAGAAAATGAAATGCGTGGTTTTATAGCCACTTTTTACTATTGCGGAGAGGTGTGCTTCTACTGGCCTGTGAGAGACTGTTCCTAGGATCAATTAAAAGATTGCAGCCTACAATGTTATAGCATAACGTGCAACAGATGTTGCAGTTACGTCTGTAAGTGAAGTTACATGATTTACAGTGGGAGAGTGTTTGCTGTTGCATTTTCTGATAGTATTTACGCTTTCTGAAGGCTGGTTGTTTATGTCAAGGTAATAGAAAATATCTCACCTTCATTATGAGTGTAGGCGCTTTGTCCATGGATTCTCTAGTTATGCACAAACAATAACAAAAGTAGTAACAATATTTTATAGGATATAACTTCTAAAATATTGTTAACTTAACTGAGATATGTCCTCTAGGATTTGATTCCAATGTATTTGTTGGAGAATTTGATGGTAGATATTGTTTTTAGTATATTTAATTATGGATATCATCGCTGGATCCCATCCCATGTATGGGAGCTGTGAAGTGAAGTACCCACTTCGATGTCTTGAATAACAATTCTAATCTTAAAAACATCACGGATATCAACACTGATCCTCACGCATTTTAATTCAGATCAAAGCAGACCATAAAATTATCAATTTCATCAAAATTACGTAACAAATAACAGTAAAAGGTCGGCCGTGAATCTTCGCGTGTTTTCTTGTTTCTACCGCCATTGCCGCCATCGAGACCATAATTAATTGATGGTATAAAAGATTTACTACTCCACCTGATGATTTCTTTATGTAACGCGATTTTATGAGCTATTAGAAATTTTAGGTACGGAGTTACGTAACAACTTTCTACTGGGCGACACCATACGGGTATATAGTCGTATATAGAAAATGTTTGATCGATTATATAATATGTAATACGTCATGTATTGACATTTTACGGTCTGGGAAGTAGATATATGTGGATCTGTTCCGATACCATAAATTATATTATTGGATCGTTTGCGGTCGGAACTAATTGGTGCCTGAGCCAAAAAAATTGCCTTATTATGTAACTTTATCTTTATTACTTATTGACTATTTTTATACCATTTAGCTATGCTTAGCAAATTATACTAAAAACAGTTAAAAAATGTTTTGGGACCGACAGGATTTGAACCTGCGACCTTCTGCATACCGGGCAGCCGCTTTAACCAACCAGCTGCGGTCGCCTCTTGCCAGGGCCTTAAAATCCTAATTTAAAAAAGGTCACAGGTTCAAATCTTGCCGATACCATATTTTTTATTGGTTTGATTTATCCTTATTTTTAATAATAGATGAAGTAGATATAGCTACAACACCAGAGTTTTATAAAAATCTTGAGGCAGGTTTAATTTTCAATAGCTTTAAGAGTTATTTAATGTAGTATAATAACATAAATGAAATTGACATAACATTTTACACGTTGCACACAGACGGGCGTTATTGCCAACTCGTTAAATATCCATGATTTATTGCCACGAAATAATCGAACTTTTTATTACGTACTCATAAACGTAGCTGACGGACAGTCTAACAAGCAGTTATTCTGATTACACCGCCATTTTGATATTGAAACTCAAGTTTAACACTTTAAATGTCTTCTTGATATTATAAGATAATTAAACAACTGTTTATTTCGCTTTAATAATGTCGATTTAATACGAAAACTAGGATTTATGTCGTCAACACAGAAACAAAAGTACGAAACACAAAAAAAAAGTTAATTCTCAAACCGAAAAAAGAAGAAAATACGACTTCTAGTGTTTTTTTGTGATTTATTTCATTTAGAAGTCGTAAACTAGGTACTTAAACTATTATAAATTTGATGGTAATTAGCCTTAATATTAAATAGAAGCTCGTTATCGTGTCCACATCTCATTATACGTTTTAAAAATAATTTATTACTCATAAAACTATGTCGCAATACGTTCATGATCTAAATGAGTTTTTGCTTGATTTAATTTATTCACTAAATTGGATTTGTGTCAAATGAGTCAACCATGAATAGATACTTGTTTCACACTATATTTATATTAAACGCGTTTTATGAGCAAGTTGAGACGTTCATGATTACAGACTTGATATAACTATTTTTTTAATGCATGTTCTGACTAAAACTATGTATCTAGATGAAGTGTAGTATTTTTTTGTAGCATGAGTATTTTTGTGTTCTGTATTCGTTGTCTAAATCTGGATTCTACTCTAACTTAATTATGTGCAGTAGCTTACAATCAATTAGTTATTTTCTTATACCTTCGTGACATACTGCATGTTTATCGAGATAGCGCACACGCCACTATGCAAATTGATCGCAATATGGCATCACAATGGTGACTACATTAAAGGTAATCGTGCCAAAAAAAATTCAAAACACATCGTAAAAAAAGTTAGTCCGAATGGCTCTTTTAATGTCCTCATCTCCACAGTAATCTTTGAATTATTTATGTTTTAAACACTTAACCAGTCCAGATGCTTGAGCCGATCATAAATCATAATAAATAGGGTAACACTAAAACTTTGATCGCAGTGGAACGACTTATTATTTACAACTGTTTTCCTGTGACCTGAAATATTGACATCACCGCATGCCGACACGCTGACGCCCCACATCACTCATAGTAGTAGAAAAAGAAATTAAAATGTATGGCAACACCGCCACCATGGTAGCCGTCTAGCTAATTTTGATGCACAGCAACGTACATTCATAATTTTCTTTGGGTCATCAAAACCACCAATTTACACGGACCCCCAAACGTTACGCGGGTTGTGCAGATTTTCAAACATGGCGATAGTTTATAGCTCTACTAATTTTGGATGCGTTGAGGCACGTCCCTTTCAAGATGGCGCCGGATACGTGACGTTTCTAAAGGCGGGAAACAATGGTGGGCCCGTTATGAATATTGAGAACTCGGGGATTGTCAAAGGCACGCTTCAAGTACAATTTTCGCCGTGTGTACAGGTAGACAAATGAATTCACACTGGAATCCATTGGCCTACTGCTGTACGCATGCGCGACCGTTCACCGACAGTTTTGGCGCCATGTTTCTTGTTCGAAACTCAAAACAACTTTTTTATGCGTTGAGGCGCGTGCACAGACAATTTTACATACTGCCAGGATATAAAATGCATGGGTAATTATACGGTTTTTATACATAATTCAAACATGGAAAATTGGCAATCACTTTCACAACGAATACATTAAAAACAGTTGCCTGGTTCATTAAATCAATACAAATATCCTTATTAAGTACCTAGTAGTAAGCGCCAAAATATTACAAAAGAGATTTAATAAACCTACCTCATGAATAGCTCTAATATAATGTATTGGCAAAATTCCCTTCAAAATCCGTTGCCTAGTTCAAATTATCTAAGCGCACAAACAGGGGGAACGAATTCATTATACACTACGTAAAGAAAATAAGCCACTAATCTATACTTAAAATAAGACTGTTGAAGGTTCAATTCATATTTGGATTTTTTATTGAAGGGCGTTCTACTATTGATGCTGAAGAAAAGATTTTAACCAATAAAGATGCCAATATAGACACAGCTTTACCCACAGACTTTGACAAACATATTTATGTAGTGACACGACCGCGATTAGTCGTACATTTACTAATATTTTTGCATATTGTATTCGGAATTCGGTGAGTCAAATACATTAGACATTTGTATTCCACCGGCAAAGGATATAGCCGAAGTTCCTCGAATAAAGAAGGCCAATAAAAAAGAAAAATGTCGTAGAAACTTCGATTATAAAGTGAATAATATTATTGCATGAATATGAAGTTAATGAATATTATTTGTGTGGCGGGCGTGTTATAAATTAAACAGATACTATCCCGGCACGTCTCGTACCGTTAAGGTGGAAAGATTATCGCATAAGTATTGCGCTTGACAGTTTTAGGCTTCTGCGTATTTGCGTGTCCTGGTCACTATAAAATGTAAGATTTTAAATCTCGGTACTGGACAATTATTTTTTTTTTTTTTTTTTTTTTAAACATCGCAAACAAACAAACTGTTGTATTGTGTAATAGTAACTACGCCTTACCTAACCTCTTGTGCCATTCATTTCAGAACCCTCATGCTGGTATATATATTGGTGAGACCATACCCCCTCCCCGCTTCTATATAAATCTTCGGTGCAATATATATATAATAGTGGTAAATTGCCATAAAGTAACTAAAAGTAATTACAACGGACGAATATGTTTTGACAAGTTTATGCTTAGTTTGTGGAATCGTTGGTAATTAAGTAATTAATTGGATTTCGTTTTAGAGCACTAGCTACATACTTTTAATATTTTTCTTTTGTTTTATGACGACAAATTTTACAATTTTGTTATGTAATCAACAATGTTTTCATGTAATAGATGTAAATCGTATATTAAGAATAAAGTATCTTTAAACCTATAAAAACACAGAAATCTGGTTATTCAACATGTTCTAATAGCCACATCATTATCTACAAACTGTTATTTAATTAATTAGTAATACCATTACACGATAACCGGAAGATGGCTTACTTCAACATCCTTACTTAAGTCAAAGATATCGTTATTAAACTACCCACATGACTTGTGTAATGTCCTTTTTGATAAGATACTGTGCTGCTAATTAACATGGAACTGTTAAGTAAGGATGGCGATATCTATTAATAAAAAAGTTTTGTACAATATAATAGTGTTTATTTGTAGGGAAAAAGTGTTGTGTGGTCTTGCTTTTTATTAATTTACGCAACATACAGCAAAACTAAACAAAGTTTTAAATTCCAGTCTGTCTGTGTGTGTGTATCGGCTATTTTTCTAACGGCTAAACAGATTTTAATAAAAATTTAGATACAGGTAACTGACTACTTTTTGTCGATGTAATGTATACCTACCACGCAGCCAAAGTGGCTGGTTAGTTTGTTTGTTTGATAGCGCTAATCTCGAGAACTTTTGGTACCGCTTTATTTTCTCTTTCCAAAATGTCCATCCTATAATATAAAATAAAAATCAGCACATTTGCACTACCATTCTCAGGTTTGCCGTGCATTTTTTTTTACTTGTGCAATTCACCCATATTTATTGCGTACTTTAGATAGAGCCAGTCTGATGATTTCTACCGTAAATATACTCTTACCGCTTATTTTGGAATTCATACGAACAAAAAACTCTGAGGGCAGGCTGCTGTAGACTTACGTAAAAAGCCGTTTGAAACAAAACATTGTTTATTATTCATAATAACATATTACTTAATAACTTTAATTAACAAAGAACAATCGGGACAAGTCGCGATTTCCAAAACAAATAGTAGGATGGTCACACTTTACCTCCTAGATAAGAATACTGATATTATAAAGTGCGATATTATAAAGGTTGCCTGGAAGAAATCACTTTAAGCGATAAGGCCGCCCTTTGTACATTTTTTTCTGTTATTTTCTTTTTGTTATTACCTCTTAAGTTATTTATTTTTTCATGTTAAATCATGTATAAATAAAGTTTTTTCTATCTATCTATCTATCTATCTTATATTACAAAATCATAATAACGTAAGGAATTGAATAAAAGTTGACTGATGTAATTAATTTCTAGTATTATAGCCGCCTGTCTACAAATTCTTTTGAATTGTTGCTGAACACATTCTTAACACTAACTTCAATTGTTTTCGACGGAATAAAATAAACTTCTCATGGTTAATCTCCATTAATCGGCGCGTCTCACCGGCACCTTCTCTCATGGTGGTCTTCCGCCAGGACCACTTGGTAATCAGTGGTATACCTGGGAACTTCTCCAGTCACGTACTGATTTTATTAGGAGGATGTTCACACATTGTTAAGCGTTCATGACACGAGAATTAATGTGAGAAAATAAGGATTGTGCTCCGAAGAAAGGTATTGTTAGTGTGAGGTGTTGATGTTTTAATATTAAATTGTTGAATGGTACAAATCGGCAGACTTCATTCAAGAAAATAATGAAAAATTGCATCACTTATTCAGACTAAAAGTCATGACTATATTTGAAATACGTTAGCAATAAGAATTTTTTTTATGAACTATCTAAAAGTAATATAAGATTTGAAACTAATCATGGTTATTTTCTTACTAAATATTAGATATCACGGGATATTTAGCATTTATCGTGAACAAAGAGATTGCAACATCTCTGAAATATCGAAATAACTCGCTACATCAAACATACATATTATTATGGTAAACATCCCGTTATATCTAATATCTAGAAGTAGTAAGTAACCTAAGTAAAACTGCTTTCGTGCCCCTTAATTTTCGCTTAAACTTGATATTTAATCGCTACAAAAAAAACATCGTAGTAATTCGACATAATGAATCGACGAATCTTTTTAGACATAGAGAAAAATTTTGTGTCATATAAATTGTTACTGATATTATGCCTTTACTACAAAGATTTTAGTAATTAATCACCCATGAGATGACAAGTTTCTGCAAGGTTTTTTAAACAATACTAGAATGTCGGCAATATAAACAAAACATTTTGTTCAGTAAATAACCCGTTCAAAAAGTAAACCTATTGCAGGTTTACTTTTTGAACATTGCAAGATTTGCATACTCAATGAATATTCCCAAGTATTAATTACTGACTATAATTACAAAATAACGTTATATAACTTGATTTTTTCTGTTACTTAACACTCGGCTATTGTTACGAACTTAAATTTCTCGGATAACAAACTAACGGAACCGTGAAATCCTAAATTTTCAAGAATTTTAAATAGTGATGCAACTGCTTTTCAACGAATGCAATCGAATATTCGTATTCGCAGAATCACAAAATGATATTCGTACACATGTTTCACAATTTGAATTCGTTAAATAGACTTTAGGTTATCCTAATAAAAAAGACTTGGATTATTTATTTTGTTGAGTGATTTGATTATACTGTTTTTTTTACGAAATAAGTCACAAATGTTTTACATACCTTGAAATTTAAACTACCACTTCAAGAGTAAGATTGACAGTTTTGTATTATAATTAAATTTAATAAGTTTATGTTATTCTTTTATTTAATCTAAATATAGTTAGGCATTTCTTTAATAAGTTTTCACGATTTAATTGTAGTTAGGTTAATAATGTGAATGTCATAATGATATGTAAAATTCAATTTTAAATATATTCTTAGTAAATTTGGAAACAAATATTTGTTTATTTCGTCAATACATGACACCTTAATGAAAATATGTGTCCTACGATTCGTTCAAGTATTTCTATTCACGAATACTAAAATCACTTGCCATATTCGTAACTGATATTAGTTGTCTCACTAGTTTCAAATATCGTCACATTTGCACGTGCAATTATTTTCCTTTCGGTATTGCATAACAGTGCCAGTTTTTGTGGTATCTCGGAAGTGGTCGATAAATGCTTCATAATGTAACAAGCAGTAGTATGAACATACCTGTTCTTTTTGTAAATTAAGCACTGGGAAGACTTATTTAGCATTGCAATGGTAGTACACACGGCTACCGATCAACCTATACATTTATAGTAGCTGGTCTTGAATTGGACGGGTACTAAGCGAGACCGTCGCATACTAAAACTAATATATCTTTATGGTGGTAATTTCCAAAGTAGCCTAGTTATGATATACTCATCACGCCTATATTACACAAAAGGGTGTGCATTGTGGAGGAACAGGTCGGATGTTCCTCCACCACAAATGGAGGATCCTCCGACCAGGCTCGGTGGTATTAACTGGCGGACAGCTGTCCAACGGTAGCGTATTGGAAGTGGTATATATATTTACTTGCTGTGAACATTTCGTTATCGCTATTCAGCGCTCTTTGACAGTTGTCACGTGTGTGTCACTTCTTGATGTTGTCCATGTCTTCCGTCATTTATTATATGCGGAGACTGCCACATGCATCGCGGGGATGTTAACAAACATACTACATTCCACACACACACAAAGCACACCCAGAGTCGGAACAAATCATTGCGGATCACACTGTGATATGATTTGTCCAGTGTTTGTTTTTGTTTTCAACTGTGTTGTCCAGAGTGTGTCTGTGAAATAAATGTTTTTTCTTTCTTTTCTTTCTTCTTTCTTTCAGTGTCGGGATCGAACCCACAACACCCGCGCAGAGAGCGGCGATGCGACGAAATGAAATTGATAATTCGCTTTGGTCATGCCAGTCAAACTCGGTATAAATTAGAATTATAGGTTTTATATCTTTGTCTTTCAAGAAATATCTGCATACGGAATTACAGATACAGGACATACGTCTGCTAAACAAATATTTTGCACGGTAAGCCTAGGTAAGCATTTAAATTAATTAGGTTTCCCGAAGTAAAATGTGCATAATATTAAAATCCAGCCTTTTAGAGAACGCTGATAAAACGACGCCATTTTATTAGTGACGTCATTACGTTTACATTATCACGTGACTAACAGATATTACAGATCAGCTCGTTTTATGGCTCGCTCCGTAAACGCACTCGTTGCCATAACTGCAGTAATCTTTTTATAGCGTACTTCGTTCGCGTTGGCTTGCTATCTTTCATGCAATCTTTAAAATAGATAAAATTAGATTTGAACCATTTGAACTGAAGAATTTTTTTGTTTATGTTAATTTCCAAGTGTCATTTTTAGGGTTCCTTTGTACCTACAAGGAACCCTTATAGTTTCACTATGTCTGTCTGTCTGTTTGAGGCATAGCGTCAAAACCGTTAGGGCTAGAAAGCTCAAACTTTGTATGGATAGGTATGTTAACTATGTCAAAAGTGGTAGAATAAAATCTGTCAAAAAGTAATAAAATACAATCTTGATTTTTTTAATATTTTAAGTAGCGTACCCCATAGGGTGGACTAATATTAGATAGGTCTTTTTAAAACATTAAGGGCTTGCATGGACGTTTTTTGAACGAGATATTTAACTTTGAAGTAACAATTTTTCCTCGAGCATGTTTTACTCAATAACCTTTTTAAGTTTCAGTATCCAAAAGACTTTAAAATATGTAATAAGGTCCTATCCTTGTAATACCTGACAAATGTATGCTAAGTACTATGAATTGACTAAAAATCTTAGATAAGTCATAAGAAATTCATTTCGAAGTGTTTCGCATCGCCATATAACTCACATAGATTTTATCTAAATGTGTTATAGACTTATAAAACATATAAAACTCGTTTTAGTTACATAAAACCTATTTGTTATTACCTACCGTGTCTGTGTGTAATTTCCTGTAGTAAATTATCAATAAAATAACGGATTTGAGCTGAGTTATTAATATTTGTGCTAATTAATGATTGAATCAGGAAATAAACAAAGATATCTTTATGGTGGTGACTAATTATGGCATATACATCACGCCTATATTTCACAGAAGGGTGTGACAGAGGTGTACAACACCCACACTTCACCAGTTATGTTTAGGGCCTATTTTATAGGGAGTGAGCCTATCGCCATTGACCGTCACAATTTCAGACTCCGTGCTGTAATTGAGAAATATCTGACGGTAACATCTTAAATAACAACTGAAAACATGGCGTGAGAAATTGCATGTGCTAAATATGGTTATGGTTTTATCAACATTTAATTATGTTACACACACACAATTTTACGTTTATATTGTAAACAATGTTAGGAAAGCAACTGTATGTTCAATCAATCGAAATCTCATTTTTCAACAGAACCGAAATCATACCATGGGAACTTTATACTCCAATTACCTAATGATAGCAGTACAAACCCTACAATATCATAATAATTGGTAATTCCGAGGAATATACCCAAAATGCGGTCACGTAAGGTAGTCAGAAATACACATTAAGGAGTCAGGAATTATGGAATTAAAGGAATTACCGGGAATGCGCTGGCGTAATCTGAGCCGAAATGAGGCTTGGGGTGCAGGGTCCATTATAGCATTTGAGACGAGAAAGAACTTGTATTGCAATATATCATTCATTTGCCAAAGCCTTTTCTCAATTATATTATTGTGATCGGCTTCCTTATCTTACAGATGCGGTTGACTATCAGTATTTTACGCGGCAATACAGTAGCTATGAGAACCTCGATGGTCTGGTAATAGCGTACGCTCCTCTGATCGCAAAGTCTCGTGTTCGATTCCCCAGTGTTATACCTCTACCATAACAGGTGAAATGTGGGTGTTATACCTCTACCACACCTTTTTGGGTAATATAGGCGTGATGTTATGTTTTCTTTAGTTATGTTACAGCAGTTATATTGCAAAAAATATTGCTAGAATCTCTGAATCACTTAATTGAAACTGTTGCATTTTACGAGCTACAATATCTTAGACTTTGCAGGTGCTTTATTGTAGATACAATGTTAATTTTTCAGAGTTTTAAGCAAAATTTATTGAAGTTCGTTGATTCCAGTTCAGGTACAACAAACAAATCAAAAGAAAACCAGCATCCGTCCACCTTTATGTTATGTATGATGTATGACACATGGTTGAAGAACCGCTTGACCGTGTCCCATTTATCATAAAAACAAAAAAAAAACCACTACAATGAAGTAGCAATAAATCTAAGCGAAAGATCAATCGCAAGTTGTTTAAAGTAGCAAAAACTCACAAGCGAAAAACGAATAGACTTACAGAGATAAATAACTTAAGTGAACCACTTCAAAAATATACTTAATCAACAAATCCTAATTAGTGAACAACAGTATTATACAACAGTCATATAAGATTTATTACTTATTTACAAAATCGTACCGTAGTGTGAAACGGACCAGGGCCCCATTACTTTGGGCCCGGGCCGCACAGGGCCGCCCCGGGCTGCAATTAGCCGTCGATTTGCCTACGCCACGGATCGCCCGCGCCTGCCTCACGATCGATAGCATCGAGATTGATACACGATGTGTTAGGCTTCGAAGCCTTAGATCTAAGCTGTTTTTGATCGTGTCTTTTAATGGGTCTTTATGGAAAAAAATGTTGATGTGGTTTTCGGGTAAATTACTTTGGATTTAAGAGGTTTTAGTAGTATCGATAAATTGATAAGAAACATAATTAATAATTGTTTTTTATAATTCTCAGTAGCTGACAGCTGCAAAATATTCAGCTGCTGTTTTGGAATTTCTATTATTATGATTTTATCAATCTTCTTTTTATTTTAATTTGTTTTAGGCTTTCTGTTTGGCGATTATTTCCTGGTAACAAGAACATTTTTGGCACAGCAGAGGTCAAGAACGTTCAATAAATTCATAATATCAGCATCGTCGGCTACGAAGCTTCACACGGTGCCAACAATTTATGATTCTTTAAAACAAATAAGGTTCTTGTCGCATTTCACATACGAAGTGGGCCGTGAATTTAAATTTTTAAATTATTGTGGGAAAGGGAGTACAAAGAGAGGCTTTAAGCCGAATATTCCGTATATTCTGAAGGAGTGGTCGTATCAGCCGTTGGTCGGTAAGATGATGTCGTACCTGCAACAACAAAAGGTAATGGTTAAATAAGTACTTTATGACGACAGGATGACTAAGACCTGGTCGTATCATGTTTAGTGTGAGAAACATGTCACTGCATACATTACAGCAAGAATTCGAGAAAACACATCCCAAAATAACTTGCGATTTGTGATTTTACGACAACGAAGTTCAAATGTCTCGCATTCAAACCAAGTCTAACAAACACTATTTTATCTTTATTTTATAGACGAAATAAAGTTGAATGGAATAATTTGAAATCGGTCTGTCGCATTTTGGTGATAAAGTTGGTTTGATTGTCATACGGTTGTAAAATCGTCAAACCGTGGTATTATTGTGGAGATAGACGTTCTATAAACGCTTGTCAGTTTAAAGTATTGAGATCATGTTTTATGGAGACAGCTGAAATACTATTTTATACTCCTTTGTAACCCAAGAGTTTGCAAAAGTAGCCTTCCGGTGTATTTAAACATCTCAAATTATTTCACTAAAATATCGCTGCATACTGATTCCATTAGAGGATATCTTACAATTAAAAAAGCAGGCAGTATTGAAG
Source organism: Hypena proboscidalis (assembly GCA_905147285.1). NCBI lineage: Eukaryota > Metazoa > Arthropoda > Insecta > Lepidoptera > Erebidae > Hypena > Hypena proboscidalis. Next base: position 20,194,703 of record LR990136.1, on the reverse strand, counting down.
TTACTGTTCGCTGTGGAAAAAACTGCATGTACTACAATAACTTTAACAATAGTATAAACAAAGCATTGCAATGGCAATTTATTAACAATAACCCAATTCTGAACCAATTCTGAAGAAATCTACTTAATGCCAGTTGATGTACCAGATCGGGTTGCAGTCTTCCAATGAAGCAATTGTTAGAATTACGACGACAATGCTATTTAACATCATAATACTTAATGAGGTTGTGAAATGGAGTGCTTTGTTGACAAAGAGACAGTTGGTCAGTGTCTGGTTGCTTTCTTAATATGCAAATGAGATTAAAGTGTTCAATATCAAGTTGTTATTCTTAGTACAAGAAAAAGGATATCGTCCATTTAGCGCAGGTGTTTGAAAGGTAAAAGGTGGGAATTGTTTCATTTCATTTGTTTCGCGAAACAATAGTTATATAATTTTTTTTTCGTTCTTTACTTTAGTATCAATAAAACTAATGCTTGTGTTTTATGGTAGCGAAGAATTTTTATTTGAATTATTGACGATAGCGTTGTGACTAAAGTATTCTGAGTATCAAAACATCTGTTAATTTTTGAGCGAACAAATGGTGCTAAAAATAGCTACAATATAAAAAAATATCGAAAGTTATTCGCAATATCACGAACAATAACATTGCGGTCTTTTTTTAGCGAAAGTAACAATCTGTAAAGCACGACCATTAGTGATGGGTGAAGCGAGATTTTTCAAGCATTTTGTCAATTTTCGACGCAACATTCTCGGAGAGAGCTATTATTTCATATTTCTTTGTTTCCTCATAGACGTAATTGTTGTTATTAATTATAAGACGCTATTCCTTTATGTGATAATTGATAGCAAGACTCAAGACCTGCGCAGTGTCCACACTAGACAAAATACCAAGGGCCCTGTGATAATTTTGAGCCTGGCAGGGCCCCAACTTCAAGAGCTCTGCGATCATTAAGCCCCTGGCAAAGCGGTTGCTATGTTGCGCTGTAGTTGTTAATTTTATATGCTTTAGTAGCCATGTGTAAGTGTCGCACTGAATTACAGTCACTCTACTCTAACCTGTACGAATTTGATTTGTGAATTCCACCAATGCATATACAACAACTACCAATCAATAAAATGTAAAAACAAATAGCATACCAGAGAGTAAGTAATGACTTCTGAGTATCATCGAGTTAACTCAACGATTGGAACCAGTTGCAGCGCTGACCTTTGCAACCACTTTTTACATCACATAAAAATCACGGGCCGTCATCGTTGCCACATTCCAGATTAAATAATCATCTTTAAACTGCAATTATTGGGTATTTAAAGTACTATTCTAGACTCGAGAATTCCAGTAGGGCACGACGCGGCGGTCAAACTTAATGGTAGGTTTACCTGCTCGCTTCTTATCAAACTTTAGATGCAGTTTTCGATCTGTTAAAATAGTATGTTAATAAACTTATGGTCAAGCTTTTGCGAATCTCACCTGCAACCTGCTGTCTGAAGTTACTAGTAGATAATAAAAATAGATATAAGATAACAGCGAAGTTCCCAGAGGCTTCATGTTCTTGAATGTTCATAGACTGTTATTGCCACTGACTATCAGGTCTACAGGCGTGTCGAGCCTGTTCGCTACATACGTCACTAAAAGCTTTTTGATTTGTCAATCAATGATTTAAGAGCTTGCAACGACATGTCTCAATGAAATTACATGGTATTCAATCCGGGACCTAATCTAGTCAAATACATTAGCTGTCGCTAAGCCCACACCTGAACCGCTACCATATTTAGTAAACAGCAATATAATCCACCTGCCTGGCCTCAAATTGCAACAGATTGAAGTTGTCTATAATCCGCCAACAGGTATAGATCACTGATCGGAGTTGGCAATCACTGAAGAGTAAAGGCGTTTGACAATGATATTTCGTCATTCTAACAACTTCACCTTAAGTTTAAGCCTATTAGATTTGATATTTGATACGTAAAATAATATAGTGTTAGATTTAAACAGTTAAAGATTTACCTTTAGTTTACTGTATCTGCACAGCCGTAGGTAAATAAATAAAAAAAAAAGTGAGTTAAGCTCACCTTTATTGTATTGTGTGTTTTGCATTGTTTTTGTAAATTGATTCATGGTGTACCATGAATCAATTTACAAAAACAATGCAATACAAAAATAAAGAGTTTAAAAACAAATAATTATAAATAATAAATATCACACAACTTACACTCAACGTAACCTAGTCCCAAAATAAGCAGAACTTGCTGGTACTACTGATACTAATATGTACATATATACTTTTTCTTTTGTAAATACATACTTATTAAACATAAGGGTGGTGGTTTTTTTTGCCAACTGTTTAGGGAAATCTTGTCAAACATGCTCGCCAGTTTCGTGTATGTTTTCAGTTTTCAGCCACATCCGCATTATATATCATCCCTTTCGCTGATCCACTTTCATACATTTTCTTATTTAATTTCATTGTATTTGCCTGCTTACCCCCATGGGATAAAGGCATGATTTTATGTGTGTACGATTAGAGGAGAAAGAAAAATGACAACTTTTTGGCATTCCTCTCAATTACTTCTGAATTTATAGAGTATTTGGACATCAGAAAGGGAGGAAAAGATTCAGCTGTACCTACTCATAAGGTGTGAGCACGATCTTACATCGATTTCTAACGGTGACATAGATTTCTTCACCTGTTTAGTGTATCTACTGATTACTAATTAGGTTAAAACTATTAACTTTTCCAAGATGGTTAACAGAAATAAACGCTCCCGAAGTCGTGAAGTACAAGGCAGTAAACAAGCTAAAAATGCGACATATTCCAAACAACCATTTTAATAAAATAAAGCTTCAGAGTTTGTTAGTTTGAACGTGCTAATCGACGAAACCACTAATCGGATTTAGATAACTATTATTGCATTTGAAAGTCTATTATATATAATTTAACATTTATAATTTAATATAATATATATAATTTAATATTAAATATATAATTTAACATTCGACTACAGTCCTGGAGAGTAGATGCTTAGTGATTAAACTATGTACTAACATGAGGCTTTTACTTCTCAATTTGGAAGCTCTGACATTATCACAATTACTGTACAAATGTCAAATCTCACTAAATATGGTTAATTAGGACGCAACAGACGCTTGAATAACCTTTTTAAAGAACATAGTTTTATGAGTACCATTTAATTTTATTGTGTTACACATTTAGGTACGGTTTTAAAGTATAAAAGGTTTTATTAATAAGCCAGCTAAATGTTTCAATACCTTCCGCATTAGTAGGTAATCCTCGAGGATATTGGGCACGTAAAGGTTGGTAAACCCTTCCGCAAGATTAAGGCTTTGAAGGCTTTCTTTTTCAATGTATAGTGGCAAGAAACAGGTGTCTGCAGCTGAACAAAACAATACCGGTAGAAAATATATTATTTAGAATAAGTACGTCTAAAACTTAATTGACTGTGATCATTATCAAAATTGCGAAATCGAATTTAGAATCGTGTATAGTCATTGCGGGTGACTCACAACTGACACAAAGTTGACATCACCGAAGATACTGTACCAATAAAAGATTCGCCAATATCGAAATAACAAGGTCAGATCCTATAGCGACCAGTAATCGACCAACAGTCGACAATATCACGACAAAAGTCGACCACTTAATATGCCCTCATATCACAAAGTACCAGGTCAATATATCGTAAGTTTATTAAGTAAATGTCAGCCGACCTGTCACCTGACCCGGTCACTTTTTCACCGACTTTGCTCACCGTCGAGTAATCTGATCGCGTTATTTTTACTTTAATACGAGTTTCCAACATTTTAACTGTTCCGGATTATATTTATACGGATATAACCCGGTTAAGTGGTGACATTTTGTTAATCATGCGTGATAAAGACATTTAAAATAATGTCTTTATTTTTAGAAACTTTCTCATTAACTTTTAACAGGTCTTTTTAACCTTTTCGAAGCTTTCTTAATACTTTTCATAAAGACAATTCATGGGAATACAAATCTATAACCTAATTAAACGTATTACAATACTGCTTCTGATGAAGAATACATGTTATGAAGGTTTACGTCGCCGATGATTTTAGACTACATTATGCATTTTCTTTTCACTCCATAACGGTTGTCCCGGGTTCCGAAATAACAATGTCCCGTAATTACCATCTAGGGACAGAACATTTCCGCCCCCTAAACGGCAATTAAGAAAAAGAAGAATAACCATAATTTTGAATGAAGTAAAAAGCGAAAGACAAGAGTCCATCAATCCATTTAAGGCTATTCTTTTCCAAATATGTATCGCAAGACTCAGCTGAATAAATATTGCGATATTATTATAATTCTTGCCATAATTGCCAAAAGAAAGCTTTAGCTAACTGGGTCAAGGGTTTAAAGAGTCAGGGTCTTGAGATAAAAATGGCCGCTTGTTCCAAATTGGTAGTTTTCATACGTGTCATGTATATCTTTGTGATCTCAGAGATTGTGACAAAATGATAACTTTGAGAGAGCAAGAAAATATTTTTGGACATTATGTTTAACACGAGGTTAACCATAATGTCACGTGTATATGTGCGAGACGTTAAATAAAAATAAAATAATTGGAAAAATTAGGAGTACCTACTTAGTAAAATTAGTATAGAAAACAGACATACATCAGAATACAGTAATGACCTCCCATCGTGTCAGGCTTAAAAAGTTTCATAACCGTGCGTAACATATTAAACATAAGTCTCACATATTACGCAAACGTCTATAAAAGGCTTCAAGATAATAAATCAATAATCGCAAATTCAATTAGCTGAATATAGAATATTACGTCCGTAATGTCTGTCATATTTTATAATATCCAGAAAAAAAACACATGCACTTCCGCATTGCCATTTTGTCTAGTCAATATGCAGTGAGCCACATATTAGTTCACCGATGCACATTGACATGACTCAAAGATTCTGTCCCAATCCCAATTATAGATTTACTAAATCGTGTGTTTGTTTGAATGCACTCATCTCTGGAACTACTGATCGGATTAGTATTAATCTTGAGGAAAGCTTATTAATATCACGCTAAATCCAACAGAAGCGGAGGAGTAGCGTTTAACACATGTACCAGCAGTCAGTGTTAAATAACTACCTCAGCACCATTTTTTCCTTTTATTAAGAACATTAATGATTTTATCGCCATTTTACTTAAGGAACGTAATAAATTCGTGTTCGGTTGATTTACCATACAATGGCTGAGCCGAAAATCGCCCGAAGGCAAAACGGGAAGTGTAAATAAATCTGATTTCTCCGAAGTCCGGATTGCCACGATTGGTATCGTGATTTGTGGAGTTTAGAGGATTATTACTTATTCAAATTTGGGCAAATTAACTCCAAAGATAAGAGCTTTGGAAACTTCCATGAATAAGTTATTATTATTGGTATTTCGGTAGCATGATTTGATCTCAGATTTGAGATACTCAAGAAAGACGAATTATATGAATCTGACTAATATAAATGCTAAAGTTTATGTGTTTATTTGTATGTTTGTTACCTCACGCCCAAGGGTCCGATTTTGATAAAATTTTGCACACATGTAGCTTATAGCCAGGATTGTGACATTATCGATATACCTCGACAACAACAAATTAGATCAATTTTCACCTTAACATTATTTTCGTATAGACATTTCAAAACACCAAAGTCTCAATTCGCTTGTTCTTATCTATCTATTGTAAATATTTGTCAAGTGGGTCATGAATAAATTTGTCTGATAGTAAAAACACATAATACCTATATCATCTGCGAATGGAAACTGTCTCACCAATTTTCGACTCACGACGTCTTTCCACTGAGGGTGCGATATACGATTACAAAACAGCCCATCCAAAATATCAATTAAAACGTCTCAACCCGTGCCCACTCAAGCTATTACTTATAAACTACAGTTAGATTGCAGCAAGGTGCAATAAATTGCAATTACGAACTATTACTAGTAAGCACGGGGTTTGGGCGGTCCGTAATTTATCTCCTAATTAGTACACTCTGTTCTAAAGTGGTAAGGTTTCGAACACTATTTATTATCCCTACTAATATTAATGCGAAAGTAACTGATTGTTTGTTACGCTTTCCCAGCTAAACTACCAGTCGGATTTAAATGAAATTTGGTATAGAGATAGCTGTTGGGACTACTTTTATCGAAATACCGAGTATAATGTAGTCGATAACAAATTTAGGACAAAATACATGTCAATTCTAATTTCTTCGTAAATATGTATGCTAAATGACATAGACTTTTTATCGACATAACATGCGAGCGGGGCCGCAAGCATAAGCTAGTCTATTATACTTTCGCAACTAAACTATCGGCTCCATTTTGATGAAAATTGATATGATGATATGATAGCTGTTGGGAAACTACTTTAATCGACATAACGGGTAAAACCGCGGGATGTATCTAGTCATAACTATAGTATCACAAATGCAGGGAAAAAACATGACAATTCTTAGTTTGTCGCAGCCGGTAGTCAATTTCCTTGTTTACATAGTAATATCATAAATTGACTTCACTTCACAATAGTTGAGACATTATTTAAATCATTACAATGTTGTTGGCTCGCAAATGATATTTCTTGGCCGATTCAGGTCGTTTGACAGATCTAAATCGGCCATTCAGAATTATCGAGTGTTGGAAGTCAATATTGATGCAATATCACATTCCGATTGACAGTTATATGAACGCCTCGTTGGTCTAGTGGTATGCGTATGCGGCCTCTCACTGAGAGATTTCGGGTTCGACTCCCGGGTCGGGCAAAAGTGCTATTTAGGATTCTTTTTTTACTAAGAAATTTTCAGAAGCAGTTTCATGTGCCCGTTGGATGGCGATAGCTGGAGTGTCGGCGTCTTACACCTCTGGCACACCGTACTGGATAATAGAGGCGTGAATATGAATCTGAAAATTTATGACTATTGTCCTTTCACGTCCGAAACTGTTAAACTGAGTTTTATGAATATTTATGTAACCGCGTGAGCAAAGTCACTCACAAGAAGTAGTAAATTAAAATTAAGAGCAATTTTAGCAAGCAGATCCACCATTAACGATAAAACCACATAAGAGACCCTGTCTACACCCTGTTGCTCTACACCTCCCTATAAAACTGATATAACACTTAACGGATCGATATAATCGATTGATTGATGTAATAGAAAAGTTGACAGATTTTCTTCACAAAATCAGTCGAATGATGTTGACTCTTCCCATTTCGTTGATTAGCGCAGTGGTGCGCTCTTATTGGCTCTTTACACATAAAATGCATCGATCGCCGTCGATTAATTTTAGTGTACTAGCAGCCTTAGTAACAAGACAACAATACTGTCTATCACTACAACAACACGAGACAAGTCCCATCATCCGTCATGAAACACTTGTAACAAGAGTGCAGTGGACGTGATGGTTACATTTGTGCTTGTAACCTAAATCGCGTCGTGAAGCGCAGTCACGTACTGTCGCTATGAAGATAACATGTTAGGCTTAGCTCACACTTCAAAGCAGCGGAAATATATTCTACCCAATCTATCATAGTTCACACAAAAAGATACAGTTCTCTATTTACTCATAACTAAGAATAAAGTTTTTCCAGTGTGGTGGACGTCACACATATAATCATTCACTTATTTCTTATTTTTTTTTTGTTTTACTAATTTTGTATTTTTAAATTTGTGAACAGATTTTATTTATTTATATAGGTATGGTGTATCCTTTCTTTTTCTTTTAAATTCAACGGGCATTTATTTAAATTAAATTTCTTTTCAGTAATTTTAAGCGTACGGCACTCGTGGGCTGCAGCTGAAAATCAGCGTCAGGCGACTGTATTTAATTGTAGTCACTTAGAATTATGTTAAGCTGCTGGCCTGTACAGACTGTATTTGTTTATTTCACTGCATTTCCTATATTGTTTCTTTTTTGTTTTGTGCCAATATTTTTTTAAATTGTTTTTACAGGTAATCGAAGCAAAATTTGGCAGCAACAATGATATAAAAGGCACAGAAGCTTCCCCCGAAGTGAGGACATCACAGGTTACGAAATTATATCTGGTACTAATATATTCATTTTGTTGAAGGCGTTAGTCCTTTTAGAAGAAGTATAATGAAAAACAGTACATTTTAGGGATTTGTCATCTTGACCGGAAGGGTCAAAGTTCATCCTATCTCAACCTGCTGTCGTCTTTACTTGTAGAGAGTGCTTTTGAGATAACATGAGGAGTGCCGGTCACGTGGTGCGTGGGTCGATACTGGACCTCACGTTGTTGACGCAGGGTGTCCACGATAAATACTCAAAACAAAAGAAATGTTTTTGACCCCAAAACATAGTTAAATTAATAAAATCATGCCTGTTGACTTAAACTTAAAAAGAAAACCAGAAGGCTAATCGTAAAAGGATGATCATCTTACGTCAGAATTGTTTTATCTATTACAGAACCACCAACACAACAAACTGATCAGCATAGATACAAGTAATAATAATAGCATAAAAGCATAAAAGCAAAAACTAATAACTTCCTTAAACAACTAGCCGTCCAATAAATAAATCTGACGCCTATTAATTGGCAGCCCTAGCGTACCGTTAGGCGCGCGCACAAAATATGTACGCGCGAAATTCATAAAGTTGTGCGCGTGCGCCGACCGACGACACGCAGGGTTGTCTACTCTCGTAAAGCACACGAAATGTGTCAACGCGGTGGTGTTAACCACTGTTATTCAAATTCAAGTGTCGAGTGGGAATTCTTGGGAAAATGACCGGGTAAGCCGAGGTATTTGCCCACCGTGCCTTACTTAGAAGCTGAGAAAGAGAAAAACTAGTAACTCGTGGCTGTTTCAGGAGCTTGAAGTATGCGCTCTTAGCCTTAGTCTATTTTTTTAAGAAGCTAATGCAGTTGTCCTCTTGTTATATGGGTATTACAGCCCATGGATATAGTACATCTATTAAATAGATAGATAGATGGATAAAACTTTATTTGTGCATACAACAGGATATACATTTAGTACGAACGTTCAAATAACAATATATGCAAAAAGGTAACCTTTGGATGGGCATTAGTGTAAAAGAGTTACAGAATGGTAGTTTTAGACAAAAAAGAAGAAGGATTTAGCGCTCAATAGATTGTAGGTTAAAATAAGTTAATATGTTATTTTTATTATAGTTTAGGTATAAATATATAATATAATATAAACAATATAATATAATAAAAATAAAAAATAACAGATGCGACGCTACATTTGAATATTTCATAATTTTAGAGTCTAATCTCATAAAAAAACAGTAACAGTAGGTACTATAGTATATAATTAGACAGATCAAAGGTAAAATGGTGGTGCTTCTTTCCTCAATATAGTTCACCAAAGCTCTAGGGCCAGTATTTCATACGTTTTCGGGATAGTTTCTGCCAGGCAGTGTTCAGTTTTCAGTAATACTAATACTTTTTGCACCATCAGTGGTGCATCGCCGCTAGTCACCGGTGTTTTTGTGCACCACTCGTTTCCCGGACACTTGCGCATGCGCACGATCTATTTGCCGACTTAATGGCACTATTTCAATAAACAAACGGTTTTTTGTCGTATTTGGATTAACTGAATAGTTTCGCAGTGAAATGACAGTATTACTCATAGAATTTATAAGGGTTTGTTTGCCAATAAGTTCAACACGCAATAGATTTTATCTTAGTACACAAAAGGTTAATGCTATGTTGTTTGCAGTGCCACTGTGTATTTGTTGAAATAAGCTTGAACATCTAATAAATAATTCTTGTCACCATCTCACCTTTAACCTGCCTTCAAATAGTTGTATTTACACTATTGTGTCCGTTGGGATTTAGCGCTGAAATTTGGGCATCGGTCATTCATATCGTATAGTCCTCAATTGTATCCACGGATCTGCAATCTGCTTGCGTTGACTTTTTAGTTGCCTGCCAATTACCATCAGGTGGTCTTCATTCCCGTTAATTGCACATGTTACACAAAAGCATCTCAGAGGCTATTTTTAGCCAACTTTAAAAGGAGGAGTTTTTTTAATGATCGTATTTTTCCATTAGATAGAACGTCAGATGTAATTACATTATCCAATGGTCCCAATGACAATTTCAAATACACATATTCATTCACACAAGCACACCCAGTCTCAGAACAAGCGTTATATTGTGTTCAGAAGGGTTTTTAAGAATTAAATAATAATATTTTCTAAGCTTTACGCGCATGTTATAACATGACTAACACTTCAATTTTACGGATTTTATCGCGATATTTCACTTAAATTTCACTTACTTTGATTTCCCGACGTTTCAAATGCTATTTCAGCATTCATGGTCGCGGGTAGACCAATCTAAAATTGAAGTATTAAATAATAATTTTGACATGACATTTATTTGATTAGTATTTTTTAATAACAATGACTTGAGACAATAATTATGATTATTATTTATTAATTGATATTTAATTTTTAATTATATCTTATTATTATTATTGTTTTGTAATTTTATTGTTTTAATTTTTCTTTTGCTATTTACTGTAATTATGCATAATTATAATTACTTACCAATAATTAAGTTTATGAGTTTATGAACAAATCTTTGCGAATCACACAAAGATTTGTCGGATCGAACCCACACCACCAATCCAGTGGCGAGCGGCGAAGCGACCGCTTAAACCACTACACTACACGTGCAGACGTTGTTATACCAAACTCAGTAAAATAGACAGTGAGGCAGATAGTGATAAGTGTATTACCTCATCTTGCTCACACGCCAAGAACCCTTAGAACATCTATAGAAACATCACACAACAAGACGGCACACATCTCAAACATGTCATCTTCCGCATTACAGTTAATTAACTAGAATTTAACTTTTTGCCCCGTCGTCTGTCAGCCGCGATTACATCTGCTAAACCTAATGTTAAACCGGTATATACCAGTACCCAGGGTTACCGACCAGGTATTAAATGGACTAAACACGCAATATGATTACTGGACAGTTGTTTCAGGTTTCATAAACGTGATCGTCAGGATATAAATAGCAATATGTAGACAATTTGTGTTTCGGTAGGCCGTTTTATGCTTTTTGGTGAAGTATATCTACAATCCTTCGTTGATCCTAGTGGTAGCTTAGCCATGGTCGCTGAAGGAAGATGTCAGTTTTGCAGCTATAAATAAGCCTTTGGAGCCCATTTATGGCTGCTACGCTAATCCTAGTGCTCTTCTGATTACCTCAATAGTATGTCTCTGTTGGCTGAAATCAAGCTCACTACAGTTTGCTTCTTTGCAAAGTTCAAGTGACCATTATAGGTTTAGAAGACCGTGTGGTCCTTTGCTTGGGCTTTAAAATACTATTTTTGGTGTTAATATTAAATAACGAACATGGCACCAAAAGCAGATTACAATATAACAATAAAATAACTTTTAATTTAAAACAGTGTGAACCCTATTGCTATAACAAGCTTTTAAGTTCCTTATACTGAGAAACTATAAAGGTAGGCTTTATAAACGTAGTAAAGCCTCCATACTTCACAAAGCACGTTACCATATTTTATACGACAAATGAGCGTAGAATTAACAACTAACCGGGCAGTTACTGGCGCGATCACATGGTATGATAAGGGACCTTCTATAAAGTACGCCACACGTTTGGGGGGAGAGGGGTCAATGAAGTGCGAAATTCAGTAAAAAGAGGTGTGTGGTCCTAAAGTTTTGTGATATCGCATACGACGTAGTTTATGTGTAACCCCTTAACTATCACACTAATATTATAAAGGCGAAACTTTAGAGTGTGTATGTATATTCGTTACGTCTTCACGCTCAAACGGAAGACCGATTTTGATGCAATTTGATAGACAACTAGCAACATATATATAATCGAGACTATATAAGCTAACTGAGTAACAATGATCAAAATCTATCCAGCAGTTTTTAAACAAACATAAGTACAACTTAAACCATTATAAATTAAGAGGCAGTTTCACCAATTTTGGATAAGTCCTCGAAACTTTTTGACAGATGAAATGTCAAATTTGAATTCACCCGCACTTCCATCCTAAACCCTATTAGGAACTGGTGATATTGGGCCTTAGTGTGATATGTAGAAAGAAAGAAACGTTTATTCTGGCAAATCTTAAACTTAGTGATACACTTTTAAAACTACTTATAATTAGGCGGTTAGAATAAACACAAAGATAATAATTATTTTGATGTGCCAGAAAAGGTACGCACCTCAGCATAATACTGCATCATATTACATTCGTGAGTAAGATTTAGCTGATAATATATATGTAAAGAAAATATGTGTTTCCTTTTTATTTAATACTTATTATTGTGTTAATCTATGTCTATGATTCTATAGACAAAAGTTGTTTTGTTTGACATTGATATCTGTCAACGTCAATCAAATTATTAAAGTAAATGGTGTACCGTGTAATAAATTTCTAAATAAGGTTGAATAAGAAACACCTAATGTTGTTTCTCTTTTAACAGGTAAACTTTGGCTATTGTTTTGATATTACTGAGAATAATATATGTTATTTATGTATGTTGTAAGACTAACGATTAAAAAACTCTTTTAACAGAGCAACACATGGCGTCTTATTGAACAACTTCATGATATAAGGATTTCACTCTTATAAAACAACATTATTGTTCTTATCCTAACAATGGCGAAACTTCGTTTCGTATTTACAATTCTGCCGACGGATAGCGGCAGATCAAACATGTATGGTATAACCTCCATAACTACAAGTGAAGGTAAAATGTACGCTATACCAGATGAGCGTCAAAGTATATCTTACCACAAAGAGTTAATGAATACAACGGCATTCACTAAGGTGAAAAACAGTATAAAAAAAAGATATCAAATACGAAGAGTTTGGATTACGATGACGGAAGAACTAAGCAAAATATATTTAGATGAGGATAATAACCTACAATTTGATGATGTGTATCTGGAAGAAATTGATCAAGAACATCCTGCGACCGCACAAAATAATGAGACAGGCATTTTTGAAAAGATATTGGAAAAATTACATGATCCTAGACAACATACCATAAAACATATTGCTGAGAAGTTTGTAATTGAAAAATTTACCAGTGCTAATCCAAATGCAAACCAATGGATGGACACTTTCGAAAAAGAATGTCTTCGATTCAATGTGGTAGAAGATGAAAAAAAAATTGAAACACTCAGGATATTTATGGACAAAAGTTGTATTGATTGGTACAGTTCCATGTTGATAAAATTTACCATGAACTCAGAATGGGAAATATGGAAGAATAAATTTTGCGAATCATTTGCAAATAAAGGTTGGAACCAAATTAATTTTACTTTAAACTTCAGATATAAAGAAGGATTGTTGGTAGATTATGCAATAAAAAAAGAAAAAATGCTTTTGGATATGAGAAACTCAATTGATACAGGTACATTAATAGACCTTATCGCAGCTGGTTTGCCGGAATATGTTCTTAATAGACTTGATAGAGAGAAATTGCAAGATACAGTAGACATTTTTAATGAACTAAGAAAGTTGGAACATTTGGTTAATAAGAAGAGTTATGCTAAAAAATATGAAAACTCAAGAGTCAACAGTAAAAATGAAATAAAAAGCCCATGTAAAACTTGTGTAAAGTTGAACAAAGGGAGCCGCTACCACCATGAATCAGCTTGCTGGTTTAAAACAAAAGATGATGATAAATCAAAAGAGAAGAACATAAAACATGTTAACAACTCGGTAATTGAAGCTGAATTACACGAAACCGAGCAAAAAAACTAATAGTGACACCATTAATAAATGTAAAACTGCTATTAAATAATATGTTAGAAATATATGGAATATATGATTCTGGTTCAAATGTTTCTCTGATTAATTCAAAGTTATTAAAACTAAGAGGAAAAGGAAACAGTTTAAATGAAGCAAAGTTAGTTACAATTAATGGTGTCAAAAAGACGAGTGGTTTGACTAACATAAAAATCAAAATTTTTGAAATAGAAGAAAAAGTCGATGTTTACATTATAGACGAACAACATTTCAAATATGATTTTTTAATTGGATTAGACATGATAACAAAGTTTAAGTTAATACAGAATGAAGACTTAAAAATTACCCAGAAAACAAGTTTTAATAGAGAGGAAGTAGAAGATATTGCTACAACCAGGCAAATTTACTGTGAAGATGTAAAAAAAAAAAAAATAGAAGAAATTTCTACAAGTATAAAAGCTAAGGCTAAAAAAGAAAGAATAGAAAGCAAATACACACAAAAAGAACACAAGATTAATTTTAACGAACACATAAAAAAAGAGGATTTTGATGTAAATATCACCCATTTAAATGAATATCAGAAAGGGGAAATCAATAAATTGATTGATAAATATGACTCAGTTTTTGCAAAAAATAAGTATGACATTGGTACTGTTAACGGTTATGAAGCTAGAATAGATTTACTAGTAGAAAAATATTGTAGTAAAACTTCATGATATAAGGATTTCACTCTTATATATAAATAAATATAATATTTCACAACTCACACACAACGCCATCTAGTCCCAAACTAAGCAGAGCTTGTACTATAGGTACTAGAATAAGTGATACTAATACATAGATACTTTTCTTTTGTAGATACATACATATTATACACAGAAACACCCAGACTAAGACAAACCCCCATGTTCATGCACACAAAGATGTCTTAAGTGGGAATCGAACCCACGACCTCGGCGTCGCAGGCAGGTACACTACCCACTCCGCCATCCGGTCGTCATAAACCATTATCTATAATACCCTTTACCTATTTCCAGACAATACTTTCCACATAACAGGATAGTCCAAGTAAAAGTTTAGCTGACACACTGACCGGTCAACGTAACATAACTAATAACAACACATACAGTTATCCGTTTTAACCCAGTTGTCGCTAACAGCTTTGCTAAAACGCTATTCGAGTTTTACAAGGCACACCACACCTTACCATATACCATCGAGTGGCAAGTGGCAATTATCATGGTAACACTAACGGTGGCATGTTGCGTCATGTAAAGGTGCTCACAGACCGGTGAGCATTCGCCTGTGATTAAATGTAATATAATGTAATGTTGCATAACGTTACCAACTGCCTCACAGACTGGCGAGCATTTGCCTGTGTAACGTTGTAGATTCATCGTTGTTTTACATTTCATTTTTGAGCAATACGTTACAAACTATACTAAGAAACAGTTGAAAAAGTTACGGGACTGGCAGGATTTGAACCTGCGACCTTCTGCACACCGGACAGCCGCAGCCGCTTCGACCAATCAGCTTACGTCATTTCGTGACGTTACGTTCATCCATTTGTTCCTATCTTAAGTAGGATACAAACCAACATGGCGAAGTTACATGCAGCACAAATGTTGTAAAGAATGAACGTGGTATACGTTCATTCTTTTCTTTTCTTCTTCTTTTCAACTTCTTATCGATTATTTTTAAAGCATTTAGCTATGCTTACCAATTATACTAAGAAACTGAAAAAATTATGGGACCGGCAGGATTTGAACGTTACAAACTGTCCACCAGACTGACGACCATTCACCGGTAATGAAAAATGTTATCGAATAAAATTTCGAATCGTATCATTACAGGTTGCGTACATTACTGCTCAATTCTCCTCCCACACTGGTATTTTAATCTGTATAGATAAAATCAAGATCATGCGTAAGTTCGCTACAGGTGACTGTTCGACCAATCGACGAGCACCATACTCGAGTGTAGCCAATACTGACCCTTTGACATTTCATATGCTGCTAACTACAAAATCGCCAAGATCTTTAATTTTATCTATAACGTTACATAACTGGCGAATGCTCGCGGTCTGGAAGCACCTTTATGTTTTTATCACGAGATGTGAAGGAAATAGCTACAAAATATTTGTGTGTCGTAAAATTTATATGTCAACGTATTGAAGGTAGTTGTTACTGACTATAGTAAACACAAAATATGTTAAAGCAAAGCAAATTATTTTAGGGTACTATAGAATTATAGAACAGCCGTTCTGAAAGTGTACACAAGCACACTATAGGAATGTCTCTGCAGGGAGGTTTCGGGAGAAGTAACAATCCCAGTCCCGGGCCCGTTGATGGGTGCCATCCCTCGCCAGCAACGAGTTTCGAGTCCTTTGTGGACTCCCAACGCCCCTGTTCATCCCCAACACTACCAGATTTTCGAGATCCGTCCATATTTTGCTAATCAATGGGTTCCGTGATCAAAAAGTGTTGGCACAGCGGCTTCAATACTTTGGTGATAGCACCCTAGCAGCGACTATAGAATAGATAGCTTCTTCACCATTTTGTAGTTAAGTATCTAGATAGAATTTACAATCGTCAAAGATAGCTCACCAAATAAACCAAAAACGACGTGAAGAAAAGAAGAAACCACGATTACTTACCTGAAAAGAAAGCAAAAATAATGAGCAACTTATTCATATTCAAAGACGTATGTTGTATATCAGTACATCTCACATGTGGTTTGTATATTTACAAAACTTTCGTGTAATAAAATCTCTTTTGAAGATTGACATAACCTTAGAAATAACTATTCCGCCTAACCTGATGAGTATGGTAGATGTTTAACGCCAATATTTCACCTACATGGTCTATGTGATATTAACTAATAACCTGCCGGGTACAATTCCAGACTCTCAGTACTATTGAGCTACTAAGAGCTTTCTGACGACAAAACACAGATATTGAATTGGTTACTGCCTCGTTGTGCTAGAGGTTAGCGTATGCGTCGTCTCACCGCGAGGTCTTGAGTTCGATTCCCCGGTCTGGTAAAATTGGTAATTTTTTTTTTTTTATACTACGCTTACAGCGAACGAACGTGTAGTCCACCTGATGGTAAGTTGAGTTCAGCCCATGGACATCAACAATCCACAAAAGCAGATTATAGATGCGTCGCTGCAGCTTAGGACTACGGTGTTATGCCTCATGTGCCAGTAATTTCAGGGCCTGATCTCACCACCAAACCGGAACACAGTAATGGAAGCACTACTATTTGGCGGCAGGTTAAAGGTGAGACGGTGGTGCTGCCGCCCTCGAGCTCATTCACAAGAGCTCTACCACCAATGAAGTGGTGGGACAACATAACAGGAGCAATGTGGTGCTATACGCCACTGCCACAACCATCTGAGTTATATAGGCGTGATAGGAAGTGATAACCGGTGAAAGTCTTTTTTTTATTAACGGAAACAAGCGAATTACATAATACAATCAGTATGGCTTCTACAGCGGCCCTACTTGGTTACCCTAAGCGTACGCTTCGACATCGATATCCGTTGTAGAAAGGCGCAAACGATTGCGAAACCTTAATTGTAATGCCGCTTAGTACTTACTCAAAGGGCTTGGACATTGGCAGAATTATAAATTCAACCTTCTTGGTCTAGTGGTCAGCGTATGCCGCCTCTCACCGAGACCAGAAAAATAATAAAATAATTACTCACCGAAAAAATAATAATAATTATAATATAATTTACTTAATTATAATACTTAATACAATATTTGATCTATGTGTTATTTGTAATAATATTTGTTACTTATATATAATTGAATTTTTAAAATTTATATAATTTTATTTTATTTTTTATAATTTTATTTTAGAAATTTAATTTGTAATTCATACTGTTTTTAATTTATAATGCTTTTTTCATGTTTTCCCATTTAGTTGTGTTTGGTTTAAGACTGTGAGCAATAAAATGATAATTGTATAATAAATAAATAAATAAATAAACCAGTTCGATTTTGCCGTCGAGAAATTCGCATTACCAGCACGGAGTTGTATTAGACGGTGGATGGCGATAGGCTCACCCCCTATCGCTATCCACCATAAAAAAAAATAAAAAAATGTGCCAGTAATTTTAGAGCCTCTCTCCACCATTACGAAACGTTAATTGAAATGCCGGCTAGCTACAGCAAGGGCATGCACATTGGCAGAATTATAACTACTCACGGCTATACATCAAGCTGTAATATCCAATATTAGATGGTCTCGAGTTGTATAGGGTTCCCGCGCAATGCAAGGCCAGCTTATACTGGATATGTAGCTTTATGTGTAGTCGCGAGTACAACAGTTAAGCTGTCTTCTGTAAGTTATACACGTATTTGAAAGGAGTGACGCATACGACCGCTATGGCATTTGTTACAACTTGGTTATAAATGCCATAGGATTGACGAGGTTTAAATCAACGGGGCCATATTCTTTTGGCAAAATTTGTTAAGAATACAATAATATATAATAACAGAGATGTACAACACCCACATTTCACCTCTTATGTTTAGGTCTTATGGGATAGGGGGTGAGCCTATTGCCATCCACCGGGCACAATTCCAACCCCGCTATTGTACAAGTAACACTTTGGCCGACCCGGGAATCGAACCCAAGACCTCGCGGATAGAGGCGCATGCGCTATCCATTAGACAATCGAGGCAGTCTAGATAATTAAAGTCGAAGAATTGCGTATATAACTTTCTTGATACCACAGGAATGTAAAAATTATAGCACATGGCGTTCCACAGTCTCTGCCTATCCCTCATCGTTAGTGTTATTACATGAGGGCTGATAAATTAAGCCTCATGCACAAGTCAATTCAGAGCCTTATTACAACACCAAACTGGCAAACAGCTGCAGTAGTGAAGTGAAAACACTATTCTATTAGGCACCTGTTATTAAGAAAACGGTGGTGTTACCTCCATTTAGCTCGTTCACAACAGCTCTACCACCATAAACTATAGGGTGCATAAAAGGAGCCTCCCCGAGCAACGTACACAATCAACTCCTACGTCCGGCGCACCCTGGGCAGTCTGCAAATGTCCAACCAAGCAGACTGGCGAATCCTTTCACCACGATGGCAAGTCAACACCATGAGAATATGACTGCAGCCATCGATACGACAGAAGAAGAAGAACCATAAACTATAAATAATACCGTAACCAAAGGTTTTATTTATTATTGAAAGTACAGGTTAATGTCATCCTTCATTGTAACGCACGACAGCCAGCACGTACGGTTTATCGGCAGGGCTGGCAATCGCGGCGTGGCTGCACGTGCGCACCGCTAATTGCGATCGCGCAGATTGACAACCCTGGGTCGGAGGACACGTAGGATAACGGTGGCATTTCTTCGTGGCCACGATAAACGAAGGCATGCCGTAACGACCTTATTAATGTTCTAACTAAATGTAACAGTTATCCAAGAATGTTGAAGACATTTTAATTAAATGTAGAGATAACATGCTTTTTCTATGCTCATCAACTCATTTCGCCGAGCCTTTTGGGGTCAGCTTCTAGTCTAACGGCTCCACCTGAATATCAGTATTTAACATAGTGCGACTACCGTCTGCCTACTATAGCCAGAAGCTCCGCCTATGCACACCAACTGTGTAGCACTAATCTATAATCACGTTTTTAATTGATACGCTCGGTTGCAAAGTCAAGTAATAGACTGGAACGATTAAAAAGAAAAGTCGGCCGTTTACTATACAAAATGGAGATCAAATCAAACGAAATTCAAGAAAGCTTTGTCCATGTTTTTCTCAAAGTTTAGCCGGCCAATTTATCACCGAATTATGTAGCGGGGCGAATGCGACAATGTCTCTGAAATTGCAGTAAATCCGCATATCGACGGGTAGTAATCGCGGCGTCACGCGGCCGTCGTCTGTCGCGATGCGCAGGAGTGGCTCTCGAGGCGAGTGGCGCGTGGGCACTGGCGACGCGGTGGTCTTGAACGACTTCCGAACCAAATAGATTTTATTTGTACTTTCTGAACAAATACGCTTAGTGCGTGGAAATTGTGTAGCTTATTGGTACGATTTTATGATATACGCACTACAGGGAAGTTCGTCCAATTTTGAATTGTAAACTCTAGCTTTAATAAAAACACAATTAACTTAGTATCTATCAAATTATCAGAAATATTTTGGCTCATCTATTCAGATTTTTTTGCAAGAGTAGTATAACCGACAATTTTCAGTATATAATAGACAAACTAGTTTATAAACACCGCTTTACATACATATAATGCTGCCGCCATACAGCACAGCACGCACTACACTATTAAATCCCGGTTGCTGGACCCACTGAGCCACGCATGAGACTTAATATTATAGACTACTATAGGCTACCTATACATTGCCAGTATAAGATAGTTTCGCGTCGTATAAGCCTTCCGTGCAATGCGAGACCAGCTTGTACTGGAAATGGGATGCATCAAAGGAGCCTCCCCGAGTGACGTACACAACGATTCCCTACGTCCGGCGCACCCTGGGCAATTCGCGAGTTCTTAAAAGCGAATTGGCTAATCCTTTCACCACGATGGCAAGTCAAAACCGTGACCACCTTACTGACTGTCCAAAATGCCCTAACACCTGCATAAGAGAGGCGCTCATGAACGCCGACGAGAGCGCCATAACAGTGGCCCATTATTGGGCCAATAAAATTTGACTCAGCCATCGACACGACGAAAAAGACTGGAAATGTATAGGTTCATCGGTAGCTGTGTATACTTTAATGTAAATGATCCATGGGATGCTGATAGCCATTAAGCAGATTGCACACTCCTCGCGTCAGAACAGAAACGGATGCATTTTCCCGTTATATTTCCATAACAATGTCGGTCTATAATTTTCCGGCATGAGATCACATCTCATAATCGCGACATTAGCCGCAAAAAGACCTGCTCGTAACACAGCGAGTTACGTCACGACGTATCGTAACGTGAGGAAGCAGGCATCTGCCCCGTTTCCTCATTTGCGGTAAAAACACGCAGGTTACATGTTAGTGCATGTGCATTTAAATTACGGTGTGGTAAAAAAATAATATTAAGTTTAAATTATCGTTAATTTTGTTTTGTATTCAGGGCTTTCGATAGGATGTGAAGGCCTGATGGCAGACGCTCCACCTAAAATACCACCATTCAAATGATATTCAGTTAAATCAGTTAGGCTAGAAGCCGACCCAATTGTAGTTGAAATCGATTCGGAACATTAAAATGATGTATTCAGGGTTTCAAAAGGACTTTTAAAAAAATAACTAAAATATTATATGTAAATAGCAGAGTTTAATAACTTTGGCGGTGTAAAAACATGGTTACACCAATTTCTGGCTATTTTCAAGGAAACCTAATTAGCCTCACAATGACCGATTGTTTATATTGGCGAAAAGGACGGTGCCTGCATCTAATTGCAATGTAAATTCCCTTCGTTATCCATTTTTTTTATGTGGGCATAAGATATACAGTTAGTCAAGTATTGCATTTTTAATTAAAAGGTTTACGTTATATAGTCTACACAATCTTATAAACATTATTTTGCCACAACATAACTATGAGATAATTTCTCTCGTTCCCAGTCTCCTCGCACCAACCAATCTCTGCGATTCGTCTGGGATCGGTGTAATTATCGAAGGGACGTAGATGGATGTTCTGTAATGCGATAGGCACCATGGAAACATGGCGAACAGTGGGAACAGCCGACTTATAAGGAGCCTGATTGGAACCTGATAGCAAGTTATTAAAAACTTGATGTGGTGTGGAAAATTATTTGAAAGATGTTATGTCGTTTCTTTTAGTGAATGTAGAAGTGTCTCGTTGATCTAGCGGTAGTGTATACAAACTCTCGCTGTTTTGGGTTTGAGAGTCAGGAAATGCATTGTAGCAAAAAGGAGTCTTAAATTGTCCCCGGTAGATAGCGATAGGCTCACTCCCTATCACATGAAACTTAAACATAACGCCTACTATGCTATGTTTTATGAATATGTTATGTTATTAGAATTGTTGATGTCAGAGAGTGAAGTACCCAAATATTGACGTATTATTTTCAAGAGACTGCGAAATTCATAAATTAACATGCTATTTTCTGCCTCACATTTTTCTATATTATATACAATGGCTACTTGCAGTCTACCAGTCTAGAAGAGCTGCTAAGTGGTGCAAATAGCCTGAGAACATGTACAAAAAATATCCAGATGCACTGCTCGTACTACACCAGGCCGGGGGACTACGATAATAATTACAATGTCTATCAAACTGCAACAAAGTAGCGAAATCACCACCGTTTGCAGCTACCACCACCAGATGGTTGTAAAACCGTGTTAGATAGTAAAATACTACTATTACTTTGACAAGGTGCTTTTCTCGGGTTTTAATGTAGGTTCTAGTGTGATATAAAATAGTAAAGAACCTTCCCCGAGAATCAGACTATGCAAAATAAAAATAACTATCCAAATCTGACAAGAAGTTTAAGAGAATAACGCGTTCAAACAAACATATTCGACTTTTTAATATTAGTATAGTGTAATAATAAATTAAACCGCATAGCTAATCTACAGATTACATTATAAAGTCAAGTGCAAACCCACTCGATTGAATGTAAAGTGGGTGCATTCACTCTCAAGTATGACTAACTCCCACAATACATACCAATTAAAATGGCGTTCTCTTATCTCACCATCGCCATCGACTACCTGACGACAAAATGTCATAATTCTGCCACTCATTATGCAATTATGGACGATAAATAATAAATAATAAACGTAATAATACGTTACGCGTAGTATAATGATATTCAATTTAAAGTAATATTGTTTATTCATGACAGTTTATATTAATCAATATTTTATGCTGATTTTTGAATGATGACTTGTAAGTGTGGATAGTTTATGGCGTTTTTTCTTCTCTACTACTAGCTATAGTTTGTAAGCTATGGTCTATATTTATTTAAGAACATTTTTTAAGGGATAAAGTTAAGAAACTATTAACTTAAATACAAAAATTCGAATTTTGTCACTGTTATATTTTATGTCAAATATTTCGGTGAACACACAGTTACTGACAAAATAATAGCTATGTAAATACAGAATTAAGGCTAACTTTTTGTCCGAATCAGACTATTTTATTTCCATAATTTCGAATGAGGTTTTATTTAAACGTTTCTTAATTTTGTTGAGATTGCGTGCTTGGGAGATATCAAAACGGGGTCCATAATTGGTGTAATCACCCCCAGCCACAAAACATCTCGAACGGGTTTTGAAAAACTGTGTCATTATTGTAATAAGTAGTTATTAAAAAGGTTGATGACACCGACTGCAATTGTAGGATAAAATTGTAGAAAATGTAAATGAAGAGATTCTGACTTACTTCAGTAGGTATATGTAAGTTCCCACGCACTGCAAAATATTTGTCCAATTGCCTACCTATTACATAGATAACGTTATACACAACGATAGTGTTTTATTCGCCTTATGTACTTTAAACTATATATATACTAGCGACCCGCCCCGGCTTCGCACGGGTACAATGCTGATACTAAATACACTACAGAAAAACTGTGAACGTTGTATATAAAAACACAGCGGCCCGCTCCGGATTCGCACGGGTATAATCAGGGAGTGACATAGGCTATATATTATATTATAATATATAGCCTATGTCACTCCCTGAAAAAATGATTAAAATCGATCCAGTAGTTTGATTTATTCATTACTGCCCGTGGCCCGCACGCGTTAAATTTGGAGTAAAACAATTCCCCCTTTCTATGCATGTATTATACATAAAAACCTTCCTCTTGAATCACTCTATCTATTGGAAAAAAACCGCATCAAAATCCGTTGCGTAGTTTTAAAGATTTAAGCGCACATAGGGACAGAAAAGGCGACTTTGTTTTATACTATGTAGTGATATATATTTATAAAAAAATCTAGTAAATTCTAAACTTAATTCTGGAAAGTAACATAACAGTAACGTTTTTAATTATACAATTATTTATTTTATTTTTCCATTTGACACGCAACATACACTACATAACGTTAAATTTAAAATAAATTATAATAAAAATGAAAAAAAAAGCAAGTAAAAAATGTTAATATTCAGCTTTATTTAGGTGAGCTAATAACAGTTACGTTTATGAATTTAACTAGGTATTATATTTTATTTTTTAGCCACTTTTTTAATATACAATACATAACGTTACATTACAATTACATAAAATAAATCAAGTAATTTACTAAATCGTTATATTATAAAATTACGGATAAAACTAATGGTCTGTATATTTGACGTAAAGAATTTTAGCATTTGTTTCATAGGCAATAGAGTTGAATATCGTATTGGATCGAAGTGTGAATTGTAACTGCTATTGTTTTTCTTTTATGCAATCTGATTTCAGTCTGAATGATTTTCCTCTTGGCGTAATTTACGAGCGGAAGCTAAGAGTTTTTTTATAACAACTAATGTTATGTAAGTTAAACTGTGAATGGTGGCATACTGCACGTATTGGGAAACTGTGAGTGCAATTGGCAGTAGTATTATAACTAATTAAAATAAATAAATAAATGTACTACAAGACTTAGCAGAGTTATCGCGGCGCGAGAACAAGTCTAATTAAGAACCATGACTTATGTTTTCTTTCTTACCTACACTATGAACTTGAAAATTACCCTAACAATATTTTGGCCCTAAAAATACCCCATCCTACTTATTTTTGTCCTAAATCCGGACTCTCTCCGGCTCTGGTCTTTTGCATTGTATCGATGTCCACTACAATAACACCCGCTATCTCTTATCGATTGAGTCCCTCCACGGTCTAATACCCAAATGTTCGTGCATCACGCGAAGCTTTCTGTCGGTAAATTTGCGAATGAATGCACCAATGTACACACTACACTAGCTGCGATCGATCAATTTATAAAGATTTACGGTATTTGTCATCAACATAAATATTAGAGATGAGCCGACTGGTCGGCCACTTTAGTAAACGCCAAATAGTCGGCCATATATATACTATTCGGTTTTACTTGTGTCACGTTGAAATATACTGCAAGTTACCACAACGAACGAAATAAAACGATCTTTAAATGCTTTTATATTTACCTAAACATAATGATCAGCCTGGCCTAATAGTCAGTAACACCGACTTTTCGGTCCATCTCCAATAAATATCCACTATTTTATAACGTCCTTCTGGTAGATAAAAAACTAGTCCTTATCAGTTTCAGCAACCATGTTTAATATTAAAAGCCATCAAATCGAATCCTTCCGCCAATAAAATACAATATACAAGAAAATTCCCTAGATCAGCCACTCACAAGAAATTGGTCATTAATTGTGAAGAAATAAGAGCTAATATGGTGTAACGAATGATAGGTATTGAAGGATCTGAGCTATGGTTTTGTGTCAGACGCCCACAGGTGGCGCTGATTATGATTTGTGCTGCGATATGCGCGCGCGCAGCTCTCGCCATCGTTTAATTGCTGGGAGCAAGTACACGTTTGATTTATATTTATATCTTGGATCTCCTAGCTTCCGTGTTTCATCACATTTGTGATAGCACCCCTCCGTCTCTCGACTCCATCTCTGTCAGGTCTATCACAATCTGGTAATTATAAGGCTGGATTTATAATTTCATGTTTATGACTAGAGTTTGTCAGTGTCAAGTCTAAACGGCGTAAAATCGAACCCTGTTATGAACGGAATATAAACTTCATGTTGATATATTTTACTGCCATTTAAGCACTTGGTATCCCCGTTATTATTTATCCAATCAATACTTTAACCGTTACGTTAAGTTATTACTGAAATGCAATTGAAATTAAAGGTTTAAAGGTACAAATTCTAGAACATTCCGTCAAAAATAATAGTTTTTAATCAAAATTTATTTAATCGGATATAAGCGGATGTGATAAGATAAACAGCAAATTACAATCTAATCGGACAAATGCACATGACTAAATGTAGCTTAAGCATTGACGTATAAAGTATTCTATGAGCTTAAGTCACTATTAATATAATTTACCTCAAATAATAGCAACCCTGTATTTAATATAAGTCCCACTGCTGGGCTCGGGCCTCTTCTCACGATAAGAACGGTTAGGCCAGTCTACCACGCTGGCCAAGTGCGGATAGGTAGACTTCACACTTTCCTTACGATGTTTCCTTTGCCGCAAGCGAGCGATAATTGACAAATACACACAAATATCTTCGAAAAAACTAATCTTAACGAATTATTGAGGTGTGTGCCGTGGGTTCGAACCCGAGACCTATGTCTTAGCAATCCTACGAAAAAAGCAAAAAGATTAAAGCTTTTTACTTTATCCTCATACCTTTTTTTACCTAATTTATTTAACTAAAACTTAAATATATACAAGTTAATAGGATAAAGAAATAACCATGCCAAACTACGAAGTACTGGTAATTTTGCTTGGTTATTTATCGCAAACACAATATGGTCAGATCAGACGGTTTAAATGAAAACTGAGTCCATAATTATAGTTGCAGTAAGTAAGATACGGCCAGAAAAGGACATCATAATAACTTGTAGTTTTTTACGACTGTGCTGGCGAGTATCGCACGAAATCAGACCATTTGCTGAACCAAGACTCTATTTATAAATAGCCACATAGATACTTGCCACGATGGTCTAGTGGTTAGCGTATAAGGCCGCGGGTTCGATTCCCGGGTCCCGAGCAAATCGTTATTTGAGAACTTTCCGATAGGAAATTCACAATAGCAGCACGGAGTTGTAATTGTGCACGGTGGATGGCGATAGGTTCATTCCCTATTTCGTAGGGATAAAATATAACAGGTGAAATGTGGGTGTTGTTCACCTCTGGGTAATATAGGCGTGATGTTACAGCACCGATGGGCGCGATTACTAAAAGTTTCAGCCACTGATGATACCAAACCATTTTTTAATTCATTTATTTTCCTAAGCTGGCATACAGCCTTACCTATAGACACCTAAAAGGATAAAAACTTGATACTGTAGTTCTTCTTGGTCGTGTCGATGGCTGAGTCAAATTTTATTGGCCCAATAAGTGGCCACTGTTATGGCGCTCTCATCGGCGTTCATGAGCGCCTCTCTTGTGCAGGTGGTAGGGCACTTCGGACAGTCAGTAAGTTGAGCAATTGATTGTATTGCTCCACATTCACAATAATTAAGGTTATAGTTGGAATACCCTCTTTAAAGTCGTTCATTATACATACATACTCATTATATTGGATAAAAAAAGCTTTATAAATACTGCGAGAGTTCGCACACACATACTACATTCATTGTTTACAAATACGATTACATAATTATATGTTTTCATTTAGATTCGTTAACAAGTGTCCGTCGATGGAAAGTGTACACACGGCTACAAATCAAGCTATACATTTCCAGAATAAGATGATCTCGCGTAGTACAGGCTTCTTTTTTTTCTTTTCTCTTGTGCATGCATTCCTGTAAAATTCTTTTGTATTTCAATACTATTATTTTTTAACACGCTTATATTAGCTTCACCTGTATGTTTGTTTGTTTGTTTGTTTGTTTGTTTGTATGCAACCGACTCCTTTGGACTCGATTTTGACCCACTTTAAACGGACAGATTTAATTCAAACTTTCTACACTTGTAAAGAATCAGCGACAATATAATAATTTCATAAATTTATCTCATTATCCTGATTAGGATCGCCAGGATTAAAAAAAAACTAAAAACTAAAAAGTGAAAAATAAATATAGTTTAAAAAAACTAAAAAAACACGCTTTTAAAGCACATCAAACTAAAAAGTGAAAAATAATTCTTATTATAACCTGAAAATAATAATAAACGAAAAATACTAGTACTATTGTGAAAAAAAGCGTGGGGCGCTCTGTGCCATATTTTTCGTCTATCGAGCGACCCACGCTTTTTTTCACAATAGTACTAGTATTTTTCGTTTATTATTATTTTCAGGTTATAATAAGAATTATTTTTCACTTTTTAGTTTGATGTGCTTTAAAAGCGTGTTTTTTTAGTTTTTTTAAACTATATTTTTTTGTTTAACTTGTATTTGGTGCTATTTATATGACGTGTAAATTTGCACACCTAAAAGGTAGAATGTGACAGACTGCAATTGTAATGTATAACAACTTCTATAACTCATGTTCATGCAAATTAATCTAATATCTTTCTTCTTTTCTTTCTTTCTTTCTTTCTTTCTGCGTGACCAGCTTATACTAGCAATGTATAACTTGATCCGTAGCCGTGTGAAAATGTAGGCGTGAGAACCATGGGTTACCATACTTTATGTGCTTAAAACATGTGTGGGCCTTTATTACTCCTAACTTACTAACAATTTATTGTTTTTGAAAGTTATTTGGCCTAAATAGTTAGTCGATTTTGTACAGATAGGGTCGGATATCCGTAATATACTTACTGTTTTGGCGCCGGCTCTACTGGCTGTCGACATATTAGGAAAAGCAATAATTTATGTTGACTTGACGATTTGATAGTTAGTTACAGTGATGAATTGTTTTAGGAAACTAAACTTTATTTGATTTTACTATTTGGGATAGTACGTGGGAGGTTCTTCTGTTTTTGTGTTGTCTTTTTAAGTGGATTTAATTTAATTGGCTACCATTCATTAAATTGTTTTTGATAGATGTATAAAAAGAGGCAATTAGATCATTTTACTTATAAGGCCTTGGAATATGTATTTAATCTATTCATACGCTTATTCATTGGCATTTTAGTAGTGAAATAGACAGTTTCGTAACGCAATTCTTTGTGACGTCTCTTTTTTTAAAGTACAAAGAAATGAATCACAAAAACACAATGGGAAGTTATGCTATAAAAACATTTCGAAGGCAACCCGGTGTTTTGCGATTACCAACCGCTCATAATATGCATAATACATAAAATCAAAATACATAACAATTTTGCGAATAACTTAGCAATGTTACATGCGACCGTGGCTTCCATTGTTTGAATAAACAAAAAGACAATTTATTTTATTTTTTATTGACCCATAAGATATGCTTGCTTATGTCAGTTTTATGTTAAATATCGGATTATGTAGGCTTGTAGCACGTGCTTTTCATACGTGTGGGCGTTTGAAAAATGGTAAAGAAAATGATTAGCCTATTGCCTATTAAGTATGGGTATTTTGATAGCCCGTTAATTAAAGATTAATCTTTTTGTAAACAGATTTCTAATTTATTGGACGTGATTTGCATATAAAAGAGGATCCGCTTTTTGGAGGCCGCTGCACTCTCTCTTTTATTTAAACTTTGAAGGTGGCAAATTGCACAGAACGTTGATAGAATGTTGTTCGAAGAAAATGATTTTTCGTATTAAAATGCTATTTTTATACTGACAATTTAAACATAACGGTCTTGTACAATTGTAATTTATCATTTCCCTTAACAAACCTCTCGTTAACCACATTTTAAAACCCAGAAGAAAATAAAGGAAGTCCATAACTGTCTTCACAAAATAGATTCGCAGCTCTGATTGGTCGTATCGCTGTTAATTGTGGAGCGCTTGGCTTCGCTATCTAATGGCGATATGACGATAAGCTTATGAAATAATACGGTGCAACACGCTGAGAACGTATCCAGCCTCTGGAGCACTACTACTGGATAAATAACTCGATGTTGACTCGTTTGTGGGGCTACCCTCGTTGACTCACTATATTGTCATTTAAGAACATTGAATTAAAAATTTAGTCTATCGAAGGCTCAATATCTGTAGTCGTGCGTCTAGGAAAAGGCTGATCTATTCGACATTCCCCAAAGAAAGGATGAAAAAAATTAAATCAAAAATCTTTGGGGAATGCCGATTAGAGCAGTCTTTACTAAGACTCACGACTCTTTCCTACTCTCGACCAAAATTGTTACTTGTCGAACTACAGTGTCATTGCGAATTTAGTTCTTAGTGAACAAAAGCAGGACGGTCAAGCCCTGGCATGCAGAACTTTAAAGGCCACAGGAGAGTTTGATCGACAGCCAAATTGTGTACCTTCAGGGTCCGTTCAAGTGAGAATGAAGTGAGTTAACATCAGAAGTAGGATCTAGAGACGTTGTATATGGTAAAACGGTCATTACAAGCCGACAGCTACATGTTGCATTCTGCAACTCTGTAAGTAATCTGCCAATTTGCGATATGACCGCCTCCGTCGACGTCCGCTTCGACTTTTTACTTACGACTGAAACAGGGTAGTGATTATCTGAATTTATGAAAGTACACATCTTTGTATTGAACTATGTTGTTTATATGGATAGTGTGACAATGTGTACGGATGCTTTCGCACTACTGATTCTTATCCTTTTTCGACAAACAATTGACGTAGATTCGACAAATTTCGCCTATGTTAAAAAAAACAGGTTCATTTAATATCAAAACTAAACTAACTACTACATTTGGCGGCAAATTTAAAGCAAGCATACTTCTGTGTGCTCAGAAAATCTGACGATTAAAGGAAACAATATCAAATTGCATTTGATCAGTTTCAAAATATACTGTCGCGGTATATGATAGTCGTTTATCACTGATTTCATCATAATTGCCTCTCAAATATGGACCACACGCGTAGACCGCCAAAGATAACTGTTCTCCAAATATTATGAAGTACCACTTATTTAAAAGAAGATTTATAGTAATTTGTGAGAGCAAATTATATAATAGGTTTGCCGCAATCATTTTGTTTCATAACTTTTTCGAGCGGTCTTCGCATTTAACACCAAAGCTGGTTCGAAAATTATGTTCCTTTGCCAGAATACGGATATTTTTTGCAGGTACAGTGGACCAAGCAATTGGTAATTAGTAAGACTGACTTTACTAGTTATGCATGTGCATTATTTAGATATGTAACTCCCTCAAACATAACTGGTGTAGTCTTTACTATGACTTAAAAGTTTTTACCCTGCATACCTAACTCGTTGGCCCATTGTACACTGCAGTTACGACTTTCAGTCAGATTGGTTTGTTGGTTACGTTGGAAAAAATATTTAGGCTTAATATTAAGAAGCTGTTAGCTATGTAGAGCATCATGCTGACAATTTTTATGTCAACTTTCCTTAACTAATGCAGAAGTATGAGCTAATTACATTTCGAAAGAAGTCAGAAGTAATTCCATTAACAACAACATAATATAGTGTTAAAAATATATAACTCTTGCTCTATAAACAAAGTCATAAGAGAGTTCACTAAACACTTCTACACGTATATCTCATAAAAATAGCCATAAAAGAGGTTATCGACACAATTCGACACGGGAATTACATTAAAGCAATTATCGTTTTGTTTTATCATCGAGTGAGTTTCAACCGATTTCGACACTACGCTAGTGAATTTAAACCATCTTGACACGATTAGTAATAGAATTTACACAATTCCAATGTACAGTGGGCCTGGCAATTAGGTATACAGGGCTAAAATGTCTACGTCACAGTTATATAGGTGTGAGTTACATATTTAGACTATTAGTTTTTTTATTTTTAACTAATATCGAATTTTTTCGATTTATCGAAAATTATTTTGAATTAATATCGAAAAAGCACCCTAATTTTCAATCGAAAATTCACCCGTCAAAATATCAGCTTTTTCAAAAACTTGGTATGTTTTGAAATCTGTACTTTCCGATGGTAAAAAAAAAATATGTTACTATAGTAAACCTTCTCAGAAAATGCAATTACATTGATAAAAAAAATGCAAATCAAAATAATTATTGTAATTAACAAACTAATAAGTTAATAAAAATAATATTTTATCAATGTAACATGTAATCTTACATTTTTCGAGTAATTACAGTGTAAATTTTAATAAATAGCTCAAAATTGTATAAATTAATAGTATTTTTCGTTTTTTTTTGCATTTTCTGAGAAGATCAAGGAGTTTATTTACCGACCATTTAAGTATGTAATCTTCATATCCATTTTATAGGCGTTAAGTCCGCCATTGTACACTTATTATGTGCAAGTAGTTTTAAAATAAAATAAATAAATATCCATACCTGGTGCAGGCACTCTTCACTATGACGTCGAAGTTTTTGCCCTGTAAACCTCATTGCTAGGCCCACTGTACCCGCGGCTAAGCTTGCATGGTACGTCACTAAAAAGTGTCCTATGTTATACCAAACCATATACAATTATTTTAACATTAACATAACATCACGCCTTTTTTACCCAGAAGGGTGTGGCAGAGGTGTACAACACCCACATTTCAACTGCTACGTTTAGGTCATTTACCGACCACAATTCCAACTCCGTCTTGACGAAAAGTTCACAAATAACACTTTGCCCGACTCGGGAATCGAACCCGAGACCTCGTGGTTAAAGGCGCATACGCTAACCACTAGACCATCGTGGCAGTCGAACTTTTTTAAACTTAACCCTTAATCATGATGACACAGTAGTCAAAAAATTATGACACGTCACACTCATAAAAAATTGTTATTGTAACAAAATCTCCGCGCAGAAAACACTTATGACTCATTCTTCATATCAACTACTCCAAGTGCTATAATGTTATCGTTTATCACTATTCGCTATGTTTATTTGAATAGCCTATATTTCTGTTTATACTTTTACCTTGCCAAGAAAAAACGACCGAGGTTACAAGTAACAATACAATAGAGCGGCGTAATATAATAATATGTACTCGTACTATGTAATTAATGCTTGCATACGAACCATTTCCGCTAGCCATTCGAATAACGCATGAAGAATATTAAATAAGAAATTTTATTCAAATAACCACATAAAAACAGTGGTTGGAATGTCGGCATGCGATCACGACCGAATCGATTTTCTAGCCGTCAATCGGAGCGAATGATTTATTCGATTCAGGCCGCCATCGATTTGCTGCGTGTATGAAACAATTATGTATGAACAGTGAACAGCCGTTTTATTTGTGTGCATCGCGAAATGTTTATCGATTTCGCTGGCTGTTTATATCGATTTATTATTTTCTGTGTGCTTTCGATTTATTGGAAATAGTTGCTGTAACGAGAATTTATCAGTACTTCCTATTTTGTTATTGGGTAATAAATTACACAAGAAAACTTGGGAGTTTTCACTATTGATTGTTACTTAATGGATTTTTGACAATAAAAAGTAAGCGGTATTTTAAATGTCTAATCAAACTGTTTACATAAATGTTTTATGTCTATCAAGTATTTTCCTATCATCTGAAATGTATAATAATCTTAAACGAATCAGTAGACAGCATTAAATTAAAGGTGAAGCCTTAAGGGGGAACAATTGCTTGGCTGTTTTTCATACAAAAGTAATAAAGGTTTAACTAAATATTATTAAGTTTTTATCTATTAGACAAATAATATCTAAAACACTAAAATAATTGTAACATAACATGTTTGGCACCCACGTTTTCAAAATGAATATTTTATTTTAAGTTTGTATGTAACTCAATTAATGATAAAAACAATGTTGACAAATTACCACGAACAAACATACATTTAAGTGTTTAAGATAATAATATGATTTGTCTTTAAAAATTGATAGAAACTTAATAATATTTAAGTTAAGCCCATATTTCGATAGTATAAAATCAACATCCAAGATAATACAATCAAAATAAGTATTAAATAAAACTGCACCGACTTAGTTAGGTACTCTAACAAAACAGACTATTTGATAAACCGCGTGGGAGACGAGCTCCTTTATATAACAACACAAAACAGTTATCTAAAACAGTTATTAAGATACATATTGGACTAAAGTATAGAACAAAACATCAAATTGCATCAAAGTCCTAAGGCCCGGAGCACATCGGCGAGTCGACCTCTAAATGTTACCGAATTAACCGTCTTCAAATTTATTGCGCCGCATCGATGCGATCCGATCGGATATTATCTGTAAATACACGTCAATTTACTGATATTGCCGGACATCTTATCGATCTACCGAGATATAGTGGCGAGTTGGTGATGACAATGCTTTTGTTAAGGCTTTGTTGTTCGACAGGTTTAAATTACATGAAAAAGCGTGGTAATGAATATCATTTTTAAATCTGGGTTTATATTAGTAGTATATTAGTATTCTTATGTTAACTTTTGAATGGATCATTTTCAGCGATTGTAGTGTTACAAAATATTACCTCTCCAAAATTAATTAGTTGAATAAATAGTATAAAAATATTATCTGGATGTATGTTTGTATTTAACCAAAACCATTTTTATTTTATTCTAGGTACTGCAAATGTTCAGCACGCTAATTTAAGTACAAATCTAAAACCATCACTTCAATTTCTAGGTATTCAATACCACACAATCGAATCCAAATGATCACAAGTCACATCCAGGCACAAATAAAGCCAGGTACAATAGAATCGCCCACCGCAGCGTTCAACTGTATTAGTTTTGCTAGCGGTACCAGCAACGGTGTGCCCTAAGCCTATGATAGTACTGTTGACAGGTGCATTGTGGCACTCCGCAATTTCGTACATTTACGTGGATTTATTCTGCTGATAATGTTGTTTCCTTGTTGATTCGATGTAACTATCGCTTGTTTATGTTACAAGTTGTTTGTGACAAGTTCTGAAGGTAACTTGTTAGAGTAACGAATGGCCTGGCACCCCGGTTATATGACGTTGACGGAACACACAAGGTTTGAGTCCACATAACCAGCGAAGCAGCGATAGCCGAGTGGGAGACCGTAGGACTGCGAAGTCAAAGGTCTCGGGTTCGAACCCACGGCACACATCTCTGTCAATAAATCGTTAAGATTCCTCTTTTCGAAGATATGTGTGTATTTATCATATAAATGTATCGCTCGCTAACGGTGAAGGAAAAATCCTGAGGAAACCTGCAAGCCTGAGAGTGCCTAAAACAGTACTTGAAGTCGTGTGAAGTCTACCAATCCGCACTTAGCCAGCGTGGTGGACTATGCCCTAACCCTTCTCGTCATGAGAAGAGGCTCAAGCCCAGCAGTAGGACATATATTATATACAGGGCCGCTGCTAACCAGCGACTCTGCCCGGGTCGATGGTATGCATCACGCATTTCCCAGTTCAAAAACGAATTGAGTATAACAATTTTAATATAATAGACAAACCACAATCAATGATTTTAATCTAAAGACATAAGGTTCTGTAAGAAAATACATTCGATTAGTGACTTAAAAAAGTTGCAGTCTTGCTTGCAAAATTCGTAATATTTTGTATGACCTTGGCACAGTGTGCAAATGGCCAGTTGAATAATAGACTTGATGGCCCATCTAACCGCTAGCCAAATAATGAGATTATTATGTAATGTATGGTCTATGGCTAAAAGTATATATGGATTGTGAAGAGTATTAGTTTGCATAAAATGATTTGTTCTGTTTATGTAATGCTTTACTATTATATAGGTGTAGTCGTAGTTGTTTCTTATTAATGTATTTTAGTTGTTAATATATTGTTTGTTTTTGACACAAAAAAATATATATTTTTTTTTTTTTTTTTTGTCACACTGCAACTTACTCACTCACTGGGCGCTTCAGAATTATCAGCGCTGCGGTGCTTTTAGCGTTGCAGTATTGTGCTGAGATACGTACCATTTCTGGCATTATGAATAATATTTTAAATTTATTTAGTTTTAGATGCTTTGTAATATTCTTTTTTATTTGCTTTCTTAACCTCAAAGTAAGCTTTTCAGTCTTTAAATGGGTACACTATTTAGTAAACTGAGCATCAGTGGTGGGTTACCTAACTTTTCCTAGGAGATGACAATTCTCATTAGCCAGTAGTCGTTAGGTTGCTCAAGTGACGTTTGAGCAACCCTTACGTAATATAACTAAGACTAACCAAATTATATCTCACATTGCACGGGCAATCTAGACAATGCAAGACCATCTTTACACTGTAAAATATGTATAGTTGTAAATTTAATAATAAATAATATGTATCTATAAAAGATGAAAGATTAAATAAAAATAATAAATGGCAATAATGGCTGAACCCCTACAACATGTCGCGAAAAACATAAAAAGTGGCAGATGTCACTGATGTCAGTAATTTCATTTGCTCAGAATAAACCTAGAATAACATTATAACTTGAACTTATTGATTTATTTTTATAGCATTTAGCTATGCTTAGCAAATGATACAAAGAAACAGTTGAAAAAAAATATGGGACCGGCAGGATTTGTGACGTCACGTTACGTTTAGAAATTTAGGGTCCTGGCAAGAGGCGACCATAGCCGAGTGGTTAAAGCGGCTGCCCGGTATGCAGAGGTTGCAGGTTCAAATCTGCTGTTCCCATATTTTTTCAAGTGTTTCTTAGTAATATAACTTGATTCAATATTTGAATCCAGAAAACTTCGTATCAACTATACCATGAACTAAAACAAATGTAAAACTTCTACATCTTTGAGCCCTCTATCCGTTAAGTCAAGCCTCCATGTCAACAATCCGGTTGCTATGACAACCATTTCTATTAACTTGTCCACATAATCGGAAGAAACAACTTGTATAAAGAAGTATGAGCAGCTTTCAACATGGTAGAACAAGTACATCTCTATTAGGCGTATGAGCTTGTTTCCGA
This sequence comes from Hypena proboscidalis, assembly GCA_905147285.1. NCBI lineage: Eukaryota > Metazoa > Arthropoda > Insecta > Lepidoptera > Erebidae > Hypena > Hypena proboscidalis. The sequence goes on along the minus strand of LR990136.1, from coordinate 20,158,390 downwards.
GTGCACGGAATACCTCGATATAATCGATTCTTGTTATTACTTGTAGTAATTATAGGCGTTTTTATTTACTTCCTGTTATGAATGGTTATGATTAATAAGTTGTGATTAACTTTTACTTTGGTTTAATATTGGAATATGAGAAGACAGGAATGAAACATTTTCTAAACAAAACATTGAAGAAGTAGGTTGAGCTCTTCGGCCGCGTGTTACATCGATAAAAATTAGTCTAGGAATATCACTTTACCTATATTCTTCTTCTTCGTCGTGTCGATGGCTGAGTCAAATTTTATTTTGACTTGCCATCGTGGTGAAAGGATTAGCCAATTCGCTTTGGAGAACTCGCGAATTGCCCAGGGAGCGCCGAACGTAGAAAATCGTTGTGTACGTCACTCGGGGAGGCTCTCACTTTTACCTATATGTTAACATAACATAGCATCACGCCTATAGGGTGATAACCCGTACTTTACCTGTTACGTTTAAGTCCCATGGGATAGGCGGTGAGCCTATCGCCATCCACCTTGCTCAATTTCAACTCCGTGCTGCTATTGTGAACTTCCTGACGGAAAGTTCATAAATAAGACTTTGCCCGATCCGGAAATCGAACCTGAGACCTCGCGGTAAGAAGCTCATACGCTAACCACTGGACCATCGAGGCAGTTCTTTTTTTCCCTATATGTTAATCCAGCTTATAAGCCACATTTGTGCAAAATTTTATCAAAATAGACCTTGTAGGTTTGCGTGAAAGAGATCTACACAAACATTTGCATTTATAACATTAAGTAGAAACTAGAATTTTAGCATTTGCGGCAGATGAGATTATATTCGAAATGCTTTATTAAGAAGCTAAGTAATTTATATATAAGTATTATGATGTAAATATGTATATGTAGTTATTATATTATCTTTTGTATTTTCTACTTAAGTTGTACACTTATCTTGCCCTCTATGGCATCATCGTCTCCTCTATTGCTCTAGATTTGCTGGAAGAGAACTCAAGCACTCAAGCTCGCATTTTGTATACAGGTAATATGTTTATTTTTCTGTAATCTTTTGTGTACAGTAAAATGTTAAATAAATAAATAAAATAAGCTGTTAAACTTAAGAGAGGAGACCGTCTGCCATTTACCCAGTAATGATAAATTTTATTTTAATCGCGGAGTATTTTAAATAAAACAGTGCAGATACAATACTTGTTGACTGATCTTACGCCTCGATAACACCACCAGCATACATACCTGCAAAGAACAACAATACATTAGCACTACTAATAAAATTACAGTAAAATTTGTAGGTCAGAGTGACCGCACGGATTCGAAGAACATTGCGTCAGTGACCGCGAACCGGCGGCGATCATACCAAATAATACTTCTTAGTACTAAACTAAAATAAATTATTCTCAGACATTCGGTACAAGATCATTGTTATTGGGAATTGTTAACAGAAGCAGGAAAAAACATGGAATAATAAAGTATTATGTAGTAGATTGAGTATTAGTTGCACTTTGCCATTGACGGCACGTGTGGTGTAGTGGTTTAAGCGGTCGCCTCGCCGCTCTCCACTACACTGGTGTTGTGGGTTCGATCCCCACATGGGACAAATCTTTGTGTGATTCGCAAAGATTTGTTTTAAGACTGGTTGTGCTTGTGTAAGTGAATGTGTGTATTTGGCCTTGTCCTTGGGACCATTGGATAGTGTAATTGCTGAAGGCGTTCTATCTAATGTAAAAAATCCAGATTATTAATTATTATTATTAAATTGAAAACATTCGATAGTGTTCGGCATATTGTGCTAGATACTATCAGACTAAAAGATAGATAGATAGATAGAAAAAACTTTATTTGTACATAATTTCACATAAAAATCTTAAGAGGTAACAAAAAAAGGAAAGTAACAGCAAAAAAAATGTACAAAGGGCGGCCTTATCGCTTAAAGCGATTTCTTCCAGGCAACCTTAGGATGGACATTTCGGAAAGAGAAAATAATGCGGTAGTTTATGCTAAGATAATTATAAATTATTTGCAGTTTATATTTAAAAGATTCATGACCAGTCTTATATTCTCTTAGATTTTCTAGTCAAGATTGTATTAGTAATAACGTTATGCTTTGTTGTTGGCAGCTGATTTCGTTAAGTTTTTCTAGTCTTTGCAAATATAAATTACTAGTATTCTTGTTAACACTCTCCAGCTAAGTTTATTTGCTTGTGTTAGGAGGAAGTTCACGTCCGTGGTATAATGGCCAAGATTCGAAGCGGACCTCTCGATCGTCAGACCGCTTCTTTATCCACTGCGCCACGGCCGCTTCTATTTAATTAACTAACAAATAAGTGCATATTGCTTCATATTATTATAACTTCATACATTTACAATTTTGTGTAGACATTACAAAATTGGTTGATCTAATAGTTAAATCTAAAACTCAGTGAGCAAATAAGTTAATACAAATTTTATGTTACTTTTAAACTAGAAATCCAAAATAATCTAAGATATGTATTTAGACATACATATGATCTACGAGATTGCTTCACATAATAAAATATTCAAATTCAATCAAAATATTGTAATGCGTCATTTCCATAATGAATGTCATTTCGCAAATAACTTAAAAGTTGATTATGATAAATGGTTGCACAATCATTTGATAAATAAACGCGCCCGTCCTATCGTTCATATCTATATCATTAACATTTTCAAAATTGATAGGTAATGATAATGTTGATAAAATTTCATTTCTTTTCCTGGAAAATTTTATGAAATTACCCAGATAAGGTTAGTGGCGTATTGATAATTATATGTTTAGCACGATAATTAATCATGTAATTATGGCTTTATTTACAATTTAACACACGTTAAAATTATAGTATAAATTAATCTTAACTTAAGGAAACTAATTAATGAAATACCTAATATGTTTATTTATCATAATATCTTATGTAGGTACTCAAAAAAGTTTCACTTGGTAGAGTTTTTTTACAGAAAATCATAAATTTGACGATATTTTAGCCCGTAAAAAATAGAGTTTTCTTAATTCGTCATGTGAATATGGGTGTCACTTTATTTTACACAGTTTGAGCACAGTAAAATTATGACACAGTACGTTATGAATTATATAAATCTGACTACCCTCAATTTATTAATAAGCATGTACTAAAAAGGCACATCAACTTACGATTACCTAATTATTTTTATTTTATACATAATATTATTGGGCGAAAATACACGGTATCCTTAACTCTCAGAGATATAAGCCAACCGGAGGCGTTACTGTCAGAGGTCCCACGCTGCCAAATCATATAAAACTAGTTCTCAAATCCTATGATTTTTTTGCATAGATATTTGCGGTTTTACAGTCTGAACCATAACTACTTCAAACAACAGCTGACATCATAAATCACGCGTTGAATATGTATTAGGTCTTCAAATCTCTTACAGGTTTAAACAGTTATTGCTACGTAGTGTTACACCCCATTCTTTAGCCATAGCTGCCATGGCATGTCATCAACTTCGAGGTTACCACCTGTTCGAATGGGAGCTCGTACCTTGTAACACAAAAAAAATAAAGAGAAGGTAAGTCCCGTTAAATTTGTTCTAACAGAACCTGTCCGCTTTCGGCCCATTCACAAAAACGCGTGGCCAACCGCCACCGCCGCCGCACGCCGCTACGGTGACCATGCAATGTCACGTACATATAAACATCTTTTATTTTTCCACTGACCGATATTTTTTTTCAATTAGACTCGCCAGCTAATTTAGGTCCGAGCAATGGGTTTATTAAAATTGAAACTAGTGTGTTTTTTGTTACAAACCGTTATCTTACACAATGTTCAGGTGGTGGCTTCTTGATGAATTCATTACTCCCAATGCAGTTACAATGGGAGAAGCTAAGATTGATTTATGTTATCTCAAAAAAGATATATTGGAAACGGTATATTCTTAACTATACAATTAATCCCAGGTTGTTCTGTTCTCCACTACACTCTTATAAATCAACGTCGTCAAGGCGTGCAGAACACACAATTGATTTGATTTATCGATAACACATTCATTAATACATGAGCGCAGCTAATCGAAGTTAACATTGACATAATTATCAACACGGACACAATTCGCGTTTGACTAATCACAGCGATATAACACTACAATAATTCAATACAAATTGCATCCGTGTCTCATTAATTACCTAACGGGTACACACACGAGTGACATGTAAAGTATAATTGTATCGAACGTTTCCGCGTCAGAAACACCTTTGACTACACTAGTTAAGATATCAAGCAATTCAACCGAGAAATCAAAATGGTAGCAAAAAAATCGCTAAGTAGCCTCGTGGGCTACTTATTGCCATGTCAATTGCAATGCATAATGGTAAAGATAACCGGTATGGCTAATAGTCCGATCATACTAAATCATTTCTCAATGTCGGCAATAGAATGATTGAGAAATAGTCTTTTCTGGTGCCTCCTTCAAAAGCCTGTTTTTCTAATGATTTATCTGGTGTAAGACTGGTACTAATTTGTTTGTGGCTGGGGTATCATTAGGTGATAATTTGTAGCAATTCTTGGGCTGACACGGCTATGATGACAGATGACGGGTTTGCGATAAATAGTAGATGTGGTAGTGGTGGTACTGGTTACGAACCAAATCAGATCTGATGGAATTTGATACAGATTAGAAGTAGAGTGCACTGTTATTAGTAGTAGTTAGTCTGGTCTAGTCAGTCTCGTTTCAAACATGATATATAATTTTTTTTTAAAAAAAAAGCTTAGGTAGTAATTTGTAAATACAAATTACTCAGATATACGAGCACCTTAATAATAAAACTGTCAAATCTCATAATGCCAAAAATTGAGGGTCACCCATATACGTTTTCATCAAGATTTACTAGAACGCTTACGGTTTTCCATAAACCTGAATTAAACAAATTAGAATGGCCATTAAATTGTGTACTTGGTTTAAGACCAACCTCACGCAAAATTCTTCAAATTTTTTGTGCAAATTAACTTTAAAGAATTTCAAAATTCTTTCGAAAATTTATCGAAACATATTTTTTCCTGGGTGGGCCGAAAACAGCAAAATTTCAACGATGCAAGCAATTATGTCAAAGGGTCAGCGAGTTGCCATAAAGACAAAGAGTTATTTATGTGCATATTTAATGTTGCTAGCTTATCATCAGTAAATACTTGACAGCTGTCATTGACATGATTCGGAGAAGTATCTGTCATGGCCGGCGGATCGAGCACTTGCTTGTATAAAAATAAGCGATTAAACTGAAGTAGAACTACTTTGAAAGCTTAATTAATTACCAGTTAAACAGAGACGGACATTTGCAACAATTGAAATAATTAGGTTAAATTACTACTTCAAACTACCAAACAAAAAAGATACTTGAAAATTAGCAAAAAAGTATACTCGATAAAAGACGTCACTATCAGTGCTAGCTCCCGCCATGTTTTTCAATGGAATTTGGAGTAGGTACTTCAATAATAATACCTGTTACCAGCCAGGTCAGATGTACTAGATGCACTAGCAAAACTCAAAACAGCAAGATAATAGACGACCTCATTGGACTTCTGAGAAAAACTAAGTCAACATCTGTTTGCACATAAACAAGACTGGTTGTTTACCTAAAATAGTAACATGTATCACATGTATGTTGTATCATGTATATAACGTTATATTTTTGCTTTTAGATCAATCGATTTAATGCTAAAATAGTGATGCGATTTTGATCCCGAATCTTAAAGCGAATAAACTCTCTTGGTCTGCCTGATTATACTTTTAGGGCTAAATTGGCGTTGACGGACTGAATACGGACATAGATTGATTACTAGATTATTAACGACAGCAGCGAGTGGATGCTATTCAAGTTCCTATCTAAACAAAGTGTAATGACTGATATAGCAGACTGAATGAAAATGACACGTCATAAGTGAAGTAAACCAAGTGTACTCATGATTCATGTTAAGTGTCATGGTACATGTTTTGTTATCTTGTAAACACACTTTTGATTTCATTCAACATACCCACGACTACTTGATACCCAGTTTCGTAAACTTGCCAAGCACCTTGCAAGACTTCCTTAAGATTTAGCAACCATACCCATAATCCGAATGTAATACATAGCCCACAAATCAGTACCTCCGCACCGCTCATTTCAGCTCCTATTATCGGCTTCAGATACGAAACAAGGCTGTAATAACAGACTACTGTCTAGATGTCTTTATTATACACATAAATCCGAGTTTCATCGGTGACGGTGACTTTGCAAACCGACAATTTGTTGCAATAAATCAAGTGTGTAAGCACAAAAACATGTTTACAATTCATCAAGCAATGAAAGCGATTCTGTTTATTACCTACTGCCCTATTTACTGTGCAATCAATTGTTAAGGTGAGCACACATGCGCGGAGTATCGCACATCGCGAATATCACAATGCGACACGATTTGCGATATGCAACATTGTAGCGGATTGATTGCGCAGACTCCTACGTCCAGGTTAGGTTTTTCCGTGTGCGCCTACGCTCAGATCTTGATCTAGAATTATCTGCGATATTTTTTGTTTGATTTATGTATTTATTGACTCATCGGATTATGGATTCTGTTGTTTTTATGCGAACGATTTTAATTGTGTTATTTTCAGAAGCACTTAACTTTATTATTTTTTGTCGATCATAACATAAGTCATAAGTCATTTATTTTCAACAAAATACACTGTGTTAAAAATGTACACTTGAAAAAAATAATAAATATAAAAACAGAGGTCGGCATTTCTTTGGCAAATTGAACAGTTATATGTGGAATTGCAAATGTCAAAATATTTGAGCTCTAAGCAGTTATTTGTCCCGATTATAATTGAGAATTATTTTGCAGGAGTTCCTCTTATTCGCGATTTAGTTCAAATAAAGTATTTTTCCACTAATTTTATTCCCATGGTCTTGTTGTAACTCATGTAGTCTGCGACAAGCTTTATCTGTCCAGAGGTTTAAAGTCTACTATAATTTGCATGAAATTATCTACGGTTTTTTCTGCGGCGTCTAGACCAAATTAGCGTTAGACACGTGCTTTCGAATGGTTTTTTGAGTTAAATACTAAAAAGTCAGACCGGCGCAGGCGCAGCGCAGCGTCTGGCGTCGAAATTATAAATATAAACGATAATGTTGTGTCAGGTGGCTTCAGTAAATAAAAGGCTTACGGTTTTAAGTTTTGGCGAAAGAGACAGTTAAGTAAATTGGGAAACGCAAATTTGACGCGATGCTTAAAAAATATAGTATTTATGCCGACTTCAATAGGTGATTTTATGAGTTACTTATATATGAACTTATTCAATACTATGAGAAAGAAGAAGACACGATTTTAATGAAATTGTTTTAGCCGTTATAATTTAAAATAACATATTAAATTAAAACACAGTAGATATTATTTATTAAATACATACAAAATAAGTTTAAAATAAAGAACCAAGATATAAAAACACTGTTACGCATACGAATTGTTTTTTTGGTTTTACGAAACGAACAAACTGAGGATTTTTATCGTTTAATTTGCTCGAAAGTTTTTTTTTTAAGTTATTTCGTAAACATTATCGAAAAGATTACGTCACTGATTCTGAACAAATTCATTTCAGGACTCTGGTAAATTAAAATAATATAGTAGATACTTTCAAATAATGGGATAGAATAATACAAATTTTGACTTTACAATAAGTGAAAAGAATAGAAAAATTGCGTCGATTGCAAAGTCGAGCTAAAGGCAGTCTTAATAAAAAACCATTAACGTTTTATCTTATATTCATATCTAGTAAACAGTTGTCTAACATTTGGGATGCAGTCAGCTCCGCACGTGACGTTGCCCGCCCACCTGCGCGTGCGCACATGTTCGGAATTGCACCGTAATTATGACAAATACCTACAATTCGCCTCGTTTTCTGTACGAATACGCTGTTCATCTGATAGTTTGCCTGTCAGGTTTAAAACGATCGAGTAAAACTGCCATTCACCCACAAGATTTACATGAAATGTAGCGAATAATTAACTGTGGCGTGTCTTAACCTTACTTTTTAAATTATGTTTTTTTTTTCATCCTATTTCTGTTTTCTATATACTTCTGCCACACTTTACAGGGTAAATATATACGTTGTTATTATGTTGTATTTTTCTCAGATCTACTTTCGACTAAAGTCATCACAAATCAACAATAATTACTCCATAAACTCACGCCCTACAAGGAAGCAGACGACAGTTGATTTAAATAAATCCAACTTATACATAAATAAGCCATAAATAGCCGATAAACTTATAAAGAAGTATTATCTGCGCGATGATTTACACGATCACGTGATGCCACCTGCGCAGGCGCACCCAGCAAGGGGTACAATGACAAGATAACAAGATTCGCTGTCGGCAAGACGACTGATAAATTGACAATTTGGCACGTCTCTTGTCGCACGGTCAAACTGCAATTTAAATGGAGGAATAATCACTGTCTCACCTTTGACCTGCCGTCAAATAGTGCGTGTTTTAGTTTGGTGTTGAGTTTAGGCCCTGAAATCACAAGGTTCAATATTTCGGTTTCATATGTATCTATGTATCTTCAATATTTTGTGGACAAAAGGTAATTGCCATTCACAAGTATAGCTCTTATAGTGACATCATGGGGTGCATGAAAGGAGCCTCCCCGAGTGACGTACACAACAATTCCCTACGTCCGGCGCACCCTGGGCAATTCGCGAGATCTTAAAAGCGAATTGGCTAATCCTTTCACCACGATGGCAAGTCAAAACCTTGACCACCTTACTGACTGTCCAAAATGCCCTACCACCTGCACAAGAGAGGCGCTCATTAACGCCGACGAGAGCGCTATAGCAGTGACCCCTTATTGGGCCAATCGAATTTGACTCAGCCATCGACACGACGAAGAAGAAGAAGAAGAAGTGACATCATGTGCGCGTGCGCAGATTATTTCCTGTATCGATCTAATAAAATAGGTAATGAATGAACTATTTATAAATGAGGACACTTTATTGTTTACTTATGGTAATGGTTTTATATCGATCTATTCAATCAAAGCTATTGATATTCTGTGTGATCGCTAAGGGTAAGAATAACTTAGTATTAAGGAAATAATTGTGTTAATTTATTGTATTATTATTTAGATTAATTGGTTGTGTCAATGGAATACAATAAGACTACTACTACTTTTCTAGGGTGACAAAACCCTTTTTAACACGCTTATATTAGCTTCACCTGTATGTTTGTTTGTTTGTTTGTTTGTATGTAACCGACTCCTTTGGACTCGATTTTGACCCACTTTAAACGGACAGATTTAATTCAAACTTTCTACACTTGTAAAGAATCAGCGACAATATAATAATTTCATAAATTTATCTCATTATCCTGATTAGGATCGCCAGGATTAAAAAAAAACTAAAAACTAAAAAGTGAAAAATAAATATAGTTTAAAAAAACTAAAAAAACACGCTTTTAAAGCACATCAAACTAAAAAGTGAAAAATAATTCTTATTATAACCTGAAAATAATAATAAACGAAAAATACTAGTACTATTGTGAAAAAAAGCGTGGGGCGCTCTGTGCCATATTTTTCGTCTATCGAGCGACCCACGCTTTTTTTCACAATAGTACTAGTATTTTTCGTTTATTATTATTTTCAGGTTATAATAAGAATTATTTTTCACTTTTTAGTTTGATGTGCTTTAAAAGCGTGTTTTTTTAGTTTTTTTAAACTATATTTTTTAATTACATACCTGTCTATTTATTAAGACATTTTAGGCATTTAATTGTCTGTCTCTTTATACGCATGTATCCTTAACTTGAAACCAAGTTTTATGCGTTTTCTTAACATACTTGCATTTTTAATATTGCACCCGTCCGAAACCAAGGGATTCTGCTAGTTGACAAATAACATAACTTAACATCAAGCATATTTTAACCCAGAAGGGTGTCCCAGATAGTGACAAAAAGCCGACCAACCTTAGTAGTCGCATGCTTGGAACATGAAGTTTATAAGCGATTTTTTTATATTGTCTCCCCGAGGGTAAAACCGCCCCGAGGAGCAGTTTATTCTGCTCTGCTATTTGATACAGAGTTTTTATTCTTTACAAAGTTTTAGTAAAGTATATAATTTTTTTTTTTTTCTGTTGTCACACTGATCCTTACTCACTGGGCGCATGCTGCGGTGCTTTTAGCGCTGCAGTATTGTGCTGAGATGCGTACCATTTCCGGCATATTAAATATTTTTTTTATTTTGTTATAATTTTTTTAGTTTTAGACGCAATTATGCTAGAATAAATGATTTTTCTTTCTTTCTTTCTTCCTTCAATACATAGAGTTGTTTACAACATTTAGATAATTCCGGTATTCAAGATAATATTGGAGAGTTGATGATGATGTGATATATTATGTGTGTCAATGTGTAAGTGTACAGTGTAGCATGTGGTGAATATTAGGTATTGTTGAATTTTTTGAGCGTGTCTACTATGTGTGTGAGATGTACCATAAAGGTGTCAGTGGCTGTGTTGTTGGAGAGTATGGAATCTAGGTCGTAAGGGTTCAGCTGTTTAAGGTTTAGAAAACATCGAAAAAATCCTGTTTCCCTTATACGATATGATCGGGTTGGGGCACAGATAAATGTTTATATTTTATTCCTTTTTCTCACTACTTTGAATACGTTTCACGGGTTATGGGAAATTTACCGTGAATTGGTACTGTAAGTGGAATTAACGCGATTTTAAACTGAAGAAATGAGGAAAGATAGTCGAAGGAGGTAGGTAGTATATAACTCATTAACTCTCTTTTTTTTTGTTAAAAACCTTGTAGCGAAACTTCTTGACAGCTAAAACTGACAAGTCTTGTGACCACGGCTAGTGTAATCTTGTCGAAACGTTAAGTAGCGAAAGGTAAATAAAAATGCGTTAATTTCTGGTCATTAAAATGGCAATATTTTTCTTGAAGTCTTGCATATAAAAAAAAATAGTAACCACAACATCAAATACTAAGTTATATATGAAAATGAAATTGCAAGCTTGTTTCACGAATAATGTATGCAAACTGTTTACAAAAATTAAAAATATAAATATTATAAGTAAGAATATCGTATACGAAACAGTTTATTGAACGTAATTCAATCCGTCATATCAACAAATTGTCATCACGGTAACCGATCTGACAACAAACGAGATCTCCAGCTCCTCAAGTATCCATATTAAAAGAACGACCTTTGTCTCATGAACTCACTTATCATATTTCAGTTTTTTTTTCACTAGTGAGCAAAGTAAGGCCAGCATGGCCTCTTAAGGTGCAGCTGTACTGGAGTTTATTTTTGTAGGGTAATCTTTTATTTCAACACGGTAACATTAGGGTAGCTGTACCTTTTGTGGTTACTAGTGTCTAATTTGCGTCCATTCAGCCAGTAAAATTTATTAGAAAAAGTAATAAGGAGCAACTATCAGCAACAACCGAATCGTGATAACATGTTTTTCCGTTTGGCTGTTTATAATTTAGGGAACATTACTCAACTGACACACGAGTGCAAAACACTAACAAAATTAACTTTTTGCTATACAATGTTGCTAAGCAACACTTGAAAAGCAGCCGTGTGGATGCACCTTAAGATATCGATATCGACAAACCTTGTGCAGACAAGGTAACTCGAGCTCTTTAAGGCAAAATGGCGGAAAACCTTTTTTATACGAGGATATCATGTCTGCCTCAAGTCAATGCTTAATTACACCAAGTGTCATTCTCAGAGATACGCTCACCAAAACGGGCAGGTCGGATCACTATTTCGGTAATTGCCAAGTAAATTACAAAGCGGCCTTTTCATTCTCTTTGTAGTTTAAGTCATGCCGATATCTACAGTGCAACTTTAATCGAACCTATTCATGCCGAAGTAGGTTTGTTGTTCAGGTCGGGCAAAAAGTACGACGCTAAAAACCCACGCTAACTGCACTGTTTTGTTGCATGTATTTTACCATAAAACATATCGATTTGATGCCAATTTACAGTAACAGAAGAATAGTGATATCTTCAGGCCATCAATCTATAGACTACTCAAAATAGGCTATTAGGTGAAATAACAAATCAAAATAGGTGTAAGCTGAGTGCAAGTGATTTGATTCGGATCAACTGCCAATGTTCGCATCAAGATCTGCAACGATGATAAACTGTGAGCGAATGGTGCCCCGGAGCGATCAGCACATAAAAAATCTAGTATTCTAACATTTTAACTGTAATATGAATGGAATAAAGACCCCCATGAAGATACCAATGGCCACTAAATTGATTCATATTGTAGTTTGATTGTAATAAACATCAAATTAACACAATATTTCGAACGCACGCCATATTAAAATAGAAATAGTGCCGTAAGTTACCGAAAAAACGTCGATAAAATTGCAAATAACGTATCACAGATTAACACAACGGTGTCGGCGCCGCTTCTTTCTTATAAATAAATAAAATAAATACGGTTCAAAACCTGTCGCGGTAGAAAAAGTAACAAATTGGCCTACATAGTGCGGACACAAATAAGAGGAATTTACACAGTCCGCCATGCCTAGAACTGGTAAAAACCGTTAAATTCTATTGTGCGCGGGAAAATCGAGCTGTCAAATTTAGCGCTGTTTAGAGTTTTTATCATCATTAAGTATGGACACATTTTTACAATATTCTTCGAGTTAATTGTCTGATTATGTTAATAAGTCGTAAATAAAGAAACCGCGACAATTAGTATGTTAAATATGTTACGTCTGACGTTTTACTACGTTATTGTGTAAAACATCTTCTCGTAGGCGTTAACTTTACAATAAATATCTAATCAACATCGGTATGAGTAAATTCCCATCCACATATTTGAAGTGTAAAATAAAATATGTTTAAACAAGTACCTAATCTTTACAATGATGATAAATGATAAGTAAGAATCACACCTATCTCTTGTGAATAGCTGTAATCTACACCTATACGTTATGAAAAGAAAAAGATGGCTTCCTATCACGGAAGATAATGCTTAGACGAGAGGTTACGACCCTATCCAGTGAAGAATATAAGAATTCTCCATCCAATATTTTCAAAACTATGTGCATACTTTAATGTTTAATTTCAGCTTAAAATATATTCGAGAGATTGTAAAACAAACAGCGATTTATAAAATTCATAACCAGTTTATATGTCAAGCAATAAAAACCCACCTGTTACCGCTACTCGTAAATTCTAAGAAAAATCATATTGCACACTACCTCGAATGAATATCGATAGGTTTTCGCAACACTAGTCACGTATCCCAACTCTCATTGACAGGGCATGTACTGTTGTGCCCGTCAACAGATTTTTTACTCGAATACCTCCGATAGTGTCCATGGACAAATAACGCTGTTTTAAAAATGGAAGTTTAAAAAGCGACCTCGTCTGACAACGGTGTGATTATAATCGGAAAGCCATTTATATTAATAATAAATTGATTCCGTTGTTTTCAAATCGATAAATATTTATCGCAGAGTCCAATTTCAGCAAGGTACAGATGATATGTTTCTTTTTTTTATCGGTGGTCGATAGTCAATTAGTCGATTGAGAAGTCCATTGATCTGATAGTTAGCTCGCGCTCATCGTGTCCCACTTTATGACAATACCGACTATCTCACTGCTGTACTCGATATCGTGACTGCTCGACTGCTCGTATCAGCATTATCGATACCGTTTACAAATATTTCGACATGGAGATAACCATCGCAACCATCGCTATGTTTTCTTCAAATATTTATTTTTATGGGAATCTTTAATATCGTTATTAATATGCATATTTCTGCGTAATCAATTAAAGAGTTTCTCTTGTTAAAATCACTGCTTTTAGGTTTATATTTATCTATTTATCGACGGTTAATTAAACCGTATGTGAAAGAAATTTCTACTTTCATTTAACATACATATGAGACTTGATCCCAATTTACGATTTGGAAGCCGTATAAGCTTGATATTTAGTTTCATAATTTGATAAGTCCATATCAGTTAGTTTTAATTGGATGTCAAATATTTTTGGAAATGTGTGTCGTAATACAAATCCCAAATGAAATATCGAGATGAAAGCAAGAATCCAAATACATGCAGGCTTGATATTTATAACAAAACAAAATAATGATGCAACTTATCACAGCTAAGTTTGTATAAGCCTAATATGTTTTTAAATAAATTATGTTTCAACAATGCAGTAAAATAAATCGATAGTCGTTAGCATAATTATCATAATCATGATAAAAAGTGCGCAGCAGTCTTAATCCATTACATAAACCGAGATAGCGATAAATTCTCATAAATTCTACTGATCAAAATATTTTGTAAGGCGATGAAACAATCGTTTTGTCACCAGCTCAGCTCAGCTCTATTTGACACACGACTTTCAACTTTATGACCTAAAAAATAAGATTTATAAGTGATGTTATTTTGTACGTGGGTAAAGTTAGTTTTGCAAGTATCTTTCTGTTGTAACAGATCGAAATGTCGCCGTTCTGGTTTCGGATCTATTTGAGTGTGTATTCAAGGTCCTAAATGCAAATCAGGTTGAATATCTAATATCTACAATACTATCTATTTACTATCGTAAAATAGTGGGCCTAAATAATCAGCTGTTGTATTGTTAATGATATAGGGGAATTTGAAGGCAATTCGGCCACCTAGCTAAATATTTGTAGCATTTTTGTCGCAAGTGGAATCGGTGAAATATGCACAGTAAAAAATCGCAACTAACATATTCATAAATAAGGATTATACAACGAGTATCCAACACACGATCTTAGGAACAGCTGTGTCTGTATCCTTCTTCTTTAAGGTTTATCGATCAATTCTAATAGTGACCTTAAATGGCAGGTTAGCACATAACTATAGTGACACTAAGAATTTTAAATAAGGCACTTATGAACGCCTTCTTTTCATCAAACCATCAACATGGTGTGTCCCATCTCATTACTCAGCTAGCAAGGAAGAATACGACTATTTTCTCCAGTTTTCTACCCCGAAGCAAGGCTACAGCATTTCTCCATAACTTTATTGACTGGTGTTTTATACAATTTCTACTAGTAAATAAGTAATAGCGACAACTCAGGAATCATGGCTGCCTCGAGACACGAAACGGATAACAATTTACATTTACATGGTTCTTCAACTCTCTCTCTTTAATGTCTGATAGAATTGAGATATTATCTCCTGAACTGCGATGGAAATTGCCACTTTACCTCTCTTAACATAATGGTATAATAGACGAAAAGCTTGTCCACCAAAACACCATATTACAGTTTTAGCGAACCCAAGATATGGGAAGAAAATATCGGTCTTGTTAACTTTTACTTTCTGTCTGAAATATCCGATATGTTTGATTCTGTTAACAATTTTCATACGGGGTGGATGCGACATAGCGACATTTATTGAAACCGCAGCTTCTATACATGGTAAGTATCAATTTCCACCGGATAAAAATTCTCTGGCGAAAAGAAAAAATCACGTTCTCCGAACAATTTGAACATTGCGATCGTGCAATTTGTTCGGAAGACGTGGATTTTTTTTTGCCAGAGAATTTTTTATTCGGTGGAAATGCATACTGGCCATGTATAGAAGCTGTGGTTTCAATAAATGTCGCTATGTCGCATCCACCCTGTATAATCATCTCAGAGATCTTGTTGCTACCGAAAAGTTTTTGAGTAATCAAAGAATCGCCATGTTGACCGTCAGTTTAATTAATTGAGTATTGATTTAACTAATGACCAGCCGTCGCAAACTATTAAGTGAAGTTGAAATACTTATTCGAAGGGCCGTATATAAACTTCCACGGCTACATAACATAATATGATATTACGCCTATATTACCCAAAAGGGTGTGACAGATGTATACAACAGCCACATTTTACCTGCTAAGTTTCGTTCCCATGGGATAGAGGATGAGCCAATCGCCATCGACCGGGCACTCGGCATCAACTCCATGCTGCTGTCGTGAATTTTCTGACGGAAAGTTCACAAATAACATTTTGCCCGACCTGGGCATCGAACCCGAGACCTCGCGGTGAGAGGCGCATACACTAACCGCTAGACTATCAAGGCAGTGTGTATTCACGGCTACAAAGTTCGTTAACCTATCTCGAAACTTTCCAACACAAACAAAATATAGGACAAGCTGAAAACTAGCACAGTCTGCCTTTAAAGGTACTACCGCCAGATGTAAACGGTGACCGTCATTGGCAAATGTTAACATCAATCGATAGATAAATGTAATTGCCCATTTATAGGCAGAGAGCTATTGTGTCCCTTTTTGTCGATAATTACTTGGCTTATTTGTAGATCCGTTAACGTAATAGAGATAAAATGATCTAGGGAAGTTTAAGGTCTTCGCTCGAAAAATGGCAGATCTAGAGATATTGGAAGTTATTTTATTGGTTTTGGAATTTACTACGAGGAGTATGGCTTCCGAGTTGCTGTTAAATATGGAATTTATGGTATTTTGAACTACTATTCTTTTACTTGATATCATCTGAGATGTTTAAAATCTTCGATAACTTATTTAAATGAGGCTTATACGTCTGTTATTTTTAGCCAGCCATCTTAAGAGGCTTTCGATGGTGCTCAAAAAGAGTTGTTAACATTTTAAAAATATTTTGACTTCTAATTTTAGCAACCATATCGGTGTATGTAAGCATCTTCCCCGCTAGAGCTTCCTCTCCTCATTATATGTACTTTTCACACTTCAACCATTTACCCACCTGCAAAACTCATAGTTTCAAATCCGGTAACAAAAACGCAAAGACCTGAATTGCCAATACCAAAAGCAATACTCAATCGCGCACTTAAGGTCATAAGTCTTTTTAACAGCCTCACTGACTAATTCCACAGCCGCAGCATAAAGCACGCTCCTAATTTGGAAGCCGTAAGCCGTTTGCTCAAAGACCACAGCGGCTAGCCGCTAGCGGCTTGACAATTTATTTAGCCACTTTTCTAGTAAATAGTGTGTACGCAAACGGAGTTTTGTACGCAGTTTACTTTACCATTCGCACTCCTGAATGTTTACGTGCGTGCTTGTTTGTTCGTTTGTCTTTGTTCAAGCTTTGAGCTAAAAGCGTTCGGTCCAGGATTTTACCTTAAAAGGCCTTACCCATCCTCGGTTTCTTATTGGAGAATAGTTTTGTTAGCTTTTTTCACTTTGGCCATACTAAGAATACCTATTGCCTCTAGGCGCAGATTTACTCTTAACTAACATAAATGGGTTTACGTGCAGAAACTCACACTGACGGCTGGGCATTGCTGTTTTTCTTTAAGATGAATTTAAAAATGAGGTGGTTTATTAACTAGTTATACAATACGAACATGAATACAACAAGATTACTATTTTAAAGTACATTTGATTAGATTTTCTATTGATATAACTTTCAATCGGGAATGCTGTTCAGTCAATATCATAACTATTTACACATTTATTCAGTTCAGATATTTACAATATTATGTTATAGTATCACAACGGATTTGTGAATAAACACTAGAAACTTTTTTGTCTGTCCATATAATATTTTTTCCTTAAGCCTCAAGCCTAAAACAATATAATAGTTTGTACCAGACATTTAAGTTGTTGGCCAAGGACCAACACCGTTTTATAGCGTCTTTTACATAAACTTAAGTTTACTAAATAACATAAACCACTGGCTTCTAAGAGTAGACAAACAAATATAAATAAGAGAATAAGATATTCTTATAAAATATTACTTTTCTTGTAAATATTAAATAACAATACTTGTATTCAAGGTGTAATTCTTATAATTTTTTCCATGCTCCCACATAATCATATACCTAGAAATATCGAAAGCCCGTCACGAGCGCCCTGCGCCCGCGCAGTCAATGCAAACACGCATGATGCATCATAACGACGGCACTGTTTACATGACGGATAGTGTTGCCAGGGAACGATATTCGCAAAATGTCCTAATATTAAACAGTAACTCGTCAAAAAATATGCCAAAGAATTACCAACTTGTAAGGTTAACAGTAAATCTTAATTCAGTCAGTTAGCCCAACTATATTCTGATAATCGGAAAGGCAGTGAGTGATAGCTAGACTGCTGACAAAAAAGAATTAACGAAAAAGACGAAGTAGGACTTATAGGGCAGGAAGAAGAAGATTCTGGTACTCGAATAAGGAACTAAACTTACAGACACAATTGCCTAACGGCTCAGAAACAAAAGTAAATATCCAATTTATAGGTAATACGTTATCTTCGTAGCAGAGGAACTGGCAGATTTTTCGATACCCTGTCCTATTTAGAAAATGTTCTTGGCAACCCTACCGCGGCTACATTTAGCACGCCATACATTGTCGTCAATGAGCAAAGGGTTTGGTAAACATTACGCGTGCGGTTGAGGGCACTCGGCAGTGTACACAATTCATCCGTCTGTGTGTCTGCTACTTCAAGTGTTTCATCTTTTTTCCATCCACGTCGCGTGCGACACTAAAGTCCTTTACTTGGCAGAATAACATCGTTCTTTTGAGATATTTATTGTTTTTATTTCTTGTAGAACAATGAATAGCAATATAAAAAGATTTTTTACTACTACTTCTCTTGTGAACTTGCTCGAACGAATAAATATCACCGTCTTGCCCTTAATCTGCCCCAAATATTGTTCCGGTTTCGTGGTAAGATTAAGGCGCAACAATTGCTTGGCAGTTTTCCATACAAAAGTAATACGAGTTCAACTTACATATTATTATGTTTTTAAATCAAATCAATCAAATCATTTATTTCCATGGGCCCCAAGGGGCGCTTGAACACGTCAAAACAAACATCAAAACACAAAAATATAAAATTAAAATAAAACTTAGCTAATTAAATTATAATACTTATATTTATCTATAACTATTGACAGATTATTTCTAAAACACTAAAGAGCATGATTGTTGGCGTCCACTTATTCATGATTATTTAACTTTTTAGTTTGTATGCAACTTCATTAATAATTAAAACAATTTTAACAAAATGGCCACAGACAAACATGCATTTTAGTGTATAAGATATAGCTCGTCTATAAAAATAGATGATAACCTGATTATATTAAAGTTAAACCTATATTACGATAGTATGAAAACACGGCGTTCGGGAGTGTACCATTAAGCAAAAAAATATTGAGACGAGGCATAATATTGTCATCTTTTTTGGCGAATGTCCGTGGACTTGCCTGCCTCATATCACGAGGTGAACAACATCTACATGCCCGTTTTACTTAACATGTCGCTCGTATAAAAATATCGTCTATACAAGACCAAAAACAAATTAGTTGTCGAGAAAAATAAAGTCAATAAATCACTTCCTTAAACATAATTGACCGGAAAGCCATAAAAAGGTGCATAAATGATTCTGCAAGCCCGCGATGATCGGTAAGCGAAACGCGCTTTCCACTGGCACCTGCGCCTGCACTTGCACTTTGACACCGGGGAAACTCTGACTGGTTCTCAATATACATCTCTAAACTTGTACTGTACTAGACTGCGAGGTATTTTGGATATTCGGATGGAATTTCGAAAGTTTCTTTGTTTGTAACTTAATTGTTTTTGTCACGCTATGTATTTGTACATCTTTTGGCTTATGCACAGGTACATTTGCTTGAAGCAGAGAGCACTGAGCATACTAAAATCGAGCTCCTAAATGTAATCCACAAATAATAAAAATAGACGTTTTGGAGCTCGATTTTAATCTGCGTTTTTGGTACAGACTATAGTATTAATTAATCCGATATTTATGTATAAATATGTGCCCAGCGTCTCTTTTAGAGTTACTGTGTGTAAAACTGTAAATCTAACCATAGCCGTCGTGTCGTGTGATTAGTAATTAACCCCTTGCTAGTAAAAGTCCTTGCGACTGAATTGACTTAACGACTGCCTTTAATGACAATCGGTCCGCTTACGTTTACGAGGCCCCCCAAGATCGGACACAATCAGATTTAATCACTGCCAAGGAGATCACTAAGTAGGTTTCAATTGCTTTTAAAACCTTAGAGATAGATTTATTGCAGTATCTCTAAAAGTACGTTATTATCAAATCTACAAACGAGCGGCTCGGTCCAAGTAGTAGACTGCTCTAGATAAAAAGTAGATTATATCCTTCTCTAGCTCTTCAAATATCTTCATGCCAATTTCTATCAAGATTGATTCAGGGATGTAGCGCTCTGAAAGTGTTTACCTTCGCTTATAGTATTAACAGGAAAGATGCGATAACTATGCTTTCGAAGAACACTTTCTACAATTGCAATTAAAATCAACAGACGGCAAGAAACTGAAACCAGTATATTATAATACCTATGTTCTGTAGAGTTCCCAAACACAACATAGCGTAGCCATGTGTAATAATGTTTTACGAGATTTTATATAGGCTTAAGTAATAAAAAAACTAGTTTTTTATAGTAGCTGTAAAGTAATAAATCTAAAGAATTCAGGCGTTTAGCTAGATAGAATAGATAGTAGATCATAACGTTTCTAAGAAATAACAAGTAGCCGATTCTCATGAGGTGACTGTCAAGCACCAGGAAGATTTATTCATGTCATAGGACGATGATATCTATTCTGACAATATATCTATGTACGTTGATCACTCATAAGAACATGATGACAATAACAATTATTATATATATTATTTAAATATTCCACGTATGTAATACGTATATTTGGGACCAATACCTCGATTAAAATCAACATAGTTAAAAGCTAATTGGAACGAAAGCAAAATTATTATATTTTGCTTGAAGAAATTTTGATTTTGCTTGCTTCTAGAAGAAGACTAAGACTATATAATTAGGTGGATATGACATTAATTCACATCGTTATACTCATCTTAATAATAATAAAAATATGTGAGCACCCAATTTTATTTGTAACGTTATTTAGACTTTTTAGCCTTTGTTAAATATTTAGAGGTTAATTATTGTAATTGGGTTAATAGTAGTAAACATATAAATGATGAATATTCATTGAAAGGCAGAAGTTGCGTCGGTTTTCCTCCGGAACTTGAACTACTAAGTGAGGTCAAGATATTCGCTAATTGTAGTGATGCTACAAACACTTTGAAATAATAGTTAACCTTGAATAATACGTAATCATATTTTGTATTGTGTGTCATAATTTGAATAATGATGTAGTGTATTGTTTTATGTAAAACTCATTATTTACACGCCTAAAATGGCAGAATATGCTATAAGAATTAAACCATATTCTGGAAAATAAATTTATTATATATTCTATCTATTGTGCTTTTACGAATAACCATTTTACAAATATTGAATTGTAGTATTCAGTGAGTACGTTAACAAATGTATCGCAGGCTCGGAATGCATGGCTAGAACAAGGGGAGGTCTGAGAAGGATTATAATGACAAGTATATAAGACTCTACTATAAATATATAATAATAATGCCGTTATAATACAGCAGTAGTGAAATATTCGTCATTATTTAAATTAAAATCGCTGAAACGCGTTACGATCAACTAAGATTTAATGCAATCCATTATTTCAATTTACTAATTTGAAGTACGTCAAGTTAAACTGAAGCATCGTTCTACGAATATCATTTTACGATTCGGCGAATACGAATATGCGTATGCGTATTCGTCGATGCATCACTATCTTATTACAAGAAATTACTCACAAATATTACAATAATGAGGAATATGAATCGGGCGGTTTAACCTACTTTTGTTTATTATATTAATTATATAAAAAATACCTACATGTGAGAGCAATAAATTAGTGCTTAATTAAAGTAATAAATTGTAGAAGCACTCGTGATTGCTGTTTTATGTTTAGAATATTAATCTTGACATCCTTTTCTAAAACATATTATTATTATGAATACAAATGTGGGTCGTTTTCGGATGGCAATGAATGTTTTTTATGCAAAGTGTTATATTTAGAGATAGAGAAGTTTGACTCTTTCTTAAACGAGCCTTAATTAATTTTGGTGAAATAAAATTCAACTCCATTAGCTTAAATATCTTGATCCTGTCACATGAATCTTTGACGTGAGCTACCGTTTCTATACCTATCTATTAAAGTATGCTATTCCATTCAGGTTTTATAAAAAAATACCAATCCTTACTGCCTAACTAATATTTAAGATACGAAAGTAACCTGTCTGTCTGTCTGTCAGTTATGCTTTTACGCTTATGTCGCTGCACCGATTTGAATGAAATTTGGTATGGGGGTAGATAGGACCATAGACAGCATGGGCTATGAGTCTTTTTTCGGTGTAAAAGGTCAGCACCGATGCCATTTTCTAAAATGTGCTGGTATGATTTTAGTATACGATATGGGTAGACTAGTTAGTGATAATACCTACAACTTATCTGAAATACTATCCTTCCATACAAAGTGTACAGTATCGGAGCTTAAGTCATTGTTCTACCAGAAATTAGGTCAGGCAAGTAGTGGGTGACTGTAGGAGCTCTAACTCTCTCCAATTATGCACAATTGTGTTCATGTGAGGCCGCCGTGCTGTACTGTCTTAGATTTACATACATAGGTACTATTATACCATTAGTTTCTACTTACATTTGAACAACATTACAGAAACAGATATAAAACTTCGTACAGCATTTCGGTGTACGCTAACATTTTTCACCCAGACAGACATCTACCCAGAGTCTGACCTTGTTTGAAGGCCTGGGTATTAAAGGCCCGGTCAGGGTCAGTCCAAACCCTGGGTCTATCTGCTAAATAGTATTGGCCAAGGAGGTATAATATCGTAGACATCGTAGAACTTCAATGTCGCATCTGTAATTTTTACTGACAATTGACCAGCTGTCCTTCTACAAGCCCGGTCGCTACATAGGTCGCGTATTAAACACAACCCTTCAGTCTGTACAAAATGTCTTAGAACTGCAGTTACTACTAATACAGTCACCACAATTATAACTAACCTCTACATGTTCATATTTAAGCGGAAACAAAATACCTTCGGTCAAGTATAAATTTATCACCTATTAGTGCTATAGCAAAAATCCCGTAATCGAACCCTGAACCCTCTAATGGTGTAGCGTCGCCATGAAGCAGCCATAAATACTAGTCAGGTCACGCACGCTGCTATCAGTTAAAATTCCTACCATAACTACCGGTACTTGGTAGTGTCGCCCGTCCACGGCTCGATATGTGCCTATTACGTATAGGGATACACTCTTGCTATGATAGCAATTGGATTGGCTAACTAGATTGTGAATGCTGCTAATATTTTGATGGTTTTTGATGGTTCATTCATAGTTATATACACTAAAAATCACTCTGAAAGACATGCAAAACCATATATATAAAAGATCGAATTTCCTTATAAGGTTTTTTAAGAAATAAATGAATGAATTAACGTTAGGCACTTCTTAAATTTAGTTTTTAACCGACTTCAAAAAAGGAGGAGGTTCTCAATTAGTCGGTAACTCTTTTTTCTTACCTCATAACTTTCGACTGGACGAAGCGATTTTAATGTTTTTTTTTATTTGAAAGCTGGTGCTTCCTGGGTTGTCTTATTTCAATTTGGTCCCGTTCTGACAGATGCACCCATGAAAAAAACCATGGAAGTCTAAAATTATTGTAATTGATGTCCTTTTTTTCTGGAAAATATACTTTCCAAGTCCAAAACAGCTTCATTTGCCCTCAGTCCCTTTAGTTTGTTTTTTTTTTTCAATTTGCCTGCCATCCAATGACCGCTATACATCGACCAATATTGTAGGGTATATTTAAATGTAATTTAATTTGTGATGAGTAATTCTCAGAGTTTTAAAGTGAAGTAAAAATATTTCAATAATGCACGTTGTTCTCAGAAAGTATGGCTTATGCTGCACATGACGCGCATTCAAACGACCTGCACGAAACTGTATTAATATTCTATTTAATACACCAGTAGCTGCTTCTGTTTCTATAAAAACGTCTATTATCATTTGTAAGTATTTTTAAATGGCTAATAAAAAAGCGGATACAGTGTACGGACAAAGTTTATTTAGTCTAGTCACAGAATTAGTGATAGAAGGTAGGTTAGTGTAGGAGTCAAAAGTTTTATTAGAACTCATTTTCATATGCGGTAATATTCTACAGAATGGTATTATTTCATGAAAACATTAAATATCAAAAATATCTCACAACTTACACACACCGCCATCTAGTCCCAAACTAAGCAGAGCTTGTACTATGGGTACTTAAATAACTGATACTAATACATAGGTACTTTTCTTTTATAAATACATACTTATTATACATAAAAACACCCAGACTTAGACAAACCCCCATGTTCATGCACACAACGATTTGTCTTTAGCGGCAATCGAACCCGTGACCTTGGCGTCGCAGGCAGGTACACTACCCACTCCGCCATCCGGTCGTCACATTCAGTTAGATCTGAATATCACACAGGAAAACCTCACCCTTTTTTTTTTCTTTTTTTACGAGCCTATAGTGTCCCACATCCACTATCCCCATATAGGGCAAAGGCCTCCCCTTCCTTTTTCCTTTTATCTCTGTCTGCAGTTTGTAGTATCCAGTCAATCTGCCATGACTCCAATTCATCTCGCCATCTCCTTCTGGGTCTGCCACGTTGTCGATTATCACCCTTTATGCTCGATTTATCAAAACTAAAAATAGGTACAGTTTCTTACTATAATTTGCTAAGCATAGCTAAATGCAATAAAAATAATAAATTAGAAGTTAAAAATAGGTGCCTGAATAAAAGCGATGGCCATTATCTTAGACTATTAGCATCACGACACGTAATAGGAGTAATTAGTAAAATACCGGTGTAGTACTACGCTACCACTACGACACCTCGGCTGTCGCTGATAGCGTATCGCCGCATCTCATCCTGCTCCTCGACCTCGATCAATTGCAAATGCATTTATCAAATAAAATTGTTATGTTGTTCATACATAAGAAGCGGCCCCGTGCCGCAATTGATAAGGGTCGGTCTTACGATCGAGGTCTCGCTCGAATCCTGGCCATTACACCACGGACGTGAACTTCCTCCTAATACAAGCGAATTAAGCTTAGCTGGAAGGGGTTAACAAGAATACTTGTAATTTGTACTTGCAATTTACTAGTTAGCATTTAAAATAAGAAAAATATATAGTTGGAGAGCAAATCGGTGCTATTTTTATGAACAATTATATTTAACCGATATTTTTTAACCGATGATAAAAAACAAAGGAGGTTTTCAAGTCAACGAGTATTTTTTTTTATTACTGCCATTTACTCGTTATTATTATCTAACCATTTTAATAGCGTATGTTATTATCACATACGCTATTAATATTTATAAATGTACTTCTGGTGGTTAAAGAAAATGCTCGCCAAATTCCGGGCGAGTGGACTCCAGAAGATTAACGATAAACTAAAGGCACAAGATATAGAAATACCTTAACAAAGTACCAAACTGGTACTATAACCGATGGCCTCAATCACAAACAGAACTGGTCCATTACCAATTAAGAACAGTAAATGGCTGCAGTTTACTTCAATTGCCCAATTTTTCTTTTTAAATCGAATTTACCCAAAAACCCGGCTCTCAATTTTCACATAATACGGTGCAGTCTCATCAATTTCGGTCGATAAAAAGTTAAATGAACATGGATTTATGTACACAGGAGAACGCACATACACGTAATAGTAGGAGATACGGTAGTCGTTATGCATACCCTTATCTGTTATTTGGTGTGTATTAAATGTATTAATTAAACGCCTATTGGTTGTCTAGCTAAATCAGGGGGTATTTTTTTTCTTTTTCTTTATATTACCGAGTATATAGAAGAAAAATGTGTAAAAGTTATTTATAACATAACTATTTTATCAATGGTCATAAACTTGAAGAGGTGCACAGTATTCGGGATTTAGGTATATTATATGACTCAAAATTAACATTTCTTCCTCATATAACTAATATAATTTCCAGGTCGTCAAAAATGTTAGGATTTGTCTTGAGAAATTGTAAAACATTCCGGAATAGCAGAACCAAAATTATATTATTTAATAGTCTAGTCAGAGGGATTCTGGAGTATGGCAGCGTCGTTTGGCGTCCCCATTATGCAGTGCACTCGTTACGTCTGGAACGCGTACAAAAACGCTTCCTTTGGCACCTGGTTTTTGCCTCTGGGTTGGTAAAAAAAATACGTTCTTATCATAATAGACTAAAACACTTTAAAATGAACTCTCTTGACAAACGGCGAAATCTTAATGATGCAATATTCGCTATTAAAATATTAAAACACAATATCGATTCACCTAATTTACTGGCTTTATTTAAATTTCGCGCCCCATCCAGAATGCCTCGCCACGCAATAACGCCACTCTGCCCTCCCTTGAGAAGGACTGTATCGGGAGCCAATTCCCCATATGCAAGGCTTTGCAAGGTGTTAAACTGTTACAGTGACTGCATAGATTTGAACTTTGATTCAATTGGGAGACTAAAAAAGTGCTTTATTGAAATGCTACCTGATTGATGAACACAGAGAATATTTTTAGATCATTATCACCTACTGATTGTAGGATTAACTTTGAGAAAATCCTTAGATTAAGTTGTTTTATTTCTGTTTCATTTTTTGTTTCATTTACAGTTGTTTATTTTTAAGTCTTTATACTTTTAATTAGAATATAACGCTGGTGGTTCACAATATGTTTTAGCTTATAAGTGCGCATGTGGTGTTTACCTATAAGAGTTTGTTACACTTTTGTATGATGTAAAATTTAAAACAATCCTGTGTAATTTTAGTGTAAACAAATGTTGGTAAACCAAAATAAATAAATAAAAAAATAAATAAAAATAAATAAACACTTTAAATAATTTTTATCGATTTTACGAATAATACTGATCTGGCAGCTTGGGTCTTGCATTTGATATAGGTGGAACTTATATTATTATTTTCTTTTTTTTTTGGTTTGCTTACGATTGTTTACACTAGTAATATTACAAACAAATTTATCACAGTTGAATCATGCTAAGCGTAACAACCAATTAAAAGCTAACACCACTTGCACGGATTGGTTAAACTTAAAATCTAAAGAAAAACATTATGAAAATGAAAATAAAAATAAAAAATGAGGCAGATTAAATAACAATGGATAATCTGGTAACAATTAAAAATAATAAAATATAAAGTATACAAATTTGATAGAGGCAAAAAAAAAATTATGATATACATTTTAATAAATAAATTATAGGGTTAAATTCAGATTAATAGAGTACCCACTCTTCACGGCGGCGCACACCCCATCAAAGTTACACATTAAGATACATCGGCCGACAAACCCGGCCAGCTATGACCATACATCGATGGCTAAATAGAGCTTAAAGCCATACGTGCAACGTTTTTAAATAAGAAGAATGAATAATACTAATCAAAACTTCAACAACAGATGAGGGTGCATATTCTAACTACCGTATCTTAAACTATGCAGTAAAAACGCGCATGCTATATAAAGCGTTGCGGACACCGACCAGTGCTGTATAAGTCGAGATGAGCTGCGCGCATCTAACGGGCGACGTGACCTTCTATTAATTACCGTTCAGCCCTCTATCGGGACTTCCAGTTTCTTCCTACCTTGAAGAATGTTCTACACTATTTTTATATGTGGTCGTTAAAGTTACATGTGCAAGAATTACTGCTGAGTAACTATAAGAGTTATGAGTTTGTTATATTCATGCTATTCTTGATCCTCAGTCATCTCCCTACTCAGAAAAGTTTGAAAATTGTAGGACTGGTCTGGACTTAAAGCCGCAACTCGGAACAAAGTTCTGCCGCTCGCCAATCTAAAACAATTAGCTATAAAAACTAATGTTTTTGCTTAATTATACGACAAAATTGGCAGTCTATATCTCAAAAATCAAAACTTTCAGACTATAAAATTCTGATCATTACCCTTTCAGTAAAAAGTCATTTCCCTGGACACCTATACACACATTCCACAAATGTACCCCGGGACTTGCTAATCAGCTAAAAATTACCCAGTATTTATTCTGGGAACCGACAGGTAGGAATACTGATGTCCTGATTATGGGCCTGATTATATATCCTGACGAGAATGCCAATTAATTAACTGCCATAAATGGGTATCACTAAAGTCTATATTCCAATGGATGATTGATGTAGTCCGATCGGTATGGGCCTTACATAAAATCGTCATTATCGATATCCCTTCTTGTAATTAGTATATCCTATCGTAAATTGGCTTGAATGCTTAGATCCGGTCTAAGTCTCGTATCTTCTCTGCATCAAGTATTTTTTTCTAATATGACTCAGAAGTAAAACTTGTTTGTTCTTGGTACAAGACCGATCTAATCTGTGACCATATCGGTTGTTTAATAACTATAATTAAGTTACTTGTTTGAATAATACAAATTAGTTCAATTTACGATACCAAGCATACCTTTTTACGTCAGTGTCGAAGTTAAAACAATGTTATTATTTGACAGTAAGTTCCAATTTCTAAAAATTAAGACTTTCAAATTCAGTTAGCCGTTGTATGATCCTTAGACAGTAATCACTCTTTTTTATTTTTACTTTATAGGTTCATAATATCTTTATAGTAGTGATGCAACATTCAAATCCATATTCACCCGTATACGCTTCAAGCCATGAATCAATACACAAACCCATGATAAATCTATCTATCATAGGTGTACGTATGTAAATGTCGCCACACGGAAATGACCCACTCTTCACGGCGGCGCACACCCCATCAAAGTTACACATTAAGATACATCGGCCGACAAACCCAGCCAGCTATGACCATACATCGATGGCTAAATAGAGCTTAAAGCCATACGTTCAACGCATCTCTCTTGCTTTGTAATTGCTATTGGAAAATGTATTGTGATGGATGAACAGGTAACAGATTATTACGCTTGTGTTAATATCTGCATTAAAAATTTGTTGAAAACTCTGTTAGTTTACATTTAGTTGGTAAATATATAAGAGGGAATTAAGGTGGTAGCGGAGACGTAACGGCCAGGGACGGCCTGTCGTCGCCTCTCGCGTTCAAACTCTTTATACTCGTCCTCAGTCAAGAAGGCAAGCTAGCAACATATAATGTACCAGCCACTGGTCTTGAAATCTTTTGGTTGCCTGCAAATCCAAGTTAACGAATTCTTGCCAAGAGCAAAATATGTATTGACATTTTACTGGCGAGTTAAGTAGTGAAGAGCCTAAGAACTGTATAAAATCAAACAGCCTGTAAATCTTCATCGTCTAGACCACTTCAATTTTACAGCTTGGCTTTGAACCAAACTCGCCTATTTGGCACCGCGATCTGCAATAACGTTCATCCTTGCAATAAATCCGGAAAATGTCACTACTGCTGCTGCCAATTCGGACAAGGCTCTTTATAAAGGTGAAAAATATCCTTTCATATGCAAGCAAGTATTTTTGGAGTTAGTTAACCTTCATTTTTGCCAGATACGGGCATCCAGACATCAGTCAATTTGGTGCATCTTGAGAAAGTATTATTTCAAGGTCTTGAGATTTTTTGACAAGCTATGGCTGAAAGAACATGAAGACACTAATTTTCAAATGCAAAATACTAGGAGTAGCGCGAGATCATTGTTGCCTGATTCTGGCCTTGATTTGTGGAGTCACAGAATTTTGGGACATATACTAATGCACTCTTTGGATCGGGTTTTTAGGACTTGAGCAAAATATCAAATTCATTAATGGAGATGCCGGGTATATCCAAGGTTTCTAACATCCTCGACACAAATTCCCTTTATCAGTACTGCACAAAAAAATAAATTACCGTTAATAGTCCATGGTGTAGGAAGGTTAAACCTCCGATGGCGATCGCTTGCTGAACAATAGTCGCCAATTAAGCGAACAGCAATGTTCCGCTTCATCCGATGTTACTGTACTGCACAAATACTAAGTAATTAGTGCAATTAGCACTGTCGATTGTGTATTGATCATTGCGGGCTATAATTTTCCATTTGCTTTGGATGGTCTGATTGAGTTGCACGCGCGGGAATTGGACTGAAAACATTCTTTGGTTGGCGATCACATTACGAAATCTTTGTGGCTACGCTTTCATCAAAATTTCAGGCTATTGGGCATGAAAATCAATCAGAATATCCTTTCATCATTGCAAATTGAAACTAAAGTTACACTTCATTCAGTTTTGTTTCAGTCTTCTTAATTGCTGTTCAGAAATGCGTTCATTCCGCAAGATCTCAACTGCATCTCACTTGTTTGAACTACCACGAACATTAACATGAAAACAATATAGCAATAACAAAGCCCATGAAAGTTAACCCAGTTGTTTTTGGCCAAGCCAAACAAACTGTTCATAATCTCGCCTGCAGACGGCCTAATTTAAAAACAAATGCACGCTAGCCGATCGTGATTCATTAGAACAATAAACAGGGGTGCCAGATAGCGAGCTTCTAAATTTATCTTCAAACCGTTTAATATTTCTGTCCTGTTTGTGCCTGTTGCTCGCTTTTAATAAAGGTAATGGTTTTATGTCCCGTTTCGTAAGGATTTTACCCCTTATTATTGAGTAGAAAAATAACGCATTGGTCTCTCTTTGTTTTATCTTTCGTTAAGTATACAGCAAGAAGCGGGACGTGTGCGATTTTCAGCACAAAAAAATGTTCGTCGTATATCGTGACTCGATGGTAAGTAGAAAAAATATATGGACAGAAGAACTAACGGTTACATGGCCTGGACTCCTTCCTAGACAGGACATAACATTGCCAAATGAAGTGGACTAAATTAGGAAGGCCACCACCACCAGATGGGATTAATAATATTGTGGGCAGGAAGAAAGGCAGCAGTACGTGGCTACTAGCTAAAACGCATAATACCCGGCACGGGGGCAACCCTGAATCAGTCCCGTATTGTTAAAAGGTAATTGATGGTCCCCAGGGCACTATTTGTGTTATGTAACACCGTGGATGCACAGCTAAAAATAGTCCACTTAAACACTTCTAATGATTATGAAGCATGACTCATCGGCCATGTGAATATTATTCATATCATAGCAGCTGATTCTGGCGTGTTATCAGACAATAACAAGAAAAAAACATGGGGATTTTTAGCTACGTTTGTTTATATCCTAGGTAGTAATGACAATTAATGCAAAAAACTCTTTTTTGAGGTGGTGAAACAGGCCATCTGTATCATGTTTAATCCCCTCGTGTCATAACATATTATCTTCAACGAAAGATAGACACGATCCAGTCAGTTCAGTGGAGTGCGACCATCGCGAAGTTTGTAGCCGGCCTTATCTTTAAACCATATGGCTGGTTCGCGATACGGTTATTCTAAGAAACCGTAACATATGGACTACCGGGAACCGTAAAAAACGACCTATTTGATCATTGTGCTAGAAACGTAGGATTAGATGAGAAGAATTAATTACGTAGTCGTTTATGTTACGTTAGGTTATGGAAAACATCATTCATTCGATGCAGAAAATATTGCAGCGCAGGATTGCTTTCTCTGCCATGAAAAGGAATAAATTAAAATGGACGTATACTACATTACAATAATAACGTGATTATTAGTAGATATTAAATATACTAAATTTTAATATACTAACTTTTTATTTTACTTACCACGTCCATACTTAGGTATGGACGTGGTAAGTAAAATGAAAAGTTTTGTTAAAATTATAAGTATTATGGTTATTTAAAAAAAATATCTTTGTTTCAATAATATCGTTGTCAGAGACTTAAAGTTTTGTAAACACTTTATTTAAACAAACTCATTCCAATTTCGAATAACACAAACATTTTTAAAAACTGAACGCATAGACTCGCGAAACTTTTTTAAACCAACCGAAGGTTACTGAACTTTCAGCCAAAGGTGATCCAAGGGAATCGTCTGAGGAATGAGGAACTTATCCCAAGTGTCCGCTCTAATAAAACTGAGCATGTTGACCTTTCTTTTATGTCATCACCTTATTGTAAACGATTCTTAGTATTTGTTATTTTATGGCCCAAGAACGTGCCGTGTTGGACAATTCGACGGACACTTGTAAACATGTTTATTTTTCTCAATGCATTTAGCTCACCTTAGCTTTAATACAGTGCTATTACGATCTTTTTGTTCGCTTTACAATGTTTTATGGTTTTATTAATAAAATATAAAATAAATAATACTGTTATCCAGAGATAAACAGGTTCATACACGCTCTACTATTAGATGTTTATATGTCAATGTATTTTGGACAATCACAATAAATAAAGTCAAGAAACAAAACACAAATTGACATTCAAGTCCGACATTACAGGCTGAGTATAAGATTTTATTTCATGATTTCAATGGCTAATAACCTCCAATTTCTCGCCTAATAAAGAAAAACAAGATGCCTTTAATTAATTTAAATCTAAAAACATTAATCACTGCGCATCTCATTTAAATCATGCGCGCGTCTCGCCATTTTGTGATGCATATCAACGTTATTTATTGTTCCATATTCAATTTATTGCGGTTAAAATAACAGTGTTGCCGTTAGTAATATTGCTACCGTTTGCCTGGGTGACCAGAAAAAAAAGATTAATTCGTTTTGGAACTTAATTTGTTTTGAAACTATAGTTGATAGGTATTTTAGTCAATTGTTTGGTTTAATAGCTTTCTCTGGTCCTTGTTGCGATAACTGTAATAAATGACGACGTTTGCTGATTGAATTTGAGTGCTACAGTTGATTTATGCGCAGGAAATTCACAAGGATTTCTACATTGTACGGAGCGGACTGTTATTTCATAATTGAAGGCAAAATACCGAGTTTGAGAACACATTCAAAAGACCTTCTGCGATATTCTATCGGTATGTCATACATCAGCTGCCACTATTAAGTTGATATATTTGCATTCTTCAAGTTCCAAATGATCGTTGTCATTAATTACAAAAATGTCGGTAATTATGAAAAAAACTAAATGTTACCATTTCAAAACGTAGTTATTCAATAAGATAAACTTATAAGATCTAATCTTTATAGTATCTCAACTTTATAAGGCGTTGGTCTCCGCCCGCCCAGAATGCCAACAAAACTGGACTAAGTTTTGTTATTGGTTGGAAGAAAATCAAATACTACCAACAGAATTAAAAAAATAAAAGAAAACTGTTCACAAAAACATATACATATAAAGTAAAGTAAACATTATTTATAAGAACACCATCAAATTATTATTAAAATTAAAGTAAATTTTAGTCGGAGACACCTCAATTATCCTGCCTTATCCACCAGTTTTATCCGTATTGTGGTTGTACTTATTATGTACTTGTAACACAGAGTAAATTATTATCTTATATTATCTTAATTTAAAAAATCTGAAAATGCCGACATTGCAAATGTATTTTTTGTCGAAAGCATTTTCATTTCCCGATAGCAAACGCTGGCAACCCTATGGCGTCTAGTCTACCTAACCCACCCCACACTGTCTATAGTTCTGTCTGGTGCCCTATGCGTTTATTTCAGAACGGATCAATACTGGTAGTCTGGCACTTGTTTTATTATGTCTGGTCTGGCGGATATTTGCGTCGCTCAATTGGATGCGAGATGCCAGCCTTTTAAGAAATCTAATCTGGATTCATTGGTTGATTGTAGGATTGTGGGAATTGATACTTGACTCGCAACAATTGTAGTGCATCATGATGACGGACTTGCGATTAGTAGCGATGTCGCGATTATGATTGTTGGTTTAACTCCCAACGACTTGCTGCGACTTTAATCTATTACTACAGGCGGTTAATAAGAAAACTAGTAACTTTAAAGCAAATAAGAAAATATCTTTTATGAGGTTTGATTATTATTACAATTTTGACGGGAATTAACGCGAAACATGCATATTATTTACCTTTTGGCTATAGGTTTCGGCAACGGGTTACACCGGCCGTTTTCTATAGCGTATTGTATGTTCAGTAAGGTAAGGTTCAGGTAAATAATATGCATGTTTCGCGTTAATTCCCGTCAAAATTATAATAATAATCATGCAACGCGATAGTTTAAAAGTTAATGAGGTTTGATTGTCATATTGCGAGTAAAAGTTTTCTTCTTCTTCGTCGT
Organism: Hypena proboscidalis; assembly: GCA_905147285.1. Taxonomy (NCBI): domain Eukaryota; kingdom Metazoa; phylum Arthropoda; class Insecta; order Lepidoptera; family Erebidae; genus Hypena; species Hypena proboscidalis. Next base: position 20,124,343 of record LR990136.1, on the reverse strand, counting down.
GTCGATGGCTGAGTCAAATTTTATTGGCCCAATGAGTGGCCGGAGCGCCTCTCATGTGCAGGAGAAGTTTTAAATGCCGGATATTTAAGTATGTATGTAACAAAATATTTGCGTATCTACCTTAGGCAATGAAATCAATTGATAACGTGCTCTTGGTATCAACACAACAATATTAATAAATTCTACAGCTGCCAAAATCTGCTTTAAATACTTATTAGCAGGTTTATATTTAACCAAACAAATATTAAACAAGGTAAAGCAAACATTACTTAGTACTTTAGCACTACCAAAATAAACGGTAATGAGGAAGTGCATAAAACGCGAATAACTCAGTATTTACACCGAACGGGACTCGAACCCACTTACACAACTTCTTTTATTGATAGTTTTGTGCATGTTTGATAAGCTAATATTTACTAATTATAAAGAGAAAAGATTTTTTGTTTGTTTGTTTGTACTCAAAAATTTCCTAATCTACTGGACCGATCTTAAAGAAAATTGGTGTGGGCAGAGTTTAAGGCTCCAGGAATAACATTAACTGCTTATCGACCTACCACGCGGGCGGAGACGCAAACGGAAGCTAGTATTCTATAATTTGGTTACAACTAAATCGTAGTATAGATATCGGTGGCAGGAAATATGTAAAAGATAATATAATTATTAGAATCGTGTATATATAGATCTATATATTATTTAAATATTCTAAATAGTTTATGTTATGTATTTTGTATTGCAATATAATTTTAATGTAGTAGATTGAATTATTTTAATGGTTCTAGTTTCCAACCAACTCTCAGCTCTTGCACCTACCACTTGTCGTCTCTGCATCACCTAAAGGTTGACTGGTAGATAATTTTTTGTGCATAAAGTTTTTAAATAAATAAAATAAAATAATTATAAAGATTTTTATGAATGAACTTACACAACAGAACAACTTGCTTTGGGTTTTCTGTAGCAAATAAATAACTGCTAACTATTATTTACGATCAATTCAACCAAAATTGCAAGTCCAAACTTCTTTTAGTCTTTTTAAGTCACTCTCGGACTATCTATAAGCACGATCTCAAGACCTGCTCGAGTGCCCGTGATTACAGCAATTGGTCAAAAAATATAACAGTAGAGTTGTACAAAGAACAGCAACAAATTATACACGTCAGAAGTCAGAACGGAGCTCTCAATAAAATTATGGGATCATGTAATTAGATCCTTGTAAAACAATCCAAAGCATCACGTTGAATTATATCATAAGTCACAAAAACTTGCAAACTAACCAACCCTAGATTCTGCAAGCTTGACAAAAGATCCGCGGCACGTGTGCACGACTTATTTCGGTAAGCAGGTCGGCGGGGTCAACGCCCGGCGCGTCGCGACGTCTAATAATAAAGATGCGCAAGCGCAGCCGCAGGTGCAGCTCGCAGGGTGGAGCGGGGTGAGGGGTGATTGATGTCCCAGATGGAAATAGACGACAAAATTTCTAAGTTCGGGTAGTCTTTGATCTCCGGAATCTCGCGTCAGTTTTTATTGGCGCTGTGACATTGACAGTAACGGAACAAGGATTTTTGAGACAGTAAACTGTTATAATATAAACATCCTGGATGGTGTAACTGTCCAATTTTTATATTTTTAATTTAAATTTCCTTTTTCGAAATATCTAGTGATCTATTTTTTCAGCTTGTTAATATAATCGCTACGTTCCAAGAATAAATGCAGCACATGTCTATGCGGCTACGGAACTCGGGCTTTTCCGAGAAAACCGCTTTAACTCATAATCCTTTCTAGAAATTAGCATTGATTTGTGTTCTGCCTCCGCGTTCATTAATAAACACAATCTAGCCAATTATTAACTTTATAATATGATTATTCTGAATATCTAATTAGGTCTAGGCGTCTAAGTTTCTCTTTGCGTCTGTCTCCATAAAAAATAGACTTTATAATGACGTTTTTCACAGATCTTTGAAAGCTCCTTGTTAGTGCAAAAGAATATATAAGAATAGATAACTATGAGCTTATTATAACGGAATCTATTTGGCAACAAATGAAAATTAATAACCTAAATAAAAACACGGAGCAGTTGTTCTACATTACCTACTTTGAAATAGTCAAGGAGATCGCATGGCCTGATATCGGAAGTATCTACATTACTACGTACTTAAGCAGAATAGTATTTAATGAGCATAAATACTTGTACATGATGCCGGCACAAATATTCAGAGATATCGCGAATCTTTACATCTTTCTGGCAGATCTTGAGTCTTGAGTATGTCGTGTAGTTGGAAGCGAGGCGATAGATGTATGTTAGCAAATTAGAGCATGATTAATAATTAAATATGAGCTTTGATTATAACTTGGTTACAATATTTAAATATTGTCTAATCTACTGTTTAGCTACCTAGATAATACTGCTGGGGCAAACGTATCGATCGTGGAACTTCTTAATAAAAAAAATAATTAAGAATGAACTGTGAAGAATAATCCTTGTATATTACTCTTCAATCGCTAACAACTAATTTGGCGTTTTCAATCCATGCGGATACTTCATAAGAAAACTCACTGTAGTTTCCTTTTTATGACATTCATCATACAACCAAGACCAATTCTGATTAATCGGTGCGGGAGCGATGCGATAAAATATTCTCAGAGAAATACAGGTGCTCGATTTTTGTTACGCTATAATCTGCCCGTGCCGAGTATTCAGACGCAACTGATATTTTATGTTCAGATTATTCGCCTGAGTATCTTTTTCGTATATCTTCCACTTCACACAATCTTTAAACACTTCGTCTTGACTGTACATTGCTAATTTCCCGGAGCATAAGCGCCAGTTACAGATATGAGCCGGATAATTAAAACTAAGTATTGATGTGTATCCGAATGTAAACCGGTGGATGCACTTTTAAATGAGTCGGGTTATTAACAGGGCCGTTTTTAAGGTTATTACTTTGGGTTGATTACATACTTACAACTCATTATTTTTAAGTTCTTGATTTTTTGGTGTTAGCCTTGAAAGTTGATTAAGTCGGGCTTGAATTTGATTTTAAAGGCTTTGTCGGTTAAAAATTTAAATTCTTATGACATGTTAAGGATCAGTAACGTAAAAAATAAAAATATTTTACGTGGTAATTCTGCAAAAAGGAAACCATCGAATTAAATCTTTCCGAGCGTCCATTTCGAAAAGTATTTAATGATTGATTGATCTTATCTAACAACAGTTGTTAATAAGATAAATCTAATGATTTATTCAAAGGGCTTTTGCTATTGTAACTTAATTGTTATACATATTGGCCAATAACCAAAGAATAAAAAACATATAGTGATCATTGCTAATAGTTGCGTCTACAGTTAAAAAGACTACTCAGCTACCAAAATAATATCGCTCAAATTATGAGCTTGAAGTTTATGGTAAAGTGCAAGTTTGTCTATGGACTCATTTGACAGCAAACGCCTCCATTACGGCAATAATCGACCGACTAGTGATGCGACTTGTTACTAATGGAGTTACTAGTTATATCAGTATCGACTATCTTAATTAAGCCAATTAGTTTTTATGCATACGCACTAATTGTGTAGTTAGAGACATGTTCGTTTACTATACAAGTGAAATAAAGACGTTTTTATGGTGGCTTGTTCTCTTAATATCGACTATTAAGTGAAGTTGCTTAGTACGCTAACTACCCTCAACTTAGTTGGCTCAATAGTTCAGTTAATTAGTGGAGGTGTTCAATTTGTAAGACTAGAAAGTGGCTAAGTGATATAATATTTTCAGATTTTTTTTTTATTAAAAAATACACTCAGATAACTAAGATATGGTTTGATTACTACGAAGACGATAAAAGTGACAAAAGAAAAACTCGAATAAAGAACACAACTGTCATTTTCATTTGTTATTGGTTTATTCCTACCAATAAGGAGATTATCTAATAACTGTGAAATTATAATTTTATTCATGACGTCATTATGTGTAATGTTCTGTTTTGATGACACTTAAGTTAATTTCGAATAGAATTATCAAAATATGTCGGAATAAGAAATCAAATGAAAGTGTTTAATTACTGATTATACTACTCATTTACAACTTTATTTATTACCAATATACACTGATTAACTTTACAATCAACTCATCAACTCTCAATAACCAAAGCTTTCCATTTTACTGATGCAACATATTATCATCACGCTTATATTACCCAGAAGGGTGTGGCAGAGGTGTACAGTGGGCCAACGAGTTAGGTATGCAGGGCAAAAACTTTTAAGTCATAGTAAAGACTTACTACACCAGTCATGGATAAGTGAGTGACATATCTAAATAGTGGGTATATTACACTTATTCATTATGTAATTCACACATGTATATCGATTGCAGTCAGTTTGCTCTATGGCATAGAAGTTTTTGCCCTGCATACCTAATTGCTCGGCCCACTGTACAACACCAACATTTCACCTGTTCTGTTTAGGTCTCATGGGATAGGGGGTGAACCTTCCAACTCCGTGCTGCTATCGTGGATTTCCAGACGGAAAGTTCACCAATAACACTTTGATCGACCCGGAAATCGAACCCCAGACCTCACGGTGAGAGGCGCATACGCTAGCCACAAGACCATTACTAATATTCAAATGAGATATTAGAATTAAGAAGATATTAGAATAAACATTTTTTGATGCTGTTTAAGGTTTTGTAAATATCTTTTTATATTTTCTATGTATATTATATTTTTTATATTTTTTTAATTCTAAGTGTATAGTTGTAAATATTTAAGTTACACATTTTTCAGTTTGTGTGATTAATATAATTGTATATGAAAAGGAATTAAATTAATACTTATAAATAAAAAGAGAATAAACATTAATTAGGATTGTAAATTTATAGATTGTACTTTCTTTTTTAAACTCTAAAATCTTCTACCATTATTGTCTCTGCAGTGCAGAGACAATAATGGTAGAAGATCAGAGAGAAGAGAGTAGAAGAGCAGAGTCTGCACCTCCTCATGGTTAACTGGTAGAGAATGCCATAGGCATTAAGTCCGCCATTGTACTTTTGATGTGCATAAAATTTTAAATAAATAAATGCAGTAATCACAAATTTCGGTTCTGTCCCGCTCGTCTCCGTCAGTCTATCACTTCTAAATTACATCGTTAAATTTCAAGTTTCTAAAAGTTAAACTCACCCACGTCAGGCAACTTTCTAAACGCAGTAAAACACATAGTTAATTATTCGATTTAAGACGGCTATTGGGCACATGCTCGTAGGACTCATAGCCCCAAATGCAAGTCTAGGACGCCTAATATGGTATTTTATGACTTGTTCTGCTCCGACCAACTCACAGCACCTTACAAGGCTTAATAGATTAGTTACACAATAACAAAACGTAGGACAGATGTCTGTGAAAGCAATAAACCACACGACAGCCTGAGTAAGGATTCTCAGGATCAGTAACCCTAAGAACTCGTTTAACGACACTAAGCACTAGTATAGCTCATATTATTGAATGGAGAACCTAGAATTGAATTAAAACTTTATTAATCGCGATGACAACTCAATCAAATTCAAGATTTTTTGTGTATGCTAATATCCCAACCCTATTTTAAAACCGTGAGAAATTTTCTTGATTTAGTCAATCAATATAACTTAATTGCCAAGTTCATCTTTAATTCATAGTTGCCATATCATAAATACTCAAACCATAGATAAATAAATATACCCGCTTTCCGTAACGCAATCGTTGATTTCAAAAGCGACAAGTCGATAAATATGTCGGAACCGAGCTGATAACTCAATTTGTAAATACAAAGAATACGCATTAAAAAACAATAAACTTCCTTTTACGCGTCACCGGTATGCCACCTACAAACAAGCTGACGATACTAACGTATACTTACATCTTAATTTATTATTATTGTCGGTCTAGATTATTTAAATGTAACTCGTATTTGCATACAAACGGACCACCCTATATAATTCTCACAAAACCGGTATAATATGTATGTTTGTACCGGTATAATATGCATTTTTAAAACGAGACCATACTGTTAGCTGCCTACCCTTGATAAAATATGTAAATGTGGGTAGTACGATAGTAAGTTAAGATCACGTTCGCGGAAAAAAACTAGGACGATGCAACACGTACATACATTCTTGAGTACGTTATCGTTATGCGTTATGAAAGTTTTTTGCAAAAAGTAATGTTTTATGCATAAATTAACACTAATCCCAAGCAATAAATTACTTAATATTCTCGAATGATGTTCCAACGTTAACTTTTTAATTTCCCAGCTTGGCCGTGACCGCCATTCTATGTGGCTTCGCACGAACTCTGAGAGATTACGCTTAGCGGTCCGAGATAACGAAATGCTAAATAATGATTAATGAACCATAAACTTAGAGGCTGAATTAAAAAAAATAAGATAATTGACTATCCGACTGACACAAATCTTTTTTTTTTGTCAGCTAAGTAGCTTGGGAACTGACCGTATCACAGCCAAAGCAGCATAAAACTATAAAAATAAATGGCAGCATCGTTGATTGAAAGTGAAGGTAGCGCACCTGTGACGCCTAACCGTGACCGGTCGTCGGCGGTCTGCGCTTTTCGGCGGGTCACTGTGACGTCCGCGCCGCTGTGCTGTACCGTTACAGATCTCAAACATGGAGCACGGAGCTTACGAAATATTCAAGCTTTTGAAGAAATATGAACGGCGCGTTGCCGAACAAAACTGAATCTGTCAACGGTGTAGTGGTTGCGGCGCGGCGAGCCGAGCATGACTCATCTCGTTGTGCCCGCGGACGGTTGCGCGAGCGACGCGACGGACAGGACAATGTGCACAGAAAAACGGCTCTGGCACAAACGGGACACCAGTGAAAAAAAACGTCCCACTGAATCGTTCACCGTTGCACAGACATGATTGAGTAATAATGCATGAATTATTTACGATGTGGTAATTTCCTGACCGGCCTTTTTAGGCATTTCGCGGGCGAGTTGCCTGTCTTAACTCATACGAGAGTACTTCGGAGGCGTACTTTATGTCCCTCCGTCGTATTATGTGTTTGCTCACGTATGATTTATAGCACATTATGTTTTTGTTCTGTATTTGAACATTTGTGGTAATAGTTTTTAAATTGATTAAATTAGCCCTTTGCCGTTCTTGCTACAATGCAGTTCTTAATGCCAATGCTGTCGATTTCAATTCTAAATGAAACGTATGATCTGACCTCGACAAAATTACCCTTAAAAGGTGAGATTGGCGGGTGACCTGCTATATAGCATGTAATGAACATCTATATTTGGTCACATACTGCCTACAGATGCGTTATTTTTGCATCAAGGAGACGTAATGATCTAATCTGGCTTGATTTATTATTATAGACAAGTTTTTGCAGTTCACTTTAAACACAAGCTACGCGCTGGTTGTAAATTAAAATTAAGTTTTTCTTGTATCCATGCCTTAATGGTATGGTTTTGAAAATTAGCTTCCATGAGAAATAAAAAACGTGAATATAATTTAAGAGCAAACCTGTTGCTTTAAACTAAAAACGTCTACGTACCTTTACAGTCTAGTGTAGAATTAACAACTGCAGTATATTCGTACGACCACAATCAGATTAAAACCACTTTGTCGCATTTTTGTCGGTGTCATGACATTGTCCATCATGATACGCTTAGACACCGATGAATTTGTGTCTAAAGTACTCTGTGAAGCAGTTCTGTTCGGTTTTAAAGTATACCAGCATTATTTCGGCACTAAATGCGGGGTTAAAACCAAATGGTCGGTGGCAAATCCACTGAGTTGGCAACACTGCAGCAACCACCATGCTATAAGTGGGCGACGCGTAGGCGGGATATCAAACGTCAGTAACGTCACGTTGACAGCGCGCGTAACTTGACAAACAATCTTTTTTTTTATTTGCTTTCGGGCAGTTCCACACCTTAAATAGAAGTGTTAAATGTTTAGACATCCCATCAACACCTCAAGTTATAAAATTGTCGACTACTCTATAAAAGGATAGTTACAATTTCGAAATACTTTGGTAACACGTTTTAAAATAAACAAGCGGTTGCTTTGTAAATGATCACGTTAAATTTTTACGGACCACGACATTGCTGTTTCAACGATTCTGTATTTATGCAATTTTGAATGAATAATGATTTCATTCAATTTAAATTAGTGTACGGTATTGTTGCAGGTAGCTGAATTTGTAACAAAATTGTGATTTAGCTCTAGTAGTTAAGGAATAATGTTAAGATAGTGGCGAAATTTGCGCATAAAGGACTTTTAACGCAAGCTCCTATTGTTTCAAGGAAAGCATTTATTTAAAGACTAAGGTACACTTAACCCGAGCTTTAAAACAAATCACGACAGTTTGTGCAGGTAGGATAATCAATAAAAATACACAGAAATACACAGGCTAGTAACATTTCCGATCTTAGCAGCGTAAGAACACTGCTTATTAGGGAGATAGCTATAGCTATATCTAGCTAGCTCTCAAATGCTCGAATAAGCGTAACCTGACCATTAAATCAATGTCTAGTCCTCATATATTATCGCATCAACGTGTGACATCCAGTAGCCAAACAAAAACGGACCGCAAAAAATAACGAATCAATCTTAATGCATATTTTATAACTGTCACCTTCTAGAGGCGAGTGAGATGAATATCTGACTGTTATCCGTATTATTTATTGATATTTTGTTCCAAATAAATTATAACAGTAATGGCTTAACCGAATCTATGAACCGTTACACATTTTGATGACCGGATGGCGGAGTGGGTAGTGTACCTGCCTGCGACGCCTAGGTCGTGGGTTCGATTCCCACTTAAGACAAATCTTTGTGTGCATGAACATGGGGGTTTGTCTTAGTCTGGGTGTTTCTATGTATAATATGTATGTATTTACAAAAAAAGAAAGTATATATGTATTAGTATCAGTTATTCTAGTACCCATATTACAAGCTCTGCTTAGTTTGGGACTAGATGGCGTTGTGTGTGAGTTGTGAAATATTTATTTATTATTTATTTATTTATTTTCTTGTCTGTGATATGAGTCTATGACATAAGAACGCCCGCGCACAGATTAGTCTCAGTCGTCTCAGATCTCAAAGTGAAGGTAGAATGACAGTGATGGAGGGCGCTGCTACAACGTGATATAGACAAAGTTGTATGAAGATGTCATTAGTTTTTGCTGTCAGACACCTTCTTAATTATATTCACTAATAAGTGCCAAGGCACTGCGCGCGCTGCCAATGTCACTAAATGTCAATTTTAATACATATCTAAGGCTGACAGCTACGTGTTATGAAATACAACTTTAACAACACAGGTGTTGAATTTCCAATTAGTTGACGATTTACTGATTAAAATAAAGGTCAGAGCGTACTAAATCAATTTGACCTGCATCAACAGTACTTTGCGTGCTGTGTAGGTAGTAAGTACGTTTAATTGTCAATCGCCATGGTTATACAGCTGTCATAACTCAGCTTGTCTAGATAGGATATCGTATCACCAGTTATGGCGTTTAGATTACAGTGGACTCTCTGAACATACAAAAAATCTGCAATATAATGTTAAATTCCTAAGACGCCGCAGATAAACAGTAGTTACTTCATTAAGATACAACATAAACGAAATCTTAAAATTATTAAATAATAAAGTACTAAAATAGTTATTAAACCTCACCGCTTAATGAGAGCAAAAACTTAATCAGATCAATCCTTAATTGCTCTTTTGAGAATTCCGAACCGCGTAACTTACCTGCAAAGAAAAAAAAAACTTGGATTAAAATGTTGCAAGAGTAAAAAATAAAGCAAGCACAGAGTTGCTAAAGAACATAATGTTTAACACTTTATTTCATATACATAAAGAAGGAACATACGCATATTATTAAAGTGTCAAGCCGGGCTACCTACCAACTAAAATTTAAGCATTTTTTTTGTGAATATCGAGACATAAAAAATGAATAATGAAAATATTTATGACACATTAAATAAAGGTAATAAATTTTTGATTTTATGTATTTAAATAACATTTACAGTAAGCAATGTAAGCATACACGTCTGTTTCTTTTTAGATTAAGCATTTAAAACTTTAAATGATAAAGTTCTTCCATTTCAATCACGACTACTCCTTGTCTATATAGTTAAGACGAGACAATGTTACATGGATTGGGTGTTTATTGACTGATTACTAAGAATGGGTTTAATGATTTACAGCCAATCGAGAAAGAAAGTATCAGTCCGAATTTGGTAGGTCAAATATAAAGTCGGTAAGTGGTCCTGAAAAAAAACATAAAATTCTCACGACAGGTCTTTTGCGACACAAAGATAGAAAACAAACAATTAAAGTGTAATTGAATTGTCCTTCTGTTTACTGTAAACTTTACGTATGTTCTTACCATATATTTTACCTCATTGCTATACAAAAATATCTGACCAACAAATCAATATTACACAATATAATTACATAAAGAGGTGCCGCTTTTTCTGGGTAATATTAAACAAAACATTACCAGTACATTATCGCGCAATCTCCACACAAATTACGTCGCACCGAATCAAAAGAAAATGCATCGTATATAAGCCGATAAAGTTTACATTTATAAACGTTAACAATTTCATTATATACACACACGTAATAATATTATAGAATACGTTATTGCTGTAATGTTAAATTACAAGTTGGTCGCTGCAGGCAGAATCTGGCCAAATGGGGAATCACAAGTCAAACTCCAATAATACCTCGTGCGATTGTGGATTCCCCATTCAAAACATGGCTCATCTGCTTTCGTGCCCATTGTCGCCCTCTACGTGTGCCCGTGAAGACCTAATGCAAGCCACAAGCAAGCGAGTAGAAGTTGCTACCTACTGGGCAAAAACAATTTAAATAAAAAATGACAAATCATAATGCCATTGACACATAAGAAGAAGAAGAATGTTACATTTTAAGATTTATGTCTACTTATGCTGTTTTTTCTCTATATGAAACCTAAAAAATGCAAAGCGAGAGAGAGTGGTAAATACTCGTACTTAGATGGTGAGAAAATTATGTTAAAATGTTGCGGATTTTAACCCACTATCCTTGAGATGTCCGCTTCTAATGCTCCGGGCAGCCGTTCCGGATAGTCAGAAGGCAGTAAGCCGGACAACTAGTCTAACAAAGAGTATTGTAGAGGAACAGGGTGTGATGTTCCTCCACCACAACGGGAGGATCCTCCGACCAGGCTCCGTGATATTGCCTGGTGGACATCTGTCCAACGGTGGCGTATTGGAAGTGGTATATATAATCACTTGCTGTGAACATTTCGTTATCGCGATTCAGCACTCGTCGACATATGTCACGTGTGTGTCATCCGTCATTTATTATGTGCGGATACCGCCACAAGTATCTCTTAACTAATTTATTTATATAACGGACGCTAAGCATTGAACAGTCAAAAGATTCGTGGATTTGGAACAGAGCTTGGATGGCTGAGTCGTAAAGCGATAGGTTGAAATCCTATAGTCGCAGTTCAAGTCGAAAAAAAAATTGACTGTTCTTAGAGTCTATCGCTTCGTACTGCTCCACATAAAATATTAATATTCAGCTGCATCCGTTAGACTAGAAGCCGACACCAATGAATTAGGGAACAGGTTTGGAGAATGATGTAAGGTAAAGGTAGAATAGAGCCTTCATCCGGTATTGGCACAGTTGTCGAATGGGTGTTAGGCGTGGGCGTCGAGGCCGCACACGCCACTCTCAGCAAACAATCCATGAATGACTGATTACACTATTAATAATGTATGACTGACAATTAGATTCCTTTTAGTGTTATTGGGAAAATGGGAACTCAATTAGTAGGTTTTGTATTAATTATTTATGTGTCTATGCTTCACATAATTATTGAATAAAGCCTAACATATCATGGCCAAACATTGCTAGCAGCCGGAATATTTTTTTATGTGACGAATTTGACAAACGATCTTGTAGTCCACGGAGTTCACCTGTACTACTTAAGAACATGACCATGGACCTCACAAAAGATTACAGATACGCAATACAGCACGAGATAGCAATATTATTATTGATTTTGCACCTGTCATTTCAAGGTCCATCTAACCAGAAAAAGCTGTTGTTGCTGAATTGGCGAAAGGCTAAAGCTGGTGCATCCTCCTGATTCACCACCCAAGTCAATAGCTCTACCAACTGAAAAAAATCATTTTACTCTTATTCCAATATGCTTGTGGGGGTTTTATTTTGTTGTGTTGGTTTAATTGATTGATTGTTGATTAGATTGAAACGATAGGTCACTATACTAAATGTTTTAATTAACTGGTACCAGAGTTCATATTATATAATAAACTTATTAACTACATTATTCTAACTTAACTACGACCTATCTCTAGCGATACGGGAAGGCGACTGGCGAACCGGGCGACTAAACTTAAGGATCCACTTAAATAGATATGCTTATCGGTTTTTCAACATATACGTTTTCCCATAAAAGAATTCTTAATCGCTATTTTTACGGAGTCCTCTAATTGAGTATAATCAATGCAAACAGATATTTTTCTTCGATCCTTTTGTGTACAATAACTACAGTTTGCAAGTACGTGTACAAATAATTATTTATTAGGAAACCGATCAATTAATATGCGCTCCGGAAGTCGTTACAGACTGGTATGTTTTCCTGATCTCACAAGCAAGAACACCTGTACCTTTATCCATGTAAATACAGCAAATAGTTTAGATTCTTCAGAAAACTAACCTTTTTAACCTTCGTTTTTGTAAAGGAGTTTATATTACCATTGTTCGCTCATACGCTTCGGTTGTGTTTTTTTTTGTAGTGATTGACATAAAAACTAATGATTTAAGAGTAGGGTAGTCTATTATGGTTTATCACACGGATAGGGGAGCGAATAATAGAACGCTCCCCTCTGCTACCTGTTGCTAAAGCCATTATCCACCTGTTTTGTTTTAGTCAATAAAAAAAGAAAACAAAACGAAAGTTACTCAATGAAAATTATGCGAATAGAAAATATGTAAAATAAGACATTATGCACATAATGATTGCATAATCTTTCAATGCTAAGGTTAATTTTATGCCACACAAAAAGCGTTTAAGCCAAATATGGCGTGTGTCAACATGGTAATTATTTATATAATGAACACTATGATTGGCAGCCATATGGAAATTACTATTTGTTTTCATGTTCATTGATTAATACCTTTTCTAATAAATATAAATTGGAAAATTATACAACGTAACATTGGTCTGTTGCATCATTTTGAGTAACCTATTCATTCAAAGTACCTTCACGATAATTTTCTTGCTAGAAAATAAACGTAATTAATGTGTTATTCTTTACAGTAAAAGAAACTATCGTTTTCTTTAAACATAAGTTACGTTTTAAAGCCAAATATGCATTAGTATTTGAGTTCATTTCCTTTCAACCTCCAAGAGAGCAAAATCGCAGCAGCTTAGCCGCGATGGCTGTGTAGATACAAGCCCGCCATTAGCTTTCTGTGCCACACATAAACGCTCAAGAACACGCAACATCAACCCAAAAACTTCTAAACTCAACAAAGAAAAGTCGAAAATCGCACGAGAGGTTATACAAGACGCACAAATGGCCGCAAATTTATATTGGTACTCGCTAAAATGGCTCGGTTCACGCACACAGCAGCAAATATGATGGATTGGCTGTGCTGCGCGTGGGCATGGTGTTCTGCAAGTATGCTAATTCTTTGCATGGTACACGGCGGAGGCTACGAGTACATGTAACACTGTTCGATTGTTCGTCGTGGGACATGCGTACTCGCAGTTGCGACATACTACCAGGCCTACCAACATTTCAAACGCTTGTTCGAGCAGGTTGACCAGCAATTTTGCCTAGCAACGAGGCCGCGCCGGTTTCATAAAACTTTGATGATTTCATCTACATGACTTAGTTACCACATCTCAGCTGGATTCTGTTCAAAGAAACGCAATTATAAAAAAAAAAAACATTAATCGATGACTACATTTACATTTTCCAGTCACGTACGGTGTCAGACCTTTGCAAATGGTCGCCAATTTGAATAAACGTAAAAAACTAGCTGATGTTTGAAGGACGATTGCGCAATTTAGTGCTCGCAAGTCGCATATCATCACTGCAAATACCATACTAGTCTAATTAACGGTGTACGCAGTTATGAGCATGAGCTCATCGTGATAATGTCCGACTCAAACTCTCGGTTTCAGTTTTGTTATGTTTTGACACAAAATTCATTTAATCTTGCCAAGTTTAACATTGTATTCAGTTGATCAGGGAATTTGCATACATGATTCTATAATCTCAGTTCCGTTTTTAATGTTGATTTAGAAATATTAGAGGAGTACATTGCCGCATGCATTTTTATTCTGAGGGTCGCCGAAAAGAAATCTGGAATCTGAGGTAACCTTCGCTTTTCTTGGCATATCTCTGGAAGTACCCGGCTGCGTTGCAAACAACGGACAAATATTTGCTTCTGGCGAATCAGTTTCGGTCGAACGCCTCACGATGAGCCTTAGTTTACATCGCCGCATCCGCTGGACTATCGAGAATTCAACAATAGGAGATCATCTTCCAAACAGTAAATAATAAACAAAGCAAGCCAAAACAATGAGGAACATTGAAAACAAACGTGTTGACACAACATTCGTTCAGAAATATGCAGAAACAATGGTCGTGACGGACTCTGACGAAATTCGATCCTGGTGCATCCAAACCTTTTTAAACAATGGCGGATTCAAGTTCCCGCGCGAAATTGACAGCGCGCGAACAATCGGTGAAATAACTGTCGTGTTTTGCAATAACGAAACGCACCTACTGAACGCGAACTTTTCTTTTTGTTTTAGATTCTGAGGAACTTTAACTGATTGATGCTACTCCTGGCAGCTTTAAATAAACGTTTTTCTGGAGACACGTAATAAAATGATTTTCCTCTGGAAGAAGTCGGTTCACACAATCTAAGATTCAAATAGTTATTAAGTGGCACTTAAAGATTATCCAAACATCTCACCGATATACAAATATGAAGACATACATAACCTTTAGCACCAATTGTACTTAACATATCAACGGACTGCGTATTTAAATGGGAATGTTTCGTTTATAGTCAAAAATGTATAAATGACGTAACACACGACATTTTGAGGCATTGAACTCAGCATTACAAAAGTGTCGTATGTCAACACAAAGTAAGCCAAAGCTTTGTGTAAGTGTTACAAATTATCATTTAATACACACGTAATATAATTTTGAGTTAAATGAGATACCAACGACGAATATCACAACTCAGAGAGCACGGTTGACTTAGTGGTTAAAGCGGTCGCCACGCCACTTTCAACGACGCCGGCGTTGTGGGCTCGATCCCACAACAAATCTTTGTGTGAATCGCAAAGATTTGTTCTGACTCTGACTCTGCTTTGTGTGTGAGACATGTATGTTTCTGAACAACCCCACGATACAGTAGATATTTCTAGTGCGGCCAACGTTAAAAAAACGCATTAACTTTTCACGCATCACCAGTTAGAGCTAAAAGGACATTATATTGACGATTAAATGAAAAACAAAATGAATAGTACATACGTAAAACTAAAACCCTATAAAAAAACTAACTAACCAGCTTATAAACCACCCATGTATGGCCTTAAACCGCAAAGCACTCTAACAAAATAGTTCACTGGAGTCAGATTTATTTGAACCGGTAAACTGCGGCTAGATGCTAAATAGATACAAGTTTTAAGTCCCGCTTTTAAGGAAACATTCCATTAAATTTGTCGTTCCGACAAAGTAGCTGGAGTCAGCCTACACAAATTATGCATCTGCCAACAGGTAATAAGTATTCCAAGTGGAATAATAACTCACTTTTGAAGGTTTGATCGCAAAATTTAATGCGATAATTTACTACATTTTTTGTATAAACTGTTCCTTTTTGCAGAATGGCTTGACAAAAAGAGTTCGAATGAAAATGGATGCTGCATACTGTATAGCTGTAGTTTGCACTTTTGTACAGCATTGTCAGCTGCTAATGTTAGATCATATTGTATTTAAATTGCTAATGACTTGTAGTATATCTCTAATCTCCCTGGGTGTATTATTAGACCATGAGCCACAGTTCATTAGTTTCTTAGTTAAGACTTTGTTCCATTTAGGTCTGTTATTGAATTTCACACTTAGGACGTTATAGCTCATAGTCATGCTTGGTCGACATTGAAAGGACAGTTTTTGTTTAGAAACAATGTGCTACTGAAAGAATGACGTCAACGAGAATCACATATTTAAAAAGAACAATCAATAAGTTGCTTGCATAATTAGCAGTACATTCATTGTTATGGAGAGTCTGGTAGATGATGATCAGTCATTTCAAGCCTAAGATTAAGTACTATCCCTCCAATTCTATTCAATTTAAATACTGATCACAATATTACTTACACTGTACTGCTTAATTTTTATAATATTAATAATATCCCTTATCATCTTATACCCTTACACCAAGTTTTGTATGTCCATGGCCGCAAATACAGTCTATAATCCCTTCCATTAATTGAGAATTATCTTTACGTATTTTATTATCGAGATACCAAGTACTGGCTTAGGATTTCAGTAAAACGAGCATTTACCGTATGCTTAACATTTTCCGGGTTAGGGGTCTACTACGCATATGATAAACCCGACATGCATATTTGGTTTTTACTGCCAAGCTGGTTTCTAAAGATAAGTGCAGCTATAATCCATTCAAAATTTATTATCTACTTAATTCTATTTTATAATCCTAAAGCTTAGAACCTGCTATTTTAAGTGCCAAAGGATTTCAAACATTGAATATTTGCAACTTACAAGCAACCGCGTCAAGAAATTATTGAGGAAGTAATTTTAGCTCTGTTTTTAGATATCTTTATGCTTCAAGCTTACATGCGCGGAAACGCCTGAATTTACTGACCCAAAAAATCTGGTTTCGATTTTTATAGTCAAAAACACGTAACCTTTCTCTCGATTCCACGACTCGATTATCGATTACAAAGTTGCGTTTCGTTTGCATCACAACATTCACAAGTATTGCTCAACTTTTAATCGCAGACCTTTGGAGCATTGACTTATCGGCTTTACACTCGGCTCTTCATTGCATCTAATTAATTCAACTAAACGTATAACGATCCATTACAACTATCAACTAATTGAATTAATGCTTATATTACAATGTAGAAGCAGCAATTTCAAACGCATCAAGCAGCTACCTGCTCATTTCTTCAAAAGACTTGTGTGTAATCGATATATAATTATTTGGTTAAGCGATTCCATCCGTGGGTGAACATTTTGCAGTTAAATATAGCCGTGGTCACGGATAAACACGCAATTACGAAATTACCATATGCGGCTGACTAGTATTTTATTGGACGCGTACTTAACGGTACGCTTTTGGTTTGGTACCGCGTCGCATCAAACCGGAATGTGTTTTCAGATGGGAACACGACCGATAAACATAAAAACAACACTATCTAGGAATAGCGTATATTTAGCGTGGACCGGCGGAGATATCGACACAGAAACACTGCAAATAAAATTATTAAAAGAGTTGGCAATTATAAGCACGCACGCCTCGAGATGCACTCATTTGTGTATGCAAATGCCGCCATATTGACTTTTTTACGGTCGCGTTCGGAAAATGAAACAAATTGTGTTTTTAATGTTTTAATTAGAGATTCGCTTTAGCTCGGCGCGCCGCTATCTCTCGTCTAGATTGTGAATATGTTAATGTGAAAACGCATCGTGACTCTTGAAACATTACTGAGATAACGTAAGAACGGTAAGTATCTATTTTAAATAAAAGTTGTTAATGTGTCGTGTAAGCGACAATACACTAAACCAAAGAATAAAGAGGAGACTAAACTAAATACCAACAGTGGCCGCAGCAGCCACTACAAATAAATTAGCGCTCGAAGACTGTCTAAAGACGTGTAAAATACTCTTAATGTGCCCTCCATAAATATTTTATTTTGAATCCATAAAAATGTTTACGTTGGTCACAAACGCATCACAGAGTAAATCCGACGGGTGCACTGAGAACGAGTTTCTTATGAATTTGATATGTGACATCTCCGATCGTAGACAGAGTGGCTCGTAAAGTTTAATTCGAGGCATAAATTACCTTTGTAGAGATTTACCATCATGTAACGCAATAGCGAGGTTCAAAGGCTGAATAAAGGACAGTCATTAGCTCTATGGTTCTCTCGCCTGTTTGATGTTCGTGTCTGGACAATGAAACGGAACGCATTTCGTTCTGCGTTGTTCTTATAACACTCTTTTTTCTTTTCTGCTGATGCGGCTGTCGTCGGTTCTATATTGTCTTTCTGTATCTCTCTTATTTATAACATCAGGTATCACAGTTAATGGCCTTTTATTGTTGTACCATTGTAGCATTGCGCTGTCGATGAGGTAATCTAATCCATGTCGGTTTCTTTTTCATGCAGCAATAGGTCGCTAGTCTCAAATGCATTCGAAATTTTGAATATTCAGGGACTAAAGAAAAGATTTATTTTATCTTAACACTTATGAATACAAAGTATACAAACCATTAAACAAATGTTTGCTATCTGTAACTATCTCGTGTTTGGTGGAAGTAAACAGTGGATTAAATTTTCCTACGTAGATAATTGTGGTTGTACTCAAAGTAACTAATGACGTCAGCCAAAAGCGTGTTTCATTCGCTTATCTAAAGGTCAAATGCATAATTAGCTATAGTTAAAAGCTGATTCTACTAATCTTTCGATTAGTCGTTAATCTGATTAGTTGGGACATAATTATTAAATTAACTTAAGCCACCACTGACTCTACACATTGTAACATATTATGATAAATATTCAAGTGTTTTAGGTAGCTAGCGAGCATACAATAATGAACACATTTGGCAAAGTAAACAAAAACCGCAAAAATATTTATTCATCCAAACAACTGTTGAATAACACGTTTTCGTTTGCAACCTACATAGATAAAACCTCATTGGTGACTGGCAACACATTCCAACGCTATCAAATTACGGAGTACCGGTCCGATCCCACCGGCAGACATTACGCGTGAATTTTTAATTTGACGGTTAACAATGAAGACGTAAATATGATACACTCTCGAGTTACGAGGCGAGCTCATTTCGTTTTGTCAAATAGGTGTTAATGTTGACTTTAATTGTTCGCCTTATCCGGTGTTGAGTTCGCGACGCGACCCACATATTGTTGTTATTTAGCGCTGGTAACTCATTGTATTGTTAACGGTTCGTAGATACCATTCCAAATTTAAAGTCGGCGGGTGTGTTAATATTTTCCGAACGAAGGCGACGGAATGAAATTAAATATTAATAGGTAGAGTGGACAAAAAGTTTGTGGGTCAATCTATTATAAAGTAATCGTGACTGTCTTAAAAGGTTTGATAAGGTTTTCCATTTCTGATTCGGAGTTAATTGGCGCCAGGTTCGGTTTCCAAATGATTTGAGTCTCACACATTAGGCGTGCGCGTACACAAAAATGCCAGCCGGGGGCGGGGCGCGCGGCCGTTGCACCTGGCGATCGCGCCGGCGCATTCCTCACGCACTCCTTTTTATGCTACACTACAAGTTTAGCCCAACCATTCTAATCTGGACTCCTTCTCCGCTCTCCGTCGAAGATTAACTAACTCGGAAAGATCACGGCGGTTTTCGTGCGCGGTTCCGCTTATTATGGTCGCTGTTGTCGGAACGGAACGCAACATCTCCTATTTTCTTTTTTTTTAATTTGACTATTCCATCTCCACGTCTTTGTTGCTCGGCAGTTTGGATCAAAAGTTTTTTGGAGACGACCCCGGGGCACACAACGTTCACAAACATGGGAACAAATATTTACCACGTGTTGTAGGTACTCGTTGTTTGGTGTTTAGATTTATGATGACTTTTTCAGTCTTGATATAACGAAGAATACTTACGATGTACGGGTCAACTTTTAAGCTTTTAATAGAGTTTAATTTCAGAATCAGTTTGGGCTGTCGACCTATATAAATGTCAACTTTCGTATAAACATTAGAACAGAGACGTAAAGAAAACTGGTAGCGTAGAAAACGTAACGGTTCTAAACCAAGCCAGCCATGGATACGTGACGCAAACGGCGCTAGTTTCAACCATTTTAATTGCAACACATTAAGGACACACATAAACTAGGTACCTACGTCGTATAACCAGTCGAAAATGTGTTTTTTGTGTGACAGATAAGTGTGTCAAAGTACTAAACGCGTGTTCGCGGCTGCGCTTGCGCATTAACCGCAAAAGTGCGGGCGGCGGCGCCACCGGTCTCAACGAAAACATTTCAAACCTGTTCATGCAAAACGTTAATTTTGTTAAAACAAACACATACGGCGACCTACAAACCTTTTTTTTTTTTTTTTTTTTTTTTTTTTTTTTTTTTTTTTTTTTTTTTTTTTTTTTTTTTTTTTTTTTTTACGTGGGGAAATGCATTTACGCATACCACCCCACCCCGGGGAAGGGCAGAGTGGTTATGTGGGACTCGCCCGTGCCTGAAGATGGTAAACGGCACGGGAATACCCACTAAAACCCCACGGTGCTCCCGCACTCGCCTTGATGGGGGGGTCATGGGAATCTGGCACAGCCTTTACATCCACAACCCCCCCGGCGATGCCCGCCGAAGCAGGCCCCTCATGGCCCCCAAAATGTGGGGGGACCGGCGCCGAGGACCGCGTGCAAAGCCATCGGACATTCCCCATGTCCGACGGCTTGGTCCTCTCGCGGCGAGACAGGTGGTCGGTCCCGCCGCCCACCACGCCGCAGTTCAACGGCTGCGGCCCCGCCGGGACCGCGGAAGGCAGGGAAAGTGGCAACGACACACCAACAGTCCTCTCCCGCCGCGGCCCCGTAAACCACCGGGCCACAGTGCCAGCTTGCGCCAACACCGCAGCCCGGCCTTGCCCGCCAAGGCAGGCCCCTCATGGCCCCCAAAAATGTGGGGGGACCGGCACCGAGGGCCGCGTGCAAAGCCGTCAGACACTTTCGTATCTGACGGCCTGGCCCTCCGCGGTGAGACAGATGTTCGTCCCACCGCCCACCACGCCGCAGTACTGACGGCTGCGGCCCCGCCGGGACCGCGGAAGGTAGGGAAAGCGGCAACGTAACACCGACAGTCCTCTCCCGCCGCGGCCCCGCAACTCCTCGGCCGCGGTGCCGACTCACGCCAACACCGCAGGCCCTCCTGTTGCAGAGCCCCCCCATAAAGGCCCTGCAACATGGGCCGCTCCACAAGGGCTTCACTCCCAAAACCCGAGGAGCAGCCCCCCTCTGGGGTCCACTTGGCTTCGCCGTGGCGTGGAGGGCGCCACGGGTACTAAGCCCCACCGCGACGACAACGCGGGACCCGTTGGTGGGGGACCTACAAACCTGCGTTAACTCGTAACGTGAAAGCGGGAAAAACTAAATTATTTTCCCTCCATCTTGCATTATTAAGTACGAAATTGACTGCTCGACTCAAAGGTTCTGACAAGTCTCATGACTGCCGTCGATCTCTTGGCTTATAGTGTATGTTTCTCTTGACATATGCTTTGGTAAACATGCCACAACAATGCCTTCTTGAACAATTTGACAGGGTCGTAAAAGCCAGCCATCACTCAACCCACCTTAATTTTCAACACTTTGACTTCGTCGTAAATCAAGGCAAGGCAATTCTTTTGCACTTGATTGTATATTCTTTCTTCTGCTTTTACTTAAAGCAATCATTTTATATCTTTAATATCGTGACAATATTTAATATCCTACCGACTACAATCCAGCCTAAGGAATAGTATAATAAATTTTATGTGGAAAGATAATATTTGCTGGTCATGCGAATAATTTACTCGCACACAAACCGTTGAAGTGTTATCCAATTAATTTGTGAAACCTTAATCAATACCTATCACAAATAAATATTATTGGAGACACGTGCACCTACTAAAGTTTATAAAATTTCGATAATGCAAACATGTAAGCAAACATGACTCACGGTGTAACACGTGACTTATCATTGCACCTCAAGAGGAGCCAATTGAGCTAATTTATACATTACTTAAACTAACTTTGATCAATATATATTTTTTACTTTCTTTAATACCACTGAGATGCGCAAACTATAGGTATACAACCCGCCTTAGGTAGTAAGTTATTCTTTTTAGGTTTCCGTAGTACCTACAAGGAACCCTTATAGTTTCGCCATGTCCGTCTGTCCGTCCGTCTGTCCAAGGCATAGCGACGAAACCGTTGGTGCTAGAAAACTGAAATTTTGCATAAACATGTATGTTAACTATACAAAGAAAGTCGTAGAATAAAATTTGGAAAAATATTTTTTTTTGGGGTAGCTCCCCTACATGTAAAGTAGGGAAGTTTTATTTTTTTGTCGCCTACCCCATAGTGTGGGGTATTGTTAGATAGGACTTTTAAAAACGTTTAGGGGTTGCCAAGACAGTTTTTTGATTTAGAGATCCGTTTGCGAGATAATTAACTTTAAAGAGCAAATTTTTGTTCGAGTAGAGCGTCCCCCTCCCCCCCTCTAAAAGCTAAACTACTGGATCCCAAAATCTGAAAAAAATTGTTTACGTAGTACATGTAATGAACTTTAAAGGAAAACTATAGCGGATAAGTTCACTTCATTAGTTCAAGAGGAATAGGGGTCCAAAGTGTAAAATGCAGTTACTTAGAATAATTCGTGCAAATTACAAAAACCTTTGAAAGTAATGACTTGTATGAAGATGTTACTTGTTTAATACAGATAGTAAATCCCTTTTAAGTCGAAATATGTTGTTACGACTAGCTACGGAACCCTACTGCGCGTGGCCCGACACGCACTTGGCCGGTTTTTATTTTAAGTACCTCATGCTTTGGATACTTTGACATGGACCTGATTAAATTCGTATTAAAATTTTAGAGCACACGACTTTGTTTGAGTTGCAGATAACTTTCATTTATGCTCAATAATTTGCAAAAGTTATCTAACTACATTAGTATGTTATTCATTCTGTGAATCAGCACTAAAACCTACTATAGCAATGCAGATAAACTATCCGTGAACCTAACACCAGCCGCTCTAATTATGTCTAGAACTAGCGATAAGCATAACCCTAGTTAATCTAAAGGTTACATAACCTAGAATAATATCTGAACTGATGAATGAATACAACATTGAAGCAATGAAAATAGAAATTATCTTATCATTTTCCGGGCTGACACTTCGACATAAAACTTGGGTGATAAATGGTCCATTGAGGAAAACAGTATTATGATAAAGCTGGCTCGTGATCTGTGAACTGTCTGCCACGATGGTGACCCATAGATTAATATCCAGAAACCTAAACTGCATGGTCATCAGCTCATTTTCATTAGGAGTCATTTGCCAATAAATAACATACAAGGTCAGGTTAAATTAGATCCCGAGCGGATCATTAGGTAACGAAAAAGACATTAACTCGAAATTGAGAACCAAATTAGAAAACGCTTTCATCAAAAAGTATCTAGTTGTCTCCTGGAGCTAAATTCTTGACGCAATAGTTCCGGTATTAACAAACTACGCAATAATTCGCAAGAAAAATGTCCTTAAATATTCAGGTGTCAAACCCGGAAAATGAGCAAGGCAAGGCCTCACATGTAATCACACTCGCAAATATTTTCATTAATGGCCTGATAGCGATAACGTTATCAGAGCAAACATTATGTCAGCATTTGTTTAGTACTTCGAAACTTCAAATCACGACCACGGCCAAATGGAACCATAACTTCATTTGTTTAGTCTACGATTCGTTCTTAGAAGATAGTGATTTATTGATGACTAAACATCTTACATGGCTATATTACCCAGGTAGAAAGGTAGGTATAGCAGAGATGTTTATCGTAAACATTTACCAGTATTTTTTAGGAACCATGTGGTAGAGGGTAAGTCTATCGCCATGTACCGGTTGCAATTCTAGACTCTGTGCTGCTATTCAGAAAAATCTCATATAACACGTTTCCCCGAGCCTGGAATCAGCTAACAGATTGCATTACCGACCAATTTAGTTATCTCCACAGCATTAAGATGCGAATGAACACATCTCAGTAGCCACGAGGAAGACTCCAAGATCCTAATCCTCCTTCATCTAAGCCTATCAGATTTAAACAAAATACCTACCTGTCTGGTACGAGTTGGTATGTAGGCTCTTACCTACCCCAGCGAAAATACCTATCAAGTTTAACCACTGGAATGTGCCTTAAGGTATGCGGTATATCTGGCTGCGGTTTCAAGTATCTACAGACACTGCAACTGCGGAAAAACGGCTGGCAACGAATAACCCATAACGACCACTAACTGACGTGTTATGGCCAGGAAAGCTTGCCGGGACCGGGAAGTGCAATGGTTTTTACGAATCAAATACCAGCGGCCACTATAATCGCATAGTTGCCAAGTATTACAACAGCGATTAAATGGACAACCGTATATAATTGACAAGGAAAACATTTAGCTAAATAAGCGAAACTTTCACTTGTTAGCATAATATAAAAAAAATCATCTATTTAGCAAACGATCATTGTATCGATCGTTAACTTCCTATTCGTTCGGCGTCACCTTGCGCACGCGCATCCAGCAAGGCGTCACTCCGCTTCGTTAGCACAGCATTTGTCAAGATAATTGTCCGAACCGCACCATTTCAGGCTTTGACGTTTCCTGATTGTTATGAATAGTTCACCTTTTGTAAAGTCTTGTGAATCCAACAGATCTATAACCCTTATGGTGTCGACATAAGTCGCATATTTCAATGGAAATGAGTTTCTAAAAACATTATGGCGCTTTATATGATCAGCCTTGGCTTTGACATTGTCATGTTTAGCCAAATTGAGTAGTTTTGTGTCCAATTATGTGGTCAAACCACGGATGGCAGGTTTAGATAATACGTGAATATCACCGAAAGCTATCTGTTTAAATCAGTTGTTTTGTTGACATTTACAATGTTTTTCTGCCTGCCTTTTATCTGTAATAATAAATATGTGGAACGAATGCTAAATTTTAAATGTTTTTGACATGGTTGTGGTTTGACAACAGTCAAGTTATATTTTGGTTGGTTTAATTATTCAAGAACATCAATCAATAGTAAACATTAGGTACATATTCATTGGCGGAATTCTCGGATCGTATTAAAGGTTGACGAACTTTGCACCTAATTGGATTTGGACCTGAATATTTGCACCTACGGAAATAGACCAACATAAAATTGTATAAATGTGCCCTAGACGGTTTGTTATCGATTAAGCAGAAACCATTGAATAAGTACGGGCCTCAACGGGGTTACTTATCGTTCACACAATGTTGTCACAGGTGCCGGCTCATAACGTATTTGTTTTAACCGAAAATTATCGCCAATGTCTACGTCGGACTTATTATCTGATTAAAACCCGGTTTAGGTACTTTGACAGGTGATCTTCCATCTTCTTTCCGGTTGTAATGCGTTGTATGTCTGTCCTGTTCTGGCATAAATGAATAACGACATTCTAAACATAGTTTTTTGGTGAATGGTTTACCGATAATGGTACTTAGATAACTTAACGATAAGCATATCGACAGTTAATGGACATTTGTTTCAAAATTCTGATGATCTGACTAAAATATGATTGGCGATTTTTACTGACAACCAGAAAAAACCTTGAAGGTTATTATGACAATCACAACAATCATGCGTCATCCATTGACTTGCTGTGCTCAATAATTAAGTGCCTGGTACGACTTAAGGATTATTTTACACTAGCTTCCGCTTTGACTTAGCGGTGATATAAAATATCTAAGTATTATTTGTTGTGTCTACTTTGATAGTTTGTGCAATCTTTCACCCTATGATGCATTTAGTTTTGTTCGCTCACGGTGACAGCTAACCACGGACAAAATGACTACGCGCTTGGTATGGCACTATTCAAATTTTAGGCCCCTCATATCGTTGAAACTCTTATCCCACTTCAGCACCTCTCTACTCAACAGATTTAAAAAGTTGAGTTTGCAGGAATGACAATCTTCTGGAGGAATTCTAAGAATTCGACGATTAAACTGTACAACATTAGTTTCTATGTTTAGATACCCACTTTCTTCCGAGTATTTAAGCATTTGAGTTCAAGTACCTATTGTCTAGCACTCATTAGTTGGTAACTTTACAACTAGAATATTGATATGAATCATGCTCATGCATGCGTAAAACTGACCTCGATAGTACCTACTTGTTATTGTTGCGCTAAACGCTCAAATATTTGTGAAAGTTATCGTTTTCTTTATTTACAATCGAACCTCGAACAAAGTAAAATAAATTTATGACGTCTGAAAAACAATAATAAAAAAATAAAAAATATGAACCGATTTCCAGAACTCAAAAGCATTTAAATAGCGCGCCAAAAATAGTTTTCGATGTCGGTGCCTATCCATTTTCCCCAATTTACAATCTTGGAGCAGATAGCTAGCACTACCGAGCAATACTACTACTAGACAAACGATGGACCAAAAGAGTTTCATTAGCTGTCCAAAGATTTTTATCAGATCCTGATAAATAACATCCTAAAACCATTCTTTATAGGATTAAAACACCTAAAACCGCATTTATATTCAATTAGTAGTTTTCAAGAAAATCGCGATGATACAAAGTTTCATACCTCATACATACGGATCGAATACAAAACCTCTTTTTTTGAAGTCGGTTAGAAAGGGTGAATGATCATTTCTAGACGAGCATCTTTTTGTATCGTCAAGCAGCAATACACTATGTGTGATTTAAAATACAAAGACAGAAGTCAAAAAGTCGGGTATAATTTTGAGTCCATGTCATGTCCATATTAAAACACAAATATGTCATTTATATATAGGACATGGACTCAAATGATATCTGAGAAGGAACGCCGACAATAAAGGAAACAATTGGCAGTTAACGGCGCGAATTAGTGCCAATCACTAATTGACCTCAGGTCATGGAGATCCAATCATTGAGGTTTGGAAATGAGGTTACTAAGTATTGAACTTAGGCAGTGTAGTTGTAAAAATATTTTAGTTTAGTGACAATCGTACTGCATGGATCGCCATGCTGGGTCCTGAAGACGGATGAAAGGAAATTACACGAAGCGGAAATGCGAATGTTAAGATGGATATGTGAGTACCAAGACGGGATAAAATTAAGAATGAGTATGTTAGAGGAAGCCTGAAAATTGCACCAGAGACAGAACTGACAGCCAATCGTGATCTTAGTATGGGCATGTGATGAGAAGGGATGAAAGGAGTGTGAAAAATCTCATATATCAGTTTTCCCGACCCGGGCATCGAACCCGAAGACCTCGCCATCAGCGGCGCTTACCACTAGATCAACGAGTAAGTTACACACATTGAATTTCGTAAATTATTTTGTTATCCTTAAAAAGGTGGAAGAACTTTTGTTAAAGTGCTGAGGGAAGCGAGTGCATGGTTGATAGTACCAAGTAAACTTAATTGCCTCGTCTCTGAGGCTTACACGGCGCGGTGGCGGTGGTGCAATATGAAATTCTGTGTATGAAGCTAGGTATTTTGGATCCATTCTTGCACCATCAGATCAATTTTAACATTCCAATCTTTTAGTGGTACATTAAAATATCCAGCAATAATCATCCTGCTTGAAATAGACAAAGTAATATGAGTAGATCTATACAATCTAGTAAGGTAGAATAGCTGGTGTTTTGCTATTTGTGGCCTGTGGTAAACATGTTGTAGGATCATAATAATTGCTGCAAGTAGCCAGGTAGGTACAAAGTTGGCAGTTAAACGTCGAACAAACTGGCCTCAGATACATTTCCACAAACGACTAAAGATTTTATGCTGAACATGTCGTGCATCCTGTCCTGTCCACACACGCAACGGGACCTCAGGACCATACGAGTACCGTATCTATCTATGCGTGCTTTTTCTTCTATTTATGCTAATTTATTGTTAGCTTGGTACGTATGTAAAGAATCTGCAGTCCAAGAAAAATAAATAATTAAAAGATAACTTAGCTACACAACATAGGCCGTGCTGCTTAATAAATTTCCGAACGGATTTTGCCGCCAATATTAAAATTTTAAAAAGTTAGTTGTAGTCAAAGCTGTTTTTTTGATTTGGATTGGCGGCAAGATGTGGTGAATGTGATTTTGTTAACAATTAAATTTACTTACCTACCTAGCAAATTAGTCAACACAGTCTACATTTTTCAGTTTGTGCCTTTTTAGGCCTGTATAATTGTAGGTACGATTACCTACTTATTTAGTGACTGTAATAATAATATAATTCAACACATAATGTGTTGAATACTGGTAAAAAGGTAGGTTTAAAAAGTAAGTTTTATTTCTTTTATGACAAACTACCTACAAAATAAATAAATAATAAGTGAGCTGTGGAAATCTTTAGACCAAACCAAAGAAGACCAAACTCTAATAACTACCTACTAACCTAATTTTATATCACCTGTTTGACTAGGTCGTTAATATTTATGAACTAAGAATACCTACAGACCGATCTAGAGGTAAAGTTCTCCTTCAAAGTTATTTATAAGGCGTGTCGTGTTCGTATTATAATGTACCCACAACTACTCAATACCATTTTAATAACTCGTTGAAATCCGTTAGATCAACACCTGAAGAGTGCTCGGCCCACGCACACATACGAACATGCTACGTTTACGTTAGTCAACGAACACACCTACACGCAAATATTTCGTCTTGTTGATTAGAAATAAACGGCACCGCGGCGTTCCAAACTTGAATTTGAAAGACTTTAAAGTAACGAGTCAGACTTACCCGATTAGATTCCAAAGCTTCAGCACTATGTTCTTCTTTCTGTCGGAAGCAATTAGTGCATTTGCTCTTATTGAAGATGTTTGGTGCAAATTTCCTGCAATCCGATCGCCCAGACATGATTGCCAGAGGTCAGGGTCTATACAACGTTCACTATGTCACCGTACACAGCATCATGCTACTGTAAAACACTCACACTAGACGACTGATCGCCTTTTTTCGTACTGAACACGTAGTTTATCACGCGCGCACCCACCGGTGAGTGAGCTATCAGCGAAATCACTGCAAGTGAAGTGAGCGCTAACGTCATACAAAAAACACATGCACTAAACACAATCTCCTTCGGTAACCGAACACCGAAGTAGTCGTACAATCGCGTAAACAATATTCGTTTTCACGTCAAAATATGAAACAATAAACATCGATATTACAACGATCACGCGGAGTTCGCGAGCGCGCAACAACACGACCGCCCGTCCATTTTACATCTGATAGAAAAGCAAGCAGCGAACAGTTTGTTGTTTTACAACTTCTCTTTTCTTGTTTATAATGCGTCTGTTACTTGAAATATCTATGTGTTGTCGCATTTGCGTATGTGTAAGTGAGTATCTCTATCTCATTTTGCAGTCCCAAGTTGGTATATGTGCGTCTCTGTCACACATTTAATTAATTATACTAGTTTCTGGTGCTGCCATCTCTTGACACGTTTTTAACATCCAAGTTATCCATAATGACAACTCCTGAGCAAGTTTTTCACCATTGAAATGTAGATGACGTAATTCCAATATATTTTGATAGATGGCAGCACAAGTACATTTATAGTCAGGAATTTGATTTCTGTTTATGATTTGATTTCGGTCTAATTAATGATCTTTTGTAGAAGCTCTAATAACCTTTATTATTTTGTTACCTGATTTAACTATATGCTGAGACATAAAGTATCCATCCAAGTTTGAGACAGGATTACGGGCATTTCTTTTGGTTGGTGTTGATGGTTTTGGGTTAACATAATTTAATACCATTTCACATGTATTTTGATTATTTATTTAAAGAGCTTATCTAACCATTTAACTAATGAATTAAACTGCAGGACTGTAAGAATTTTTAACATTTTTACGAATGGGCAGTAGAGGGCAGCACTTTAATGTATACGCACCTCTTGCCCCTTGGGACCCTGGGGACTTGTTGTCTCATTTCTTTTATAACTCCCCCCCGACCGAACGAACTTGTAGTCTTTCTGATGGTAAGTGGAGTACAACCCATGTACATCAACAATCCACAAAAGCAGATTGCAGATGCGTCGTTGCAGCTGAGGACTACAGTGCTGCCGCGCAAACTAAGAGTACAATAACTCGATTTTGGCAGTTTCGAGAAAAACGCGTTTAAAGTTTTGAATTTTGTTTTTCTTGTATATCATGAACCAATGAACGTATCATCATGAAACTGGTACCAATTGAAAGAGGAACAAATAAAGAACAAGATCAAATATAATTGACCGTAAAAATATTAAGCTTATGACATTGAACATAAAAATATTGTTCATAACTAGGAATGTTTAAATAATCAACCTGTTATTACTAGTCATAAATACAATAACTACGTCACTTATTGTACTCATCCTTAGCAAGGGTACTTATTGTAGTTTTAAGTAAAGAATCAATCTATCCTTACTTGTAATACATACAATAACTAATGTAGTTATTGTATTTATGACCAGTAGTTAGTATTAATTATTAATACAATATTATGTAATGTTACTTATTGCCCTTTTTTTACCAAACCTACATACTGGAGTACTATGATGTAAATACAACTTATCAAGAATTCCAATGAAAAAAAGAATTTAAAACTTTGTTTATTTAGTATTTATTAAAAAAAACATAAATGTGCATTACAAAAAATATCGTTAACTTAAAAAAAATGGTATGAATCGATAAATAATCATTAAATATTACTTTTTATAATTAAACTTGTCTTTCCGACAATCACATCCTGTTTTTTAGGTAATCACAGCATAATATTGAATATTTTAAATTAAAAATCTAATCAGAGATCACTTGCAAAGCCTTATAAAGTTATCATTTAAGGGTATCACTTATTGATGCTTACTTATATTTAACAATTTTGTTCACATTCAGTGTAAAAGGCTCATAATATCACTTTGACAAACACTTAAAAATTAGCTTAAATAAATATAATAACAGTGGTAAAAAGAGATCAGTATTTCTTAGTTCTCATTTTCAAGATGTAAATTGGGAAGGGTCCTTGTCGATTCTGCTAATGTGGTCCAGAAAAGTCTTCGGTTCTCAAGCATCAGAGGAACTAACTAAGAAATTATATCCTGCTTTCTTTCTTTGGCTATCCCTCGAGGCACGGACTTCGAAACAGCGTTATAAAAATGAGTACATATTATAAAAAAAATACCCACTGCCCTAAACAGCGACTAATTATAGCTTACCCTTTAGACAGTCTTGGCAAGAAAAATATAATATTCAAATGGGAAAAGACATGTCAAAATAGTTTTGAAGAATTTAAACAGTGTTTGATAACTTCGCCAATTTTACAATATCCTAATTTATCCGAAAATAATATTTTTATCTTACCCACACCGACGCATCGGGGTATGCGTTAGTTAAGTAATCAAGACGGAAATCCAGTGGTTTATGCCAGTAGAAACTTAAATAAAGCCGAAAAGAATTACCCAACTATAGAAAAGGAGTTGCTTGCTATAGTTTGGGCGGTCATGCATTTTCGACCTTATTTTTATGGTCGTAAGTTTAAAATATGTACGGACCATAAACCTTTGGTTTATTTATTTAGTTTTAAAAGATCCATCTAGTAGACTATTAAAGTATCGGTTGATTCTAGATGAGTATGATTATGAAGTAAATTACGTGCCGAGTAAAGGAAATGTGGCTAAGAGTAAAGGTGAGGTGAAAGGGAGTGGAAAAAGTAAGGTTGATATAGTGCATAAGAATAGAACTAAGCTATATTGTACGTTCGTACGTTCGACTGGTCGAAAGTTGTCGCGTGTTTCACTTCCTCTTACACCCGACAACCCCCCCGTTGCAAAGTCTTGACTTATAATAAATACAATAACTCGTAATGTTAATTCGGTTTTGATTGTATTATAACTTTATTTTGCATGAGTTTACTCATCATAAATACAATAACTCTATTTATTTGTGAAGCATGAGTACATTATCTCTGTAAAAGGTTGGTATACACCAATCATAAGTACAATAAGTCTGAGATATTGTATTTATGACGAGCAACAAATATTGAAAATTCAAGTCCCACATAATATCATAAGTGAAACAACTAAAAGTTATTGTACTTATCACAAGTAATGTACACACAATTAAAAGTGAATGTCACCACAAGTATGATTATTGTACTTTTCATTAGTAAATGAGTAAAAAAGAAATAGTTATTGTATTCTTGCTTACTGAAATTTCAGGTTCCTGAAGGTTTCATGAAAAGTCTCTTAGAGAGAATTGTAGATCTCGATTCGCTGATTCCGAATATGTATATAACTCAAAATCGACATAAGTCGAGTTATTGTACTCTTAGTTTGCGCGGCAGAGTGTTATGCCTCATATGCCAGTAATTTCAGGGTCTGATCTCACCACCAAACCTGAACACAGAAATGCAAGCACTTCTATTTGGCGGCAGGGTAAAGTTGGTTTCAATTCTTAGTACCTTCTTTTTAATAGAATAGATATACCTGCAAACTTGTATTGTAACTACAATCATCAATACAAATAAATAAAATCGAAGTATCTGTTTTTAATGTCAAAATAACAATGTTTGTTTAAGCTGGTATAGTTGTTTGAAAGATATCTTTGCCTAAAATACAGTTTTTAAATTTTCATCTGTTTGTATCAGCTAATCTTCTAAACGGCTGGACCGATTTCATTGATTTCAATAAATTTTAACTGACTACAAGGCGCAAAACATTGGCTACTTTTTATCGATTAACCTACCACGCATACGAAACTGCATCTTTTTATACTACGCCCACAGCGAACGAACGTGTAGTCCACCTGATGGTAAGTGGAGTACAGCCCATGGACATCAACAATCTACAAAAGCAGATTATAGATGCGTCACTGCAGCTGAGGACTACGGTGTTATGCCTCATGTGCCAGTAATTTCAGGGCCAAACAAAAAAAAGTTAGTTTGTTTGTTTGATAACGCTAATCTCGAGAACTACTGGTCCAATCTTGATGATTCTTTCTGTGTTTGATAGTCTAATTCTCAATGTCTCAAATGTCTTTAGATATTTAATATTACGCTTAACTTTTCGGCAGCGGAGCAGTAAGGTTGAGCACTGGTCGAAGCGTGGAAGCACCTACTACTTAATACTACGAAATTCCACGCGACAAGTCGCGGGCAAAAGCTAGTGGTAAATAAAGATCTATAATTTTCATTGGTTGTCTTCAAAACAATCTCAAGAAATGTGGCTCTATAAAACGCATAAACTCAATTAACTGGGGGTTAACTGGACAGCGTTAGTGTCAAATCATAGGATTTAACAACTAGTTTTGAGGTGAGACAAAAAACAGGTGTCTCCGTTAATATTATTATTTACTGTGTTTACGAGCCAAATTCTACTTTTCAGCCAGCTCGTTTGGTTGGTACTTTTCTTTAGTTACATCACACCATTAAATTTGGTAGCAGCAACGAATTTTGCCATGTAGCTTATCCAAGTTACTTAAAAGACTCAGAATTAAGGTCGTAACAAAAAAAACATTCTGACAATTCGTCTACATTTGTTTGACAGTGACAGCGTTGACAGCCGCAATAATCATACGATATGACGTGACTTGTGCGAGCGGCTCGCCCAATAAAACAGCGTGCGCCGCATTTACGTTATCAGACGCTTTCCCTCTTTAAAACTTACACGGAAATTATCAGTCTCGCCTGTTACACGTACGAATCAGACGTACTAAAGTTTTCCATAAGTTTCTTTAACTCTCCCATTCATATACAAGGTGAGAGTTGGTCAGAATCAGAGCACGCCCGACTTCACGGTTCGGCTTAGACCTTGAATTTGTGTCTGCGAGGGAATTTGAAATGTCCCTGTATCGTTTAGCCATCCGGTGCCATACAAATCGTTAGCGTTAATTATTGATATTAGAAGTTGTAACGTGAGAAAATTGTGTTTTAGTATGGAAGACTTGAGCTTCGTTCCTGATCTCTCGAGCGGGCCCCTGGATGTGTACAGAAAAAGCTCGTCCTTCGACTGGAAACGCCTTAAATTGGCTTTGGAGGGTGATATAGAGTTGCTGAAACTCAAGGTAAGTGATACTTATTTTAATCATACTCAATTACTCCTCACATATGGGAGTAGTACTTTATAAATATTGCACAACATTTAAAGTAACCAGTAAAATAAACAAACGCTAAAATATATTAGAATTGAAAGTATAACATTTAAATATTATCATATCCTTTACATTAAATTTATAACCAGAATACTCTTCTTTCTGTTTCTGTCTATTTAATTAATTAAACATTTAGCAGGCATTAGTCTGATGTTGAGACTATTTTTAGACATTTAAATTATTATTTATCTTAATTTTGGACAAATATTTAAATTGATTCCCTCATGTATTATTCATAAAATCAAATTTTGACATTCTGACATCCCTCATTGCAAGTCTTATTAACAACATTACTAAAGGGTCTGCATTTGTTACAATTATTGAACCATTAAAATAATATTACACTATTTTTTAATACATATGCAAATGTGAATTTTTATTACATTGTTTTAAACTGTAAAGAATTTATTGGTGGTGGAGCTCCAAATGATTAGACACATAGTTATTTATTGAATAATTACTTAAGTTGTGAGCTATTGTGCATAATAGTGAACAGTGATTAAATGAGCTTGTTACTTTTTACAATAGAAGTTCATAAAATCAAGTTAAGAAAGGTATATTTGTAATGTAGAGTGAAGACGTATTTATAACTTGAAAACAGCCTATTTCATTCATGCTTTTTGATTGTCTTTCTATAAATTTTAAAGTATAAGAATGCTTAATAGGGTACAACATTTTCTCCTCATGTACTAACAAAAAGATAAAAGCTGTTATACACTTGTCTCCAAGGACTTAAATACCTGAATAAAATTTTTTATTGCAACAGCCAATCAAAACACTTTATTTCAGCGTACCTTGAGAATTGAATGATTTTGTTAAAATATCAGTTGTTTTCCAACATATTTGGGATATTGGAGACACAATGTAAGCCAGAGACAAAGGGCATGTCCACTGAAAAAACAAACTGTCAATGAATTCACAGACAATTTTATATACAAACTCCTGCTTGGAAATCTCTCTATCAATATTAATTACAGTTTTTTCTTAAGTTTATTTATTGGTTTTCACAATTGTGCAAAGAACTGGGACCCAGTTTTTTTTATTATAGTGAAAACCACCTGTCAATGACCCTAATCTGTGAGTGAGTTATGCATTCAAGTTTTCAATGTTGCAATTGGTCCATAAAAATTGTCTCGAGTCAGGTACAAATATAGCCATTGCAAATACTTGTTCCTAAATAAAATTTGGCTTATAAACCTTTTTTTTTATTAAAATAATATTTAAAAAACAATATCTGACATCTTACATGACAATATAAACAAGATTAAAATAATAATTATGTAGTTATAGTAATATCATGTAGTTCTAGAAATTAGCGCATGCAATAACAAAAGTTTTCAAATATATGTAATTATTTAAATGACATGATGAATGAAAATTCCTGTCTAAGATAGTGTTCTACGAAAAGCCCTTTGGAAATTCATGTTGACAATATGTTTACATTGTAATTACTATTAGAAATCCCTATTGGGTATAATTATTGCATTTTATCCTTATAGGTAATAAAATATTAAAATTATCCTTTTTAATGTGTCACCAAGATTTAATTATCCTGTACTCTTAGGAAGTAGAATAACCATATTATTGGGATTCCTTGATAATTATGTATCTATGACCACATTTTCCTTTAAAGCTGTTAATATGACGTAAGTCAAGACATACTCAACATAGGATATAGTAAGAAGTACTTACCATTATCTATAAGGAAACAAAGTTGACTCCCCGCTGCCTTATTTTCGTACTTCCGTAATCAGGTTGTAACTTTAACATTACTAAGTCTTTTTCTTTTTTATTAACAATTAATTTGCAAAAATAAAACAGACTTTCTCAAAGGGGTCCAGACATCTTTAAGTAAATGACAAATATTAAAAAAAAACCCATCAAAATGAGTACCTTCTCCTTTTTTGAAGTCGGCTAATGGTATCTAAAACACTTAAATACACTCAGTTTGTATGTAAATCAATTAATGATTAAAACTAATTTAACAAAATGGCCACAAACAAACATGCCTTTTAGTGTTTCACATATTTAGTATAACTATAAAAATGGATGAAGACTTAATAGTATTAAAGTTACAACTTGATTACGGAAGTTCTGACAATAGGCAATTGATAGCTCCCTTTTAAGTACAGTTTATTATTCAACTATTCATAGATTCCATTCTTGTCTGTATTTTTTCGATGATAAATTAAAATATCCTGTCATACCTAATTCATACTCATACAGTTATAATAATAAATACCAAGCCATTATGAACCTTGTGCAATATGCTTTAGTAATGATGACTTATATAGATGAAACTCTGTGGAAATGAGATAAGATTCAATATTGTGTATTATTGCAGGTTTTTAATATATTCCTGTAGATTTGATTGTAAGGTACTATAATTGCAGGATTCCGACAATTTTTTGTTTCTTTTCCGTTATTAACGTTGGGAAATGCTCTGTGCATACCTCTCAGTTTAGGGGCACTGATATAAAGTTAAAACTCGGTGCCTGTGTTTTCTCTTGTTCTTCTCAATTAGAAGGATTAAATTACTTGTAGTATTTTAAAGTAATTTATAGCTTTGATATGCCTATTTGTATTTTGTAAAATATTTAGGTTGAAAGATTACCACTTAGACACTTAGACACTTTTTAACTCTGCATCACCCTAGGTAGACTGTTAGACAATGCCTTTGGCATTAAGTCCGCCTTGTACATTTTTGTTGTGCTAAAGTTAAATAAATAAATAAATAAAAAATTAAGAATCTACAATACACCGCCAGACCCCCGCGCAAAAACTAGTATTAAATAATAGCTTCCTAGGTTCTTGGTCTATCTCCACACCAATTTTCATTTAAAACGATCCAGTAGATTCGAAGATTTCCAAAAAATCAAACAAACAAACTAAAAAAAAAAAACTTTACAATTTATGTATGTATTACTTAATTTAATTTCATATAACGAATGCCACGCGAAAGAAGTCGCGAGTAAGAGTAAAAAGAAAACATAATATAATAATATATATGGTTTGACCCAGGGTGTCAGCGCATAAAATTTTGAATTTAACCTTTTTGCATCTGTTTATGAATAAGGAAATATGTCTATTTTTACATACAATACAAGAGGTGGCATGAAATTACATTGTACAGCTGAGATGTCATGACATTGTCATGTATTGTATAGCTGCTGAAATGCACCTCAAATGAGAAAAATTACTATGTACAATCGGCCAATGAGTTGGGTATGCAGGGCAAAAACTTCTAAGTCATAGTAAAGACTTACGACACCAGTTATGGATAAGTGAGTTATATATCTAAATAGTGGGTATATTACACTTATTAAATATGAAATACAAACTTGCAGTCAGTTTTAACTATGGCGTAGAAGTTATTGCCCTGCATACCCAACTCATTGGCCGGCTATACCTACAGCTACCTAGTTTACATTGTGGTAAAAACTGTTTTCTTTGTAATTATTTGAATAAACATCTGTCAACTATAACAATAAAGACTGCCCTGTTATAATATTTATAAAACAAAACGTCCCACAAGATAAAAAGAGTCGAATTACTCACGAAAATTCTTTCATTAAACCTGGGTCCCACACAAGTCAGGCTGTGCTCGACTCCAATTGTATTTAATAACCGACTCATTGATATACTTAGCTAGCCGGTTCCCAATAGCAATCGCAATGAGCCGCTGGACGTGACGGTATTTTTAATTAGACATTATGGTTAAAATTGGTTGCTTATTGGGTTGGTATTGAAATTAAGTAGGATTAGGAAGTCATCCTAAGAGGCAAGCATTAGAGCGCCAGATAGATTTAGTCACGTTTTTGTAATGTTTTTGTATGGGGAAACATGACAGTCTTATGCTAGCACGACTGCACGTTAAAGTTTTATGTATCTATCGGCGTAAGGAAGGAGGGCGGAAGGACAGGCCGCCCCGGGTACCAGGCACCGAGGGGCGACAAAATCGCACTATCCCTAATCAAAGTTCATACAAAGATGTGCGTGCGCAAGAATGTTTGATAGCAGGCACATAAAATAAGCTCATACGCCAGAAATTTTGCTAATGCTAACAGGCTATCTTACAATGGATCTTTTAAATACCAAGTAGCAAAATTTGTCATCAATCAAAAGAACTCGCGAGGGCGAGAAAGGGGGATGGAATCGCCCTGGGCATCATACCCTGCCGCGCCCGCCACTGCTAAAATAGTTATTATAAGTAGGACAGTTAATTTGTTAGCCAATTAAAATAATTTTAGGTCCTAAAAGCTTCTTTTCTCTATTTTTCTTAAAAAAACCAAAGTTATGGTCATGAATCTCAATATCTTCCAAATATTTTTTCTGAATACGACCTTGAGTTATCTCAACTATATCTAGAAAATGAACTGCAGAAGCTGTGGAACCACTATTTATTTCTATCCCAAGTATATAACTGTTAACGCACACAGCAAAAGCTTTTATCAATAAACATTTGAATACTCTGGTCAGAACACGTGATTCACTACAACGAAATCAACGAATTCGTGACCCTGAATTCGTTCAAACACTAAATGTAGTTTTATGAGTATTGCATCTGTTCTGTGGTTTACGTAATCTGTTTGTATGTTTGATTATAATTAGCTTTTGAGGAAGCCGAATTTGGTTTCCGTTATCGAAAAAACGATCATTCTATGAAGACAAGATCTCAGTCATCTCAGGAAGTTTTTTTTTAATTCCTAATAATTTACATATTCTTGTTAACTCCCTCCAGCTAAGCGTGTTTCGCTTGTGTTAGGAGAAAGTTCACGTCCGTGGAGTAATGGCTAGGGTTCGAACCTACGACCTCTCGATCGTAAGACCGATGCCTTATCCATTGCGCCACGGCCGCTTGAAGAAATAAAAAGTTGGAAACTAAAATTAAATATAAAATTTCGAGTTGTACCAAAACTAGACACTATTATAATTAACACTTAGGGATTCTTTTGATCCACTCAGCACCTAAAAATCTGTTCTTCTTCTTCCTCGTGTCGATGGCAAGTAGAATTTTAACAATCTGTTACATAAGTGTTGGATAAGTCCATACATTTGACATTACACTAAATCTGTCAAAAAAGTGCCGAATAGGATACCAGGGTTTATCCAGACCTGGTAAAACAAAAAGCTATTCCCTGAATAATAGTGTGTGGGAAGTACAGTCAGCAACAGAAGTAGCTACACACAAACAAATTTTGAAAGTCACTTATTTCTTAAAATAGTCATTATTTAATGAATTAATACTTAAAGTTATCGATAATAAAGTGCATTATTTTATTGTGATTAGGAAGTTTACTAATTGTCAAGGTGTTTAGCTACTTTTGTTGCTGAACACTTGAAACACAGCTTATGAGTGCGTGACCATATCAATCATGTTGTAGGCAATTTCTGTGTAATGTGGCTTCTGGCTATGCTCTAATACTAAAGAGGTTTATGTAGGTGGAGCCTGAGGTATTGTAATAATAAATTGTTCTCCTTATTGTTATTACTTAGCTGACTAGTGCCGGTGTTATTAAAATTAGTTTTTCGGTAGCCCAGTTCATTAGAGACCGTAGTCGACCGATTCTCACAGTAGTTAGGGTGCTGATACACTAAAATCGACGTCGATCCATGCATTTGTCGTCTAAAGACCCATTAAGAGCTCATCACTGCGCTCTTCGACAATCGATCGACGTCTACTCCGTTTAGTGAATTATAACAGGAGCACCTGCCTCCTGGGTCCGGTCTGCAGTGGTCCATATGGACATCCTAATCAGTTGCGAGCTCAGGTTGGCCGCTGTAGATATAACCTGGAAAAATAGGGAATAATCTAGTCAGGCGAAACATAATGTGATTGTAGTACTCCTCGGCAAACAATGACACATCTCCTTGAATGCCCCAACGGCCCTAAAAATTTCTCCCCGAGCGATCTGAATAAGGCCACGGAGAATGCAATTAATGTAGCCACCTACTGGGTCGGGAATTCGGGATGGTATAAAAACTTTGACTATTGACGTAAGAAGAAGTAAATTGCACGGTTGGCGTAGCGGTTAAAGCGGTCGCCTCGCCGCTTTCAACTACGCTGGTGCTGTGGGTTCGATCCCCACATAGGACAAATCTTTGTGTGATTCGCAAAGATTTGTTCTGACTCTGTGTGCTTTGTGTGTGTGAAATGTATGTTTGTGAACACCCCCGCGACACAGGAGTTATTCCTAGTGCGGGCGTCGTTTATTAAAAAAAAAAAAAAAAAAAATAATAATAATGGTACCGTGAAATCTATTGATGTTTATTTCTTTTGTTCTAGTACAAAATATGGCACACTTTAGAGAAGGACCCATTATTCGCCCACCACACAGTGACGCCCACCGTGGAGGAACAGAAACGAATCACTCAGCTACAGCTCAAGAAGATAAACGAGTACAAATTCCACACTAAAGAAATGGTCAACTCTAGTTATAGTGTCAGGGTAAGTGGTGCTTATTTTAACAGAATCCACCTTCTAATTGATTATTTTTTTGCATTTAGCTATGCTTAGCAAATTATACTAAGAAACAGTTTAAAAATTATGGGACCTTTTGCAAGCGGCTGCTCGGTGTGCGCAGTTTTCAAATCGCACGTTCAAATCCTGCCGGTACCATAATTTTTCAACTGTTTCTTAGTAGAATACACTTTATTATGTGCTGTGTGTGTTTTTACAATTAGCCTTGAACAAAATCGCCATTTGCTCTAAGTATTTAAGGACAGAATATAATTTTGAAATTACATCGACAGCATCTACGTAATCTTCGGCGGTTAAAGCTTTAAATTTTTCTGTTTATATGTCTATGTTTTAGGTAAAAAAATTAGAATAAACACTATCAGAAACGGTTTTCGAATGTTGTCTCTGAAAACCGTTTATTTTACTTCCTGAGGGTTTAGAGATCATTAAACCAACCGTGAAAGATTTAAATCAACTAATAATATTTTAAGACAATATAAACAGGAAATGTCATTTTTGATGCAAAGCGTATCCTTACAATTAAAAAAGAATCACATGACATTTTAATGACAAAGGTACAACAGCTACTGATCAACCTATACATCTCCAGTATAGGGCTTGTACACATAACTGCGAATCGGTGCGATGCGAATTCGCAATGCAAAAAACTAAGCCGCAAATTACTGCAATGCGATTTCATGCGGCAAGAGTGACCGAACTGAATGTAGGGAATTGACGATGCGAATTTATGCGAATCAATTCGCAAAATCTTGCGATGCGTCGCGCCAGATCGCAGATTTTACGATGCGATGTCGCATCGCAGTTTTGTATACAAGCCCATAAGGTGATCTCACATCTTACGGAAAGCCTATACAACGCGAGTCCATCTACACTGGACAAGTACAGGTTGAAGAGTAACCGTCGGTTCATTCCCACATAATTATTTAATGAATACTTTTGTTTGCAGACCCGCACAATAATGACGATAAACGAGGCGGTGCAGTCATTAAACCCCAGCGTGTCCGTGAAGATGGCTATCGGCATATACCTAGTGTCGAATGCCTTGCTGTCACTGGGCACGGAGAGACACCTCAAGTTCTACCAGGCCACCTTTGTTAACAGAGAGGTAAGTAAATAATTTTTATTATTAATTAAATATTTACAATACTAACCTAACTATAAATTAATATTTTAAACTAATGAAATAAATACCTAACTATATACACATTGAATAAAAGAATAATATAAAATTATTAAATAAAACAAAACTCGTAAAAAAAATCAGGTGTCAAAAAATACGTCCGCATCGATGTCAGTTAAGTTAGATTGATGATCTACTACGCAGCAGCACTGAGGCGTCAGGTCAAGAAATCTGTCAAAAATGACAGATATCAGACATTTTCATACATGTAGGTCATAAGCATGAAGCATGATGAAGCGCACATTATTGGTCAGTATTGGTGGTAAGGTGAAACCTCTTACCAAAGTAAAAGGCCGTGGCACAATAGATAAAGCATCAGTCTTACGATCGAGAGGTCGTGGGTTCTAATCCTGGCCATTACACCACGGACGTGAACTTTCTCCTAACTTAAGCGAATTAAGCTTAGCTGGAGCGGGTGAACAAGTTTTTTTTTGCTAATTTCTAGTAAGCTTATTTGATGAAGAAAAAAATGGCGTCAACTAATTTATTCAGCTATATCTGGCCGTCAAAATCTGGGGTGAAATTTCTGCACCTGGTCTACTGTTACAGCCCTAGGGGTATCTGCTGTTGGATTTCGTTGCATACAGAGAAAGAGAATATTTCATAAATTGCCTGCCTGCCACTAAAATTTGACCTTTATATTCAGATGCAACATTGTCACCATTATCCGGATTGTCCCACACATATATCACTGACGCCATGCGAATGTGTGAGAACAAACGAATTGAAGGTGGCACTCGATAATGTAATCCACCCACTAATAGAGGGCATTATCTATTAGTTGTTTTGTCCACATTTTTACGTGGCGTGACTCTAAATATGACGTGTCATCTAATTATGTAATTTTATGTATTTGCGAGGCAAAATTCAAATTAAGTTTTTTTATTGATATAAGTTGGCTAAAAGCATACGGCCTGACTGATGGTAAGCAGTTACCGTAGCCTATGGACACGTGCAACACCAGATACATCACTTTTCTGTTGTTGACCCATTGAGTAACAAAGTATTTTTACCCGACTGCGTCAGAAGGAGGGTTATGTTTTTCGAGCGTATGTATGTATGTATGTATGTATGTCTATTTCTTTGTACCGCCCAATACAGCCCAAACGGCTAGTCGGATTTTGACATATGAGGTGTCGTTGAATTCGTCGAGACAGTGATAGTGACAGAGAAATTTCGAGTCTAGCAGCATACGCATGGCTGAATTGGCAAAGCACTTGGGGCGTATACCCAGGGGGTGCAGGTTCGAGTCCTGCTGGATTCTTAATTTTTCAACTTTAATATTATATAAAATACAAAAAGGCATAGCAAAGCTAAAATTTGCTTTAAGTAACATAAAGTAATTTTAAATTGTCATGGAGACGTCGCTACTAGTTTTGCCAATAATGAAAAAATTTGTTTATTTATAATTCATTTTACCTAGTAGACGGCGATAGGCTATGTTTAGATCCTATATCACTTAGGATCTAAACATAGCAGGTGAAATGTGGATTTTATGTACCTCTGCTACACTTTGCGATCTGATATAGGCTGATATGGTTAGATT
The DNA here is from genome assembly GCA_905147285.1 of Hypena proboscidalis. NCBI lineage: Eukaryota > Metazoa > Arthropoda > Insecta > Lepidoptera > Erebidae > Hypena > Hypena proboscidalis. Next base: position 20,080,963 of record LR990136.1, on the reverse strand, counting down.
GATTTTAGTCTACGCATCCAACCTATCATTTTCCAGTTGATGTTTACGCTTTATGCAATTGACATTTTCATTACAGCATAAAAATAATTTAACTTCAAAAGTTATCGACTTTCGATGCCATCTCTAGTTTTATAAAGTTTTATGATTTTAATTATTTTGTGATTTTACTGTTAATTGAGTATGCTTTACGAGGTAACGGCCAATTGCATTTCTCTGCGTATAAAATGTTTGCGTAGATATTACAAACCTTTTTTTCTTCTTAAAAATACGACTCCTGCACTAGGAATAACTCCTGTTTCGCGTGGTTGTTCCCGAACATACATTTCACACATACCTGCCATCATATGACAGCTCATTATGAATACTTGAGATCCGATTCGATACAATGTAATAATATATATAAGGTTCCCTATTCGCATAATTTAACTTTGCATACCTTCATTTGTCATAATGATAGATGCTTAATATTAATTTGGCATAACTTGGCCCACCAATTTTTTTTCCACGTATGTCTTTACGCATAATCATTGTTAGGCATAATATTCAATTTATTGTTAAGCTAAATAATATTATGCAAAAAATATGCTGAAAAAAAGGGATCCCTAAATAGAACCAAGGATATGAATATTTTCATACTAGTAAAACCCTCAGTTTTAATCTGTCACCTGAAGATTGAAAGCGTTTTAGCGATGTTTAGCTAGGATACTCCAACCTTGTCTATAATAGCCGAATCCCTTTCAGACCCTAGCCAGCTTCGCGCTAACAGAGATCGCCCACGGCTCCGACGCTCGTCTCATGCGCACCACAGCCACCTACGACCCTCAACACAAGCAGTTTGTGATCCACACGCCCGACTTCGAAGCCGCTAAATGCTGGGTTGGTAATCTAGGTAAAACTTTGTGTGACATTTTCTTTGACAACGTTTTTGTGTTTGTGAATAACAAGGATGTCTTAAAATCGAACCTAAATTGGTGCATACTGATTTATGTTGCGGAAAAAGAGTTGAACACTATACTCCCGACTTGGAAGCCGCTAAATGCTGGGTTGGTAATCTAGGTAAAACTTTGTGTGACATTTACTTTGACCACGTGATTGTGACAATACACTCGACTTCGAAGCCGCTAAATGCTGTGTTGGTAATCTAGGTAAAACTTTGTGTGACATTTACTTTGACCACGTGATTGTGTTTGTGAATAACAAGGATGCCTTAAAATCGAACCTTAATTGGGCCATAGTGATTTATGTTTCGGACGAAGAGTTTAACTCTATACGCCTTACTTTAAAGCCGCTAAATGCTGGGTTGGTAATCTAGGTAATACTTTGTGTGACATTTACATTGACCACGTTATTGTGTTTGTAAATAAGAGAATTGCGTTTATGCATAACGAGATTAAGTTTGTAAATAACAAGGATGCCTTAGAATCAAACCTAAATTGGTGCATACTGATTTATGTTGCGGCAAAAGAATTGAACACTATACACCTGACTTTAAAGCCGCTAAATGCTAGGTTGGTAAACTAGGTAATACTTTGTGTGACATTTACTTTGACCACGTTATTGTTTTTGTGAATAACGAAATTGAATTTGTGAATAATACGAATGATACACGAGCTTACCAAATTATTGACAGAAACTGATTTATCTTTCGTACAAATAATTTAAACACCATAAGGTCTAGGTAAATCTAGGTAGGTTTTGCTCGATTTTGTTGAAACTTTCAGAAAAGTAAGATTCTTGGGCAAAAATTGGATCTAGATCGTCTAGATAGGTCTCATGTTTAAAAAAAAACCTTTTTCGATTTTATGACGATTTTAAGTAAAATAAAGATTTCAGTACATTAAGGTCAAATCTTCGAAATTGCTTTAAAGTCAGTTTTACTAATCGGAAGTGGTTGAAATTTGGTACACGAGACTAAATCGAATGAATTATTAATATGATGAGATTAAAAACCTGAGCTGATGCTGGAGCCAAAATATACACAGGCGTTATCCAATTCTGGTTTACGACCTTTCAAATTTGGGCTTATTAGATTGGTTTCAATTAGCAATTTCGAGACAAGTAATGTTTAAGGTCTGATGTTGGATTCAGGAAAGTACAGGGTTTTCAGGATCACATAGACCCATCGTGATTGGCCTCTTTGGATTTGCCTCAATGACCACTTCCATGATGAGTGTAGTTCAGGGTCTGATGATGGATTTTAAAAGGTACCTAGGGCTGCCCCAATTTAGGTTTTCGTTGACACATCGAGTATGGGTCAAATGATGTTTTGGGTGGCATGATGAACACTGGACAGTACCTAGGAGCACTGCGCGGTGGTTTATGTAAATTCATTAAATTTCAGTGGCCCGCAAGATTTATCAAAGTAAATATCGTTAGTATATTTATCTATTCTCGTGGGAATTAGAATCCATATCTAATATTAATCTGTTTTAAAGGTTTCGATTATTTTAGCTAGATAAAAACCCAAACAAGGCTATGTCCCACGGTACTGTCCATTGGTGCGACACGACATTCACGTCAAAACGATCATATTGATAACAGTAGACTGTTCGCAAATCGGATTAAAATAGCTTTCCGCTAATATGAGCCAGCACGCAATACTTTACTGTTGCTCTTATCGTGCACGTCAATATTTATCAATAGAAATATTATGACATAGCGTCCATTATGAATTATGATTGAGTTTGCATTCAATTTGGATTTGCTTTCAAGTTCGTTTTTTTTTAAATTTAATATTAATTAAATATGAAATTTTGATGATGTCATCTGTTAGCAACAATTTGAATGATTTTGAAAACTCATTTTGAGAAATAAAATGGTAACTAATTGACTACATGTGTGCTAGAACTGAAACACACAAATTTGTATTATTAAAACATTTAAGCTCTGCTTAGTTTGGGACAAGATGGCGTTGTATGTTGTGTGACATTCAATATTTATTTATTTAGAAAAAAAATAACAATACAATTTTAAAACTCAAAATGAAATTTCAGAGTTTCAAAGAGAGAGAGGAAGCCACTAAAACTTAATTTTGTGTTAAGCAATTATTATTTGTATGACAAAATGAATTAATTAAAATATAATTGGTAAAAATCATTAATATTTTAAAGATATGAATAATGTGATTACAACAATTAAAATTAAAACTAAACTAATAATAAACAAAAATATAGTAACCTAACTTATGTACTAAAAGCCTATTCTAATGAATAATCATTAAATTTCCACCACCTAATTGAATATTCTCATATCTACTAGAATATCCAACGCACTTTTTTACCACCTTTATTTATTCTCAACTGACTCAACTGATTAGATTCCGTGATACCAAACCATATTTCAAAATAGTTCGTTAAATAATCGAAAATTGTAAGTACAGATAAAAGTAAAATACTACCTTTTTAAAAAAAAGTTAAACGAGGGTCTAATGTCGCAAAATAATGAACTCCACATGTATCAAAGTAGGTACATCGTTTGTGAAATACATTAGGGCATTTATGCTAAGTACAAAATTTATGAGCGTCACTTACTATCAAATTAAAGACAGCAAAATAATTGCAACCAATAAAATATGACATGTCAAATTAGATGCAATTATTGTAATGACATCTATATTGTCGTCATCGCGTACAGCTGTGTATGCGTCAGCATACAGAATCGTATTACTTTGATTTTTTATATCATACCTATACGAGACAATGGACAAGATTATTTTTTTAATACATGCCAGAGACACCTAGAGGCTGTGATTGACATTTGTAGTCTTCTCGACCAATGGCGACCGGATGGCGGAGTGGGTAGTGTACCTTCCTGCGACGGCGAGGTCGCGGGTTCGATTCCCGCTTTAGACAAATCTTGTGTGCATGAACATGGGGGTTTGTCTTAGTCTGGGTGTTCCTGTGTATAATAAGTATGTATTTATCAAAGAAAAGTATTATATGTATTAGTATCAGTTATTCTAGTAACCATAGTACAAGCTCTGCTTAGTTTGGGACTAGATGGTGTTGTGTGTAAGTTATGAGATATTTATTTATTTAATCATAGTCGTTCATTTCGAGTCATCATCTAAGCGACATCTGGAGGCTGAGTTTTCAGTAATCTACTCCATTGATAAATGCTCATAGTACTGCTGCTATTGTGTTGTAATGCAGGCCTGTGTCAAAGTCACTACTTCACTAAAAGCATTGTTGACATTGCATGCTTGGAATATCGACGGTGTAGAGACAATGCCTAATAAATGACATATTTTTACATTCAACTTTCGACTCTAAGTAGGATGCGTTAGAGTCGTATATTTAATGTAAAAAATGTGTCAGATTTAATAGGCATTGTCGCTATATACATTGTATGTAAAATTTCAATGTTACAATAATAATGACAATTTAAAAATGTATGAACATTTCACACGCGAGATAGAATAGATATGAATTCTTGTATGAGCATAGTATCATAGGACCTATGATGTAGCCATCCATTTCCAATTTTTTTAAATATTCATGACCTTAAGTTCAACTGACTTCTGTCAGGGCTCAGTGCTGATATCTACCTAGATATATGACAGATTGCTGTCACAAGCCTGTCAAATTTCTGGTGTGTATTATATACATATATACTATAAGATCGTTTGTTTGAGTTTATTCTTATACTGCACTTCGATTAAGCTCCTTGATAGACTTTCGAAGTCCTTATAACCATTTCTCTCTTCCAGGCAGGACATGCACACACACATTGCTATTCGCCCAGCTGATCACACCAGACGGCATGAACCATGGCTTACACGGCTTTGTGGTGCCCATTAGAAATCCAGACACCCTGGAGACGTACCCTGGACTAATAGTCGGGGATATGGGAGAGAAGATTGGAGTTAATGGCATTGATAATGGGTGAGTGATATTTTTCATTTTGACTTTTAAATACAATGCCATTAAGTGGTATACCCTACGATCTAAAATAGTACTGACCTGTTTTTTATATGTTAGTTAGATAAATGAAAATTAAATATTTGAGTTTTGGCGCTTACGGACTTTGAGCCCCGAGGCATCGATATCTATAGTTAAATAATCCTATTCTATAATGTATATAATAATATATAAGCTGGGTTGTTCATTAAAACGGCTCTAAGGGATTTTGATGAAACATTCAGAAGAAGTAGTTTTGGAAATAAAAATAATATTATAATAAATAAAAAATAACTCCATAGTTAAAAAGATATTAATAAAATACGTGGTAAAAAAATCTGGTAAAACAAATAAGTAGGTAAGATACCGCATAGTTATATTATAACTACACGTCAGCTACTTCCGGATGATCTAGTTAAAGCCTTTTACTGGTGACACAATGGCTTTTCAGCCGATTGACAAATACCTACTTGTACAGGAAGTTATGTTTTTACACCTGTTATGTTAACTATTATGGCAGATATATTGTTGTTGTGAATATTTTCCAGATGCGAAAATATCACTTGATTGTAAAACCTAATTAATAAAACCTTTGTCAAGATTCCCTGAGTGACTCCAAGATACCTACATAAAAATATTTATTCGGCCTCGCTTTGCTGACGTTGCTAGGGGCGCCAAGTGCTGCTCGCTTAGGGTCCAGGGGTTAGTCTAAAAATAATTATATTATTGTAATATATTACACATTGAAGATGTAGCTGGTAAAATATTTTTTTAAAATTAGTCGTGTAGTTTTGAATTAAATTATAAAAAAAGGAACAAAAAATAAGCCTAAATTTCATAGGTTAGATAAACCCACATAGATGAAAGTGACAGCTGTGTTCTTTTTTAAAGTGCTACTTGTGTCACTTTTAAAATAGGTCAGGTTATAATGGCCCTAAATCTTTCATTTATACCTATACGTAATATACAAGGCAGAATCGTTATGTTTAACGTACATTGTGTCCTTTTATCAAGAGGATTATTTACGAAAGTAAAAGCTCTTAAGATTATCTCATCTCAAGTTTCTTTTTCGTCTTTTCGTAACTACAAAAAGCCTTCCTCTTTGTAGTTACTCTACACAACAGGAAAGGTTATTACTATCTTGAGAACCCACAATAGTACCTATACTAAGTTTATTATTGTAAGAAATAATGTCAATTTGTAATACAACTAATAAATGTGTCTTTATATGTAATTGTGAGCGAAATACCTGTTTATTTATTTTACTGTGATTATATACCTATATTTTCCTGCCTGTTCGAGGTTAGAATTTGATTTCCTGTTGAATAGGTATTACGTTGTTATTTATTTTTAGAGACGCTATTATGTCGCGGTGGTTTTAAACAATTCAATTCATTTATTTAGAGCTTCGCCTACAGTTGTTACACATTTCTTACAAGTAATACAAGCATGATCAACAAGGTATGGGTGAACAATATCAATCGGCAAACAAAGCATTCACAATTAACATTCGGATTATAAAACTAAAATACCCCACAGGTTAGAAGTTAGGTAGATATTTAAGTTACAATATTTTCGTGAAGAAATCATTAGTAAATAAACTTAAAGCTTACATAATGCTATAGAAGTCTTTTTTATATTATTATAATATAATTTAAATGGCATAGTCTAAATATATAATTCTTGCACATCAGTTAAATACCATTATAATTTTGGTTTTTGAAGACTCTCACTTTGCATTATATGAACCCTTTTTGGTTTAAAAATAAAACATAACATAACATCTCGCCAATATTACCACGAGTGTGGCAGACGTGTACAACACCCACACTTCACCTGTTATGTTTAGGTCCCACGGGATAGTTAGTCTATCGCCATCCACCGGGCACAATTCCAACTCGTAGCTGCTATTGAGAATTGCGTGACGAAAAATTTACAATGAACACTTTTGCCCGAGCCGGGCATTGAACCCAAGACATGGCGGTGAGAGGCGCATTCGTTAACCACTAGACTAACAAGGCAGAGTTAAAAAAAAATACTAATAATTTCCACAGTTGTTCAGACATTCAATGGCTAACTAAGTACGTGTGCTTTAAATAAGTGCGTCATCTCAGCATACGAGTTATATCAGTACAAATTACGTATGCTTATTACCTGTACATTATGTACCCATTATCTATAGATGAGTAATCTCTTATCACGCGTACTCGGAAATGATGACTTATCCCGTTATCTATCGATTTCAAAGTACAGTCATGCCGACGCAAAAATATTAAGGTCCGTTTACGTAATACATTATTTGCAAGGCAATTCTAAAGCCTCATTTACACTATCACTGTAAGGAGGAGGTCTGCATTCTGCGTTTACAGGAACTCCGAAAAAACATGCGTTTACTTTGAGCACCGCGCTGCGTTCTAACCGCTTTTGTGAGTAGGATTCAAAGACACGCAGAACGTAGACAGCCGGTCGAAGTGTTCTGCGTCTTGTATTTTCCAAAAGTCAGTATAGACGCATTATAAGCAAATAAACTCAGGGTTAATGATACAAGATACTGCTCACTAATCATTAATATCATCTATTCCCGCATGGGTATTCCATGAATGGAATCACACGAAATTTGAATTTCTGTCAGTCAAATATCGATCGTATCTATATAGACGTAAGGATGCACAAAATTTGCGCAACCGAGAGCTTCCCTTAGTTTCCACTCGATTAGTTATTGCATAACGGCAATAAATAATCAAATAGAAACTAACGGAAACTCTTGGTTGCGCAAATTTCATATTTACTACTATAGGCTAAAATATCGACCGTATTCATATGGATGAAAGGATGCACAAAATTTGCGCAACCGACAGTTTCCCTTGAGTTTCTATTTGATTAGTTATTGCAAAATGACACTAAATAATATCAAAAAATATGAAATAACCTGTATCGCCAAATTATACGGTTATGAATATCAAGGTTTTTGTTATCTGCCGGCAATTTATTCTCTTATCAGTTGCCACGTTACTTTTCGATACAGATATTAAATAAAAAAAAAGTATCAACGCGATATCTTTAGTATATTTTTATGGAATTTGGCAAAATAAACTATGACTTAACCATTTAGATATAGGTGTGTTAATTTAAATTTAACTCCGTTTTTAGGAAGGTTCCTATAGGAATATGAGATTTTATGATTGTGCATAAGAACGTCCAATACTGCCCTTATGCACAAAATTGTTTTCTGTTTGGCACCTCGAATTTATAATAGCCTACCAAAGGCTCTGAAAGACGTAGCAAATACTAGATTATTTAAAAAAGGGTTGAGGGACCATCTTGTGTTTAAATGTTATTACAATTTAACTGATTACTTTAGCGATAAAACATTGCTTATCGTAAAAAAAAAGTAACTTTTGTAAAATTTGTTTTTTCTCTTGTGCATTCCTGTATAATTCTTTTGTATTTTAATATTATATTTTTATTTTTGTTTAACTTGTATTTGGTGCTATTTATATGTGTAAATTTGCATACCTAAAATGTAGAATGTGACAGACTGCAATTGTAATGTATAACAACTTCTATAACTCATATTCATGCAAATAAATGATTCTATTCTATTCTATTCTAACCAGTCCCTGAAAATTAGGAAATGTTTTTTTATACGGATGAAATAAGGAATAATGTTTTCTGAGTCTCTTACTAACAGTCTTATAGGCTGTATAATAAATTATTCTATTCTCATTAAGAATGTTTGTTTATATTAATGAGTAAACAATTTGCATGTTTGTGTTACTGTTGCATTGTTGTGTTCATGCCAATTAATTACGACGACACTTATAAATGCTATCGGTATGACTCAATTTAAAGTGTATTATGCACAATTAATTGAAAGTAAGTAACTTGGTAATTAATTATAAACACTTGAACGTTATCTTAGTTATGCAATTTCTTAATTATACATGCTTAAACAACTTTTAAACTGAAAGTAAGAAAGTAAAGTTTATTTTACAAAATACACTACCAACTATCCATTGATTTTCGTAAAGTTCTATAAACAAGAACCAATTTTTAATATAACATTTGTCTGTTTGTGTCATCCTTTTAAATAAACCATATTGTTTCATCACAATGACATATTGATTTTACAAAATTCTCATTTCTTTTTATGACGCCCGCACTAGGAAACTCCTGTGTCTCGGGAGTGTTCACAAACATACACAAAGATTTGTCCCGTGTGGGGATCGAACCCACAACACCAGCGCAGTTGAAAGCGGCGAGGCGACCGCTTTCAACCACTACGCCAACCGTGCACTCAAATTCATTATATTAAAACACACAGATACACACAGATTGTACCTAAAATGCTATCCAGAAGTTTGCAAAAATATGACTCACGAGCAAGTAGTATCCAAATACGATATCGTTATCGGTATCTTTGTCATACCACATCAAGAATTATTGAATGAAGAACATTTATTTATCCTTTAATACCCTGTAAATTCTTTAGAGATAAATTTTAAATCTATATTAATCTTTCGATCGATTTATCATACTTAGATAAAACAGCTGGTTATGTGTTATCACTAGACAGACAGATGCGGAAGCCTGAAAACGTGCACTGCACAATTTGCGCCAACCTACCACGCTATGGCATTGATCAACACACTGATTGCTCAGCATCCAGAGGTTGATATTTTTTACATGAAGTTTGCTGAATTTTTAAAAATATGTGTTCAATTTTTTTGTAATATTATGTAATTTATTTATGTCATAAAAATGTATACCTAGCTTATTGTGCGTATTGGGTAATACCGTTAGCGCAATAAGTATCTAATTTAATAAATAAATAAATAAAACCCTTTGGCGTTATTCGCATCTATCATTGATCTTGGGAAGAAAAACGGCAATGTAGAGAGCATGCATGCGTGACCAGACGTCCAGTTTTGGACGGGACAATCCCGTTTTTACGGTAAATGTCCCGTTGTCCCGATACCGTAACCTAGATATGAGCCGACTATGGGTTTGGCCGAAAATTACATTCGGTAAAATTAAAAACCATTTTGTCTCGTGTTCGGCGTACCATCAATTTCAGTATATTTCAAAGCGGCATATGTTTGTAGAACATAATATATTATACGCATTTATAGCTATGCAGCCTACAAATGTTACCCAGTACTAGGCTTACCGACTAGTCGGCACACCTCTACTCGATACAGCAAGCTGGGTGACTTGTTACAGTAGATTTTCTTCAAATAGATATATAATAAAAATAATATTATTATCATTTATTACTGCTGTCATGTGTCAAATCATTCATAAATGCAATAATTCGCGTTAGTTTGACGATGATTTTTACTGATTTAGATAGATTTTCTGAGAAACAAATTCTCAAATACGCTTAATTCTGAAAATCGTAATTATTTCATAATTGGTTTAATAAATTAAATACTAATTTTAAAAAAAAATCCTTTTCAGTTTTTATTTATAAAGATCATGCACGTGTGTTTTTAATGTAAAGTAATTACGTTTCATGTAAACAAAGCTTGCGATTGGTTCACGTCTTCGTAGATTTTTAAATTAGGTTGGACTGATTGTTTGATTTGTAAGTGGGTTGCCATACAAAGCGCGCAATGTCGCGTCTATTATTTTCTATTAGCCAAGCTACAACTCATTTTTTTATTATTAGAATAATTAAGATTACACTTAAGATTACACTTAAGATTTAATTATCAAATACATTATAATATGTTTATTCCCTCGGTTCCAGGTTCATAATGTTCAACCAGTACAGGATACCCCGCGAGAACCTGCTGAACAGAACAGCTGACGTCACAGAGGATGGAGTGTACGAGTCTTCGTTCTCTGATCCTTCTAGAATATTAGGCGCCGCGCTTGAAAATCTATCAGCAGGTAATTTATCGTTCATCACGCCTATGTTACACAGTAGGGTGTCGTAGAGGTGTATAATACCCACACTTCACCTGTTATGTTCAGAAGCCATGTGATTGGGGGTGAGCCTATGGCTATCCACCGGGTTCAATTCCAACTCCGTGCTTTTATTAAGAATTTCCAGACGGAAAAATCACATATAACACTTTTAACACAAATGAGATGCGCGGGCATCTTTTTTGTATAAAAAAATGTTTACATACGTCGGGCGTTGACGCTGACGCTTGCTTCCAACCGCAAGCTCAAGTGAATCAGTAGTAATTATGAAGCATTGCCTTCATCATTTATAGATTTATAGAGGTGAATAATGCTATATTATATGATATATATATATCATCCACTTGCCCTAAGCCCAATTACTTGGGGTCGGTGCAATATATTTTATTCTTCATCTTTCAAATCATCTTTTCTTCGGTTTTATTTTTTTTTAATATTTATTTTATAGTTTTTTTTTTCAAATTTTATTTTTATAATATAACAGGTCGTATCGGTATAATGCAAGAGAGCTGCCACTCGATAGCGAGCGCAGTGTCCATCGCTATTAGATACGCGGCCACGAGGAAGCAATTCGGTAACCGGGATCAGGAGATACCACTTATTGACTACCAGCTACATGTAAGTATTCATTAACACTCTAGTCTATTAATCCATTTAAGGTCCGCGCAAACGAGCTACAAGAATGGCGACCACTCATGACTTAGTTACAGCCTCAGCCAGCATGAGTGGACGAGACCATTCATTTAGGCAAATTTATCCTGGGATTTCAGCCTTTAGCAACGATGGGATCCCGGTACATTAAACCCGGGATCGATTTCCCTACATTCGTTACTTAAAACTGTATCATACAGCAGCGGACCAAACGATCTTGCAGGTAAAGCAATGTTAACCGCGGTCGGCCGTGGATGGATGGTCATCTAACTAGTTTTCCTCCGTGCCTCGGAGAGCACGTTAAACCTTCGGTCCCGGTTGCCATCTGAACATCTATGGCAGTCGTTACGGGTAGTCAGAGGCTAGAAAGTCTTACTGGTGGTAGAGCTCTTGTGAATTACTGGTGGTAGAGCTCTTGTGAATTACTGGTGGTAGAGCTCTTGTGAATTACTGGTGGTAGAGCTCTTGTGAATTACTGGTGGTAGAGCTCTTGTGAATTACTGGTGGTAGAGCTCTTGTGAATTACTGGTGGTAGAGCTCTTGTGAATTACTGGTGGTAGAGCTCTTGTGAATTACTGGTGGTAGAGCTCTTGTGAATTACTGGTGGTAGAGCTCTTGTGAATTACTGGTGGTAGAGCTCTTGTGAATTACTGGTGGTAGAGCTCTTGTGAATTACTGGTGGTAGAGCTCTTGTGAATTACTGGTGGTAGAGCTCTTGTGAATTACTGGTGGTAGAGCTCTTGTGAATTACTGGTGGTAGAGCTCTTGTGAATTACTGGTGGTAGAGCTCTTGTGAATTACTGGTGGTAGAGCTCTTGTGAATTACTGGTGGTAGAGCTCTTGTGAATTACTGGTGGTAGAGCTCTTGTGAATTACTGGTGGTAGAGCTCTTGTGAATTACTGGTGGTAGAGCTCTTGTGAATTACTGGTGGTAGAGCTCTTGTGAATTACTGGTAGTAGAGCTCTTGTGAATGAGCTCGAGGGCGGCAGCACCACCGTCTCACTTTTAACCAACCGCCAAATAGTAGTGCTGTCATTACTGTGTTCCGGTTTGGTGGTGAGATCAGGCCCTGAAATTACTGGCACATGAGGCATAACACCGTAGTCCTCAGCTGCAGCGACGCATCTATAATCTGCTTTTGTGGATTGTTGATGTCCATGGGCTGTACTCCACTTACCATCAGGTGGGCTACACGTTCGTTCGCTGTGGGCGTAGTATAAATAAAAAAAAAACAAAGAGTTTCGTATTATCTCGTACTACGTATGTAGAAGTTTGGTGGCAGTCGCTCCACATAAAATACTGATATTCAGCTAAATCCGTTAGACTAGAAGCCGACCTTCAAATAGGAAAGGGCTCGGTAGATTTTGATAGCAGAGAGTTACAAATTGTAGCTGTCACCGCCTACTAGTGGCGGCCTAATAGCTGTGGTCAGTGGCCCGTTTGCGCGGACCCTTACTTTTTATTTATTTATTTTTATTTATTTGGAACAACAAACAATTACACAATAAATGATACATAACATTAAGATTACTTTAAAGAATGACAATTGTGTAATCAACAACGTTATTCACAAAATACATTGAAACATATATGAAAATAGTCGTAGAGCCTTACAGAGACAAATAGGTGAAACTATTGTCAATACCCCCCATAATATGTCCAATTAATTATTGAAAAGGCTTTTCACAAAGACAATAAATCATTCCATCGATGGTTAAACCATTTTCTTAACAAGCGGCCGTAGCGGTCGTAAGGCATCGGTCTTACGATCGAGAGGTCGTGAGTTCGAATCCTGGGCATTACACCACGGACGTGAACTTCCTCCTAACACAAGCGAATTTAGCTTAGCTGGAGAGGGTTAACCGGAATACAAAGTAATTTGCAAATACAAATTACTAGTAAACTAAAAAAAAAAAGTCCCAATCCAATGATATGTGTGTGTAAAGTATTCATTATATTCGTAGGGTACATGTTTTGACCATTCTTTTCTCCTGTATAACAGCAATGGCGTCTATTCGGCTACGTGGCGGCGGCGGTGGTTTTCAGAATGTATTTGGAGAACTTCTCGAGGGTGTACCTTAGTATTGTAGAGAAATCCCACGGAGGAATGAAAGTTGATAATTTGGTAAGTGAATTTATTCACTTCTACTACCATCTGATAGATGTATATTACTTATTTTGATTTTTAATTGGTCTAAAATGGAAATTTTTAATTTACGTAACTGTTGCTTTTTATCCCGTAGTTGTTATTCACCCCATTTTATTTTTAAGTAGGCTATCCTCTAGCCTTGCTTTAGTATAACAATATTTTGTGTTATTACCACAATTTTTGCTTTGGTCTTCAAGTGTTCAATAGTATCTAATCCAGGATATTCTGATCTCGATGTGTAAAATAACGGGAAGTTAATTATTTGTTTGTTTAGGGCGAAGCAGTATCGGAAATACACGCAATGGTATCATGCAGCAAGCCGATGCTATCATGGACAGTACTAGCAGCAGCACAGCAATGCCGAGAGGCGTGCGGAGGACATGGTTTCCTAAAGGTGAGTGCTGTTGTTATTCACCCTTTGTAGGCGTAAAATAAAACATGAAAAAATCATCAATACTTAATGCCCTGTAAATGAGTATCGTAATATTTTTGGATATATCGAATTGAATAGCAATCGCCTGATCGTATATATTTGCGATAGTTATGAGGGCGATACCGATTTTGTCGCGTTTTTGTTATATTTCCCCATTCAAAAACATGACTTCATCGCGACAAAAGCTATTTCGCGCTCGTTATGCTAGACCTTCTAGATAGGGTGAACTTTGAAGAGGCCGTGGCGTGGATTAGGCATTGGTCTTACGATCGACAGGTCGTGGGTTCGAATCCTGGTCATTACACCACGGACGTAAACTTCCTTCTAACAAGCGAATTAAGCTTAACTGGAGGGGGTTAACAAGAATACTAGTAATTCATCATCATCATTTAGCCTCTCGTAGTCCACTGCTGGACATAGGCCTCTCTCAATTTGCGCCACAACACCCGGTCCTGCGCCTTCCGTATCCAGTAATTAAAAATTAAAAAAATAAAATAAAATTTAAAACAAAAATTAAAAAAAAATATAAAAATATTGCAACATTGTTCCAGTGCGCAAACCTAGGCGAAATCCGCAGCAACCACGAACCAACAGTCACGTACGAGGGCGACAACAACGTGCTATCGCAACAAACCGGCAATTGGCTGCTGCGGCAGTTCCATATGGCCAGGAGTGGAGGCGCTGTGGACTCTCCTCTCAATACTGTCACGTTTTTGAAGAACTGGGAGAGATGTCTCGCGGCGAGGTTTAGGTGTACGAAGACGGATGAGCTTAAAAATAGAGAATGTGAGTATATACTCTCATATGAGAGTTAAATATCTATTAACTGTATTTCCCTACAAATGTCATATTTCGGTTGTTTTCCCACGTGATTTTTACAAAACAGTGTGTATGACATCACTCGTGTTCTTTCAGCAATAGGCTACTTACATTTTTAAAAGTTAATTAGTCATATTATTCTTATTAAAACGAATAGGATTCACCGATCTTTTGCGCGATTCAAAAGTTAACTGCGACCACACTTTCGCTTATTGCGGCTAATTTCGGGGCAGCTGAGAAGTTTGGTGATAACTATATCAATATGAATATCGATAAAAAAATATATTTAACAATATCAGCAATAAGCTTCACAAATTGAGCATACATATAATTATCTTTTTTTCATTTCTAACATACTTTTGCTTATTGCGGCTAATTTTGGGGCCACTGAGAAGTTTGGCGATAACTATACCAATTTATATCGAAAAACTAAAAATATATCAGCAATAATTGTCAAAAATTGAACATAATATAATATCTAATCTTTAATTATTTCTATATCCAGAAACCTAACCAACCGTACTTAACTGTTTTTCTCTTTCCAGTCATAACAACAACCTTCAAATGGCTAATATGCTACCTCCTCAAGCAGACGCACGAGAAATACGAATCAGAGATCGCAAGCGGCCTATCCAAGTTCGAAGCCCGGGCCAAGTCACAAGTGTACAAATGGAAGGAGCTCACTAAAGCGTACGCGGAGTACTTGGCCATTATATTCTCTTTGGAAAGTTTGGATAAGAAGGAAGAGTCTCTACAGCCTGTTTTGAACAAATTGTTCTGTTTGTATGGATTGTGGTCGCTGGACCAACATTTGGTGGAGTTGTATCAAGGAGGGTATGCGCAGGTGAGAGCTTATTTATAGATAATACTTTTTTAAAGTTAAATTTTCACAATTATTCTATTCTTCTTCTTCGTCGTGTCGATGGCTGAGTCAAATTTTATTTTGCCTAGCCATCGTGGTGAAAGGATTAGCCAATTCGCTTTGGAGAACTCGTGAATTGCCCAGGGTGCGCCGGAGTAGGGAATCGTTGTGTACGTCACTCGGGGAGGCTCCTTTCATGCACCCTATGCTCCTTACATTATTCTATGTCGAATACAAATTTAACTACCTAGGTAGTTTATGAGAATAACTCATTCTTGAATAGAAATATTTTTTGCATTTTGTTGATTGTAACACTTTTATTCTTTTGATTGGAAAAAGAAGCGTATCTTATTTGTCGTAAAATCTATCCATTGGTTAAAGTTCAGTCAAAATAGGTCCTTCCATTACAGAGTTTATGAGATAACCTAGGATAAATCTTTTTTGGAAGTGGTAGGACATTATCCAGGTACAAAGTTAAAAAATATATACGTTTCAGTTAATAGAATGTGATTGTTTAATTTCCAGGGAGAGTCCTTAGCTCGCCTGGTCCGCGAGGCCGTGCTGGAGCTGTGCGCCGAGCTGAAGCACGAGATGGTGTCGGTGGTGGACGCGCTGGCGCCCACCGACTTCGTGCTCAACTCCGTGCTCGGCAGAAGCGATGGCAATGTAAGGCGTCCTACTTATATCACAAACATGTAACTAATTCACACTAAATCTACTCAATGGATTTGGATAAATAATTTATTTATTTATTTATTTATTATCTTTATGGAGGTCCAACAGCTTATTCTAATTTAGATAATAATGTTACTAGGTGATAGATAGCCAATTACAGGTCCTCGCGTTTAGTAATACATTAAATACACAATACAATAGCACATATCGCTCACTTATCGCGAGGCTGACCTATCTCAAAACATGTTTTTTTGAGATAACTATGGCATAGTAAACCTTTTAGATATACATATATATTGAAATTTTCATAACTTATTATATTTCATATATTAATTGAATGTTATATAAGGGTGCCATCATAATAACAATTTAAAGACATTTTGGTACATAGTATCGATTAAGTTATACTTTTTTTTTATAATGATCTCAACCAACGATGATTTTGAGAACTATCTCACCTGTATGTACTCACTAGAGTGCATACAGTCTTGTAATAAGTTAGCGACATGTAGTTATCAAAGTACCGTGTAAGGGAAGCTAGCTGAGAATTATAATCAGTTGTTATATTTATTTAAAATAACAAGAACTTCTTGTTATTTTAAATAATTAGAGTTATTGAACCTATAAAATAACATATGTGCCGGATAGCATAAAAATCCGTTATTTATTTATATGCCAAACCTATCATGCATGATTGACGCTCACAAACTTGTAGTGTTAAGATTTCATCTATTCAACACACAATGGCAGACACCAAAAATGTCAAGCAGTAAATATATACTGTATAATAACGATTGTTTTATTGTTTCAGCTATACCAAAACATCCAAAAAGCATTCTTCAGTCACCCGGGCGCCTTCGAGCGAGCGTCGTGGTGGCGCGAAGTCGTCCATTTGCCCAACTCCAAGCTATAATGCTTGTTTGTTGTTAGACAAATACCTAATGTTATAGGTTATTTGGATAGCCACTGTCTGCTACAGGCGAATTCGGGGTACACACGGAGTACAGGCGAAATCATGCTTATTGTTATTAATTCGTTGAGTAACATATTTAATATTATTAAATTCTAATTAACTATTGCGTTGGTCTAGTGGTTAGCGTATGTGCCTCTCATTGCGAGGTCTCGGGTTCGATTCCCGGGTCGAGCAAAGTGTTATTTTTGAACTTTCTGTCAGTAGCCAGCATGGAGTTGGAATTGTACCCGGTGGATGGCGATAGGCTTACTCCCTATCCCATGGGACCTAAACATATCAGATTAAATGTGGGTGTTGAACTTGAAAGAGTCTTTTAGCATTTGCGGAGGATTTAAAACACCTGTATGATGTAAGAGACCTGACTCTCTTCTTGACAGTTATTAATTTTTAAAAATAGAAGTTATTCAAATTTAAATTCCAACCGTAAGACTTACGGTTTTTAACCGCCATTATCCCAAATTCGCCTGTAGTGACATACTGAGATTGTATGGTATTGTCGAATTGTTATTTTCAAAAATGGAGGTGCCATTCACCTCTAAGCATTTACGTTGCGTTTATCGTACAAATGTCTCATTGTTTCGCCTTTTAGCTACTATTTACATTTAGACAACGTTTTCTAAATCTGTAAATAGGTACCAAATAATATATTTTTACGGTGCGCTGCGCCTAGTAACGGTTTTAAAAAGAGATTGGTCTTATAAGACAAACTGCTGTGTGCTATTAAGGTTATCTATAAAAAATAAATTATGTATTCCAAATTAAAGACAGTGTTTGTTATTAATTTTTTAAGGACTGACAACTTATCGAAATTCAATTTGATTCGGATTGATTGCAATGAAAATAAGGGTTTTAAAGCAAAAGCAATATTAACATTCTAGATTTTGTTATCTGACTCTCATTATTTATTTATGGTATACTTTTGTCGAATACTTATTTATATTTCAAAATTGCTTGTAAATAGATACTGTCTTTAATTTAGAATAAGTGTCGAAGTTGAATAGGACACATTGCTCTAACATTTCAAATTGTCGTTACCTTGGTATAGTATTAATATTTTTCTAATCACTGCCCAGTGCTTTTAGAGGCGATTTTTTGATAATCGACACTAGTTGGTTACAAATCATTATTATATTTTTTTAGAAATTGCGTTTGTAATGCTACATTATACACTTAATTTTTGTAATAATAATTATATGGATAATCGAATGTTTTTAAATAGAAGTTGATGATATATTTTATTTCTTTTCGTTGTATTCACGGTATCGAACGGACAGTATTTCACATACTTGGTATATAAAATATAATCATGATTATTAATTTATCAATTATAGTATTTTTTTACGATCTATCATTCTGATATTAGGAATATTTGAGATTATTGAAATTTCTATGTAAATAAAATAATTATGGGAAAATTTTAGATTTAATATTTTAATATTTCCAAGCCTAGATGTACTGGCATACCAAATGTTTTTTTAATAACATCTTTGTGCATGGCGCTATCTCGTAAAAGGAATATTATTTCGTTTGATTTTAATTATTCATAATCTAGGGATCTGTTGTTCAGCGTATATTAGTGTTTATGAGGTAGCCAATGCATGAATTTACACATATTGTAAAGTAACAGTACAAATTATGATTATTTATACACATTATATTTTGATAGTCATCGATGTATTGTAATGTTATTTAATTTAATAATTTCTTGTCCTGAATGTCTACAGAACAGGGTGTGATAATGAAGGCCATTTGTAGAATATGGCGGAGTATATGCGCGTGCGCAACACTATTTCTCTTAGCTAATTCTGTGTGATACACGTTTATTTGATATGAACCTGATTCATTGCTGTGATGTCCAAAGCTAATCTGTCCATTTCCATTATCTCTTAAGAATTAACAAGTTTTGGTGATACTATATCCCAAATTTCATGAGTTGAGTATACCTCATTATACCTGTTAGAATAGCTAGTTACTTTCTATGAAGCACCAATGAATGGTTGACTATTTACCGTCTAAAAAAGATATAGGGCCAACATATAGGGTGTAAATGACATTTTTGGAAATCCACTTCCGATGTATGCCTCCATGTAATAAACACCTTGTATATTATCATATTGTACAGATTCTAGATGAATAGTTTCTTAACAGAGCGATTTCCTTATTAAAATTATGAAATACGGATAAATATGAATTACTAAATTAAAATAAATATGAATTACTTACGTAATGTTGGTCTATTTAGTCGACCGCGGTTTCGCCTATACGTCTAGGCATTATCAAGAGAGTGCGATACGTCGCGCCTGAGTCGCAGCCAGTCTTGCACTGCGGGCAGCGACGCGCGCCACGCGCTGTGACGTCATAGTAAGGGGCGGTACTACACTGCTATCTGTTGGTAGCGTTTTTGTGATGTTTTCACTGTCACTGTCACTGTTATTTTCACTGTCATCACCGTCAGTGTTGTCGTGCGTGTTCGGGGCAGTGTGGAACGAGCTCACAGTGTCGGCAGATGGCGATAGTCTGTCAACCGTACCCGATTCGCATTGAAGTACCGGTTTCCAGGCGGAAGGTATTGACCAGCCAGTATCTCGGTTGAAATTTGGATGCTTGCTGATTTCAATCGCTTCTCGTACTTTTCGAGGCACAAAGAATTTCTCTTTGACCAGTACTTTGGCCTTGTCAAAACGAATGAAGTGAGCTGAGCCAGCGTCCAGGGCATGTTCGGCAATAGCCGAGCCGTTCCGGTCCAGCTTTTTAAAGCTGTGTATGTGCTCCTTCAGCCTGGTCGACACGTTACGTCCCGTTTCACTCACATAACTCTTGCCGCAACTACACGGTACCGAGTATACACCAGGGATGTTAAGAGGTTCTCTGTCCTTGACGTATCGCACTCTCTTGATAATGCCTAGACGTATAGGCGAAACCGCGGTCGACTAAATAGACCAATATTACGTGAGTAACACCCGTATTTCATAATTTTAATAATGTTACAAACTCACGTCAGTTTTAATAAAAATAGAGCGATTTCCTTATAATATGTTCTGAAAGAGCCTTTTAACTTAAAAGGCTCTCATACTTAAAAGTTTTAAGTATGTTAAAATGGTGAATATACATAATTATCGTTGGCCAAATTTAACTAGCACTTAAATATTGTAATAAAAAGTCTATTTATTAGCATAAACAAATACACATCCTCTACATTATAGTTGAATTACATTAGATAGCACAATTTATTCCTACCTACTTCAAATATCAAAGCATCTGTCTTATAGAGTCTATAACACAGATGCTTTGATATTTGAAGAAGGTATGAATAAATTGTGCTATCAAATGTAATTCTAAGTATTATGGTTTATAATATAGACCATAATACTTTTGTCATAAAGTCCTTTATCCATTAACAAATCCTTATATCGACTAGTTTGGTCGTTTTAGACATTTTAGAAGTGTTAGAAATGGTATCACTCCCTAGAAGTGCCTTCCTTGTGTATTATACCTTCGTTCGTGTTATGTAAATGTAAGCTAATGTTTATATGGGACCGTTAAATATGTCAAATATAAATTGAGTAACTAACTGTTTGATTTTATTTCGTTACCCCCTAACTGCATCAATCTATGGTGAGCACTAAGAAGGGATCATTGGAAATTCCATTGCAATGAGGAAGCTTACGTGCCTGTATACCCAGCAGGGCCTCAAGTCTTTTCCGATTGAAATCTAATGCTTAGCGTGCATCGTATATTATAGTACGTTCCGAAATGTATAAGTAAAAAATACTATTATTCGAATTATGAAATACGGGTCGACTAAATAGGCCAACATTACGTGATTACGTATTTCATAATTTGAATAATGTTACCAACTCACGTCAGTTTTAATAAAAATAAAAAATACTACATTAAATGCTAATGAGAAATCCTCTGTATTAAAGTTGATAATAAATATCAACACGAGTAAGGGAGATACGCAGAGGCGCATTTTTGAAATATTTCCTTTGATAGCTAAGAATTACACACTGGAGCGCTGAAGATGTCAAATTTATTAATTACAAACGCTGTCGCTAACTTATTAAATAATTAGGTACATAAAAATCTAGTTCTGACAACAGAGCGCCTTTGCCCCCACAAGTCAGAGAGCGCCAAATACGCAGACTTTTTAAAATAATTTCTCGAACCGGTTTCGAAAACACAGTATAATTTTTATTGAAGTTTTAGTATTTGAAGATTTTAAAACTGTCGCGGCATCACAAAAAGTCAAGTTATTTGATTCCACTAAAATTATCGACAACAGCAGTTAGTCCACTACTCATCCGACTTCAAAGAAAAGAAAGGTAGTCGCCTGCTCCCCTCTGCGTAACTAAAACACGTTAAATAAAACTCAATTTAAGAACATTCATTTTATTGAAAACACGTAGAATGGTTCAAATCGATTACGAACAATACAGTAACTTTAGTGTAACATCAGTGAGGAATCTTGAAGGTGCGACACTTAGTGCAGCCGGTGAGTGATACAGTGAAGACAATATCTTACAAGGTATCTATTATTAAAGTGTTGAGATTTTACCAAATTCATAATTGATAACATAAATTACGGTGGCGGTACGTATTTTATCAACATTAATATGCGTTTCAACTAAGAAAAATAGTTAATTAGAAAATAACTGCGATGAAATAATTTAAAAAGGAGTCCTGATAATTACTTCAGATTAAGAATGCAGAGAAATGAAACCGCCAAGTGTAAGTTAATAGCGCCCCTAGCGGTATATATTCGAAAGTGAAAACACATAGCGCTTTGAATCTACTTTTTAATTTGGATCGGCCTGGGATAACGTCAGTTTCATTTTTGTAATTTATGATATTATTCCTAGTTGAAACACATTTTATATACATTTATTAATAATTAGAACTACGGTTATACAGGTCGTTCGATTGTTTTATCCTAATACTGTCACAAGTTCTAAACAATACTGAAAAGACAAAACTAAATATAACAATTCAGTCATCGTTTGAAGTCACGGTATTCTATTACAAATTGTATTTACGGTTATGTTTATCAAGTTTCTTAATTCTATTTCTTATCACAACTCGTGCTAGATCATAGTAATAATTATAAAATGTCAAAATTATGTTAGAATATCGGTTACATGGCGCAAGTCTTGAATACTCTGATATTCAGACATTGCATAATATCAACCCTTGAATACTACTTTTGAAGTAGAATCACTCGATGTATAAATGCATCACCTTAATTAAATTAATTAGAATGAAGTTTAAAACATATGTTTATTATTCTTAACCTTATGAGTATGTTAGTGAACCCTCATCATGTCAGTTTCAGGCTAAAACGCATATCGCTAGTTTAGTGAAACCCATCATACTATCTTTCACATATTTGTCGAAATGCTTGAGATAGAATAAGCTCTACATTCAGCTCATGTGATTGAGTCTTAATGATTAATATTAAAATCATGGGCTATATAGTCTTTACACTCAATCAGGAACATACCAATCATTGCACATGGACACATTTAAGTTCATTAATATTCGTGCGATCCTGATTGATCATCTAAACGCAGCCTTACAAATAAAATTAGTTTACTTTAAAAAGACTACAACCATCTTTAAGTACCCACCTCTGTCAGTCTTCATTGGGCCATTGAATTTATCGTCGAATAAAATATTGTTGAAAAAGAAGGCACAATTATGTTTTGTTTGTTTCCACGTATTCATTATTATACATAATCTGAATTACAACTCGAGATAATTACATCATAGTTTTAAATATATTATTGAAAAGAAAATAAGCACCCGTTCTGAACTGAAAAAAGATTTTAATACAATGTTATTCCTATATAAAAACGTAAATTTTAAGCTCCATTGTCTCTGTTTTTTATCATTATAAATGGAGTATGTATTTAAAAACTTTATGATTATTTTCAAACACCGAAACATTAGACATTATAAGTATAATGTAAGTGTAAACATAGAAATAATGGCCCCTAAATCTATTCAAACAACCTTTCCTCATGATCACTCTAAAAAAACAAACTCAAATATTATTTAATTATAAATACAAATTATAAAAACAAATTATATTTTCTTTCGTCACAATGCTACTGTTTTTATATCTCGGATAAAAATGTTATAAAACAGGCCAGCCTGCAAGAAACAAAACGCCCTCTCTTGTCAGCATCGTCAATCAAAATTAAAGGGCAAATGTCATAGAAAATTCAAAATGTGTTTAATTCTATGCAGACATTTTATAAGTCAGTAATTTATTATAATAATATTTATTTATTCTTTTCACAAATCATGCAAGTGTATTAAAGTTATAATGATTGCAATAAATACTATTTGTGAGCTAAGTCGGTGGAGTGTCATGGCTCGCAGTGACAGCTATTAAATGTAACAGCTACTGGAGAGAACCGATGTCCTCAGTATTTTGAGGTATTTATTTCTAAACAAAATCGGCTACATCTTTTATAAACAGTATTGAAAACTGGTTAAATAAAGTAGAAATATAGTTTTAAACAGATTCTTGCCTGATTGTAACTGGAATATGAAAAACATTACAGAATTACTGACGACATCGGCCGTGCTCAATCACTCACCAAATACATTAATCTAACAAAGATACAACAATGCCAGTAGATACATTTTATGGAAATAAATTAAACACTGTATTAGGCATTTTAAACGAATGCAGGTGAAAAAGGTAGACGATTTTGCAGCAAGACAGCATTGTTGTTTAAAACGAAATACTACATCAAGACGAAACATAAATTGATTTTTTTATTCCATTTATTATTTTTTCTAGAAAAATATCTAAACATCAAAATTGACATTCACTAGTGAAAAAATTGCATTGCTGAGTCAAAATAACACTAATAATTTAATACATGATCGCGATAATATCATGAAACATAAAATATTAAATTTTAGACTGAAAAAAAAAAAACAATAAAAAACACAAAATACAACCAAAAAGTAAATCACAACTTTTTAAGCGGATCGCGTTTAATTCGTCAAATTTAGCTATTATCACTGTCAGAAACCGTGGAACTGGTCATTCTGATAACTGGATTCTGGTTAGAGTCACTGGAGTCACATTCCACCATGAGGATCTCGTCAGGTGTGTCATTTCTGTCGGAGTTACTTTCTGTATATGTTCCTGTAGGTGACTTGTCTTCGATAACAGCTTTGAGGTAAGATTCCCTGTCCATTATAGTGGTATCTCTTGCTAAAGCAAGAACGTCCAAAGACATCATAGACTTGGACTTTTCCGTCTTGCTTATCGGTGGGTTGGTGGGCTCGTAAACGACGTCTTTACTAATTGACTTAGTCCTAGTCAGATTCGTCTCAGCCTTCCACGTATCACTGGGAGGTTGACTGTACTTCCCAGAATTAGTACTAGTTGAAGGTGCACTGGAATTCCTAGGACTACTAGCCGTGAATTTCGATCTCTTTTGCTGATTACTTTCCTTCATCATGAGTAACTGGTCCAGTTTGTTAATAGTCTCATTCAGTTCCAAGGCCCAGGCGTCGTCCGTTTCTACATCTTTCTCTATTGGTTTGGAGGCTAGTTCTCTGACTCTCATGCGCAGTTCTTGGAGACTAGATTCGTCATCTTTTTCATGTTCAGCTTTGGCTGCATCTTCATCGTGGATTGCGTCCCTTTCTGCGCCTACACCTGGCTCTCTAGGCCCTACAGGGATGGAGTCCTTGTCCGGTGGGTACTCGCCTCGTCTTCTGTGTATTTCCTCAGATATTTTCTCCAGCGCTTTGAGGGACTTGGCGTATCTGAACTTAGCGTCTGCGATGAGACGCTGCAGTTTCTCAATCTTCTCGTTTTGAGTCTGCAGCTGTTCGTCGCATAGTTTCTTCTCTTCGAAGTACACGCGGGACTTTATGATGTTTCGTTTTAAGTTTTCTTCTAGTTGAGTAACCTATAAGAAAATTTGTTTGATAAATGCCTGAACGATAGTACTCAGTTTATATAGACATTTTATTTCTTGTTTTTTTAGACAAAGTATTATAAAAATATCAAATTATCACCTTTTTCTCCGCAGCAATATACGCGACCGCTTTTTTCTGATGCTCGCGTCCACTTTCAGCCTTTCGCTTCTCAGCGTCCATAACCTGGAATTCATAAACACATATTATAACTTTAAGAACTCGTCTTTTAAATAATGATGATTGTTATGTTTGTCTTGTTATTCATCGGGTCATCTATTGCCGCATTCGGACTGTCCATCGACTTGAAACTCTGAATATTAATGAAAATAGATAGCTATTAAATTGAGAAATGTAATGGCTGAAAACATTGGCGTAGAAATAGAGAGGTGGTGGTGGAACTGGTGTTTTTTGTTTTTTTACTTTGTCTTCTACTATTATTATGAACAACTCTAGACAAATAACAACGGCATGAACTGGATTCAAGCCGTTATCTAAACTCATAAACTTAAAAGGAGTGAGGAGTAGGAATACCTTGATAATGGCATGGTTGAGCACTTCCTGCCAGTTGCTGTCGAACTGCCACTCGTCCTGCTTGCTCACGAAGCGCTGCTCCGCGAGGGTGACCGTCTCCTTGGCCGCCGCGTGAAGTTCTGGAACCAAACACAATAAGATTACATTGAGTTGTTAAATATCATTGCTAGTGGTTTATTTATTGGTAAGGGCACTGCGATTAACACTCACGGAATTCATATTACTAGAGATGAACCGAAGGTTTTGCCAACTAGTCAGCGAAGTAACAGATTATTATAGGTGGTCAAATTTAAATGCTTTTAAAATCGAGAGAACTTTGGGTTAGGCCAAATAGCCATCGTAGTCATACGCCAACTAGTAGTTTGCGTTCGAATGGTTGACTAGCCAACAGCAGCAAATACGGCCAATCATTAGATTCGGTTAAATTTAAATACATGGAAAACCGTAATATTTTGTATAGTTCGTTGATATATTTTAAAGCGGCACAAGTTAGGTAGCACTTCTTGTACTAGATTATTGACATTTATAGTAATACTAAGAAACAGTTGAAAAAGATATGGGACAGGCAGGATCGTCATTACGCGTAAATATGTTTTATTTAAACAAGATACTTTATTAGTGACTAAACAAACAAAAATCGGCTGACAATTTTAAGGTGAAAAAAATGTAAAGATAATATTTGCATTATTTAACAATGTAAACCAGCATTCCGCTGTGACATGATAATAAAAGTGAATGAGACAAGGTCACTGATAATGGTACGTGTATGTAACAGACAGACATACATATCTTATCGTATATGTATGAATTATAACATGACTATGGTAATACATAGTTAATTTTAGTTTTACATGATGCATTATACTGGGTGGCGCAAAAGTACTGTCACTAAAGAAAATACTTTTTTTTTTTTTATATGACATTTTCTGTCATTCTGTTGTTGAAAATTGTGTAGTGAACAAATGTAAAATACACTGAAAATAAACATGGACCGTTTTACTCCCCAAGAACGTGGAATAATTGTGTCAATGTTCTTACGGAATAATTCATCAGTGATAAGAACACAACGTGAATTTCGTCGACGATTTCCCCACCGTCCGGCACCGATTGGTCGCACAATTCGACGCTTTGCCACACGCCTTGAAGCAACTGGCTCAACATTGGATAGACCTAAGTCTGGGAGACCAAGAACAGGCCGTTCAGCTGAAAATATCGATGCTGTGCGCGAAGATGTGGAAGAGTGTCCAGAAACATCAACGAGGCGACGTGCCACGCAATTGGGCATTTCCAGACGGACCCTACAGCGTATTTTGGTGAAAGACTTAAAGATGTTCCCGTATAAAACTCAAATGACTCATCAGCTGCTGCCTGCTGACCACCGAGCTCGTCTAGATTACTGCCAGCGCGTCATAAACCTCAACCTTGAAGAGGATGATTTTCCTTCAAAATTGGTTATGAGTGACGAAGCGCATTTCCATCTCTCAGGGCATGTCAATAAGCAGAATACTCGGTTCTGGGGCACTGATAATCCGCGCATTATTCAAGAAACACCTCTACACCCACTAAAAGTTACTGTATGGTGTGGCATCTGTGTTGACAGAGTGATCGGACCCTATTTTTTCGAAGACGCTGGAGGCAATGCGATAACTGTCACTGGAGAACGCTACAGAACCATGTTACGTGAGTTTTTGATACCCAGTTTGGACGAATTGGGGCTGGAGCACATCTGGTTTCAACAAGACGGCGCTACGGCACACACAGCGCGCGACACTATGGACTTAGTGAGGGACGCTTTTCCAGACCGATTTTTCTCTCGTTTTGGCGATTTGCCTTGGCCTGCAAGATCACCCGATCTGACCAGTCCAGACTTCTTTCTTTGGGGTTTTTTGAAATCTCGGGTGTATGTGAACAAGCCACAGACTCTCGCAGCTCTAAAAGAAAACATTCGTCAAGAAATAACGAACATATCGCAGGAAGTGTTACGGCAAGTTATGCAAAATGTCATAAATAGGGCTCAAATGTGTATCAACTCTGGAGGTCACTATTTAAAAGACATCATCTTTAAATCCTAATGGTACGAAATTTAATGGCACAAATATACATTTAAAAAAATCTAAATCTAGTTTTCTAATTTAGAAAAAATGTTATAGCTGAACCAAATAGGGTCTTTACTTTTGCGCCACCCGTTATAGTTTTTTTTTTTTTTTTTTTTTTAATGTCGCTCGCACTAGGAATAACTCCTGTGTTGCGGGGGTATTCACAAACATACATATCACACACCCAGAGTCAGAACAAATCTTTGCGAATCACACAAAGATTTGTCCCATGTGGGGATCGAACCCACAACCCCAGCGCAATTGAAAGCGGCGAGGCGACTGCTTTAATTACCACACCAACCGTGCTCATATGTGATGAATAAGTAAACGTTTATTGGTTCTGCATACTGCCCACAAATGAACATAATATACAGACAAACATACTGACTACTATGTCTACTAGTACTACCCCCGTAACATTTTTGTAAAAATAAAAAAATAAAAATATATATTCATTCATATTTATTACTCTAACTAAAATATTCAATTAGTCGTCAATTTCAATTCAATATTGGCGAATCGTAAAGATGTACTGGTCGAAGGTCACTTGGCACAGGGCACACCTGGCTTGATAATGTCAAGGTTGGCTGATATCAAATTTATACATTTTTTTTATCGTTATTTGCTCAACAAAAGAGTATCTGCCTACTGCGGAACTATTTGTTTGGTCAGCTGAATTTTTAATATTTTATACCATTTATACCAGCGGTATAATTTGCGTATTGTTCACCGCGAGCTAATTGTGATTTTTTTGTCAGAAAATTCTTAGCAAAAATTTATATCAATATTTATTACATCTCAAAGTATTTTATTTATATTTAAGTATGTTTATTTAACTGTGTATTTAGGTATACAGCTAGGTAAATTAGTTTATATAGGTATTTTATTTTATAGTTATCATAATAATATATTCATGTCCATTTCGTTAGGTTTATGTATTATACCTTTAGTTAATTTTAATTAACATTTTTACTATAATAATGGTAATTCCGTTTTTCCCTTTAGTTGTACACTTGTTTTTGCCCTCTTTTTGCACTCTTCTCCTCTATAACTCTAAGGTTTGCTGGAAGAGAACTCAAATTTGAGTTAAGCTCGCCTTTATTGTATTCTGTGTTATGCATTGTTTTATAAATTGTTTCATGGTATAATAAAAAGTTTAAAAACAAAACGAACAGCGTGGCGTTAGATTTGTGCCTGGTAGATGGCCATTACTGAGAATTATCGAAAAAAATAGTGACAATACATATCATCAATCCGTCACACAATAAACACAATTACATAAAGCATTATCTTCCTGCTCTTTGTGGCAAGTTAAATGAAGCGCTAAATGCTTTCCTATTCCATTCTTCCTTATCAGCTGTCAATCGTCACGATCGCTTGCTCTACTCCCTACTTCTACATAATAACTGCCTGCTAACTAACTAACTGCATGCATCCTCTTTTACGGAATTGGCTAGATGACTTATTGATGTAATTGAAACACCTCTCAATATAAGAAACATCTTAAATAATTACTTTAATAGCACATAAACTTCCTGAGATAATACTATTTTAAATTCACATTATTCCACATTAATAATAGACTCGCCTAAAAAAATATTAACAAATATAAAATAAAATGAGTTAGACTTAAAGTATGAAACTAAAAATTCCTGAATTTGGTTTCTTTTTACCTATATTTTGATATGGTATTCATATTTATTACTACTGCGGTATCACTGGTATCAGTAGTCATCCCTATTCCAACTCATTCATCTTTTCTTCGGCTTGTCGCTCCCTATCTGAATATCTACGATTAAAATGAGAGAAGTGAAGCCGTAAAATTTATACATCACCTTGAATATTACTAGTCAGTAGTAGTCAGCCTCAAGAGTTAAGTTAGGTGGCTGTGGTGACTTAGTTATTTAGAAGGCGATATAGATTTTAAATCTATAGCTATACTATTATAATAATAGCAGCCCTGTATCTAATACATGCCTCACTGCAGGGCTCGGGTCTTTTCTCATGATGAGAAGGGTTAGGCCATAGTCCACCACGCTGGCCAAGTGCGGATTGGTAGACGTCACAGTTCACACTCTCTCGAGCACTTTTTAGGCAATCTCAGTTATATAGGTTTCCTCACGATGTTTTCCTACATCGTTAGCGAGCGATAATTTATATGGCAAATACTCACATATCTTCGAAAAGACGAATAACGAGAACTTATTACGAGAACTCAGCTATCGTTGCTTATTATGTATATTACGCACCACGCGAGCGGAGCCGCGAACGGAAGCTACTCTGTTCCAAAATCAGAGAGACAAAAATAGCAAACACAAATGTCAAATTCACAAATAATGATACCAGATACGAGATTTTACTGAAAGAAGACTTTATTTTATTTTCAAAAACAATTTGGTTTAAATTGTATTTAAAAATAAAAAAAATTCTACATTCTTAGATTTTTGAAAATATGCTTACTCACCCGGGAATCGAATAATACTCGCTCGATTTTTGTCTCTCTGACTTTGGAACAGAGTATAGTGCAATGATTAAGAAGGTAGTTGAGCTTCATTAAATAATGACTATTCTATTTACATCCACTTAAGGTTGATTCGTGTATCTTTTCGCCACAGTCCTCATGTTATCAGAGGTGTTTTGTTGTTTACACATCAGATCTCTACTACGTCGTACGTACGCAAGATACAAATAACATAGGATACGAGCAAGGAAACGTATGGAAATAAAGCATAGGTACAATACGAATGGTGGCCGGCAAACACACTGATAAGCGTCTTCCTGCCGTCCACCCATCTGCCTTGCCTCTCTGGACATAATCGCATTCCACAACAATACATTCAATTCATTTAAATCTGTATACACACGGCTAAATGTTATACATTTCCAGTATAAGAGATTAGTATGCTCTCAAACAGATATTTCTCAGGACGAACTCAATAAATTTACACCATCATTATGTAATTTAGAAACCTAATTTGGTTAATTTAATCTTATTATTTGTTAAATTCCTTTTTTCCTTTGTTTAACATACTACCTTCCTTGTTGAAAAGCTATTTATTTGAAGTGCTGTGTGCAGATATAATTGGATTTTTTTTTTTCATGTAAAACACAATTATGTATGAAGTCTTTAATCTGACATATGTTTCCGCACCTTCTAAATAATAACTGGTCTTGTATTGCACGGGAAGCCTACTTACTATGCGAGACCATCTTATAATGGAAACGAATAGCTAGTTGTATGTGTGCAGCCGGTACATGACATAGACTTAGGAATATAATTTCCTCATAGATGAAACTATTTTTACATTGACATTTAACCTTGTATGTGTTTTTGTTATGATACGAAATAATAATATAAATGAGCTAAGAATATTATAAGGTAATATAATAAAATGATTGGCTTTGAAGACTTAGACAAAAACGATGAGACCGAAATGAATATTCGTCACCATGTAATGATGTGTCATTTCCATTCCATGTTATCGTTTTAATATAATAAATTGGCGACATACAGCCATTTTTGGTCAAAGTGCGAGGATTCTTCAAAAATAACAAAGCGTTGATGGACTGACGATATTATTATAAAAGATCACAAGACAAATCCATTGTGTATTGTGGAGGAAGATCAGGGTTTGCGGTTTAAAAATATTGACAGGCGAGGAATTGCAAGGATCGAATATTATTTGCGTCAATCAATGTTCTGTCGTTTAGCGGAAAATATGAATATACTAAGGACATAAAACACAGTTACATTCTCGATAGGATAGTCATTTAAACCTTTGCGAGCATGATCTGACAATTTAAGATTCAAGGCACAAAATTTTCCAAAATAGTAGCTGCAGCTCAATTAATAGGAGTGGCTATCAGACATTTCAGCGAAAGAAATAATGGGCACTTGTGAGCAGTGCATGTGTCAGACAGGCATGTGGGTCACGGAGACACTTGTGTTACGAACAGTACGAACTTGACCCCCTGGATAAACTGTCCTATCGTTTTAGAGACTATAAAATTTGGAATACTTAGCCCCAATTTTTCAGGTTATCTAGAAATTGGGGCTAAGTGTTTCAAGTTTTTTACAGACACGATAAGTATTTATATACTTATCGTGTCTGTAAAAAACACACATAAATGACAGTGAAGACAATGTTCATTTCTCAAGTGTAACTTGTGTCACTTTTAAAGTCGGTCTGGTTATATTTTATGGGTCGAATAAGATTTATCCGGAACCTGCGAAACTGCTACTTAAGTGCACTGTCAGTAATAAAGTTATTAGTTTTAGTTTTTAATGCTGGTTTTCTATTTTGGACAGCGAATTTAGCATTGCCATCCAGCGTGGCAATGCTGCCAGCATTACGGGAACGTTGCCTACTGGCTGCCATTTGTTAGGTTAGGTTAGGTAGTCTTTTAACGCTAGTTTTTAAGTGGTTTATTTTAGGTTAGTTTATTTAGTTTTTTTTTTGTTTTAATTTCATTGGTTGTAAATAAATTTCTATTTTTGTTTTATAGTAATATTGCGCTATTTGTTTCTGACTTGCTGATATTGGAAGCAGGAAATTGCAATGAGGATGTGAACTGTACCCGTGCTTCTTTAGACTTAAATATAGAGTATGAATAATCGAGTTATTTGTAACTTTAACCTGTTTAGAGGCATGCAATTAGGATATAACCACTGAGAGATGTTGAATGATATCAGACTATCAGACATTGACTAAAGTAGTCTTAACTAATATTGTTAAGGATAAATTCGATTTTTTGGTTCTTTTTTTTTTTTCGATTTACCTCCAAAACGGCTGCACCAATGACTGCACCGACGACCGGATGGCGGAGTGGGTAGTGTACCTGCTTACGACCCTGAGGTCGCGGGTTCGATTCCCGCTCAAGACAAATCTTTGTGTTAAGTTTTTAAACTTTCGCGATTTGAGAAACGTCGAGCATAGGTATTTATTTACCTTTATAATAATTACGCGATTTAGACCCGTTGTCTATTTTTTGAAAAATCTTTGTGTGTATGGAGGTTAGTCTTGGTCTAGGTGTTTCTATGTTAAATAAGTATGTATTTACAAAAGAAAAGTATATAATATCTATTCGTATCGGTTATTCTCGTACCCATAATAGTACAAGCTCTGCTTAGCTTGGGACTAGATGGCGTTGTTTGTATGATGTGTGATATTTATTATTAATGCTAGATTATTCTAGAGTGACATAAGCTATATTTTATCGAGGTACCACGAGATGGAGATGCTACTCAGGTAATAAATAGGCACGTATTATTTTTATTTGGTGTTGTTGAGTTCGAAAGCGATAAATCTTCAAATATGTTCATGGCATCTGGATTCCAGCACAGATATTTCGAGCTCATGACGTGCTCACATAACAGATTAAACGAATAACCTCGTCCACTCGTGTTATCCAGTCCCGCCTGTTAAACGTTCACGTTTATCATATTGTGTGCAATAAGGTTTATATAAGGATAGCTAGTCGGCACATTTTTCTTTAGGCAACCCATATAATACAATACCTGTGCCTGTTGCATCACGCCTGATTGAAAATGCAAAATTTGTTACACGAAAGTATCACGGTTTTTTAAATATCCAACATTTTCGAATTTTTTACAAACCATGAGCATAAGTTTTGTAATTTTTCGAGTCCGTTTTTGGAATTTAACTTTTGAAAAGATGAACTGAAATGATGAAGAATAGGAGAAAGATAGTTTGTTTCTATGATAGCGAGATAATCTCGAGAACTACTGGTCGAATGTTTTTCATGTTATAGAAATGATGTACAAATAAAGTATTTTCTATTCTATTCTATTTTATACTATTCTACAGGGTCCAGGGCAGAGAGCATGCAGTCCACGGATACAGGGCTTGCTACGAATTTGACTTTAAACAATATTTTAATAATAGAACGTCAGACCTTTTCATAATTACATAGACTCACACAGACTTCCAACATGCCATGCCACGGGCGAAAGTCTGAAGTGAATTTCTTAGACATGTACGTTCTGTAGAGTCGAAGGTTATTTTTAGAGGTCAAAGGTTAAGGCAAAAATAAGTAATATATACGAGCTATTTACATAAGTCAGTTAATTTTCCTCAAAACAAAGCTTGATTTATGCTCTGAAGTATGAGAATTAGAGTAAGCAATACAATGCTTAGCTGCGATAGCCGAGTGGGAGTCCAAAGGACTGCCAAGTCAAAGGTCTCGGGTTCGAACCCACGGCACACACCTCTATCAATAAATCTTTAAGATTCGTCTTTTCGAAGATATGAGTGTATTTGTCATATTATTATAAATTAACGCTCGCTAACAGTGCCAAAAAAATGCTCAAGGATGTGTGAAGTCTACCAATCCGCACTTAGCCAACGTGGTGAACTATGGCCTTAGCCCAGCAGTGGGACATGTATTAGATACAGGGCTGCTATTATTATGAATGATGATTACGAAGTGTTGGATCAGAGTTTATCGTCAATTTGAGAATTTTTGACATTGTAGTCTTCGCACTTTCGCTAACAGGGTATTACATGATGTTATACAGAATTATTTTTAAAAATAAAAATTACTTCTACGGGTTACTATGTAAAGTTATATAAACGAAGGCTCTATGGCGTAAAGAACGTCTACGAGATGACTTTTCCCCGAGTCTCCAAAATAATTTAAAATAATCTCTGTAGGACTCAACCATTTAAAAGTTAGGTATATTTTTAAAATACCCTGTATATTTGAGCTGCTTAGTCATGCACAAAGCCATCTTTCTTAGTACTACTCGACGTCCGTTAAACAGATACCCCATATTTTGAAGGTTTATTTCAGTAAGCAATATTTCAACTTTTCTCGGTTCTTTACCAAAGATACATAAACATAACATCTCACCTATACTAATCAGAAGAGTGTGGACATGTGTATAACACCCACATTTCACCTGCTATGTTCAGGTTCTAAGTGATGAGAGGTGAGCCTATCATCAATGAGCCTATTCACAATTCCACTTCCGTGCTGCTATTAAGAAATCCCAGACTGCATTCTGCCCGAACCGAGATACGAAAACGAGACCTCGTGGTGATAGGTCGCACGCTCACTACTGGCGTAGGTACAGTCGGCCAATGAGTTGGGTATGCAGGGCAAAAACTTCTACACCATAATCAAAACTGACTGCAATAGATATGCAAGTTTGTATTTCATATTTAATAAGTGTAATACCCACTATTAAGATATATAACTTACTTATCCATAACTGGTGTCGTAATCGTAAGTCTTTAACTTTAGCCGAGGTAGCGGGTTCGATTCCCGCTTAAGACAAATCTTTGTGTGCATGAACATGGGGGTTTGTCTTAGTCTGGGTGTTTCTATGTATCATAAGTATGTATTTACAAAAGAAAAGTATATATGTATTAGTATCAGTTATTCTAGTACCCATATTACAAGCTCTGCTTAGTTTGGGACTAGATGGCGTTGTGTGTAAGTTGTGAGATATTTATTTATTTTATTATTTATGACATAAAAGTTTTTGCCCTGCATACCCAGCTCATTGGCCGACTGTACTTAGTATAGATAACAACAAGGCAGAAAATATTGCAACATAATATTTTTTTTTTTATACGCTATTTATCACAGCATTTTACATCACTTCGGTGGCAAACAGACTAACAAGTCGCCTGATGATATAATAATCGTAACAGCAATCACCACGTATTTTCCATTATCGTAGATCTATCCGGAACACGTGTTAATTGTAATAGGTATCTAACAGATAAGGAGATAAGTAAGGCTTACATAATTACGTATTACGTATTTATTTCCATGGCAGAGAGACAGCGGTGATTTCATTCGTCTTCAGACAATATCAGGTAATGAAATCATTGAAGTGAAGTTATTTTCGGAATTTTCTGTTAACAATATTTAGGGTTTAATTTTTTTCAGCATATTTCACAGGTGTTAAATAAGCCTTATTAGCAGGATATGCATATTACACACATAAATATTCTATACATCAGACAATGAAACAAGATAATTTTCATGATTTACAATTATAAACCTTATTCGCAGGTCATAAAGTTTCATTTTTTAAGATTAAGATTGTTTAGGACATTTTTGACAGGTTTTATTACAGGAAAATCAACTATAATTACATAGCAATAGAATTTATATTCGTGTGAAATTTATCTTGTTCCGTAGGCTTTGGTATAGGTTCCGGATAGATGTTGTCCGAGCCATACAATATAACCTGACCGAATTGAAAAGTTACACAAATTTACACTTCAAAATAGAACACAGCTGTCATTTTTATTTATGTGTGTTATATATAAGCTTATCCTGGTAATAAGGTTTATCTAATCCCTGTGAAATTAGGCCTGATAGTTATAAATTTATCATCTGGACCAATCATTGTGAGGATATTTTGGTAATAAATAAAAGTGATATTTATTTTCAGATTCTTGTCCGAAACTCATTAGAATTTTCTTTAATACCGTAAATCCCATCAGTAGTTTTTTGGCACGCATACCAAAGGCTTTTCCGGAACGAAGGCTACGACATAATGCCAAACAGCCTTCAGTTAATTATAGGTCTCTTATACCAAATTTTCAGCCGCGACTGTCTCGTGGGTCTGGTGGTTAGCGTAAAGGAATGCTAATAAGAAGGTTTCGAGTTAAATGCCCAGTTAAATCGTCAGGAATTCCTCAACAGAAGCGAGAGATAAATTGTGCCCAGTAGATGCCATAGATGGTGATATGCTCACACTCTATCACATGACAGACACAGACCTAAGCAAAACGGGTAAAGTATGGATGTTAATACACCTCTGTGTACCCTTCTGGGTAACATAAGCGTGAGGTTACGACCTGAAGTCGTCAGTCACACCGAGGCTGAAAAACCGCTTCTAAAAAAAGGTCGCATCCCGCCGGACGCCGCGCCCGGTAGAAAGGATTTCCGTTTTCCGGTATTAGAGCGAGTTTTTCCTACCAATTTATATTTTTTTCGATATTTCGTATCATCCTTTGGAGCCTTGGCGGTCGTAAACACCGCTCTCTTAGATGTTGGGCTAACTTAAATGATACTTTTGATGGCTGCAAACAGGTTGTAAAAAAAATTTGACTGCATTTAATAAATTGTATTTATTCTAACTGATTAAAACGGTTTGATCACTTTTAGCAGTTGAATTCAGATTGAAGCCAAAAACAGTATGCTATAGAAAAACGTGTAACCCATTTACCGAAACTTATAGTCAATAATATGTATGATTCACGTTAATTCCCGTCAAAATTACTATACTAATCTTGCAACGCGATAGTTTAAAAGTTAATTTAAGCTAATATGGTTTATTAAAAAAACAAACAAATTATTTCTTGACAATACCATTTTATTCTAGTGCAGATAACTGCATTCTCATACCTTAAACAATCAAACCAAAAGGACTATTCATTGTCTGTCAGTCGTCCCTCGTAGCCAAATGGGGACGTCATATAAAACTTGTTGTCATATTATAAATCCACGCAACCATCTGACCCTCTCGCTAGCCCGCGAGTTTTAGCAGACTTATTTGCATAGATAAATGCTTTCATTTCTTCTCCATTTAATAATAATAATAATTAATAGTAAATGCTACGTTATTATGGCTTGAAGCAAGATATTCGGACTTGAATGTGGTATATCTTGAGATAGCATAATTATAAGGCAAATAATAGCTTAACAATATTAATTTATACTAGTACAGATAGTGCCTCGATGGTCTAGTGGTTAGCGAATGCGCCTCTCACCGCGAGGTGTCGGGTTCGATTCCCGGGTCGGGCAAAGTATTATTTGTAAACATTCCGTCAGGAAATTCACAATAGCAACACGGGGTTGCAATTGTGTCCAGTAGTTGGCGATAGACTCACCCCCTATGCCCATGAAACCTAAGCATAACAGGTGAAATGTGGGTGTTGTACACCTCTGCAATAGGCGTGATAATGTTATGTTGGTACAGATAACTACTTTTTTATACATACCACATGTTTTTACAGCCATCAATATCGTCTGTCAGCCATCAGCACGTCACTTTCCATCGCATATGGATTGCGTTGCCAGTTGCCATTATAAATTCAGTCAATACTACCGTCTACCATACCACACCGCCCCCACTACTCACTACGCAAACCAACGAACGATTTCATACTATAATAGCTTGTTGTCACGCACTTCAGACAAATATTTGGTATCATTGATACGCAACATGATTGAATGAGAGGATTAATAGTAAACATAACATCACGCCTATATTACCCAAAAAGGTGTCATAGAAGTGTATAATTTATAATAATTCGGATATTTTACATAAGATAGAACGCCAGAAGCAATTACACTATCCAATGGTCCCAATGACAAGGCCAAATACACACTTTCACTCACTCAAGCACACCCAGTCTCAGAACAAATCTTTGCTAATCACACAAAGATTTGTCCCATGTGGGGATCGAACCCACAACACCAGTGCAGTGGAGAGCGGCGAGGCGACCACTTAAACCACTACACCACACGTGCAGACGTGTATAACACCCACCCATTAATAGGAGGTCGGCCTATCGCCATCCACGCGATCCACCGGGAACAATTCCAACTCCGTTCTTATATTGAGAATTTCCTTAGGGAAAACCCAAACAACGCTTTTGCCCGACCGCAAATCGAACCCAACCACGTGATGATGAGAAGCCCCATTTTAAGCTAACCACTAGAACAACGAGAGAGGCAGAATATTTATTAGCCAGTAAATTCACCATTAGGTTTCCTCAAATCCGAGTAAAATTGTTATAAAAATGTTGACCAATTTAGATATTTGGCAACTTGCCAAACTAAGCGCTGATATCCAACATTGAACAAAAGAATTCATTTAATAGCAATGTCGTTTTGATCCAGTGTTTACTTCCCTCATTTGTTATCTGATGTTTAAATAACCTGCTGGTCCATTACTCAAATCAAATGAATTTTAATGACAAGTCCATATTCACTACGACCATTCCATTTCATTACAACCTTTCATTAAGACAAATGATTGCACTATGCTCAATGACTGCCCAGCCCTCTCTACTTATATACACAGTAATTAATACCATGACCTTGGAACCATCCTATATTCAACCCTTGGCGCTTTGCCCTTGGGAAGACCCGCAGGAAACACCGCTGATAATAAAATGTCGGGCTTTCGCGCTGATTTATCTCTTACACAATAATGGTTTGTATTTGGGAGCGTATATTAAGCTCCCAAAAACATTGCTATACATTAGATATGAGATATAAGTTAAGAATGGAAGGCAATCTAGGTTGGACTCTAGTTGATCACTGATGTATGTCTTAGTTCCAGTGGCCTGTCCTAAAAGCGACAGTAGGCTGGTGGTTTTTAAGGCGGTGCGGGACCCATATAACCACATCGTTTCCCCAAAGGCGGTGTTCTTATGTTCGTTGTTCTTGTCTATCTTCTCAATATTCCTGCAATTCATCCCTTAACAAAAGGTTGGTCCATCTTCGAAGGCCTCTATTTTTTAAGTACATAGATACAGATATTTACGATCCCAGACATGTTCCGAATTAAATAAACGACAAGATTGAGGTTTTTCTGAGTAAGACTGTCACGTGAGTCACGTCACAGACGAACATAGGTATGAGCTAACTTATTTACAAACAATCAATCGAATGTTGTCGATAACAATCTAACTTTCGTTTTCCGCACTAAATTGTGTAAACGGGAAAAAGGATCACTAAGACAATTGAAATTTGGCATTGGTAAAGTGTGCCAAGTTGAAGTGAATGAAAGGTGCGAAGAATGAATATGTATGAATAGAGGAAATGTGTATTTAGTGTGTTCTTAACACTTTTACTTTTAAACTTGAAAATTGATTGTGTTTTGGCCTCTAAAAGGCTAGGTATGGTAGCTAAGAGGATGCTTATATTAGAAACAAAAAAATCATGGCTATATGTAGTGTAGGTCGACGAAGGACAAATTTTAGAACTTGTTAAGTGAAATCAAAGTTAATACGAAACGATGCTGTACAGGTACATTTGCTACCCGATTTCCTATTATGCTAAGGTATATCCGTTGAAATTGGCAGAAAATATACCGACGTTAAGTAGTTTTTTTAATTTATACAGCAGATATTAAAAATGACTAAGCTGAGCGTTATCAACACAAATATATATAAAGATAGATTCAGTTAGTTCGTTTAACTGAAAGAAACCAAACGTGTCAAATTTAGTAACAAAAAAATGAACAATACGATGTCTCGCAAACATTTTGTACTAGGAATGTTATATGAACTATTTGACTTACCATTGGCACGCAAAAGACGTAAACTCACCGGATCTAGCTCTATATACAGGTCTGTGGTTATCAACAACCTTGTTACATATAATTGCACTTTATTTTCAGTCAGTGCACTTGTATCATTCTTATCACAATGTTACATTTTAACAAAGAATTCATAACAATTAAACAGACTACATAGCTCTTTGTCTTTAAGCCCTTTCAAAAATTAGGGCTCTTTACGCATTGAAAGATTACATGAGCTGAATCAGTCTTTGTGGTTGTTCTGTCTATCTTGAGATCCTCGGGAAACCGCCTAATGTGACCTGTGGCGGAACTGGCCATTAATAATATGGCGATTGACAACGTCAACAAATGACGCACGAGAGATGACACACAAGTCAATAGTGTCAAAAAAGTGCTGAATCGCGATAATGATATTCTCATAGCGATCATACATAAAT
This sequence comes from Hypena proboscidalis, assembly GCA_905147285.1. Taxonomy (NCBI): domain Eukaryota; kingdom Metazoa; phylum Arthropoda; class Insecta; order Lepidoptera; family Erebidae; genus Hypena; species Hypena proboscidalis. The sequence continues at coordinate 20,040,259 of LR990136.1, read as the reverse complement.
AAAATTTCCAACGCTACCATTGGACAGGCGTCCGCCGGGCAATACCACTGAGCCTGGCCGGAGGAGGGTGTGATGCTCGATGTGAAGGTCCTCTACGGGACCAATTTTTGTAGCGCCTTAATCACTTAAGTGGAAAGCAAGCATAACTGAAGGCAAGAGGTACTTATGTTATAGGTATCCCATAGGTGATCAGGACACCAAGGACATCAAGGGTGCTACACGCACATTGCCGATTATTATTATGTTTCTCAGAGAAAAGCGTGACCAGGCATTTAATTGGCATTGCCTAAAATATTCTTATCACTCTTTCAATTCTACGCGTGTTAAAACTTTCGGAAACTTTTAAGTGTGTGCATTTTGAGCCAGGAAGCGATTACATAAGATAATGTAAGCCCCGTACAAACTTCTAAAATAATAATCTCATAATACTTTAAGGCAGCTGAGAGCCTCAGCCGACGCCATTACAAATTCTGTTTAAAATGTAAGCTCTCGGAAAACGGATGTTATTTCTTTAATAAATTAGCAAGATTACTAATCACGGTAATTGAAGCTACCTAAGCTGGGCTAAGCTCAAATGACAATGGCTAAGCCCAAGGTTGTTCCAACATGTTTGTGAAAAGGAAAAGCCCGGGAAATAGATGAATTAGTAATCACCTTGTCGAGCGACGTATCGATTTTGTAAATATAGCCGAGGCAGTATTAATAATTGCCTATACTACATGAAAGGGGATGAAATTAAAATATGTTGTTATTGATTTGATCGGTTCTACCCGTCTTTTGTCTGTTGGTGTTTTATTATGGCTTTTGATGTATTAATTATGGCTTATTTATAGAATTACTCATACCACATTTACCATAACAATGCGGCAATGGTTTAAATATGTCTACATGTCTAACACATTCTACATGACAAAGACTTAAAATATGCCTATTCTTCCATTGAGAATAGTTTAACAAAAAAATCTGGATGTTCTTTAGTATTCAAATCGCGCTATGGTAGAAAGATGAGATAGAGAAGTTCAGACGAAAAATATTAAAATAAAACATTTGAGAATTAAACGTTCAGCAGAATTTTCATTTATCGAGTTATGCAATTTGTCTGGAACACACACGAAGGTCGATCTCGAGGTTATAAAATTCTTAGAGGAGAAATTGTCTGTATATTATGGACCTATTCAATTGAATTATATGTTTTATAGATCTGGTCACGTTGCCAAGAAATTTTATCTAGGTACGTATTGTATTGTATGTCTGCTATTGGATTCCGGACAGGCAGTTACGGAAAGTATAGTCACTTATTGATGTGCAGACTTAGATGATATTCTAGTAGGTAGTTTTAGATTTTGGATATTTTGAGAAATCGCCAAGGTCATATTACGTCACACGTACAACATGAAGTGAGACAAACGAAACAGGTATAATCATTCTTGGTGAAATAATCTGTGTTGAACGGAAAGAGTAAGAAATATAAGTCCACGTGGCGTTATTAATGGATATCCCCTTATCACCTCTGTGAGATTGGCATGGCCTGTTTTCGTTAAATGTGATGGAAACAATAGTTTGTTATTTAATACCAAAGAAACACGGGCTCAAACGTGACTGCCGTGACCAAATAAACAAGTAAATCAATAATTTCCAAGAAAGAAGAGGACAGAGTTTCTATGTAAGGGTTTGATTGTCTATTATTTTTGCTTTGATTTTGTCACAGCGGGTGGCTTAAATTATATTTGAATTAACGAAGGCTTGTTGTCAAAAGAGATCACTAAACTCAGTGAATATTCTTGATACTTGATACCCACATAAAAGTGAGTAAACTAGAAGTAGAAATAATTCATTTACTTGGTCCTCTTGCAATATAGATAGATACTCCATGTTTGATGTTGTATAACAGTTGTAATGAGATATATTACCACAATTAGTTAAACGACACCTGCCTAATGAGACGGCTAATGGCAGCACTTGACATAACACACCAGTAATTAGGGCAATACAACTCTGCTACATACATAATTATAATAATATACCATGATGTCGCTTCCAATATCGTTGCTAGGCGAGAATTATGGTTTCAGATAAGGAACTATTTTCGTAACATGGATTGATTTGTATTGTTATTTTAAAGCTTACTTAACGTATAGCCTAGGTTCAAGTAGATATCTGATTCATTGTATGACATAGTTCCAGTGGCCCGTCCAAATGGCGAGAGTAGGGACACAGTGGTGTTTTAGTGGATGTGGGCCTCACATAACCCCATCGTCTTCCTAAACGGTGTGTTAAGCAGTCAGGAACATTTTACCACCAGGACAAACAAGGTTCAAGTAGGTATATTTTGATTAGTGTCACTTACCACTAGCCCTCTGGAACTGCACAGCAGCTTTCTGGCAGTCCTGCCTGGCGGTGGTGGCGATCGCCAGGGCGTCATAGTACGGCCGGGATTTGTCCACGCAAGTGCCCAGACGTTTGGTCCACGCTTGCAGACGACGCGAGGTCTCGTTCAATAGCAGGTGGAATGTTTTCATAGACTCCTGGGAACAAAGACAAGATTTGTAAAGCTACTGAAACATGCAATTGTTTTTCTTAATTTCCAGGGTTGCGGAATAAAAAAAGGAAAGTTTTGTTATTATAGAGAATACGGGTTACTCACGTTACTTTAGCCGGGATATGCCGACTAGTTTCGAATCTAGTACGTAGATTCATCAACTAGGCTATTATTCGCGTGTCGTCGCCTCTGTGCGAGACGTATCCTGGCTAAAGTAACGTGAGTAACCCGTATTCTCAATAATAATGTCCTCACGTCGGTTTTAATAACATTATTGTAAGTTTTGTTATAATAAATGTGGGACTTGTCACAATAAGGTTTATTATCTGCACTAACCTGACCTTGAACCTATTATGAAAGTAGATTACAGCGTCGTAAAATTGGTCTATGATGGGGCCTTAAAAATTTACTTAACAAAGGACGCTCTATTGTGACTATTTGTAAGGCTGGCGGAATCTTTCTGGCTACAGACAACCTCTGATTATTCACATATGCGTAGTGTTGTTTAAGCCTTATATAGATGCGTCTTAAACTAGAAAGTATACAAACACTTTCCTTGTTTCGGTCACGGTTACCTTTCCGCTGATTTCACAGTTCTGCTTTATAAATAAGAGTAACATTGTCTATTACGTCATGCGGGTAACGCGCACGATGCGCGGGGCCGTGGTAATTGACCTAATCTATGTACTGACGGCTACACATAGACCTATACATAATCACTGACAGTCCTCTCTGTCGAGGATGTCTTGACGCCGAAGAAACGGTCTCCCACGTAGTCCTGGAATGTAGGGCCGTTGCTTCTCAACGGGAACAAATCCTCGGAACAGTGAGGTCACTCCGCGAAGCCTGTGAAGTCCCCAGGAAACTCCTGAGCTTCTGGGCGGAGTTAGGCTGGCTATGTTAGCCAGGACTCTCCACGCACAATGGACCAAATGAGAGTCTAAGTGCGGAAAAATGAGTCCACTTTCCATTTCCAGACCTATACATATCCAGAATAAGATGGTCTCGCGTTGTATAGGATTCCCGTGCAATGCGGGACCAGCTTAAACTGGAAATGTAGAGGTTGAACGTAGTCGTGTCATGTGCTGCGCCCGCGCCGACCTCGCGCTATCGCTCGTTCACGCACCTTCGCTTGAAGGCATGTCAATTGTTTGGCTTTTTATTGTTTATTGTAAAGTTATAAATAACTATTTCATTTATAAATATTATTCATAACTGTAGCTGTTACTAAGCTAAATGACAAATTCTTCAGGAGTAGAATTTTCTCCAGATTATTTATTTATCTGTCTTATTTTCCAGAAGAATTTCTCATTTAACCTTCTTGTACGAAAGTCTTCTAAGAAATCGTCATCGGATTTGAAAATATTCAAAACCTACGCAATATAAGCTAGCTTAGTTTAGCTTATATTGCTTGCCAGAAATATAGTAAATCGCGTCTGCAAATCTGATGCCAAGAACACACTGCAGAACTTTTAAAGTTCCACCCCGAAAATTATGTAACCGAGGTTTCGAGCGCCGTAAGTGCCGAAATATTGAAATAGCAAAAAGTAGGTACTATTTGAGTAAAATACAGATTATGCTTCAACGATTTTGACTGTTTCGTTGGTCTAGCGCTCATCCGCATCGTTGGGTATAGTGTCTGGAATCTGGAATAGTGGTCGGTACCTTGACTTCACACCTGTCCAGGAGCGTCAAAATAAGAAATTGATATGGGTATTGTACACCTCGCCCTTTTGGGTTAGATAGGCGTGTTATTATAGTTTGATTTGGCCTGATAACTTCAAGATTGCTATACTAAATACTAATGTCTAATTTGCCATGTTCTAAAGTTAGCCATTAGTACGTGCTGGCATTCGAAGATGTGTTAGGAATTAATTCCTCCTTCCTGTCGTATCGTTTGTATTTCAAACGCGTAACGGAACGGTTCGACATTTAGTTAGTCATGGATTACTGTATGTAACGCATTACTCATTTATTATTGGGTTACTGGGCACGACTTCAAGAAGACATTAAATTATCTTATCTGAATAGGATCTACACTAAATGGATCACACTTATTGATCCAGTATTGTTAGGTACACATAATATTTAGTGTACTTATCTAGTTTACAGCTGTTTCTAACAGACTGTTCAATTTGATAAATCCTTTATCTATGTTGTAATATTAAACCTAATTCATCAGCCAATTCAATATTAGTACTTCGTTTATCTGAGCTATAAAGTATAAATATTGAGTCTAATTTCCAGCTTTTATAATTAGGTTGGTCACAAGCGCAATTGACTTTGATCTGGCGTTATAACTAACTGTATGTAAAATTATAATAATTTTATTTCCAAAATATTCGAGAGCGTCAAAAACCAACATCTTATATTTACAAAATAAATCCAATTCTATCCGTCGCTGTACTTAGAAGTGGGATCGGTACGCGATATCTCAATTACTCAGGTAGAATATTCCAATATCGTTTCCCTCTATTAGTGTTGCTACGATACGAACGATATCTACTTGTGTTGTAAGATATTTGAGACGGCAAGCATCAAATATAGTTACGTACCAAACGTACTTTGTGTAACTCAATCGATCAATGTAGGAACAGAAATATTGCCTTCGTTTTACCCAGAAAGGTTTGTTTGGTAGAAGTATTAACACTCACATTTCACCTTTAGGTCCCATGTGATGAAAGGTAAGCCACAGAAGTCTTAGCTAAGACTCTATCGCTGTTTAGCGGCACTAATCCAGACTCTGCTTCTACAAAAAAAATCTAATCAACACTTAGGTCACAGTATAAATATGTACAAACAGTACGGAAACTGCCTACAAACGTGCGAAACGGCACGCACACATAAACATGCACACCGACCAGACCCCTAAGCGGCACTCGCTACTGAGAGCACCGCCACAACCGCTTATGTGTGCGTGCCGTTTCGCACGTTTGTAGGCAGTTTCCGTACTGTTTGTACATATTTATACTGTGCTTAGGTCGATCCTGAAATCAAACCCTGCTCAAAGTGAGGAACCACATAGGCTAACCATTAGCCCAACGAGACCATCTATGTAATAGAAACCTAGGTCCATATTAAATCAGTTAACAAGTAATGTGAACACTAAGGCACGTTGCAATATCTATTCAATAACAATCTAACAAAAAACAACTTCATAAAGAGCTGCATAGCCTCGGCACGTCTAATGTCAATTCAATAGGTTGCAACATTTTTGTGCAGTATTGCCTGGCATGGCTCGATCTAACTAATGGCGGTCAACCGATCTGGCCCGACGTATGATGCAAGGCAATATAAGTGGGACAAATTATATAACATCATGCCTTTTAGAGGAGACGTTTTCCTTAACATCGTATTACGTGAATCTCTCCAATAATGACTAGGGAAAAGTGCAGTACACCGTATGATTTGATCACATTGATGTCACCCATTCGGATTCCGTAACTTTGATAGAAAAAGGACATTTGCAAAACTCGAACGGACGTATATGCAATAGGTATGGTTCGCCCTGTACTGGACCATCAATACATTAATCATATCAATAAAATATAAAGGCGAACATGACACTTGAACAACACTGCCTGCATATACCTACGCGAACGAGTTACCAGATATTTTAATATCAAATTAACACAATATTTGCCATAGGATTCTGCATGAATATTTAATGTCACACAAAGTATATGTACAAAAATGTAATCTAAAACGGAAACGTTACGTGATGCGTGGCGAGATTTTTTGCTTCATACCTTGAAATAATGTTTTGTATAAAAAGTGTGTGCACAAATAGAAGTTCGGTGAGACAATGGGTAGTAACGCCTATAAATAGGGCGTAAAACAATTTGACGCCAGCACACCTTGTAACGGCTCTTTCTTACAACAATGTATTCTACAATGTAGTCTATGATATTTGGATTGTGTGCAGACTATAATAGTTTAACGTAGACTTTGACAAACCCTGAACTAACAGGACAGTCCTCCAGTATGCTGAACCTCATCATCAATAACCTTGGAACGATTTTTGTAGGACCCCAGATCCAAGAAGTGAAATCCATCACCATCAGCTGGTCTAAAAGATGGTATTTCTTGACAGAAAACCCATACAGCTCGGCTGTCTGGCAATTTTAGCCTACAAGTTAGACATTAGAGATAAGACCAAACGTTTTGAACTAGGTTAGTTAATACGCAGATGTCAAACGGTTAAACAAGACTAGGCTAATACCACAGAATAATAAGCTAATACTAGCACAGCAAGTAGATAGATACTCTCAGTAGTAAAACATTACAGAAACAAAGACCAAGTTTTAATTATTGTTCTCGTCTATACAAAATAAGATATGAAATATACAAGGAGTTTAATAACTTTGCAAAATGAGAGATAACTTTGTCTGAACAATATTTACGAGATAATTGGCTTTTAATCAGACTTGGAGCTAATGCCTTGTTGGACTAGTGGTTAGAATATGCGACCTCTGACCGCGAGTTGTTGGGTTCGATTTCCGGGTCGGACAAAGTTTAATCTGGCTATCTAAGCTGAAATTATGCCCGGTGGATAGCGATAAAAAGGTTACTGCACATTTGGCGGAGTGGTTAAAGCGATCGCCTCGCCGCTATCAGCTGTGCTGGTGTTGTGGGTTCGATCCCCACACGGGACAAATCTTTGTGTGATTCGCAAATATTTGTTTTGACTCTGCGTGTGTTTTGTGTGTGTGTGAAATATTTGTTTGTGAACACTCCCGCGACACAGGAGTTATTACTAGTGCGGACGACGTTTAAAAAAAATAGCAGCAGATAAAAGGTGGGTGTTATACACTCTGCCACTTTCTAGGTAATAAAGGCGTAATGTTATGGTATATCTAATACGCAGAAGTTAAACGATCTAAGTAGGGTAATAACCGGCCAGCAAGTACTAAGTAAAGCCTAGAAAAAACAAAGACCTATAACGGACAGTCACAGCGCCTAAGCAAGTGGAGCAAGCTAGCTGCCGTAACAGGATTGGTTTCATCTTGTTTGTTACGTAATAGTGTAGTACGCTACTCCCTTGGCATATGAGGAAATGGAATTACTTACTACCACAGGATTGATAGCAGCGGTGGCATAAACCTCACGGGATATAAGATCTTATTTGCTCATTTTACTTTTTTTTTTTATACTACGCCTACAGTGAACGAACGTGTAGTCCATCTGATGGTAAGTGGAGTACAGCCCATGGACATCAACAATCCACAAAAGCAGATTGTAGATGCGTCGCTGCAGCTGAGGACTACGGTGTTATGCCTCATGTGCCAGTAATTTCAGGGCCTGATCTCACCACCAAACCGGAACACAGTAATGGAAGCACTACTATTTGGCGGCAGGTTAAAATAAGACGGTAGTGCTGCCGCCCTCGAGCTCATTCACAAGAGCTCTACCACTGTCACTACTACCAATTTGGTATCATATATTGCCTATGTTATGTCTAAAAAGTCTTTTTTTTAAGTCAGAAAAAAACACTTACCTATGAGACATGAACTTTTCTTTTCGTCCTATCAGTCGAACGGACTTTTTTATTTATTTAATGGTAAGTTACAGTAACACAGTTTGATCGTTTTTCTCGCCAAACACTGTTTATGTTTTAAAAAAACCTACCTATTCTATGTAAATATAAATTTAACCATTTACTACTAAGAAATATCCGGAAATATTTTGTAGTCATAGTTTCGACCGTAGTTTTAGTGGTATAATGTAACAAACGTGAATTTGTCCTGACAAAGCTTTTAGCGACCATATTTTGGTGTAGAAGAGAAATTGAAACAATAACTGGATTAACTTCAAGACAAATGGAAGCCCACGGGGACCCAAAACTTTGTGGAGAGAATCAGGATCGATAATGGATCAGGATTTCATTTTCGTAGTTAAACAATATTAAAGATATAAAAGTTCAGGTAACCTGAAAACTTAGGAAACACTGTCAAAATGACAGCGAGAGGCAAATATTTCTAGCTTACATGTGTTTCATACTTTGAAAGAATTTACTGTCACAGGACCCGACTAAGATTGTCTATAAAAAATCAAATTCAGCACAACTTTTGCCCGAATCACATGGGCCCTAAAGATAACAGGTGAAGTATGGGTTTTATACACCTCTGACTCAGCTTTCTAGGATGCCAAGCGATAAGTGAAAAGGTGAGTAACAAATCTGTATCTCTAGTACCTAGCCATTTTATTCGGGAGCACACATTAAATAATAACAATCGTAGGATGTACCGAACCCGCTGGCTATTGACCTGAAAATATAATGTCAATGACACCTAGGGTCAGTGCTATGTACTAACAACTGTAGGACTGCGTGCTTTCAGGCCATGCAAAAGCTGAACAAACACTAATTACACTTCATATGGTGCCGCGATAAGAGAGCAAAGTTACCTTTCAAGCTATACATTGCCAGGATAAGCTGGTCTCACATTGCACAGAAAGCTATACAACGCGAGACTATCATACTGGAAATGTAGAGGTTGATGTGTCTGTCTGTACACTTGAAAAATTTAATGGAATTAGGTCATTACGGCACGTTTTATGTTACTAGACGTAGATTCGTTTGCTGGATAGTAGGTACGGTGATTTAAGAAAACATTAAGTGATTGACAACTGACACTGATAGACTGACGACCTGAAAAAGGTCGCTGGAGGGGACTGGAAGAGGTAGGCGAAGGACGGGGTATTGTGATGCAAATTGCGACAGGCAGCAGGAGACTACCAAAGACTAGAATATAGCGGGTGATAAAGCGTAAAAGTAGAAACACTACTAGAATAATACAAGTTTAAAGTAAGTCACCGTCTGACGAGCCATTACTCACAAATTTTGCCGCAATTTTTCACTTTTATGCTTACTGTAGAGGTGAGACTGCTATTGACAGATAAGCATCGAGTTTTATAATACCATTCTGTTATTTTGTCCTTCTTTTCGATGAAGATTTTCGTAAATCGATAGGCTGCTATTTACCTTACCAACAAAATATTTCTTATGAGTAAATAAGTAGAGCGGAGGGCCCTCGATTGATGACCTGCAAAACCATAAAACACCATTTTGTTGATTAGATTTCAGATCAGAATAATATATTACATCGGTGCTTCCAAAGAAAATTAAATTATCCCCGTAAAATATGACTTTCCGAAATACGTCTAAATGAAATCCACATTTTTTCTCTTTTGATTCAGATTAAATTTCTTCGTGATGAAGTTAGTCAAGGCGCCACACTTGATCGCAAGGTTGCTAGCTAAAATTAGATGTACCTAAAGGTGTTTGTACGGCTTCGGTAACTACAGGTGAACAGAAAGTCCTATCGGAGACTTGGCAAGGTGCAGTTGTTATAAAAAAATTAAAGATTAAATTAAGTTATGCTACTGACCAATACTGAAGGTCGCTGATGGGGAATGGATGAAGAGGACCGGGTGTTGTGCCGTAAATTGGAAAAGGCCTATGTCCAGAACTGGACTACGAATGCCGGAATGATGATGATGATTGAACAGAGGTGGTCAACTTATGAGGGACACTGCAGTTAAGTCCTACAGTAGACCTACGCCCATATTTAATATAGTTGACCATTACTGTAAATAAAGATAAGGTAGAAATTCTTCCTATAATAAGTTTTATTGACTTTTCTCTTCTATACATAAAATATGATATTATTTACCCAAAAACCAAGCTGAAGTTATTAAACAACTTTGTATTTTAAACACAAAATGCGCGATAACTTTGCCTGAACAGATTCACGAGACAATCGGCTCAGCCAATTTAATAAACAGAAAGTTTCCACGAAATTCTCGTCCAAAATGTTAGAATTTTAACAAAAGGAAAATCCTCTTTTCTCTATTCGCAATGAGCTTATTTAGGACAAAAGTACCATAAGAACAAAAGATTCTGTCTGGCCTGATAGTACAGAGGGCAAAGCAATTAGGTATGCAGAGCAAAAACTTTGACGTCATAGTGAAGACTAACTACACCAGTTCAGGATATGTGAGTAACTTACCCAAATAATTGGTAAAGTACGCTTCTAATAGTATAGCCAATCTTCACTGCGACTGAGAAGTTTTTGCCCTGCATACCTTATTCCTTTGCCCTCTGTACCAATGTTAATATTAAAAAGCACAGATCAGTTTTATTTTGCTTTAAGAAGTATAATGTTACAGCGTAAAAATTAAAAGCTATTGATCAAACAACAACCAAGCGCAGTATGTGGCGCCTTGGCACAGTAAGTATCCCATATTAAGAAGTCGATTCCCACGACCGTTCGCAACTGGAACCGGGTCTTTCGATCGATACCTATCATTGCCTATCAATTACATGTAATCGAACGTAGCGCCCAATCAAATACCTTGTTTCAATGATTTACCCCTCAGTAACCTTTAATCAAATGGACGTTTTTCGTCAATAAAATTGAAATTTTGTCACGGTTTTTAAGTAAGAGAGTTTTATAGATTTCGAAAAAAACCTCCTTATTCTTATAAAAAGGGGGGAAATGGGGGTTTTTTATAGAGATTGGTACTGATTAGAGCTGCCAATAAAGAAAGAAAAAAAATATTTCAGTAGTGTCAAGTGGGAAATAATTTCCCAATATTTGATTAAGAGGTAATTGGATAAAATTCACGTGCCATTATTTGTAGCCAATCATAGAATTATAACATCTAGAAACCGAGTACATGGATGAAAAGAGAACCTGAATTCATTTTGCTATTTCAGTTAAGTACAACTTGTACACCTGTACACATTATCCGATTTTTGTTTGATTGCGTGTCACCAAGGGACGCGGCGTAATTTGCACGCACACATCCATTTTTTTGGCTTAATTTTAGACGGAGTGCTTGTATGAATACTAAGAATCTAGGCGTTATTAATCTATGCCCCTCTGTAATTGAATAAAATTCACGTGTCATTCTTTGAAACCAATTTACGGTTCAATTTGCATTGGGCAGGACAGTCCCCTTCTCTGTTACAATTAACATAGTGCTCAGAACAGTTTTACAATGTTAGTTACGACTTTATTATACAGGACATGCTTTACCTATTAGACTTAGTGGTTAATGGTACCTACATCACGCCTATATAACCCAGAAGGATGTGGCAGAGGTGTGTAACACAACCTACCAACCCACCCAATAGGTGAACTGTTATGTTTAGATCCCATGTTATAGGTGTGAGCTTATCCCAATCCAAAGTGCACAATTTGAACTTCAAGCTATTTTTGAGTTATGAAAATCACAAATAGTACATCTTTTCCCGACTCGAACAACCTACAGAGCCGATACGCATACGATATTCACTTGACTTGACTAAACCATTTTAATCCTCGTAAAGTCATAATAATAATAATAATATATTTATTTCCAAAAATTACAGCTAATTTACAAACTAAAACATTTACACAGAAACTAGACGCAGTCATGAACTAGAAATAACTTTAATAGATTGATACAATTTTCTAGAAAGCCGATAAACTGTTTTGATAAATTGTAACACTAACAGCACTACAAAAATAAAGCTAAATCGTTACCACAATCCATCAACTTATCAGATTAGACCTGGTTCAGAAAAAAATAAAATATTTAAGACTAAAAATCTAGGAGACGCGGGAAGGCATTTTTCAGACGGAGCTTATGAAGTTGCGGCAACTATCAACTTTTTAAAGGAAACTTTACCAGTTGCCAGTTGCTGAAACTGGCATCGGCGATCGGCGATTTGGTGACGGTTTCTATCGAAACAGTTCGGTCGCGGTATCCAGATATCGCATTTTAGCGACAATAAGTATCGTGTGAGCTATGGCTCTTAATTTGCAAGGCGCCCAAATGCATTGTTAAATTTCACTAGGTATATCGAATGGGTAATGTATTTAAATATAATAAATATGTAAATGGAAAAATAATGGATGGATCTCGAAGTAATTGCATAAGACCAAACCAGAATGACAAGATTGTATCTCAAATTATCATATAGGTCGATTTTTCATATCTTTACACTGTTATCTTTGATGTTATGATATTGCTCTGGCGTAGATATAGTTCAGATAACATCTGTATTTATTATGTGTGTATACCCTGAGGTAAAAGCTGAGATATTTTCCTCGAAGGTTACATCTCATTGTCTTCCGGGTAGAGACTTATAGATAATTCAGGGGATGGGAGCCTGGCACGTTTATTTTGATAACTGTTTTTACGTCAACTTGGCTTGAATATTTTAGCATTATTTACCTTATTTCCAAATTTCAAATAAGGCGATGTCCTAGCTAAGTGACCAGGGCGACGCGATACCATACAAACGCCTCTGTTGCCATAACAATTGTCGCGTGCCATCACGTGCAATGTAACCAACGTATGGATCGTGGCTTACTTGTCGTTCGGCTAGGACAACGGCTCAATTAACAATTCTTAAGATGAGTTTAATTGAGAAAATATTACGCGAAGTGTAGGCTAACCCCCTTTGAAATGTGGGTGTTGTACACCTCTGCCACATCCCTCTGGGTAATACAGGCGTGATGTTATATTACTCTAAAACACATGAAATAAACATGAATCTGTGAACTGAAGCCAAATGAGCTAAAATGCTTCAGGAGAATTAGCAGTTACATCATCGTCTATTTAACCAATCGCGGCAACAAACACACAGATATTTGCATAGGTGATTCAGGTGATAATTGAACAAACATGGCCCGCTTATGAGCACTTATGACTTAATAACTACTGCAGAATATTCATGAGATTCTCTCAAGAGATGAGTTTAGGCATCAGGCATTTAGGTTACTTTTGACTAAATGATGATTCGGACACTATACTCTGTCCATTTCTTTATTTTCTTTTTGACAGATTACATTTAGGGATGCCTTCACACGTTACTGATTCGATTTGAAATCATAATCGATGTTGTCTACGAAGAACTTTCAATCGATTAATTACATCGAAATGGTTTTAGTTCATTATTAATTATTCGTTTATTAGTAGTTTTTATTAGATGAAATAAATAAACAAAATAATAATAATGTCACATACTTAGTCTATGACGACTTCCTAGTTACCTTTGTTTACATTTTCATTTTTAATTCCAAGATTTCAACTTGATTTCTTGCAAATAATTATTCATGGAATCATGATACTATTATTATATTCTTTTTTTTATAAAAATACAGACAATAAAAAAAAAAAGTCAAATTATTCTTTTTCATAATGATCGATTTATTTCATTTCACGATTTGATTTATAGCCTGTGGTTGTTTGTTACAAACAGTGAACTTCCCTAAAAAGTGCCGCTTGTCAATAAGATACATTATTATTGTATTACATTAATCTGACAAAAAAAACGGTAATTCATAGGCGTGATCTGTCAAAAAGAAAATAAAGGAATGGACAAAGTATAAAAACTCGGACATTGTGTCCGAATTGACAGTTTTTAATTATAATATTAATTTTGCGACAACTCGGACCCTTCTGAAAAGAAGATGTTTTGTACAGTCCCCGAGTGTTGTACCCGAGGTAACTAACTAGATACCAACGATACTATTTGATGTCTCATTTATCATGATTTTATGGCATCGGACCGGACTACTATTAACGACTGCCATATGATCAGTACCGATGGCTTAATTAACTTGCTCTTCGAGAAACGGAGGCAAGCTCATTAAAAGAAAGACCATCCTGCGGCTGGCCGCGGTAAGCGTTAGTTATCCCGACGATCTGCTAGCCCGGCTGTGATGACTTTGACTTAACCATGAGCTCTTGAATGTTGATATTATAATCTTCTAAATTGCAGCGAAGATCTCATTATTAGGAGAAAGGAAGCGATTTAAATGAAATTACTCGTATTTTCAAGTGCATTTCGTTACGCGTGTATGATTCAGGAAAATGTTAAACTGAACACGAACTTGACGTTAATAATTTATACAATTTTATTCAATATATTTATGAACCGCATATCATGACTAGCTATGTTAGTACGTACAGATAGTTTTAATCTAGCACCATATTGATGTTTCCAGTGTTATCACTTTTTAGTAGACCAAATAGATAGGCGTAATTTCTAAATGCGTCGTCAACCTTTTTAGAATCGAACTAGCTGTTGCCCGCGACTTCGTCCCCGTGATATTCAATATTTCTATGCTATTGCCTACAAAATTGAGGAACTCCGGTTTTACACTTTCAACCCCAAATGTAACTCCTTTAAATTATTGTGATTTAGTATTCTATAAAAATTGATACAAACTTAATAATATTAAAGTTAAACCCATATTTGGCACTTTGTTTTTAAATAGCTGGATAACAAATTTTATACAACAAAAATATGTATGGCTTGAACCGCTTGGTTGTGTTTTTGAGAACCGAGCGGGGTTCCCCCGAATTTCTTTGTTGTCAATTATTATTTATGGATGTCAAAAGCGTATGGGTGCGTTCCAGGTTTCACATCTAATTTAATAATATATTTGTCATTAATAGGAGATAGTATTTATTTGTTAATTTTGAAAATGAGTTTTGTTAATGTTATGCTTTATGATTGTATAGGTTTAGTTGTAGTTGTTTCATATTAATATAATTAAGTTTTTATATTGTTGATTGTGACACAAAAATTGTAAATGTAATTATTAGATATTATTTATTTATTTTAATTTTTTTTCTGTTGTCACACTGCTTTCTACTCATTCTCTGGGCGCATCAGAATTATCAGCGCTGCGGTGCTTTTTGCGCTGCAGTATTGTGCTGAGATGTGTTCCATTTCTGGCATTAAGAATGATTTTTAAATTATTTAGTTTTAGACGTTTTATTATGTATTTTATTTGCCAGAATAAATGATTTTTCTTTCTTTCATATTTCTTTTGTATGGAAAACAGCTAACCAATTGTTCCCTGTTAAGCATGTTGCGCTCCAAATAGCTGAAAGTGGGTTAGCTACAATAGGTCTATAATATTCAGACGCGGCCAAAATGAGGAGTAAAATCTGGAGCATTATTTCTACATTGTTTAAAACATTGCCAAGTAAGTGATGTAAAATATCTAGAGCTCGCCCCAATTTCTGTCCAGAAATAATTGCGGTTTACCGAATTCAACAGAAGCCAGGCCAAATAACAACTTAATAAGGTTGAATTAATTTAATCATAAAAGCTTTTTCGTTCAGTCTTTAAAGACTGATATAGCCTTAGGGATTAAGGATATAGAACACTTTACGAAACAAAAATTTCATATTGCAACATAATAATAGAACTTTTATAAATATATTATATTAGGTACTATCAGACAAGTTGCATGCCCACCGCATAGCTTAAGATGATAATTGCGTAGCACCGCTCTCCTAGCGCGAAGTATAATGTTCCTAGTTTCACAGATAGGTACGCTTCACAGGAATCTATTTAAAACTAAGCATGCGAAAACTTTTCTGATACATACTTCATGTATTTCATCTAAATATCAAGTGAATATTTTGAAATCAATAATAAAAACAACTCACATCTAGTTCCAGTTCCAATTTGTTGATCTCATCGGTAGCCGCGTTCAGCTTCTCCAATTCCACCTGAAACGTTTTGAAGAACTTGAGACAGTCGCACGGCACACGCACATGGTACTCCCACACAAAAGGCAAGAGCAAGCAACAAGTAGAGACGGGAAACATCCGAGACATTACTACTTCCAACAGTTTTTATCACAAAACAAACATTATCACTACATGTCTAGATAAAAGACTACACATTGTTTTATCTAACCGTACCTTATAACGAACGTTTCCTGTCCCTACAACAAAAGCCAAACCAAAAAGTATTACTTACATAATTCTCGCCTCTTTATTCACATTTTTGAGGTACAACACTACAATGAAATAACTAAATAAATGCTAAATTACATTTTATTTAAAATTAACATAAAAGTTACAGTATTAGAATTATACATGCGATAAATTTTACGTTACAAAAATATTTTATTACGCATTTTGCATTTTTTTTATTTAATTTATAGAAACAAAAGATTATTTTTATAATTTTCAAATTAACTCGGCCAAATCTGTGCTTTGATATAATAAAAAAAACAAAATGTTGTGATACATAATAAAATATTTTAATTAAAGAGATATATTAATTATATAATATATTAATGGAATGGTTCAGTTGTAGGTACTATTATTAAATGATTTGACCTTAATTCGTGAAAAAATGTGAACACTTAACTTTTGGTATAAAGTCTGATGCTTTGCTATTTTCGTAACTCATTTTAGGCCGCTGGGATATTTAAAGGATTCGCATTATACATTACAATATGACGTTACATATAAATGAGTAAAATATGATAAGTTACCACTCATGTACTAGAACATGAATACATTTTTTTTAGTAAAAAAAATAATGTCCAGTGGTGGAAAACTAAATGCCAACCAATACAATACAACAATCAATGTAAAAAAAATAATAATAATATATGTTGAAAATAATTACTAATAAAAAACAGTCTACACGAATTTGGAGATTCAAATAAACTTATTTGAAACTAATAAAATATGTTATTTAGGCATAATATGGACAGAGTAAAAATGTGTTAAAACTATTATAAAATTTTGACTCAAATTATTGATTCAATTTTTTTAGCTGCAAAAATGAGCAATAATGAGATGATGAAGGCTGTTTCCATATGGGGAAACCATGTGAATAATTTATTCTGGACATTTTAGTAGATAAAGTACAGGAGAAATTTTAAATTTTTATTTTTGTATGAAGGACAATTTTTTTTACTTTCAAAGCAATATGATTGTTTTATCAGACAAAAATATCAACACCAAATTTTTTTAATGTACTGAATTGTGGCCTTTGTCACTTCATCCATTACTTAGGCCTTCACTGAATAAAACAGAAATAATTAAATCTAAAAAATATACACATTTATGTTAATAGAAGGATATACTTATTTATTTTATTGGCTTCAAAATTATGAAAATATTAGGTAAATAGTTATAAGTACATGCAACATTTTGGTTACATGGTTAATATTTGCTTTAAAGCTTTTAAATCTGGGGTTACATTACATAATCATAAAATAACAGGGATTATAATTACTTTTAATCTGCTAAGCAGTTAAGATAATAAACATACAAGTATCTATTGATAAATACATATTTGGGTAGTTCAATGACCTCAAGAGACCATTCAACAACAATATGTGATGCATTTCAATATAATAATCTGAGTACTTTATAAATTAAAATGTGAACATAAATTGTGTTGGAGAGTATGCATGTGTACCAGTGCAACAGTCAAGTACTCAAGTGTAAATTTACAAAATACAGTAAAAAATGGCACATTAACTATTTAGGAAAATAAGTTAGTAGATGCGAAACATACCCCTATCAATAAGTAATACAATTTCCAAATTAATAACTAACAATTTAACTCGAAAATTGACAAACTATGTTGTGATACATTGTTGTAACTTATGTTTTTTTGGACAGGAAACAGTCCTATAAGGTACCAAAACATATACACATCAAAACATGTAGAATAGAAACCTACGCATCCCGTACACGCTCGAATATACGACAACAACATCTATATACAAACATGTGTATTCATAAGTGTTTTGGACCGATCAGTTAACGTCACTATCACAAATGTATTTGCCGGAGACGAACCGCCGCTTGACGAGGGACAGCCGATAACCGCTGCCTATTAGTTCAAACTCAATACCGGAGAGGGTCGCGCCCTCGCAGTTGAACTGCGCCGATATGGTCGCCTTGCTAGATGGGCCTTTGGCAAGCTCGAAGCGCGCTTTCAGCGAGCCTACACCCCTGTCCTCTGAATGCTGCGACAGCTCAGTGAAGCGCCACAATGCCTGCTCGCTCTCAGCAGTCCATGTACTTTTGGGCATCGCGATCACATTTTGGACAGCGCCATTCATCGGTACACACACGGATACGTTCAACAGTGGCGACGGAGGACTCATAGCATGTAGATTATATTTATAATCCACCTTTAAATCAGTATGATCATCTTCACACTTCCAATAAGATACCATTTGAAAGGGACACGACGCAGCACCTGTCTTCGGGCGTACTTGGTATTTAAGTATGTCCACATTGAAGTATTGAGCTGTTGGGTTCTTCTCTGACTGGCGTTTCAGGAGAGATGTTAAGGCGGGCATGTTAAACTCGACGACTGTGTTATCGCGAGTGGACATCATTGCATTGATAGTTATCAGCTGCTTGTTTGGAATAACATTGTCCAATCGATGTATGTTTTTCAATCTAAAGCATAACTTAGCAGGGTTCGGATTGTTAGCCAATACGCCAACTATGCCGGTGGGGAAAGACAACATCATATCTCCTGACATTTTCACTTGGCACTTTGTCTCTTCTGTCCCGCGGAAATATGAGTGTATAATCTCGTGAAAGGCCACTGCTAGCGGTATAGTATCCGCCATGCCGATTGTTAGAGGTGATGGCCCGCGAGACCCTGAGGAACCGGCAGTGCGGAAGTCACCTTCGGATCGTCGCGACGGAGGCCGCGGGAGAGAGATTGATGACGATATTGTAGGGGTGGAAGTTCGTACGTTTGATTGATTCATCTCACCTACTTCAGAGAACAAGTCTCCCACATCAGCATTGGAAATAGGTGTAGGACTTTCTAATAAATGGGACTGATTGCCTTGTAATGGAGCATAAGGGTTTGAGACATTGCCATGGGGAGACGCAGGATTACTGACTGTGGGGCTTTGAAAGAAGTTCAGATCTAGCAAGTCACTGCTGGCCTTGCTGGTGTTGGCGTTAGATCCGCGCCTGGTAGTTCCGATTTTGTACAAGGAGATATTTTCTACAGTAGCTCTGAGCTCATCAACACTAGCTGATATAGGGTTACCATTGCTTATGGGTTTTATTTCCACATGAATCTTCTGTTCCTTCTCCTCTTCAGAGTCAGAATCTGTGGAGGAGTACACACTACCTTTCTCATCTTTGGGTCTGACGCAGTACCCCTCCTCATCAACTTCTGGTGAATTGATCAAGTCTTCTTTTGCTGGCACTTCCTCTTCTTTCTCTTCTAAGTCAGACTTTTCTCCAGGAATTGAATTTTCAGAGATTTCATCCTTCTTCTTCTTGGGCTTTTTCAGTTTAGGCTTAGTTCTCCTGCTGCGCAGGAACCACTTGGATTCTCTGAGAGTTGTGCGTCCAATATTATCATCTTTATCAGGAGCCACTGGAGTAGCTGGTGTTCCACTTGGACTGGAAGGTGCTGAGCATGGAGCTGCACCCTCAACACTGCCACTGGGTTCCTCTTTACTTTGAAAGTTTGGTGTAAACAGATTTAAAAGAGAGGTGGTTCTCCTTGAAGTTTTGGTGGCAAATGAAGGCTCCTTCTTGGCAGCCTTGGCTGGCTGGGCCGGTTTGTGTGATCCATTTGAAACAGTAGATATTTGATCTGCTTCAGATATAGAATTGTTAGCTGACCCTGGCTTAGGTAAGGATGGGGGCAGCTCAATTATTGCTTTTTCAATTGCATTATATTTGTCATTTAAGAACTGTTCCAGCAGTTTCTCAGCAGTTAATTCCAGGCACTGATGTTTAAAATCCCTATGTACTTGTCCCATAAGGTCATGGTTATTTTGTATAATATCAGCATATGAGTTTACAAACTGTTTCATCTGTTTTAGATGAGCTTCCTCTACATCTTGGAAATGTTTGCATGTCTGGGTCATTTTCTTTTCAAAATCCTGTTTCACTAGATTGTATTTCTCTGCTAGTTGTCTGTAATCTTCATGCAACTTCTTTATCTTAACCTCAGCCTTCTCAATGTCCTTAGCAGATGCATTGTCTTTACGCAACTTCTCTAGCTCAGCTGACTTAGTAGTGTACACATCTTTAGCCTTTTGCAGTGCCTGCTTAGTGCTTTGGATAAGCAGTACAACTTCTAGAGTATTTGATTCAGAGTCTTTTACAGCTTTATGCTTCTTGTGAAGCTCCTCAGCATATCTAGCTACATCTTTTACCAGTTCACTTAATTTTTGAAACATATGCTGATGTAAATTGGATAGTTTCTCTGCGGAACATTTCAGAACGCCCCAAAAGGGGGCGAACGTACCCTGCGAGCAGTTGCTGTTAGCTTGTTTCGCTAATTTAGCTAATGACTTTGAATTAGTTTCCTCTATATTAGATCTCTCCCTTAGATACTCTGAGAGTTCCTTGCTGGCAATGAGTCCGTATTTCATGTTTAGATATAAAATATCGTATCCATTGTGCTCGTTGGCGAAATAATCGACAAAGTTGACACTCATCTTTGCAGTTATATGGGCCTACCACAACAGTTATTCAGTACATAATTTTTCACTCACTGACCTGTATTCTAGGGTCGAGTTCAGTATCACCATTGTCGTCAGCCGGGATCGTGAATGAGGACTCTTCCATTGTACTACTTAGCACTAGGAAGCCACCCAATCACCTAAATTACATCACCGACACAATAGCGAAGAGCGTCACCTTCACTAATTACAAACACTGGAAACTGGTATCGATTGAATACATCACAAGCAAACTTGTTAAATATGATCGTTTAACACTGAATATAGCCTCGCGTTACGTGTTTAATTTAGCAAAATAAATAATAAAATAAGAGATCTTCATTCAAGATGACGTCCAACGCCGTGACGTCAAATCATAACAATAGACAAACATATTTTTATATTGCTGCTCTGTATCGATTTTCCCTTGCATTTGTTACCTGGGAACCTAATCGACTAGTTAAAACTTTTGGCAATTGAAGCATTTAACCCGTCACTAAATGAATAATTTTTATTTCTGTTTACATCAAATTATGCCGAAATCAAAGCCAGTTAAGTTGAAAATAATGCAGTTACATATTTTTGTATTTACTAATAATTCGATTTATTCTTAGTCGATTCTAGTAGTAATCGATTAAAATTGCCGTTCACTAGTAAAGTCTTTCTGTCTATGTGTAGGCACACACAACAGTGATAAATGGAACGATACAACAGATCTTATTAAAAACTTTCGGATACCTCTTTTACTCTTATACGTGTTGTGCTACCACTAGCGCCATGGCAGTATTTTGTTGATAGTTTCATTTTGGTAGGATAATAAGATGCTTTTTGTCTAATTTGACGTAAAACAGCTTCAATTTGCTCCAATTTCATTTTTCATCCAAGTGGAATTTATGTTAAATTCTTTATATGAGTGACATACCTAGCAATTGCTATTGGTTCCTCGTGATATTCTCGGTGTTACTCGTTGTCAGAGTTCGTGTCTGAGGCGGTGTTCACATCCAATCTGTATGCAACTATTACGCGTCGCCTCCACTATGTCTTACCAAGGATCACCATATTCGGGCCCGGGGGACGAGTATGACTTCGAAGACGACGGGTACGACGATCTTGATGAATACAGGGACAGAGAGGACGGGTTACCAGCGCAGCCTCCAGTAGAAGATAGTGACGAAGGTGAGTTTTGTTTACGATCTTTGTCTAACCATGTTTTGGCAGTTTATTTCATGAAAGATCAATGTAACATCGTTTAAGTTTCATTTTAATGTCTTATATGACATGTTAACATTGGTTATATAATCCGAACATGATTATTTACATACAAACTGGATCATATTGGTGTATTCCCGCCTAATTTTGTCGACCTGTTTGGTGACGTAATGGGTTCTTTTTGGCGTCACTTTCACCATAAATATCACCTGTCTAAGAGCTCCTTACCATATGACCAACTTTCTCAAGTCACACATGTTATGTCAAAACAGAGCCAAACAACTACACTGCTGATCTTATCAAACCTGTACCACCATGTGTTTAATTAGGTACATTGTCTTTATTAAATGTCCCAAAAACATTAATGTTTACATGTGGAAGTTTTGGCAAATGTATCTGATTGTGACTGGTATAATCTTTATCAGTTGTTTATCTACTGATGAATATCAAGGTTGCCAGCCTGATATCATCACATAAACATTGAAATACTTATACTCCAATTGAAACTATAACATTTTAATCTGCTTTATTCTGATCTGCTGTATTTAGGATCTTGTTTTATTAACCAGTGCACTTTCAATACACAATGTGTATTTTATAAATTGAATAAAGTCCCTTGAAATTCCTCTGATCTGAAATTCTAAAACAGTAATAAAATAAAATCTTGATAAAATATAGCAACATTAAAATATATACATGCTGCTCTTAATATAATATATAAGCTCAATGTACAGTCATCATCATCCATCACAGTACATTAATTTCCTATTGGAATTAAATCTATATAACAGGTTTATTTTATCAACTGTGGACAATAACTGAAGCACCACTTGCAGGACTGTTGTGCTCACAAAGAACTTATAAAAAAATTCTGGTGTTCTAAAAGCTATATGGTGACATTATGGAATCTAAGTATGCTTTTATCAACCATCAACTATATATTTCTGTGAGCAACATTGCCCACAGAAATGTGTAGTTGTTGCACAAAAGCCTGTTACTAATATAACATTCTGGAAAGTCAAAGTTCGCCAACTAAGGTATTTTTATTATTGGCATAAAAATATATTTTTTGTTTCACAGACACAGAAGAAGCCAGTGAAACAGATATACCCAACAATGATGAGCCAGTAGAAGTTAAAGAACGGTAAGCTATTTTACTCTCATTTTCCTTGTTCCTAAACTCGTTTATTTGGTACAAACTATTAAAATAAAAATAAATATTTTAAAACATGGAACTATTCTATCTAACACAGGTAAGTAGTGACCAAATAAAATTTGTCCTTATAATAATAATAAATTCTTGGAAAATAAAGGAATGACTAATCTTTCTTTCATAAAGTTTCAAGTCAAAAATGCCTGCTTTATAGCCTTTTATTATCCAAGTCATTCTGTGAGAGTTTAATATCAATATGCATTCACAATTCAACTCTTAAATTCCAGATTATACCAAGATAAACTAGCCAGCTTAAAAAAGCAGCTGCAACAGCTAGAAGATGGCATTCATCCGGAATTTCTGCGGAGGGTCAAGAGGTTAGAACACCAGCTCAACGAGAGGCTCAGAATAAACAAAATATACAGGTAATTATTGTTATTATATGGTTTTGATTTGGCGGATTTTATAATCCATCTATTGGTGGAAAAATGGCCCATGAGCATTCATAATCACTGGACTAATTACAGATGTAGCAATGTGTTTGATGGCTACATGATGAGACATTGTACTTCCTCTCTCAAACTAGTTCACAACAGCTATAAGACCAATCAAATTATATTTAACTATCTTTTCTAATATTATAAAAAAATTCTTTATCATTAATTTATAGTTTGTCAAGGTACTATACGGTTGAATTTGCATGAGAGTGTTAGTTATGTTAATGTAATCATGTTCTTAACTTACTTTTCTAGGGAACACATGTATGATGTAGTGGAAAGAGAATACATAGCTGAGAAGAAGGCTGCTGCCAAGGAGTTTGAGGAGAAGAAGGTGGAGTTACGGGAGAATCTGCTCACGGATTTCGAGGATAAGCGGAAACTGATAGAGAGTGAACGGCTTAATATGGAGCTCAATGGAGATTCTATGGAGGTGAGCATTTTGTGTAGCATGTTTAACTTTATGTTCATTGTAATAAACCATCAAATAAATATGTTCTTGGCTTGATGACATCCCAAACCCGATGTCTGGGTTGGGATTTGCTGATAGTTTACTGACAAACACAAGTAACGTGCTACCCAGTCATGATCCAGTTATGATCCAGTTTCAAATTTCTGTTTCACTTGACAAACACTTAAAATAGTTTTATATATTATTATTTAAAATATAGCATGATTTTCAATGTAGTATGTACGTAATATGACTGGGCAGGAGCCCATTTGGTGGCATACATTTTCAAGAACCTTTAGACACAATCTAACAGCATAACCATTACAATTCGCAGGTAAAGCCAGTGATGAAGCGCATCCTGCGGCGGCGCGCCAACGAGCCGGCGCCGGCGCCCGAGAAGCGCCGCAAGCCCATCAGCAACACGCTGACGTTCCAGCTGGACGAGCGCGACATCGACGCCGACCTCCGCGCCATCGCGCGCCCCGAGCCCCCGCCCGCGCCGCCCGCGCCGCCCGCGCCGCGCCACCACGCGCCGCCCATCAACGCACAGCCCAGGAAACATCTCAATTCTGGGAGTTGTTAGTATAAGAAGCTCTATTTTTAATAATCTAATCAGAGGCGAATTAATATCTAGATCCTAGGTTTCCACCACATTGACGCCCCTAGCAACATTAGCGAGGCCTGAGCCAGATCAGTATTTTTAAAGTCTGTAATCGCAATTATTACTTCCAGTTTGATACCATTACTCCATTTATTTCTGCATTACCCATAAGGTTGACTGATATAGTAATGTCTGGAGCATTTAGTCCATCTTTATCTACCAACTAGCTGACCCGGCGAACTTCGTACGGCCTTAGCGTAAATTTGATGCACTACTTTATTTTGTATAGCTGACCTATCTTATGTATGCGTCTATAATATCCTCCATATAAATATAATTTTTTTTTTTTTTTTTTTTTTTTGCCGTAATAACCTTGTACAGAGTTTTAGAAAACTACAAAAAAAATTGCAGCCAAATCGGTCAAGCCGTTTTCATGCTAAGTCGTGACAACGGAAAACGGGTTTCATTTTTATATATATAGATTAGTAAGATACTGTGTATGTGTATGTTTAAAGTTTTATTAAATATGTAAAATCAGAGATTTTATGCCGTTGGAATCATGCACCTACTTAAAGGTTATTTGTCTGAATGCCGTTGGAATCATGCACCTACTTAAAGATTATTTGCTATGCTTACTAGTTTAATCAATAATACTGTTTTTTTACCCCAGGTGAGTCTCCAGTCCGCGAGGGCGAAGCGCCAGACACGCGCGTGGAGGACGGCAAGCTGCTGTACGAGCGGCGCTGGTACCATCGCGGACAGAGCGTGTCCGTGGAAGGAAGGGATCTGCCCAAGTTCCCTGGCCATATACACGCTATCACTGATGAGGCGGTAAGCCACTGAAATATAAAAAAATTCCATTATTACCTTGTAGGATAAAGAAGAGGTGATAAACACCCACACTCCACCTGTTATGTTTAAAATGAGCCTGTCGGGCTGTATAACATGATTATGAACTCCTTACTGCAGTTGCTGTGACTTTCCTGACGGCAAAACCCAGATAACATTTACTATAGACCGACCGTTTAACGCGCGTATCGCCTGCGACGTAAGAAGTGAGCGGGGGTAGGTAACGGACTACTACGGCTACACACGGAGTCATTGATCCAAAGATTTATCTCGAGATAGACATTGTAGGCAAAGTAAAAAATATAATTGTAGTATCTGTATTTTTAAAGAAAAAATGAACATTTTAAGAAAAAAATTACTTATTAAAGCAAAAATTAACTTATTAAAGAAAAAATAACATTTTAAAATTTTACAATTATTATTATTATTTTCTTTATTTATTTCTTATTTTATTTTATATATTTTTAAATATGATTTATAAAAAATACAAAAAAACATTTAAAAATACAAAAACAGTGTCCCACCGACATCAGGTGCAGGAACCAAGCTGCCGATGGTTAGGGCTTCAGAGAGAGGAACCTCCTCACGATGCGTGCCGTGTCCCAAAGTCCGTGTTGTTGATTTTTTTTTGCAAAACAGGAAGAGCGATTCATCTTGGGATTAATCTTGGTAAACCTTGTGCGTTAATGTCCAAGCGTCCGTAACAAAAATACCAACCGTGCGCTGCGAGCACTGCCAGCGCACTGCCGCGCTTGACGTGAGCTCTTTGCACCGCGCACCCCTCTCACCCACCCGGTAACATCACGCCCCGCCCCCTTCTCACCGCGCGGGCGATACGCGAGTTAAACGGTCAGCCTATAAACAACATGCATTAGGATTTGGATAACCCAGTTGGCAGTGTGACTAAACTTGTACTGTAATGAGCTCAAAAGTAGGTTCAACTCGTGCAGAATAAAATCAAGCATGTCAAATGATCCCTCTAAAACAAATCCTGTTCGTTTTTGGAGCGACCTTTCCAGCTTAGATACAAATCAAAATCCAAAGATTACAAATCCAGCTACTATTAGCAAGTATTATAATCCCTTTTGTTATCATAACTTATATTCTAACACATTTGTGGTTTGTTTCTCACAGATATGGGTGAAGAAAATCAACCTAGAGCGAGTAAGGATATACATATCTCAGCTAGCGCGCGGCAAAGTGACGTTAAAGAGACGTGCGTCGTAAACTGTACATACTGTATGGATGTGTGAGTGAGTACGGATAGTGCGGGCTAGTGTGTGTGTGCGCGGTGCTCAGTGCGAGTGACGCCCGGCGGCAATACTGTTGTATTTCATGGCAATTATGATTTATTTGTTAAGTGTTTTAGATTTAGTGTTTCAGCTACAGTAATTCGTTATTCTTGCTCTTAATCACAGTCAGTATTCTGAAATCTGTAAAAATATTTTATGCATTTAATGTGTGTATTGTATGAAACATTCACTCTTGTATACGAAGTAAAATTTTATAAAAAAATATTTTCTTTACAGAGCTCTTTAAACATAACTTTTGATGTATTTAATTAAAGAGAATATTTAAAACGTGAATGTTTAGGCACATTCACGACTATGGAATGGAGAAGTTTACTGTTAAACGGTCCCATAGACAAACATGCTCATTTTCATACATTTTAAGCGTCATCTGGTGGCTGAGTTACAGTAAACATCACCATTATTTAAAAGAATATCTGGTTCCTGCAGCTGACTCACATTTGTTAACAATTCTAGTGCAAGCTAGAGTTATTATAAGACAAGCTATGTGGTCTGTTGCTAGTTCAAACTTATAGAATTATTTTGCATAAAATAAATGTCTGAAAACTAAAGAATTCAGGCAACAGGCCACAGTGTTTGTCAAGCTAGCCAGTGATAGGCCTATTTTAATTTATTTCATGATTTAGAAAAACACTCTTGCCGATGGTGACAGTGTATCATATACATTAGAAATGTATACTTCATATGTATTGAGGAAATGGTTGGGTACTAAAAAGTAACTCATGGACTACAGACAGTAGAGGGAGGAAAAATCGGAGTATAACAAATTGGTGTAATGTGCACACTTCCCTGCACAATAAATAAATAAATATCTCACAACTTACACACAACGCCATCTAGTCCCAAGCCTGTACTATGGGTACTAGTATAATTGATATTAATACATATATACTTTTTTTTTGTAAATACATACATACTTATTATACATAGAAACCCAGACTAAGATTAAGACAAACCCCGATGTTCATGCACACTAAGATTTTTTTCCGAAAGAATGAACCCGCAACCTCGGAGTCGCTAGCAGGTACACCAACAACTCCGCCATCCGGTCGTCAAATGATGAAATTAAACTGTTTATGAACCAGACTAAACTACCAGCGGGTACTCTTAAGTGACCAAAAATAGCCAAGCATACACTATGACTTGTTGTCGTTACGACAGTTTATCTGTCTATTGGCGGAAATACTGTCGCGGTGAGAGAACGTCGTCGTTTAGAACATTTAGTTTATGAAAAGCAAGAGTATTATAAAACACTATTTTCTTAATGCAAATGAACTATACAAGTGCTATGTCAAATCATTTTAATTCATTAATTTATTGGTTCGATGAAATGACACTTGAAACTGTGATCTTCAATCAATTATTTCAATATATTACACGCTCAGGCCTTGCCTTTGTAGGTGAAATGTAGGTACTTTGACAGGACACTGCTATGAAATTGTTAGTTTATTTTTAGGAGATTATGAAGGCTCAATTACTCGAGAATGGTTTTGTACAAAATAAGTGGCAGGCTGGATTTTATTGTTGATTATAATCATCATTCACCATGAAAAACTTTTTCTAAAAGCCAGCTAGTTCGAAAAAGTCAATTAAATTCAGGTAAAAATATTTGTCTATTAGTTTTTAATTATAATATTAGCGAATTGCTATACTATTATTTATTTTCACGTTAGCAGCTCGAAAATTCGTTCTTTGTCGTATGAAAACAGTGAGCAAAACTTGATTTTGCTTTAAGTCATTTCAGTTTGCCTTTTTTAAATGTCACAACTTACATCTTGTCATCTAGACCCAAACTAAGCAGAACGTGTACTATGGGTACTATTTTGAGCTGCTGAGGGGAAAATTTGTATGTGCGACACAAGATCAAAGTTATTGACATCTCGTACTTTTGAGTCAATCACTCCGCTCAAGATTCCAACCTAGAACTCGCTATGCTAGTGATTCTACTATTTGCTCTCTTGTTGCACATATAACTATTATGAAACAGGTGCAGTCAGTTTTCTTATTTCATTTAAATTTATGTAATTTCACTTTTTGGAAATATAATGCAACCTGAACATGTATAATAAATACAATATGTTTCTTTTATATTTTTCATAGACATTAATTTAATTAAGCAACTAATCATCGCAGAATTGTCAGTAGAAAACCTTTCTTCATGTAATTGAGCCTTCATATTTAAAACAAATGAATTGCACACTCCATAAGACGTTAATATTCCTAAATACACTGTACAAAGATCTCAATATGTTGAAACCTAAGACATGTCTGTCAGTTTTCGTTTTGTCCTTTATCCTATGAGGGTAAAGAGTATGATTTATGGTGATAATATTGTTATTAGATTTCTACAAATATTAAGGATTGTGAAATGATTTTTTTTTTGGCACAGGATTCATGCAGCCAATCATTATCTTTCTATAATACTCAGTGCTTGAGCAGTGCGGTATGGTATGCTCATAGAAATATACGCCCTCATATTTTGCTATTGGCACCTCATATTCCAAAAATATCAATCCCGCACCACACATTCAGTGGGCCAACAAGTTAGGTATGCGGGGCAAAAACTTCTAAGTCATAGTAAAGACTTACTACACCAGCTATGGAAAAGTGAGTTACATATCTAAAAAGTGGGTATATTACACTTATTAAATATGTAATTTATACATACACATCTACATATTGTAGTCAGTCACTATGGCATAGAAGTTTTTGCCCTGCATATCTAATTGCCTTTGGCCCACTGTACCTACCAATCCGAAAAGGGCCCAACTAATATTTGTGGCTAGTGAGCTATAGGAAGATGATTGGCTACTTGCATGGAATATTGTTAAAAAATAATATATGGAAAATAAAGGAGAAAATTACCAGGCTTCTGCATAATGTTGATGTATTTTCATCCTGCAAACATAATGAATTGTTTAATCCCCACTTCTGTGTTTCAGAGCTAGAAATAAACTCGGGAGTTAACTGGTTACTCTTGTCAAATTAATAGGTGTTGGACCCGCTAGTGGTCTAAGTCAGAATTGTTGAAATTTTTACATTTAAATTCTGAAGTATCTTACTTGTTTGTATTTTACCATACACTATTTTTTACTTTATAAAATCTAATGGATTCAGTATACTATTCTTGCTACTGGCACAAATAAATGCTTCCGTCAGGCATTGCTGCGTTAATTTGTTCAGGCGCCTTTGACGAAAGTATTGACCTATCCACAAAATAATATTATTGAATGTACAGCAAATCCGTATAATGTATTGTTCTCGAAATGCAGTATTGAAATTGTAAATAGTGTACATTGTGTAGTATATGATCAAATGATGTGTAAATGAAGCAATTTTGGAATGTCCTCTTTATTTCAGATTTTTTTATACTTTTTGTGATTTATTTGATGAGTTGTGATGGACAATGTAAATAGTATGAGAAGATTTTACGATTGTAAATGATATTGAGACAAGATCTTTTAATTATATTATGTATTATAAGTGATGATATCGTATTATTTCAAAGATGACCCAACAGGCGGTGCTATTCCTCTGAATTTCAATACAGCTACGCCTGCTTCCAAAAATTTTGCAAAAGTTTTTGCGCTTTGGGTAAATAGGGATCTCATAGGTTACCGTGCTCTATCGCAGACCGCATCATCTCTTACCATCAGGTGTGATCGTGATCCACCGTAAAAAACATTATCAAAATGTCTCACATCAGCAAATTAAAATTGATATATTAATCATATCAATTAGGGTCGAAAACCAATAAATAAGGAAAAACTTTCCTCTAAACCTTCGCGGACGTAATTCCCCAATAAAACCATGAACTTTCCTGTACTCTGCCTTTCAGTTCTCGGAGCCGTCACTTCCATCGCAATCAT
Organism: Hypena proboscidalis; assembly: GCA_905147285.1. Classification (NCBI taxonomy): domain Eukaryota; kingdom Metazoa; phylum Arthropoda; class Insecta; order Lepidoptera; family Erebidae; genus Hypena; species Hypena proboscidalis. Next base: position 20,009,521 of record LR990136.1, on the reverse strand, counting down.
GTCACGATGTCGAGGCTCCTTTCAAATAGTCTGTTTTATTTTGATACGAAAAAGAAACGATCGGGGCGAATCCAACTCTTCATAAAATCAATCGGCCTGTATGTTAGAGATGTCCCGATATTCTAACACGCAAAGCTTTGACGGAAAATAAAAAAAAATGTTTTATTATTTATAACTTGCATGGTACATTTAAATATGCTCTAAGACCGCGCGAGCTTTTGCCTGTAAATAACTTTTTTATATAAAATTTCGAATTTTATTCGAAACGAACGAACATTCGACTCTGTAATAGAGGGAGAGCCATTCAATTCTCTGGCTAACCCTCCTTCGACAATGCTGGTTTTTTAAAATGATTTATCATTAGTCTGACTAGAAAATACCGTTCTGGCAGGCATTTCGCAGCTGCGTCATTAGACTTGATGAGGCAATACCTATTAATAAACCTAACTGTAGACTCCTAAGTATTATTATTATCGTTCTTCTAAATTAACTCAAGCATTAAAAATATCGCTTCTGTCTTAATTGCTTCAAACCTGTTTATTGATGAACTGTGAGATGTCCAATAGTGTAAAGTAGTGTTTGTGGACACACCGCTATCCATCAAGCTATTCATTTCCAGGGTCTCGTATTGCGCGGGTATAGATAAAATCAAAGATTTTGGAGGTTCTATAGCTGACCAAAAATGAAATGTCACTTGTCGGAATTCGTCACGCTTGAGTGCGGTGTCCGGCGCCAGCTTCAAAGCCGCCAAGATTTTTCATTTTATCTATAGTCATACAATGCGAGATCAACTTATACCTACTACAAATGTGAAGCTTGATGGGTGTGTACAACACAACGTCTTAAAATGTAGTAGGCTAATATTGGTGCAACGGATTAATGTGATTCTTGTCAAGACAAATTATAATATGTGTGCCTAGGAATACCGTAATGTGACTCATAAACACTCATGGTATCGCGCTCATAATGTTTGTTGTGACAGGCAAAAATCCTAAATCCTGGCGTATGTGCAAATAAAATGTTACAGGTTCAAGCGCTGTTCTGATTTGCCATGTTCGAGCGCGGTGTACGTCTGTAAAGTGCATTGCAGTTATCTGCCCCGCCTAGAAGTTTGATTTGATCTATACTTATGTGTACAAGGCTACGAGAAAAGGAAAACAGACACACCTGACTGAAAATGTTCTTCAGCAATAAAGGAGCCGATGTAGTGCTTGCCTAGGAGTGTTCTCGACATTATTGTGCATCTACCTCGAGATAGAGTTAATTAGGTACACACACGTTGTCAATTAAAAATATGGAAAGCTTAGTAGCAAAGAGAAAAACGCAACCCCCCAAAACGGAAAATTAATCTGGCCGAAAGGATCCCGCTCGACAACTGATCATTTATGCTCTTTTTTGTAAATGTTTTCACTCTATTTCGATTAAAATTTCCCTGAGCTTATCGCAAATCTATTTTTTTTTGGCAAAACAACGTTTGTCAGCGGGTCAGCTAGTATATATATACTTTCTTCATTTATCAGTTTGAGTGTCTCCCGATTTATTTATTTAAGTGTTTTTGTGTTGGAAACTATGTCTGCAATACCGACTGGCCTGATTGCAAGTGGTAAATTAACTCTTATTGTGCTAAGTAACTAATTGTATCGTTTAGTTAATGTTATAAATGTAAGTGCTTGTGTAAAGATATAGTTTCAATTAAACCTGGAGATTGCGGCATGGATTCGACTTCTGATGGGATTTGTACCTACATTATGTTATCGTTGGTAGATTTTATCTAAATTGTCGGCTTGTTTTAGTGCTATACTTACTTGAAAATTATCACCTTTCACTTGCCCTGCTCTCAATAAGTTCAAGTTCTGCATGTTGTACAAAATTTCACTGTGTAACTTTTATCTATTATCTGAACGTCATACCGGGTGAATAAATTCTGTATACTGCCCGTTTGCTTCAAGATGGTGTCCCATTTCTTCATACCTCACCCATTGTAAGCTCCTAAAATGACAAAAATGACACGGTCAAATCACTAATAAAAATGGGTTTATAGGGGGGTATGGTATGGAGAAGCGAACGCTTTGGAGTTACTCATCATTCTCAGATTTTATGGTAGTCATTGAAGCAGGTCTATTCAAGTGCCAGTCCTTTGCCTTTCCGAAGTGAGCTGCAGCATGATCCATTTTTTGGCTTTTCCATTATGTACCTATAGTGAAACTTAAATTAGTTTTATCTTTTTTTCGCAGACCTGTGTGTGTGACCTGTGAAAATTCGCAATAGTTTACATAAGGGCATAGTTTGGTAGCATCTGTGATTCTGTACCGATCTATTTTTAGACCAGAAAGCAAGGCCATTAAAATGCAAGGTCTACAATTCTGCATGATAATGATGGACTCATTCAAATTAAAACACAACCGATGATGATCTAATGCTCAAGTGCCTGCTCATAAAAAAAGTATAACGAATAGCGATTGGTGATCGGATTGTCTGTGAGTCTGTCACCTTGCCGGATACATTCCATACAACAATGTTCCATTGCAGCCCACGCTAAATTTGCCTGAGGATGAGCAATCTTCATTTCGACTATTTGTCACTCAAACGACCGACTTTTGTTGACTCTACAATATGTTAGTGTGCTATGCGATGTTGTTGGTCGGTGAAGAAAATATGAAATTTGCGTAAAAATATAAGTAAAGAAAAATATTAAATTCAGGTAATTAATTATATTAATTCTTCTACGACTAGTTTCTTAGGACGTTCATGAAACGTTTAACCGAATATTCGACACCGGGGTACAGTTACGTCGTGTTGGAAAATCAATTTATAAAGTCGATGTCCTGCCGCCTTGTTAGCCAGTCTCGGATGTACAGCGGCTCGCCGCGCCATTCAAAACCCCGCCACCGATGCGACACTACCGTCCTCAAAATTTCGAAAAAATCGATTTTGGCCTCTGCCATTAATATTCCACACACGTTTAGTGCCTAGGCCGTCCGCCGCGACGCGCCACTGACACATTTCTGCGGTTTCGCGCGCTGTTTGAATTTAGAATAGTTCTGCATTTGTTTTTTTTACGATTTGGTGTTTTCGATATTACTTGTGCCAGTACCACGTGCAGCGTTATCGGAATAATAGTGATTTCACAAAGGCTGAGTGATTTGTTTCCTTGGACTCTTCTAACAAGGTAAGTTTAGATATAGATTCCATAAATATCTTCGATAAATAGATTGCCTACTTAGTCAAGCACAATATGCTATAGAGATGCTAAACTACATACAGCTACTTGTTTATGTGTTTCAAAATTAATTTAAATGCATCGCAGTGAGCGATGAGCTCCAGGCATGTTAAAGGTGCGTCGACTATTATCTTGTCACAGGCTAATTTATGTAGTATTTTTTTAAACATACTCAACTATCTGTGATGTTTTAAAGTCCAAACCAATCAATTAATTAAGACTTATTTTCTTTAAAATAAAATACAGAAATTTTATCCGGACGCACGCGACGTTTAAAATTTTATTGATCAATAAATAATTTCTTAATACTTTTTTATACATGCCGGACCGAGTCGGTGTCTTGGAGTAATTTTATAAATATTTATCTAGGTTTTAAAGTTTACCGTACATTATCAAGTCAAGAGCCAATTAAGCATAGGGAACCGGGTTTGTTAACAGCTAATAAACAAAAGAGAACAGAACGGAATTGACAAACAAACGCGGACCGGTAATAATATTAAAACAGCTTATAGTGGCTGACATTTTCATTTAAAAAAAGATGATATGCCGTCGTTTCGTGTGATGTGATACGTATCACGCAGGGCTGGCACCTCTGGCACGTATCGTCTGCGATAGGGCCTTGCGAGTCCCACGCGTTCAATGATTTTGTCATTTCACTTGTACGGTGCCAGAATAGTTATAGGTACTTAGAATCGTTTGTCCAGCTCCAAGAACTTGAGGGCCAAGTTGTGTAACAACTGGTAACAACTTTTAGGTGCATGTGTAGAACTAGCTATACATTTTACTATTACAATTACAAAGTAAATTTTTGTGAAACTTTCTTTTAAATTTAGTCCAGATCCAATTTTTAGAGGTCCAAAGAATAGTAGGTTTAGGTTTTAGCTTTAATAACTATATCCTAAAAAAAGCTTTAGCCATTTATGTTCCTCAACTAAAGCTGAAGTTATTATAGAGATCGAAACGTCAACAAATAAAAGTCACCGTGATATGAGATTTAAATTCATTTGTTATATTTTATCTCGTTAATCAACATCAACAAACAATTATTATGATAATAATAATAATAATAAATATTTCACAACTCACACACAACGCCATCTAGTCCCAAACTAAGCAGAGCTTGTACTATGGGTACTAGAATAACTGATACTAATACATATATACTTTTCTTTTGTAAATACATACTTATTATACATAGAATCACCCAGACTAAGACAAACCCCCATGTTCATGCACACAAAGATTTGTCTTAAGTGGGAATCGAACCCACGACCTCGGCGTCGCAGGCAGGTACACTACCCACTTCACCATCCGGTCGTCAATGATATTGATTGATGGGAGCAAGTTATTTTTGTATATAATATTTTTTAAATCATTAAACAGAAATTGGTAGGTATGTACTTCACTACGTCCCACTTCTCGATACATCATCTCTTGCGAACTTTTTTTTAATGATTTGGCTGTAACATTTGTCTGTAATTTCCTCACAAGAGGTGAAGCAAATAATTTACGATATGTAAAAGTTAAGGATTTAGTCAGCCCTATTATGAGTAAGAGAGCAGAAAGAACATCAGATGATAATTTTACGCTTTGTAATGTAAGTTCGGATCGCCATCTTTGTCAATTGCAAAGTTCCCGCCATTTTCATGCATACATTAGTGCTGTGCTGATTGGTTGTGCAATTTTGTTTTGTTTATATATATAAATTGAGAACGATGATTGAATTAACTTTTGACACTATTATCGATTTATACGAATATATAATAATATTATTTTTATTGGATATTGGAAAAATAACAGTTTGAATTTTGAATATTAAAGATTTGGCTATAAAATGTGATTAATAGTCAATTTAAAAGGTTTTATTTCCTGTTATGGGGCAAACGGTGCTGACAGGTCGAGATTTAGTGATTGAACTCAATTGAACCTAAGGAAACAAATATTTAACTAAAAATTTATATAAAATCATCAATCATCAAAAAAAAAAGTTAAACTAAAGTGTGTTTACTAAAAAGGCTTAAGATATGAAAATAAGAATTATTTAAACTCAATTACAAATTTCATAGATAATGTGAATGAGAAAAAAACATGTGGTAACATTAATCATGAGTAGTTCCGTCAATCGACAATTTAAATATAAATCAAGCGTAGTATAATTCAAATTTCTAAAAACAAACATTATAATTAGCAAGATTAACATACGTCCTAATTTAACCTGATTTGCACATGGCACACTTCCGAATGATATATTTAACAATAAATAATATATTTATGCAAATAACACTAATAATGTTGACACACTTATAGAAAACGGTTAATTATATTCTATAAATCCCGTTTTAATGATTAACTATAAATAAAATAATCATTATTATAATTTATAATGTTTGTATTTAAAAATGTGGATCCTCTCCTTATTTAGGCTTGGTTTATATAGCAATGGTCGTAAAGATTTTGCAAAGAATGTTCTCATAAAAATACGGGCACTACAATAATAATGTTAGAATGAAGGTGAATCTTTGACTTTAAAATCTTGAAATGCTCGTTTCAGAATAGAGTGATTTGATTTATATTTAATTATGAAATGCACATAAATATTGACCACTTATACTAAACAAAGACAGCCCGTAATGACTTCAATACATAACGTTGGTTAATTTAAATACGTTAGACTATACGTTCTAGAGATAATCTTAAAATTAGCTTATTGGGAAATTTATTTCATTTCATTGATATAAATAAAAAAAGTACTTATATACTTCATTTTTGTTAAGTGTTAATATTATCGTTTATTACTGAAATATAATCTTTTAGGAAATCTGTAATCATTTTTGATACGTCGAAATCAAATCGCACTTCTCAAGTTGAAAGCGTTGAAATCTTTTGTATGGGGGAAAGATTGTTCACACAGTAAATATTTTGTTCGCGACATTTAGTTTTTTTAATCGGTATGTTGTATGATTGGAAAGAATGAAGGTTGTGGAAAGGGAACCATTTAAGAGATCGTGGGTGGCTAAATCATGACAGAAATTATGAGATGCCGACAAGAAGGCTTAATTGCAGATAATAATTAACTGACGTGATCTTGCTCCAGTGAAGTAAAGCTGCAATAATTTATGAAGTAGGAACAATTTCTGCATGTAATCTGTCATTCAATTCCTTGGAGCAAAATCAACTGGAGTTGGAGCACTCAGTTCGTAGATCTCACTCTTTTCTATTCTGTGACTTTGATATGTCCATACCTGGCAAATGGCATAATAATAGATCTGTCAGCAAAATAGTAGAATCATCAGCATAATATTTGACACGTCAGCAAATGATATATTTGTCAGCAAATTTATTCTGCGAAAGAGTTAGATTTGTCCGCATGGAATTTGTTAATACTTAGATAAATAAAACAATGACAATGATTACCAAGACAGAAATTAACTGTAAAACCGACTCCACGTAGTCTTGTTTGCCCTACCCCTAGAGTGTAAATAAGCCCGCTTAGTGGAGGAGCGAAGCGGCCTGAAAGCTGCGGAACAGTTGAAAGTTTAAACTATCTGCGACGATAACCTTCCGTGGAACCCCTGAAGCACCGAACCGCCGGCGCCAATCACAATAACCCCGAATTAATTTGTTTGAGAACCTTTAGACCTTACTTGCCGGACAAATAAATTATTAATTTATTATTATAAAATATTTTGCGGAAAATCTATTATTTTTCAGATAGGTTAGGTATTATTTTGCTGACAAAAAATATAGTTCGACAAAATTTATTATTTCGCTGACAAGATCTATTATTTCACTGTAGCAATTGGTGGACAATTAAAAAAAAACTTTCTGATAAAACAAACCAATAACATAATTAGAATAACAATTTTAAAAATTCACTATATTTTTATGTAGTTTTTTACTCTTAGTTACAAATCTAGTTAGATGATAATTAGGAAATATTTTTTTATGTTATGAATAAAGTGTCAAATGCTGCGTAGGTTGTTAAATTTTTTTCAAAACACGTCTACATAAACGAAATTTGACTGCTTGCTCCACATATTTGAATGACGTCAAAGGCGGCGCTAAACACAAAAACAAGTCCTTTTTGAGACACGATCCGTATTTCGTCTTGAACAAAAAACATCATTGAACTTGAATATAAATGTTGTAGGACAGGTCCAATTCCACATACCTATACATTTTTACAAACCGCCACAAACTTGCTCCATATTCCGACTCTAGCTTGACCTTTTCCAATAATGACAACAGAAAAAACTGGTACCAACTATACATGCATGTATTTGTGTCCAACAATTAATGCTAAATACGTTTTTGTAATTATTAAATTAGCATATTCATAAAATAACGTTTGGAACATGTTTGTTGAAAATACAATTGATTTGGCGGTCAAATTTGCACAATTTGGTGCTTATTGACTTTGATGCTAATATCACTAATACCTATTGTTTAAATTACTATATAGATATGAGTAATATATGCACCAAAGTCTGTTAAAATTTATATTTAGAATGATATAATTAGAAATGCAATGCCAAAAAACTGTATCTCCAAAACCCTTGTGTCACAAATATAAGATAGTAAATAATTTCTAGTTTTGTGTATGACGATTATCTAGTAATAAGAGACATAACTTAAGCGGGATCCAATAAACAAAAGAGATTTTCTAATTAAACATGAAGGATGAACTAGAATCTAATTTTGTTTCGATAGAATTATCACGTTTTTTGCACTTGTTTACTTACTTCATACCCCTTTCCGAATCAAACATTTGACGTGCAGTGAGACCAAATTCTAATCAAAATCTCAATTACTTGTCCAGCTATCACAATAATTATACAAAATACCTACATATCAAATATTTGTATCAATATATTAAAAGCAATTTATAATTATTAACGAGCCGTAGGACAGTAATCATCCATTACACCATGTTCTGTCCGCCCCGACACTTTTAAAGGAAAATTAATTGGCCGAAAATATGTAGCTATTTAAAAATTACTCAGCACCTCGTAAAATTCGTCACGTACAGATGCCATCAAAGGTGAACGGGTTCGATTCCTAGGTTGGCTATCTTCGATTACCGGCAAGCTTAATGGAAAGAGATAAGAAGTAACACAGTTCGACTCTCTTATAGTAACCGCAGGTTGACTACTATCAGTGGGAAGATAGTCGGTCGCGTGACTTGGATTCGCATATCCCATGATCATAGAAATCTTAATAATAAGGCAATAGAAATGTCAAAGACGCGTGACCTTGTCGCCGCGCATCTGTCTAGTCAAACACAAGTGCGAGTTGAGGAATTGTCGTCTTAATGTCATCGCAAAAAGAATAATTTTGTTTGCAGGAATACAAGCGCATGAGTCTAATCGAACACAAGTGCGAGTTGAGGAATTGTCGTCTTAATGTCATCGCCAAAAAGAATAATTTTGTTTGCAGGAATACAAAAAGTGGTATTTGAAAAACGGCGACATGCGTCCCAGTGTTAAAAGATAGTCGATAGCATTTCTATTGACTAGTTATTAAGATTTCTATGCCCATGATAATAAAGTGTAATAAAAAAAAAACGAAATTCTTGTATACTCTATGTATGTTTACATAAGCTAAATTATATACATTTTATTTAATATTCAGGATAGCAGCATCATATTATCATTTACCTTTTTTTATTATTACATTTTACTTTGGAACGCCATATTTTGGATCCGGATGATGTCAAGTCACTTCCGATTGGCCGACTGCTCCAATTTATGGAGACTTTTGGCCTAAAGGAGAGTCTATAATGAGGCTATAATCACAATTATAGACCCAAGGAGGTCGACATGAAGACCCAAACCCTCGTTTACAATAATAATATCATTTACTTTCATAAGGAGTGAATGGAGGAGTGAATGAACTGCTACCCAACTGCTAGTCAGGACGTAGTCAATGTGTTCACAGCCTTATCCCCTAGATTTACGACGGCCCGGAGTAAGTGGCGATTCTGTTGACAAATTAAAGTACTTGAACAATAATTTGTTGTAAGTTCGTGTTTCGCTTCCATTACCGTTTCTGTCACGCCACTCTGCAGACCTCACACCATAACAATATAAACTTACGTCTAGAGATAGCGAATTAACATGACATTTACTCGTGAGATTTCGCCAAGTTCCTTTTTTCGAGGTGCTGTACGGTTGAAATCTTAATGTCAACAGATTTGTTTATTTAATAATGGCTTTACCGTTTTTAGATCTTCATTTAGTTTTTTAAGTACACCTTGTACTAATTTAAAATGCTCAATTCGCGTGTTCAATAAACTAAATCT